>CAMTDV010000024.1:21272060-22707893 GCA_947069175.1 Scalesia atractyloides
GGCACAGAGACGGCGAAGCTCTGTCGGATCCGGATCTCGAATGTATTGAACTTTAGATCAATGAAAACAACTAGTAGACGAGTAATTCTTGTTATTTGGTTAACTTGTAGTTAGTTTCTGCCTAATCGGACAATAGATAACAAATTTAGGTCTCGTGCTAATCGTGGACGTTCCTACAAGTGGTATCAGAGCCTGGATACCTCAATTTGTTGAAATCAAGACAAGAATCTCTCTATTTCATCTCCATTCTTCTATTTTTCTTAACTTTTGATCAAAAACGAAGAATTCATGGTCAAATTTTGTCCAATTTCGAATATGTCATG
Source organism: Scalesia atractyloides (assembly GCA_947069175.1). Taxonomy (NCBI): domain Eukaryota; kingdom Viridiplantae; phylum Streptophyta; class Magnoliopsida; order Asterales; family Asteraceae; genus Scalesia; species Scalesia atractyloides. The sequence continues at coordinate 21,272,384 of CAMTDV010000024.1, forward strand.
TTAAATACATTCGTGGTAAACCCCTGAGAGTTTGGAGTCTAAAATCAATCGAATTGGTGTCGAAATGTTGCAAAAACCAAGTTTGATAAACTCATGTTTATTGAACTTGTTAGCCAAGTTCGACCGAACTTGAAGTAAAAACTCACTTTCTGAGTGAATTTTTACCAAGTTCGCTCGAACTTGAAGAGTTTTTGAAAGAATTCGCTAAGTTCGCTCGAACTTGAAGCATTTCTTGAGAAAATCTCGTTGAGTTCGCTCGAACTTAAGTGATTTTTGAAGAATTTGAGATAAGTTCGCTCGAACTATCTAATAATCTATTGATCTTTTATGAAGTTCGGCCGAACTTGATAAAATTCAAGAAAATGTTCGATAAGTTCGCCCGAACTTGTAAGAGTTTTATAAAATTCAAACTTCAAGTTCGCTCGAACTTACAAGTTCTTTACAAAATTTATTCAACAAGTTCGGCCGAGGACATTAAAAGAAAATATTTAAAATCAGTATTCACAAGTTTGACCGAACTTGTTTAAAAACTGAAATTTCTCATTCTCAACTACAAGTTCGACCGAACTTGTAGTAAATCTAACAATTTTCAAAGTTTTATCGTATTTTCAGCATACGTGTCTCGTTTTTCAAAATGGAAGATTTCCATAACGCATTTACAGCTGGAGTAGCACAAGCCTCAATATCAAATTCAATTGCGGTTAACCAGATGAACCTCGATAATGAAATGGGTACTACTCAGAAACCGCCGAAGTTGATGAGTATGGACGAGTTTGAGGGATGGAAAGAAAAGTTTGTTAATTGGATTCAAGCGAATCAATTCAACAGCTGGGTTGCGATTGAAGATGGTTATACATGGCCCAAAGATGAACATGATCAAGATCTTCCACTGAACAAGTTTTCAGCTTGACAAAGAGAAATATGTTGCTGAAAAAAAGATGATCAGCTTGATACAACAATCTGCCAAAGAAGATATCTTGATACTATTACCAGAATATGATACTTCTCAAGAATTATGGAATTCCCTTTGTGAAAAATTCAAAGGAAGTGATGAAATGATCAAAAGCAAAAAGGCTTTGATAAAGAAAGAGTTTGAGATCTTCACGATGATCAAAGGAGAGACAATGAAGCAAATGATGGATAGATATTGTCACCTCATGGTACAGATGCGAAGACATGATATCAAGAGAACTAACGAAAAGCAAATTGAGAAGCTGGCCGATGCACTTCCAGAAGGAGAATGGACAACCTATCTGATGATTTTAAAGAATAGTCCATCTTGGAGACATTTTAAGTTGTCATCTTTCATTGACAAACTTGAAGGTCATGAAATGGAATTGATGAAGATTGCAAAATCCAAAAACACTAATGTTGTTCAGGATGTCGGAGTTTATTACAAAGGTGGTGTTCCAGATACTCCGATTCAAAGTCCAAAAATCCAAATGGCATTTAGTGCAAACATGAATATATCAGATCAATCGTCATAAAATCAGTATTCTCCAAACAGTGGTTATTCATATGTTGGTTCAAGTTCTTCTTCTCAAAGTCAATCTCATCAGACAAGCCAATCCACTTCTAATTCAAATGTTTTCCAATGCAACATAGCAGTTGATTTAAAGAATGTGTTTCCTGAAAAAAGTTGCGAAACAGCACCTAACACTTCTTGCTAAAGTTCTGGAATCGTATGAAAGTCTTGTTGCTGGAAAGATCGGAAATCCTGAAATGACAGTTGAGGATTACGATCAGGTAGATGAGGAAGAGTTGGAACTGATGGACATCAAATGGTCCTTAGCATCGATTATCCGGAGAGTTTCAAAGTTTGTAGCACTCACTGGAAGGGATATTGGTAACTCAAGCAATAAACTTGGTTTCGACAAAACGAAAGTTACTTGTTTCAAATGTCAAAAAAAGGGCACTTCAAACGTGAATGCCATAACCAAGAAGCTAGTGGAAACCAAAACCCTTTTGGAACCGGTAACGAATATTACAAGAAAGCGTTGCAATACAAATCATATCGGAATAGAACACAAGTTGAAGTTGAAGATAAACCTACAAAGAAAGTCGAACAAGCTCTTGTTGCCAATCATGAAGACGATGGTTTCGATTGGAACAAATACATCAGAAAGAAGACTGGTGTTGCTATGATGGAAGAGGTTGTGAATGAATTTGATACATCATTTGTGGATGCTGCTATCGAAAATGCTATTCAAGAAGCATTAATGCAGAGAGCTGAGGAAGAAGCTGTCCTGGAGAATGCAATTCTGGAAAGATACATGCAACAAATAGAGGAAGAAGGAATAGCTTACCTTGAGACGCAAAAGCAAGAAGAGTTGAAAGCAGAAGCCGAAAAGGTAAAAGCTGATGTAAGCATGTCTGAAAAGGAAGTTGATAGTTGTGGATGTTGAAAAACGTTGCACAAAGTGCGCAAGTCCTTGTGAATCCTGTCTGAATAAAGTTAAAGTCATAAGAGAATTGACTAAACATAACGAAAACTTTCGTTATGATTACAGAACCATAAAAGAAGCTTATGACAAAATATCAGGCAAATATAAACATATTGAAAGAGCTAACAGTGAAGTCAACGCTAATGTCACCATGTTAAATGCCACAGTTATTGAAAAATAAAAGGCAATTAACATGTACATTAATACAATTGCTGAGACAAAGCGTGAGTTTCACGAAATGAAGATTGAAATAGAAAGAGTCAGACAATTACTAAAAAGTTACACCACAAACGCATATGTCATTGATCACATTCTTCCTACAGTTAAGTCGAAGGATAAGGTTGATAACTCAAAGCGTAAAGTTTACGGAAATGTTCCTCCACCATTTCTTGCAAGTTACTGCTGCAAGAAAGAGGATGATATTGAAAAGACATTTAATCTTTTACTTCTTTCATAAAAGAAAGTTAAATTGCCTGAGAACATTGACGTAGATTTTACGAAATCAAACGATGACAATGAATCGGTGGTAAAAGATGTGGTAAAGAATGTTTTGGGAAATGATTCTGATGATGGCAGCTTTAAAAGCGCCAACTCAAGTTCAAACAGTTCTGGTTCACAATCTGCAAGTGACAATATATCATCAGAAAATGATCTAAGTGATGATCCTAACATTGTCATGTACAAGGTTAAGGAATCTGATAGATTATATTTCAATGATAGCTTTCCTATTCAGAATGTGAGAGAAGATCAAATCGATAAACTGTTTAAACATGTGGAAGTTTCATCAGATGATCTCGAAAAAAATGAGAAGAAGTTTTATTCTAAACCGAAACGGAATTTTAACAATTACCGTAGAAACGGTGGTGATTTTCCTGAGAACAGGAGAGCAGGTATAGGATTGGAAAAAGCTGAAGATGAACCAAAGAAGAATCAGAAAACAATATTCCAGGAGTACAAAGGTAAGAACATAAAGTTTGTATATGGAACAAGCACGGTTCAGGAGGAAAGCTTGATAGGTAAGAAATCAAATGATGATTTCAAGAAAGAAAACAAACTTCGGGACAAGGCTAAGTCTGCAAGGGGTGTAAAATCCACTAGTGGACAGGTTCATGATACTCGGACTTGCTTCAAATGCAATGAAGTTGGTCACATTGCTCGCAAGCGTCCGAAGTCTAAGCCTGTGTATCCCCAAAGAAAAGAAGTTTCAAAAGAGGGAAAACAAAAGCAATCGGAAAATGATCAAATCAGGATTTTAAAAAGAAATGTTGAATCCAATCTTGAAATAAAACCTAAAAATGAATCATATTTTGAAAATTCAATTTTTCAAAAAGGAGAGACTTCAAAGTTAAACAATGATTCTAGGTTTTATATCAAGAAAGCCAGAGTTAATTCTCAAGCATGGATTGCTAAAAGGAAATCACCTGAAAAAGTGAAGCTTGTTTGTGATAAAACCGAAAATGTCAAATCAATCAAGAAAGATAAAAGTAAAGTTGATTGTGAGTTTGAAGGTTGTGATGTGGAATATGCTTATCAAAGAGCATACGAAAGTGATTACGAAGAGGTGTATGAGGAGTTATATCCAAAACCCCAAGACCAAGAAGGCTTGGGTTGAACTTTTTAACTAAATTCTTTCATGTGCAGGAGTTCCAAGATCTACTTGATCAAAAGTTGATTCTGGATTGCGGAGCTCCATATCGGTTTAACTTATCTAGAATGTTAAAATCTTTGTCATTTTGAGGGGGAGTAGTTAAGAAGAATTTTTTTTGAAAAAAGTCAAAATTATGAAAATCCACACCGTTGAACAGAAAAACTGATTTCAGAGTTCTTACATGTTCAAACTGCTTTTACATGTGGTAAATGAGTCTAATGATTGTTTGTTAAACAATTGCAGATACAGGATTGAGAAAAAGGATCGGACGACGAGGTCACGGGATCCACATTGGTTTGTTACATTTTTAGAAGAATTTCTTTAAATCTAAAATCCAAAAATTTCAAAAATTGTTGAAAAATCAAAAACATATGAAAAAGTTGAAAATTCAAAAACATTGAAAAAATTCAAAAAGTACAAAAACATTAAAAAATTTCAAAAAGAATTTGGTTGTCAAAAAGGAAATGATAGTACATCAGTGAACTATCACAGTATGCTAAAGAATTATAAAGTTTAAAAGTGATAAACAAGTCTTACTGTGGATGTGTCGATAGGCTTTACACGTTCAATACATTGTTTCTGGGATATAAACTAAATTTTACAACTGCTTAATCTCGTGGATTAACACATCTTGGATATATGGACTTAGTACTCCGAAATTTCGATTGAAGGGTTGCCTGATTCTGAGATACGAGGTCTTTATAGATAGTTGATATATGGGGTATTATACAAGTTCTTCTGATAAGCAATAGCCTAGAACTTCTATAATGCTTTTGCTAAAACCCCAAAATAGCATGCAAACTTGAAAAAATCGAATGATCTAATCACTTGCAATGCTAAAAAGATTCCTTAAGTGGAACACACCTGAAAGACGAGCCTTCATCTCTTTGTCTGTATGGTAGTACTAACCTGAGCTCTCAAGGCCTCGCATAACCCAAATACAGATATCAATTACGTTATACTCACCTGTAAGATGAAATCTAGGGAATCTGGATTCGGGAGCATATTCAAGAGGTGGGAACCATAGTTAAGTCAAGTTTCTTAAATCATATCCTAACATATCTTGGAACATTTGAGAAATGTGTTGAAGTTTAAGAGGACAAACATATCGACAATCTAGGTAAACAAATTTAGAAGTTAATGTCTCAAAAAGGTCAACGGTACTGGTGATATGTCTCAATAAAACTGATATGATCCTCAGACACGAATTCACAAAAATATGTCTGTAAATATGTTTGTACATAGTTTACTTTACTTGTTAAAAGTTCTGTAAATACTTCACTTACTTTTTAAATCCAAAAAGATTTTCAACAAGCCAATTTTAGAGAACGGATCATCGAAGTCTGGTAAGAAAAAGTTCAATAATTTGAAACTTTAAAATTGAAGATAATATCAGGTGTTCACAACGGGTTTAGCCAAGGTCATTAACTTGGACTTGGTTGACAAATTTGGATAATCAAGGTCATTAATTTAGACTTGATCAACTAAGTGGATTTCATTTCAATAACTAAAAGTTGAAGGTTTAAACGTAAAATGTTTCAAGGTCATTAATTTGAACTTGAAATAACTGAAAAATGAAGATTAAAATTTTAAGTACAAGTTTTGTACAGGTGGTACGTATTACATGTGGTACAAAATTTCAAAGTTAGAATCTGAAATGTTTATTTGAATTCCCAAGTACTTCGAAACAGGAAGTAAAGTTTTAGGGGGAGCAGGATCAAACGTGATTAAAGATAAAGCTCAAAGCTAGGGGGAGCACAGCTCACAGCAAGGGGGAGCTTGGAGTTTAAAGTTTATCAAGTTAAATTGAAAAAAAAGAGAACGTTTGAAGATCATAAAGTTTAAATGCTTATTCAAGGATAAAGATAAAGACTCGGGAAATTATTTGAAGTCTGATGATTACAAGGCGTTCAAAGAAGACTATGACACTTAAAGACTGACAAGGATGATTATTGTCAAAGATGTCTATGAAAGAAGATGACTGCGGCATCATCCAAGGGGGAGTCTGTTGGTGCATATGTCTGTTGCCTTCGTCATTACACGAGAACGAGTCTGGGATAAACAAGAGTCTCTGAAGACCGAAAAAGACAAAGTAGATATCCAAGAGAGAGTCTATTGGTGCATAACGTTTGTATAATAGTCTTGTTTCGAGTCTGTATAGTATAGGTGAAACGAGGCGTATTTAATAGGGTTTAGAGCCAAGTTCGCTTGTGATGGAACTTGAGAAGTCAAGTTCGGGCGAACTTATGTACTCTCACCAGCGGACTTGTGCATCTATAAATTGATGCCTTGTGATTTCATTTGTAACAAGAAAATATTTTGGCACAGAGACGGCAAAGCTCTGTCGGATCCGGATCTCGAATGTATTGAACTTTAGATCAATGAAAACAACTATTAAACGAGTAATTCTTGTTATTTGGTTAACTTGTCGTTAGTTTTCCGCCTAATCGGACAATAGATAACAAATTTAGGTTCCCGTGCTAATCGTGGACGTTCCTACAATGTTCTATGTCCAATGTCTTCAAATTAGGTCAATCCTGCTCTGATACCAATTGTCACACCCCGACCCGCAGCGAAAAAGGTGATCGGGGCATGATTGGGTTATCATCAAAGCTCATGACATTTATTTTAACATTTCATATTCATTGATACAATTTAATGGAAATTTACAATAAATATTACAACATGTCCTAAATATCAATCTAGGCTTCATTGTTTTCTTCTAAGGCATTTCCTATGTTTTTCTTGCTTCATCCTGTTCACCTGTACATGTGTAAAAAGGGGTTTTGGATCAACAAAAAGTTGGCGAGTGAATCCTATGGAAAACATTTGAACAAGTTTATTTAATTGATTATGAAATAAAGTGCACAACCACACATGAGTAAAAATAGATGTAAACTTATTCATAAATCAATTTAATATTAAACAATACACACATGAACAATAATGGATCGTTTAGAGGCAGGCGTTGCTCAACTCATCTGTCACGAGGAACTGATGGGCCTAATGAATGAATTTCATAAACATGATAATATGAAAGACATAACTACAAATAATATAAACTCAATAATACACACATGAACAATAATGGATTGGTTTTGAGGCACGCGTTGCTCAACTCGTCTCCCACGAGGAACTGATGGGCTTAATGAATGAATTTCATATAGGTTGACAAAATGAAATACATAATCACAACAATATAAACAATCTAAGTTTAGATCACGATATGGTATGGCACAAGTTTAAATAAACGAGTTAATTATTTTGTGACACATGACACACTCCAAAACGTGTAATTAAAAAGGGGGAGTTGTAAGATTCACTCACAGTGGGTGCGTTCGGTTGATGATGTTGAATGCACGCGAAGTGGTTTTAACCACGAGTGAAATTAACCTAGATAAATAGCATTATGGTTTGGTAAGTAAACGGATTTTATTAATCCATTTTAGTAGGATTGTTGGGTGTATTTTTGTGAGTTTAAGGCTATTTTCTAACCTTAAAAATGTTATTTTTAAGTATTTTTAATTGATTTTTAATTAAAATAAATAAATAAAAATAATAAAAAAAAGTTGACTTTTTTGACCGTTGACCTTGACTGTTTGACCGGTTCGTCTGCATGTAAGTGTGCGCTGAGTGAGGCTCGAACCCGAGACCTCCCGTACGCGTGCACGCAGCTCTACCAACTGAGCTACGTGTCTAACCCGAAATATTTCTGTTTTTAATTATATTTATATATTAATTAGATTAATCCTAAAATCAACTTATTTCTAAAAAGGTTTTAATCAGTGACTCGGTGCGCTCCACAGGTCTCGAACCCGGGACATGTGGTTTATGTTAACACACAGTCCACCGCTGGACTGTGTGTCCAACTTGTTAAATAAACTGATTTTTATTATACTTAAATACAAATTAAGTATTTTCATTTCTGACTTAAATAAAAAGTTTGATAATTGTTCGGACCGGTGCGGTAGTCCGGACTCGAACTCGTGTCCTGTGATTAAACATACACACAGCCCACCACTGGACTGTGTGTCTAACTTGGTTATTATTCCGGTTATTATTAAACTTAACATGTACAGCGGTGACTCCGGTTCGGTTAACAAAAACAAGACATTTTTATTAAGGCAAGCATGCGTGGGACAAGATTCGAACTCGAGACGTTTACGTGTTTATTGTGCACACGGTCCACCGCTGGACTGTGTGTCTAACCCGAGTTATAACTTGATTTTAATTATACTTATATGTTACCGAAACTTCGACTTCTTCGTCAGTTTTAACCAGAAACGATGACTGACTGGTTCGAAGTTTTAATCATGTTCGTTAGCGTGTTTCAGTTAATTACAGGTGAGATATAAATAAAAAGAAAGAAAAATTAGGCGTAAAGTATACCGACTGGACTCCTCTGTTTCTCCGGCGAAACTCCGGTGACAGCAAAAGATTCCGGCGTCGTGTGTCTTGCGGCAGAGAGTCTTCAGCAAGCTTGAAAAGGATGTGGGTGACTTCGGTATAAGCTCAGGGGGTTTAGTAAGGCTCAGAAGTGGAGGGTTCGGTTTTCCGGCGATGTGCAGAAATTTTCCGGCGAGTGGAATTACGTCGGGTAAAGGTGCGGTTTTGAGCGAAAAAGCTTGCAGAGGTTTGAGGGGGTATTTATAAGGCAAGTCGCGACTTGATTCAAAGTCATTACGTTTTCCGGCGGTTATAGCTTGTGTCGCGGGTTCAGGCGTCAGTTATAACCGATGTGGGTTTAAATGTTTACATTAAGACTTGAAGAAACCGTCCAATCTCGCGAGATCGCCGGGATTTCCGACGACTGCAATTTGGGCGCCGGTTTTGAATTCGAGAATCATGATATGAATTAATTGATTCTAATAATTAACAAAGAACACTAGTGGCGCAGTGGTTGAGTGTGTGTGCGGTAAGACTTTGCTGGACCGGTTGACTGACCCGGGTTCGAAACCCGGCAGAACCATTATATTTTTATTTCATTATTTTTAACAATTTTTCAAAAACAAATCATATATTCCAATATAATAATTAATTATGTATCGTTTAAAATTAATTTGGGCATTAAATACGCCACGAAATTTTAAACTGATCGTTCGGTTAATAAACGGAGCGGGTTTGGTAAAATCCGTTTTTGACGGATGTTACAGTATCCCCTGCTTTTTAGAAATTTCGTCCCGAAATTTAAATAGTGATATATTTGACTAAAAGAATGATGGTGTTTAGTTTGACAGTTACATGCTTAGAAGAAGTAAGGTTTTAAGTTTTTGTTTGAGGCGGTAACGTTCCTTGTAAGGGTTAAGTACCCTATTACAGGAATCGCTTTTTGTTGCCTACTGTAAAAGTATTGATAAGCAGAATTGATTCGCTAAATATGATATCATGCATAAGAGTTTGGATATGCTTGGAAGGATATGGTTATATCCTAAGGCAAAACTTCTAATACTACAACCTACATGGAACTTCTCATAACCATCTAACAATACCTCTGATCCTTTGACAAGAATACTTATATATAGGAAGTACCAGCGGCGTATCCACCATATTCTTGTCAAATTTTCATTGGTTTTATCAGTAAGTTATGATTGGTTCTATGACTATAGAACATAAATAAACACAACAGCTAATATTTGAATCCACATTCTGATAGCATATATGTTTGAATGGTGACAGTTCCTCTCTCGTTTGTTATGATGGAGAGGTTAGTTTATGTAGAAATGGAACACAATCCAATTTCTTTAAATAGCGAGATGATATAAATGTGACACAAATTTTAACCCAGGGCAATACTAAATCCTACATGGAACTTCTCATAACCGCCTGATAATGCCTCTGATCCTTTGGCAAGAATACTTATATATAGGAAGTACCAGCGGCGTATCCACCATATTCTTGCCAAATTTTCATTGGTTTTATCCACAAGTTATGATTAGTTACCAAGAAACTACTAAATCCTACATAGAACTTCTCATAACCGTCTGACAATGCCTCTGATCCTTTGACAAGAATACTTATATATAGGAAGTACCGGCGGCATATCCACCATATTCTTGTCAAATTTTCATTGGTTTTATCAGTGTATTATGATTAGTCCTATGTGACTCTACAACCAATACAACAAACACAAGATACTGAAAATGAAAAATGTCTGTGCGATCAAGGCTCAATCAAACGGAGCCGATCGTATTGCATGTACTGAAAATGAAAATGTCTGTGCGATTAAGGCTCAATCAAGCGGAGCCGATCGTATTGCATGTACTGAAAATAATAAATTTAATCTAAACAACAATCACACAAACAGCCTATACATGGAACCTCTCATAACCGCCTGATAATGCCTCTGATCCTTTGACAAGAATACTTATATATAGGAAGTACCAGCGGCGTATCCACCATATTCTTGTCAAATTTTCATTGACTTTATCCACAAGTTATGATTAGTTCTATGTAACTCTACTACAAACACAACAACCACAAGATACTGATAATGAAAATGTCTGTGCGATCAAGGCTCAATCAAACGGAGCCGATCGTATTGCATGACTGAAAATAATAAATTTAATCTAAACAATAATCACACAAACAGCCTATACATGGAACCTCTCATAACCGCCTGATAATGCCTCCGATCCTCTGACAAGAATACTTATATATAGGAAGTACCAGTGGCGTATCCACCATATTCTCGTCAAATTCTCATTGACTTTATCCACAAGTTATGATTAGTTCTATGTGACTCTACAACAAACACAACAACCACAAGATACTGATAATGAAAATGTCTGTGCGATCAAGGCTCAATCAAACGGAGCCGATCGTATTGCATGTACTGAAAATGAAAATGTCTGTGCGATCAAGGCTCAATCAAACGGAGCCGATCGTATGTGGGCACGCCAGGTTCAACCTCATAATGAAATGGGGAACATGCTCAACGCTCATAATGTAATAGGGAGCGGCGGCCTATGAAATTGCATGTACTGAAATAATAAACAATAATTACTCAAACAGTCTACACATGGAACCTCTCATTACCGCCAGATAATGCTTCTGATCCTTTGACAAGAATACTTATATATAGGAAGTACCAGCGGCGTATCCACCATATTCTTGTCAAAGTTTCATTGGCTTTATCCTTAAGTTATGTTTGGTTCTATGTGATAAAGAAAAAACATAAAACTAAACGATAGGAGTTGAATCTAGATTTTCGGTGAAGAGGACTAGTTGAGTATCTTCGTTTGGGCCGTCATTATCTTCGACAGGATTGGCGTTGATGTTGAAGACTCTTCCTCTTGCTGGTGGCCTAGCGGTTGGGTTTTCTTGGTTTACTTGGTTAACTGGGTTTGATTGAGCTTGAGTGTTGATGACGTTAACCAATTGAGGGCATGTGTTTCTAAAGTGGGTAGGGTCGCCACAATTGAAACAAGCTCGAACATATGGGAACATGGGGTATTGGAGTTGTTGATAGGTTTGGTTCATGGTTTGAGTAGGGGGAGAGATTTGGTTTTGAAAGGTGCGGCAAACCTTGCTCAAATGACCATAGCGTCCACAAGTTGCACATAGTCGACAAGGTAAAGTAAGGGGATGGTGATAAAAACAGTTGTTGCATCGAGGGTGAGGTCCAAGATATGGTTTCTTATTTGGGTAAGTTGAGTTGGGTGCCACTTGAGTGATTGGGATAGCTTGGATGGGTATGGCGTGTGAAATTGGTTGATTTCGTTGGATAGTAGCGAAAAGTTGCCCGTCTCTTTTTCTCTTAGAATTGGGTTGAGAAGGGGATTCGGTTTGGGTGTGGTCGGAGGTTTCAGTCGATGCTTTATCCTTCTTCTTCTCCTCCTTGAAGTCTTTGTTTCGGATTCGGTTCTCGGTGAGCTCTGTTGCTAGCTCCATTGCTGCTTCCAAAGTTGCAGGCGTGGTACTTATTACAGAGTCTTGAATCTTTGACGGAAGACCACGAATGTAGTGCTCGATCAAACGGTAGAGGGGAGTGAACATGTTGGGAACCATTTGATGTAACTCGAGGAATCTTTTGTTGTATGTGGTGTGGTCTCCTTCCTTTTGCTTCAACGAATAAAATTCATCTTCTAATTTCTTGATTTCGCTCCTTGGGCAAAATCGTCTGGTCATGATTTCCTTCAATTCGTTCCAAGATAAGGTCATAGCATCTTCCACACCTCGTTTGGCCTTCTCTGTATTCCACCAAATAAGTGGTATCCCATATAATCGACCGGTAGCATATCGCACTTTGCGATCATCGGGGCAATCGCAATTTAGAAAAGTGTTCTCCATCTCTTCAAACCAATGGAGGAGAGCAGTGACACCTTCAGTCCCTTTGTATTTTGGAGGGTCGCATGATTTGAAATGCTTGTAGGTGCATTTAGTGGTATTTGGGGGAGGGTTGATAACGTGTTGATCTTCTTGATTGACAGGATTAGCGGTAAGTGCTTGTTGGACTTGGATTACAATGTTGGGTATTACGGCAGCCATTTGTTGAGCGATTAGGGCAGCCATGCGTTCGCGGGCTTTTCCTGCTCTCATCTTCCTACGGGCGAGGTTAGAAGACATCTACAAGCAATATATGTCAAGAGTATGAGTTGGATGCTTTTGGGATCATGGGTCGCATTAAGGAATGAACATTCATAAAATAATTATAGAAAAATAAATCTACTCCATCCATAGGATGTCTTGGGCTTTGCTCGCCATTAGGCCCTACATGCCGCCATACTTCACTTTCGTAATCATGTGGGCCCCCATGAATACCGGGTTTTTCATACGGTTCGCATGTGTTAGCCTGGTTGCGTACACTAAAACCCGGAGAAAATCGAGAAATATGTATACAATGTGTGATATTCGGAATGTGTCCAGGTGTAGACACGGTGACACCTCAAAGTGGGTTAGTTCGAACGACGTTTGGTGTGACATGCTTTGGCCTAATAGGTCCTTCGTACTCTCATCGTTAGTCCCCAGGTAGGCAAACTGGTCCATTATATTGGATTTATACGAATGCCAACCTAGACAGGACGTTCCGACTACCGGTACTTGTACCCTTCCAGTTACTACATGCCCGTCGCAGAACTTACTTTGATGAGATTTGAAAATTGCAACAAAATCTTTGAATAATGAGAGTATGAAAATGAATTGAATATATGAACATTGATATATGTATAATGAATATGTATATAAGTATGTATGTTTGACTGTAAGTATAAACAAATATGAAACAAATAAATATCACAAGTTTGTATGTAACCACCTAATCAATTAAAATTTAGGCAGACTATAGTATAGGCTCTAAGGGTCTAATAACCTATCCTATATCCCTATAGTCATGGCTCTGATACCAATCTGTCACACCCCGACCCGCATCGGAAAAGGTGATCGGGGCATGATTGGGTTATCATCAAAGCTCATGACATTTATTTTAACGTTTCATATTCATTAATACAATTTAATGGAAATTTACAATAAATATTACAACATGTCCTAAATATCAATCTAGGCTTCATTGTTTTCTTCTAAGGCATTTCCTATGTTTTTCTTGTTTCATCCTGTTCACCTGTATCATGTGTAAAAAGGGGTTTTGGATCAACAAAAAGTTGGCGAGTGAATCCTATGGAAAACATTTGAACAAGTTTATTTAATTGATTATGAAATAAAGTGCACAACCACACATGAGTAAAAATAGATGTAAACTTATTCATAAATCAATTTAATATTAAACAATACACACATGAACAATAATGGATCGTTTAGAGGCACGCGTTGCTCAACTCATCTCTCACGAGGAACTGATGGGCCTAATGAATGAATTGCATAAACATGATAATATGAAAGACATAACTACAAATAATATAAACTCAATAATACACACATGAACAATAATGGATTGGTTTTGAGGCACGCGTTGCTCAACTCGTCTCCCACGAGGAACTGATGGGCTTAATGAATGAATTTCATATAGGTTGACAAAATGAAATACATAATCACAACAATATAAACAATCTAAGTTTAGATCACGATATGGTATGGCACAAGTTTAAATAAACGAGTTAATTATTTTGTGACACATGACACACTCCAAAACGTGTAATTAAAAAGGGGGAGTTGTAAGATTCACTCACAGTGGGTGCGTTCGGTTGATGATGTTGAATGCACGCGAAGTGGTTTTAACCACGAGTGAAATTAACCTAGATAAATAGCATTATGGTTTGGTAAGTAAACGGATTTTATTAATCCATTTTAGTAGGATTGTTGGGTGTATTTTTGTGAGTTTAAGGCTATTTTCTAACCTTAAAAATGTTATTTTTAAGCATTTTTTATTGATTTTTAATTAAAATAAATAAATAAAAATAATAAAAAAAAGTTGACTTTTTTTACCGTTGACCTTGACTGTTTGACCGGTTCGTCTGCGTGTAAGTGTGCGCTGAGTGAGGCTCGAACCCGAGACCTCCCGTACGCGTGCACGCAGCTCTACCAACTGAGCTACATGTCTAACCCGAAATATTTCTGTTTTTAATTATATTTATATATTAATTAGATTAATCCGAAAATCAACTTATTTCTAAAAAGGTTTTAATCAGTGACTCGGTGCGCTCCACAGGTCTCGAACCCGGGACCTGTGGTTTATGTTATCACACAGTCCACCGCTGGATTGTGTGTCCAACTTGTTAAATAAATTGATTTTTATTATACTTAAATACAAACTAAGTATTTTCATTTCTGACTTAAATAAAAAGTTTGATAATTGTTCGGACCGGTGCGGTAGTCCGGACTCTTACTCGTGTCCTGTGATTAAACATACACACAGCCCACCACTGGACTGTGTGTCTAACTTGGTTATTATTCCGGTTATTATTAAACTTAACATGTACAGCGGTGACTCCGGTTCGGTTAACAAAAAAAAAGACATTTTTATTAAGGCAAGCATGCGTGGGACAAGATTCGAACTCGAGACGTTTACGTGTTTATTGTGCACACAGTCAACCACTGGACTGTGTGTCTAACCCGAGTTATAACTTGATTTTAATTATACTTATATGTTACCGAAACTTCGTCTTCTTCGTCAGTTTTAACCAGAAACGATGACTGACTGGTTCGAAGTTTTAATCATGTTCGTTAGCGTGTTTCAGTTAATTACAGGTGAGATATAAATAAAAAGAAAGAAAAATTTGGCGTAAAGTATACCGACTGGACTCCTCTGTTTCTCCGGCGAAACTCCGGTGACAGCAAAAGATTCCGGCGTCGTGTGTCTTGCGGCAGAGAGTCTTCAGCAAGCTTGAAAAGGATGTGGGTGACTTCGGTATAAGCTCAGGGGGTTTAGTAAAGCTCAGAAGTGGAGGGTTCGGTTTTCCGGCGATGTGCAGAAATTTTCCGGCGAGTGGAATTACGTCGGGTAAAGGTGTGGTTTTGAGCGAAAAAGCTTGCAGAGGTTTGAGGGGGTATTTATAAGGCAAGTCGTCGATGAATTTGGTCCGATTTCCGACTTGATTCAAAGTCATTACGTTTTCCGGCGGTTATAGCTTGTGTCGCGGGTTCAGGCGTCGGTTATAACCGATGTGGGTTTAAATGTTTACGTTAAGACTTGAAGAAACCGTCCAATCTCGCGAGAATCATGATATGAATTAATTGATTCTAATAATTAACAAAGAACACTAGTGGCGTAGTGGTTGAGTGTGTGTGCGGTAAGACTTTGCTGGACCGGTTGACTGACCCGGGTTCGAAACCCGGCAGAACCATTATATTTTTATTTCATTATTTTTAACAATTTTTCAAAAACAAATCATATATTCCAATATAATAATTAATTATGTATCGTTTAAAATTAATTTGGGCATTAAATACGCCACGAAATTTTAAACTGATCGTTCGGTTAATAAACGGAGCGGGTTTGGTAAAATCCGTTTTTGACGGATGTTACACCAATGGTTAGATCGCTCCTTGATTGCACAGGAACCTAGTTTGGTATCTAATGTCCAATTAGGCGGAAACTAAAAGACATGCAAATCAAATATGCAAAGATTACTCGTTAAACTGTCTTTTATTGATCTTAAAGTCCATTACATGTGAGAACCAGATCCGACAGAGTTTCGCCTCTATTATGCCCAAGTTACAAAAGTTTCAAATGAAAATCCTAAGGCACATATTTATGCTAGTACAAGTTCGCTGGGAAGGACTACAAGTTCAGGCGAACTTGTTTGAACAAGTTCGGCCGAACTTGTTCCAACATTAGAGATCCAGGCGAACTTGTCCTACCAATTACATAAATACGACATTTCTAACGTATTCTAGCCCAATCTAAACAGACTTGATACAAGAATAAGACATAGACCTTATGTACTAACAAATTTATACAAATCTTTGAAATAAAACACAAGGTTTTATTGATTGTGAAATTGTTCAGAATTGTACAACGATCGGATCGGTACAAATGTCACACAGACATGTGAAGATATCAACACACAATAACTCATATGTTGTTCTTTTATATTATTTATAATAACAATATTTATAAGGGGTGGGATACGGTACAAATAAATGTTAATGTGCGAAGCGTACAAAAAGCTAGAGCAATTATGCTTAAACTGAAATAAATATTAGTACAACACCAATTTTAAAATAACAACATAAAAAGAAATTGACATGTGTTTATATCAACCAAAATCTATAAAACAATACATATGTCCGTTTCGTGACCAATATAGATGTCTGTATCAATCTGGTTCGTCATGGTACCAAACACAAATCTGTTTCAATAAAATTTATATCGAATGATAAGAAAGAAAATTAAACACAACCACGTATTTTTTTAGATAACAAAAGAAAGTTATTTGTCAAAAATCAAATCAAAAGAAAGTATTTTTGGTTTTTCTTATTGGGTGGGTTTAGGGTGCATTTAAAAAATGAGTTTTTTTCAAAGTGGCAGGTGACTAGGCGTGTGTTTAGACGTTTTTGTGTTTCTTATTGTGAATAGTCTAAGGTTTGCCCTCATCCTATCCTCGTAAAGCGAGCTAATAGCTTACTCTAAGTGAGAATTCACTAAATAATATATATAGGGATAAGTTAAAATGAGAACTACCACAAGTTGTAAGAACCGTGAGAACTAGGTCATTCAAAAGGTTTTCCGATTTTTTTTCCTCAAAAGTCATAAAAAAAACTTGTTTCAGCAAGAAACAAAAATTAACAAAATGGCGCATACACACATTTATATGTGTCACACCCTCAATTTCCACTTGCGGAGTTTTACCGCGAGGCGTGTGAACAAACCAGAATCTGAAACACTAGTACGTCGAACGACTCTATATGATTTGATAATACGTTTTCCAAAATCACTTGTTGTAGATTTTATATTACCAATATTTAGCAGAAGCATCAGTTTTAAAGTTTGAGCGGAAGCCTAAATAAGTAGTGAAGCGGGCGCCAACACAAACGCCAAAACAAATGAAAAATCCCAAAACAATATTGATAAATAAGACTCGATAAAAGATGTCTTGTTCAATGCATGTGCGTGCACCTAGAGCTCCTAGCGTCCTGAGAAACATGTAAAGAAACAAGTGTCAACATTAAAGATGAGTGAGTTCACAGGTTTTCATAAATTCGTTTGTTCGGTTATAGTTTGTTTTCTCCGTTATCCCTAACCCGGGATAACGAATTGGTTCCATTATTCCAACCCGGAATAATAAGTTGATGCTTCCAATATTCCAAACACGGAATATTAAGTTGTTGCTTCCAATATTCCAAACCCGGAATATTAAGTTGTTGCTTCCAATATTCCAAACCCGGAATATTAAGTTGTTGTTTCCAATATTCCAAACCCGGAATATTAAGTTGATTCGTAATTAAGTTCAATGTTAATATATATAGGTAGCTAGCCTAAAGTTATGTCACGTAAGTGTTTGCGATCGAAGCTGACTGTTGTGCCTCCGTTTTGCCAGGCCTATCACATGACCATGGCGAGGTTAGGCCGAATTATTCACCCGTTGACCATACCCGGTCGGCTAGCGCGACTAGCTCGGATGGGGCTTGTCGGGCCCAGTAGTACTACTTATAACTCCCCCGCTATTAAACCCAATACTAACGATCCGAGAGATTGACGAGGACTTAAGTGATAAAGCTGCTTAGTGACCATAACATTACATTAACATTAACTTAGTTACCGAGTAGTTATGTGACGTTAAATTCGTATAACGTAAAGAGATTGAGTTTGAGAGTGTATACATGTTTCTCCCCCTGTTGTTTAAAAACCGGATAAAGTTAGGGGCCGTGAACTCACCTTTATTTGCTCGGTTAGTGTAGCAAAGATGTTATAAGAGATGGGACCGCTAGTTGCGTCCTAACAAACCAATTAATTCCAAGTCAGTGTGTGAACACACCAATACAATTTCTACACGTAATTTACTCACAAAGTGATACACACAAACAACATATCTAACACTCAAACATGCATGCAAGTATCCTCATGTGATCATAGTAATCAAACAACTTATCATGAACATAATCCAATCCACACAACACTTTGGTGCACACAATCACAAGTTATCAAATTTAAGCTTAACACTCATAATTAAGCTGTTTTCTAGGATTTTTATAAAATAGTTCTAACATTCCAAAAATTCCAATATTTTTACAGTAGGTGACATTTATACCATAGAAATTTATATAATTTTTCCAAGTCCTAAATCTTTACCAATTAACCATAAATATTAATATACTAGGCTGCAGTCAGATTTACCGCTTTCTGACTGCAGTCCACAGAAGAATTTATTTAAAAATCACTGATCGTCCAATTAACAAAATTCCAGTTGGAGTTGTCCGGGAATTTCCATACCTAGTTGCTGTATAAAATTCATAACTCAACTCCCTACTGATTTTAAAATCCAACTTGATAAACAACCAACAAAATTTCAGAATTTTCACAGCTTTAGTTACTGAACTTATTTGGCCCTTTAAAAATATCAAACGACTTCATAAAATTATGAATCCAGCGCCATTAGATTCCTTATTCAAATCTCTACGTTCGAGACATCAGGAAATCCGTTTTTCGACTACTAATGACCGAGTTACAGCCAGATGAAGTCGGCTGTAACTCTTACTCAGCATCCTTTTTCAGCATGTTATTACCATTACTTCGCACAATCCGTTAATATTATTAACCTAGGCGATCAAGAACCGGTTTTTCTAATCATAATTCAATACCTACAACATATCCATGCAAACCCTAGTTCATACTTCTAGTTTTTATAAACAAAACACAGCCTATATATTCAGCTTTCAAACAACATTCCAACTTTCAATCTAGTATCAACAATCCGAACAATACAATCATCCATCTCATTCAATCATGCAATTCCGAGAACAAAAAAATCAAGACACATGTATCCGAATATGATCTAGCAACATATGATAAATTCTAGACTTTTAATGATAAGGTAAACGAATCGTGAGTACTATAAGAGATCGGTGATCAAGAATGCTTGCGGCCGAGAGATGATGAAGTAGACTGTTTGTGATCGAGGAACTGATCAATGGGCTGATCTCGCGACCGAATGGAATAACAAGGGCTGATCAGATCAAGGTGATGAATAACGAGGTTGCTTGCGATCGAAGAGGTGATCAAGTGGAAGAGATGGGCTGATTTGCGATCGGAGAGAGCCACCGACGGCTGTTTTTCTTTAGGGTTTTGTGTTTTTGTGAATGAGCGCATGTGAGTTTGTATATATAGGCGCCACAAGATGATAAGGGTTACGGTTTTAGTTGGAGCTCGTGGCCGAGAGACTAGGGCGGTCGGTTTGGTTTTGATCTTGTGGCCGAGGACTAGGGTGGGTCGGTTTGGGTTTGATCTTTGCGGCCGAAACATGTTTGGGCTGGTTTGGTTTGGTTTTGAACAAAGTAAGTTTGCGGTCTTGGGCTTGATATCGCGGCCAAGGACTTGGGTTTAAAGTTTAAACTTTGTTAACTCCTAGAGTCACAATGAATCAAAGTTGGTTCGTGTCGCGGTTCGGTTCAGTTCGTGTACATATCTACCATAATTATTCTATAACTAAAACAATCACACAAACACACATCACGTATTCATTTAACTCGTACCCGTTTAATACTTAGCATATACTTTATTCGACAAGTGTCGCGTTTAAGTTATCCGAAAAACCCGGGATATCAAATTATCCCCATGTTGAAAGAATTTTCGTCCCGAAAATTGAGTAAACGCGGTTTAGCATGTATCGTACATGTTTAGAGTGCCACGCACAAAGAGTTAGTTCGGTTACAAGAAGTTCCCAAGTGCCATACACAAAGATTTCCAAGTGCCATGCACCGGAATTTAGTCAACAATAGTACACGAAAGTATGAGAAGTTTCCAGGTTGTCACATCATCCCCATGTTGAAAGAATTTTCGTCCCGAAAATTTAGTTACTGGTATCATTAGTTTGCTGCTCAGTTGCGAAGAGGTGTGGGTATTTTCTTTTCATTTGATCCTCTCTTTCCCACGTGAACTCCGGTCCACGCTTAGAGTCCCAACGAACCTTAACGATCGGAATTTTGCTGTGCCTTCGAGTCTTGATCTCACGATCCATGATCTCGATAGGCTGTTCCACAAAGTGCAGTTGTTCATCCACTTGGATCTCATCCAATGGAATAACTAGAGTTTCATCTGATAGACACTTCTTCAGATTTGACACGTGAAATACGTTGTGAACTCCACTGAGTTCGGCAGGAAGGTCTAATTGATAAGCTACGGGTCCAATACGTTTCAAGATTACAAACGGGCCTACGTACCGCGGGTTAAGTTTGCCCCGTTTTCCAAAGCGGATTACACCCTTCCAGGGTGACACCTTTAGTAGGACGCGGTCGCCTACTTGAAATTCGAGCGGTTTGCGTCGTTGATCAGCGTAGCTTTTCTGTCGATCTCGTGCAGCCGCCATGCGGTTTCTGATTTGTACAATCTTTTCAGTGGCCTCAAGTATTAACTCAGGGCCTGTGAGTTGACTGTCACCGACTTCTGCCCAGCAGACCGGTGATCTACATTTACGACCGTATAATGCCTCAAACGGTGCTGCCGAAATACTCGTATGATAGCTGTTGTTATATGAGAATTCTACTAGAGGCAGGTGGATTTCCCAACTATTTCCGAAGTCTACTACGCATGCCCTAAGCATATCTTCCAAGGTTTGTATGGTCCTTTCACTTTGACCATCATTCTGAGGGTGATAGGCTGTGCTCATATCTAAGCGTGTTCCCAACGCTTTCTGGAGTGACTGCCAGAAGTTTGACGTGAAGCGAGCATCTCTGTCTGAGATGATGGATGTTGGCACTCCGTGCCGAGAAACTACTTCCTTAATGTAGATGCGAGTCAACTTCTCCATCTTATCTGTTTCTTTAATAGCTAGGAAGTGTGCGGACTTAGTTAAACGATCCACGATCACCCAGATGGTATCGCAACCACCCGAGGTTCGCGGGAGTTTAGTGATGAAATCCATTGAGATCTGATCCCATTTCCACACTGGGATCTCAGGTTGTTGGAGTAGCCCCGATGGCTTTTGATACTCCACCTTGACCTTTGCACAAGTCAAACATTTACTCACGTAGGTGGCTATATCGGCTTTCATGTTGGGCCACCAATACGCAGCTTTAAGGTCTTGATACATCTTATCCGAACCCGGATGGACAGAGTATCAAGATTTGTGAGCTTCATCCATGACTAGCTCTCTGAGGTTTCCGTAGAGAGGTACCCATATGCGATTCATGAAATACCGGGCTCCATTGGGCTTTACTTCCCAATCGCGTTCCATTTTTCCCACTGATTCGGCTTTGATGTTTTCCTCCTTAACTGCTTCTAACTGGGCGTCGCGTATTTGTTCGAGTAGCCCCGAATGAATAGTGAGTTGTAGTGCTCGTACGCGACGAGGTTTCAAGTGTTCCTTCCTACTGAGGGCATCAGCTACCACGTTAGCTTTACCCGGGTGGTACCGAATGGCACACTCATAATCGTTCAAGAGTTCAACCCAGCGACGCTGTCGCATGTTTAACTCCTTCTGATCAAAGATGTGTTGGAGGCTCTTGTGGTCCGTAAAGATTGTGCACTTCGTTCCATAGAGGTAGTGTCTCCAAATCTTAAGTGCAAACACTACTGCTCCCAATTCCAGGTCATGCGTCGTGTAGTTTTTCTCGTGAACTTTCAGTTGTCGCGACGCATACGCGATGACCTTATCGCGTTGCATGAGTACGCATCCCAATCCCTGATTGGAAGCATCACAACACACTACAAAGTCATCTGTCCCTTCCTGCAAGGACAGAATGGGTGCACTGCAAAGTTTCTGCTTCAGCAATTGAAATGCTGCTTCTTGCTTGTCACCCCAAGCATACTTGATGCCTTTCTAGGTGAGGGTAGTGAGCGGTTGTGCGATCTTTGAAAACCCCTCGATGAAACGTCTGTAGTAACCAGCCAATCCCAAAAATTGGCGGATCTCCGTCGGTGTCTTAGGTGCTTCCCAGTTTTTGATGGCTTCAATCTTGGCAGGGTCTACGTGGATACCCCTTTCATTCATGATATGCCCGAGAAACTGAACTTCCCGAATCCAGAAATCACACTTCGAAAGCTTGGCATATAGTTTTTCCTGTTGAAGTAGCCCTAGCAGTAATCGTAGATGTTCCGCATGTTCTTCTTCACTTTTGGAGTAGATGAGTATGTCATCGATGAACACAATGACAAACTTGTCGAGGTATGGTTTACACACGCGGTTCATGAGGTCCATGAACACCGCGGGTGCGTTGGTGAGACCGAAGGGCATGACCAAGAACTCGTAATGGCCATACCGAGTGCGAAATGCCGTCTTGGCGATATCCTCCTCCCTGACGCGTAGCTGATGGTAACCAGACCGTAAATCAACCTTGGAGTAGTAGCTTGACCCTTGAAGTTGGTCGAAGAGATCGTCGATGCGAGGTAACGGGTATCGGTTCTTGACGGTAACCTTGTTGAGTTCCCTGTAGTCGATGCACATGCGGAAAGTCCCGTCCTTCTTCTTGACAAACAGGACTGGAGCTCCCCATGGCGAAACGCTCGGTCGGATAAACCCTTTCTCTAAAAGTTCCTGAAGTTGGGTGGATAGCTCCTGCAGCTCAGCTGGAGCTAGGCGGTATGGAGCCTTGGCGATAGGAGTTGCATTGCTTGCCAATTCGATTTCAAACTCCAATTATCGATGTGGTGGAAGACCAGGTAGTTCTTCTGGGAATACATCAGAAAAATCACGGACGACAGAGATGTCTTCTATACGTTTCTCGTCCTTAGGCTGTTCGGTAATTAGTGCGAGTAAAGCGAAGGAGTTCTTTCTCCGAAGATACTTCTGCGCTTGCATGTAAGAGATAATGTTGGTGACGGCGCTTGCCTTCTCGCCTTGCACCGTCAAGATTTCGTCGTTAGAGAGCGGAATACGGATAGATTTTTCGAAGCAGAGAACTTCAGCCCGGACGTCGGATAGCCAGTCCATTCCGACTACCACGTCAAAACTACCCAGGGTAGTTGCCATCAGATCAATGGTAAAAGTGTCACCCGCGAGTTTGAGTTGACAGTCGGATACTATATGGGTCACGTCTACAGATTTACCATCGGCTAATTCTATGATATAAGGGGTCTCTAAGGGTTTAGGCGTGATATTTAGGTTCTTCCTAAAAGACTCAGATATAAAGCTCCTATCCGCACCCGTATCAAAAAGCACAGAAGCAAACTGTTCATTAAGGGGAAACTTACCGGTGACCACGTTCGAGTCGTTTCTGGCCTCTCCGCGGCCCAATGTAAATGCGCGACCTTTGGCACCTCCTGTGCCACCGTTCCCATTATTGTTGTTGTTGTTATTGTTGTTGTGGTTATTGTGGTTGTGGTTGTTTCCACCATTATTGTTGTTATTACGCAGCTGTGGGCAGTCTCTTCTGAAATGAGCAGTGCTACCACACTGATAGCATCCCCGGTTTATACCCTGCTGCTGACCCTGGGGCTGATTTTGATTTTGTCGGGACATGATTTCCCCACGACAATCCTTTGCCGCATGACCCACTGTGCCACATCTTTGGCAGCGATTTCCGGCATAAGGGCCGTTATGGTGGAGATTACAGCGGTTGCACTGCGGCTTTCGACCTGCATAGCCGCTTGCGTTTTGGTTGTTGTTGTTGTTGCTGGCGGGTTGAATTTGGTGACCCCGGTGGCTGTTGTAATGATTGAACCGTTTCGGGTTCCCTTGCTACGAAGACTATCGAATAGTGGAGTCTTCAAACTTTCTTTTGTTATCCGGGGCAACTTCAGTTGTACCCCGTGCTGGCAGTTTCTTCTGTTCCACCGCCTTATCGGTGAGTTTGTGAGCCAATCGGATTGCTTAATGTTCAGTTACAGGGTTACTAGCCATTACCATACCCTGAATTTCCGGAACCAGACCCCCCAGATAGAACTCGAGTCTTTTCTCCACAGTGTTGGCCAATTCGGGACACAGAAATACCAAATCATGATGTTTTGCGGTGTAAGCTTCAATTTCCGATCCCACCATCTTGTGGTTCCATAAAGCTTGCTCTAACTGTTGCACTTTGTCTCGTGGACAGTACTCCTCTTTAATTAGGGCCTTGAACTCGGCCCATGCCATTGCATTCGCAGCTATAAGTCCACGTGTTTGGACTTGTGCATTCCACCATGTCAGTGCCCCATCTTCCAGTGTTGAGGCTGCGTATTTGACCTTGTTGGCCTCTAGACAGTTGCACATTTCAAAAATGGATTCAGATTTTTCGATCCAGCGGACCAGTCCAATGGGTCCTTCCGCCCCCGAGAATTTGCTTGGCTTCGCGTCGAGGAACGTCTTGTAGGGGTGAAAGCCCCTCCTGCTGTTGGTGGGTTTTAGAACACCTGCCAGAGCAGCATTCACGTGTTCTTGGATTATTGCGGCTAATTCTTAAGGCGTCATGTTGAGATTTCCGCGACGTCCAGTTGTCATTTTAGATCTAAGTAGAAAATAAATAGACTGAAGGAAAATAAACAAAATAAACGAGACGTGTCAGTCGTCTACGTTTCCATCCCCCAAGTCACTGTCGTTGCCGTCATCCTGCGCGGCATTTCCAGCTCCTACAGCTAGGTCCTCCTCCGGATCCTCCTCTACCGGCACTGGAGGGGCCGGTGCTGGTGCAAGTGCTTGATTTTGCAGTTCCTGGATGTTCCAACTATTTTCCAGGACTCTGACCTCAAGCCAGTCGGCTCTTATCTGCTCAGCACGCAAATCTCTGGCTATGGTGTTACGAGCTATCTTACTCGTATGATGCTCTTCCTCGAGCGATTCGGTTTTACCAGTCAGTTGGTGGATCATCCATCCTTGTGCTAGGATGGTTTCCTGCATTCTTTCTATCTGTGCTTGTTGTTTATGTAATATGATTCTAAGTAGGTCAATTCCTACTTCTACGGGGTTAACCGGCTCAATCGGCACAGCAATGGTTGGGCGTAACGACGACTCCTCCCCCAGAGCGAGCCTTTTCCTCGCAGCTGAGCGCGTTTCCACGCCATAAGATGGTAAGGGTTCCACCATAGGTGCCTTTCCTGGCGCCCTTGGTTGCGTAAGTTTGTCGGATGATGATGAGGATGAGGATGATGACATTGCCTTTAGGTTGTGTAGTTAGTTACGAGTTGCATTCATTTCAATTATGCAGTCATATTTCACATAACATAGTTGTGGTACATAACATAACAAGATATAACAGTTCGGTGCCAAACTAAGTCTAGTGTCGTGAATTCAGCTATAGTTTAGGTCTACTTCTAATGCAAACCTGGTTCTCTATAGCTAGTGGCTCTGATACCAATCTGTCACACCCTCAATTTCCACTTGCGGAGTTTTACCGCGAGGCGTGTGAACAAACCAGAATCTGAAACACTAGTACGTCGAACGACTCTATATGATTTGATAATACGTTTTCCAAAATCACTTGTTGTAGATTTTATATTACCAATATTTAGCAGAAGCATCAGTTTTAAAGTTTGAGCGGAAGCCTAAATAAGTAGTGAAGCGGGCGCCAACACAAACGCCAAAACAAATGAAAAATCCCAAAACAATATTGATAAATAAGACTCGATAAAAGATGTCTTGTTCAATGCATGTGCGTGCACCTAGAGCTCCTAGCGTCCTGAGAAACATGTAAAGAAACAAGTGTCAACATTAAAGATGAGTGAGTTCACAGGTTTTCATAAATTCGTTTGTTCGGTTATAGTTTGTTTTCTCCGTTATCCCTAACCCGGGATAACGAATTGGTTCCATTATTCCAACCCGGAATAATAAGTTGATGCTTCCAATATTCCAAACCCGGAATATTAAGTTGTTGCTTCCAATATTCCAAACCCGGAATATTAAGTTGTTGTTTCCAATATTCCAAACCCGGAATATTAAGTTGTTGTTTCCAATATTCCAAACCCGGAATATTAAGTTGTTGTTTTCAATATTCCAAACCCGGAATATTAAGTTGATTCGTAATTAAGTTCAATGTTAATATATATAGGTAGCTAGCCTAAAGTTATGTCATGTAAGTGTTCGCGATCGAAGCTGACTGTTGTGCCTCCGTTTTGCCAGGCCTATCACATGACCATGGCGAGGTTAGGCCGAATTATTCACCCGTTGACCATACCCGGTCGGCTAGCGCGACTAGCTCGGATGGGGCTTGTCGGGCCCAGTAGTACTACTTATAACTCCCCCGCTATTAAACCCAATACTAACGATCCGAGAGATTGACGAGGACTTAAGTGATAAAGCTGCTTAGTGACCATAACATTACATTAACATTAACTTAGTTACCGAGTAGTTATGTGACGTTAAATTCGTATAATGTAAAGAGATTGAGTTTGAGAGTGTATACATGTTTTTCCCCCTGTTGTTTAAAAACCGGATAAAGTTAGGGGCCGTGAACTCACCTTTATTTGCTCGGTTAGTGTAGCAAAGATGTTATAAGAGATGGGACCGCTAGTTGCGTCCTAACAAACCAATTAATTCCAAGTCAGTGTGTGAACACACCAATACAATTTCTACACGTAATTTACTCACAAAGTGATACACACAAACAACATATCTAACACTCAAACATGCATGCAAGTATCCTCATGTGATCATAGTAATCAAACAACTTATCATGAACATAATCCAATCCACACAACACTTTGGTGCACACAATCTCAAGTTATCAAATTTCATCTTAACACTCATAATTCAGCTGTTTTCTAGGATTTTTATAAAATAGTTCTAACATTTCAAAAATTCCAATATTTTTACAGTAGGTGACATTTATACCATAGAAATTTATATAATTTTTCCAAGTCCCAAATCTTTACCAATTAACCATAAATATTAATATACTAGGCTGCAGTCAGATTTACCGCTTTCTGACTGCAGTCCACAGAAGAATTTATTTAAAAATCACTGATCGTCCAATTAACAAAATTCCAGTTGGAGTTGTCCGGGAATTTCCATACCAGTTGCTGTACAAAATTCATAACTCAACTCCCTACTGATTTTAAAATCCAACTTGATAAACAACCAACAAAATTTCAGAATTTTCACAGCTTTAGTTACTGAACTTATTTGGTCCTTTAAAAATATCAAACGATTTCAGAAAATTATGAATCCAGCGCCATTAGATTCCTTATTCAAATCTCTACGTTCTAGACATCAGGAAGTCCGTTTTTCGACTACTAATGACCGAGTTACAGCCAGATGAAGTCGGCTGTAACTCTTACTCAGCATCCTTTTTCAGCATGTTGTTACCATTACTTCGCACAATCCGTTAATATTATTAACCTAGGCGATCAAGAACCGGTTTTTCTAATCATAATTCAATACCTACAACATATCCATGCAAACCCTAGTTCATACTTCTAGTTTTTATAAACAAAACACAGCCTATATATTCAGCTTTCAAACAACATTCCAACTTTCAATCTAGTATCAACAATCCGAACAATACAATCATCCATCTCATTCAATCATGCAATTCCGAGAACAACAAAATCAAGACACATGTATCCGAATATGATCTAGCAACATATGATAAATTCTACACTTTTAATGATAAGGTAAACGAACCGTGAGTACTATAAGAGATCGGTGATCAAGAATGCTTGCGGCCGAGAGATGATGAAGTAGACTGTTTGTGATCGAGGAACTGATCAATGGGCTGATCTCGCGACCGAATGGAATAACAAGGGCTGATCAGATCAAGGTGATGAAGAACGAGGTTGCTTGCGATCGAAGAGGTGATCAAGTGGAAGAGATGGGCTGATTTGCGATCGGAGAGAGCCACCGACGGCTGTTTTTCTTTAGGGTTTTGTGTTTTTGTGAATGAGCGCATGTGAGTTTGTATATATAGGCGCCACAAGATGATAAGGGTTACGGTTTTAGTTGGAGCTCGTGGCCGAGAGACTAGGGCGGTCGGTTTGGTTTTGATCTTGTGGCCGAGGACTAGGGTGGGTCGGTTTGGGTTTGATCTTTGCGGCCGAAACATGTTTGGGCTGGTTTGGTTTGGTTTTGAACAAAGTAAGTTTGCGGTCTTGGGCTTGATATCGCGGCCAAGGACTTGGGTTTAAAGTTTAAACTTTGTTAACTCCTAGAGTCACAATGAATCAAAGTTGGTTCGTGTCGCGGTTCGGTTCAGTTCGTGTACATATCTACCATAATTATTCTATAACTAAAACAATCACACAACACACATCACGTATTCATTTAACTCGTACCCGTTTAATACTTAGCATATACTTTATTTGATAAGTGTCGCGTTTAAGTTATCCGAAAAACCCGGGATATCACAATATGAGGCGTAAAAAAATATTTATCTTCGTACAAACTTTACGCCAACGCATAAAAAAAGTTGCATCAGTCAAAACTACCGATTCGACTATTTTTTTACAGATATGTTTATAATATTTTCATCTACGTTTGTTCAAAAAAAATTTGGCCTAACTCGTGCGAGTTGGAAAAAGTTCTAACGGTTCTTACAACTCGTGGTGGTTATCATTTGAACCGAGCCCTGTATATATATATATATATATATATATATATATATATATGGTGGGAGTTGGCTACAAAGTCCATTTTTCCTACAAAGTGTAAAAAGTCATAAAACACCATAATATCAACCATAAAATACACTCAAAACCAACATATAACAAAGTGAAGATTACTAAAACGCATTGTGTTTTGGATGATAAAGCTTTAAATATTAAAAGACTAATATCAGTGTGTTTTATGTTGATTATCATGTTGTGTTTTATATTCATAGTTCTACGATAGTGTGTTTGAAGTTTTTTTGGATTGCTTGGCTTTGGATATTGTATTTTAGTGATCTCCACTCTGCTATTTGTAGGTTTTGAGTGTGTTTTATGGCTATAATTTTGGTGTTTTATGACTTTGTATACTTTGTAGGAAAAATAGACTTTGTAACCGAACCCCACCCTATATATATTATATATATATATATATATATGAGAATGCTGTAAATCCAAAAACTTATTACCTATATATTAATTACCTATATAATAATTTGCAAACATTATTCAACTTTGTTCGACCTTTTTTACTCTTTAATTTTTATTTACCTTTTAACTTTTTAAATATTTTACAGTTTAACTCCAATAATTTTTTATATTTTTTACTTTTAATCCTATAGTTTTCATCTTTTACACATTTTTCATAAACATTTTCTATTTTTAATCCTAACGTTTTCCACTTTCAACTTTGATCTTTATACTTCACGTGTTTTAAAAATTTATCGATTTATGATTTGTTCTAAATTTTACGACTTAATATGCTCAAGTGTGTGCATGTGGTTCAACGTTTTTACGTCTATATTTTTATGGTTTAACAACTCCGTCGAAACTCATGGGTTATAAGCCGACTTAGTTATTTTTTCTAGGTTTACTTTTTCGGTCTGTTTTTTGCTAGTTAATAAGCCGTAACTGTATGTGATTCATCATTTTTACGTTTACTTTTTGTTCGGCCTAACATCCTGCCACAAAACACGGGTCCTTGATACAAGTTAACATCCAAAATATAGAAGAGATTTGGACATTTGATCTAGGAAATCAATGTTGAGATGATGAGGGTGCCACATCGACATTTATTTGAAGCTTAAAATGGCAAGTGTTATAACAAGAAGACCAACATTGTTATCTTAATTTGTTCTTGTTTACCTGTTTGTTTTTTATTTGTTGTTGATAACTTTTGTATATTTCATCAATAGTTATAGTGTAAAATAAAGTATTTTATTTTCTTTAGTTTTAGTATGGTGTTGCTATACTTTTATTAGAAAAAAAACTTCTTTAAAGAGAAACATCGACGTATTATGTGTTTAAAGTGCATAATTGTATATATGTGTGTAATATAAACATATGTTATTGGATTTTATCAACCCAAGTATTGACTATTTGTCGTTGCCACTCCCAACTAACACTTTGACGCCTGACATCCCCTACTTGACTTTAGCATCACTCTGTTAAAAGAAAACTAACTCTGTTAATCTTTACGTCTACGTGTCAAGACCTATCCTATGTGGACTTAATGACATGACAATTACACCACCATTTCACCAAATCACCGCTCAGTTCTTTCACTTTTATGGCCATCATGAGCTATCGGAAAAAAAACCTATCTGAGAAAACGAGCACTCAAACAAACGCCTCCACTATAGAGAAATCGATATACCTGTTAGATCTATGAAGAAAACGATCACCGGAAACCCAATCTTTGTCTCTGATTTCAACCAAAATGTCGCCTCTGTACAATGATTAGGGTTTCACCATCGCCAGAACCCTTGTTAGTCGTAATTGAACCAAAATAAATTCATCGTTGAATCTGTCAGTCAAAATCGAACCTAAAGAACTCTTATCGGTGGATTATTAGTCGAAATCAAACCTCAACTCTACAATCTTCCTCATCGGAGTACATCTCTCACCGGTTGGGGTTGTTTGAACATTAACCTGATAACGAGCGAAAGAGTTGGGCTTGTTTGAAGATGTGATGGTGGCGGCGGTAGATGTATGTCGGCAATGGTGAAGATGATGTCGTTGTGGTGGTGGTATCTAAGAGAGAGAGTAGGATAAGCATCGGGATAGGTGGAAGTGTTGGTGAATAGTGGTGAAACTGGTGGTGGTGAATGGTGGTGGTTGGTGTTTCTGATATAGAGAGAGATAAGTAAGTTGTAAGTGATGGTTTGTTATATGTTAAAGGGGAGATGAAAGGAGCCCTTGTCACGTAATTGCCATGCCATTAAGTCCACATAGGATAGGTCTTGACACATAGGCGTAAACACTAGTTAGTGTTCTGTTAACAAAGTGGTGGCAGAACAGACTGAGTCAAGTTAGCGGGTGTCGGGCGTCAAAGTGTTAGTTGAGGGTGACAGCAGCCAATAGTCGATAGTTAGGAGTGATAAAATCCAATAACCCTATAAACATAGGTTGTGTTATTAACTTATTATTATATAAATTGGTAAATTATTTCTAAAATGTTGATGTACTATGCATATAACATGCATAGTTATGTATGTGTGCACTTATAAACATAGGTTGTGTGAATATCACATACGTTGTTTATATTTATCTACATAAGTTGCATAATTATTTGTTGCGTGATTATTGTCATACTTAGTTATATATGGTGCATAATGTGTGCGTAATTGTTTAACTTATTATTATACTAGGTTATAACCCTGTGTATTACATGATTGAATAAATAAATTTTATATACTAAATAATAAAACAATATATCTTTAAAAACCTTATTTATTGTACGAGTTGTATAAATTAACTTTATATATTAAAAAAAATTATATAGGAACCATATTGTACGGGTTGAATAAATGTAATTTTATATACCAAATACTAAAAAGATTATATCTTTAAAACCACGTGTATTACACAGGGGTGAATAAATGTATTTTTGTTTACCAAATAATAAAAGAGGTATATTAAAAACCATCTATATTACACGGCTTGAATAAAATTGATTTTATGTACTAAATAATAAGAAAATTATATTTAAAAAAATTTAATGGATATACTCGGTACGCGATAGATATGGTGATTACGGAGATAATTATTGAAAAGAAGTTTATACATCGGTCAAACATTGTTATTCAAAAAACAAGTGAACAATCATTTGAGTGATAAAATATGAATTATATTTAAAAACCCGTAATAATCTAATTTATAAAAAAAACTAAGACTTTGTTATTATTAGTAAAATCAATGAATTTATATTTGTAATTTTGTTTGCTATTGTTTTATTATAAAGTGCATATTATAAATATAATTATATTATGTCTTAAAAGATTATATATATTGTGGTGAAAGTTTAAAGTTTACTAGAGTTATAAATGAGAAGTATACATTAAATTTAAAATAAATAATAATTATCTATAGTTAAGTAGAAGAGATTTAAACAAAATATTATTTAGTAGGAGAGTTATCTATAATTAATTAAAAGAGATTAAACTTAAATAGTATTTAATAGTTTGAGGGTTATCTATAATTAATTAGACGAAAATAAACTAAAATAATAATTATCTATAAGACATTGCCTAATATGTGAAAGTGTCCCATAAGTGGTTTCTTTTATTATATAGTATAGATACAGATTAGTTCGTCCAAGAACATGTGTCGCTTTGCAGGATAAAGAAACCTTTTTACATTAACTTATTGTGTGTTGATATCTTGTAATCAATTCATATTATTACCACAAACTATAGGGCAAGAAACTAAAAAAGTTAACGAGACAATAATGGAACAATAATCTTGCTTTAGGTTCCCCATCAACTTAAGTGGGGTTAAAGTGGCAACCAAGAATCTCGTTCTTCCTAACAAAAACTAAGCTTCTCAGTAATCATGTTTCCCTTTTGAATGGTTGTATCTAGATTTGACTTTTCACCAACTCACCCTTCTTCCTTCCCTTTATATATTACAAAAGCTTTCTCATCGAATTTTGGTGTCACATAAGCGTACGATTTGTGCACTCAAAGATTTGTTGAAAAGAATATTTTATAAGCACTACATGACGCCTACCTATGAACGCATGTTATTGTCACTCGTCGATAACATAACATAACATTCATCGCGTAAGGCATGGATCAAAATTAAGTTTTGATTCTAACATGAATGGTTTGATGACCAAACGAACAAATCCAAGCTGGTGTGATGGTGAAATAAAGTAAAGTAGAATGTTGGGAAGAATCCCAAAAGTTTCTTGATGAGAATAGTAAGACCCGAATTTTGATGTTTTTAGATAAAAGAATGGGTATGGGTGAAGAACAAGCATACATCATTGAGATATACAATGCCCACCATTCAATTCATTTTTTGACTTTTAAAGATTCAAAGTTTGTACATTTGTACTTAAGTCTAACACATATTTTCTCATTTATTTGAAATAGTTATTTTAGTAAATTTCAGAGCATCAACAAAAGTTTTGTCATGTTGCGGACCTGAGCTGGTGTGAGTTAGTTAGAGTTGGAGGGCGTCAAACTTCGAAGGTTACATAGTGGAATTGTCGGTTTGTTTACTTTATTAGGTTAATAGTATTTGAATTTGCCGTTGTGGTATCCTAACATGTCCTGGGGCATTAATCCTATGTGAAATCGTGAAGGGCATTAATCATTACCAGTGTTGGGCGTTAAAATTGCGCTGTGTCGAAACGTTAATGGGCTTCAAGGGCATTAAGATGGAGTTAATAGCATGTTAAAGTATACCCTTGAGGTTAGGTGGAGTGAAAGGGTGAGACATGGGTGAGGTGGTGTCTAGGTGAAGTTAAAGGAGGTTAACTATACCCCACGACTTTAGACTAGGGGTGGTTTTATGTTTACTATAAATATAGGGCTTTGTAATTAGTTTATTTTGTTGAGTT
Source organism: Scalesia atractyloides (assembly GCA_947069175.1). Taxonomy (NCBI): domain Eukaryota; kingdom Viridiplantae; phylum Streptophyta; class Magnoliopsida; order Asterales; family Asteraceae; genus Scalesia; species Scalesia atractyloides. The sequence goes on from CAMTDV010000024.1 coordinate 21,306,361, forward strand.
TAGCTAATAAAAAACGTTTAAGAAGGGTGTCTCGATTCAAAAATCAGACATTCGTATTTTATTTGATCTGATTATTCCTAGCACACCTATAAGGAGAGAGGGGTTGAGAAGATAGAGAGAGGGTGCGTCCGTGATGCCTTCTGGTGTTGTTAGTATTTGTGCTAAAAAAATATAAGGTGGCATTCAAGGGATGAGCAAAGATGCAATTCTATGCGTATTCACATCAGCTCCATCAAATCTCCTCTTATTTTTAAAATTAAGAAAATTGTCTAAAAGACATTCTTTTTCATTTCACATCATAACTACAAAATCTACACCCTATTTTTATAGGGGGTAACTTTGTAATGTAACAATTTAAAGTGAATCAAGTTTTAAAATTATAGGTCACTCAACATTCATTTTTTATTAAAATTAAGGGTTTTTTCATCTATTTCATAGGTAACCTGATGTTGATTTTTTTTTTTTTTCCTTTCATTTGATGCTAACGTCCAATGATGACGTGGATTTTAATTTTTTTTTTAAAATTTTAATGTAATTAAAGTGTTTTTATTTTTAATAAATAAAATTTCATATATTAATATAACCCGACCCTAGCATCTTATGCTCCATTTTTCTCCTGACATATGGAAAAAAAGACATGACTCGATTTGAATGTTAAGTTATCTAATTGGGACAAAAACGATATGAGTGACCTAATTAGAACACTTTTGAAACTTCGTTACTATTCTGTGACATTTTCCCTTTTATAATTTAAAAAGTTGCTACAGTAGTTTTATATATAAAAAGCTACTATTCATCTTTCATCAACACATTATTGTAAGAATATAAAAATAAAAAATATAATAAAATAAATGTTTGTATGTAAAATAAAGATAAAAATGATGTATTCCGAATGTTCTAAACCTTCACTATGGTCTTCGTATCACACAAGGAAATAACCTTCCACCATTTTGAGGCCCAAAATAGCTTATCAGATATTATAAAGTTAAATAACTATCCTTAATTTATAATTTGTACATATCGGATTAGGTTGAATGTATGAAAACACTGAATAAAAACAATATAAAAACATAAATGATTCCCTTCATGGTCGTCTATCTGCATTTCTTTTACGTTTATAGGAATCTCAGCTTGCGATCTGCGTATATCAAACATTCTTCTCAATCTATTTGAATATATTAATCATTTTAGAACTTCTAATATTATACAATTAAGTTGTTCAACAAAGTTCGAGAAAACAATGCCTGATTCAATTTATGAGAATTAAAATTATATATATATATACATATACAATAATTCTTTTTGTAATCCATTGGGTCAAAAACTCTTTATCATTAAAGTTTCTATACTTTTTAACCTAACGTGTTAATATTAATCTTAGCTTTGGATCCGGGTCCTTTGATATTTAAAAAAAACTTGTGAGTTTATATTTTGTCAGTTCACTACTAGAAAACAGCTACATTGTATGACAAGTTATTTGTAGCAAATTTGTCGCAAATGGGCCTTTGCTACAGATTTGCAACAAAATATTCGGTGTGAAATATACTTGTCGAAAATCACACAAGCGACAGATTACTACAACATGTGCTACAAATATATTCTACAACTAAAACTCGCTGCAAGATTTCCTACAAATTCCGACAAAAATATTTTATAGATTTTCCAACGATTTTGCGACAAGTTTGTCACAAAACCTGCTTCTCTTATTATTTTTTTTTGATATTTAATATAGTCATTTAATAATAATAAATTAAGAACAACAAGTAATTAAGGAAAATAAAAACATAATTTTTTGGTACATTATTTAAAAACCTTATTATTTTATTTATATTAACAACTAAAATAAATTATATTTCGAAAAAATAAAGTTTTGTCAACGTTTTGTCGAAATCTGTGGGAAATTTTAGGATTTTTTAAAATTTTTTGGCCGAAATTCGTAGGAAAATTGGAGAAATATTGAGTTGCGGGAAAATTGTCAGAAATTTTTGTAGCAAAACAACTATTCTCTAGTAGTGAAGATATTAGATCTTACAAAAAATAGTAGGTTTCAAAGGAATAAACGTCTAGGCATTTGATATAAACTAATGTACAAAACAGTATAATTTGGTAAATTAAAACCGTAAAATACGTTAAATGATGTACCAAATGCGTACAACCATCGTATTATTGATAATTTTTAGTTACAGAAGCCTCAGGTGCGTGCCCGAAAACTGTATATTGATTACTAGAATGACAAACTATATCTAAAGTATAATTCTTCACATCATAGTAATATATCTCATAACCACAAACAAGCAAGTAAAAAGACATCCAACATAAGTTACTAAATATAGCATGTCACATGATCGAACAAGCATTAGGGTTATCGTCGCTAAAGAGATATGTCATTCGCTCATCAGTAGTATTCGGGGCTGAGACGGCCTGAGCAACATTCTTGACATATCCAGCAGGAGCCCTTTTGTCATATGCTTGAGTCACATAAGGATAACTGACCAAGTTATAAGGTATGTATGGCCAGAATTCGGCTCTTTTGCCTGTACTTTTTACTCTTTTTAACACGTGGTTTGGATCCACATATCCGCTAACTATTACCCGGCTTTGCTTTCGGTTAACCTCCACTGTCTTTACACCTTATAAACATACCAAAATAAAATAGCGTTAGAATATATATACATCCGTATGCATATATGTAGAACATTTTGTTTGCAGTAACAGATGTTTTAGGAACGAGACTGAATACTTCTAGGTGTTTTTTGGAACCTCATATGATTCTATGCAATTTTCCACCCTTGTAAATGAACTCAAGCTCGCTTGGGTGTCAAGCAAACCCGTGAAGTTTGCTGAAAAACTAATGGAGCTCGTTGCCACCCAAGGACAACTTGCTGAGTTCCCTTACATGAGTGAGTAGCGAACTAACTTTTTTTTTGAACGGAAATTTGGATCACTGACGGACCACTGGAGTATCATCGTGCCACCAAGAAAGAATTCTTATGTGTACCCTTAATGTGCTTAACTGAATTCTTGACTCTTCTTTCACATCCATCACAGTCCATTTTGACTTTGATTTCAACTGTCTGGAAAAGAAACCAAGATCCAACTTTTGTTTTCAGTTTTATGTGTCTGGAAGATATACATACATATATATATATATAATAGAGAGAGAGAGAGAAGAGAGAGAGAGGTTTGTATCCTGCATTGGTGTTCTTCTGCTTCTGGTGCTGGTGCTTGTGACTGTACAAAAATTGGAGAGGTAATCAAGTGCACCCATTCTTTTGCTAATTTCAATTCACTTTGCAGAAAGAAAATGTTGAGAGAAAGAGAGTTGTGGGTCTATATCTCTATGTGCTTATGACTTGGTATATATATATATACACAAAAGCTAATTAACCATTACTTGAAACAGGACCACAAAAACTTAATTAAATGTGACACAATTGTATATTATAGTGTAATACTTTTACCTCTATCCTTCGAGTCACACAAGAATATGAATAAACTTGATTCTGAATTTCATTTTAAATGTTAATTCAACACGGAAGTACACTAGATGTGTTTGAACATATAAAAAGAAACGCGTACATGTCTTAGCCACAAAATAAAATCATGTATATAACATTTTAGTTTTTGTAAGCTTCCACAACTTTTATACAAGTTAATTACCTAAATAAGCATAATCCCTACTTATATAACAAGTGATTAACAAAAAAATATTCGCTATTTCGATAAAAATAGAATATTGATTGCTAAACCTTTTAAAGTTGGTGGTAACTCATAATCGGAGCCTTAAATTTGGTTCTTGATAGCTTTACGTTGTTGAAAGTTACGCGGCTATGTAGATATTTCATATCAATGTGGTTGGTTGCCCATTGGCAAAATCAAAGCTTTAAAAACACCTATGTTTGGGATTCGAGTATTACACATGACATGATTAAAGAAATTGGACGTTCTAAAAAAATGTAAATATTTTATAAACCTCATTTGGAAATCATAATTTCAAAACTTGCGAATAACCTAAATCAAGGATGGGGTTCGGCTACAAGTTCCAAATTTTATAAAAAGAGTAAAAAGTCATAAAACACTATAATTTCAACTATAAAACACACCTAAAACCTATAAATAACAGAGTGAAAACTACTAAAAGTACCATATTCAAACTATAATAGTCCATAAAAACTTCAAACACACAATCATAGAATTATGAATATAAAACAAAACTTGCTAATCAACATAAAACACAATAATGTTTGTCATTCGATAATCAGAGCCTTTTCATATAAACCACAAAACACAACTCATTATATGATGTTTTAGTAATCTTAATTTTGTTATTTCTGGGTTTGATTGTGTTTTATGGTTTACAATTTGGTGTTTTATAACTTTTTACACTTTTTAGAAATATAAATGTTTTAATAATCTTCATTTTGTTATTCCTGGTTTTCGGGTGTGTTTATGGTTTATAGTTTGGTGTTTTATAACTTTTTATACTTTTTAGGAAATTTAAACTTCCTAGCCCGTAAATGAAATATCGAAGACTCTCATATATTATTTACTTATGATCGAATGAATGTATGCCACGTTTGTGGGGTTTATGCTTTATAGGAAGGCAATTCTTGAAGAATTTGAAATGGTGGAAATTGGCCCATAGCAGCTAGCAAAACTTTACTTGTTTAATCACAAAAATGTTGTAAAGTGCTTTTATGTTTGCTTTCATTTTCACTTGCTGGATTTTCATTTAGCCTTATACTTTTTAATTTAAAATAGAAATATATCTATCTGTCATTCAAAAGGACATCTTAAAATAAAAATTAAGAATTTTGAAAACATAATTTAATGTAACTGATCTTGAACAATATCTGTTTACTAACATCACTTTTATTTTAAAAATAATCTTTGAACGGAAATATTCAAAACGTATTCCTTTTATGAAGAAAGTATGAAAGCACCCACATCATATAATGGCTTTCTTTTTGCTACATCTGTTTCAAATTTCTTAAAGCGTTTAATTTTTCATTATGCTCTAACAAAATGCTAACTGCCCGACCTGTTCACATTATGGTGGGTTTCTTCTGGAATGGTAGCAGGACCGGGTCACCAGCGCCGTCTGCGTCCGCAGGTGTGGGTCGCTTTTTACCATTAGGTTTACTCGGGTGATCCGGTTTTGTTGGTTGTTTGGCAAAAACATTGTAATCAGTTCAATACATGTATAAAAGAATGTAATCAGTTCAATAAATGTATAGATACATTTGTGTTGGATTGGGATCTTAATTGTGCCAATTATGCGCTCAATTTGGAAAAGTGTATTGTCTTGGGGTGTTTGTGGATCATCTGGGCTATAGGATGAATTAAGTTCCTGTGAAAATAAAATTAACGTACTAAGCTTACAAATTGAAGGAAAAGGCAAAAAACGCGGTGACGTTTTTTGGTTTTTTCTTCAGTTTTTGCGTTTTGTATTGAAAAAGTGTATAGTCTTGGGGTGTTTGTGGATCATCTGGGCTATAGGATGAGTTAAGTTTCTGTGAAAATAAAATTAACGTACTAAGCTTACAAATTAAAGGAAAAGGCAAAAAAACGCGGTGACGTTTTTTGGTTTTTTCTTCAGTTTTTACGTTTTGTATTTGAAAAAGTGTAAGTCTTGGGGTGTTTGTGGATCATCTGGGTATAGGATAAGATGGGACATGATGTCATTCTTATTTGTATAGGGCCTAAGTTAAAGATATTTGGGCCGACTTTTATGACTCACTTTTCAGGCACAAAGATAGGTTTCTATTTCGGGGATATATCGACCTTGGGGAAGCGGTGACCTACTCGCATATGATTTTGTGCTTTTTTTATTCTTTAAAAAAAAAACGGTATGGGAATTCGGTTTGATACATGTACCCACTTTTTGGAGTTTTAGCAGAAACTGTTCTATCGAATTTTACACACAAATACTGGTACCGTGTCAAACATTTTTGCTACCGGTACTAGTACCCAATTTGGCAATTTTTGTATCGGTAGTTTCGGTACCGGTACCAAAGTCATCCTAATCATCACCCATTTTTCATGTAGGTTTATTTGTGCAAAATTTATCCCCCAAATGACGATTTACTGAATCGAATCATGACCCACTTTATTTAGGCAGTTTTATTCGTGCAACTTCTATTTATAATTAAGTATAATTTTCGTTTACTCAAATCATAGGACATTTAAAAATCGGTTAGTCTTATAAGATAATAATTTAGAACTCGTCCAAATGGCATTGGTCACAAAGTTCACTATCGACGGTCATCACGTTCGCTGCCACCAATTTAGCTTCCGCCACTACCACAACCCTTATTGATGTCGCCATTTCAACCACCACCTCTTCTTCTCGTCATTGCTACTAGCTGCAATAAAAACAAATATAGAGGTGAACTAATTTTGAAAAAAAGTAAACAATTAAGAGCCCATTTTGGTGAGAACATATTTTTGTCCCAAATAAAATTGAGTTTTTTCTAAAGGTAAATACTTGATGCGAAAGGGTAAGTATTGGATGGGAACAAACAAACACACACATGTTTGTAATAAACGATCTTACAGGAAGATTAGAGCATGGTTGTAAAGTCCCGTCTAGGCTCCTAGTACTCGTTACAAAGTAGGCTAACAAGGCCTGAGTACTGTTCGTTTAGTCTGATTACTCCCCGAGTAATCTCCGCCTAGGCCGAGCACTTTTCGAGTACTCTCAAATCCGACTAGGGAGCACCTATCGACTTTTGCAACCGTGATCTAGAGAACAAAGTGTGCACACAAGTTCATGATATGTATTATCATTAAGCATTGTTTGATACAAGTTACTTAAACCCATCCGACCCATAAATATTTATATAGACATTTATAGGTAATGAAAACGCTATCAATAACCCCCACAACCATTAGATTAGGAGGGGACATAACTCTCTAAACATACCAGTAATCAACCCACTCAACCCATATATAGTGTTACATAGACATTTTATAATTTATAAATAATATATATAGCAAACGTATTGTGACATTATAGTAGTTAGAATTAGGCTAAGTTTAATCATCTTCATTCTTCCCTCTAAAATGTCTAGAGTTTTGCTGAGAAGTTTGGTATATCCTCTAGTCAGAAAGCCGTGTTTGATTGTCTCTGTGCTCCTCATGCTCAGGATTTACTGACAGTCATCCCCATTGAAGGCAGGGCCAACCATGTCAGCTATGGAGTACCGGCAATTCTTAAGTATCGGCTAATGATCCCTCAGTTTCCAGTCGATGAGAGGTCCTCTTCGTCCAATTGATATTCTTGTATTTAGGTGGGTAGGGGGAAAACACGCTTGTGTGACCTTACAGGAGTATCCCCTCTTGTTAGGCTCAGGGATAATGAGTTGGTTGCTGGCCAGGCTGCACCGAAGGCGGAGTCAGACAAAGTGTCAAACTTACATTCTTAAGGAACTTGAAAACTTCAGCAGTGTCAACAATAAGAAATTATAAAGAACTCTCAAATTCAAAACACTAAAGGTAATAATCAATCGATGGGTTAGATTGCGCTCTCCAAAAGAGACTAGGGCCAGTGACACCCTTCGCATCGCCCTTGCCAAACCGGTAAGTTTAAACAACTCTAAAATATATAATATATTTAATATAATAATAATAATATATAATAATAATAATAACTGTGAAAGGCATATCAGGTTAGATTATGCTCTTCCAAAGAGCCTCGGTGACACTTGCCGAATATAATCGGTGTTTAAAACAAGCCGGATTGGATTGCACTTTTACAAGAGCCTGAATAACACATGACGCATTGCACGTGCCAGCCCATGCTAATTTAATAAGATTTTAGAAGCTTATATTAAATAGTTGAGATTGTTTTTCCCCTGACAACTTTCTTTGATGTATTTCTGTGACGACGTTTTTGTTTTGATCTCCTGATTAACTTTTTTTTAATAACTCAATATTATATTATACGTTGTTTTTAATGCGTATATCATCGTAATTAACTATCGATGACGATTTAATAAAAGAAATACTCGTTAACTTTAATGCCATATTGGTTCCTATCACTTTAATCTTTATAAAGCACCTTAATTTTGGGATATTTTTAGAGAGGGCAACAACAAATGGCTTCCTTTCCAATCTTAACTATTCTTGAACAGGCCCAGGTATCGCCACCGAAGGCCACCGTAGGCGACAAGTTGTTGCCATTGACTTATTTTGACTTCGTGTGGCTAAGACAACCTCCTATTCACAATCTATTCTTTTATGAGTTGTCCATCACACAAAGTCAATTCACTGAAACTATTATTCCTAATCTCAAACATTCGTTATCAATCACGCTTCAACATTTTTTTCCATTCTCTGGTAACTTGATTGTGTTTCCTACTGTCTTGGTTGGTGTATTTCTATGGAACAAGCCAAACAGTTAACGGGAATGGAAGGATTTGTGACTGCTGCAAAATTGATCGGAGAAAATCTACATAAGAGGTTGACGGATAAGGAGGGAGTTGTTAAAGTAATAGAGTCATTCGGGGACTTGTTTTCCAATGGGATTCCAACAACTTCGATCGGAGTTGCTGGAACACCAAAGCTCAAGTTTTATGACATGGATTTTGGGTGGGGTAAGCCCACAAAGATCGAAACAATTTCTATTGATTATAAAGAAGCGATATCCATGAACGTATGCAAAGAAAATAATGAAGGTCTTGAGGTTGGCGTTTGCCTTCCGAGTACTGAGATGGAGTCTTTTGTTCGTATCTTTGAGGATGGGTTAGAAAAATATGTTTAGATGCATATATAATAACTCACAGCCGGTTGTCTTTTAAAAAATGTATAAGTAATTAACGGATGGTCAACTTTTTTGTTCAATTAATGCATTTTTATACCATTATCATTTTTAAAATTATTTACATGAAACAACAAATCTAACATCTATTTAACTAAATATATTAACAATTTCATAAATTTTTAGAAATAGTAACAATTCTTATAATAAATTTTAATATTTAGAGTGACCATCGAAAATACATTAGGTGTTTTAATGCTTTTTTAAATTACTAGAGAGATAAAACTATCAATGGCAAAATGTGTATGCATCAACACTTGTATCAAATACATTTACGTGTCTCAAAATTAATTGAAATTACTTTATTAATCTTCTCAAATCTTTTACAAATATAGACATGATTGTTAGTTATTTGTTTATGTTGTTTGCATTTCCATTCAATAATAAATCTTTAATGTTTATTTGGAGAGTTTTAATTTTTCAATAAAAATTTATTATTTCATAGTCTTTGTAGTTGTTCGTTTGTATTCCTTATTTAATCAAACATACATCATTATAATAAGTTATTACCTATATATAATTTATCAATATTTCTCTCTCTCACAAAATAACTATTCATTTTTCTTTCGATTTAAATCCATCCTTTAAGTTTCCATCTTTTATAACTTTGTCATAATCTTTTATACTTTTAGTCCCGTTACTTTTCATCTTCTATAAATTTATCACAAGCATTTCTTATTTTTAACACCAACACTTTTCCAAAACCAACTATTCATTTCTTATTGGGATACTGGATTTAAATTACCCAAACTTTCACCAATTGGCCGATAACACTCCCAACTTTTGATTTGTACAACAGTACTCCCAACTTTCAACATATTGGCTGATAACACTCCCTAACTGACTGCACCCTAACCCAGTTAGCTGATGTCAGCTGCCACGTCATCAAAAATGCCATCTCAGCTGCCACATCATAAAAAATGTCACGTCAGCTGCCACATCAGCCACCACGTCATCAAAAAATGCCATATAAGCCGCCATGTCATATGCCACGTCAGCAACAAAAGGGCCATTCAGCAAAAATCTAATGGGTTAGGGTTCAGTTAGTTAGGGAGTGTTATCAGCCAATAGTTGAAAGTTGGGAATGCTGGTGTACAAATCGAAAGTTATGAGTGTTATCGACCAATTGGTGAAAGTTGGGGTTATTTAAATCCAATATCCCTTTCTTATTTCAAAACCAACTATCATTTAAATAATGGATATTGGATTTGAATATTGATAAATTCGGCGAAGTGTTTTGTTTTCCGGTTATAGCGGCCACATCAGCTGCCACGCCATCGACGAAGTGTTTTGTTTTCCGGTTATAGCGGCAATATCCGATGGTGATCGGTGGGTTTGTGATTAGTGGGTTGAGTCGAGTTCGTGGGTTCTTATATCATCCAAATTGGAATTTGTTTGGTCTAGTTTTGCGCTACGATTTGGTCAAAGTTACGATATACTCGTGCCAACACTTAGAATTGTTGCATTTAGGGAAGTACTTATAATCTTGTCAACACCCAGACGACACGTACGAGAAGTACTTATAACCTCGTAAAACCCTATACTGATTGATGTGTGCCATTTTGGGATGCTATAAAATTGTTGGTGACGTCGTTCGAGTACTTTTTTTTAGTAACGACTGCCTACATCCTCATCTTAGCGATGCCAAAAAGACAACGACTACCAAGCTAGCCTCTCTCATCAAGACGCATCGTTATCATAATACAACGACTATCTACATTATCATGATGCAACGTTTGCCTCAACACCATGATTATCTACGTCATCAAGATGCATAGATGCCTCGATAAAACAATTGTCCACATCATCAATTTCACGAGCATGCAACTTCATGTCATGATTATTTAGTAAGGTCACCCACCCTGTCATTATCATGATGCAACGTTGCCTCAACACCATGATTATTTACACTTGCCTAGAGTGTAATCAACATCATGTCCTCGTGGGCTGACCACACTACCTTCCTAACGTCACCCACTCTGTCATGATTATTTAGTAAGGGCACAACCAATCTCATGCATCTACTAACACATAATAAGATAATAACTGACATCATATAACTCATGCTATATTACACTTATTTAATAACTTGACTCGTCTAATTTCCCGAACCATCAACATCCAACTTTTAACACCCTTAGGACTGTTGACTGTTGACGTCCTACCTACAACTTGGCATTTGAACATCAATACGTTATATAAACCCATACTACCCTCTAATCCCATCAGTCATCATACGTGCACGGTGCACATATGTACCTCTACAAGAACGATACCCTTTAAATGTCAGACCCACGACACCACCCACTTAGATGACTATTTAAAGTTATTTCAGGGAAAACCGTGATGTCACACCCCAACCGCTGGCGGAATCATCGGGCGGACGTAATAGATTGCTCGAGAGACTTCATAACACTATTGTGATAATATTTAATTCAAACCCTATTTCATTTCATTTAATCTCATTGTGGAATACAATACATGGAAATAAAGTACAACATTTGGAAAATCAAAGTACAACAAAGTTTAACATATGAAATAACAAAATCTAATATTTCTAAATGTGTTTCTAGTGTCGTCCTTACTAGATTTCGTTATAATCAACATCATCAACCTGCAACATGTTAAAAGTATAGTTCAACACAAAAGCATTGGCGAATATACAAGTTTTGTTACATAGCATAATAGTGAAAAGTTGTCTCATATCCAACATGGTAATTTGCATATCTATGCTACTATCATAGTATCATGTGCAATCATATGTCAAACAAAAGTCTAACGCAATCGTGCTTACCATTGTCACAGAAACGAAAAGGTGTAAAATAGTTTACTTAACAATACCACAAGAATACGGGCGGTGCGTTAATCCTATAGCGCTATAATTGTCAAGGGAGGCTAGCAAAGTTAATGAGCATATAAACACAAGTATACGTAGCATGTCATAACAAGAATAATATAAGTATCATGTTGTGATTATAACAAGTTTAAATGTGAATCGTGATTTGTATAATTAAACATGTTGCACCAAAAGTGTAAAATCGGAAACTGGGTTTGAGTATACTCACGGTTTTGCAAAGCTTTCCTTAGAAAATTCCGTGAGACGTTGGATGGTTGGAGGATGGAATATCGAGTTATCCTACAAAGTATGTATATGAGAAATTAATCATCTAGTCTTAATACACCCGTTTTTGACACTATGACAACCCATATGGGTGAATGTGGTTTCATGGGTTAGATACCCATTAGAATCGTAACAACGTGTTTAAGGCTTAAAGGATATAACCTATGGTCTTAACAAGTAACCATAACGATATTATCAAGGTTCGGTTATGTATAAGGTTATGTATATAATATAATACAAAGTAAGTCTAACATATATATCATGAATGTCATATAAGTCAAGCAAGGAGGTAGGATGATGAACATCCATTTAACCTCTTTGTATGATTCACCAATACACAAATCATCAAAAGGATGATTCGGATGATCATGTATAAGAAAGAAATATACAACTTCTTACTATACTAAGTAGCCAAGTAATCATCAACCCGGGTTTCCACTTCCGACGTGGAAAGAGTAAACTATGTGTCGGTGATTAAACGTATTAAGTTCCTTTTAGGTCTAGCAAGCCACTTAGGATAGCAAGGTGAAATCATTAAGTGAGGTGGTGGATTGATAATAGGATAGCCAGGGCTTCCAAGTAATCACGCACTTACCAAAACACAAGTCTTGTCACAAGAACAAGCTTGGATGGTTTCAACACTTGGGGTTTTAAAACCCTTATAAAACAGAAAGTTTGGAGGAAAATATCACCTCCAAATTTGTATGAATCAACCTTGGTTAAGCTCACTAATCATGGACTTGACTAGTGGCATAAGAACACAATTTTGTATGTGAAAAATGTACGTTTATAAAAGTTTATGAGTTCTCCATCCAAAACAGAAAGTTTGGATCTCAAAATTGTGATGTTCCACCTTGGTTTTCCATGGAAAACCTGTGGAAACAGTCCTAGAGGTGTTCCAAGCTTTGTAGAGGAAGAAGATGTGAAGAAAAGATGAAGAAGATGAATAAAGTGCTCACTTTAGCACTTAGAACAATCTGCCTTGAATCTGAGTTCCAGGGATCTTAAGAGTATTTTGAGAGTGGGAATGAGTTTGGAACGTGAAAATGAGTGTACGGAGGCTTGGTTTTATGGTGGTGAAGTAGGGTTTGAGTATTAATGGAGTTATAAGGTGATTGGTGAGTTTTGGAGGTGGAAAAGATGGCCAACCCGTGAGCTGGAAATAACATCTTGCGGATTAAGGGGGTGGCGTCACGCGTAGCCCTAAGGGATTAGTGTGTCGCGTGACGTTGCATCTCATGTTTCCGGGATAAGTTTGTTTTATTACACTTTAACCCCTGAACTTCTTATTGTTCATCATTTTATGCATACAACTTGTATTTTAACATGTTTTCAAGTGTGATAAACGTGTACAAGTAGAAATTGAGTATCGAGAATGCATGTACGAATGTTTGTAAATATAATAAGTATCAATTGCGTATAAAAGTTGAATTGTAAGCATAAAAGTGTGTATAAAAGGTGAATTTCATTACGATCAAAGTCTTTGATTACAAAGTTGAAATTGAAAGACGTACACGATACAAGATGCAAGTTTCCATAGATAGAATTAGGAATACACTTTCTAAATAAAGAAAGTACAAAATGCGAAGCGCTACACGTGAAATAGATAACACTACAACAAAACTCCTCATTTGGATTAAAACTCTCTTTAGACTAAGCCTCGTTGGGAAATGTTAATGGATGTCAAAATTATAACAACCCTTCATTAACGTAAAATGGCAAACACATGTATGCTAGCCTAAATACATGTAAAAGGGGCACTAGAACTCACCTGGCGAAAAACCCTTATTCACAAAGCTAGTCGTCCCATGCAAGTGTACGGAACACTGACCTATCATGGTATGAGTACGCATACTACCATTCTAGGTTTACATCACCGATTAGTAAACATCTTGTGGTTAACTTCCATCGTGGTGCCTAGGGTTTGATGATCGTCTACTTGCATGTACCCATGCATGATCATGGCCAATTTACACGAGGTGATGTAATTGAAACCCAAACCTTAGCACACATTATGTATGCAACGCAAATCCCATCTACCCCCATGCTTGAACGCACGTCCAAAACCACCATGATCACAACCCTAATATTCAATGAGCCTAAATCGGATTACCTGAGATCAATCCCATGCACATAATAACTTCCTCATTCAAACCCTATGTAACAAAGTCGCTACCCGACCACGTATACCACCTCATAGATGGACTTAGTCGATTCAAACCTGGGTCAGCTCGAACTGTTTTCGAGGCCGATGACCCACGACGGCTCCCTTATCTAATCGATCTAATTCGGAATCCAAATAGCGACTGAGCCATGAGCTGGTCCGGTTTGTAATGTGATGGTGGAACCCACCGGACACTGGTGGTGACACTGGCAGCCATTCACACAGCGGTGTTGTACCCTGGTCGTGCACCCCTATCTCGAACCATGAATGCCAAAACTGCGCACGCAACCCAAAAACCCATTATGTGCACATTAAATGAACAAGAATTATAGAAGATTGCTTTGGCGTGCAAGAATCAATGAATTGAATTCTCTCTCTCTTGCTCCCCCTCTCGGCCGTGTGCATCCCCTGGGTCGACTTAGTCGACCAAGGGACATTTAATCCGATGATTACTTCATCTAATTCCCTTATGGCCCCCCTCTAATTTTGCGTCTGCACGCCTTGTTCCCGAAGTTACATAATTCTACTCTAACGTAATTACATTCGGGTCTTCGTAAGTCCGTGATATCATGGTTATCGTGTTTAAATTGTTTGTCGTTTCTTAAATTAAGAACCTCATGGAAGCAGTCCATCAATATAACTTGATGGTAGAATTCAGGATGTTACATATGAGTTCAATATTTGAGTGGCTATCATTTCATAACCTAATATTATTTCAAAAGATAGAATCCAATACAAGCTATAGCTAGTAGTTAAGGTTATTAAAAACCAACATTTGATTAAAAAAAATAATAATACAAGATAGTTTGTAGTTAAGAATGTAAATGAAAGAAAAAATAAGAAGTAATCAAAGAAGAATAAAGAGATAGAGAATCAGATGTGAGAGGTTTTTGATGATAAACGAAATTCATAAAAAAATTTGTTTTTAAATTAAGTGAGAAAAATGAGAATGAAATCTTCAATGTGAGTGCTCTAAGAATGTCTTGGGAAAATGCAATTTACATAAATGAGATTTGCGATTATTGAATTAAATGAAATTTTTGGCAACCGGGGATAAAGGTTCAGAGTAGTCAAGAATAACCCCTAAATAGCATTAATTTTGGCTACCGGGGAAACAGTTTGAGAGTAGTCGATGTCATATGTAGCTGTATATCACTTAGTTACCAATCTTTCTTCGTATCGTTCAACGGTTCCATCAGCTTTATACTTGGCATTAAACACCCACCTACAATTGACTGGTTCTTTCCTTTCAGTAACATGCATCTCTCCTATGTGCCATTTTTTTATAAGAGCACTCATTTCCAAATTCATAGTCTCTTGCCATTGAATCCTTTTACTTGCTTCTTGAGTTGTCTTCGGGATATTTTCTGAAAGAAGAGTAGTAGGGAAAGCTTTTTCAATATAAAAACTCTTCCCATGTATGCAGTCACTGGGTACCTTGAAGTTCGTGGCAGATGTTCTAGTAGGACACGAGTTCGTGATTCTTTAAGCTCCGTTTTTGAAACTGAAATGTCATCATGACTAATGAATTATTCAAGTCAGAGGAAAAAATATCAGGATATGACTCGTTTACCTGTTGTCGGACATCGTTCGAAGCAGATTCGTTGGTTGTGTATACTAGACTAGTGATTCCCTAATGATGTCCCCAGATTCGATTGAAACCCCTTCCATGTTGGTTGTGAGGGACTCGGTGGCTTCTTCTACGACTATGTTAGAACGAATTCAGAACAACTTAGAATAGCTAATCAATCCATTGCTTCCCAAGCACTCTCCCCCTGATTGCTAGGTTGGTTGTTGAAATAGAATTCAGACTCCCAAGGAGTGGTAATTCATGGTGACATGAAGGCCACAAGTGATAGGATTATTACAATGATAACCGTTTAGATGTGTAGCATATCCTACAAACTAACAATTTCTATGCACCAATCAAATTTGTTTCTATTTCTTTTGGAAATGTGAACAAATATAATACACCAAAGATACATGGTAGTAGGGTTAGAATATACTGAATAGTGTCTGGACTGCGCTAGAGCTTGTAAAGGGGTTTTATGTTCCAGAATTTGAGTATAGAGACCATTAAGGACATAAACTAATGTAGGACATAAACTGATGCTATTGCTTTAGGCCACAAAAACTAGGGAATTTGGTTAATCATCATAGCACAACTTTTCTCAAGTAAAATTCGATTTTTCCGTTCAACATCACCATTTTTTTGGTGTGTTGGGACATGTAGTTTGATGAACAAGACCAGTTTTCTAAAAGAACTTTTGCATCGACTGATTTAAAAATTCTCCATAATTATCAGAGCCAAGAATTTGTATTTTCCTTTTATACCAGGGTTGAATCATTTGACAAATTATAAATAATTTTTCCAGTATGGATCTGATTTATGTTTAATAAAATATATCCATGTCATCAAGAAAAATCAACAATAAATAGCACAATATATTCAAATTGACTTTTACTAGAAAATTTGGAGTTGACCCCAAACAACAGAACATATCAACATATCAACCAGAAAACATACTTAACCTTAATGTTACTTTGCTCAAAAGACACTCTGATTTTTAGCGAGTACACAAGTTTCACACTTTATATGAGTGGATTTATTCAAAAATACTTAGAAATAATGACTTAAAATACCTAAATGACGAATGACAAAGACGAAGATGCTATAACTAAAGTTGTTTATGAGTCGTTCCACGAGCAAGCATGGCATGTCCTTGGTATGTCACCTAATCAACATAGAAGAGGCCTCCTCACTCAGCACCACGCCCAATTATCTCCTTGGTAAGAATGTCGTGTAAAAGGAAAAATGTTGGATATGTTAGCTTCATTTTCTTAGAGAATTCAGTTGAACCCTCTCCTTTGACTTCTCAACTCATTCTCCACCAGTTGTTTTGAAATAACCTTTGAATGAGACTAATAAGTTTAAGAAAATCTTTACAATCATATCTTATAATGTTTGTAGCCCCACAAGTAAAAATCCACTTAGTTTTTTTGAACCAGCAATGAAATATGATCGAGTTTGATATACTTTAGGTTTTGGATTAAACTTAGTAGGAGTGGTCTACTTTATTAGAAGAAAGGATATAAGCTAGATATAGTATATTTATTTATGTTATATGTTACATTATTATTATTATTATTATGTTAGCATAGTTAGAGGCGGTCATCATATTAATCGGCCAAGTATATATGTAATATCTGTATGAACATTATCATTTACCAATTCTAATATAGAAAACATTCATCTCTTTCATTCAAAACCCTAATATACGATCATAGTTTCAATAAAGTGGTATCAGAGCCACTACGATCCGAGATTACAGATCTCTTAATTGTTCAAAACGAATATTCAACATCATAATCTCAAAATCCAACAAACTTAATCATGACAACGGTGAACAGAGGCCTTCAAACTCAAATTCCAAAATTATTGGGTCAAAATTATTACCACTGGCACATACAAATGAAGGTTCTGTTGGAATCACAAGATCTGTGGACAATCGTGGAAGAAGGATACAATGATCTTCCAAACGAAGCGTCTGAAAACGATCGAAACGCTCATAAAGAAAAGGTTAAGAAGACAAGAAAGCACTACACATTATTTTCCAAGCAGTCAATGAGATTGTCTTCGAACGAATCGCAACATGCAGAATCTCTAAAGAGGCATGGGACGTATTGCATAAGGCATACAAAGGAGAACACAGAGTGAAAACGGTAAAACTTCAAACCCCTGAGATGTGAATTTGATGCCCTAAGAATGAAGGAGATAGAAACAATAGAAAAATATATAAATAGAACAACGATCATAGTAAATCAATTACGTTTAAACGAAGAGAATATTACAAAACAACGAATTGTTGAAAAGATTCTTAGAAGCTTAACATAGAAATATGAATCAGTTGCGGTTGCAATAGAAGAATCAAAAGATTTAACCACAATATCTACGGAAGAATTGCTTGGCATTCTAAAGTCACACGAATTAAGATTAAAGCAATACGATGGTGCCCCAATGGAACTAGCATTCCAAATACAAAATAATAATTTAGACCGATCAAGACAATATAGATCTGAATATGTCGGTAGAGGACTAGGTAGAGGAAGAGGAAGATTAAATGGATAGATCCGTTGTTATAACTGTCAGAAATTAGGGCATACGGCACGTTTCTGCCAACGAAAAGACGAGAATGATAGGAGTGGAAATGCTCTTTTACACGAAAATGAAACGGAAGAAAGAAGTGATGAGAGAATGTTCATGATATTTAACGTGGAGGAAATAACGAAGGATGATTGTTGGTACTTAGAAAGCGGATGCAGCAATCACATGACAGGCAACAAGAATCTATTCATTACACTAAATGAATCAGAAAGAAGGGAAGTAAGAACCGGGGATAATAAGAAACTAGAAGTTTTGGGATGTGGTGATGTATCGATCAAAGTGAAGGGAATAGAAAAGAGAGTTCCAAATGTATTTTATGTTGAAGGGTTAAAGCATAATCTGTTAAGTGTGGGACAATTAGTACAAAAGGGATATGAGGTGAAATTTGCCAATCAAGAATGTATGATCAGAGACCCAGCAGGAGTGTGTATAGGCTTGGTTAAGATGATCGGAAACAATATGTTTCCGCTAAATCTCAATCATGATGTAACGCCTCAAGTCTGTAGCATGATGACACAAGATATGTCTGTCCTATGGCATCGACGATACGGTCATCCCAACTTTGAGACTTTGCACAACATGGGAACAAATGAAATTGTAAAAGGTTTACCTAAGATTCCTAAGTCACCCAACAGTATATGTGAAGGATGTTTATTTGGGAAGCATGCAAGAAAGTCATTCCCGAAACAAGCAACATGGCATGCCGATAAACCACTTCAACTCATTCACTCAGATATATGCGGTCCCATGAGGACCTCATCAATTGGCGGCTGTAAATACTTTATCACTTTCATAGACGATTTCTTAAGGAAGACATGGGTTTACTTCTTGAAGCTGAAATCGGATGCACTGAGCTACTTCAAGATCTTTAAAAGATTTGCAGAAAATCAAGTTGATTTTAAGATAAAGACCATGCGTACATATAGAGGATGAGAATATTGTAGCTACGAGTTTAAAAACTACCTACGAGAGAGTGGGATTCATCACCGACTTACCACTAGTTATACCCCTAAAAAAACGGCGTAGCCGGACGAAAAAATAGAACACGTATGGAATTAAGTAGAAGCATGCTGAAAATGAAAAACTATCATATTCATATTGGGCAGAGGCAGTAGCATGTGCCACATACCTGCTAAATCGGGCCGTTACCAAAAGTGTACCAAATGTTACTCCATAAGAAGCATGGAGTGGAAGAAAACAAAGTGTCGGACATTTAAGAGTTTTTGGCTGCGTTGCTTATGCTCATATTCCAAAGCAACATCGTGGTAAACTAGATGATAAAGCAGAAAAGGCAATTTTTATCGGTTATAGTGAGAATAGCAAGGCATACAAGTTGTATAGTCCAATAACCAACAAAACTATCATGAGCAGAGATGTAGTTTTTGATGAAAATCAAGAATGGAGTTTTTGATGAAAATCAAGAATGGGTTGAAAGCACTGCTAATGAAGGAACTTCATGTATTCAACTGAACAATTCAGACGATGAAATTCAAAAGCCAAATACGGCTGTTTCAGATGTGGATGTAAGGTCAGAGACGAATGACCAGACTGGAAATCACTCAAGTGACGACGATTCAGAGGATCAAAGCAACCTTCAGGATGAAGCAGACTCATCTTCTTCCTCAGAGAATGAAGAATTGAGAACATGACGGATCTCAGAGGTTTATCAAGATTCACATCCTCTTACCAAGGCTCAAGTTGATGAATTGTATGAAAGAAATCAAACTGAACCCAGTGATGTAGCAAACTTCGTTCTTTATGCTGATGCTGATCCCATATCATACAATGAGGCGTTTAAAGACACTAAATATAAAAAAGCTATTGACAAAGAAATGTAGTCGATACATAAAAATGGAACTTGGGAATTAGTGGATACTCCGAAGGATCAAAAACCTATTGGTGTTAAGTGGATATATAAGACGAAATATGATGAACATGGTAATGTTAGCAAGTATAAGGCACGTTTGGTGGCTAAAGGTTATAACCAAAGGTATGGAATTGATTACCAAGACGTCTTTGCTCCGGTAATAAGATTCGATACTGTCGGGCTTGTTTTAGCATTGGCGGAACAATATGGTTGGCACTTGCATCAAATGGATGTGAAGACAGTTTTCTTAAATGGAAACTTAAAAGAACAAGTATACACCAAACAACCGGAAGGTTATATTTGTAACATTTGTCGAAAACGGGTTTTCCAAACCCGCTCCATTTGTAATCGAATATCAAGTTATAAATGTTCGTTGCGTATTTATGCCTATTTTGATTTTTAATGATACATAATTAATAAACAAACTAATCTATAAAAGTTATAATTGATAAAAAGTAAAAATAAAATAATTAAAAATAAAATGAGGCCGGGACTCGAACCCGGGTCAGCCGGAAGAGAACTCAAAGACTTAACACACACGCATAACCACTCCGCCAGTTGTTGTTTTCTGTCAACTCTAGGAAACAAATGCGTTTTATAGACAAACATAAATCAACCGGTTACGTCATCAAACGCCCAAAGATGATTTGATTACTCGTGGTTCACTGAGTTTAACAGATATACCGACGTTTTCAATCAAGTTGCTTTGAATGAACTTGAATTCTAGAAGTGGATCGGTTTTTATAACCGAAAATCTTCAATTCCAGTATTACTTCCATCTTTGTACTCTTTCGCGACTCAAACATAATCTACAGACTCTCAATTACATTTTCGCACAAGTTTCAATCCGCCGGAGAATCAAATTTTACTCGCCGGAAAGTTTCTGCAAGTCGCCGGAAAACCGTATTCTCCATCAAAACGGTAAGTCTTTCAATACCGTCGTGGTCTATCAATTGTTAAGCTATTTCTAACTCAGACCTTTCAATTGAAATCAAATTCAGACGCTGCTATCGGATAATTCCAGTTCGCCGAAAAACTTCTGGAAATCCTTATTTTCAGCTGTGAAACGGTATGGACATTTAAACACCCTGTTAACGTTTGTTTAGCATTTCAATTCCACGATTAGCTAATCAAAACGGATAATTTGCTTGCTCAGTTGAAGTTCATAAAAACAGAGCCGATGCCTTGCCGGAATTCTGAGTTAAATTATTCCTCCGGTATGTTTGTTTCCAACACCGTCTTTGTCATTTCATCTTAGTCTTATGAATGTGTTAATCGTTTTAAAACAAGAAACAGAGGGGTAATTTGCTGTCTGTAAAAATTAACGGGAGAAGATGAACTGTGCTAACATATAAGGATAATTAAAATTGGTATTTTACACGGGTTAGACACACAGTCCAGCGGTGGACTGTGTGCAAATAATACGCGCACGCCGCGAGTTCGATCCCTGATACACGCACCCTCTCTGTAATAAAAACATTTTATTTTTCTAACTGAACCGGGTTAACTTACGTTAGTTGTTAAGTATAATAAAAATGTGTATATTAACCAAGTTAGACACACAGTCCAGCGGTGGACTGTGTGTAACGTTAAAGCACAGGTCCCGGGTTCGAGACCTGTTAGTGACACCGGGGTTCGATGATTTAAAATGTTTTTGAAAATAAAAGAATTTTGGATAAGCTGAGTTAATATATAAGTATATTAAAAACAGAATTATTTCGGGTTAGACACGTAGCTCAGTTGGTAGAGTGCGTGCACGCGTACGGGAGGTCTCGGGTTCGAGCCTCACACAGCGCATTGCAATTACACAATAAACCGGTCAAACAGTCAAAGTCAAAAAGTCAACGGTCAACCCAAAAAGTCAACATATTTTTATATTTTTAATTATTTAATTTAATTTAAAAATCAATTAAAAATACTTAAAAATAATGTTTTTAATGATAGGAAATAGCCTTAAACTCGCAAAAATATATCTAAAAATTCTATTAAAATCCTTAATAAAATCCACTCATTTACTATATTTTCCGTTATTATTTAGGTTAGTTAATTCTCGTTGTTCAGCTCTTCCAACTCGTACGCATCTCAGCATCTCCAATCCAACGCACCCAATGTGAGTGAATCTTTACAAATTCCCCGTTTTAATCACGTTTTTGGGGTGTATCATGTGTCTTGCTATTTATTATATTTAAATCATTGTGCATACATCATATTATGAACAAATGTGTATTCAGTTTGTTTCAACTGTTTGTGTGATTATTGTTAGATTTAATTTATTATTTTCAGTACATGCAATTTCATAGGCCGCCGCTCCCCATTACATTATGAGCGTTGAGCATGTTCCCCATTACATTATGAGCGTGAACCTGGCGTGCCAACATACGATCGCTCGTTTGATTGAGCCTTGATCGCACAGACATTTATCATTTTCAGTACATGCAATACGATCGGCTCCGTTTGATTGAGCCTTGATCGCACAGTTACATTCATGTTATTTATTGTATGATGTTGGTATGTTATTGTATGTTATAGTTTGTGATTGTTATTGCTACTGTCTGATTATTTGCATTTGCTCACTTATGATTATTGCACAATTTTTCATTGATAAACTAACAAGAAAATCAATAATAAATGTTTATCTAACAAGGTTCACTCGCCAACTTATGTTGACCCAAAAACCCCCATTTTTACACATGATACAGGTGGACCAGCTGCAACAAGAAACATATAGGATTGGCCTAGAAGAATAAAATGATTTAGAGCTTGGAATTGTTTAGTTGGTTATTTTCTTTGTATTTGTATGGACATGTTTGG
Source organism: Scalesia atractyloides (assembly GCA_947069175.1). Taxonomy (NCBI): domain Eukaryota; kingdom Viridiplantae; phylum Streptophyta; class Magnoliopsida; order Asterales; family Asteraceae; genus Scalesia; species Scalesia atractyloides. The sequence goes on from CAMTDV010000024.1 coordinate 21,329,310, forward strand.
ATTATTGGGAATGTAATTTTGACTTAAATAAATATGAAACATATTAGTAAATATCATGAGCTTTGGTGATAACCCAATTATGCACCGACTCTTATTCCGCTGCGGGTCGGGGTGTGACAATATTAAGAGAGGAGAAGAAGGAAAGGTATGTCATCTCAAAAAGGCTTTATACGGTTTAAAGCAGGCCTCAAAGGCTTGGTATAGTAGGATAGATGGATACTTTAGGTCACATGGGTTCAAGAAATGTGTATATGAACACACATTGTACATTAAAATCTCCAAAAACACGAGGATGTTAGTCTGCTTATATGTGGACGATCTCATCCTAGCTAGCGATTCATTGGACATGATAGAACAGTTAAAGGACTCAATGAAAAGTGAATTTGAAATGACCGATCTAGGAATTCTTCATTATTTCCTTGGCATGGAAGTGAACTATGACAATGGGAATATCATACTATCACAACAAAAATATGCCAAGAATTTGCTGGATAAATTCAAAATGGAGCGGTGTCATGCAATCTCAACTCCAATGGAGTATGGACTGAGACTGTCTAAGGAAGATCCGGAGGATGAAATAGACCAGAATAAGTATAGAAGTTTGGTTGGTTGTCTCATGTATTTAACAAATACCAGACCTGACATTATGTTTGCCGTTAGCAAAATTAGTCAATTTATGGAAAGACCAAAGAGAAGCCATTGGGAAGCAGGAAAGAGAATCCTGAGATACATCAAAGGAACAATGAATCACAGAATTGTTTACTCAAAAGGTAGAAAAGGAAAACTGGTCAGATTTAGTGATAGTGATTATCCGGGAAACATAGATGATAGCAAAAGCACTTCTGGGTATGTATTTCATCTGGGATCAGGTGCAATAGCTTGGCAATCTAAGAAACAAAAGGTTGTAGCGTTATCTTCGACTGAAGCAGAATACATCGCTTTGTCTTTGACCGGCTGCCAAGCACTTTGGATAAAAGGAATTCTGAATGTTCTTCAAATAAATATGGACTGTCCACCAACAATTCTCTGCGACAACAAATCTACTATATGTTTGGCCAAGGACCCTGTTTACCACGGGAAAAGCATACATATAAGAGTTGAAGTATCATTTTATTCGAGATTTAATCAAGAACGACAAAGTGGAAGTTCGTTTCTGCACAACAAAAGAACAAGCAGCAGATATACTTACAAAAGCGTTGCACCCGAGAGATTTCATTCGTCTCAAAGAACTTCTGCATATAGCTCCTATCTAGCTTACATGAGGGTATTAGAAGAAAGGATATAAGCTAGATATAGTATATTTATTTATGTTTATATGTTTATATTACATTATTATTTATTATTATCATTTTAGCATAGTTAGAGGCGGTTATCATATTAATCGACCAAGTATATATGTGATATCTGTATGAACATTATCATTTACCAATTCTAATACAGAACACATTCATCTCTTTCATTCAAAACCCTAATATACTATTATAGTTTCAATATACTTGTCGTAATTTTATCGAATTTCGAATTTTTTAAATTCGAAACGGATTCTAAACACCCGTATTGTCCCTACAGCCAGGTCCCAAAACCAATTGCGTTGCCCTGTCGCTTCGATGTTCCTTATTCACCACCGGCACCTTGATTTCCGATGGTGGCAATCACCTTGCCTCGTTGTCTCGACCTCTCGTTATGATTATCTTCCCACCATTCTGGATAACCGACAAGCTTAAAGGATTTCTCTTTAGTGTGTTTCTCTATCTTTCCACCATTCCGATCCTAGAGAGTTGTTGCGGTCGGATACAGTGAGGCATTGTTTACCAGGTTCGATTCTATATTCCTCATCAGCCATGTGAATACATATTAGGGATCAATATATACACAACTCAGGTTGAGGTTAAGATGAAAATCGAATTCGATTGAGGTGAAGATAGGAACTACACTATATGTTTAATTGTATACGCGAGTAGTAATAAGTGCAAATATATATAAGCAAATAATATCACACACACAAATCTATACATGACATGTTGTCAGGGATTCCATTTGTTGAAATCATTGTTAATAAAAAAACAGTTGGATGTGTCTTTTAGTTACGTTTCTCGCATCTAAATAGGTGATATACTTCACACATTACTATATATATACGTGTATCATCGAAAAAGAAAATGATTGTTTTCGTCATTTTCTCAAAACATATCCTATTATACAAGTTAGTCGGCCTTTCTCATTCTCCTTGTTTTGTATTTTGTTTCATCTTTATGTAGCAACACTCGATAATGATCATTAGGACGGCAAATAAAACAAAACAAAACAAAACACAAAAGTATACAAAATTTATAACCAAATGACATGAAAACAAAAATAGCAACCTGATGGATTTGGGCTTATATTATCAATGATCTTCTGTTGCAAAATAACCATCGAAATGGAGATCATTTCTGAAGAAATCATCCAACCTTCATCCCGGACACCAGATCACCTCAAAACTTTTAAACTCTCGTTGCTTGATCAGCTCACCTTGCATACGTATGCTCCAATTATTCTGTTATACGAGTCCAAAACTGTCACTTGCAGTGATGTTTTGAAAAAATCGTTATCCGAAACCCTATCAAAGTACTACCCGTTTGCGGGAAGACTGAGTGAAGACGGGATCACAGTAGATTGCAACGACAAAGGAGTCGTTTTTGTGGAAGCTAAAATCATTGGTTCTAGACTTTCAGATTTTGTTCACAACCCTAATTATGAAACACAAAGCTTACTTTTTCCTGAAGGTTACTTGTGGAAGGGGTCATGTGTAGGTTATAGCTTTCTTGCAGCTCAAGCAACATACTTTGAGTGTGGAGGAATGGCAATAACTATAACTATGTCCCACAAGGTTGCGGACGCACCCACGCTTGGGATTTTTCTTAGCGATTGGGCTGCAATTGCCCGTCATGAGGTGAGACCACCACCAATGATTCTTGCTACGTCCATCCCTTATTTTAATCTTGAATACATAATGCCGGAGATCGAGCTCGATATGAGTGAACCCGTTGTCACAAAAAGATATGTGTTTGATGCACAAGGCATAGCCCGGTTAAAACAATCAGTAACCGGGCTAGTGGAAAACCCTACAAAAATCGCGCTTGTAACCGCACTTCTTTACAAATGCGCGATTAATGCATCAACTACAAAAACGGGGTTTTTCAAAAGCTCGACTTTAATTCAGCTAGTAAACATGAGGCCCCGAGTGGAACCTCCATTACCCGATAACTCTATAGGAAACTTTATATGGTACTTCACAACATCAAACCGCGATCAGAGTGAAACCAGTTTGGGAAATATGGTGATTCAACTGAAGAAAGGGATCAAAGAACTTGGGGTTAGTGGGTTGAATGATTGGCTGCAGAGTGTAAGGGAGTCTGCAAACAATGTAAAAGAGTTGTTTGATAATCTTGATGTTTATAGGTGCAGTCATGTTCGAGGGAGATCGTTTTATCAGATGAATTTCGGGTGGGGGAATCCAATATGGGGAACCATTGCAAATGTGTTGGTGAAGAACACTTTCATTTTGTATGATACACCAGATGGATATGGAGTTGAAGCTGTGGTGAGTCTTGAAGAAGAACATATGAGATTATTCAATGAAGAAGTTATGGATTATGTATCCAGTAAACAAAATTCACAATCTGCATTAGTTACACGTTCTCGAATTTAATTTAAAACACTTCCAACTGTCGATCTCTAATGTTCTGTTCTTTTTTTTTTCTTATGTTTTTTCTGAGTGTTTTTGCTTTCTTGATACAAAGATTCTAATAAGAATAAATTACTATTTTAATCCTTTATGGCTTAATTAGTTCAACATTTCAGTTTAAAAAAAAATCTTTTAACATATCGGACTCTAAAATTACATTTTATAATGATTTTTCCAGTTAAGTGTAAAAGTATTATGGTCTTTTTATACCTTAGGGGCTTTTATGTAAGTTATAAAGTTCTTTTAATATTTTATTTGTCGAATTACTCAACTTTTTTATTTTGTTATTCCACAATTACTATTATTTAACAAAATACGTTTTAACAATACAAATAAATACATATTTTCTTTATAATTTTTTATATATGTCATTTTAAAAACATTTATTTTTCTTAAACCATTTTAAAACCGTCTATCATTTCAAAATCGTTTCTTTTTAAACCTTTTTTTAAACGAACTATTTTAAAGAGAGTGGTTTTTAAAATACATGATTAAAGAAACAAATTGTTTAAAAGAAGTTTAATAAACAAACAATATTAAAAAAAGGTGAAAAACGAATTGTAAAAGAAAGAACGAGTTTATGAACGATTTAAAAAATACACGATTTACAAAAAGCGAAATTTTAAAAAAAAGTTTGAATAAATAAACGATTTTCAAAAGATGCTAGATATGATATGTTAAAAAATGAACGAATTTGAAGGAATGTTTATAAAAAGTAAACAATTTAAATTTGATCGATTTTAAAAAAAGATGGATGGTTTAAAAGAAGTTTAAAACATATGGTTTTAAAAACAACGTTTATAAAAAGTAAAATTGTATATTTAAAACTTATTTTATTAAATAATTAATAATCTTAAAAATAATAAAAACTTAATTAATTACATAAATAGTCTCTATTTTTAAAAAGAATTTATAACTTACATAAACATCATTTAAGGTGTAAAAAGACCATAATACTCTTACACTTAACTGAAAAAAGTAACAAACTTGATGCTAGAAGCGAAAACCATTACAAAATGTAACCTTAAGGTTTGATATGCCAAAAGATTCTTTTTTGAACTAAATGAGTTAAACCATAGACGCCAAAATAGTAATTTACTATAAACAGAGGTTACCTGAAAGGAAAACTGAAGAAACACCAGATCTAATTGATCAGAATCAGATCAGATCTGTTGTGAGAGTTTCCGCATAAAATGTTAATCCTCGATTGTTCGCCGTACAGAAGTAATACTCCGATGAATGCTGCAAAACAAAACACCGTTAGACTCGCCACGGGGAGAATGGGGGTTCTCTCCGTGACCACCCTCCGACGTGAGAATAAGTACAGACTTATCGGAATAGTTAAAGTGAAGTAAGAGAGAGAGAGAGAGAAAGAGAGAGAGAGAGAGAGAGAGTAAGTGAGAGTGAATGAGATTGCTTGTACCTGAAGTTACTTATTTATAACTGGATTTAGTCGCCAAAACGTAAGGGAGGAAAACTTAACGGAATCTTTGCCCTTCCGTTAAGTATTGAGTTTGATGTTTAATGCACACGAATCGACCCTGCATCGATGGCTAAGGAATATCCACGTGCCGCTACGAGGTCGTTCTCTTTTTAATCTTGCAAGCATGCCATCATCGTGAGCCAACTGAATGTCTAAGATGATGCCACGTGTCATTCGGTTACAACTGAATGGTGCCTTTGCACGATTGGGCTTTAAATGCTTCTAGAACATTTTACAGCTGTTTCCTTCTGAATTGCTGACACGTGTCCTTTCTGTTGTAACAGAAAAATTCCTATTGCTTTGAACATTTTACAGATCGAAGTCATCTGATAGGATATGTACTCAAGCTTACCTTTTTCCTTGCGCGAGCTCGCGCTGGGTAGTTAAATGATTGTTTTCCTTCTCAGATGTCCGGCCCATAGAAAAGTGATGTTTATTTCTTGTAATATAGTCTGCGCAAGGTCTGCTTTGTGGATCTTGTTTGGCGCAAGGTTTTAGGACCATACCCCTTCAAGTCCCCCCAGTCCAGTGTTGCTCTGATGCGCTTTGGCGGAGAGGTGGAGCACTGGACTAATTAAAATATGTTATTGCATAGATGTGCGGCCTTTGAGAACCAGCTTCCTATTTCCTTGAATGGATAACATTGAAGAATTTTGAATATTGAAAGCAACTTGTCTTGTGACGTGACTGTATGTCAGGTGGTTGGTGAAAAGCACGTGCTATGTGACGTTCTGAGCGCTGTGTGACAGCTGTCAACAGTGTCAGATGTACAACATTTATTACATGACGGGCTTTGGTGACTGCACGCACGCGTGGGGACGGTTACTGTTCCCCACTCGCCCCTTTATATGCCTAGGGTTTTGAAAAAATGACAAAACTGCTGCACGGCTTTCCAGGCTGTAATTGCGATGCCTATAAAAACACCATTTTGTGAATCATCGTTCCTGTGCTTCCCAAAAACCTCTTTGCTTCTTCCCTTTCTTACTGAGTTCTGCAAAACCTTTTCTTTTTTACGACTAAGATCGTTTGACATCCTTATCCGTTCATAGATCTATTCATGGCCACCAGTTCTAGGCCTGAAGATCCATCAGATTTGCTGTCGACTTCATCCCTGCCGACGCTTAAATGGAGCCGGAGTGCTTTTGATAGTCTCGTTGCCAATTTCAAGTTTCCAAAGACATGGGATGCCAGATATCCCGGTGAGACGGATACGGCGGCGAACGCTCCGGCAGGATACATCACATTGTTTTGGGATTATTTTGCAGAGGGCAACTTTCAAATTCCAGTGACCCACTTTCTTCTAGAAATTCTTGACTTCTATAAATTTCATATATCCCAGTTGAACCCGATGGGGATGGTAAGAATCCGGCACTTCGAGTTTGTTTGCAGATCGATGAACATTCTTCCCACCGTCGACAAATTTAGGGTTTTTTTATCAATTACATTGCTCGTTGGGGTTTTACTCATTCCAACAACATCTACCGGCGAAAAGGTTATTGCTTACTCCACCCAAGTCTTCCGACAACTGGAATCAAAAATTCTTTTATATCAAAGCTTCCGTGATACCGATGAAGATGACGTTTCGAGGAGGAGAAGAGATTGTGCTAGAGACAAAGGCTCCTAACTGATGAGGTGTGGTACCAAGATTTAAAGGACATGCCAAACATTGTGTTGCCAGAAAGGGCATTGGTTGCTGCTGGAATGAGCATGCTTTGGAAAGCTGATCGTCGTGAGAAACCACGTTGAAGAAGGCATAGGTAAGTTATTCATTCTACGCATAATATATTTATATATTCACGTTTTCATACTTGCGTTTTGCTGCAGTTACTTCCTTATATGTGGTCTCTTTTAAAAGAGATAAAGGTAAGATGGAAGTAATGCCATTGGTGCAGACGAAGCACCTTGGTTTGAGCAAATCTTAGGGAATTTTGAACTGCCCAAGATAGAAGAAATCAGGGCGCAGCCCTCCTCTACTGCTGGTACATAAGCTTTACTTAAATAAGGCCTGAGTTAATATTGCAATATTGCCCCTAACGAACGTTAAGTCAGAGTAATATTGCAATATAACTTATTGCGTGGTTTGCCTTGTTTGATTAACCAAATAGGTGACTTGTCGAACTTGGGCGTAGGCCCGGATTCCAAAAAGAAAAAGAGGCCTACTCTTACTGTTCCGTTGCCCAAGAAGCCTGATATTCCCGCGCCTAAGGCACCTGAAAACCTTAAGGCGGAGATCAAGAAAGGTACACGCCTCGTATCTGATACATGGTGTGATTACGTGGTGGTGTCGGACTCTTTAGAAGGTCTTGCGCCTGTAGGTTTAAAGAAACCTAAAGCTGAACCGGTTGACACATCAGAAATTCCTGCAATGAACCCAGATGAGGCCATCGATATACCCTCAAGTCCAAATGTATTAATGCACCGTTCATCCAAGAAGAGGAAAGGCACAGATCCTAATCCACCAGTTGCTCCACCAAAGAAAACAGCAAAGGCAAGGATCGGGAAGAAGAGCAATTTGGATGCTCTTGCTGAGGAGTTTTCTCTCGGTAAGTATTTTAAACATTACGTTCGTATATCGCAAAACCTTTCTCATATGTATTGTGTTTACAGAATAAATCGTGAAAGTTGCTCAGACATCTCAGACATCATCGACCCCTTTAATGCATCAACCGGAAGCTGAAGGCTCCACAAACGGTGATGATGTTCATACTGAAGCAAGGAGTAGTGGTCCAGAACCTTATGTTCCCGACATGCCGGAAAGACCTGCTCCAGAAGAAGAGCAAACAAAAGCATCCGTTGAAGACCCTGCTGGCGAGCAGGTAAAAAATACTGCCCTCCTACAAGTGTTGAGAATGTTACTGTTGAGCAAGAAAAACCGACATCACCCATTGCTCCTATGGATACGGTTATTACTAAAGGTAGGACCAAGGAAACTGGCGCTTCCTCTGCTGGTCAAGATTTTGACTCGTTTTTTTTGATGATTTTGAAGAAGAATCTCCAATTCGACCCGAGGAGACACCTGGGGATTATTATTATCCCTCCTATTCAATGAAGCGGGCCTCTGCCATTCACCAGCCTATCTGGAATCTCAAACAAGGTGATACATTCACAGATTGGCAAGCCTGCAGAGAATGGTACAAGGGAATATTTCCTCCAGCGGAAGTGAAAACTCAAGAAGAGAAAAATCATGATCAAACGTATCAAGCTTATTTGTTAGAGACTGCTCAAGCTTCCTTTGTTACCCACCGTATAGTTCGCGAGTGGCATAGCATGCATAAGGAATGGCATGAATTCGAAACATCCAAATTTAAGGTGGGTGTAGAGCAAGAGAAAGTTAAAAAATTACTTGTTGATCTTGAGGTTGAAAAAATCAAATTTGAAGAGGAGAAAAAGACTGAAGAATGGTCTGCGCTTGGGTGGAAAAAGAAGGCGGAGGCCGAAGCTGCGCTTCTTGCCACTGAGCGCAAGAGATGGTTAGAAGCATGTGAGCGCAACAATAATGAAAAAATTTCTCTTCGCAATGAGATTGAAAAACTAAAGAAAGAGAAGACTTATGCCGTTGCGGCTGCTGATGAAGCCCGTTCGCATCATGAACGGAGTGAGCAGAAAGAGGTAGAGACACGAATGACTCTTTTGCTTAGAGATAAGGAAATTGCTGATCTTACCTCTATGTTCTTTGATTAGGAACAAATGAAAGTTGATCTTGATGCTGCGAAAAAAGATGTTCAACTGGTTAAGGTTGAAAGCGCGGAGTTAACTCGCCACTTAGTAGAGAGTGAGAAGAAAATTGAAGAATCAGAAATAACTCGCGCGACTGCTAAGAGTGTGTCTGAATCTTTGATGAACAAGCTGACCTGGATGTAGCATTATTGGATCACTAACGTAAGTGATCGTACTAGTTGTAGTTATCCCAAATTTATTCTGATCTTTGTCTATCTGTGTAGATTGCCAATTCGATTCTTAATTCTACTGAGCTTGATGAGGCAGTAGCGCAACTAATGGTGTCAGCGCAAAACGATGGCTATTCACAAGGCTACAACGAATGCTCAGCTCATGTTTCCCATGCTTTTCAAGTCAAATGGGATAATAGTCGATAAAACAACTTATGAAAAGAATACCAGTGCTGCGTTCTCTTCTGCGAAAGAAAGATATGACCACTTGCAGATCCCAGTTATGGACCTTGTTGATAATACGCTTCAGCATGATGATTATGTGGATCGCCTAAAAGAAATATTTGCGGATGCAGAAGAAGAAGAAGGCGCAACGAAGGCTTCAGAATAGGATTGGCCTTGTTGCCATTAACTTATGTTTGTGTAATCTTAACATACTCTGAATTATGTGAATTTGTAACACAGGTTTCTGTTATGTACAGGTGCGCTTTTGTGCAAGTACTTTATTCTGTTAATATAATATATTTGGATTACAATGTGTGCATGAGTACAATTACTTGCTTAGGATAAGACAAATGAACGTATTTGGCTAACTCATGTATGAGCGTAAGTACTGTGTTTCCTTGTGGCTCATGAGTATTAGTAGCATGCATTTGTAAGAAATATATTCATAAAAGTAAGATGTACGTAGCGGCAAAATAAAATTTCATTGATAAAGCATTAAGCTAATAGTGCCGCTAAGATTACAAATAAACTACTGTAAGCAGTCTCCTGCAAGGCGCGAGGCTATTGCATTGAGAGAGCTGAGATTACACATAGCAACGACGCAGTTGTTGGGCGTTCCAGGTTCGAGGAACGCTGGAGCCGTCCATGCGCTTTAGGGTATAAGTGCCTTTTCCAAGGACTTCATTTATTACGTAGGGTCCTTCCCATCGCGGAGCCAACTTCCCTGGTTTCTCAGTGTTGGATACTTCATTGTCTCGAAGAACGAAATCCCCTGGTAAGAAGGTACAGACGCGCACCCTTTTGTTGTAGTACTTTTCTAATTGGGATTTGTACTTTGCTTCACGTATGGCTGCATTGTCGTGCCTTTCTTCAACCAGATCAAGATCCATACGCCTTTGCTCTTCATTGTTTTGTTTTTCAAGAGCCAGCATCCTTGGAGATGGGAGGCCAATCTCAGCAGGAATTACTGCTTCTGTTCCATAGACTAGACTGAACGGAGTTTCTCCCGTGCTTGTCTTGGGCATTGTGCGATGAGCCCACAAGATGCTTGGAAGCTCATCTACCCAACCACGACTCGCCGTGCTAAGGCGGGCCTTGATACCATCGACCAGTTATTTATTGATGCTTTTGACCTGTCCGTTCGCCTTTGGATGGGCAACAGAAGAAAAAACATGCTCAATTTTCTCTCTTGCATCCATTTCGGTAACTCTTCCGATGCTAAATTTGGGCCGTTGTCACTAACGATGCGCATCGACAACCCAAACCGACAAATAATATGCTCCCATATAAATTTTCTGATCACCATAGCTGTCGTTGAGGCTAAAGGCTTCGCTTCAACCCATTTGGTGAAGTAATCCACAGCAACTACAACGAATTTTACTTCGCCTGGCGCATCATGGAAAGGGCCAACCAGATCAATGGCCCACTGTTGGAAAGGCCAAGCAGTGGTTACTGGGATAAGTGGATTCTTTGGGCGCAAGGTTTTTGGAGCATGTCTCTAGCAAGATATGCACTTGCGCAGAGTCTCAACGGCATCTAAATGCATCCCTGGCTAGTAGTAACCTGCGCTCATAACTTTAACGACGACCATGCATGGTCCGACATGTATGCCACATAAACCCTCATGAATTTCTCTGATTAAATACTGCGCATCATGTCTATCAACGCATCGTAATAGAGGTCCCATATATGACTTTCGGTACAAAATGCCATTTGTCATTTCATAATTTAGGGCTTTACATTGAATCTTTCGTGCTTCTGCCTTGTTTTCAGGAAGCGATCCATGCTGTAAGAACATAATTATTAGAGACATCCATGATGAAGTTCCGACTTCAACAATGCTTACGTGTTTAAGCGGAACAGATGGATTTCAGAGAACCTCGATTCTAGCTTCTTTTGCCAAATGCTTGAAGCTGGTTGCTGCAAGCTTGCTTAATGCAACAACGTGTTTGTCCTCGCTTCGATTCACATGCACTACCTTAAAGTTCTTGAATTCACTGATCAATGCCTTAGCTTGTTCCAAATATAAGGCCATAACGTTTCTTTTTGCATCGTATGCACCAGTAATCTGCTCAGCCACAAGTAAGGAATCTACATGTGCTGTGAGGTTCGTTGCTCCCATTTTGATAGCAAGGCGGAAGCCTGCTAAGAAAGCTTCATATTTAGCTTCATTATTTGTACTCTTAAAATTAAGGCGTGTTGATGCATATGTCTGTTGCCTACGTTATCATATAATATCGAGTCAGTATTTAGGAGCGAAATGTCGAAGTTTATGTATATTTAGGGACAAGTTCGCTTGAAATGGTAGTGTTGTAGTCAAGTTCGGCAGAACTTGACTAAGCAAGTTCGCCCGAACTTGCACTCCCACCAGTGAACTTGTGTTAGTATAAATAGGAGTTTTGATGTTTCATTTGTAACTTTTAGAGATTTTGTCACGACAGAGGCGAAGCTCTGTCCAAGTTTTTCCAGGGTCTGTAACGTCATAATAAATGAAACGGTGTTAAATGGAAACAAATGAGTGTATCCAATGTCGCCTAAGCAAACGGATTCCGCACGTTTACCTTAGGTTAGCCAGATTACTGCCCGAACGATCCGTACAACGGACCTACAAGTGGTATCAGAGCAGGATTAGCCTAATTTGAAGACATTGGACTGAAATCATCTCATATTCTACTCATTTCTTTCATTTTTAACTTTTCATGGATGATTCACGGATAAAATGGACTGATTTTCAAGTATAATACGTAAAATCCATAATAGATAAACCCTTGAAAAGATCAGAGCTTAAAACAAACGAATTCATGCCAAAAACTGAAAAAACCATGTTTGAAAACACATGTTCGCTCAAACTTAACATCAAGTTCGCTCGAACTTGACTGAAAAATTCACATTTTTCATCAAGTTCGCCCGAACTTGATTGATTTTTCAAGGTTTTAGGTTAAGTTCGCTCGAACTTGCTTACTTTTCAATCAAATTTTAACAAGTTAGCCCGAACTTGATTAAAATTTGTTGAAAATCTAGTACAACTTCACCCGAAATTGCTTGTGTCTCTTCAAGCTTATACAAGTTCGCCCGAACTTGCTTATTTCTCTTGAAACTTATACAAGTTCGACTGAACTTGTTAAATAACTTGTTAAATCCCGAAAAACGTCGCGGACATTATATATCGTTAGATTCGTATTGACGAGACGAGTTTAAAGCTCTAATATGGTAAAAAAAAGTTTTTCGAAAAAATTTAAACACTTTTAGCAAACCGATACGTTGATATTGTCGGTTAAAAAGACAATTTTTTCTAAAAAGTGTCTGTTTGCTAATCATTTTTCAAGTGTTTTGAACGACAGATTAGTTTGGAAAACGAAATGGAGTCCATGAAGCCTCCTATGTCGATGAATATAAATTAATATGATGTTTGGAAAGGAAAATTTGAGAGCTGGGTCAAAGCTACGCATTTCCGTAGTTGGGTCATGATTGAGTCAGGTTATGTCATTCCTAGAGATGAAAATCAGCAAATTCTGGAGAAGTGCAAATATTCTACTCAACAACAAGATGATTATTTTGCTGAAAAGAAAATGATTAATCTGATACAGTAGTCGGTGAAAGGAAATATCTTGAATTTGCTACCAGAATGTGATACGGAACAAAAGCTATGGAATGCTCTACGTGCTAAATATCTGGAGCGCCCGAAATGATTAAAAGCAAGAAGGTAAAGTCAGAGGTAAAAATTGTTGATAAAGAAGTGGTAAAGGTACAAATTGTGGAGGTCGAAAAACCTTGCACAAAGTGTACTGAATCTGTGTGCTTAAATTGTCAAAAATTCAAATCTATAAATTTCAAACTTTTGAAAGATTTGGAATGTTTGTCATTAGAAAATAAAAAGTTAAAAGAAAATGAAAAGAATTTTGTAAATTAAATAAAAATTTAGAAAATAAAAAATTACAAAATGTGAAATACTTTCAAAATAATATAAAATATTTTAGAAAATGATAAATCTGTTTTGAATAAAAATGTTATTGAAAAACAAAATATAATAAATTTGCATCTTGAAAAAATTAGAAAACTTGAACAAGATGCTGAGATTGCAAAAAATAAAATTGATAATTTAGAAAAACAATTGAAAGATTTTGTGACTTTATCTGTAATGTTAGATCAGATATATCCTAAACCGTTCAATAAGAATAAAATGGAAATTCCAATAAGTGACAATGTCACAAATTATAAAGATGTTATAATTAAGGATTGTGATAATAATACCGATGATGAAAATGACTAAAAAAATATTTTGAAACTAAAAGAAAAATTTCAAGAAACTGTTCTACAATCTGCTAAAAAAGGTGAATGCTCATCGCAAAAATCTTCTAAGCAGAATGGAGAACAAAAACAACATGAAAAACAAAATTCTAAAATTCTGAAAACAAAAATAAAAGTTCATCGGTACGGTCATCCAATCATTATAAAAACTCACAAAAAATTGAGAATAAGTGGTGCAGGTCGGATCACAGTGCTCCAAAGTCAAACCAATTTTATAGAAGAAGCAGGAAAGATGACTACTACATGTCAAGTCAATGTGCTGATTTGGGTGTTTGGTCTGAATGGAGAGATTGGTACGATAAACGAGTGTGTTACAACTGTGGATTTGGTGGACACATTGCTGTTAACTGCCTAAAAAAAGAGATTTGATACGAGAAGATGCTATAAATGTCAAATCAAAGGTCATATTTCCAGGGATTGTCCGACTAATCTGAAAAGAAGATCGGTTAATTCTCAGGGGGAGAAAAGACTAGAGGAGAAGAAAACAAAGAAGAAAAATGGGAAAACTGTAGAGAGGCCCAAAGAACAAAAAGTCAAGTTATCACAAGGGCAAAAAGACAAATTGAGGAAAAAGAGAAAGAAAGTTAGAGAGTATTTGGAAAAGATTTTGTCCTCGGATACGTCTAAAAATCAGATAAAAGTTCTAATGAATCATTTTACTCATAGTCAAGTAAAACGAATTTATCAGATACAAATCCGAGGACAAAAGAGAGAGCAGTGGAGAAAAATTTGATAATTCAAACAGTTAAAAATCAAAGAAAGTAAAATTTTCAAATAAAGTTTCTATCAAACTGTTTGAATATCAAAAAGAGTGTGAATGTTTGTTTACTTCAGATGTTAATGATTTTGGTAAACCTAAATCCAGAATGGATTGGGTTCCAATTCAAAACTGATTAAAGTTTGTTTGAATGTGCAGGATAATCAAGCTTCAAGCCAAACGTCATTTAAGAAACAGTGGTTGTTCATGCAGAGAGACAAGAGACAAGAGTGATATTCCACACAAACAAAATGGTAGTCTCGCGTTCACATTCGTAAAAAGTCGTTAAATGGTTAAAATGGAAGATTCTTATTTTCGATTTTAATAAGATGTTTTCAATTTTAGGGGGAGAGTTTTTTTTTAAATTGTAAAAAATTCTTGTAAAATCGAAAAACATCGTTTCGAAATCATTTTAGATAGATAAAATGATTGAAAAAGCCAAAAATAATAGAAAATCTTAAAATATAAAAAAACATTGAAAAATGAAAAATGAGATTACTTATGCACAAAAAGGAAATGATAGTACATCAGTGGACTATCACAGTACGCTAAATATTTGTAAAGTTTAAAAAGTTATAAACAAGTCTTACTGTGGAGGTGTCGATAGGCTTTACACGTTTAGTAAATTGTTTCAGAGATATAAACTAAATTTTACAACTGCTTAAACTTGTAGATTAACATATCTTGGATATATGGACTTAGTACTCTGAAATTTCGTTTGAGAGATTGCCTGATTCTGAGATACAAGGTCTTTATAGATAGTTGATATCTGGGGTATTATACAAGTTCTTCTGGTTTTGCGGAAGCAATAGCCTAGAACTTCTATAATACTTTTGCAATAAACCCCTAAACTGCATGCAATCTTGAAAAGTATCGAAAGATCTAATCATTTGCAGTGCTGAAAAGATTCTTAAATAGAACACACCTTAAAGTCGAGCCTTTATCTCTTTGTCTGTACGGTAGTACTAACCTGAGCTCTCAAGGCATCAAATTACCCTGATACAGATATCAATTACGCTATATTCACCTGTAAGATGAAATCTAGGGAATTTTGCTATGGGAGTATATTCAAGAAGTGGGAACCACAGATAAGTCAAGTTTCATAATTCTTACCCTAACATATCTTGGAACAATTGAGAAATGTGTTAAAGTTTAGGTGGATAAACATATCGACAATCTAGGTAAACAAGTTTAAAACTTAAAGTCATTAAAAGGTCAACGGTACTGGTGGTATGTCTCAAAAAGTGATATGATCCTCTAGCACGTTTTCTCACAAAAATATAAACTGTAAATATTACATTTTAGTTTGTTTACATTTCTGCATTCAATATTAAAAATCCAAAAAGATTTTCTTTCAAAATCTTCCATGGTAACCTGATAATGTTGAATGTGAGTCGGACCAACGAGATTGTTAAGAAACTGTTTGTGTGTGGATACGTGTGATTGTTCTTAATCGTCAAATCTTAGAGATTCAGAGCATCATTTAAGGGGGAGCTAGATAAACATGTTGATTAAAGATATCAGAAAGCTCAAAGCAAGGGGGAGCATGGATGTTAATGTTATTCAAGATATAAGATCAAGAGAACATTAAAGGCTCAGGAACTTAATTGAAGAATGATGACTACCACAACATCCAAGGGGGAGTCTGTTGATGCATATCTCTGTTGCCTACATCATCGTATAATATCGAGTCAGTATTTAGGAGTGAAATGTCAAAGTTTATGTATATTTAGGGACAAGTTCGCTTGAAATGCTAGTGTTGTAGTCAAGTTCGGCCGAACTTGACTAAGCAAGTTCGCCCGAACTTGCACTCCCACCAGCGAACTTGTGTTAGTATAAATAGGAGCTTTGATGTTTCATTTGTAACTTTCAGAGATTTTGTCACGACAGAGGCGAAGCTCTGTCCAAGTGTTTCCAGGGTCTGTAACGTCGTATAATCAATGAAACGGTGTTAAACAGAAACAAATGAGTGTATCCAATGTCGCCTAAGGAAACGGATTCCGCACGTTTACCTTAGGTTAGCCAGATTAGTGCCCGAACGATCCGTGCAACGGACCTACAAGGCGAATGGCGTATGTAAATTCCTGATTGTCAGGATTTACCAATCGAAGACCTGCTCCAGCACCATCACTATTTGATGCACCATCAGTAAATAAGACCCAAGCTCTATCACCAACTATAGGAACTGGGTTTTGAATTTCTTCGCATTCCTCGATTTTGTCTGTTGGCACTTCAGTATTAAAATCAGCTAATATTTTCCCCTTGATGGCTGGGCGTGGCTTGTATAAAATGTTGTAATCTCCCAACTCAATTTCCCATTTTGCAAGACCTCCCGATACGTCAGGCTTTGATAAGATTTGCCCCAAGTGATAATCTGTCAGTACGGTAATTACGTGACCTGAAAAATACCTGCGCAACCTGCGCGAAGTGTGAACAAGGGCAAGAACCAACTTTTCCATGATAGAATATCTAGTTTCTGGATCATTCAACATCTTGCTGATGTAATAAATTGGGGTCTGAACTCCTTCTCGTTCAACTAGTAGAACTGCACCTTCTGCCATATCGGATGCAGCAAGATAAAGAATCATTGGCTCTTTTTCAAGCGGAGCAGTAAGTGTTGGGAGTTGTATTAAACAGTTCTTCATATCCTGGAAAGCACTCTCTGCTTCAGGAGTCCATAAGAATTCTGAAGGTCCATGATCAGGCGGTTCTAGATGGAAGTTAGTGGATAAACGTATATAACAGTTTCGATAGAATGTTATTACAAAAAGGAGTAGAAACAGAATACAGCCGAAGTCTTCATTCATACCGAAAGAGTATACATCTTTATAAGT
Organism: Scalesia atractyloides; assembly: GCA_947069175.1. NCBI lineage: Eukaryota > Viridiplantae > Streptophyta > Magnoliopsida > Asterales > Asteraceae > Scalesia > Scalesia atractyloides. Next base: position 21,346,531 of record CAMTDV010000024.1, read on the forward strand.
CCAACTGCCGGAGTTCCTGGAGAGAATCCGACAGCACCTCCCCGTAGGGATGCCAAAAACTTAAATGACAAATGAACAACACACCTATATATAGTATGTCAAGTTCGCTGGTGGGGAAGCAAGTTCGGGCGAACTTGCTTAGTCAAGTTCGGCCGAACTTGACTTCCACAATACAATCTCAACGAACTTGACTCTAAACATCATAAAACTTCGTATTTTGGTCGTGTGTTTCGATTCTAAGCTATACAATATTCAACACATGCTCTATCTAGCCTATTCGACAAGTGACGAACACAAAGTGCACCAACAGATTCCCCTTGTTCGTTACTGTCGAATCTTGGTCTTCAAACTTGAGCCGTGTTTAAATATTCTGCAACTTCAATCAAGGTATCTGTCGATGTCGTCGAAACGCGTTAACAAATTCCCCCTTAATTGATGATCCGGGTTTGCATTATCAACATCTAATTCCCCCTGAAATCTCAGTTCAGATATTTGTTGCACAGTTTCCAACCTCCTCTGATTTGCTTGACCGACAGATTATCTTGAATATACACCAATTTGAAGCTCATCAATGTAGCTTCTCCATTTAAACTTTAATCACATCCGCGTTCAGGTTAGTGTATATCTCCTATGCTCGATCTTCCGATCTTCAAGACTCAACCGGCAATTGATAGAAACTTCGAATTACCACACTGGTAAACTTCAAATCAATGTTTACCCGCAAAAATCTAAAATCCCGATTTTCGTAATCACTCAAGATCAGCAAATCGGTAATCTTTTTCAATCAGTAAATCTTCATCGGAACCAAATAATCTGGTAACACTTCGAATTTGAGAATCACTCGTCCATGATCATATCACATTCTTCCTCTTCAGTCATAATGCCAGATATATAGCTATCTCCGGTAGTCCAGAGCCACTTAATCACCAAACATCATCATCCAACGGCGGTTAGTCCAAAGAGAAGAATGATTCATATACTTGAAGATTAAAAATAATGGCTACCAAAGGTTATCATCAGATTTCCTTGGTAATTTTGAAAACATCCGTCTTCGGAGCTAGTCACTAATTCCTAAGATCATCACCAAACGTTTTGAACATTTTCAGTTCCTCACTGGTACCAATTACTTCTAATCCAGCTAACTGTTCCTTCACCGGAGATCAGGACTCTAACCCTTAAGCATCACTCTGTATCATGAACTGAAAACTCCGAACTTCCTGTGATCACCGAATCCCAAATGAATAATCTCTTTCGTCAGCAACTGGTACACTTCTTTGTCTGGAAGATCGAACCCATAAATCATCTTCCTTAATCATGGTACCGCGTACAACCCGGGGAAACTGAAACTACAAAGCATCCTTATCTCCTGGCGGTTAGTCCAGTCAATAATTCATGTGCAAAGCAGAGTTAAAGATAGGCAGTCATGTGTGCTTCTAAACCATACGCGCGGCTCAGGTGTTAATCCACAACCATGACCACAGAATCTGATAAACAACTCCTCCAAGACTCAGTTATGTAACCACCTTCTTTCAAACTAGACACCAACTTGATCAATTTACAAATGAATCTCAAATCTCTGTATTTCCTGGTTAATCTGCAGTCGGAAACCACCCGAATACTATTGCAGTGTCACGAATTTCAAAAATGCCGGAATCTTCAAATATTGAAAATTTTTTATTCCCCCTCATTTTAGCAAATTCTGACCATACTAATTATTTCACTGAAACCCCTCAAATCCAGATATTTTACAAGTAATTTAAACAAATGCGGAATTTAACTTTAGGCCCATCGGTAGTCTTCAACTCTAATGATCACCAAATTGCTTTGGTATCAATGACTACCCTCTCATCTTCAACCATTTCTAATCTCATCATCTCACCAAATTTTTTTTGAACACCCGTCTCATCAAACCTAGCAATTAATTTTTTCAATGCCTTTTTTTATTTAGGCATCCTGACAAGTTCGGGCGAACTTGTATATGCTAGTGAGACAAGTTTGGGCGAAATTAGTCAAATTGTGATATGTTCAGGCGAACTTGATTGGCCACTTCCAAGTTCGGGCGAACTTGCATGAAAAAGACAAGTTCGGGCGAACTGATGCTTAATTTCAGTGAAAATCAGTCAAGTTCGGGCGAACTTGATGAAAATTCATGAAAAAACTTTGTCATGTTCGGGCGAACTTGATGAAAAGTCTTGAAAAACCATGTTAAGTTCGGGCGAACTTGACCTCGACAGGTCAAGTTTGGGCGAACTTGGTCTCCCAAATCAGCCATTTTTCACATTTTTCGATCCAAAATCCTTATTTCTTCGAATTTTGAGATGATTTCACCATAGATCTGGTTTAAATTGGTTTTCTAACAATCCTATCCGTTCAATTTTGGATTTTGTCCATGGATTGTAGGTTTATTTCATGATTTATGTCTAAAACCCCTCCTAATGTCCATAAATTGTCCAAATTCATGAGCGTAGGTGATAACCGTAGCTCTAATACCAATTAAAGTTCCGTGAGGCGGTTCTAGACGGTAGTTAGTGGATAAAAGTATATAACAGTTTCGATAGAATGTTATTACAAAAAGGAGTAGAAACAGAATGCAGCGGAAGTCTTCATTCATACCGAAAGAGTATATATTTTTATAAGTCCAGCTGCCGGAGTTCCTGGAGAGAATCCGACAGCATCTCCCCGTAGGGATGCCAAAAACTTAAATGACAAATGACCAACACACCTATATATAGTATGTCAAGTTCGCTGGTGGGGAAGCAAGTTCGGCGAGCGAACCTTGACTTCCACAATACAATCTCAAGCGAACTTGACTCTAAACATCATAAAACTTCGTATTTTGGTCGTGTGTTCGATTCTAACCTATACAATATTCAGCACACGCTCTATTAGCCTATTCGACAAGTGACGAACACAAAGTGCACCAACAGATTCCCCCTTGTTCGTTACTGTCGAATCTTGGTCTTCAAACTTGAGCCGTGTTTGAATATTCTGCAACTTCAATCAAGGTATCTGCCGATGTCGTCGAAACGCGTCAACAAATTCATTCTTCTTGACGCAGTTGCGCAACATATAAATGAATGGATAAGATTTTGCAGCATGATTAGCTAAAAAGTGGTTAAGAGCTACTAACCTTCCTGCCAATCGTTGCATTTCTTTAACATTCGTGGGAGAAGGCATTCACTGAATTGCTTCAACTTTGTCAGGATTTACTTTTAAACCATCTTTTGTGACGATGAAACCGAGAAATTTGCCTTTTCCACACCAAATGAGCATTTACTTGGGTTTAACTTCAGGTTAACTTTGCGCAATGAGTCGAAAGTCCTCTGAATGTTTGCTAACACTGTTTCCTCATTATGACTTATGATGACGAGATCATCAACGTAAACTTCGACAGTAACCCCAATATCATCACGAAAAACTGTATCCATAAGTCTCTGATATGTGGCTCCAGTATTGCAAAGACCAAAAGGCATTTTTGTATAACAAAAGATACCTTTTCCTGTGCGAAAACCTATTTTGTCTTCATCTTCCTTCTTGATTAAAACTTGGTGGTATCCCTTGTAACAATCAAGGAAACATTTCCGTCGGAATAATGCTAGCGAATCAACTTTCTTGTCGATTTCAGGAAGAGAATATCAATCTTTGGGGAACGCTTTGTTTAGGTCTTTAAATTCGACGCACATGCGCCAACCGCCATTTTGTTTTTTCACCATAACTGGGTTCGCAACCCAAGTTTGATATTTAACTTCGCGCAAGATCCCTGCATCTCGAAACTCTGAAACTTGCTCGTTCATGGCTCGGGTTTTTTCTGGCCCTCAGCTGTGCTTTTTCTGAACCACGGGTTCTGCTGACGGGAAGACATTTAAACAGTGCTCCACCGCATCTCGCGGGACACCAACCATATCAGCAGGCGTCCAGACGAAAATATCCTTATTAAGAAATAATAACAGCTTGAGCTTTGCACGGATTTCTGTGGTTATCGCTGGACCCAAAAGAATTGTTTGTTCAGGGTACTTGGTGTTAAGTACCCATTTTTCAGGCTCATTTGGAGACACATGTTTTGAAGCTTTGATGACTAGCTCTTCAATAGACATTATTTCTTTGCGCGCATACATAATAGCGATGCCGGTTGGTGTTGGAAAACCACAAGCAGCATGCAGAGCAGATGTAACCATGCTAAAATCTCGCTACGCGCGACGTCTTAATAAAACATGGTGACGAGAGTTCGCCGCATCACCATAAAATTTACTCTAATAGTTCTCGAATGTTTTCCGTCTGAAAGGGTGACGGGAAAAACTATCTGTCCGAGAGGAAAAACAGCCTCATTGCAGAACCCAGTTAGAGGAAAATCAAATGGTTCTAGGCGTGTCTTATCCTCTGGATCTAATTATCTAAAACATTGTTCATATATAATATCAATGGAGCTCCCAGGATCTATAAACACATAATCAGTCTGATAATAACCAAAAATACCTGTAATTACTACTGGTCGCTCTTCCTGTGGACCTCCAGGAACAATGGGAAACATCACTTGTTGCTTGCGCCATTTGTCATTTCGAAAACTTTGATAGTTGCACTTGCGCGTCATACCTCCCTGAATCATAGAAACTTGTTTCATTTTCTTGTTGCTTGGACCCTCATCCCCGCGCGTAAGTTGGCTGACTTCCTTGCGCATCGACTATAGCAAGTGTGTGAGCTTGCCACTCTTCAAAGCTTTCTCTATCTCTATGCACAAGCTGATACAATTATCAGTTTGCCACGTATCTTTGTGATAGTCACAAAAAGATTTGGGTCTTGACCCTTCTTATTTTTCATTGGTTGTGGCTGTTTGAACTGATAATTCTCTGTACAAAGAACCTCTGTTGGGGTCTTTGTTTTAGGAGTCCATTGCCGGTCGCGGTTCTCTTGCCTAATTGCTTTCTAAGTGGTGATTTTGTTAATTTTTGCGCGAGCATCTATTGGCGAATAAGGAGAATATGAACCTTGATTCGAATCCTTCCAGCCTTTCTTAAACTTCGCTGCCCCTACTCAGATCCTGGGGACGATTCTGAGGTAGCGGTGGTCTGGTGGAATTCAGATTTCGTTCTGTCTGCGCATAAACTTTGGCTGCTGCCGTAAGCTTATCCTAGCTCTTTGGGAGACCAGTAGTTCCAGAAAGTACTTTTATCATTTCATCACATCGTACCGCACACTTGAACTGTGCGCGGATAAGTTCTTCATGTACATCTGCAATTTCTAACACTTCTTTGTTATAACGAGTGATAAATCTTCTAAACTTTCATCATCCTTCCGCCAGATGTTCATTACATCTAAGGAATCTCTGACTTAGCACCGTTGTTGACTAAAATGCATGAGGAAGTTTTCCTTAAGGTCATTCCAGGAGGAGAATTTTCCTATGGGTAAGTTATCAAACCATAGACGTGTAGCGCCGGTAAGAGTCTGCACAAAAAGATGACACCACATTGGTAACGTCCAGCCTCCAATCAGCCCTGCGCCAGTGAAGAGGCGCATGTGATTATCAAGATCGGTTAATCCGTTAAACTACCCTACATTGGACCGTAATTTTGCTCGTTCTAGCGGAGCCAATGCTATTTCCTTCACAAACTTTAATTGCTCAGCTGCTTCGGCATGTCTATACACCAAATTATTATCATGCTCCACCTCAAGGTTATATGTTGCACGAATTTTAGGCTTATAGTTAACATGATCCGTAGACAACCGATTGAAAACACTTAAGCTATCTCCTTCGTCATAAGTTTTGTCGTATTCATCATATTGGGTGTCCCGCTTCTATGACAGTCGCAGGCCCAATCGTGAATGAACAGATGTACGACGTTGAGTGTTATCTTCCTGCCTTCGTTTACCAGAATGAGTAGACTCATTCCTGGTCTAAGAATACATCTGAGTTTCTTCTGTAGACACATGCGAAGGTGCACGAGCATGGATCTGTGAATCATAACTCAACACTTGAGGTGCTAGCAAACCACGAACCCGAGGAGCATTGACCGGAGCTTGAAAAGCTAGAGTTCCGGTCTGAGCACAGAGTTGAGCAAACATAGCATTTAGAGCAGTTTGAGATTTGATAAGCCAAGACAACAGAGTCTCGCCTGGTGGCAAAATTGATGCAACATCGACATGTGGAGCTGCCGGAGTTACTGCAATGCTCGTATGACCAAGGTCATGTTGAGCAACAGCTCCGCCGGAAACCTCCTCTTCTATTTTTCCGTCGATCCGAGCGCCATGACCAACATGACGAATCTCGGATCGAGGACCTAATGTATGAGATGAACCATCAGCCATGATACTGAAGGTTCAGGCGAAACAAACGAAAAGATGAGAAGAAAAAAGTAATCGGTGGGCGCCAATGAAGAAACACCGGATCTAATTGACCGGATACAGATCAGATATGTTGTAATTGTTTCCGCATAAAAGATTAACCCTCCGATTTCTCACCGTAATGAAAAGAACTTCTGATGAACGCTGCAAAACAAGCCACCGTTAGACTCGCCATGGGGAGAATGAGGTTTCTCTCTGTGACCACCCTCCGGCGTGAGAATAAGTACAGGTTTATCGAAAGAGTTAAAGTGAGGTAAGAGAGAGAGTAAGTGAGAGTTTATGGGATTGCTTGTACTTGAAGTTACTTATTTATAACCGGATTTAGGTGCAAAAACGTAAGAGAGGAAAACTTAACGGAATCTTTGCCCTTCCGTTAAGTATTGAGTTCGACGTTTAATGCACACGGATCAACCCTGCATCGACGGCTAAGGAATAGCCACGTGGCGCTACGAGATCGTTCTCTTTTTAATCTGCAAGCATGCCATCATCGTGACCCAACTGAATGTCTCAGATGATGCCACGTGTTTATTCGATTACAACTATATGGTGTCTTTGCACGATTGGGCTTTAAATGCTTCTAAAACATTTTACAGCTGTTTCCTTCTGAATTGCTGCCACGTGTCCTTTCTATTGTAACAGAAAAGATTTCTATTGCTCTAATCAGGTTCCCTGCGCGCGGAAGTCATCTGATAGGAAATGTACTCAAGCTTAACTGTTTCCTTGCGCGAGCCCGCGTGAGGTAGTTAAATGATTTGTTTCTTTCTCAGATGTCCGGCGTATAGAAAAGTGAGGATTATTTCTTGTAATATAGTCTGCGCAAGGTCTGCTTTGTGGATAATAATGGGTATGGTCTCTTGCATGGCGCAAGGTTTTGGGACCATACCCCTTCAAAAACTTTAAAAGATTTCTGTACACACCATCCCCGATTATCATTATGAAGTCAGGGTGATCGCAGTCTATTTTAACGGTTTAGTTAAATTTTAAGACAAACCGTTAATAACGGTATTTGAAACTGAATTGTGAAAATATATATGAAGTGGTTGTTTACTGATACGGGTCAAGTATCCTAAACCCAAAAAAGAGTTGTAACTCATGCATTACACCCACGTCTTCACATGCAGTTATTTTAGTATATTTGTTATTTTCACATGCATGCACGTTTACTTATTATGCTATTTTTATGTTTTAGTGATCCACGTTGCACATTTTCCTTTTTATTAGTTTGCATTTATGTATTTAAGAACCATTTGAGTTGAATGAAAAGAAGAAGAAAATTTGCTGAATGTTATATTTGTTTTTTTAATCTATTCCTCTATGTTTTAATTTAGAGGTTGACCCACCTAAGGGTTGTAACATTGGTGCTTTCATCCCTTGAACTCACACATGGCTCAAAAAAAGATACTTCCATCTCAAACACCGATAAAGTTTCGCAACCCATCGTTAACCGGTGTAATAACTCGAAAATTTGATTGTTATCTTTTCTTTTGTTTTTCCGTTTATCTATCCTTTGTAAATCTAAGATTCGGTTAATAATAAAGTTTATGTTAATTAATTATGGTATTGTACGTTATTATCGCATCAAATCGTTTATTAAATCTCATTGCTAATCTCATTGCATCGCAAATCGCAGTTATTTATGTGGTTTTATGTTATTTATGTGTTATGTGTGTTTGTGGTTATGTTTGCAATCGCTATCGCATCGCTCTCGCACTCTCGAATCGCTAAATCGCATAATTATATCAACTATAACGCTTAACGCTTTAATTTAACACTTAATATAACTATCTAATGCGAACCGAATAACCAAACGAACTCTTAACGCGAAATAATCAACGAAAACCTAACTTTTGGGACAAGTTCGCTCGAACTTGGTAACCCCAAGTTCGGCCGAACTTGCCTGACCCAATAGAATCCCCCTCATTTGCCTCAAGTTCGCTCGAACATGACCTCAGGGAGGTCAAGTTCAGTCGAACTTGGCTCCCATTCTCTCAAAGTCCCTCAAGTTCGTCCGAACTTATCTCCCTCAGCCCCTTCTCCTATAAATACCAAGCTCTGTTCACTCATTTGAACTTGCTACAAGTTCGCCCAGAGCTCTCAAAACCCTAAACCTTCGTGTTCTAAGTAAGAATCAACCCGATTTCAACTGCAACAACGTCTATCAACGATCTACAAAGGTTTACAACGATTTTGACACAAGGCATAGCCTTCGTTTTCATCAAAACTCATTCTTTTACAAAAACCTTTATCATTTTCTTCAAAAATTCTATTTTAAGCTTAGATCTACACAATACGAGTTTGTTTGGCGATAGTAGAGACTTCCCAAACACGAGATCTGCAAGATCTCGGCTTGTAAGTGATAGACCCGAGAAAAAAAACCTTTGAAAAACATCGATTTCTACACAAGATAAAGACTTTTGATGATGTCTTTGTTCATTTTCTAGTATGAAACGAAGCATCTACCATTCAAGATACCAGATCTAAAAGCACAAGGACATTTATGTTGGTTTACACAAGCCGGACTAATCCGAACGAACCCCGAGTTCACCCGGATTAGCCCACGCTTTTGTAAAACGGCTTAAACAGCTCTAAAAAACCTCTCCGACCTAAGTTTACTCAGTAGCACAGGGTTGGACCCGAAACCTACAAGTTCGCTCAAGAAACAGCAGATTCCCATGTCAAGTTCGACCGAACTTGTACCCAAATGGGTCAAGTTCGACAGAACTTGGGCTATTCTCACAAGTTCTCTTCGCAGGTTCTACCGAACTTGCCTAGTTTCTTAGGAAAACTATACAAGTTCGCCCGAACTTGCCTTTTTAGTAAGAATCCCTTACAAGTTCGCCCGAACTTGACAAGTTTCTTAGGAAACTCATCAAGTTCGACCGAACTTAGCTCTCAACTCACTCAAATCACACAAGTTCGCTCGAACTTGTGTGTTAGTTTCTTAGGAAACTCATCAAGTTCGACCGAACTTAGCTCTCAACTCACTCAAATCACACAAGTTTGCTCGAACTTGTGTGTTTACACACAAGTTCGCCCGAACTTGTCTACTACCCAACCAAGACTTAACCGTTTTAGCTTTTCGGAGACTGATGCACTTCCGTTCGCGTATGCAGGCTGGTCCGGCGCTCTTCTCGACTCTCCTCAGATCCCGAACTCTTACCTAAATGCACCCACAGTGAGTATACTAGACTAACGCACTTTTTGGGTGTTACATACGTTCCTATATCAAAATCACTTCATGAATCAAAACTGTTTATCACACGCGAATAATATGATTGTATATGCTCGAAAGGTGATACGAGAAACATGTGACTAGGACTTATTTTCGTTGACTTGCCTCCTTAGCTAGCATGGTACTATAGTGTGGCTTACACCCGATGGGGTCTAATTAGGATGGACACGCAAGCCTTCTCACGGTAGTTAGCATGAGAAATGAGCCTATGTTATGTTAAGTGTTTTGGTGTATCGTGATATGTAATTAGATTATTTCGCGAACGCTTTAACTATTATTCTAGTAGTACTCAAACCTGTATGCTCACCTTTACTTAATTGAATTGACTTGTATTTTAACGTATGTAAAAGGATGAGGATTTTGTAGCTTGGATGCTTGGATGTGGCTTGCGTAGTTTAGTTTTGTTTTATCTTATTTAGTTCCAAGTGTAATAAATCTAGGGGAGATCGGATCAGATTTTACTGTTTAAGGGATTTTGTTAATGTAATGATTGTTTAAGGATATTATGAGTTTAATAGTATGGGATGTTAAATGTTGATTTATTATCTTTAAATAATTGTTACGGAATCTCTTGAGATAATCTGGTTCGCCTAGTGCCACTACCCCGATGATTCCGCCATCGGTTGGGGTGTGACAGATTGGTATCAGAGCTTCATAACTTTAGGATAATAGGTAGAATTGCCATGATTCAACCAAGTAGCATGTTTAAGTACCCGATTGACCTATCTTTGAATTAAATGCTAATCTACTTGCCAGAATGCTTAAATGTGCCTTTCCTAAGGCTAATACAATAATACACGCTTGGAAACGCTCGCATCACACCAAACGAGTGATCAAGTCGAGAATAGGTGTGAAAACCGAGAACTCTCGATGAGAGCATTCACTCCACGCATTCTATCGCACGAGATATCTTCGTTGAGTTAGGAGTGACATCCAAACCTCGACAAAATCTCCATTTCCATCTAGGAATAAAGTTGCTAAGTTAGGGGTGAAACCCGCATCTTAATAACTAATTCCATGCTTCGATTTTCAATCTCACCAGAGTCTCGGTTATGCCGATGGTTTGGAACACGTATTAACTGGAAGCGTAAACGTCGTTAGCCGCTTGCGGTGAGAACGTTTATCTAGTAGGCCAAAGCGTGGGTCCGAATGCAAAGGGTAGTCGAATCACTTTGGCGTGTCAAATGTCTCAAAACCTCGGACACTCCCAATTGATTTAAGCCTCTATCGTCGATTTACGCATCATCGAGTTTATTACTATTTACGTATTTAAAATTTTGAGAATTTTGCTTTATTCGATTTCTCGCTTTGATGATTTATCATATCATCGATTTCTCGATTTATCGCATTTACGCTCCATCGAATGTATGCACAACTCGCACAGCTCTCGAAATCTAAAACGCTAAATTAATACACCAACCAAACTAATCGCTTAACTCGCTTACGCCTATGAGGATGTGTGCCTCATACGCGGTATTATCTCGCTTATCTCGCTATTATATATCACTTATATATCTCGCATCTTGTATCGCGCTACGCATTGTTATTATTAGAAGGTGAATACGTGCAAATATGTGCTTATGTGTTTACGTGCTTATGTGTCAATGTGGATACGTGCTTATGTGTTTTGTGCTTTGTATGAATAATTATAATAAATATTTTAAACATAACTCGATTATAATCGAATCTCATCTAATCTAAATTCTTCGTGTAGATGTCTTCTATGGGATCGCACACCCATAGGAATCTCCAGCGCAACAACGCCGAAAAGCGTATAGCTACAATGGTAGCCAAGGAGATAGCTAAAGTCATTCCGCAAATCATCTCAGAAATTCATGCCGTAAGCAATAACTCATCTGTGGACTCCAAAGGAGATGCCCCGAAACCCCACTTCAGCTTTAAGCAGTTCAAAGCATGTAGACAGCTTACTTTCTCAGGCACCGAAGGGCCGAGTGCCATGTTCCACTTATTTGACTCTATCGAGTCACATTCCGCCAGAGTGGATGTCCTGAGGCTCTACGCACTGTCAACGCTACCGACGTGTTTCAATCAAGGGCTCTCGACTGGTGGACAGCCGAGCGCAACAGGTGTGGGAACGACGAAGCTTACGGACTCACCTGGGAGGAACTTAAGGAAATTATGATCAAGGAATTCGGTCCTCCCTACGAGATCCAGAGGTTAGAGAACGAATTCTGGAATATCAAGCAAGATGGTCCCAATAACGCTGGTCTCACTGCTCGTTTCAAACAGTTGAGCATCATCTGTCCCGGTCAAGTGGATACGACCGAGAAAGCAATCAAGAAGTACCTCAATGCTCTCCTCGATTGCGTCGCTGACTTTGTTCAAGCAGCACGCCCTACTACTATCGAGGAGACCTACCAGCTAGCCACCAAGATTAATGACAAACGAGTTCAGTCTGGTTACTTTAAAAGCAGCAAGGTTGCAAATCAGCCAGCCACCGAATCAGCAGCTACTACTACCGAACAGCCCCGAGAACCAAAGAACAGTCGCCGTGGTCGCAAAAGGGAAAACCCGAGCAAGAACTTTGCCCTCAATGCTCCAGCGAACCCTCAGCCACTCCAGTCAGCAGCACCAAACGCACCGCCAACAAAGCGTGCGTACACTGGCCCGCACCCTATGTGCCCTAAGTGCACATATCATCATACCATTGGTGGCAATTGCCGTTTTTGCACCAACTGCAACATCCACGGCCACTTTACAGTGAGCTTCCGTAGTGGTACTCGTCAGCCAGCTCCTCAGGCTCCAGCAGCTCCAGCTTTACCTGCTCCTCCTCAAGCCAACCAGCAGCAAGCTCCAAAGGCACGAGTGTGCGTCGTGTGTAGTGATCCGAACCACTTTGCTAATATTTGCCAAAACTGCACCGTGAAACAAGAGCCGCAGCAGCAGCCTCAACAGCAGCCACCACCGCAGCCTCAGCAGCAACAACAAGCTGCGTGTGGAAGAGCCTTCAATCTCAATCACCGCCAGGCTGAGAATTACAACAATGTTGTCAACGGTACGTTTCTCGTTAATGGTATTTATGCTTCATGTTTATTTGATACTGGTGCCGATAATTGTTTTGTATCGTTAGAATTCTAAAAGGTTTTAAAATGTAAACGCGCTAAACTCCCAAAGACTTTCGATGTGGAAGTCGCCACCGGAAGAACCGTTACCGTTAATTCCGTTTTGCGTGGTTGTAATCTCGATCTCAACAACCATGTCTTCTCGATCAATCTCATACCTATGCAATTAGGTAGCTTCGATATCATAGTAGGCATGGAGTTTCTTCGTGAGAATCATGCTGAAGTTGTATGCTTCGATAAGATGATTCGTTTCCCTCTCCGTAATGGTGATCAACTCCATGTTTATGGTGAAACTCCCTCAAAAAAGTTGATGCTTTTGTCATGTACTCGAGCACACAAATGCTTGCAAAAGCGATGTGTTGCTTTCCTCGCCCATATCGTGAACCCAGAGAAAGAAAAGAAGACTTATAAAGACATTCCCGTTGTTTGTGAATTTCCTAAAGTCTTTCCCGATGATTTACCTGGTTTACCCCCACTCAAGATGTTGAATTCCGTATCGATTTAGTTCCCGGGGCTACTCCAGTTGCTAAAGCTCCTTATCGCCTCGCACCCTCAGAAATGCGCGAGCTATCAAGCCAACTTCAAGAGCTTCATGATAAAGGTTTCATACGCCCGAGCACTTCGCCATGGGGCACTCATGTCCTTTTCGTGAAAAAGAAGGACGGATCTTTCCGTATGTGCATCGATTATCGTGAACTTAACAAACTCACGATAAAGAACCGCTACCCTCTTCCTCGTATCGACGACTTATTTGATTCAGCTTCAAGGTGCTACTTGTTTTTCCAAGATCGATCTTCATTCCGGCTATCATCAGTTACGCGTGTTGGAAGAAGACATTCCGAAAACCGCCTTTTTTACTCGCTATGGCCATTTTGAATTCATGGTCATGCCTTTTGGTCTAACAAATGCGCCTGCAGTTTTCATGGATTTGATGAACCGTGTGTGTAAAGCCTTCTTAGATTGTTTCGTCATTGTTTTCATCGATGACATTCTTATCTATTCGAAGTCGAGAGACGAACACATGCGTCATCTCCGTTTAGTCCTCGAACTTCTTCAAGGAAACCGCCTTTATGCTAAGTTCTCTAAATGTGAATTCTGGCTCGAAGAAGTCCAATTTCTCGGCCACATCATTAATAGTCAAGGAATTCACGTCGACCCTGCAAAGATCGAAGCCGTCAAGAGTTGGATTACACCGAAGAATGCTTTCGAAATCCGTTTATTCCTTGGATTGGCAGGTTATTACCGTCGATTCATCGCCGACTTCTCGAAAATTGTCGTTCCGCTTACCGCTTTGACTCATAAAGACAAACCTTTTGTTTGGGATTCCAAGCAAGAGGAAGTTTTTCAAACTCTCAAGCGTATGCTATGCAACGCTCCCGTTCTCGCTTTACCCGACGGAAATGACGGTTTCGTTGTTTATTGTGATGCCTCAAACCTTGGTCTTGGTTGTGTTCTCATGTAACGAGACAAGGTTATCGCGTATGCGTCTTGCCAACTCAAGATCACGAGAAGAACTACACAACCCATGATCTCGAACTCGGTGCAGTTGTTTTTGCATTGAAGATATGGCGACACTACCTTTACGGTACAAAGTGTACGGTCTTCACCGACCATAAGAGCTTACAACATATCTTTAATAAAAAAGAACTAAACATGGGACAACATCGATGGGTTGAACTTCTCAACGACTACGATTGTGAGATACGCTACCATCCCGGCAAAGCAAACGTCATCACCTATGCTCTAAGTCGACGAAGCTATGTATATGGTATTCGTGACTCTCAAGCTTGTGCTAAACTTGAAACCCTCATCCGTGCCGCTCAATTCGCCTGCTTTAACGAGAATACCCTTCAAGACGAAATGAAATGTGGTGCCGAAACTTAGCTTGTATCAAAATTTGATGGTATTTATTACTATCTCGATCGTATTTGGATTCCTACTCGTGATAATCTTCGTGAAATGCTAATGACTGAAGCTCATAAATCTCGATATTCCATTCATCCCGGTGCCGACAAGATGTACCAGGACCTTCGTCCTAAGTATTGGTGGCCGGGCATGAAAAAGGATATCGCCTTGTGCATCTCAAAATGCTTAACTTGTTCGAAGGTTAAAGCTGAACACCAAAGGCCCTCTGGTTTACTTAAACAACCCGAAATCCCGATGTGGAAGTGGGAGAGTATAGCTATGGACTTCGTTACTAAACTTCCCCGCACTTCATCCGGTCACGATAGCATTTGCGTTATCGTTGATCGTCTCACTAAATCAGCGCACTTTATTGCTATACGAGAAGACTTTAAGGTCGAACGATTAGCCCGAATCTATGCCGACGAAGTTATATGTCGACACGGGACGCCTCGTGACATCATCTCTGACCGAAATGGTCGTTTTACCTCGCGTCTCTGGGAGACTTTTAAATCTGCTCTCGGTACTACTCTCAATCTCAGTACCGCTTTTCACCCTCAAACTGACGGCCAGACTGAGCGCACGATCCGCACCCTCAAAGACATGCTTCGTGCGTGCATCATAGATTTCGGTGGTAACTGGGATACGCATTTACCTTTAATCGAATTCTCGTACAATAATAGTTATCATACCAGCATCCAAATGGCTCCTTTTGAGGCACTGTATGGAAAAAATGCCGATCGCCTATTGCATGGCACGAGATCGGAGAAGCACAAATCACCGGTCCCGAGCTAATTCAAGAAATGACGGACAAGATCTTCCAGATCAGAGACAATCTCTTGAAAGCTCGGATTCGTCAAAAGAGTTATGCTAATAAACGCCGCAAGCCCCTACAGTTCGAAGTGGGAGATCACGTTCATCTAAAGGTTACACCTTGGAAGGGAGCGGTCCGCTTCGGCAAGAAAGAAAAGCTAGTGCTTCGATACATTGGACCCTTTAAGATCCTGGAAAGAATCGGTAAAGTAGCCTATCGTCTCGAATTACCGGAGGAACTTAACAACGTACAGCCGACTTTCCACGTGTCTAACCTCAAGAAATGCCTCGCCGAAGAAAATATCCATGTACCTCTCGAAGATCTGCAAATCTACGAGACTCTCCATTTCGTGGAAAAGCCTGTGGAAATCGTGGACCGAGAGACTAAGAAACTACGACGCTCTCGCATCCCTATCGTGAAGGTCCGATGGGAGGGCAAACGCGGCGCCGAGTTTACTTGGGAATTGGAAAGTGACATGAAGGCCAAGTACCCCATCTATTTGTTATAGCTACTGCCTAATTTCGGGACGAAATTCCCTAAGGTAGGGGAGACTGTAACAACTCGAAAATTCGATTGTTATCTTTTCTTTTGTTTTTCCGTTTATCTATCGTTTGTAAATCAAGATTTGGTTAATAATAAAGTTTATGTTAATTAATTATGGTAGTGTACGTTATTATCGCATCAAATCGTTTATTAAATCTCATTGCTAATCTCATCGCATCGCAAATCGTAGTTATTTATGTGGTTTTATGTTATGTATGTGTTATGTGTGTTTGTGGTTATGTTTGCAATCGCTATCGCATCGCCCTCGCACTCTCGAATCGCTAAATCGCACTATTATATCAACTATAACGCTTAATGCTTTAATTTAACGCTTAATATAACTATCTAATGCGAACCGAATAACCAAAAGAACTCTTAACGCGAAATAATCGACGAAAACCCAACTTTTGGGACAAGTTCGCTCGAACTTGGTAACCCCAAGTTCGGCCGAACTTGCCTGGCCCAACAGAAGCCCCCCCCCCCTCATTTGCCTCAAGTTCGCTGAACATTACCTCAGGGAGGTCAAGTTCGGTCGAACTTGGCTCCCATTCTCTCAAAATCCCTCAAGTTCGCACGAACTTGCATGAATACATGCAAGTTCGGCCGAACTTGTCTCCCTCAACCCCTTCTCCTATAAATACCAAGCTCTGTTCACTCATTTGAACTTGCTGCAAGTTCGCCCAGAGCTCTCTAAACCCGAAACCTTCATGTTCTAAGTAAGAATCAACCCGATTTCAACTGCAACACGTTCATCAACGATCTACAAAGGTTTACAACGATTTTGGCACAAGGCATAGCCTTCGTTTTCATCAAAACTCATTCTTTTATGAAAACCTTCATCTTTTTCTTCAAAAACTTCTATTTTAAGCTTAGATCTACACAATGCGAGTTCGTTTGGCGATAGTAGAGACTTCCCAAACACGAGATCTACAAGATCTCGGCTTGTAAGTGATAGATCTGAGAAAAAAACCTTTGAAAAACATCGATTTCTACACAAAATACGGAATTTTGATGATGTTTTGTTCATTTTCTGGTATGAAACGAAGCATCTATCATTCAAGATCCCAGATCTGGAAGCACAAGAACGTTTAAGTTGGTTTACACAAGCCGGACTAATCCGAACGAACCCTGAGTTCGCCCTGATTAGCCCTTCCTTTTGTAAAACGGCTAAAACAGCTCTAAAAGACCTCTCCGACCTAAGCTTGCTCAGTAGCACAGGGTTGGAGGGATGAACACTCGATTTTCCTCAGCAAACGACGCGAAAACGCAAGATTTTTGACCCGAAACCTACAAGTTCGCTCAAGAAACAGGAGATCCCCAGGTCAAGTTCGACCGAACTTGTACCCAAATTGGTCAAGTTCGACCGAACTTGGGCTATTCTCAAAAGTTTTCTTCGCAAGTTCGACCGAACTTGCCTAGTTTCTTAGGAAAACTATACAAGTTTGCCCGAACTTGCCTTTTTAGTAAGAGTCCCTTACAAGTTCGCCCGAACTTGACAAGTTTCTTAGGAAACTCATCAAGTTCGACCGAACTTAGCTCTCAACTCACTCAAATCACACAAGTTCGCTCGAACTTGTGTGTTTACACACAAGTTCGCCCGAACTTGTCTATGCCAACCAAGACTTAACCGTTTCAGCTTTTCGGAGACTGATGCACTTCCGTTCGCGTATGCAACCTGATTCGGCACTCTTCTCGACTCTCCTCAGATCCCGAACTCTTACCTAAACGCACCCACAGTGAGTATATTAGACCCATTTTCGCTTTAGCGCACTTTTTGGGTGTTACAATACGTTCCTATATCAAAATCACTTCACGAATCAAAACTGTTTATCACACGCGAATAATCTGATTGTATATGCTCGAAACGTGATACTAGAAACATGTGACTAGGACTTATTTTCGTTGACTTGCCTCCTTAGCTAGTATGGTACTATAGTGTGGCTTACACCCGATGGGGTCTAATTAGGATGGACGCGCAAGCCTTCTCACGGTAGTTAGCATGAGAAATGAGCCTATGTTATGTTAAGTGCTTTGGTGCATCGTGATATGTAATTAGATTATTTCGTGAACGCTTTCACTATTATGCTAGCAGTACTCAAACCTGTATGCTCACATTTACTTAATTGTATTGACTTGTATTTTAACGTATGTAACATGATGAGGATTTTGTAGCTTAGATTCTTGGATGTGGCTTGCGTAGTTTAGTTTTGTTTTATGTTGTTTAGTTACAAGTGTAATAAATCTAGGGGAGATCGGATCAGATTTTACTGTATAAAGGATTTTGTTAATGTAATGATTGTTTAAGGATATTATGAATTTAATAGTATGAGATGTTAAATGTTGATTTATTATCTTTAAACAATTATTATGGAATCTCTTGAGACAATCCGGTTCGCCTAGTGCCACTACCCCGATGATTCCACTATCGGTTGGGGTATGACAACCGGCTCGATGCCAATACCACCCACATGACCACTCAATTTGCAGCCCTCCACACCATCCTCAACTCTACCTTAGCAGCCCTCACTGATGCCATCTCCAAACTTCCAACCATCACAACCACCGCCGTCACTAGTCTTGTTTCCCCATCACATCAACCATCGAATACCAAAAATTCACCTTCCCACAATTGATGGCTCCAACCCACTTGACTAGGTCTTTCAAGCAGAGAACTATTTTACTTTCTACAATGTTGCGGTCAACCAACGCCTCACAATTGCAAGCTTCTATTTTGTTAGTGAAGCGTTATCATGGTACAAACATTTGGACAACACCATCTGTTGGGTACTTGGCCGGAATTTGTGCGGGCCCTTGATCGAACTCCGGTTCGACACTTCCACTTATGAAAACCATCAGGCTACATTGTTTAAGATTCGCCAAACAACATTGGTGATTGCTTATCAAGCTGAGTTTGAGAAGATTAGCAACCGTGTTGTCGGCTTGACACCAGAAGTCTTGAAGAACTGTTTTATCTCGAGTCTCAAACAAGAAATTCAATCTGAACTTGCCTTACATCACCTCGAACCCTCCATGATACCTACTCCATTGCTAAGCTGATAGAAGATAAAGTTCATGCCGGTCTTCTTGACAAAAACCGTTTAGGTTCCCCACCTTTTCAACTGAACCAACCCAAACCTAGTTCTTGTTGGGTGCTCTTTCCAATTTGGCACAACCACTAACCATCAAGAAGCTTACGCCCGCTGAAATGCAGACACGCCGAGCTGCAGGTCTTTGTTTTAAATGCGACGAATGTTATCAACCCGGTCACCGTTGTCAACCATTTTTTAGGAGGGGAGAATTGATACGGGTCAAGTATCCTAAACCCCCCCCCCCCCCCCAAAAAAAAATATGCATTACACCCATGTCTTCACGTGCAGTTATTTTAATATATTTGTTATTTTCGCATGCATGCACGTTTACTTATAATTATGCTATTTTATGTTTTATTAATCCTCGTTACACGTTTCCCTTTTTTTGAGTTTGCATTTATGTATTTAGGAACCATGTTGAGTTGAATGAAAAGAAGAAGAAAATTTGAAGAATGTTATATTTGTTTTTTTTTATCTATTCCTCTTTCTTTCTATCTAGAGGTTGACCCACTTAAGGGGCATAATATATATATATATATAATAAAATCTATATGCAAACTTAAATAAATGTAAATTAGTTGGTGTTCATGTGTTTGATATTCTTGAATATTAAGGGTTTTTTTTCGATCAAATAATTTTGAAAATCATTTTTTTTACTTATTACATAGCCATTGACTAATCTAACATAAAGATGCAAACAATAATTTAACATAAAGATGCAACCAAATATGTAAAAGAAAAAGAAAAAGAAAGCATGTGGGCTAACAAAGATTTGGAGAGATCTTAGAATATTTTGTTGGTTATCAAAATAGTGAATCCGATTTTACCCTTTTTATCCGTAAGTCATGTCGGTGAGTCAACAACCTATTATTATTTCACAAATCCTTGATTTTGAAAGGGAGCTACACTTTATAAACATCAAAGGCTTTGTTAATCAAACTAGGGCTGTAAACGAGTCGAGTCGAACCGAATCAGAGTGGGCTTAGGCTCGGCTCGTCAAAAGCTTGAGCCAGCTCATGGCTCATCGAGCCGGCTCGTTTTTTTATACATAGTGATATACATAAAACAAAAAAAACAATATATAAAATATTATTTAGACTAACAGAATAGTAATTTTGGGCAAACTATAAATAAAACGAACAAAAAATGATTCTTTGTTACTTACCTTAATATATATTTTGTAAATTAATATTACTAATTAATACTATAGATTAACAATATATTTCTTTCGATATAAAAATAACCATGTTACTAATTAAATAACATTTTTAAAATATTTTAGAATACACACACATATATTTTGGGGTTTAATTTAAACGAGCCAAACGAGCGAGCCAACGAGCCAACTAATGAGCGGGCCACGAATGGAACCTACCTTGGCTCGGGCTCGGCTCGTTTACAAACCGAGCCGAGTCGAGGCAGCTCGTTTAAAACTGAGCTGACTTCGAACCGAACATTTTTCGAACTTTTTTCAAGCGAACTTTAAGTAAGCCTCGAGACACAGACTTTTTGAACAGCCCTAAATCAAACCCACCTTGTCACCTAAAAATGGCATTAAATAGTTAGGTTGATTGGTTGGCATTGTGAATGACAATTTAATTCCAAAACTGTAACTTTTTTAAAGATGTGAAGATAATGTTCGATTTACAGTCTTATGTTGTTGAAATTTCTATAATAAGCTAACTCTTTTATGTTTTGTTGCACCGCAAGATAAATTAGATTGAGTACGTAGCAATTTGTGTCACGAGACATGCTAAAACCCATCTCATCTTAAGTACTAATAAGGACTCTTCTCATCCCCTTTTAGCAACATAGTTCATCAATGTTATATATGTTGGAAATTTGGGTGTGTGAATGTATGTCTTAATTGGTAAAAGCATTTGTCCTACATTGGTGTGGAGATAAAACTGAAAGTTATTTATAAGGTAATCCATTTACCTAAGTGATATAACTTTATGTATAGTTTTACCAAAGCTCCTACGCGCGAGCGTGCAGGGGGGTGCAAAATTTGGAACCGGATTCAGTTAAACTCGCGTATGCCCGCACGTCCTGCGGACACAAATGCAGCTTCGAAAACCCGGGTCCGCGCAAGGCGGTTTTTGCACTTACTCAAGACACTGAATATTCGTCTCTACAATAATGAGGCAGATTTCGGTTATATGTTCATCGTTACAACCGGTTTGGTCCCATCTTGAGGAAGGGGATATGGACGCTCAATCTGTGAGCGCTATGCATGCTTGGGAGCATTCGGATTTCTTGTGCCGCAATTTCATTCTGAATGGTTTGGTGGATACGCTATACAATGTGTATAGTAAATCCAAAACCGCCAAAGAATTGTGGGAATCTTTGGATCGAGAATATGAGTCAAGTCCAAGAACTACAAGTTGTTCTTCATGATATCCATGCGGAAGGAAAGAACTATCTCAAGCATATGCGAAAAGAGATGACCATTGAAGATCTTGTTGTCCGTCTTCGTATTGAAGAAGATAACAAGTTAGCCTTGAAAAGGGTTGATGGTGCCGAAACAGTGAAGGCCAACCTTGTTGAACATGGTCAATCTTCTATGGGAAAAACCAAGGACAGTGGAAAGAAAAGTCACGGGAAACGCTCCAACCTTGGTCCTAAGGGAGGAGTTGGGAAAAAGAAGTTCCTTGGAACTTGTTATAATTGTCAGAAGCAAGGCCATAAGGCCAATGAATGCAATCTTTCGAAGAAGGAAAATGCCCGACAAGTGAACATGGTTCATGAAGTCGATAACCTTGTTGCCATGGTCACAGATCTCTTGATTTTGGGGACCGAAGTTAATTTGATTGGGCAAAACACAAGGATTGGTGGGTTGATACGGGGGCTACTCGTCATGTATGTTCCGATAAGGAGGTGACGAATGGCGAAAATGTCTTTATGGGAAACTCCGCCACGGCTGAAATTAAAGGCGAGGGTAACGTACGGTGTTGAAGATGACGTCTGGGAAAGAGCTCACATTGTCCAATGTGTTGTATGTTCCAGAAATCCGTAAGAACCTCGTGTCGGGGTGGCAATTGAACAAGTTTGGGTTCAAAATGGTGATTGAGTCGGATAAGGTCGTGTTGACTAAAAATGGTATGTATGTTGGTAAGGGCTATGCCCTCAATGGAATGTTCAAACTCAATGTAATGGTTGTGAACGCAATGAATGAAAACGCTACTAGTTCTACTTACTTGATTGAGTCTTCTAATCTTTGGCATGGTAGACTAGGTCATGTTAATTTTAATTCCATTCGTCGTTTAATTAACCTTGATTGCATACCAACATTCGATACGACTCAAATAATAAATGTGAAACTTGCGTAGAAGCAAAATAAACGCAATCGTCCTTCAAAAAGGTCGAACGAATCACCGAACCCCTTGAGATGATCCACACTGATGTGTGTGATCTAAAAGCAATTCCTACTCGTGGTGGGAACAAGTACTTCATCACGTCCATTTTTGATAGTACAAGGTATTGCTATGTGTACTTACTTAAGAGTAAGGACGAGGCTATTGATAAGTTTATCTTGTTCAAAGCCGAAGTTGCGAATCAACTAAATCGGAAAATCAAAATCGTAAGGAGCGACAAGGAGGTGAATATGTGTCACCTTTTATTGATGTGTGTGCGAAAAATGGAATCATACATGAACTCACGGCTCCTTACTCCCCTCAATCGAATGGCATAGCGGAAAGGAAAAACCGCACTTTGAAAGAAATTATGAATGCCATGATGATAAGTTCTGGTGTAAACCAAAACATGTGGGGGGAAGCAATCTTATCGGCCAATTATGTGTTGAACATGATACCCAATAAGAAAAAGGATGTAAGTCCATACGAATTATGGACGGAAAAGAAACCACCATATAAATACTTGAAAGTGTGGGGGTGCCTAGCTAAGCTGGTGGTCACACCACCAAAGCGGCTACTAATTGGACCCAAAACAGTTGATTGTGTATTTATTGGATATACTCGTCCTTATGGTGCTTATCGTTTTCTTGTGCATGATTCTAAGAACCCTGGAATAGGCAAAGGCACCATAATTGAATCTAAGGATGCATCCTATTTTGAACATATGTTCCCTTGCTTAGATAAAGGTGAACCGAGTTCTTCTAGACCGGTTGAGGAAGGTGTTCCTGAGCGTGAGGTTGAAAACGATGAACCTCGAGAACAATCTAAGACTAAGGAAGTTGAAATCAGGAAAAGTAAACGGCAAAGGACTGAAAAATCCTTTGGCCCTGAGTTTCTTACCTATATGGTAGAAGATGAACCTTAAACATACCAACAAGCGGTGCATTCCTCAGAAGGACCTCAATGGAGGGAGGCAATCAAAAGTGAGATAGACTCTATTTTACAAAACCATACTTTGGAACTAGTGGATCTTCCTCAAGGATGTAAACCACTAGGATATCGATGGATCTTCAAGAAGAAGATGAACCAAGATGGAACCATCGATAAGTACAAGGCAAGGTTGGTTATCAAAGGATAAGCAACGAGAAGGTTTAGATTACTTTGATACATATTCGCCAGTTACACGAATAACATCCATCAGGTTGGTGCTTGCCATTGCCGTCATTAGAAATTTGTAAGTTCACCAAATGGATGTGAAAACAGCTTTCCTGAATGGAAATCTAGAGGAAGAAATCTATATGGAGCAACCCGAAGGCTTTACAGCTATTGGGCAAGAAAAGAAAGTGTGTAAACTTGTAAAATCCTTGTATGGATTGAAATAAGCTCCAAAACAATGGCACCAAAAGTTTGATCATGGCATGCTTGATGTGGGTTCAAAATCAATGAATGTGACAAGTGTGTGTATGTGAAGGACACATCTGATGAATATGTCATTTTGTGTCTATATGTAGATGATATGCTCATTGCTGGAAGTGATGACAAAATCATAAAATCTACAAAGAACATGCTAAAGGCAAGATTTGACATGAAAGACATGGGTCTTGCGGATGTGATTTTGGGGGTCAAAATCACGCGAACCCAAAGTGGACTTGTTTTAAGTCAATCCCATTATGCGGACAAAATTCTTGAGAAGTTCAATGCAAATGACTCTAATGAAGCTAGAACTCCACGTGACACGAGTCAACATCTAGCCAAGAATAGAGGTGAACCTGTAAACTAGTTGGAATACTCAAGAATTATTGGTAGCTTGATGTATCTCATGAGTTGTACGAGACCCGACATAGCATATGCTGTGAGCAAGCTAAGTAGATACACGAGCAACCCAAGTTCAAAGCATTGGAACTGTATCACTCGGTTGCTTCGCTAGTTAAGATATACTCGGGAATACGGGTTGCATTATGACAGATATCCAGTAGTTATAGAAGGATACGGCGATAAATATTGGATATCTGACACAAATGATTCCAAAGCAACAAGTGGGTATGTATTCACACTTGGAGGTGCTGCTATATCGTGGAAATCTTCGAAACAAACGGTTATCGCTAGATCCACGATGGAATCAGAGTTATCGCTTTAGATAAAGTAGGTGAAGAGGCAGAGTGGCTACGTCAATTTGTTAAGGATATACCAAGATGGCCTAAGCCAACATCGGCCATTTGTATACATTATGAAAGCCAATCGGCACTTGGCAGAGCTCGTAGCACAATGTATAATGGTAGAAACAGACATATCAGACGTAGACATAATACGATACGACAACTAATCTTTACATGAATTATCACTGTTGACTACGTGAGGTCAAAGGATAATATCGCGGATCCGCTAACAAAAGGCCTAAGTAGAGAGTTAGTACAAAATTCGTCTATAGGAATGGGACTGAAGCCCTTGAAAATATAAGTTCATATGATGGAAACCTAACTCAGTAGACTGGAGATCCCAAGAGCTGAGTTCAATAGGAAAACCTAATTGTATGAATTAGTGAGGTCACTGTGGGGGGAACAACCCTACATATACATAAAAGGGAGTTTATTATAAAGCATATTAAACTTCCTAGTCCATTCCTAAAAGTGACAAGTGTGAGGCTAAGCCTATGGCTTTTAATGATTCGACTAAGGTAAACCATACATAGTGAATCACCTATGTGAGAGAGAAGTGGGGTCCCTTCGAAGGGTATTGTAGGGGCACAATACCTAATGGCTCTCGCAGAACCAGGCATCATGTTCATGACCATAACTAACATAACTATGAGGACTTGACTTTGTTAGGGAGAGTCTTGTGTTAAGTGTATTGTCGTCTGCACAAACGGCAGACGAGTTCAAAGACATCCATGTCTACTCAGAACCAGTGGGCTAAGTGCACTTCATGAGCGAAGGTTCAAAGGGTAATACCTACCTATCGTATGCAAAACTCAACTGCTGAAATCTAATGGGAAAATGTTGTTTTGAGATCGACCTCCATTCATGTGGGGGATTGTTGGAAAATTGAGTGTGTGAATGTATGTCTTAATAGGTAAAAGCATTTGTCCCATATTGGTATGGAGGCAAAATTGAAAGTTATTTATAAGGTAATCCACTTATCTAAGTGATATAACTTTATGTCTAGTTTTACCAAAGCTCCTACGCGCGAGCGCGCAGGGGGGTGCAAATTTGGAACCGGATTTAGTTGAACTCGCGTACGCCCGCATGTCCTGCGGACACGAATGCAGCTCCGAAAACCCGGGTCCACGCGAGGCGGTTTTTGCACTTACTCAAGACTGTAACGGTTGTGTTTTGAATGAGTTTTTAAAACTGAATATTCGTATTGATGGTGATCATTTAGTCGTCGGTTATAAAGACTATCAGTTTCGAAACTGATTCAATGATGATGACCATTATTCAGTTTTTAATTCTCTACAATAATGAGGCAGATTTCGGTTATAGTTTTGTGACTATAAACCAGATGAAAGCTGCTCAGTTGAGACACCAGCGATACACACAGCTCTCTTCTTCTCTGTCGATCTTCTGCAGCATTTCTCCTGTTTCGTTTCAGCAAGTGATAAGTCCGGCAGTGCTACTTCGAACCGGCGTACCCTGGGAGCAGACGGCGAATCTGTTTAAGGAAATTGTGTCAAACACAAGCCCGGTTCATCGTTACCTGTTTTTCTGTTTCTTCATTTCTGTTACAGATTATATTGTTGTTCTTATCGGTACCAATTTTTCTAACAATATATGTATTTTTGTTAAATCATTGTGGATTTGTAATCTTTTTATTTCAGAAATTATTATATATATTTCATTTCTATGAAAGCTAAATATTTTATAAGTATTTGTTTTTTATTAAAAATTCAAATTACTAGTCGGTTACTAATGGAATATAAAAGGGTAATGTCTAGAGAAACGAACGAAGTAGCGATAATCCGTGAGTGACACAAGGATTGGTAATCCGCCGATAAATTGAGTGTAGGTATAAGACGATAAGTAACCCTTCATGTGTTTAGAAGTTTACACATGCAATTATGCAACCTTTTCAAATTAATTATTATTATTATTATTATTATTATTATTATTATTATTATTATTATTATTATTTTATTATATTATTATATTATTATTATTATTTATTATTATTATATTATTTTATTATTTATTTATTTATTATTATTATTATTTTATTATTATTATTATTATTATTATTATTATTATTATTATTATTATATTATTATTATTATTATTATTTTATTATTATTATTATTATATTATTATTATTATATATTATTTAGAAGTTCACACATGCAATTATGCAAAACCCTTCATGTGTTTTAAGGTATAAGAGGATAAATAACAGACCCTTTTTAGCATACCAAGATCTATGCACACATGTATAGTTCTTGTAATTTGTTTCATGTACATGATTGTAGTTTTTTTGCTGTCTAAAATCTGCATACTATTCGTTTTGAAAGCTACACCTACCAGAATCCTGATATACTTTTACATTGCGTATACATGTAATATAGTTTTTGTAAAAATTACATACGCAAAGAATTATCTACATATATACATGTACACCCGTGTTAAATATATTTTAGTAATTTTTGGTTTTTAAAGAAAATGAGCTATAAAATGGTGTGCCTCGTATTATATATTGCAAGTTATCACGAATCAGAAATATTGTGGAATATGGAGAGCTGGTTTCTTATTCTGGTTTCCATTGGCCTCACAGCCATTATGAAATCCCTCCTGTTCGGCCGGAGAGACGGCAAGAAGCGCCCCCCCCGGCTGTCGTTCCTTTTCTCCCACCTCCTATTGCTAACCAACTCTCTCCCAAACCTCCAATTCATCCTCAGAGGTCTCAAGTCTAAATATGGACCCATTATTACTCTTAACATCGGCTCTCATCTTTCAGTCTTTGTGGGCAGCCATTCTCTAAGCCACCAAGTCCTCATCCAGAAAGGCACCACCTTCTCTGACCGCCCTAAAACTTGGCGTGTAGGTGGCATCTCTTCAGCCTCTTATGGCCCTATCTGGCAGGCATACCGTCATAATCTTGGCTCCAACTTCTTGCACCCTTCAAATGTGAAGTCCTACTCATGGGCTCGCAAGTGGGTCCTTGGTAATATGATTAATAGGCTCCATGAGCAGCAGGAGGCTGTGGGAGCAGTTAAGGTGGTTGATCATATTGACTTAGCCATGTTACGCCTGTCATTACTCATGTGCTTAGGGAAGAAGGTTGATGAAAGCCTTGTTAATGACATTGCATGTGTGCAAGATGGTTTGTTGTCATTAGCCGCTTCCTGGAGTTTTAACGTGTTCCTTGTGTCCCGATGGTTGGCAAAAATGTTGTTTAGAAACACATGGAAGAAGTTCAATCAATTGCGGATTGATCAAAAGCAACTGCTCTTTTCACTCATCAAATCTCGGACAGAAGGACCTAGAGTAGGAGATAAAAAACAAATGGTGGCATACATCGACACGCTTGTGAAACTACAGGTGTAGGAAGCCGCTTGTAAAATAATATAACTAAAACACTATTATTTACTTCTGTTTGTGTCCAAAGTTTGTAAAAACAGACATTTTTTTTCCGTTAGATTAAAAACTCATTTTTCATCCATTTTTCAAACATCAGGTTCCAAGAGAAGAGGATACAAATGAAAAGGGTGGAAAGCTCACCCAAAAGGAGATGGTGACATTGTGTAGCGAGTTCCTGGTGGTTTCCTCGGAGACTGCCTCTAGTGCTCTATAGTGGATCATGGCTAATCTGGTGAAGCATCCAGTATTCAACAAAAGCTCTATAATGAAATTGTTGCGGTGGTGGGGCCACCACCGCAGCCAAGGGTTGAGGTCGAATCGGTTATAAGCGAAGATAAGCTACAAAAAATGTCATACTTGAAAGCAGTGGTTTTAGAATGATTGAGGAGACATCCACCAGGGCATGTAGCACTGCCCCATAAGGTCAATGAGGAGGTAGAGCTGCAAGGCTACATGATTCCAAAGGGTGCAACCATCAATTTTATGATAGCTGAGATGGGTTGGGACCCAGAGGTGTGGGATGAGCCCATGGAGTTCAAGCCTGAGAGGTTCTTGTTGAATGAAGGTAGTGGTTGTGTGTTTGATATAGGTGGAAGCAAAGGGATTAAGATGATGCCTTTTGGTGCCGGAAGAAGGATATGTCCTGGTGCTGATTTGGCTTTGCTTCATTTGGAATACTTTGTTGCGAATTTGATTTGGTATTTTGATTGGAGTGTTCCTGATGGTTATCATGTTGATCTTAAAGAGAAGGTCAAGTTCACCGTGGTTATGAAGAACCCTCTGCTAGCAAAAATCTCTTTAAGGACCAAAAAGACAACCATTTGAATCTCCATGCCATGCATGAATTCCTATAATAAATGGAAATCTGTGTTTTAGAAATAAAGTTTAGTACTATATTTGCATTTGCTTCTATATGTTGATGGTTTATTTTCTAGCAATTGTAATACACTTTTTTCCATTGTTTGAAAAAAGGTAAAGCTAGATGTTTTTCTGAAGAAAAAAATACACTAAGGACTAACCATATATTTATTTTTGTTAAAATCAGAATTCAGAACCAAGACACATTTACAATTGTATATTCAAAATGACCTGTTTAACCTAATTATCTAATGAAACGAGTTGATTTTTGGCGGATAATAATTGTAGAAAAACCGTTCATAAATTTAGAATAAAGCACCTTTAATTTCAAATTATACACATGAAATACATGGAAACGATAAATTAGAGTATGTATGATTGGACTAAAATAAACACAATTGTAATTGCAAGAAAAGGGATGAAGCAGAAAAGTTGTGATTGTGGATTCGTGTTCAACATGGGTTCTTGATAACATATTACGGGTTTCCTAAGTGAATCTATTTGTTTTCTAAGGTACAACATCCAAAATAGCATGCACTATCGTGAAGTCATGAGCACCCGAAGTCCCAAACTGTCCCTTGGATTAAGCAGGCAGATTATTAGAGTGGTGTCTCCTTCTATTAAAACAAGAAGGGTAGGAAGGATTCCACTTAGATCCCATTTCAAGGTTTGTTCATTCTCCTATGTGAAGAAGTTCTCACTCATTCTCCTTATGCGACTTCACAGCTTCAAATAACCAGCTTCGCACATCAATATCTATTTTTACCATGATTTTGATCGATGCGAAGCTCTAGTAGAACACAAACCCAAATATATGAGAAAGGAGAAGTGTTTTATCCCGAAGGTGACATTGGCATCTTAGAGGCTTCACTTAAAGGCACACCATCTATGGTGATTAAACTTGAAAGTAAAGGTGTGATGAGAGTGATAGAGAAGGTGATGGAGTTAGATGATTCTAGTTTTAAGGTTGTACAAGAACCTATGAGCGGGGATAGTTTTGTGGAGGAGTTAGAGAGAGAAATCAGATGGTTTGATATTAGGTTAGGAGATGTGAAAAAGCCCAAGTATGGGAGGATCTTGTGGTTTGTGATTCACATTTCAAGTTCCCCACACTTGAGTGTAGGTTGGATGAGAATATTAGTGAGGAAGAGAATGAGGTTTGGAAAGAAGAGAGTAGTTTGAGAGTTTGTGCTAGAGGCCCGACGATTAGTTACGGGGGTGAGTTGGATCTTCATGATCCTCCGTAAATGTGGAGGAAGAATTTGAGAGTTTGGGTTAGTACCCCAACTGTAGAGTTTGTATAGGTTTGAGTTGTAGTCGTAGGTTCTATTTTTTCAGTCTTTTCAGTAGTTTTTGTAGTTTCTTGTTTTGTTTTAGTTTTTTTTAGTCTTTTTGCAGGAATTCGTAACATAACTCATAGTGGAAAGCATTGAGAAACAGAGTCCTAGGTACGCACCATTGAAAAATTGGCTTAAAATGGGTTTTGGGAAGTTTGGGTAAAGTACAAGAAATTTTCTAAGGCATACAGTCGTTAAACAAACCAAACTTTTGGTGAAAAAACCTTCTTGCGTCGCGCGAGAGGGCCCTTTTTAAGCTTTCGCGTCGTGCGAGAGAAGTAGGTTATAACCGGTGAAAATACCCCCTCATGTCACGCGAGGGGAAAGGCTAACACCTCTTGCGCCACGTGAGAGGCCAAAATTCAACATGTGGTCAAATAGGCACCCTTGCGTCATGTGAGGGTAACCCTAGTTTTTGTCGCGTCGCGCAACGAAGTAAAAGTACGCGACTAGTTAGGGTTTTTCTTCAAATCAGTTCAAATTTAATTAAATTCATCTCCTCAAACAGCTCCACCAATAACACATTTCAACCACCTACAGACCATCGTTTTTGAAAACATTTCACCACCAATTGATCCACTGATGCTCGGGTTTCCAAAGATCCGACCCTTTTCTCATTTTCTTGTGTTTTCTCTGTCGAAGTAAAGGTATGAACTTTCGTGCATTGTCTTTTTGTATTGTTTAGAGTAGTGGTGTGTCCGTGTCGTAGTGTAGCTTGTCGAGTCCCAGTCTTGTCAAGTCGTGTCTTGGTAGGTAGCCGCATAGATTAGTTCTGTTACGGGATGGAATGGGTTGGATTACCTTGACATTGAGACTGTTTTTTTTTTTTGAACTTTGCGGAAACAATATTGAGTTTTGAGCAAGTACGAAACAATGGATAAAACCCTTTCTCTAATGGTTTCGACCAGAGCTAAATTTTTGATACTTTTTGAAGTTTTCTAAAATTCAATGGTTCGGGACAAAATGTTGGTATCGTTTAGCATTGGGGTCTAAATTTTGGACAATTAAAGTGCCGAGACGGGGTAATGGACATTGAGTCAAGTTTTTTTGTCGGTTAGTGTAGTGCCGGTTTATTGAGCCGATTTTGGACAATTAGATTGAGTCATTAGGTTTACTTATATGTTTTGACATGTATAAGGTTGCTTGCTCATACGCAATCTCTATACGGGCGAGTTTCGGTTCAATAAAATATTTTTGTAAATTTTAACCAAGTTTTTTTTTGTAAATTTTGTTTTTGCTCATGACTGCGAATGAAATGTAAACAATCGTTTCCATTTTGAAAAATGAAAAAATAGAAAATCCAAAAAAAAAATAAAAATTGTCCCTGATTTTGTAGTTCGCGTTACTATAAAATATGGAAAAAGATAGATAAAGTCAGGTGTCCGGTTTTCAAATAATATACATATGGCTGATAAATTGGTCGAAAACGTGTCTGATTTGGGATGTGTGGGTAGCCCAACCAGTTGATATGTTCCCTTTGAGCTAAAATACTTATTGTTAGGATACTTATGGGATCTCCTCATGGAGTAATAGGGAAATCGAAACCGCCAAAAGAATAGTATAGAAAATGTCGTTATAAAGTTAAAACTGTCAGATTTTTTAACAAAGAGAAAAAAAATATGTTCCATTGAAATAAATGAGCTACATAAAATGACGAGGCCTATGGAATCTCCTTCGGGGATGGTGACTCTGATTGAGAATCCCTCTACGTTCGTCTAATGATTCTCTCTATTCACCTCATGGTTGTTAATTTTCATCCATGTTTAGTATTTTTTTCATTATGATTAGGTTTATTAAATATAACATGCTAATCCAAGACCCAAACGAATGTTTCTACAATTTTAATCCCCTCGCATCGCGCGAGGGTATAAACCTTCAGTCTCGCATCGCGCGAGACCTTCAAAGTCAATCTGGGTCAAAATCATCTCTCGCATCATGCGAGGGGTCTTCCCTTCCCCTATCACGCGATTCGATAGGGCATATTTCCTTGATTTTCATTCCGTTTTAACTCATGTTCACATGCAATGTATCCGAAGGCTCGATTTTATCCAATTTAGCTCGTTTTCAGCTCCTCTCTTCTCCCGAGACCTGCAATTCACAAGCGACTCAGTAATATACAAAATTTAACTAAAAACGACACGATTGGACTCGAAAAACTGTACAAACTATACACGAAACTAAATGGATTTTACAATACATCAAATATCCCCACACTTACTCTTTTTTCTTCCCTGAAAAAGATTTATTCTATAGAATCATAATCAGGTTTACATCCGGTTTCAAAAACTAGATTACTTAATTTATAAAATCTACTAATGTGTTAACCACAGTTGTAGATATACGCATACCTGGGATATTGGATAAATTCTCATAAAATACCACAATTTGAGTTAAATGAGCGAAATCAAAGAAATTTGAATTCTCTAATCACAAACCTAGAACAAACCAACTAAAACTCTCATGATTAGTCTAATGTTGCTTTTTAAAATTTGACAGAGACACTTATATATATATGAAGTACCAGCGGCGTATCCTCCATGTCTCTATCACGTTTTCATCCACAACATTATAAGAATGATGATTGACCATACAAACAAAACTTACAGAATAACTTCACATGTCCAGTCTAACGAGGCTTTTGATACTTCGATAAGAACACTTATATATATGAACTACCAGCGGCGTATCCACCATGTCCTTATGAAATTTCATCCTTTATTATTCGGATCATGATTGAAAACACAACACAACTAACATAGAACTCCTCTTGACCAGTCTAACGAGATTTTGATAGTTTGATAAGAACATTTATATATAGGAAGTACCAGCAGCGTATCCACCATGTTCTTATCAAATTTCATCGGCTTTGTTAACAGTTTTGATTAGTTCTATGCGACAACTCAACTCAAACTTACTAATTAAATAATCATAACCAATCCACAAAAAACCAATGCCTGAGTCTCGAACACAAAAAGAGAGTGACTGATGATGCCAGTACATACATCCATAGTTATGAGGGAAGGATCGTTCTATGCATAAGTGAGACGATACCCACATCACATAAATCACGGCGAAAGGTAAGTCGTGGTTAGTGATGTTGCGACACAACATGAACTAGCAATAAAACAACCATAGATGCATAACATGGTGATAACATAAAATGTCCGAGTAAAGGATGAAAACGACGATAAATAGTAACGTCGAAAGTGTGACAATGGCACAAGCTATTAACTGTACTAATTAAGAGTTGATAATTGTATCGATTGGCATTAGTACGAATGCCAAGGATACAAAATGGGAGTAGTAGGTAAAGTCAATGAGGGAAAACCAAACGTGAAGTCGAATGACGGAAGAATTGAAATAGCAGCAACGATCTTAACTTCCACCAGTCAAGCGTTAATTGCGATTTGGTCAAATGTAAAGAGGGGTCATGTGATTAATCAAGAGATAACATCTCAGAACGGAAGCCTGGAGTTTCATCTCGAGTGATGGGAAAATATGAGGAGAAATTTCCTAGGTTCAACTTACAAATTTTGATTGTCAAATGGACTTATATCAACAGTACTTTGTTAATTAGACCCACGTTTGTTTCATTTTGTTAACTATTATTTACAATTTCTCAAGTGTAAAACATTGGTATTTTAAGCTTGTCAAGTACAAAAGCAATTTTATTTACTTAGAAAGATATTTTGTTAAGTGTCAGGATAGTATTTTTTTATCTAAAGTAGGAAATTTTACTAAAGTAATTATACACACACACACATATATATATATATATATTATTTTTTATATAATCATATTTTGAGGTTAGAGAGATTATATCGTCACCATGTGCCCTCGACTTGAATTTGC
Source organism: Scalesia atractyloides (assembly GCA_947069175.1). NCBI lineage: Eukaryota > Viridiplantae > Streptophyta > Magnoliopsida > Asterales > Asteraceae > Scalesia > Scalesia atractyloides. The sequence continues at coordinate 21,380,494 of CAMTDV010000024.1, forward strand.
CGAATTTTGGGCGCAAGTTACGTAAGTGATTAGGGTTGTGACGTTCAATTCATAATGAACGGCCTATTAAAATTTAAAACATATTACCAAAAATTACATCATTACACTTGTGTTTGAAAATTCGTAACAATCTTTATTAGATTCAAACTAATTCATACAAAACTAACTCGAAACGTTTTATTCATAATAACTCATCACATAAAAATTTCGTCGTGCTGCTGACCGCCTCATGGTTGTCTTGGATCTAGTTGAGTATTCGTCCGCGTGCCTTCTAGTTATCCTGGTCCTCTGGATCAGTTTGATTGGCTCAATTGTAAGGAACAAGTTGGGTGTCATAAAGTATGATCGACTGATCCGTTAGTGGGGCGCCTGGTTGGACATACGGTTGGATCAAAAGTGGGTGTTTGGTTTGCCAAATGGAGGTGTCACGCGTTGTACATTGAATGGCACCATAGGTGGTTCTGGTTGAGGGTTATAGCATCGACAATTTTCGATTAAGTGACCATAACGTCCACAATAAGCACAAAGGCAGCAAGGTGTGTTGATTGGGTGATGTTTTCGACATGTGAGGCATTGTGGGAAATTTCCCTAACAAGGTTTTCTGTCGGGTGGAGGATTAAGGGCAACCTGGTTTAGCGGAACAACAGGTATAACATAACCATGATTGGTTTCACTCCTCTGGTGGTTGTCGTGGGTGAAAACGGTACAACTTCAGCCCCTTAGATTTGATTCATGGAGGCGTGGGCGTTAAGCTCCTGTTGAACTTGAATGACTATAGTAGGAATAATTAGGGCCATTTGTTCAGTTATTATAGCTGCCATTCGGGAGTTAGAAATCCTCGATTGACAATGACGTCGACGATAAGGCGACATCTGCAAGAGACAACATGAGTTAATTATGATTCCCAACGAATTAACGGAAGTTAATTATAAACTTAACGTTTATTTTAGGGTGTACCTATTGGCACACCAATGGGCCATTATGCACACCAAACCCTAATCAAATCTGCCTTTACCTACACTGCGCATAGACCTATACGCTGCGTATAGAGTTATATGCTGCGTATAGTTTGCATGTGTTTCAGAGCATTATCACCAATCATTGCACAGAAAACTAGGGTTTATATACGCTGTATAGGTCTATACGCAGCGTATATAAACCATCAGAATTTTTGGGGTCATTTAGATGGGTTTGAGGCATTAGTTTTTTTCACAAAGTTTATATATGCTGAGTATAGGTCTATACGCAGCGTATATAAAGGTTTTTTTTAGAAACAATTAGACAATATGAATCATTTTAGAAAAGTTTTATAAAAAAATAAGTTTTCTATTTTAAATAAATTAAAAAGAAAGTATTTCTTACAAAATTTTTTATACAACATTAATTATTATTATACGATAAATATAGTATAAGGCTCGTATAGAACTACAGATGTAGTATCGTAGGCATATACGATACTTATACTACACTCTACGATACGATACATATGATATAACACCCGTATAAGGCTATAGGTGTAGTATATGTTGGAACTTTTGAAATTGTTGATACTTGACTAAACTAGGTTTTGGATAGTTTTATGTTTGTTTACAATGCGCTAGATAGTTCAGGGACTGAAAATGTAATTTTGGTAAACTTTGTACTGTCCAGTGTAATTAATCTTCTAGAGTATTTATTAATTACGCTGGATGGTCAGTAACTATATATATGTTCTTAATGAAAACCCTAGCTCCAAGGTTCTTGGACTAGTGATTTTGGTGATTTCTTGTGTTGTGATTCTTGTGAGTATTCTTGTGCTTAATCCGTATATCCAGGCTCTTAAATCATTGTTATCATTTGGGATTCAATATACAACACTTGTATCTTCATCCAAAACAAGAATCTTCATCTTTTTCTTTGAGTTTTCTTAACTTTAAACATTCAAACCCCTAATCAGTAGGTGTTTGTATGTGAACAATCAAAGCACTGTGATCCGTAGTTGATTTGGGACTCACAATTTGGTATCAGAGCCTTTGTGCTCTTGATTGTTTGATTTTTGTTTAGATTTTTCAAGTTTTGAAGATTTCTTTTCAAAAGTTTTCAAAGTTTCAAGGTTTTTCAAATTTTTGGGCTTAAAATGAGTTGATTTGGTGTGATTAATTATTGGGTTGTTGTTAATCAGTGTTTAGACAAACATTTGGGTCATTTTGGTACAAAGAATCATGAATTTGGAGTCGTTTTTGGGTGATTAGAGGGTTTTGTTCGTGTTAAAACCCTGCTGGGCGTATTTAATCTTGAAGATAGCGTACATATTTTTAAATTCAGCGTAGTTGTCTTTGAAGGTCGCGTAATTAACAAATACGCCAGAGTCTCACCACCGTATTTGTTGATCTTCTGCGAAACAGTATCAGCGAATTTAATTGAAGGCGACTTCGAAGTCAGTAATAAGGATCCTCAGCGATCTTATTACGGTGATCGGCGAACTTAACAGAACTCTTGTTTGTGTTTGTTTGTCAGCGGATTTAGCATTTACGCAGGAGCAGAACTTGTCCAGCGAACTTAAGTCAGGGTCAGCGTACTTAGTATCTACCACTGTTACTGGCGTAATTAACAATCTAATCAAGTTCTCAAATAACATTAATCAAAATGTCTCTAAGTCAATTGACCAATGTCGCTCAAGCCGAACTTGAAACTGGAACTGCAACTAGGCCACCTAGGTTGAAAGGATCCGAGGACTTCAACAGTTGGAAAACTCGCATCAGGGCATTCTTTGAGTACACTGATTACACTCAATGGATGTATGTCACCGTTGGACCACATATTCCAGTAATCATAGAAAATGATGTCCGGGTCGTAAACAAAGATCCTACTACTTCACGAATGAAGATAGAGCTCTGATTCAACATGACTGTCGTGCTCATGCTGCTCTAACTATGGCATTGAACATGTTTGAAGAGTACAGTTCAGCTCATGAACTTTGGTTGGCACTCATTGAGCACTACGAGGGAAATCAAGAATTGATGGATAACAAAAGAGATATGGTTCAAAAGGAGTATGATATGTTTGGAAGTATCCAAGGAGAAAGTCTATCTGATCTTATCAGCCGTTTTCTAAATGTGCTGACCAAGATGAAGAAAGTGGGAAATCCTGTCGCCAACTATGCATCAATGAAGAAACTCTTTGACTCACTTCCTAAAGAATGGAGCCTGCAATGCATGATGATCAAAAGAACATTTTTGCATAGTACAACCCCTGTCACTCTGTCAGATCTGATTAACACTCTGAAGGCACTTGAAATGGACGTCATCAAGAGAGAAATGAATCAATCTAGTCAAAAGTCGGCTGTTGTCATCATGCCCAAGAACATGGCTTTTCTCGCACCAACAAGCTCAGGAGGTTCCGGCTCTCAAAGTGCTCATGCATCCCACAACAATGCTTCTGCAAACTCTGATACATCTTCACACTCTAAATCCTTTGTGGTCGCGGATGCTCAAGCACTCAAAATATCAACTGAACATGTTGCTTTGTTCAATACCTTCATAAGGAGTTATGAAGCTCTTATGTTCGGGGAATTGAAGCGAGACTATCTCATTGCTGAAGATATGTACCAGGTGGATCCAGATGACATGGATGAGATGGATTTGAAATGGCAAATGGCTATGATCACTCTTCGCTTGAAAAAGTTCCAGGACAAAACAGGGAAAAGATTGTCTCTCGGTAAAGCTGGATTTGAATCAAAGCTACGTTGTTACAATTGCAAGGACCTTGGTCACTTCAAAAGAGATTGCCCTTTGTTAAAGAAAGATAATGCTGAAATTGCTCCTGCTCGAAGGGCGATTGCCATTGAAGGAAACCCAAATACTACCGACAATGCTCCAAAGGCTCTAGTTGTGGAAGATTATGATTGGGCAGACGAGATAGCTGAGACAAAAGAAGAAGTAAACAAAGCACTGATGGCTAAAATCTCAGAAGAACTAAAAGCATCAGTTCAAGTCTCCGCAACCAAGTCTACGAATGAATCAGCAGCTGCTCCCAAGAAATACGTTCAAAACAAAGTGATAGGGATCACAAAGGAAAATTCTGTTGACAAGGTGCTAAAAGCATTGCTAATCCATCAAATCATGAAGCGAAAAGGGAAACTCCAGAGGATAGCAAAGCAGATCAGAAGCAAGATGGTGAGGCACATGCATCTGCGATGAAGACTGTGTCGGAAAAGGAGAAGGAGGATAAGGAACTGGTAAATAGCATTCCATACAAGTTTAAAGCAAAACTGTGTTCAAAGCCGTGTATGAACGTCGTGGCTCACTACAAATCAATCAACCGTGACCTTATTAGAGAAAAAAGAAAGAGTTTTATGAATAAACAAAGAAATGAAACTGAACGAAGTTGCATATCAGAGAAAGTTGAACTCAACTTTAACTGAAATGCAGTCTTTAAAGGACTTGCTTTTTAAAAAGGATTTCATTATTAATGATCAAGCTAAACGTTTAGAAAATTCTGAAATCAAGAACACTAAATTGCAACTCACCATTGATAAATGGAATGTTAGCAAAAAGGCACTGGTTGATATAAAAAATAGCCAACGACCAACATACTTGAAAGATGGCATTGGGTACAAAGATAAGCTCGGAAATGAAAGAAAAATATTTCCACCTCCACACAGCAAGAACTATGTACCCATGTGGACTCCTCATCCAGAAAATGATTTAATTGATAAAACTGACGTAATTGCTCAAAGTGTCGATTACTTGAATGATAAAAATACTAATGCTTCTATGAGTGATGCAGATGAAAATGAGTGTAAAGGAGATGTGTGCGATGAGGATGGAGAAGTCACAAAAACATGGATAGGACATTCAGACGACAATTATAAAACGGTTAACTGGTTTGCCTGGAATTATGGAAAAACAAAAGACAAATCTATTCGGGATGAATGTAATAATTTAACTAGGATGGATGACTGTATTAAACCTAGTCTAAATATTTGGATGACTGTAATAGGCGTATGCCTAAACCTTTGACCCAAAGCCACGAGAATGTAGTGGTTGAATGCATGAACTTGAATTCTGTCTTTTGTGATGAAAATGTTGCTCGTGATTCACCCATGTTTGTTCCAGAATTGAAGAACAACAGATTCAGAAGGTTCCTTACTAAGGAAATTCCCAAGTTTGTACCATCATTGCAGGTGTATCTAAAGATCATAAAGACTCAAGTCAAGAAAGCAGCAGTGAAGAAGACTCAAGTGATGATCAAAGATTAGATGGCTCAAGTTTGAATCTAGAATCATACTCATCAGAATACAAGTCAGAAGATGAATGCTATTTCCAGAGAGCAGTTGAGCGTGCTAGAGAAAGAAAGATCGAAATGATGGAAATTCTCAGCTGAATCGAAAAATCAAGTCAAGAAAAGAATACTGAGAAAGCTGTAGAGACACAACCGTCATCATCTCTCCCTCAAGGCCTTCCACCACAATCTAACCCTCAAGTCATTGTCCCACCGCCTCCGAATTCATCCACATATGAAGTCACTATGGAGGACTAACAACCAACAAGTGAAGCTGTTTTTAATCAACCACAAACAACTGAGGCACCGCCAGAACAGTCCTCTGAACAAGATGCAACAAATCTAGAACCAGAAGCTAGCAAATGAAGAACAGTCAAGTACGCAACGATCTAGGGGGATATTGTTGGAACTTTTGAGATCGTTGATACTTGACTAAACTAGGTTTTGGATAGTTTTATGTTTGTTTACAATGCTCTAGATAGTTCAGGGACTGAAAATGTAATTTTGGTAAACTTTGTATTGTCCAGCGTTATTAATCTTCTAGCGTATTTATTAATTACGCTAGATGGTCAGTAACTATATATATGTTTTTAATGAAAACCCTAGCTCCAAGGTTCTTGGACTAGTGATTTTGATGATTTCTTGTGTTGTGATTCTTGTGAGTATTCTTGTGCTTAATCCATATATCCAGGCTCTTAAATCGTTGTTATCATTTGGGATTCAATACACAACACTTGTATCTTTATCCAAAACAAGAATCTTCATCTTCTTCTTGAGTTTTCTTAACTTTAAACATTCAAACCCCTAATCAGTAGGTGTTTGTATGTGAACAATCAAACCACTGTGATCCGTTGTTGATTTGGGACTCACAGTATAGGCTTGTATAGAAGTATAGATGTAGTATCGTAGGCCTATACGAGATTTATACTACACTATATGATATGATACGATACTATACGGTATGATATAACACCCGTATAGACCTATAGGTGTATTATAGGTCCTGTATAGTATAGGCCTATACGACACCTAAACTACACATATAGTCATATACAGGACCTATACTACACCTATAGGCCTACGTATGACCTATACTACATCCATAGGCATATACCAGACCTATAAGCCTATACGGGACCTACACAAGACTTATACTACACCATATGATAAGATACTGTATAATACTACACCTATAGGCCTATACGAGACGATACCACACATATATGCCTATACATGACATATACTACACTATAAGATACGATAGGATAGGATAGGATAAGATACAATATTATATTAAACGTATAGGCCTATACGAGATTTATACATATAGATACGATACATTAGTTCTATACGATACCATACTATATGATACGATATATAACACCCGTATAGGCCTATAGGTGTAGTATAGGACTATAGGCGTGGTTTAGGTCCCGTGTAGGCCTATAGGCATATACAAGACCCATAGGGAACCTATACGAGACTTATACTATACACTATACGATATGGTACGATGCAATATGATACGATACTATAGGATACCATACAACACCCGTATAAGCTTATAGATGTATCATAAATCCTTTATTGGCTTAGAGGTGTAGTTTAGGTCCCGTATAAGCGTATAGGCACATACAAAACCTATAGGGAACCTATACGAGACTTAAACTATACACTATACGATACGATGCAATATGATACTATAGGATACCATACAACACACATATAAGCCTACAGGTGTATCATAAGTCCTTTATGCCCCTATAGGTGTAGTTTAGGTCTCGTATAGGCCTATAGGCACATACCATACCTATACGAGGTTTATACTACACTATATGATACGGTACTACATCCATAGGCATTTACGCGACCTACATTATACGTACTATACGATAAACTACTTAACAATGTTTTTTATTTATTATTTATTTTTTAAAATTACTTATTATAAAAGTTTGTTAAAACGATAAACAATGTATCACAATGTTTCTTAAAAAAAATCTTTATATACGCTGCGTATAGACCTACACGCAGCATATATAAAGGGTCAAAAACACAATTTTACCCCTGCTTTAGGGTGCGTATAGCCCCTAATCCAAGGGTAAAATGGTATTTTTGACCCTACGCAGCATATAGGCCTATACGCGGCGTATATAAAGGGTCAAAAAGACCATTTTACCCCTGAAATGGGGGCTATATGGAGCCTAAATCAGGGGTAAAATGGGATTTTTGACCCTTTATATATGTTGTGTATAGGTCTATACGCGACATATATAAAGGGTCAAAAAACTCATTTTACCACACAATTGTACCATAAATTTGGGGTTAAAAAACCTCCCTTTATTTATGTTGCGTATAGAGTTGTACGCACCATATATAAAGGGTCAAAAAACTCGTTTTACCCTTGCTTTAGGCTGCGTATAGCCCCTAATTTAAGGGTAAAATGGTCTTTATATATACGCGGCATATATAAAGGCTCAAAAAGACAATTTTACCCCTGCTTGGGGGGGGGCTATACGCAGCCCAAATCAAGGGTAAAATTGTGTTGTCGACCCTTTATATATGCTGCGTATAGGTCTATACACAGCGTATATAAAAGTTTTTTTTAGAAACATTTTGACAATATTAATCATTTTAGAAAAGTTTGTAACAAAGTAAGTTTTCTATTTTAAATAAATTAAAAAGTAAGTATTTGTTACAAAGTTTTTTATACAACATTAATCATTATTATATAATATATATAGTATAAGGCTTGTATAGAACTATAGATGTAGTAATGTAGGCATATAAAATACTTATACTACACTATACGATATGATACTATACGATACAATACCATACGATATGATATAACACATGTGATAGGCCTATAGATGTTGTATAGGCCGTATTTAGAACTATAGATGTAGTATCGTAGGCATATACGAGACTGATACTATACGATATGATATAACACCCGCATAGGCATATAGGTGTAGTATACGTCTCGTATAGTATAGGCCTATACGACACCTAAACTACATATATGATCCTATGCGGGACCTATACAACACCTTTAGGCTTATGTGGGACCTAAACTACATCCATAGGCCTACGTGGGACCTATACTACATCCATAGGCCTATACGAGACCTATAAGCCTATACGAGACCTATAAAACACTTATACTACACCATATGATAAGATATTATACTACACATATAGGCCTATACGAGACCATACTACACGTATATGCCTATACATGACTTATACTACACTATATGATACGATAAGATACAATATTATATTACACGAATAGGCCTATACGAAACTTATACTACACTATATAATACGATACTCCATCCGTAGGCCTATAGGAGACCAATATTATATACTATACGATAGAATACCTAACAATGTTTTTACTACATTATATGATACAAAAGGATACAATATTATATTACACGTACAGGCCATATATGAGATGTATACTACATTATATGATACGATACTCTATCCATAGGCCTATACGAGACCTATATTATATACTATAGGTGTAGAATACCTATAAATGTTTTTACTACATTATACGATACAAAAGGATACAATATGATATTACACGTACATGCCATATACGAGATTTATACTACACTATATGATACGATACTATATCCATAGGCGTATACGAGACCTATATTATACGTCTTATACGATAAAATACTTAACAATGTTTTTTATTTATTTTTTTTAAATTACTTATTATAAAAGTTTGTTAAAATGATAAACAATGTATCACAATGTTTCTTAAAAAACACTCTTTATATACGCTACGTATAGGTCTATACGCAACATATATAAAGGGACAAAACACATCATATCAGAGATTCTCTTGGAAATTGAAAAAGGTGGCTATACACTGCGTATAGGTCTATACGCAGCGTATACGTGTAACCCTATATGCTACGTATAGGTCTATCCACAGCGTAGGTAAACCCTAAGTGTGCAGATAGGCAGGGTTGGTGTGCAGATAGTTTGAGCCTTATTTTATAAAGTATTTTTTTTATTTCGGAATTTATTATATAGCTTTATCTAAAACCATAAGTAACGAAAATTTCACTCCTTTTATATTATCTAACAGGTCTGACCTGGTTGGTTTCTTCCTTTATAAATACTAACGGAACTAACAGAAAACCTTTATAAATTCAACATTTTTAATCCGGTTTTAATCAAATACGATATGTGATGAGAATAAATAATAATATTACAATAATAAAACTTATATAAATATTCCAATTTTTATTAAATTCCGAAGGATCCGTTAAATTGAGAATTGAAACTAGTAGTTATGTCAACAAAGTGATCATAACCCAATTTATTTACATTGTTGGATGATGATGACTTATCTTGACACATCATGTCACACCCCTAATTCCACGTGTATTCCAGTGGGCCCGGTGGGGAGTATCGTGACGTACAGTTGATATCATCATAACCAATTACAACACAGAGTAACACAACGGAAGGCTTGGAGTAAAATATAAACTATTACAAACCAAAAGTGTCCAAGAGTTCGAAACACAAATATACAATATGGCTTGTAATGAGATCCACAGGCGGATCAGAAATAAACATACACAAAATGATAACAGACTCTACAGGCTCAACTTCTAAGGTCGCAACTCCTTAATGTCAACGCCACGCAGCTTCCGGCCTATTTCGTACTTGCACCTGTATTTTAATCTTTGAAAATACGTCAGTTTACACTGGTAAATACACTCAACCGACTCATTTTGAAAATCCTTTCGAAAATGGTTTAAGGTGCACTTGGCACATTTTTATAAATAACTTGGGATAGTACAAATGACTTTGTATACATATTTACATGTCAGGCTTTTACATATGGAGCCCAGTACAGAAACCGAGACCTGATCGATTGACACACCACTCTGAACTTTCACATAGAAAGCATATAGCAATTACCCAGTGTATGCCTACACGCCATGCTATATTGTCATGGCCACTAGCACTTTAGTGAGCCAAGGATATCCCGGACACGGTTTAGTCTACCCCCAATGTTTTAGTTTCAGACAAAACATATCAAAACCGGGTTACGCAAGATTTTAGTTAATTATCACAACTGTATAAAACATAATCCCATACCCGACCAAGTGGTAATAATTTACCGTATCCCAAGCCCGTATAGAGAAAATAAGTTAAGGGTATTTACCTAAAGTTAAGTCTTTAGGAAGTCAGAACTCAGCCGAAGATCAAAGCAAGTACATGTACAATTTACCGGAAGGCGTTTGGTCTGGAGTGATGGTAATTAATAACCAATATTAAAATGCTAACGGGTCCTTAATTAAGTCCTAGACTTGGACCGGTTAGTCTTATGCTAAAATAAGATACAGTATGATAAGCTAGATTAAGCGGTGACCGGAATAGGATGTTGTCTAATATGGGTAAACCAACAAAATTCTGGATTTTTATAAAGGAATGACAAAGTTAAACCCGTTTCGGTTTAGGTACGTAAATTAGCTACGTAAGCTTAACCGAACGCACGTAGACGAAACCGGGTAACCGAGAGAGTCATATACAAGTTCCATATGAATATATGTTTAAAATATGATATAAAATCAGTAGCTTTGCAAAAGATAGGTCCAAGGTATATTTAAAACCGAATTATGCCTTACAAGGGCATTTTGGTCATTTTAAAGTTTATAAAAGATGTTTAAAATGAATCTGATGTCAATGTTGTTAATATTCTGTAAAAATGCTTATTTTATAACACTATAATAGTAGGATATTAAATATATGTGTGTTTGATGATTTTGAAATAATCTATGTCCCGTAAGGGCATTTTAGTAATTTCACACATAGCTTTGAAGCCAAAATTGGGATTTTGAGTTTGAGACTTGTACATACTATTAAGATGTTGAAAATAAGTTTATAAATCATTAGGTAACAAGTTTTGGCTCATAGTTATGGTTTTAAAGCATACTATGCGTCGGAAAGGCGTAAAAGTCGCTAAATGCCATTATATTCGATTGTTTAAGATAAACTGAGGTTAGGACCTGTTTTATATAACCAAAATAAGTTATTTATCATGTTTAATCAGTAGGTAAAATATTTGGTTATAAAAAGTTAGGTTATAATAAGTTTAGTTAAAACCATTTTGCATGAAAAAGGGTAATTTAGTCATTTATCGGCAATTAAGGAATCTTAAGCCTCATTCAGGTTATAATCTGAATGATCATCCCAAATGGTCCTACTTATCATATTACATTAGTGAATATATCATCTTGATGATTAAAACTTGTTTATCCTTTCCAAAATGCCGAAAAGGGCATTTTGGCCATTTAAATGTCATAAACACGTCTTTTGCGAAAAATTTATATTACAATCAGATTCTTGACGCTAACATAATTTAATAATGTTTATAAATCAGTTTATGTCTTAATTTTACATGCATGTGTGTTTAAAATCAAGATTTGCACAGAAAGGACCTTTTTGCAAAGTTTATATAATTTTAGCGGAACTTGTATGTAAACCCAGATTTTTAAGGAATCGAGTGACGAAACTTTAGGAAGTCATCCTATACTTAAATATGGTCTTAAAATGGTAAAAAGTCAGTAGCAAAGGTGGCTTAAAACGGGTCAGAACCAAAAATCAACAAAAGTCAACTGTTGCGACTTTTGGCTACAAACCGAGCCTAGACCAAAACTTGACGAGCCGAATCCGTAGACATATGTTCTAATACTTATTTTTAGGTTATTAGTGCATCAAAACATATTTTATAACATCTAGATCATTAGTTATGATATTTAAAAAAACTGGACAGTTTGACTCTATTTGACTTTTCGGTTGACTCGTCAATTGGCCATGAATCCGTGAAAATCTGGAGATGCCCTCTGGAGGGATTAACACCTCCATTATTATGAACGTATAGGAACTTTCATTACCCACAATGACGGAGTATACACGGACTTAGAACAAAGTCAAGGTGTAATTACGACGAGACTTTGTTCCAAGCTAAGAGCTATAAGAAATCACTAAATACGAATTTGAACACTTACAATAGGTCCAAATGAGTGCTAAGAACAGATTAGAATGCTTGGAAGTGACCAGGAGGTCCACTAGCATGGAGTTGATGAATGTTGGTGAAGAAGTGAGTTGCAACTGCAAAGATTCATCAATTTTAAGGCCAAGAATTGATCTCAGACTGTTACCAGGTGTCAAGGGGAGAGAGTAGGTGTCCCATAATGTGTCCACCATGCAGAGAACCCAACAAAATCATCAGGAGGTGAGAACACGCGTCTGCCACATTTCTGTTCGCTGGCGATGCCATACGGACCGTATGGCATATGCCTTGCGGTCCGCATGGCACCTGGTCAAACAGATTTTATTTTGACTGCCTTGCGGACCGTATGGCTATTGCCATGCGTTCCGCAAGGGATCCCAAAAACATGAAAAATTCCCTTTCTCCATATTTAGCCCCCTTTGCTTATTCCAAGGTGTAACGAGGATATCATAGAGCGTTTTAACGACTTTGGTCCCTCCTGATTCGGCATACGGCATACCAGGATTACCGGGACACGTGTCGGACTTAATTTGGACGTAAAAACACGAGGTGTTACATCCTCACCCCCTTAAAAATAAATCTCGACCCGAGATTTCAATCAAACAAGTATGGGTATTTCTGTCGCATAACAGACTCAACCTCCCATGTGTATTCAAGACCTCGACGAGAGTCCCATTTCACCTTCACGATCGACACATGCTTCCTGCGAAGTGTCTTGACTTGACGGTCTTCAATTGCTATAGGTTTCTCAATGAAACACAAGTTATTATCAATCTGCACATCGTCGTGTGGCATAGCCAACGTCTCGTCTGCCAAGCATTTCTTCAAATTGGAAATGTCGAACACATCATGGATTCCACTGAACTTTTCTGGCAATTTTAGCTTGTAAGCAACAGCTCCAGTTCATTCAACGATTTCAAATGGTCCTACGTACCTAAGACTTAATTTGCCTTTCTTCCCAAAGCGCATAACGCCCTTCCAAGGCGATACCTTTAGTAGGACCTTGTCCCCTACCTGGAACTCGAGAGGTTTACGTCTTCGATCTGCATAACTTTTCTGCCTATCCCTGGCAGCCTTGAGACGATCCCGAATTTGCAAGATTTTATCTGTCGTCTCCAGAACTATCTCTGGTCCTGTCAATTGAGCTTCCCCAACTTTTGCCCAACAAACGGGCGTCCTACACTTTCTCCCGTATAAAGCTTCAAACGGGGCGGCTTGAATACTTGCATGGTAGCTATTGTTGTAGGAAAACTCTATAAGTTGTAAATGGTTATCCCAACTTCCACCTAGGTCGATAATGCATGCAACATATCTTCCAGCGTTTGAATAGTACGTTCGCTTTGCCCATCAGTCTGCGGGTGATATGTCTACTAAGATTTAGTTGGGTGCCTAGGGCTTGCTGAAAAGTTTTCCAAAAATGAGAAGTGTACCTTGTGTCCCTATCCGACACAATAGATACTGTACGCCGTGCAGGGATACTATTTCATCCACATAAAGCTTTGCTAGTTTATCTGAGCTATAAGTCTCATTAATAGGTAGGAAATGAGCTGACTTAGTCAATCTGTCAACAATTACCCATATTGTATCATTTCCTTGCTTCGTCTTTGGTAATTTAGTAATAAAATCCATGGCTACACATCCCATTTCCACATGGGAATTTTCAATGGTTGCAGCAACCCTAACGGTTTCTGATGCTCGGCCTTAACTTATGAACACGTCAGGCATTTAGCTACGTAAGTAGCTATCGATTTCTTCAATCTGGACCACCAATAATCAGGTCTCAAATCCTTATACATTTTATCACCATCCGGGTGAATCGAGTATCTAGAACTGTGTGCTTCTTGGAGGATCAAATCCCTAAGTCCTCTAAAGACAGGAATCCAAATTCTCCCACAGAATCTAAGAATTCCGTCACTTCCTGAAATCAGTTGCTCCACCATTTTTCCCAATTCTTCACTGGGAAGATTTGCTTCTAATAACACTTGCTTTTGGGCTTCCAAGATTCTATCTTTCAAATTATTTCTTACTTCAATGCTTTTGGCATTAACCCGAATAAGCTTAACCCTTTCTTTACGGCTCAAGGCATCGGTAACCACATTTGCCTTGCCTGGGTGGTAACGGATCTCACAATCATAGTCGTTCAGAGTCTCCATCCACCGACGATGTCGCATATTTAGATCCTTCTGGTTGAACAAGTGCTGAAGGCTCTTGTGATCGGTGTATATAATACACTTGGTTCCATATAAGTAATGTCTCCATAGCTTCAGCGCAAACACCACAGCACCCAATTCCAAGTCATGCGTGGCGTAATTTCTTGAGTGTATCTTTAATTGCCTTGAAGCATAAGCGATCACTTTTCCCCGTTGCATGAGTACACATCCCATGCCAGTATGTGAAGCGTCACAGTAAACTACGAAATCTTTAATACCTTCAGATAGAGTCAACACAGGAGCATTACTTAGTTTTTGCTTCAAAACTTCAAAAGCTTCTTGCTGTTTCGGACCCCAAATAAATTTTACATCCTTGCGAGTCAGAGTAGTCAAAGGAGTAGTTATCCTTGAGAAATTTTCTATAAACCTTCTGTAATAGCCTGCCAATCCCAAAAAGCTGCGGATCTCTGAAGGGGTTTTAGGAGCTTGCTAGTTCATAACGGCCTCGAACTTAGCGGGGTCTACCTGAATTCCACGTTCACTGACAACGTGTCCTAAGAATTGAACTTCACGCAACCAAAATTCACATTTCAAAAATTTTGAGTAGAGCTTCTCTTGTCTTAATAATTCCAGAATACACCTCAAATGTTTCTCGTGGTCAGCCTGACTGCGAGAGTAGATGAGTATATCGTCTATGAAGACAATGACAAACTTATCCAAGTACGGTTTGCATAGCCTATTCATCAAATCCATAAAAGCCGCAGGTGCATTAGTGAGCCCAAATGGCATCACTAAGAACTCGTAATGTCCATACCTCGTTCTAAATGCTATCTTCAGAACATCTTCTGTACGAACCTTGAGTTGATGGTATCCAGATCTCAAATCAATCTTTGAAAAGCAGCTTGCTCCTTGAAGTTGATCAAATAAGTTATCGATCCTGGGTAATGAGTAGCGGTTTTTGATAGTTAGCTTATTCAGCTCACGGTAGTCAATGCACATCCGCATCAAACCGTCTTTCTTCTTCACGAACAAGATTGGAGCTCCCCAAGGCGAAGAGCTTGGCTGAATAAAACCTTTCTCCAACAGCTCTTCAAGTTGCGTCTTTAACTCCTTCATTTCTGTAGGTGCAAGTCTGTACGGTGCTCTTGCAACTGGAGCTGCACCAGGTATGATATCGATTCTAAATTCTACTTGCCTATCTAGGGGTAGACCAGGCAAGTCTTTAGGAAACATATCGGCGAACTCTGAGATAACTGGCAAATCTTCAATTTTCGGCTTAGCTTCATCAATGGTTACTTGTGCCATGTAAATGACATAATTCTTCTTCAGGCACTTCGAAGTCTTAAGTAGTGAATCTTTCTCGGATAACCCATAACGCACATCACCTTGGATAGATAGTAAATCACCAGAAGAGGTTTTGATTTCAATGAGTTTCTTGTCACAGGCTATATGGGCATGGTTACTAGACAACCAGTCCATACCAAGAACTACATCGAAACCTGCCAATTTCATGGGCAGAAGTGAACAGGAATGGAATGATTCTTGATAGATATGGAACATCCATCTAAAATCGTAGAAGCGGTCTCAATCGTTCCATCAGCAAGTTCTACGTCATATATTATGTCTAGAGTTCTTACAGGCAAGTTTAATAAGGCACTAAAATTATGATTTACAAAAGATTTATCGGCTCCTAAATCAAATAGAACTCTAGCATAAACATCATTTATAAGGAACGTACCTGTTATCACATTGTTGTCGTTCACAGCCTCCTTAGCTTTCATCTGGAAAGCACGAGCCTTTCCTTTCTTTAACCCATCATCCCTAGCAGCGTCATCTTTCTTATACTTGGAGTAGTTGGGTTTAATGTGCCCTTTCTCACCACAGTTGTAGCATGTGGCGTCCTTAAGATCCTTACAATCTAGGGCCTTGTGCCCTCACTTCTTGCAAATCCCACAAGGTTTAGACTGATTGTCATCCCGACACGATCCAAAGTGTCGTCGGTTGCATTTCCTACATTTAGGCCTATCATCTGACCTCTGTTGATTCCTGTTGAATCCAAACCTCTGATTCTTGTTTGACCGGTGATTCCGGTCATCCTCTCTTTTTCTCTTCCCATCATACTCTGATTTTCCTGACATTCGTCTCACATAGTCTTGGGTGAGAGAAATAGATATCTCAACAGCTAATTTGTAGGTGTTAGGCTGAACAACCTTAAACAAACTTTTTATTTCCGGAGCCAATCCATTGATGAAACGCGCAATGCGTTTAGGCTCAGGAGTGACCAGATACGACACTAATCGGGAATAAGAATCAAATTCAGTGACATACTTTCGACAGACAAGATTCCTCATGGTGAGAGCTATGAAATCCATTTCTATTTTCTCCACCTCGTGACGCGGACAATAAGTGTCCTTAACCAGATCCATGAATTTGGGCCATCCCAAATTATACAGATGTACCTTCCCAGAGGATTGCATCAAAGCCTTCCACCAAATCAAGGCATTGCCCTTGAAAGACTGAGAAGCAAATTTGACAACATCTTCTTCCGCGCATCCACTAATGTCCATTACTGTTTCCATCTCAACTAACCATCTCAAGGTTTCAACAGCTCCCTTTTCACCATTAAAATCTCGCGGCTTACACGAGGTGAAATACTTATATGTGCATCCATCCTTGGGAGTATTATCTTTGTCACGAATCTCCTTCTTCTTTGCTTCATTCCTCACATTCGAGGAGTGCACATGACTTTCCTCCTTATCAGAGGATGTGGCTTTGAGTTGGTCCTTGTTAAGGTTCTAGAGTACGTAGAGCTTGATACTTTAAAATTTTCAATTGCTTTCTCCATTGCCTTTCCCACGGCTGCGTCTATGCGAGCCTGGAAGTCATCTTCATTCATAACTATATTTACGCTGTCATCCTTTTTCTGACTATTTACTTCGTTAGTGTCCGCCATCTTGCTTGATGAGACTATAATATTAATAAGATAAATTTAAATTAGTCATACATGCTTGATGACTTGCAATGTATGGTATAGCATAATAAAGCTATATAAACTTGTCGATTTTATGGGGGTGTTTAAGCATGGCACGAAGGCCTGTCACTAAGGACATAAAGAATAGCACCAAAGGCTTAGTCAAAAGACTTAAATTACAAAACACTAAGATCACTAAAGGATTGCGAAGATTCGAGGTTCGAACATAGTTTTACTACCTCGAGATAAGGGGTCGTAGACTACATCTGTCTTTTATCACTAAATGGACATAAATGTAGCTCGAAAGTATTACACCACTAATGGGTGATAAGTAAAATAATCATCGCACTGATGATTGATCATAATTAAAATATATCAAAAAGGTTTGGACGTAGTCCTTTACTAAGATGGCTCATGTGGTTCCTCAAGTCACACTTAACAAGAGGTTAATATCTTAAATATATTAACTTTTTAGAACGAAACTCTTAAGATGATTTAAATAACTAGTCTAGATCAGGCAAACTAGGGGGTTTAGAACGTAGTTCACCACCCCTGGATAGAAGGGAAATCTCAACCTTAACTATCAAGGTAGAAGCCATATAACTACCGTTTTGCCAATTCATGTGACCTAATCACCTGGCGAGCGTAAATCATCAAGAGGATCTTTTTGAAACATTTCGTAGATCATAAATAGCAAAGTAAAATCAAGACGATCGCTTGAACAATTTGGGGAAAGGAATACATAATTAAAATTCCAAAAATTAATAGTAATGTGATACAATAAAGTCCATGAGTAGGACTTAAATAAAGGAAAATTGTCCTCGCAGGGACTATACTTGAAATAATTAAAATGTCCACGCAGGGACTAAATCGCAGGGAGTTAATTTAAAATAACAAATACAAAGATAGTTATGAATTTAATCCTTTTTCCTTCTTAGCTTCTTTACTAGCCTTTTCAACAGCTTGTTATTCTTCTTGTTGTCTTTAGCTGTTTGTCCTGAAGTTCCTTGACCTTTTCTATTGCTTCAGTAAGAACTTCCATTGTTGGTGGTTGTTGCTGCAGTTGCGCTTGAGATTGGGGTTGAGATGGTGCAACCGGATGTTGATAATTATAATAAGGATATCCACCTGGTTGATAGGGATAGGGGTTAGGATAGTGAGCATTCATGGCCATTTCTAGATATGGGTCATTAAGAGGTATATTATGACTGTGGCTATGCTCTGGCCAAGTAGAGGGTTCGAATGGGTTATATCCAGGCAGGTGTGAATAAGAAGGAATAGGGTTATCAAAACCTGATGGTGGCAGTGGTGGTGGCTCACTTATAGGAATTTGTGGTTGAGGCTCAGGCTCAACAGTTGGTTGTGGAAACTGTTCCACAAACGGTGAGGTATGAGAGGGCCCACCCATTTGTGGGTCCTTGGGAATAATAGGGTAAGGGTTAGGTGAGAGTGACCCTACTCTCGGTCCTAGGTGTACTGACATGTGCGCTCCACGTCTTCTTGGAGGTGGAGGTGGTAGTGGCTGCTCCAATGGTGGTTCTTGTGGTGGAGTGTGGTATGAAGGTGTGTTGTGTGTGGGATGGGGTGCCATGAACTGAGGGAGTATTGTAGAAAACGTATTGTCTCCACCTCTCCTCGAAACTATCAGTGTAGTGATGAGGGGTTCCATTGTACGAGTTAGAACCGTTGGATATGTCAATGGGGTGACCCATTGATCCTGTTGCTGGCATTTCAGGGTCAGAATCTTCCTCCATTGGTGCCGGAGAATCTTCTGGAGGAGTTACCGAAAGGGAACGAAATCGTATGTCGGTGTTATAGTATTCTTGAGATGAATGGGAGTGTTGGGGTTGTTTGGTAGGGTGCGAATGTTGCGAATGATGGGAGTCTGACGGTGATGAGTATTCATGAGGTAAGTTCGGGTATGGCTCCGATGGTGACGAGGAATCGTCCGAACCTTTGTAGGGGTTGTATACTGTCACACCCCAACCTCGTAAAACAACAAACCGGGCGGAAACGTCGAGGAGTGTCATAACAGAAGTATTGTTTCAACAACCATGGCAATTAAAGTTTTGTATTATTGGATGAAATTTGATTACAATGTCTTGGAATAAAAGAAAATAAACAAAAGTCTAATTGTCTTGTAGATTTTAAGTCACTAAAGCCCAAGTCCGTCCTAAGTGTCGCATGAATCAACCTTAAGCATTAGCTCCTGAAACACATGTGAAAATAGGTACGTCAACATAAAAATGCCTGTGAGATACATAGGTTTTGTTGATGAGGATTCATGACTTGAAGTTAAAATAATAGTTTAACCAAAAGTAGTCATGATCCTTATAAAATGTTTTCTTTTATAAAATTATATGAAAATCAATATGAAAATCAAATGAGATAAAAGAATGATGTGTGGTTAAATAATTAACCGGATGAAAAAGAATTGTATAAAATATGCCATTTGTAAAACAATGTTTTGTGAACAATATATGTTATTTGTACCAAATGTGTCATCTCTTTGTCTTTGTCGAAGTGATTTAAGTAACGCTACGAGATGTAATATCATGAAAGCACTTATATATAGGAAGTACCAACGGGGTATCCACCATGCTTTTATCATATTACACACATCTCGTTATTTAAATCACTTATCAAATAACCACCAGAATGTCTTGTCTAACAAATGTCGTGTATGGCAAGTAAAAAGACTTTACTCAAACCACATGTGTTATGTCGTGTATAACCAAATGTCATGTACAAAACAATGACTTGAATAAACCAAAGTTTAAATCAAAATTCATGTTTTGCAAAACCAATGCTTTATTTGATATGAACATTTATTAGGATTTTGTTTATCGCATACATTCAAGCCTTGCGACTGTCGGATAAACCCTTATCAAGTCAAAGGTTTATCAATAATGTATTCAGATTCTGTCATTCCCTACTTCCAAACAAACCTAGGAAGCGGGGAACGAGATTTGTCAAGTCCTATGGTACCATTACATACTACCGGGCAGCGTGATCAATGTTAATGAATGTATTATGTCCCGTTAAACAAACCAAATGTCATTGTCAATGTAAGCAATGTCATGAAAAATGTCTTTAAATCGTGTACTAAGTATGCTAAGTCAACATACGAAGTAGAATGTCCATAAAATCGATGTGCTAGCATGCTCCGTCAACATACTTAGCAAAATGTAATGTAAATCAATGTGCTCATATGCTAAGTCAACATATGCCACAAAAGATGTCTTTGAAATCAATGTGCTAGCATGCTCAGTCAACATACATAGCAAAACATAATTGAAATCATGTACTATATATGTACTAGATGAACATAGCAAGTATGTGTTATGAAAGCGTGAAAAACATGAAGTATCGAGTAGGCACATGTGTTTCACCCCAAAACATTTGAAAATATAAAAGAGGGGTCTATGTACTCACTTGGGGTTGCAAAAGTATCCTTGTTCAAGAAAAATAATAAAGCGCAAGAGTCCGAGGAATCAAATGGTTCCTGAGATCGGATAACTATGTTAATAAGTCGGGACTTTAATCGGCGGATTGGGTAGAATGATGTTTTATAAATCAAATGAGTGTTGGAACTCATATGGTATGATTTAATAAGCTTAAAATTTGATTTGGAAGTGATCCTAAGTGCTTTTGACTCGTAATACCCCGTTAAGGTAGTTTATGCTACTTTAACGTGCCATTTGCGTAAACGCGTGGTCGGTTGGTTAAATATGTCCTATGATAAGTCTTAAATGCCCAAACATGTTTAATAATGTTGTAATACCAGTTTATATGTCAAAACTTTAGTCAGATATGCTTAAAATGAATTTATGTGCAAAAAGGGTATTTTGGTCATTTATAAAGGGCATAATAACGACCTATCATAATACTAACCAAAAGACGTGACCATAAGGTATAACCTCAGAGGGTTATTCCCTATACAACTATGGTCACAAGTATGAGTTTGGTCGGATCCTAAGATCGACCAAACGGGTCGGATTTGAAAGTTAAAGCGGTGGTCAAGACCGCTCGACTTACGATCCTAAACAAGCACTAAACTAAAAGTGACGAGCTAGACATGTTTAACATGTCTAACTAAGTTTATAAAACTGATTTGGTATCAAAACAAAGTCTTTTGATACCCCCCATCAACTCAAGCTCTTCCTCATCCACTTGACCATAATCTTCGGCAGTCATTTCGGGATTACCAATCTTCCCGGCCACTAAAACTCTCATAAGATTCCAACACTGTGGCAAGTAGTGCCATATGTTGTTTGGCCACTTGTTCAGAAACGATGTTGTTTAGATTGAATGCAATGTTGCATCTAAACACATTTGGATCAGAATTTGATTGACTATTCTGATTAGAACCCGTACTTGAATATGATGTATTATGAGGACTCTGATCATAGTTAGGATATGATTGAGTTTGTCTCTCTGGCGAATGATTCGAGGAATTCATATTCGCGCCGAAAGCAGTTTGGATCTTTGGACTTGAGATATTCTCTTGAACTCCAGTCTTGATGTTCGGATTCTTTGACTTGGCAATCTTTAACAATTCCATCTCATGCCCCTCCAACTTATCAATAAACGTTGATAGCTTGAAAAATTCCCAACTTGAACTTTCTTTAAGCACCATAAGATAAGTTGTCCATTCACCTTCAGGCAAAGCATCAACCAGTTTGCAAAATATATTATTCTTCTGTCTTTTCAAGACCATGCCTTCTCGTAATCAATCACCTTCAAATGACAGAATCGTTCTATCAATTCACCTTTGAGCATTGTGAATATGTTGAATTCTTTCATGATTAGGGCTTTCTTGCTTTTCACCATCTCTGCACTCCCCTGATATTTGGTCTTTAGAGACTTCCATAACTCTTGTGCAGTTTTGTACTCTGGTAACAGCACCAAAATGTCTTCCTTCACTGACTGCTGAATCAGACTAATCATTTTCTTTTCAGCAACGTACGCATCCTTTTGTGCAGTAGAAAACTTGCTCATCTCGATGACATTGTCATGTTCATCTCTTGGCCATGTATAACCTGTTTCAACAGCAACCCAGCTGTGAAAGAACGTAGCCTGAACCCAGTTCGTAAACTTCTCCTTCCACCCCTCGTATTCATCCATGCACATAAGTTTCGGTGGCTTCACTGATGTACCTATCTCGTTATCAATATTAACTTGATTCACCATGTTGGCATTCGATGAAGAAGCACCAAAAATCATGTACGCGATGTGGATATTTTCCATTGCAGAAAACTGACGAGAATCGCTGAAAACACGTTCACAAACTTTGAAAATTGATTAGCACACTGACAAGTTCGGGCGAACTTGTGCAGTTAAACAAATAAGATTCAAATTTTCAAACAAGTTCGGTCAAACTTGTTGATTAATTCATTAAATTTTCACCATGAGAAGTTCGAGCGAACTTGTATATGACTTCCAACAGAATTTAACAAGTTCGGGCGAACTTATCCTAAATTTTCAACAGATTTTGATCAAGTTCGAGCGAACTTGATCAAATTTGAAGAAATATTAAGAAAGTTCTAGCGGACTTGTGTAAAAACTATGAAAAATCAATCAAGTTCGGGGCGGACTTGATGAAAATTCACTTAAAAGGTGAATTTTATAGTCAAGTTCGATCAAATCAACTTTGCAAAACATGATTTTTTCAATTTTTCGACATCAATTCGTTTGAATTAGGTCTTGAAACTCTCAGGGGTTTATCTTTAGTGGAGTTTACGTGACATATTCAAAATTTAGCTAATTTTTTCCTTAGGTTCATTGGTTTCCATGAAAAAGTTAAGAAAAATGGTAGAAATGAGTAGAAATAGAATAGTTCTTGTGATGATTTCACCAAATCAGGTATCCATGGCTCTGATACCACTTGTTAGATCGCTCATTGATAGCATAGGAACCTAATTTGGTATCAAATGTCCAATTAGGGGGAAACTAAATGACATGTTAATCAAATATGCAAGAATTACTCGTTAAACTGTTTGTTTATTGATCTTAAAGTTCAATACATTTGAGTTCCAGATCCGACAGAGCTTCGCCTCTATTCTGCCAAAGTTACAAAGTTACAAATGAAAGATCCTAAGGCACATATTTGTACTACATCAAGTTCGCTTGGGAGGATAACAAGTTCGGGCGAACTTGTTCTCACAATATGATTCCGGGCGAACTTGATCCAGTGTTTACATAAATACGACATTTTCTAGCATAATCTAGCCCAATCTAAACAGACTCGATACAAGACTAAGACATAGACATACTGTGCTAACGTAAACTTAGTTTTACAACTACTTAAACTTGTGGATTAACATCTCTCGGATATATGGACTTAGTACTCCGAAATTTCATTTGAGAGATTGCCTGATTCTGAGATGTGAGGTCTTTATAGATGATTGATATCTGGGGTATTATACAAGTTCTTCTGATTTTGTGGAAGCAATAGCCTAGAACTTCTATAATGCTTTTGCGAAAAACCCCAAAACTGCAACAAAATTGAAAGAATCGAAAGATCTAATCAATTGCAGTGCTTAAAAGATTCCTTAATTGGAACACACCTTAAAGTCGAGCCTTTATCTCTTTGTCAATACGATGGTATTAACTTGGGCTCTCAAGGCTTCGCATAACCCAGATACAGATATCAATTACACTATACTCACCTGTAAGATGAATCTAGGGAATCTTGATACGGGAGTATATTATGAGATGGGAACCATAGTTAAGTCAAGTTTCATAATTCTAAGTAAGATATCTTGGAACAATTGAGAAATGTGTCAAAGTTTAAGTGGATAAACATATCGGCAATCTAGGTAAACGAGTTTAAAACTTAAATTCATTAAAATGTCAACGGTACTGGTGATACGTCTCAATCAACGGATATGATCTTTAGACACGAATTCACAAAAATATGTCTGTAAATATGTTTGTACATAGCTTATTTGATTTCAGATTTAAACCCAAAAAGATTTTCAGTGTGTTTTAGCATAAACTTTCAAAAATTTCAAAAAGATTTTATTTCTACATTGTTTTCAACAGCAAATGATGGAAAGCGGATTTTCGGAGTTCGAAATGGAGCTAAGTTGTTGGAATCTTGACGACAACGGGTTGGGAGCTAATCTGTAAAATCAAAATGCTCGAAAACGATAAAAAGTTCATTAATTTGAAACTTTAAATTTGAAGAAAACATCAGTGTGTTCATAATGGGTCAACCGAGGTCATTAACTTGGACTCGGCAGACAAATCGGTTAATCAAGGTCATTAACTTGGACTTGGTAACTAAGTGGATTTTCATAACCGGTAAACATGTGAAAATTCAGGGTTAAAATTGAAAAATTTTTAAAAATTTGAAATAGGGAATAACCAAGTTAGGCCGAAGTTATCAAAATAAAACTGTTTAATGATATCTTAACTTCGGGCGAAGTTATCAGTTGGTTATTGTTGATTGAGAGTCAAGTTCGCCCGAACTTGACTAACTATATAATGATCAAGTTCGCTCATAATTTCATTTATCTTTCATACACTTCTTCAAGCGAACTTAGGCGATTTGTGAGAGATAGTGAAATTGCAAGAAATTAGTCATTATACTGCCCGATTTGAACCTGATTTTAAGTGATTTGCACACTTATTAGCATGGCAGAGATACTAATTGTTAAAATCATCCATGAATTGACCTGTTTTAATCGACTTTGGACCGATTCGTTAAAATCAGTTAGATCAAGGGTGAAAATGAACAAATTGAACGATGGATGGTTTAATAAACATGTATTAATCGATAACAAACCATAAAAGTGGCCATTGAACATGATTGAACTGCTGCAGGTTGTTTGGAGATGATGACAAGTTCGCCGGAACTTGTCGATTTATTTTGTAAACAACTTCGGGCGAAGTTGTCATGATCTCTGATAAAACTGAATTTGCAACAAGTTCGCCCGAACTTGTTGTGAATATACCAAAAACCTGTTATAAATAAAAGTTCGCCCGAACTTACCTAAAAATGTCAAAAACTTGTTTGTAGTCATATGCCCGGCTGAAGTTGTTCAATGTTTGTGTATTTGGCACCAAGTTCGCCTGAACTTGATGATTAATTGTTTGAAATTGTCATTTTTTAAGTGTTTGCTTTATGTGTCCGCAAAATATCAAGCTTTCGTTCAACAAGTTTCATAATACTTGTATATCGCTTGACGAGAAGATTTATCCAACGCTGACGGCTTTTTCAGAGATCTTGGAATTTTTGGGGCGTATTCCAATTACTAAGGCGATCACTGATAAGCATGTTGTGTATAGATCGCACGTCTACTTCTTTTGGAACTCAGCATCATACGACGAAGCCAATAAAGTCATAAAGTCTGCAGTTCGAGTCGGCAATGAAGATA
Organism: Scalesia atractyloides; assembly: GCA_947069175.1. NCBI lineage: Eukaryota > Viridiplantae > Streptophyta > Magnoliopsida > Asterales > Asteraceae > Scalesia > Scalesia atractyloides. Next base: position 21,406,318 of record CAMTDV010000024.1, read on the forward strand.
AGGAATTTCTGATCACTGAAGTAGACATCCGAAGAGTATTAGAGTTCAACGATGACGTAAATGATCCAATAAGTTTTGAAAAACAGATGGTTAAGGGATGTTTCTTCTGTATGGGCTACAAAGGTCACGCGAATGAGCCAACGATGAAGAAAGGCAGTGTTCCTTTGCCTTACAAGCTTCTAATTCACGCCATCATTTACGCTTTCAGCCATTGGAAAGCAGGGCTCGACGACATTCAAGATTATATGGCCTGCATGGTTACCGCTTTTGATTCTTAACAAGAAATACAACTTCTCAAGGGTGATCTTTAATTTCATGGCGAAGAATATGGGAAAAGAAAGGTTGGTGATGTATCCAAGGTTTTACAGTTGCTTATTAACGAGAAGTTCAAGGATATTGTGAAAGATCCGAATGATATTCTTTATCTAAGCCATATGGATGAAACGATGCTCAAAAAGTTAAAGATTTATCAGAAGCAAGACTCTGTATCTAAGCCATATGGATGTCACACCACTAGAGAACAAACGGAGGAAAGAGGGTAGTGGCGATGAAAAGGAAGAAGCTGTGTTGTTAACGAATTTTAAAGAAAAGATAGGCGATTGGTATATAAAGCGCGTTGTTGTAGTTGAGAAACAAAAGAGAAAGAGGGCATCGAAGAAAGTTGATACTATGTTAATCGACGGCCTGGCAGAATGTTTAGAACATTGAAGGTTCGAGCGCTGCGTAAATGTTGAAAGTCAAGAGCGAGACGATGTTATTTCAGCTACTTCTGACAAAGATGATAAATCGTCTGAAGACCCAATTGATGTTAGGGAAAAAGAAGCAGAAAAGGAAAAAGAGCAGGAAAGACTGAAAAAGATTGGTGAGGATTTATACGAACCGTCCGCTGAAAAGGCTTCTGATTCAGAACTTTCGAAAAAGAAGTCAAAGCGCTCTAAGTCAAAAGCTGGAGATACTAAGAAAGCTACATGTTCTCCGAGCACACGTAGAAAGAAGATAGCTCATAGTCACAGATATCTAAGTCAAACGAAGAAAGGAGTTACACAAGAACCTCCTGTTTCGAGCTTGCAAGATATTCCGATCATAGAATCTGTTATTCCTCAATCTACTATTACGCAAGTTCCACCTACAACTGTCACACAAGAACGACCATCAATTACTGTTGAAGTTCATGTTCAGAGTACGCCTATTTCTACGCCGAAGCCTGCAGCAAAAGCTACTCCTGAGAAATCAAGACAATCAACTCCTCAGAACGCAAGAGCTAATGAATTCAAAGATGCTTTCGGTGATATTCCAGACAACATTATACATCCTATCACAGCCGAAGATCTTTCAAACTGGTTTCAAGATACTCCGGTGGATATGTTAGAGAAAAGAATTAAAGCATTGGAGGATAAATTGAAGCAGAATGAAGCTGAAAAGGAAGATCTTGAAAAGAAAGTAAAGCAAAGTGATGTCAAGAAAGAAATATTGCAAGACAAAGTGAAGTTTCTGGAATATGATCGAGGTTACATGAAAGTGATGGTTGAAAGCTTGGGTGCTGCTAATGCAAAGCTAGAAAAAGAGATAGCAGAACTGAGATCTGAGAGAGACATGAATGACAAAATGTTTGCAATGTTGCAGAAAGTTCTAACTAATAGCTTGGGCATCGACTTCAAAGCAGAATATGATCGACTTGATGTTCAGGAAGCAAAACAAAAAGCTAAAAAGAATTGATAGACCAAGGTAAAGGTAAAGGTGTTATCGATGGTGCCCTAAAACAACAGAGGAGCCAGTGATAGAAAAAGTTGTTGAATCAGAGAAAGCTCCTAAAACAGAGTTTGTTACTGAAGATACTCCTAAAGTTGTATCAGTTGAAGAAAAAACGAAAAAACGTCTGAGTTAGAGAAAGATGACGACAAGGAAGATAAAGATGAAAACGACGACGACCCTACAGATGATACGAAAGACGATTCACATCATGATGGTGATGATAATGATGATCAGGGGGCATTGGTTTAAAAGTTGATTCCGCGAAAGTTCATTCTGAATTTGATTTCGAATCCCTAATCAATGACGATGCTAACATGGAGGATGATCAAAGTTAGGGAAAGTCTACAGAGCAGACAGGGCCACAAGATGTTGATACTTCTGAAGCGATAGTTGTTATGCCTGTTTCTGTTGTGCATGAAAAGCCTTTGATGATAATGTTGGAACCGAGTATAGAGGAATGGGAGTTTGTACATGATTATACTAAGGACTAATTGGCTAGAATGTTTGAGGTTGATGCTGATTCGTTCTAGTTTGATTTTGAAGAAGAATTAGTGAATATAAAGACGTTTGAACCGAAAGAGTATGTGTATAAACGTGTGGCTGAAGCTGATGATTATGACCATGTGATATTTGAAGATTCTGATGATGATAAAGCTGAAAAGTATTCTAATCTGAATACTGATAAATTTCCAACGATGGAAGAGCTGATGCGCCAGATAGATGTATGTTTGTTGAAACAAAAGATAGATGAAGTTGTGAAGACAGGCAACATTCCGAAACGGTATACAAAAGAGCAGATAGCCGAGGCAAAGAGGTCGTGGTTTAGAGAGATGTCAAAGGAAAGAAAGTTCAAACGACCACTAGCGTTCTTCATACGTGATAAAGATGTTTCTCTGGGTGATATTCTAAGTTAGGGATGGATATGAGATCTTGATGTTTATGCCATAAAAAGAGAGTATGGGGTTCAGTACTTCTGACATCTGACAGACATAAAGACATTACCACTCTGGGATGTTGAAGAGTTGGTACAAACGAAGAATATTAGTCTGCAGATGAAGTTTAACGAACAAAGGCTTTGGAGGGTGATAAATTTTGAAGCATCGAGAGGTTTTGAGATGGAAGTCGTTTATCCCTAAACGCAGAATAAAGATTAACAAGAAAACGGGGAAAAGGATATTACGCTAGTGATGAAGCGTCCACGAGGTATGAAGAATATTCCACTAAAGCCCATCGAACAGGATTTTCATCCTTACTTTCTGCGGTTGCAAACGGATCCATAAACATGTGAAGCAGTGATTGTATTGCGTGCTGATGAAACATGGGATATAACGAAAGAAAAGGATCCAGAACCGATTGAACGAAGAAGGATTTGGGGGCTGTGGAGAACTATACGAATACTAGACCCGATGTGGCTAGTTAACTGTTCAAACGAAGATGTAAAATGCTTGTTCTTCAACAAGATATGTTTTGACAAGCGTGAAGAAGTCCAAGCGAAGCAAAACCAAGGTGTGATTAATGTTTGCTATGCACATGGTATTAATTCAGGTCATATGTGGGAATCCAGATGGAGAGAGTTGGAGAAAGAAGAGTTCTTGAAAGAGGAAAAGCGTTTAGCAAAGATACACGAAAGGGGTAGAGAGCCAAGGATTAGAAGATTTCAGTTCATGAAGTGGGCACCTTCTACTGAATAAACGTCTATCCCAAAGCAAGAACGTCGAAAGAAGCCATACAAAAACTTCTTTCGAAGATGCTAAAGATTGAAGACTGATCAAGACACTACGACAATATCCAAGGGGGAGTTTGTTGATGCATAATGTCTATTGTCTAGGTCTTGGATCGAGTCTGTATGTTTAGAGCTTGAATGTTAGATTTCATGAATTATTTATGTGTAACAAGCAAGTTCGGCCGAAGTTATTCTCGGCTGATCAAGTTCGGCCAAACTTGATCTAGCCAGGACATACTTCGAGCGAACTTCTATGCCTATATATAGGATGTCATGGGTCTAGCATTGTAAGAACTTTGCGAAATTGACGGCAGCTCTGTCTGTTTGGAAACTCAATTGTAACACTTTTGGACTTAATAAACAGACGATTTAACAGTAATTCTTGTGTATTTGGTAAACATGTCATATAATTTCCGCTTATATTGAACATTAGATACAAATTAGGTTCCTATGCTGAGGAGGACGGTCCTAACATAATACACAAGCACATATATTGTTCATATGACTGAAATTATGTATTGCATTACATATAATAATGTATATAAATAGTACTATTTTTAATATTGTCTATCTTTCAATATCACTTTTATAAGTAAATGAAAATAAGTTTGTTCTTATGTCATAAATTATTCTTATTATAGCATGCCGATAGTAGGGCGGCAGTAGGACACTTATATTTAAAATCCATAAACCAACTTGAAACCATGAATATGACATGAGTGGACTATATAACCCGGAAAAGAAACAAGTAGTTGTTACCAGGAATGTCGAAAGCAAAGAAAGTCGGAAGTACAAGTGGGAAAAAGTTGCAGCCATAAATAATATCTTGAGTGGATCTGAACAGATTGAGTTCCAAATTGAGTTGGAAGGATTCAACACACCAAATAACTTCACTATCCCAAATTCTTCTATAGGTCATATTTGGTGGCAAAGATCGACTCTTGCATCAAGTTTCTTCATACCTAGATACACCAAGGATCGACTCCTGCCATCAAGTTTCTTCATGCCGACTGGTGGCATGGTTATATGAGCCACACACCCAAAAACTTTTAAGTATTCGAAATCTAGTTTATACCTTTTTAGAGCCTCATACGGCATGACTGGTTTAAAAACTTTAATGGGTACACGATTGAAGATATAGACTACATGGCTAACATTTTCACCCTGAAAATTTTATGGGATTGACATCATCTTCAACATGCTTCATGTGGTATTTAGGATGGACCTATTTCATCTCTTGACCATGCCGTTTTGTTGAGGCGAGTAATGACTCGTCAATATGTACTTTATGTTGGTTTCTTCATAAAATGTTGATATGCATTGCTAACGAATTCACCACCAATGTCACTTTTTAATATCTATATTTTGAGTGACATTTACAACTCTACCTTTGTTTTAATGTCCTTAAAATACCAAGATCATCATTTTTGCTTTGAATGGTAAAAATCCTCATAAACCTTTAGTAATCAATCATAATTAGCATGAAGTAACGACTTCCTCCAATACTCAGTGGCGATATTAGTCCACATAAATCAGTGTAGATCAATTCAAGTAGCTTGCTTACACGATAAAACGCCTCTTTTACAAGGTAACTGGTCTTGTAGCCAACCAAACATTGCACACTCGTATACCACGTGAGATATAGGTAAATCCTTTAACCATATTAATGGTTTTGAGTTTGTTGACGCAGGATATCTATCGCCTACATCTTTGGGTCATGACGAGTATGTAATAGGGTTTTTTATGTTAGATTTTATGTTTTGTATGTCCACTTCGTACAAAGGTGGGATGTCACTTTGTACGAAGCTAACTAGAGGTCACTTCGTACGAAGTGAAGTTCTCTTCTACGAAGTAAGATGTCAAGATCGGACGAAGTTGTTGACTGATAATGCGAAGCCCTGTCAAGATTGTTTCAGGAACTTGTAAATGTTGAACAATTAATGAAACATAGATATTAAACAGTAATCTTCATATTGTCACTATTCTAAAATGGATTCCGCACATTTAAGACTAGGTTAACCAAATTAGAACCTAAGCTTTTAGAGAGCAGATCCTCAAAGTGGTATCACAGCTAGTAGGCCTGATTTGAAGACAATTGATAAAGATTCAACCTTTGAAGACTTCTATTCTACTCCATTTTATCATTTTTTTATCATTTTTCAACGATTTCACAGACAAAATGGACTGATTTTTCAGTATAATACGTAAAATCCATTTTTTGTCAAACCCTTGAAAGAATCAGAGCTAAAATCAACCTAAATCATGGAAAATTTTGCAAAAACGTGAAAGTTTTTTAACCACATCGCACGAACTAAACTCTCACTTTGCACGAAGTAAACTTTCACTTTGTACGAAGTGACACTCTATTAAAATTGATTCTCTCATTTCGCACGAAGTGAAGTTCTAGTTTGCACGAATTAAATTTGATCTTTGTTGTTTGATTGATTTTAGTTTGCACGAAGTGGTTCACATCGCACAAGACAACTTCGCCCTAAGCAAATTTCAATGAAATCATATTCAACATCGAAGTGTTGACCAATTGAACTAAAGTCTAAGTGTTTTTTTTCAAACTAATCAACAAAGTGCTGTCCAATTGTAGATTGTAGTGGTTGACTGACACACCACTGACAATGCCTAAGGTAGTTTGGACGAGATTGAACCGTAGTTAAACCTAAAATGAACGTTGTCCGCAGTTTAGGAATAAAACCTTAGATCTCGGATGTTTGAATGGTTGAAATCTAAAATTGAGCATATACATATGTTAATTGGCACTATTAGGGTATAATAGAACCTTCAATTTCAACAAAATCATGCAAATTCAAAGTTGTGATAATAATTGTTCTTGAACGAAGTAAATTTATTTCGTACGAAGTGGAAACTCATTTAGCACGAAGTGAAAAGGTTATAAATGTTTTGGATCCTCTTCGCACGAAATGAAATAACAGGTTTGTTTAAAATGTTATATATAGTCTTACTTCATACGAAGAGAACGTGTCCACTTCGTTCCAAGCAACTTCACACAAAGGGTTTGGTATGTTTTGCAATTTTTGTCTAAGTGTTGAATTGTTTTGCTTTGTAGGATTAGAAAATGACGTTTGAACCTAAACACAATACTTGTGTACTTGATAAGACGAACCGGAAATGGAGCCATTCAAGGAGATATTGGAATTTATGGAACGTTTGCCAATAAAGAAATCTTTAACTGATCAACATAAGGCTTACAGGTCACATATAGAGAGATTTGGGATCGTGCAAAGTTCATTTGTGAGAATTAGGAATGAAGACAAAGAGGTCTTGATTACTGAGGAATTGATAAGAAGGGTCTTAGATTTCAAAGATAAAGACGACGACCCGACTGATTTTCTAAAAGAATGGTGAAGGGTTGCGTATATCGCATGGGTTACAAGGGGCATGTTAATGAAGTAAAGTTCAACAAGGCGTTTCTTGAAAGACCTTACAAGTTCTTTGCACATTCAGTTATACATGCGCTTAGCCACATGAAAGGAGGATTTGATGTGATTTTAGACAATGTGCATGATTACAACATTAACTCTAATCTTCCTTACAACTTCACAAAAGTTATTTTTGAACAGATGGTGGCGAACATTTCTAAAGAAAAGTTTCTTCAGCTTATTTGGTTTATTTAGATGATGCTGATGCTGGATGATCAGTTCCCAAACTTGGAAAAAGAAAAAGACGACCAACTAAAGATGGAACACATGAATAGTCTACTCTTGTTAGGTTGAATCTGTACTTAAAGCAAGATACACAGCCAGTAGAAAAGAAGTTCTTTGGGGCAATAAAAGAAAAGACTTATGTTGCACCGCCAAAAGATAAGTGGAGAAAAGATACAAGTAATTCAGAACATGATGAAGAGGAACGTTTGTCTGGTTGTGTTCCGAGAAGAAGTAACTGGTAAGAGAAGGATGACAAAAAGAAAAAGAAGCAACCTGCTAAAAAGTCAACACCTACAAAGAAGCAGGGGCAGAAATGCAAAGTTGCCAGAACTTTGCTTGTTGATGAAAGTTCTGAACAAGAGCTGCATGTTAATGAGCCTGTTGATGAAAATGTGAATGTCAATGACGAAGTATTTTCGGCAACTTCTGATAATAAACGAGGTGATGTGAATGTTATCAATATTGCTGCAGAGATAGAAAAACAAGCCTTTGAAGGTGATAATAAAGCAAGTTCTGAGGAAAGCATTGATCTTGAAAAAACAGCATAAGCAAAAAGAACATAATAGAGAAAAAAACAGCGTAAATGAAAGGAGATTGGCGATGATGATGAAATGTATGTACCTTCAGAAACAGAAGATCTTGTTATTGAGAACCCACAAAGAAAACTAGAAGAGTTAAAAGCAAAGCTTCAGATGATGCTGCAAAGAAAACTGGTTCACCTGCTGCAAAGAGAGCTAGGAGGAAGTACTTGAAGAAAACTCCGACAAAAGAAGCTCCGAAAGTTATAGAAACGGAAACACATGTTGTTGAAGCAATGGTCGAGGTAGAGAATGTGGTAGCTTCTGAAACACCTCTGGTTATTCCACAACAACCACCATCACCACCACCACAACAACCACAATCACCACCGTAACAACAACCTTTATCACTGCCACTACAACGAACACCATAGTCTTCTCATAGACGTCAATCTTTTCCGACTGGTCCTACTGCTCTTGAAGAAGATTTGTTATTTGCTGGTTTGAAGGAGATTTTTTCAGTGATCGGAAAATTAAAGAGTTGGAGAACAGAATCAAGCAACTTGAAGCTGGAAATGTACAATTAGTCTCTATGCTCACAAATGTTACTGCAGAGAATAAGAGACTGCATAGAGTTGTTAAAGACATGGAAGATGAAAACACGAAGAATGCAAAGAAGTTCGATGTGCTGTACAAAGTGCTTGAAAAGAGGCTCAATATAAATTTTAATGCTGAGTATAAACTGATTGAGATTGAAGAGACAAAGGTACAAGCTGCTGAAAAAGCGAAGAAAACTGAAGATGAAGCTGCAGCTATGGGTAAAGGAAAGGAGAAAGTTGGTAAAACTCTAAGTGTTGTATCTGAGTCTGAATCTGAACCGTTGGTGAATTATGTATTGGTTGGGCCGGTAGTTGGTGTTCCGTATGTTGCTTAAAACAAACAGAAACCGGTGACAGCTATAGTGTTATTCAACGTAGATGAAGATAAAGATGATGATGAGGATGATGTTGATGATGCGGGTGATGATAATAAATATGGTGATGATAAGAATGAAGATGATGACAACAACCAGGGAGGTACAGGGTTGTTGGTACACCATGCAAAGATAAATGAGTCATTTGATTACGATGCTTATCTATATGATGAATTGAATCAACAAGATGATACTCAAAGACAGCAGGAGACGAAAGATCCTGTTAACAAAGCAGTGCATTTAGGAATTCTCACAGACGTTACTCCTATAACGGTGTGATATTTGTGGCGATTGGAACATGTAACGATTCCAAACGAATTATCAATCAATGAAATTTTGTGTTTTATTTCCGAGATTTGTTTATTTATCATGACAATTGCACATGTGCAATTTTTGCACCATAACAAACTTTCAAACGACTTCTGGAAGCGAAATCAGAAACTATTACACAAACGTAATCGATTTAACGCAACATACAGTCCAGGACAATGACACAAGCTTAACATACCTTAAATAACCTTTACATAACTTAGAAATAAGTTTTGAAGGGTTCGGTATGGCAAAAACAAGTTTATTCAAGCTCTAGGGCTATTTTGCAAATTATGCGAAACTATGCCGATTCACGTATATCGTTATCTGGGACATGTACGCACATCCAAAATTTTGTAATCATTAAAATCTTGTATTTTAGTGATTGGAATGCAAAATTATCATTTGTTGCGCATTTACGGTCATTTGCGCGTTCGTTACAATTTACGTCATAATTAAACGAAAACCGCATCCGTACAACTGAACGAACCGACACCCGGAACATCTTTTCACTTATTTCAAGTTCCCTATGCTTTAACATCCTTGTAGAGCTTAAAATTTTGATTAACGGGTGTTAGAAGTGCCAAAACGCGACGAAACGAGTTCAGGTGCCTGTTCTGCTAATTTCCCAAACTATCTGCCAGCTAAAGGGCTTACGGACCGTAAGACCAAAGCCCTTACGGTCCGTAAGGACTCCCCAGCTCAGCAGAATTGTAGTAGCAACCTGGCAGCTCCTTGTTAACTCTGTTGGACACCAAGCACACGAATTTGCCACCATTTAACCTGCAACGGACATGTGTTAGAACCTCCATAGGATCATGCCAACACATGGGACGTGTGTAATGATCCTAGGGCCTCCAAACTACTATAAATAGCAAGCAAACCCTTCACTTCAACTTGCTCATTCACTTCTTTTCTCTCTATATCTCTAAGTGGAGACTACCACATTGTTGGAGGTCTCCCATCTGAGCTTTCTAGTCTTTCTTTCATCCTTGAGCTCTTCAAGTGTTCTTCAACACAAGTAAGTGCTCTCTCCTTGTATTGTTTATTTATTTTTAGCTATTTCAAGCTAAAAGTCAAACAGTGTTTGACTTTCAGCTTTGACCATTATTTGGTCAAGACCAAGTTTATTTGAACTTTGCAATGTGATTGTAATCACGATGGTTATGATCCTTAGCATCACGCCTACTGATTACCACGTTTACTAGTCGAAGTGACGAGTCAAAGTTTGGGTCAATAATGCGCAAAATGTGCATTATACGATGGAACTATTTTCGGGTGTCAAAACACTTTGTTTTGATACCAAAACACTTTTATAATTTAGCTAGACATGTCAAAACATGTCTAACTCGTCACTTTTAGTTAGTGCTTATTTAGGGTCGTAAGTCGAGCGGTCTTGACCACCGCTTTGACTTTCTGATCCGACCCGTTTGGTCGATCTTAGGGTCTGACCAAACACATATTTGTGACCATATTTGTATAGGGAATAACCTTATGAGGTTATACCTTATGGTTACGTCGTTTGGTCAGTGTTATGTTAAGTTGCTAGTTATGCCTTTATAAATGACTAAAACTCCCTTTTTGCGCATAAATCAACTTTAAGCATATGTGACCAATGTTTTGACATATAAAATGACGTTACAACTTAATCAAACATGTTTTGGCATATTAGACTTATCACATCACATTAACGTAGCGTAAACTACCTTAACGAGTCATAACGGGTCAAAAGCACTTAGAAACCCTTCCAAATTAGAATGTTAACTTTTTTAAACCATTTCATATGAGTTCCAACACTCATTTTGTTTAATAAGACCTCATTCTATCCGATCCGCCGATTAAAGTCCCGACATTTACATAGTTATCGGATTTTAGGACACGCTTGATTTCTCGGACTCTTGAGCTTTTTTGATCTTTGATTCAAGGTTATTTGCAATCCCAAGTGAGTACGTAGTTCCCCTCTTTTATGTTTTGCAAATGTTTTGGGTGACACATATGTGCAAATTGTTTCAAGTTTTCAAATTACAAATGCAATGGTTTATATTAAACACAACGATTTCAATAATGTGAACAACTTGTTGGTGCGTTATATTCATGACATGAATGACATTCATTAGCTTTGGCCAAGCTGACCAGTAGAAGGTTATGGTACGTGGGATTGACAATCCCGTCCTGGTGTTTGTGGGGAAGTTTGGGGAACGACCGAAACTGTTTACTTTAACAAACCCTTTGGTGTTTTGTTATTGCAATTTAAAGATACCCTTTGGTGGTATAGACGAGTCAACACAGGTTTTAATGTATTCACCAAAACGACCAAAAGTTTTCACAATTAAAACAAGGACGATGAACAATTGGTTTATGACACGAACAATGGATGATAGGTTTATGACACGAACAATGAACGATTGGTTTATGGTAGTGATTTAGATAACGACGTGTGTAATGTGATAAAAGCATGGTGGATAGCCGATGGTACTTCCTATATATAAGTTTTTTATCATGTTACATACGTGGCGTTATTCAAATCACTTGAAACAAAGGTTTTTCAAACAATGACACACAACGATTTTCAATTTAAGATATAAACCATACAAGGTTTCTTCCAAGATGATTTACTACTCAATTTACAAAATAAATGTTTTGGTCAAGATTCATGGCTACAAGACTTTTATAAACAATAACTAACTTGTTTTAGTTGGTTAGTTATCCTTGCAATACAAAAAACTTTTTGATAACAAGGTTTTCAATTAACGACTCTAGTAGTCCTATGACACACTCACAAAACCTATGTACTCACTAGCATATTTTTTTGCTGACTCGTTTTCACATATGTTTCAGTAAACCAAGTTTGATGTTGATGCATGCTCACGTAGGATTGGACGCGGACTTTAGTGCCTTAAAATAAGCAAGACAATAACTATGTTTGTTTAGCTTGTTTTTAAATTCCAAAAGACAATGTAACAATGTTAATATTCAAATAAAACAAAACTTCAAATACCATGTGTTGTTGTAACAATCTGTTAACGTGACTCCCCGACGTTTCCGCCGCGGTTTGTTGTTTTTACGCAGTCGGGGTGTTACAGATTGGTATCAGAGCACTGGTTATAGGGAATTAGGTTATTAGTAATGCTTTGACCTAGACTATGACCTTCCTAGGACCCTAACGCAAGTTTACTTGCGTTTAGATTCAAAATACGATACTGTCACCTATCATTAGGTGATTGCCAAAAACAATACAAAAGTCACAAAAATATTTTCCTAAAACTTTTTACAAGAAAACATCTATTCTTAAATGAATCATTTTTTTGGCTTTAAGCCTTTGAAGTTTTCAAATCTCGTCAAAGTTTGGGTTTTATTAATGTGAACACGTGCAATCTGGAAGGGTGGGTGCCTGTACCCTGAAATTTCTGTCTAAGGCTAGAGTGTTTGTACAAATCCACTTAATCGGACCAGTCACTCTTACCTGGGAACTCTTGGGGTGAGTGTCCACTTATAGGATAAAGCATGTCTTCGCGATACATTATAAAGACCCATTTACTTTGATTAGTCACCGTGTGTCGTTTGTTTGTTTTGAGAAACGAACGAATGATCACCATCCTTATTTCATCGATATTTTCAATGCCTCTCTTGATTTATTTCAATGTCAATCTCACATATCTTCCTTCATGTTTTCTTTTAGAATGCCTCCTCGACGTGATGCAACTCAAAATGCGGAAATGGCAGCCATTATCGCTCAGCAAATTGTTGTTGTACTCCCAAATCTCGTGACCCAACTTAATCAAGCGAACAATAACAACAACAATGCACCAGCTCTGTGCAACTATAAACAATTTTGTTCGGCTAAACCACTTTCGTTTTCAATGGTTCGAAAGTATTGAAAGCACGTTCCGATTTGCTCAATGTTCAAATGAGCGGAAGGTTGAGTTCACGTTGAGTGTATTCAAGAAAAGAGCTCTTACGTGGTGGAATGGTATAATGAGAGATAGAGGTGCCAGAGTGGCCTTAGCTCAAACGTGGGAAGAGCTTAGGGCTCTAATGATGAAGGAATTATGTCCTCGTCAGGAGTAGAGGGCTCTCGAAAACGAATTCCATGATCTCAAGCAAGATAGTGGCGAGAGTTGTCCTTCGATGGTGACACCTTTGGATAAGGCGATTGAGAAGTATATCGATGGTTTACCGATCCTGTGCAAGATATCGTCACTGGTAGCAACCCTACTACCGTTCTACAAGCTATTGAGTTAGCTGCAATTTTAACTGATTCACAAGTCAGGAAAGGTACCCTTCATTGCAAGGGGGATAAGAAATCCTATACTAAGTCAACCTAAGAGAAACCGAAGGAAAACAAAACTGAATCATCCACGAGGTTAAGGAGGCGTAAGGCTTCGCAAAACTTTGTTGTCACTGCACAACCCCTCCAACTGCTCCCAACCAACCAGCTCAACCTCCTGTGAGGAAGCTGTATGCTGGTACTACACAGTTGTGCAATCGGTGCAATGGTCACCATCAAGTTCATCAATTATGCCGTCAATGTACTACTTGTGGAAGATTTGGTCACTTGGCCAACATTTGTCGATCTGTTCCAAATCCAGCTGTTCAGAACCCTGTTCAACCCCAAGCCAACCCTACTCAACCTCATTTCCCACCTGGTTCTTGTTACAACTGTGGTGAAATGGGTCACTACAAGAACAACTGCCCGAGGCTAGCAAATGCCAATCAAGCTCGTGGACGAGCATTCAATATCAACGCTAACGAGGTTCGTGCTAATAATGAAGTTGTTAATGGTACGTTCCTTGTCAACAATCATCCTGCTTCTGTTCTTTTCGATTCGGGTGCCGATAGAAGTTTTGTGTCCTTAGCTTTCGAACCTTTGCTTTCAATGCCAAGAATAAAAATAGGAAAGCCCTTGTCAGTCGAAATAGCTAGTGGCGAACCTCTTAAACTTGATTCTGTCATTCGTGATTGTCAATTGAACCTCAATAATCATATTTTTGCCATTGACCTCATGCCAGTGCAACTTGGGAGTTTCGACATCATTATTGGATAGATTGATTAACCAAACACCATGCTGAAGTGATCTGTTTTGACAAGATAGTTCGAATACCTCTTCCCTCTGGAGAAATCTTAGAAGTTCGTGGAGAGAAACCCGCTAGTAATCTTAAACTCATGTCTTGTACTCAAGCTCAAAGATACTTGCGAAAGAATTATGTGGCCTTTTTGGCACATATCGTAGAGGAGAAAAGGAAAAGCAAAACTGTTTAGGATATCCCTATTGTTCGGAATTATCTCGAGGTCTTTCCTGAAGAACTACCTGGTTTACCTCCTGTACGACAAGTTGAGTTCCGTATTGATCTTGTACCTGGTGCCAACCCGATTGCTAAATCTCCATACCGTCTGAGATGCAAGAGTTAGACAAACAGCTTCAAGAACTATCTGACAAAGGATTCATTCGTCCGAGCTATTCACCGTGGGGCGCTCCTGTCCTATTTGTGAAAAGAAGGATGGATCCTTCTGAATGTGCATCGATTATCGTGAGCTCAACAAACTCACGATCAAAAATCGATATCCCCTACCATGAATTGACGACCTTTTTGATCAACTACAAGGTGCTACATGTTTTTCGAATATCGATTTGCGTTCTGGGTATCATCAGCTTCGTGTACTCAGGAAGATATTCCCAAAAATGCTTTCCGCACACGATATGGTCATTACGAGTTCACTGTCATACCTTTTGGTTTGACAAATGCCCTAGCTGTATTCATGGACTTGATGAATTGGGTTTGTAAACCTTATTTGGACAAGTTCATCTTTGTTTTCATCAACGACATTCTCATTTATTCCAAGTCTCAAGCTGAACACGAACACAACTCCGTTTAACAATGGAACTTTTGAAGAAGGAACAATTATATGCTAAATTCTCCAAATGCGAGTTTTGGTTGAAAGAAGTTTAATTCTTGGGTCACATAGTCAACGAGGAAGGTATATATGTGGATCCTTCCAAAATCACTACGATTAAGGATTGGAACACACCTACTACTCCTACGAAAGTTCGCTCATTTCTTGGTCTTGCTGGGTATTATCACTGTTTTATCGCGAACTTCTCAAAGATCGAGGTTCCCCTCACTGCTTTAACTAAAAAGAATAAGCCTTTTGAGTGGGGACCTAAACAAGAGGAAGCCTTCCAAATATTAAAACAAAAGCTCTGTGATGCTCCTATTCTATCTTTATCCGATGGCAACGATGATTTTGTTGTCTATTGTGACGCTTCGAATCTAGGCCTTGGTTGTGTTCTCATGCAACGAGATAAGGTCATAGCCTACGTGTCAAGACAACTGAAAACACACGAGAAGAACTACACGACTCATGATCTTGAGCTAGGTGTTGTAGTTTTTTCTCTCAAGATTTGGAGGCACTACCTTTACAGTACGAAGTGTGTGGTTTCCACCGACCACAAAAGTCTCCAACACATATTCAATCAAAAGGAGCTAAACATGAGACAACGACACTGGGTCGAGCTATTAAACGACTAAGACTGCGAAATTCGCTACCATCCTGGTAAGGCGAATGTCGTGGTTGATGCGCTTAGTTGTAAGGAACGTGTTAAGCTTCATTGTATTCAAATTCAATCTGATATTCAGACCTGTATCCTACAAGCACAACGTACATGTGTTAACCAAAGCTTGTTGAAAAATGAGCTACCTCAAAATCTCGAACTTCAACTCGAAACGAAAGATAATGGATTACTCTATTATTTGAATCGTTTGTGGGTTCCAGGTCAAGACAAGCTCCGCACCTTATTGATGGACGAAGCTCATAAGTCTCGTTATTCAATCCATCCTGGTGCAGACAAAATGTACAAGGATCTCCGTACCCAGTACTGGTGGCCGGGTATGAACGGATATTGCCTTGTATGTCTCGAAATGCCTAACTTGTCTCAAAGTCAAGGCTGAACATCAACGCCCATCTGGTTTGCTCGAACAACCAGAAATACCGGTATGGAATTGGGAGAACATTGTGATGGATCTCATTACTAAACTACCGCGCACATCTAGAGGTCATGATGCTATTTGGGTAGTTATCGATCGTCTAACAAAGTCAGCACACTTTTTGGAAATTCGTGAAGATTACTCTGCTGACAAACTCGCCTAAATCTATGTCAATGAGATTGGATCTCGTCATGGTGTTCCTTTGGACATAATATCTGATAGAGATGCATGGTTCTCATCTAACTTTTGGAAGACCATGCAATCTGCTATGGGAACCAAATTGAATCTGAGTACTACATATCATCCTCAAACGGATGGATAAACCGAAAGAACAATCCAAACACTGGAGGATATGCTTAGAGCTTGTGTGATCGACTTTGGTGGTAGTTGGGATTCGCATCTATCATTGATCGAATTCTCTTACAACAATAGTTATCACGCCAGCATCGACATGGCGCCTTTTGAAGCTTTATACGGTCGAAAATGTCATTCACCTGTCTGTTGGAATGAAGTTGGAGAGTCTTAGTTTACTGGACCTGAACTTATTCATGATACAATAGACAAAGTCAAGAAAATACACGATAAGCTTCTGACAGCTAGAAGCCGTCAAAAGAGTTATACGGACAAGCGATGCAAGCCCTTGGAATTCCAAGTTGGTGATCACATCCTACTCAAAGTATTCCCTTGGAAAGGAGTGGTCAGATTTGGGAAGAAAGGAAAACTTGCACCACGATGCGTTGGACCATTCAAGATTGTCGAAAGAATCAGAAAGGTGGCCTACCGACTTGAGCTACCTCCTGAACTTGGGAACGTTCACCCAACATTCCACGTGTCCAATCTCAAGAAATGTTTAACCGACGCAAATCTTCACATGCCCCTCAACGAAATTCATGTTGATGACACAATGCACTTTGTCGAGAAACCCGTGGAGATTTTGGACCGTGAAGTCAAGAAACTTAAACGAAGACGAATACTGATAGTCAAAGTTCGTTGGGAATCCAAACATGGCCTAGAATTTACTTGGGAACGAGACGATCAAATGAAAGCGAAATACCCACATCTGTTTCCACAAGTTTCCTCTAATTAAATTTCAGGACGAAATTTCCTAAAGTAGGGGAGACTGTGAAATTTGTGGTGATTCGATCATGTAACGATTCCAAATGAATTATCAATCAATGAAATTTTGTGTTTTATTTCCGAGATTTGTTAATTTATCATGACAATTGAACATGTTCAATTTTTCCACGATAACAAACTTTCAAACGACTTCTGGAAGCGAAATCGCAAACTATTATGCAAATGTAATCAGTTTAAAGCGACATACACTCCGGGACAATGACACAAGCTTAACATACCTTAAATAGACTTTACATAACTTATAAATAAGTTTTGAAGGGTTCGGTATGGCAAAAACAAGTTTATTCAAGCTCAGGGGCTATTTTGCAAATTTTGCGAAACTATGCCGATTCGCGTATATCGTTATCCATGACATGTTCACACATCCAAAATTTTGTAATCATTAAAATCTTGTATTTTAGTGATTGGAATGCAAAAATATCATTTGTTGCGCATTTACGGTCATATGCGCGTTCGTTACGATTTATGTCGTAATTAACCGAACACCGTAACCGTTCGACCGAACGAACCAACACCCGGATCATTTTTGGACGTATTTCAAGTACCATATGCTTTAACGTCCTTATAGAGCTTAAAAATGTGATTAACGGGTGTTAGAAGTGCCAAAATGCGACGAAACAAAGTTCAGGTGCCTTTTCTGCCAATTTCCCAAACTATCTGCCAGCTAAAGGGCTTACGGACCGTAAGCCCAAAGCCCTTACAGTCTGTAAGGACCCCCCAGCTCAGCAGAATTGTAGTAGCAACCTGGCAGCTCCTTGTTAACTCCCTTGGACACCAAGCATACGAATTTGCCACCATTTACCTGCAAGGGACATGTGTTAGGACCTCCATAGGATCATGCCAACACATGGGACGTGTGTAATGATCCTAGGGCCTCCAAACTACTATAAATAGCAAGCAAACCCATCACTTCAACTTGCTCATTCACTTCTTTTCTCTCTATATCTCTAAGTGGAGACTACCACATTGTTGGAGGTCTCCCATCTGAGCTTTCTAGTCTTTCTTTCATCCTTGAGCTCTTCAAGTGTTCTTCAACACAAGTAAGTGCTCTCTCCTTGTATTGTTTATTTATTTTTAGCTATTTCAGCTTTGATCATTATTTGGTCAAGACAAAGTTCATTTGAACTTTGCAACGTGATCGTAATCATGATGGTTATGATCCTTAGCGATCATGCCTACTGATTACCACGTTTACTAGTCGAAGTGACGAGTTAAAGTTTGGGTCAATAATGCGCAAAATGCGCATTATAGGACGGAACTATTTCCGGGTGTCAAAACACTTTGTTTTGATACAAAAACACTTTTATATTTAGTTAGACAAGTTAAAACATGTCTAACTCGTCACTTTTAGTTAGTGCTTATTTAGGGTCATAAGTCAAGCGTCTTGACCACCGCTTTGACTTTAGGATCTGACCCGTTTGGTCGATCTTAGGGTTCGACCAAACACATATTTGTGACCATAGTTGTATAGGGAATAACCTTATGAGGTTATACCTTATGGTCACGTCGTTTGGTTAGTCTTATGTTAAGTCGCTAGTTATGCCTTTATAAATGACCAAAACGCCCTTTTTGTGCATAAATAAACTTTAAGCATATGTGACCAATGTTTTGTCATATAAACTGATGTTACAATTTAATCAAACATGTTTTGGTATATTAGACTTATCACAACACATTCTAACCATTCGAACACATATTTACGTAAATGGCACGTTAAGGTAGCGTAAACTACCTTAACGAGTCATAATGGGTCAAAAGCACTTAGAAACCTTTCCAAATCAGAATGTTAACTTTGTTAAACCATTTCATATGAGTTCCAACACTCATTTGGATTACGAGACCTCATTCTATCTGATCCGCCGATTAAAGTCCCGCCGATTAAAGTCCCGACATTTACATAGTTATCCGATTTAAGGACACGCTTGATTTCTCGGATTCTTGAGCGTTGTTGATCTTTGATTCAAGGTTACTTTGCAATCCCAAGTGAGTACGTAGTTCCCCTCTTTTCTGTTTTGCAAATGTTTGGGGTGACACATATGTGCAAATTGTTTTCAAGTTTTCAAATTACAAACGCAATGGTTATATTAAACACAACGATTTCGATAATGTGAACAAACTTGTTGGTGCGTTATATACATGACACGAATGACATTCATTAGCTTTGGCCAAGCCGACCAGTAGTAGGTTATGGTACCTAGGACTGACAATCCCTTTACCAAGGTTCCTGGTGTTTGTGGGGAAGTTTGGGGAACGACCGAAACTGTTTACTTTAACAAACCCTTTGGTGGTTTGTTATTGCAATTTAAAGATACCCTTTGGTGGTATAGACGAGTCAACACAGGTTTTAATGTATTCACCAAAACAACCAAAAGTTTCACAATTAAAACGAGGACGATGAACAATTGGTTTATGACACGAACAATGAACGATTGGTTTATGGTAAGTGATTTAGATAACGGATGTGTGTAATGTGATAAAAGCATGGTGGATACGCCGATGGTACTTCCTATATATAAGTGTTTTTATCATGTTACATACGTGGTGTTATTCAAATCACTTGAAACAAAGGTTTTTCAAACAATGACACGCAACGATTTTCAATTTAAGATATAAACCATACAAGGTTTCTTCCAAGATGATTTACTGCTCGATTTACAAAATAAATGTTTTGATCAAGATTCATGGCTACAAGACTTTTATAAACAATAACTAACTTATTTTAGTTGGTTAGTTATCATTGCAATACAAAATACTTTTTGATAACAAGGTTTTCAATTAACGACTCTAGTAGTCCGACAAGGTATTGCAATACATATACAAGGCCATGAATTTGACACACTCACAAAACCTATGTACTCGCTGGCATATTTTTTTTGCTGACTCGTTTTCACATATGTTTCAGTAAACCAAGTTTGATGTTGATGCATGCTCACGTAGGATTGGACGCGGACTTTAGTGCCTTAAAATAAGCAAGAAAATAACTATGTTTGTTTAGTTTGTTTTAAAATTCCAAAAGACAATGTAACAATGTTAATATTCAAATAAAACAAACTTCAAATACCATGTGTTGTTGTAACAATCTGTTAACGTGACTCCCCCGATGTTTCCGCCGTGGTTTGTTGTTTTTACGCGGTCGGGGTGTTACAAACGGTTGTTCCTGAATTGCCACAACAAAAAGTGTTATATCTGGAGCACGGTGTAGAAGAGGGAGAGTTCGTACACAACTACACAAAAGAAGAAATCACTCAAATGTTGGGAATTGATGAAAGCTCATTCGAGTTTGATTTTGAAGAGGAGTTGAATAATATTAGTGTTTCTAAACCAGATGATTACGGGTATTGGTATGTGAAGGATGCAGATGAATATGATATGGTTTTCGAGGAGGATGATTCTAAAGATGAAACTGTCAAATAAAATGATGAAGGAACAGATGACTTCCCAACCTTTCAAGAGATGTTTGCTAAAGAAACTTATGATTTGTTGAAGAGAAAGGTCGAGGAGACACTGAAAGATGGAAATATTCTGAGACGTTTATCGAAAGATGAATTTCTTGAAACAAAGAAATCTTGGTTTAAATAAATACCGAGGGAATGAAAATTCTGACGACCGCTAGCTTTCTTCATGAGAGATCAAGAAAAGGCGTTAGGAGATGTTTTGAGTTGGCGTTGGATACCAGAGTTGAATGTATATGCAGTGAAGAGAGAATTCTGGATTCAGTATTTAGATACTTAAGTGATATTTAGACATTGTCGTGGTAGGATGTTGAAGAACTATGCCAAACAAAATGGATCAGTTATCAGATAAATTTTAATGATCAAAGGCTGTGGAAATTGATAAAATATGAAGCCGCTAATGGTTTTCATAACTGGAAGCCGCATATTCCAAAGAAAATAATCAAGATTGATCCAGTCACCAAAGAGAAAGATGTTAAACTAATTGTGAAGCCGCCACGTGCAATGAAATACATGCTGCTGATAAAGATTGAACAAAATTTCAATGAGTTCTTTAAATGGTGGCAGCACGATGTCGAAACACGTGAAGCTGTGATAGTTGTGAAGTCTTAAGAAATTTGGAGGGCTATACGAATTCTAGACCCGATGTGGCTAGTAAACTGCTCAGAGAAGGATATCAAATGCTTATTCTTTAATAAGATATGTTATGAGGTGAAAGAAAATTTTCAGGCGATGCAATACCAGGGTGTAATCAACTTTTGCTACGCGCATGGTATTAATTCAGGCAAGATATGGAAGTCGAAATGGCGTGAGCTAAAACGAAAAGAATATATGAAAGATGTTAAAAAATCTGAAAAGATTGCTGTTGTTATAAAGAAAGCATCCATTAAGAGATTTCAGTTTGAGAAATGGGCTCCGGTTACAAACCAAACACCTATTCTAAGTGAAGAACATCGGAAGCCAAGGAAGAACTTTTTTGGACGACAATTGTTTAATGTTATGAAGTTTTTGAAGATTGAAGACTGACCAAGACTGCTGCAGTAACCAAGGGGGAGTTTGTTGATGAAGAATGTCTATCGCCTACGTCTTTGGGTCATGTCGAGTATGTAATAGGGTTTTATATGTTAGATTTTATGTTTCGTATGTCCACTTCGTACAAAAGTGGGATGTCATGTAACATTTCCTATTCATGTATTTTCCATTTATAGCAAGCCTTGTTGTATTTTCCATTTATGGAAGCTTTCTATTTCTGGAAACTTGTAATCGTATCGTACTTTCGTTTCCATTGTAATACGAGACACCGATCATAAAGGAAACCTTGTTTATACACTTAATATGTTCAATTTATACTTATCATACTCGAAAACGTATATTGGAAACCCTAATTCAAAACTATGTCGCAATGCACATAACAACCGATTTAACCCCGTGTACGCACAATACATGTCGAATACCGACAATTAACGATTCCAATACTTAATTTACACTAAATTATATTTATAAACACTTTTGATATGCTATGGATACTTGCAAACATAATATATTAGTCAAAACGTGCTCATACTTGCATTTTGTGCTTTAACCCACCACTTCGTGTACAACCGGCATTCTCGATACTTGTTAATACATGAATATGCATACCCGAACATACTTGACATCAGTTTTATGTTTATGATACTTTCATACTTGTTACACGCTTAAAACTACACGAAAAGCACTAAAAATCCAAAAACCTAACTTTGGGCCCTAATTGCATATCTATCAAACTTGAGGGACCTTTTGTGACACAAATCCAAACTCCCCTAAACCCACGAATTCTAATCTGTATTTTAGGCTCCAAACTTCACCCTAAAATTATAATTTTGAATTTTGTATTATTACTCCAACCCCCACCTCATTTATCCACCAATAGCCTTCTAACTACCATTAAACACCCTCCCAACCACCTAGCACTATAAATACAAGTCCTACACTTCTTCTAACACTTTGTTCATCATCTAATCTCTCCAAAAACACCAAGAATCTGCTGAGAATTGAAGATTTGGATAGAATCATTCAAGTCCAAAAGTGAGCAAAACTCATCTTTCTTCTTCACTTTCTTCTTGTTTTTCTTGTTCTTAAGCACTTGGACTCCACTAAGGATCAATGTCCTACTACTATATGATGTTAAACATCTGGGAATGATCTGATTTTGAGATCCAAATTTGGTCATTTTTCTGTTTTTAAAAGATTTCAAAATGTTCTTTAAGTCTTCTTCATGTTCTTCATGTTTTCTTGTGTTCTTGTTGTGTCCAACTTATGTACAACCAAAACTCTAACTAATGGGTGAATTTACTGATCTAAATTAGTAAGTTAATTGGTTTATATGCTCCCAAAATTTCTGTTTGTGGAGACCTTAAGCTCACTAGATGAGTTCTCAACTAAAACACACCTACACCTATCTTAACCTTATTCATTGTGCTTTGGTGAACACTCAAACTCATGACCAACCAACCTTCGGGTTGTGTTTCGGTGAACTTATATCGAGGTTTAAATGGATGCATATCATCCTCCTCGTTGCTTGACAAACTCTATGACCCCTCTTGGGGAATGCATGACGAACTAACTTAATGAACCTTTACGTTTATGTTATTACTTCAAGTCTTGTAAGCCCTAATATAACCCGCCTTTATTTCATGTTATAGGGTGACCTCAGCTCCCGACTCTACCCTCCTTAAACTCAAGACTTACGAAATGCTAAAACGCAAACCGTGAGTATTCATGCCCCTTTTTGATTTCCCACTTTTGGTGTGCAACTTATTAACTTATTAACAAACACATTCACACATAAAACACTTTATGCTTGAAAACGAATCCTTTATACATGCTAAACTTATGCTAGGAGTACATGCATGCTAGATTCTTGTACGATACTTGTCATTTACTTAGCTAGATCCCTTTAACATGTATAGTGCTATAGGATTTGCACACCGCCCGTAGCGAAGGGTCATTGTTAATCTATGTTATTTTTATGTGAAAACAGACGTATTCATAGTTATGAATGCCGGATGCTTGTATGCATGTGCGATACTTGGGTTTGACAATGTATTACATGCTAGTGATGCCATGATATGTCTTATATATATGTTTTCACCTGTGGATTTCGTTAGACTTGTTTGTATATGTATGCTATCACATAAACCATGAATGCTCGCAAATATTTTTGTATTAAATTGTATTCTATCATAGTGTTGCAGGTTGGCGATTATCGAAGAGAAGAGACGAAATCTAGTAGGGTGGCTAGATACTCGCTTAAATTTAGTTATGATAGTTTGTTATGTCACATTTGTTTCCATGTATCGTACAGTTTGTCATTTTTTTATCATGTTGTATTTGCTTCAAAACGGTGTATTATCTACCATTTAGTCATAAATGAAATTTTGTTAATTACTTATCGTCGCCAAATAGTCGTTGTGAAGTCTCTAAGCAATCTTATTCGTCTCACTCTGATGTTTTCGCCATTGGTTGGGGTGTGACAGATTGGTATCAAAGCTATAACTATAGGGAATTAGGTAGAATTGCCATGTTCGACCTAGTCTATAGTTTAAGTACCAAACTTTGACCATTCTTGATTCTTGCTAAAATGTTAATTCTTTGCTACTTTGCTTCTACCTCTTCTCTTGTCTTGAATATACAAAGTGTCTTTCCCAAGACATCATACACAATACACACTTGAAGACACTCATACTACATCAACGAGGCGATTTGCAGCAAGATAGATCCAATGGCCCACAATGTATGGTGAAATCCCTCATTCCGCGTATTTGATTTTTCATGAAGTTACACCATCAAGTTAAGAGTGATATCCACACCTTGATGGAAGACTTCCATTTCATGCTATAGTGGACTTACTAACGAGTCGGAATTCGCTCCTCGATTAGTAAGAAACAACTACACTTAGGGCACGATGTTGTCAAGTTAGGGGTGAAACCCACACCTTGTCAACTAGTCCCCTTCCTCGGTTTTTGATCTCGCAAAGTTTTGATTTTTTTCGATCGGTTAGAGACGTGTAGTAACTGGAAGGGTAAAATGCCGTTAATCGCTTCTTGACCAGAGCATTTTAGCTATAGGCTAAAGCACGTTTCTCTAATTTGAAAGGATCTTCGATTCACTTTGGAATAGTCGGAGTTTCACTACCCGAAACACTCCAATGTTTTATCAAGCCTTCCTTTTATGTTATCTCAACTTTTATGCAATTTAATAACTGTTACCTCGTTACTTCAAAACCGACATTTTGCTAGAATCGATTTTACGCATGCCAACTTCTCATTTTCCAAAATTCAACATTTATGACACAAAAATTCCAATACATGGATACTAATACGTTATACTTGATTCGGGATTGCTAGAACATTCGTATGTGATAAACTGGTCATCAACTTCGTAAGAAGCCACACCTTAACATGTATAGCGCTATAGGAGTAACGCACCACCAGTATTCTTGAGGTCATGTTAAGTCATTCATTCATAATTGCGGTACACGATGGCTTGACCTATTAACTTTGATCAAGCCACACCTTAACATGTATAACGCTTGTGTAGCGCTATAGGAGTAACGCACTACACGTATTCTTGAGGTCATGTTAAGTCATTCATTCATAATTGCGGTACACGATGGCTTGACCTGTTAACTTTGATCAAGCCACACCTTAACATGTATAGCGCTTGTGTAGCGCCATAGGAGTACGCACCACCCGTATTCTTGAGGTCATGTTAAGTCATTCATTCATAATTGCGGTACACGATGGTTTGACCAGTTTATTCACATGCCAGTAATATGTTAATCTTGTTAACTAAGTATGTCACACGGTTTATCGAAAGATTTTAATCATACTCATACTCATACTCATACTTTATACTCCCTCATACCTAAATACAATCATGCATGTATACTTCAAATTCTATATGTTATCATTTGCACTCGTAATACGTTAATATACCCTGACCCGTACACTACTAGTACAAACTATGTGGATCATGCACAAACAAAAATAATCACAGATGCATACATTATTATATTGGTAGGCGCATGAAAACCATAGTAGGTTCTACTGTGTATCATAACACGGAACATAACATGACACCGAATAGCGAAACAGACATAACATGGCATGAACATGGTGGATACGCCGCTGGTACTTCCTATATATAAGTGTTCCTATCATGTTACCAACTTTCGTAAAAACGTGCCATGAGAAATTCGGTGTTGCCCCATACCATATTGAATACACACGTTGATCACACACAATCTGTTCCACGCATTCTACCAAAACATACTTCAAAATGCCATTTTCCAAAAGTCTTCCTCTTGAAAAAATTCCGGGATGAAATTTCCTAAAGTAGGGGAGACTTAACATTTTGTATTCATGTATTTTCCATTTATAGCAAGCCTTGTTGTACTTTCCATTTATGGAAGCTTTCTATTTCCGGAAACTTGTAATTGTATCGTACTTTCGTTTCAATTGTAATCCGATACACCGATCATAATGGAAACCTTGTTTATACACTTAATATGTTCAATTTATACTTATCATACTCGAAAACGCATATTGGAAACCCTAATTCAAAACTATGTCGCAATGCGCGTATCAACCGATTTAAACGCGTTTACGTGCAATACATGTCGAATACCGACAATTAACAATTCCAATACTTAATTTACACTAACTTATATTTTAAACACTTCTGATATGCTATGGATACTTTCAAACATAATTTATTAGTCAAAACGTGCTCATACTTGCATTTTGTGCTTTAACCGACAACTTTGTGTACAACCGGCATTCTCGATACTTGTTAATAAATGAATATGCATACCCAGACATAACATCAATTTTATGTTTATGATACTTTCATACTTGTTACATGCTTAAAACTACACGAAAAGCACTAAAAATCCAAAAACCTAACTTTGGGCCCTGATTGCATATTTATCAAACTTAAGGAACCTTTTGTGACAAAAATCAAAACTTCCCCCTAAAACCATGAATTATAATCTGTATTTTAGGCTCCAAACTTCACTCTAAAATTTTAATTTTGAATTTTGTATTATTACTCCAATCCCCACCTCCATTCTCCACCAATGGTCTTCTAACTACCATTAAACACCCTCCCAACCACCTAGCACTATATATACAAGTCCTACACTTCTTCTAACACTTTGTTCATCATCTAATCTCTGCAAAAGCACCAAGAGTCTGCTGAGAATTGAAGATTTGGACAGAATTATTCAAGTCCAAAAGTGAGCAAAACTCACCTTTCTTCTTCATTTTCTTCTTGTTTTTCTTGTTCTTAAGCACTTGGACTCCACTAAGGATCAATGCCCTACTATTGTACGATGTTAAAAATCTAGGAATGATCTGATTTTGAGGTCCAAAGTTGGTCATTTTCTGTTTTTTAAAAGATTTCAAAATGTTCTTTAAGTCTTCTTCATGTTTTCTTCAAGTTTTCTTGTGTTCTTGTTGTGTCCAACTTATGTACAACCAAAACCCTAACTAATGGGTTAATTTACTGATCTAGATCAGTAAGTTAATAGGTTTATATACTCCCAAACTTTCTGTTTGTGGAGACCTTAAGCTCACTAGATGAGTTCTCAACTAAAACACACCTTAAACACACTAATCTTAACCTTGTTCATGACCAACCAAGTTGTAATGACTTGTGCTTTGGTGAACACTCATACTCATGACCAACCGACCTTCGGGTTGTATTTCAGTGAACATATATCGAGGTTTAAATGGATGCATATCATCCTCC
Source organism: Scalesia atractyloides (assembly GCA_947069175.1). NCBI lineage: Eukaryota > Viridiplantae > Streptophyta > Magnoliopsida > Asterales > Asteraceae > Scalesia > Scalesia atractyloides. The sequence goes on from CAMTDV010000024.1 coordinate 21,433,637, forward strand.
TTGTTGCTTGACAAACTCTATGACCCCTCTTGGGGAATGCATGACTAAATAACTTAATGAACCTTTACGTTTATGTTATTACTTCAAGTCTTGTAAGCCCTAATCTAACCCGCCTTTGTTTCCCGTTATAGGGTGACCTCGGCTCCCGGCTCAACCCTCCTTAAACTCAAGACTTACGGAACGCTAAAACGCAAACCGTGAGTATTCATGCCCTTTTTGATTTCCCACTTTTGGGGTGCAACTTATGAACTTATTAACAAACACATTCACACATAAAACACTTTATGCTTGAAAACGAATCCTTTATACATGCTAAACTTATGCTAGGAATACATGCATGCTAAATTCTTGTACGATACTTGTCATTTACTTAGCTAGACCCCTTAACATGTATAGTGCTATAGGATTTGCACACCGCCCGTAGCGACGGGTCATTGTTAAGCTATGTTATTCTTGATGTGAAAACAGTCGTATTCATAGTTATGAATGTCGGATGCTTGCATGCATGTGCGATACTTAGGTTTGACAATGTAGGATTACATGCTAGTGATGCCATGATATGCCTTATATATATGTTTTCACATGTGGATTTCGTTAAACTTGTTTGTATATGTATGCTATCACATAAACCATGAATACTCGCAAATACTTTTGTATTGAATTGTATTTTATCATAAAGTTGCAGGTTGACGATTATCAAAGAGACGTAATCTAGTAGGGTGGCTAGATACTCGCTTAAATTTAGTTATGATAGTTTGTTATGTCACATTTGTTTCCATGTATCGTACACTTTGTCATTTTTTTATCATGTTGTATTTGCTTCAAAACGGTACATTATCTACCATTTTGTCATAAATGAAATTTTGTTAATTACTTATCGTTTCCAGATAGTCATTGTGAATTCTCTAAGCAATCTTGTTCGTCTCACCCTGATGTTTCCGCCTTGGGGTGTGACGTGTCACGTCGTACGAAGCTAACTAGAGGTCACTTCGTACGAAGTGAAGTTCTCTTCATACGAAGTAAGATGTCAAGATCACACGAAGCTTTTGTCTCTAAATAGTTGTGCTAGGGTCTTGAGTCTATAACATTTTGTTGACTGATAAGGCGAAGCCCTGTCAAGATTGTTTCAGGAACTTGTAAATGTTGAGCAATTAATGAAACATCAATAATAAAAAGTAATCTTGATTTTGTCACTATTCTAAAATGGATTACGCACATTTAAGAGTAGGTTAACCAAATTAGGACCTGAGCTTTTGGAGAGCAGATCCTCACAAAGTTGGATAATGGATTTAATATTTAAATGTCCAAGCCAGGCATACCAAAGCGAAGCTTGATCGTTTAAATGGAAAGTAGACATAACGGAGTTCCCATGCATAATGAGATTTGTATAGCCAATTCACACTTCTGTGTACTTTCACTAGCACACTCCCATCCTCTTTGTAAAACCACATATAGTCATTTGTCATCCAGAATTTGTTTCCATATTCCGTCAATAATCCCAGAGTTATGATATTATTACCCAAATCCGGGATAAAATACAACTCAGTCAAGACACATTGCTCACCATTTTTACGGTCAAATATTATCGAACACTTTCCTTCTATCTTAACCTTAGAGCCGTCACCAAACATGACGAGCCTTTTGACTGGTGCGTCTAGCTCGGTAAAGTGTGTTTTTTTACCAGTCATGTGATTCAACACACCGTTATCTAGGTACCACATGGTGTTGCCGTTTGTGTCACTCACATACTGTTTCGAGTGCACCTTTTCTTCATTAAATAGTATTTCTTCATCTTGCGTCTTGACCTCAGCCATAATCAAATTTTGTCTAGGGCCTTCAATGGCATTTAAATTGGCCTCGTTTCCTTGTTCGTTTGTGCATTCCCACAAAAAGTGACCATGTCCATTCCAATTGTAACAAGGACTTTACTTTGTCTTGGTCTCTGTTCTAATTATGATCCTTCCTATTATTTTTTACTTGGTTATTGTTCTGACCTCAACCTCTTCCATGGCTACGGCCCCGTCCCCACCTGCGATAATTTTTGATGACTATTTGTTCCTTCCTTGCCCTTTACGGTTATTATTTCCATTACACGAATATTGGCCTTCTGTTTTGTCATTAATTTCAAGTAAAACAAAAAAATCATGAATTATTGATTAATAGGAAATAACAAACCTTAATCTTCTCCACATGAAGTTACGCGACAAACCTATTATCGGTCTACTTCCGTAATCTTCACGAACACCAAATCAAATGAAGCCTAACATCGTTAGGCATTGATACCAATTGTTGGAGGCAACAAAGGTAAATTGAAGCAACAACACAAGGTTTGTTAGGGGACTACCCAAACGACGTCCTTTTGTTTGTTTATTGACTTGAATGAAAAACTCACCAATTACATTGAGAAACTACCATTATTTATACCAACCGTCACTTAGCATGAAAGCAAACTAAATTGACTACAACTATAAAACCAAAACAAACTCAAATATTCAAAGTTCAAAGAAATTAATAAAAAATATTTGCATGTTTATCTTCAAATCATGCATATGTATCAGCCCCGCGGTATGGCGCAGAAATGGCGTAGGGGAGGGGCTTGGAGAAGAGGTCTGGTGTAGGGGCAAAGGTGATGGTGACATGGCTGGTGGTGGTTGGGTGTTGATACTAGCTGTTGTTGAACAACTAGTTGATTTAAAAAACATTCCTATAAATTCTAATATATAAACCAATTAAACTGCAACCTATTCAAACTATATCTCCACACAACACACCTTCTTACACTCTTCAGCTCCTAATTACATTAAAAATGCAATCATAAAGTTCCTCCTCATCATCATCTTCGTCGGCATGATCGTCGCCGTCGTCATCATTATTGTCGGCTTCATAATGGTCGTCATGGTCATCATTGTCGCCATGTCACCATCATCATTATTTTTGAAACCGTCGTCACCATCGTTGTCGTCGTCGTCATCGTCGTTCTCATCATCTTCATCATGGTCTTCGTTATCAACATCATGATCATCATCGTCGTTGTCGTCATCTTCATCATCATCATCATCATTGTTATAAGAATTTCATCTTTTATCTTGTTAACAGGGGTTTCTTGATCAATAATAAGGAATATAGAAAAGGGGTGGATTTTTCGATTTTATGTGACTTTTGATTCTTAATACAATTAAATATTATGTTAACAAAGAAAACCCATTCGTCTACTTTTGACTTAGGTTCCGACAAACGATATACTTGCTTGCTCAAAAAATATAACTTAATGTTTTAATTTTTATTCTAAGGAAAGAAAGTGTGGAGTTGAAATAACTCACTTAGAACGCTTTTTAAAGGATTACATGGTATGATTAGATTGAATAAGCCCTTCTAGAAAATACTCAGCCGGTTGTGAACTGTCGGGTACTATTTTATTCAATGTTTGTTCAATTACGTTTTTACCCGCAAAGGCAATTTAGGCATTAGGTTCAGCAATAATGATATCCCTCAACATACAAAAACTAACTGTCACCTCACTGGTAGTAGGAGATGTAACGATTGGTACATAGAATAACTTTCATTTGATTGATAATCATATAAAGCAGCAGATGTTTTGACCATTTGCATCAAGCTCAAACTTCCTTCTTGCATGTGTGCCCCACCAGAAGCACACACTATAATAAGAGGTAGAAATTTTTAAGTAGTGTATTAAATCAAACGAGTAATTTTCTGTTAATACCGTCAAGTTGCCTATGCTTGTTTGAACAACCTCGGTTAATCTTGTCTTTCTTTAATAAGAATCGATACGATTTTTATAAGGATCTCCCTCCGAATGAAATTCAGTGGGATCCAGAGAGACCATGTCTTCATTCATAGGCTCCCAAGTACCCAGATCGATCGAAGTTTGATTCTATCTGAACTACTCATTTTCAAGTGATATCCAAATTGTTCACAAAGATTCATTTTTAAAAAATGGTCAGGAAAGATGGCCCAGGTGGAATAGGAAAGACATTTTTGTACAAAGCTTTTCTAGCTCAAGTTCGTTCATGCAATCTTATTGCTCTTGCGACCGCTTCATCAGGTGTTGCAGCTAATAATATGCCAGGAGGGAGAACGACTCACTCGAGATTCAATATTGCCATTTTTGTTAATAACAACTCAATGTGCAACATAAAAAAACAAAGCAGGGTAGCTGAACTAATAAGGTCTTCCAAATTAATAATATGGGATGAGGCTTTGACGGCAAAACGACAGGCGATAGAGGTAACCGATCGAACATTGCAAGACATTATAGGCGTTAGTCTCCCATTTGGTGGGAAGATAATGGTAATGGGAGGTGATTTTCAGACAGGTGTTGCCGCTTATTAAACGAGGAACTAAAGCACAGATTGCAGATTCCAGCCTACAAATGTCACATCTTTGGTCTGCTACGAAAACGATGCAGTTAACAATAAACATGAGAGCACGAAATGATCCTTGGTATTCTTATTTTCTCTTGAGAGCCAATGATGGAATTGATGAATCGATAGAAGAAAGCTATATCCGCATATCCGACGACATGACAATTCCATTCACTACGAGAAAAAATTTATAAACATAATTGATCAATGCAGTTTTGCATCAATTCAAACCAATGTACAATCATCTGATTTTATAATCTCATGGCGAAGACGATCACCACAACTTCTATCGGTCGATTTTTTAAACTTACTAACTGTTAGTGGTTTTCCACCTCATAAAGTTTGTTTAAAAATCGGTTGCCCTATAATATTGCTAAGGAATATCGATCCATCACATGATCTATGTAATGGCACAAGATTAATATGTAGAGGCTTCAAGCATAATGTCATTAAGGAAGACATGTTCTCATTCAAGCTGAAAAGAAAATAGTTTCCAATTCGTCTTAGCTTTTCCATGACAATAAACAAAGCTCATGGTCAAACAATTCCCCATGTAGGTGTTTCTCTTTCAGATTCTGTATCTTCGCATGGTCACCTTTATGTGGCGTTATCAAGAGGAATATCATGCGAAAATACAAAGTGTTAGTACACCCTGCCAAAGATTTCAGATAAGACAAGACGGAGTATACACCTCAAATGTTGTTTATCGGGATGTGTTACATGATGGATGAACTACTTTCTGAATCAAAACGTAATGATTTCTTAATGTATTTTGTGGTTTAAGCAATTACATTTTTATGCTATTAGTTCATATACTCTGGTCAGTTTTACTCACTTGTGTATTTTTTTTCTTATACAAAATTAGGAATCTATTATGGATGAGACAAAGAGCAAAATGAAAGATTTGTCAGGTTTCTATACCAACTATTAAAAATGATAAAACACGTGTAATTAAAATAGTTTACATTACTTTTTATCAGTGACAAAGCTGCTACGGTAGATGCGTTAGTGAAAGAAAAATAATAAACTCCTTTTATAATAGTCTCTAAGATGAAGAATGGTGGATGGGAAATCCGGATGGGATGCGATAATTAAAGTGTGTAACGCTTACAGCTAAATTATAACTCATCACAATGCAAGTAGTTGAAAATTGGATTTTTATTTTAAATTAACGTTTATGACTGCTATTTTCGTATTTGTGTGTACGTTTATTAAGATGCAACAAGGATTTTTACATGTACTTGATACTTTATATGTCAAAATATTATTTAATTAACATGTGTAAGGCTAATGACAGTCCTGTGATTTAAGTGAACCTTTGAGTCCTCCAATTAGCTCTATTCCACCCCCTCCCCTGTTATGAAAACATTGCCTAAGTGTTGTATTCCCGCCACAACGGGTGGGCACCCTACAAGTGTGTGTGTTTGTGTGTATAAACATTACGAGGTAGAATCTCTAACTGTACTACATGCATGTCTAATATGAATAGGGTACTTATTTTGTACTAAGTTGTTACCAGTTTAGACAATGCTGATACTTCTAATGTAACAAGTAAAGTACTTGTCTTCTCTGCATAAACAGCGCTTGCCATCTTCATATTGTCAGGTGAATAATTGACTAATAATCAAAATATGGATATCAGCTCACTAATTTATGTTATATCCATAAAATGTATGTCTTCGATTGAAGATGAATAATATTTTGGCTCAAATTTTGCAGATAGCTAGCATAGCTTGGCCAACACTAAAGATTGTTGTTCCCCATGGTTCAGGCATGTCGGACGTGGGCAGTGTGACCACCGTATTTGACCAGTTCATTACTTTACATGGGGAAAACTAATGATAAAGGCAAAAGGCCCAGACTAGGGAGCCCGTTAAGTGACCCTCGTCGCCACGTGATTCTTAGTCCTGGCCCATTTATTCGTGAGTGTGCCTGGACTTTGCCCCACTCCTCAGAGATTTTGCGGGACCCTCAAGGTGGATAAGCGTCGTATTATCATCTCTCCCCTAAAATGCCTTGTGTCAAATACGCGATCGGACGATGGGACGAATGTCAGCTTTACACGTGGAGGACATCCTCAGACTTGCATTTAAATCGGATGAGATAGCTACTGCCCTTCTTTTCTTTAACTTCTCTGAGCTCATCATTTTACCTTCTCATCTCCTTTCTTCACTTTTATATTTCTCTGTAAATCCTTCTTCATTTCGTTTTTATCATGAGTCATAAAGATTGCTCGACGATTCCGTCCAATGTTACCCCATCGGAGTTGCAGAATTTTATTAAATACTTCTGGACACCTCTGGAATTACTTCCACGTTTACCTAGTTCCCAGGAGACCGCTGTGACAACCTGTGATTTTGAGGTAAAAGTCGTCGCTTGTTTCGCATTTATAATGAAATCATCTACATATTTTGTTTGATAAATTAATTATGCCTATCAAATTTATATTATATAAATGAGTATTTGAACCTCATTCATATCGTGTTGAACCGACTCGAACCGTTTGAACCGAAGCCCATGCCTCGCTTGTCGATCTAACCCACTCGCGTAACTCGAACCTTTTGAGGTCCGAACCATAGTACGAATCTTATACATTTAAATTGTTGAATATTAAGTGTTCATTATTATTAGTTAAGTATAAGTGTAAAAATATATATACATAAACTAAAGTTGCAACAACAAATTGCTAGCCAACTTTATTTATTTCACTTGCAGCCCACACCGAGCCCGAACTCCACCCTCATGTCTCCCGGCCCATGTCTACCAACAAATTCAAACCCCCAACAATCCTTTTAATATTTACGTGTGAATGCATAGTTTGAGTTATAATAAAAAAAGGGTATTCTACAATAATAAATATTAGATGTATGTGTACTCCATTAATTGTGGATCAATTTGCAGCTTATATTTCAAACCCACCCCACCCCATACCTTGTGCTTGTACGGCTCAAGCAAGCCCAATGCTTGCGGCCCACTCCTAAACGAAACCGCCCCCAACCCTTTCAAGTTATACACATATGTATGCATGTTTCTTTTTTATCACTTCAGCAAACCCTACACCCTCTCAAGATCGACGGCTGCAGCAAGGACCCCCCCCCCATTCGCGACCTCTCTATCTCTCGGTGCTCTCTCTCTCGCTCGGGCTCTATCTCTCTCATATCTTTCTTTTAGTTAGTGTCTTTAATTGTTTTTGGGTTTAAGTTCTATTATACATGGCTGCGTTGGTTTCTTTTCTTATTGTTGATGACTTTGAAATCATGTGGTTAATTGGTAGTTTAGAAATCATGTTGCAATGATGTTTCGACCATATAATTGTTCAATGTATGATTAGTGTTGGAGATGCGGTAGTGATCTTGATGATCTTGTACAACGAATCTGATATAAACAACCAATAACCTGCTGAGAATGCTTTGTTAGGTTCATATAATCATGAAACATGTTTATGATGCTTGAAATCTTGTTGTAGTAAGGTTTATGCGAAAATAGTTGCTGTTTAGAACGTAACAGCCAGCTTTAAGTGGCTGTAACAGGGTCATAACTTAACGAAAACCAAATTTCCTTGAGTTTAAAACGTGTTATTTCGAAATACGCTTCTAATGGCGCTGGAATCATAATTTTTGGACGTCGTTTGATATTTTAAATAAATTATTTCATTTCAGCAATTAAAGCTGTATTTTTCTGCAGATTTTACGTGTTATGTTTTGAGTCATAACTTCGTGTATAATCATATTTAGACCATGAAATTTATACTGTATATAGCCTTAGGTGTTGTTAGGAACCTCCAACTGGAATTACGTCAATCGGATAACCGATGATTTTTAAATGAATTTTTCGGTGAGCTGCAGTCAGAAAGTGACGAATCTAATTGCTGCTTAGTAAAAGATTTTTTATAAATTTTTGTTAAAGAGTTAGACTCTAAAATTTTAATACAATGTTCTCTTATTCGATTGACACACTCTGTAATTCTTTGGGAACTATCTGGTGCCCGAACAGTCCCGATTAACGCACCGCAAATTGTCCGAAAATGCACTTAAAAGCTGAATTTTTGTGACAATATTTATTATGTGATTTGTGACGAAAAGGTGGTCGCTATTTCGAATAGCGACACTTTGCATGCATGTGTGTATATATTATAATATTTTGCGTGCGATGTGTTAGATACGTGTATAACTTATGTGTTTGCATTTACACACACTAACGAACCTATGGTAACCATAATAGGACGTAGTTGACCACTTCAGCTCATAAAACACATAAGCTTTACCGAGCAAAACAAAGGTGAGTTCTCTGCTCTTTTATAAGCATGCGTTCCGAGGGAACAAACAAACTATTATTCCTTGGAGGAATACATTTACGAAACTACTATTCCTTGGAGGAATACTTTTCCTAACTGTTGAAGTTTAATTTCGATGTTGGATAATCTACTCACCTCTATCACTTAACTCCCATCTTATTACCGAACTAGTTGCTTGGAGGGCAACGGGGTATTAGTTGATAGCGCTATTAGGCTTGACAACCTCACACCGTACCTGGATTGGACGGGTGTGAACTAATGACCTTAACCACATGATCTCAATGTTGATAGGCATTGGGGAAGGGCAAACAAACTGACGTCACTACGGTATCGAGTTATTATCAACATGTCTTTAAACTAAACACCTACTAGTTTTATGGTAAACAAAACTGTGAACTCTCCGGCTTAATCGCTGATACATTTTTTTTTCTCCATGCTTGCAGGTAGTTAGATACATCGCTAAATGGGAACTTGCAAACTGAGTAGCGGGAGCTATCATGGATTGTGTCGCATGATAAAACACTATATGTTATGATTACGTTTGAAACAACACGGTTTTGTTTTATAAAACAATTATTTATGATTCCGCTGAACACTTACTATTTTTTTTTGAAACGTTTACTTTGAAATTCACTATTCATGTTGGACATGATGACTTGTTTTATATTATTTACTATTAGTTCGACATAATTAGTGGCTAGATCCTGGTACGTCACACGCCTCGTGGTAAAACCCCGCAGATGGATTTTTGGGGGTGTGACAACCGCAACCTGAACCCATGATTGTATCGTCGTGTATACCCCCTCCATTGCGTTCTGTGGAGTTCGGTACCGTTGTTGTCTTTTAAAATGTCTGTGTTCAAACATTACAAGATCCATTTCTCTCAGGTTCATCCTCTAGACCTTTTGAGAATGGTTCGCTTTAAACTTCCATGCGCCGCCTTAAGGAGTGTGCCACCCGTTCGTCTGTTAGTGATTCTATCATCTACAGGCCGATGATGATTGGTTTACCTTTGAAAAACGTAAAGATATCGTCTCACTTCCATGCTATTCTTTTATTCCAACATCCACTTACCCAAAGGAGTGGAAAAACCGTTTCATCTTCGTTTCTCCAAACATGTTATCGGAGAACCTGTATTTCTGTGATTCTGCTTTCGCCGTTGTGGATGGCGCACCGCCGGTTGATTTGTTGCATCTTGTGGATGCAACTGTATGAGAACCCCACCATGCCTTCAACTTCCAAGAAGATATTTTGGTAATGGATGGTTTGAGTTAGCTCCTACCTTATCAGCCCAAAGCAATTGCAGATGGTGTTGGTAACATTAATTTCTTTTCTCTAGGGTTTGGGGGCGTTTGCCCTTCTTAATTGGTTCTCTTTCTTTTTCCTGATTTAGTGTTTGCTTGTCCTTCTTGGCAATTTTGTAGAAGTAATGTTGTGGTCGTTGTTACAAATGGATGCCAAAAATGTGGTATTTGTTTGTGGTGATGGTGATCTTGGTGAGAATCTTGAAACCAGTGTTGTTTCGGACAGCAGGACTCCTTCGCCGGGGCTGACGGTTAGTCCTTTGGACACCCTTAAGTGCCTTAAATTATGCAAATTCTCACATTTAATCGTTTTTGTTAGTGGAATTAGATAACTACGGTGTGTTCAGTATTGCAGGTATAAGGAGCATAAAGAAGAGGTTTTATCATGTTTGGATGGAAGCTTGTACTTGGTGAAGTCGAGACGGTGACTTAAAATGAGGATACAAGAACGAACGAGTGAAGTCCAGCGACCACCGTAGCCTATGGTTCCGCCGTAACTTACGGTGGAAGCTGGAAGAATTTTGTCACCGTAAGACAGGCTCTTGGCGCCGTAGAAACTTTTGCTGGGCACAGTAACCTACGGTGGTGCCCAGCGTGAAAAGTGTAACTGCCCCATAAAACTTCATTTGGAAGTGTCTTTTGGGTATCTCATCATTGGGGAATGTTTCTAGACAGTTTTCTGGTGAATTTTGGCTCTAGCAAGTGTTGTTGAACAATTTTAATCATCTGATTTATGTTTTTGATTCATACGAACTCTAAACTTATTGATATGATGGTTCACCAAGCGATGTGTGGCTAAACGTATGGTGATCATCCTGGATTGAAGGTTTGTTTGAGACTTTTGTGTTTTAATTTGTATTTTCTAGAATAATAGACTTATAATTGTTGTTGGTTTATATGATGTGTGAATGCTTGTTTGTAATTTGTTAATTTATGTTTTGATCTTAATCTAAATCGTACGTTCTTGGTGTCGTTGACAATCGAGATATCAAGGGAGGAATTAGGGTTGGATATTAGTTAATTGGTCATCGGGTAACATCCTCGCATTGTTATAATCTGAGTACTTAGTTCCCTTTTATCACAAACAAGCAATTGCACATGAATCATGTCTATGTGATTCTTTCTAGTGAATCAAGGCACAATTGTCATAAGCAAACCGGAAGTCCAGGATGGTCGCTTTCTCCTAATGTGTTTTACAAAACTCTTGATATCTGTTTTTGCAATTTAGTTATTTTTAGTTTTAAAATCGAAATCATTGAAAGTATTCTCTGCAATTAGTTTAATTTAGTCTCTTATGAAAGCTGCTTAAATAGACACATTTTTCACAAACTCCACGTATTCGATACTCACTTACCGCTAACTATTTAGTAGTAATTAGTTTAAATTTACGTGAGACTTTGACATCACGTCAAATTTTGGCGCCGTTGTCGGGGAGTAGTGCGCAACGTATGTTATCTTTAGTAGCTCTGTTTGTTATTATCGGGTTTACGCTGGTTGTGTTTAGTGTGCAGGTACTTACAGGTTTATACATACTAGAGGCTCCCACAAGTCATCACCATTAGCGTTCGATCCGGAAATTGAAAGAACTTCGCGGCAAGAACGAGTTTTACTTAGGAGAACAAAATCATTGATTCACCTACACCTACTATACCAAAATACACCATGGATTTACCAACTCCCACAATGGGTCAAACGTCACCATCTACACCTTCACCAAACCCTACTACCAATCCTACTTCCACATTGGAAGTACAACTAACTAACACCACATCCCCCAGAATCGCTCAAACCGGACCCGCCTTACCTTTACCTCCACAACAATGGTTCCACCTTTTTCATTTTTTCCCAACTGCTGATCAATCATCTTCCACTCAAGTGATACCACCAAATCAGCTCCAACCAAGTTCAACCATTGTTCATACTACATCCACTTTTCAACCATCACATCAAACGGGTTTTCATGACCCATCTTCTCAATATGTGCAATCGTCGGGTGTTAGAGGAGAAGGGTTTTATGATGGTTATGATGATGAGTTTAGAGGATATGAAGAGGAGGGGTATTATTATGGGGGAGATGGAGGCAAGTTCAAGAAGTGGTTAGGCAACCAACAGGGGTACAACAAGTTCGTCCGCATGGGCCACAGTTTCAACGGCCTATGCCTTTGCAACAAGTGCAACCTCAATATCAACAACCACAGTTTCAGCAACCTCCACAATTTCAACGGCCGATGCAACAACCACCCATTCAACAACCTCACTACCAACAACAATTTGCACCTCAAGTGGGCCGACCAAGAGTACCATTAGGTGCTCCACGAAGATACCATAGAGAAGTGGTGAGGGGGATTGAAGCTCATTTCCGACCAGTTATCACTAACAACCCTTCTCCGGTGGTAATTCCTCACCATCCGGATGGAAGAACGTTTGAGGTTAGAACCGATGCACTCCAAAGTTTGCCAAAGTATACGGGGTTAGCAACGGAAGAACCCTATTTTCATTTAGAGGCCTATGACTCCATTTGAAACACTATTGGAGGTCAAGGATTTTCATCCGATGACTCAAGTTGGTACTCTTCCAATTCTCGTTGGAAGACAAGGCAAAGAGGTGGTTCTATAGGTTACCCTCCGCATCGATTTATACATGGGCAAAAATGCAACAAAGATTCTTGGAGGAATTTTTCACCGCCCAAAAGACTAATGATGCGCGGAAAAGTATTCGGGAATTTCGGCAACAAGTGGGGGAGATGTTTCATGAGGCGTTTGATAGGTTCAATATGATGCTTAAAAATTGCCCACATCATGGGATTGCTCTTTGGGAGCTATTACATGCATTTCGTGAAGGGTTGAGTGATGGGGATGCTCGTGATTTAGTGTCGGTTTCTAATGGAACATTTGGCACAAACTACGATCAAGACGATTGGGCTTTCTTGGAACAAATGTCGTTCAACTCCAAACGCAAGCACAAGCATCAAGGAATAAAAAGTTTGTAGTTACAGGATCACAAGTGAACGCCGTGGAGGATGTAGAGGTACACACTACCAACCAAATTTATATGTGTGTACTAATTGCAACGAATTGGGTCATTCGGCGGACGTGTGTATGGTGGGTGTGGTTGAAGATCAAGTAGAGGAGGTGAATGCCATTCAAGGGGGTGGTAGAAATTTTAACATGAACTCAAATACATACCACCCCGGATTACGAAATCATCCTAATTTTCGCTATGGTAACCCAGCGAACCAAGCCAACCCGAACTTTCAAGGAGCTCAAGGGAATTTTGTTCCGCGTCAACAATACAACCAAGGTAATTTTAGAAGCAGGAATAATCAAAGCTATCAAGGGTAATTTCAACAAATGGGTGGACAAAGTGGTTCTTCGGGTCAAACTTCATCGAGTGGGAATGAAGTCATGGATATGCTTAGGATGATGCAACAAGACATGCAAAAAAGGAACCAACTCGATGAGGTCCGGATGCAGAAGGATGAGGTTCGTGACAAAAGTATTCAAGCATTAACCACCTAAATAGGTCAACTTGCTAGTGAGGTGGCGGAGTTAAAAAAGGGTAAAGGTCAATTACCTAGCGACACAAACGTAAATCCCTCTCATAGTAATTCGCATAATGTTCCTATTAATCATGTTAGTGTCTTAAGAAGTGGTAAAGAATTTAAGGCAAACTTGTCACCGGGTATGGTTGATGGGGTGGTTAAGGATATTACGGGAAATGAAAGTGATGAGGATGAAGTGTTACCCTCAATTGTCTCTAAGGACCCTCATGTTGAAAAGGAAATTAAAAAACTGGGGTTGGGTGAAATTTTACAAGATAAAAATGAGGAAGGGGACTTAAGGAAGTCCCGTTCCCTTCCGCTTTAATTGACCCGGGTAAGAAGAATTTCATTTCAAAAGGGGGTCCTCAAAAGGAGGAATTGTTGGAAGTTTTCAAACAAGTCAAAGTTAACCTCCCTTTACTTGATGCAATAAAACAAGTACCGGCCTATGCTAAATTTTTAAAAGAATTATGCACACAAAAGAGGCAACATAAAAAGGTACCTAAACGGGTCGACTTGACCGAGCGGGTAAGTGCGGTGCTTAAAGGGGATCTTCCTCCTAAGCTCCAAGACACGGGAACGCCACTTATAGATATTCAAGTTGGAAATTTTCAAATGTCAAAGGCGTTACTAGATCATGGAGCCGGAGTAAGTATTTTACCAGGGGGCATATATGACCAATACGATCTTGGTCCATTAAACCGGGTTGAGACAATGGTAGTTTGGCTGATTTGTCTCATAAGCTACCTCGAGGGATGGTGCAAGATGTTATAGTTAAAGTTGATGAGTTTTACTATCCTGTTGACTTTCTAGTTTTAGACTACTCATCCGCGGACCCAAAACAACAACAAAATGTCATTTTGGGTCGGCCATTTTTGAGCACTACTCATGCTGTGATTGATTGTCGATTTGGTGCGGTTGACATGACATTCGGCAACAGAAAAATGAGATTAAATGTTTTTACTAACGTTTCTAATTCTCTTGGTGCTGATGAGTGTATTATGGCAGACTTAGTTGATGGGTGTGAACGGCATGAATATGAGGAGGATAGCATGGAGTCTTGTGTTTGTGATTTTTCTGAACAAGTACACGCTTGTGCGTTGAGGATCGAGGAACAAAAGTTGGATGCTTTAGTAGTGAAAGAGGGTCGACCGCCATGGACCCATCAGTTTGAGAGCTTACCGGTGGGAATTAGTTCGGGGACAAAACCTTCATTGGAGGAGCTGCCAAATTTAGGATTGAAGGATTTGCCGAGCCACTTGAAGTATGCATTTTTAGGGGATAATGACACTTTACCGGTCATTATTGCCTCTAACTTGGAGCCAGCTCAAGAACAAGCGTTATTGGAAGTGTTAAAGGCAAACAAGGGTGCTATTGGATGGACAATCGCCGACTTGAAGGGAAGTAGTCCATCAATAGTAATGCACAACATTATTACCACCGAGGATGCAAAGCCGACACGAGAAGCTCAAAGAAGATTGAACCCGAATTTGCGTGAAGTGGTAAAAAAGGAGGTAATTCAGTGGCTCGATGCAGGTATTATTTATCAAATTTCAGATAGTGCTTGGGTAAGTCCTACCAAAGTTGTGCCTAAGAAGGCCGGCATTCAAGTTCTAAAAGATGAAAGTGGTGAACAAATCGCCACCCGACCGGTCACGGATGGCGTGTTTGTATCGATTACCGGAAATTGAATGCCGCCACTTCTAAGGACCATTTTCCGTTACCTTTCATTGACAAAATTATTGAAAAATTGTCGGGTCAAAAATATTACTGCTTTTTAGATGGTTATTCGGGATATAACCAAATTGACATTCACCTGGATGACCAACACAAAACCTCCTTCACTTGTCCTATGACACTTATGCTTTTCGGCGAATGCCATTCAGCTTGTGTAATGCCCCGACGACTTTCCAACGATGTATGATGAATATTTTCTCGGACATGGTTGGGGAGTCACTTGAGGTATTTATGGATGATTTTTCTATTTTTGGCACAAGGTTTGAGTCGTGTCCCAATGAATTACAAAAAGTTTCAAAAAGATGTGTTGAGAAAAACTTGGTGCTAAGTTGGGAGAAAAGTCATTTCATGGTACAAGAGGGTATTGTGTTAGGCCATGCAATTTCTTAAAGGGGGATGGAGGTAGACAAGGCAAAAATTCGAGTAATATCATCTTTGCCTCCCCAAAGAATGTAAAGGGGGTGAGATCATTTTTGGGACATGCGGGCTTTTATCGATGATTTATTAAAGGTTTTAGTGTTATTACTAAACCTTTATGTAATTTGTTGCTAAAGGATGTCCCTTTTGAGATTACTAACGAATGTTTGCAAGCTTTCAGTGTTTTGAAGGAACAGTTGGTGAAAGCTCCCATTTTGCAACCACCGGATTGGTCAAAGTCGTTCGAGATAATGTGCGATGCAAGTGACACAACTATTGGGGCAGTTTTGGGTCAACGGGTTGATAAGAAGCCGATGGTAATTTAGTATGCGAGTAAAACCTTGTTCGAGGCGCAACTTAATTACACCACAACCGAAAAGGAGTTATTAGCGGTGGTGTATGCCTTGGACAATTTTCGTTCGTATATTTTGGGGAGCAAGGTTGTGGTATATTCGGATCATAATGCGGTTCGGTACTTGATGGAGAAGAGGGACGCAAAATCCCGTTTGATTCGATGGATTTTGTTGTTGCAAGAGTTTGATTTAGAAATTCAGGATAAGAAAAGATGTGATGTGACATCCCGGTTTTTCAGGTATCTTAAACGCACTACTTCACGGTTATTATTCCTACGCTAAATTGATTCGGAGATTTAATTTACACGCTTGAAATAACTACGCTAACTTTGTGAACTTATCAAGTAATTACGTGCTATGGGTATTAGACGTTTATAAGTTTGGTGAGCTATTATGTCATGTTTTGATTTTGTGATTTTTGGTTATAAAAATATATATAGTAAATAGATAGACGAACCGAACCGAGCTGCGAAACGTGTCGACCTCATTTCCTTGCGACTCAAGGAATTAATCAAAACTTGAGGCTCAAGTTAAAGACCCAAACCGCCCCCACCCAAACCCTTTGCGGCCGCAAGCGCAAATCGCCCCAACCGTTTTCCTTTTTCTTCTTTCCTTGCACTATATATAGACATGTATGCATGAGAGTTGTGTTAAAAAAAATAAGGAACCCTAGCTCCCAAGAACAGCCGTCGGCAGCCCCTTCCCACTCTTTCTCTCGATCGCAACCTCCTCCAAAACCCGAAGTGATTCCAATCTCGTTCCCGGTTCGTTAATCTTCATTGTTAAAGGTTAGGGTTTTCTATTGTTTCGCAAATCACATTAGGGTTTATGAACTATTGATCATGCTTGTATGTAATGGTAGAATCATGGTTATGAAAGTGTTATGATGTTTAGTTCGATTAATTGTGCAAGTTTTGCGATTATGATGATTAGTTGGATACAAGAATCATAGGCTGCGTTTTGTGATAAAATTCATATTGTTATGATTAGGCTTTGCATGAGTATGATGTACATGATGATATGTGACTAATAAATCTGTTCTTGATCATTTATATTTAACGTCTCGATTGTTTAAGCGTGTTCTATTGCGATAAAAGTTGAAAACAGGATGCTGAATGGTGTTTACACCCAACTTCAATTGGCTGTAACTTGGTTATTATTTATCGAAAAGCGGATTTTCTTAAGCCTAAAACGTATATTTTTGAAAAGAGCTTCTAGTGGCACTGGATTCATATTTTTATGAGGTCGTTTGATATTTTTAAGTGGTCAATTAAGTGCAGTAACTGAAGCTGTGTAAATGCTGAAAATTTGTTAGTTGTTTATCGAGTCGGATCTTATAATCTGTAGAGGGTTGGGTCACGAAATTTGTACAGCAACTGGAGATGGAAATTTCCGGGAAACTCCCACTGGAATTTTGTTAATTGGATGAACGATGATTTTTAAATAAATTCTCCTGTGGACTGCAGTCAGAAAGCGACGAATCTGACTGCAGCCTAGTATATAAATGTTTATGAATAATTGGTAAAGTGTTAGGACTTGAAAATTTTATATAAAATTCTACAGTTTAGTTGACACCTCCTGTAAAAAATTGGAATTTTTGGAACGTTGGAACTATTTTATAAAAATCCTCGAAAACAGCCTAGTTATGAGCATACAAGCTGAAACTTGATTACTTGCGAATGTGTGTACCAAAATGTTGTATGAGTTGATTTGTGTTCATGATAAGTTGGTTTGATCACTATTTTGGTATGATAATACTTTGCATGCATGATTGTGTTTTCGAATTTGTTATCATGTGTGCCGCATTGTATGATAGTTATGTGTAGGGTTTGTATCAGTGTGTTCACACACTAACTTTAAATCGATTGACTTGTTAGGACGCGATTAGCGGTCCCATCATTTGCTACTTCTGTGATACACTAACCGAGCAATTAAAGGTGAGTTCACGGCCCCTAATTTTATCCGGTTTCAAACAACAGGGGGAGAAACATGTATACACTCTACAACTCTATCTCTTTACGTTATACGAAATTAACGTCGTTAAACTATTCGGTAACTAAGTTAATGTTAATGTACGTTATGGTCACTAAGCAGCTATATCACGGAAGTCCTCGACAAACTCTCGGATCGTTAGTATTGGGTTAGATAGCGGGGAAATTATAAGTAGTACTACTGGGCCCGACAAGCCCCACCCGAGCTAGTCGCGCTAGCCGACCGGGTATGGTCAACGGGTGAATAATTTAGCCTAACTTTCGCCATGGTCAGTGATAGGCCTGGCAACACGGAGGCACAACAGTCAGCTTCGATCGCGAACACTTATGTGACATAACTTTAGGCTCGCTACCTACATGTTAACACTGAACTTAATTACGAAACAACAATATTATTCCGGGTTAGGAATAATGGAACAAACAACAATATTATTCCGGGTTAGGAATAATCGAACTAACATCATTATTATTCCGGGTTTGGAATAATGGAACTATATCGTTATTCCGGGTTAGGGATAACGGGGGAAACTAACTTATAACCGAACTAATGAACTTATGAAAACCTGTGAACTCACTCTTCTTTAATGTTGACACTTGTTTCTTTACATGTTTCTCAGGACGCTAGGAGCTCTAGGTGCACTCACTTGCATTGATCAAGACATCTTTTTTATCGAGTCTCAGTTACGAATATTGTTGGGTTTTTCTTTAGTTTTGGCGTTTATGTTGGCGCCCGTTCCTTTACTTTACTTTAATGCTTCCGCTCAACTTTAAAACTGATGCTTCCGCTAAACTTTGAAACCAAACTAAGACAATTTAAAAATAACCATGAATGGTTAAACAAATGATTTTGGAAAACGTATAAACAAATTATATAGAGTCGTTCGATGTTACTAGTGTCTCGGATTCTGGTTTGTTCACACGCCTCGCGGTAAAACTCCGCAGGTGGAAATTGAGGGTGTGACATGTGAGAATGTCGTAGCGGAGCATTTATCCCGAATTCCGTTGGAATGTATCGATGATGCAAGTGAAATTAATAACCGTTTCCCAATGAACAAATTTTGGCTGTGTCCACTTTTGTTGCACCGTGGTGCAATTCCAAGCCATTGGACCAAGAAGAGAAGATAACAATTTATGGTTCAAGTCAACCAATATATATGGGATGAACCGGACTTGTTTAAGATTAGGCCCGATCAAGTGATTCGAAGGTGTGTACCTGAGACGGAAATGTTAGATATTTTGATCCATGCTCATTCGTCAACTTGTGGGGGTCACTTTAGTAGTCACAAGACGGGATGCCGAATTCTTACGTGTAGGTTTTATTGGCCTACAATCTTCAAGGATGCATGGGAATATGCCCGACAGTGTGCACGCTGTCAACAAATTGGTAGAATTTCAAAGCGAGATGAAATGCCTTTGCAACCCATTTTGGTAGTTGAGATACTCGATGTGTGGGGCATAGATTTTATAGGGCCTTTCCAGAATTCGAATGGGTTTTTGTACATCTTGGTCACGGTGGATTATGTCTCGAAGTGGGTTGAAGCTATACCTATAAGGACCAATGATCATTCGGTCGTGTGTAAGTTTGTTCAATCCAATATCTTTCCTCGGTTTGGTTTTCTGCAGGTTATAATTAGTGATGGTGGTTCGCATTTCAAAAATTTGAACTTTGGGAGGTTATTGAAGCGTTATAGTGTGAACCACCGAATCACTACGCCATATCATCCGCAAAAAAAGTGGGCATGTTGAAGTGTCCAACCGTCAAATCAAATAAATTCTCATGAAGATGGTGCGAACGGATAGGAAGGATTGGTCAAGTAACTTGGATGATGCGTTGTGGGCGTATTGAACGGATTATAAAACTCCCATTGGTACAACTCCTTACGGTTATTGTATGGTAAAGGATGTCACTTACCAACGGAGTTAGCTCATCGGGCGCATTGGGCAATCAAAATGGTGAATGCGGATTATGATGAAGCGGGAAGAATCGGAAGCTACAATTGAGTGAAATAGAGGAAATGCGAGACGAAGCGTATGAATGTGCATCTGCATACAAAGACAAACTGAAAAAGGTTCATGATGCAAAGATAAGAAAACAAACCTTTGAAGTGGGTCAAAAGGTATGGTTGTACAATTCGTGATTGAAGTTGTTTGCGGGCAAGTTGAAGAGTAAATGGATGGGTCCATATGAGATCACGCGAGTGGGTCGATTCGGGATGTTGATATAGTGGATGTTCATACTAACAAGAAGCAAACGGTGAATGGGCATCGGCTCAAGCCGTATTTGGAAGGGAACGACATCAACAACTTAGAGCTTGACAATGTGGGCTATGTTCTACGCCCGGTGAACGAGGAACAAAGATAAGAGGCCCAGGTTTGGTAATGTAAATATGTAGTTTAGCGTAGTTTAGTTGTTTACATAATTACCATACCCGTTTTAACTTGTGTTTGAAACAAGTGTGGAGAAATTCTCTTTTTTAACATAGTGTTGAGGACAACACTGGTTTTCATGGGGGTAGGGTAGTTTTCATGCTTTTTGTATATATATATATATATATATATATATATATATATAACCCTTAAAAATTGAAAAAAAAATCAAGATAAATGCCCAGATACCACCGTAAGCTATGGTGGTACCGTAGCTTACGGTGGGTATTTAAAAACCCTACGCCATGTGTAAACTGTCTTACGGTGAACGTTTTCTTCCCAGGTCCACTGTAGCCTACGATGGCACCGTAAGCTACGGTGGTCGCTGGGGGTTTGGGTCCGGTTTTTATTAAAAAAACAAAACAAAAACATCAAAAATTTTATGACCACTTATACAGGATTCCCCTCTTTTCACCATAAAACTTTATCTTCTTCATCTATTCACTCCAAACACAAACCCTAGCTTTAACCTCTCACTAACTCTTCGAATCTTCACTAAATCAAGAGATTTTTGGGTCAGTCTTGACTAAATTTTGCAAGGAATTCATATTTATGCTTATTTTTCCAAGATTCCCTATTTTGGTGGTCAAGTTTTGACATTAGGGGTCCGAAAATTTAGGGATTTTTGTGGGTTGTTGTTTACTCTTGTCATTCTCATCTTCTTGAAAGCAAAGGTACGCAATTTATGTTTATTATTTGGAGTACATTGTAGAATTGTAAGTTGTCATTATTGTCTTTGCTTACACACTTGCTTATAGAGATTAGATGATATGAATTTGTGAGTTAGTTGGCGATATGGTTGTAGATGGGGATGATGTCAAATTCTTGGAACTATATTTTTGGGAGATCCTTTTAATGTAGAGACATCATGCCCGAATTTTGTTGAAAAGATAAAAGTTTGTGTCTTTATATTTACAACCATTGTATTAAGAAGTGTGGGGAAGGTGAATAAAATGGAATTGATTTTGTGTGTTTGTGTGTTCTGATTGTGATGTGCAGGAATATGGGTCATAAAAGGAAAGAGCATGTTGGATCATCTAGTAATCCGGCTGAAAATCCGGGAAGGAAAAAGAGGTTACTTCGTTTGGCTGATCAAGATCAGGAGGAGGAACAGCAGGAAGAGGAGCAACCGAGAGGGCCAAAGCCGAAGTGGACAACTAGTCCATTGCATGATCAGCCATCTGAGTGGCAACCTGTGTTGTTTCATGATCAGATGAATGCACTGGCTCAACGCAAGGAAGCTTTTATTTGCGAAAAGGAGGTCCGTGAGGTGGATTTTGGACCGTTTGGTATCACCGATAAATTTTGAGCATTGGGTTGGGAGGCGGCGCTTATGTGCCATGATAAGGAAGAAAACAATTTGTATGATGCAGAAATTCAGGAGTGATGGCCACTCTAAAATGTCCCCTTTTCAAAGGTGCGTCGAAAATGAAGTTGATTGGGACGGTAAACGGGATTGAAGTTGAGATGTCTTTTGATTCTTTGAGACGGGTAGCGAAGTTTGACAGTAAACCTACAGCTTAGTACATGATTCCTAAATTGGAAGATTTGTACATCTCACCAGAGAAGCACCCACGATGGCAAAATATGTTGGATTATCTATTCTTACCGGGTACTACACATGGGAAACTGCATCCGAAGAATTTGATAATAGAAGCAAAGTTAATGTTGGTGATTTGCAGCAGAATGTGATTCCTCGAAGGGGTGATAAGGTTGAGGTGAGATATCCATAAGTACCAATTTTATATACGTTGTTAAAGGGGAGCTCCTTTATTTCCGTTCTGATTTTTGGTGTTGAACAATGTGTGGATAAGTCGAAATAGCAATCAACGGAAGATAATTCCGCATTGTCGGCTGATTACTGCATTACTCAAGATGTACGGGGCAATCACGGCGAACGATAAAGGGTCGTATAAAAAATTCAAACCATTTGATGTTAAACAGTTGGGGCCTAGTTTGTCGTATTCAGAATCAGAAAGGTATCACAAGTTGAAAAGCGAAGGTCAAAGGTGGAGGGTGTTAAAACCTGATACGAGACTGTTACGACCAGAAGAGGCTGATGATCCCGAAAGTGAGGAGGAGGTTCAGAATGGTGATGAGGATTACATGGATAATCCTAATGTGGTGCCCATGGAAACTGATAGAAGGACCAAGTGGAATTAGAGGTGGAACCCAGTCTGGATATATTGGCAGTGCATTTGATTATGAACAAATGTCGTATGATTCAAACTGGGCTCATGAAGGGACGATGGGGCAAGTTGTTGAACGAATGTGTTCGCCCACCTTTCAGAGTGGATTGATTCACGACAAGTATATTTTGATCACCAAACATTTATGGGAGCAAGCATAGAGCGGTCATTGAAGCGAAATTATGACCGACAGGAGCAATGGAATAGAGCTCACATATACGCTCATGAAGAAGAGATAAACAACCGATACCTTGATAACCGGAATAGACGGATGCATGACGCTTGGCACGCAGGCCAACCGGTTGTTGTCGACCCGCCTATTGTGGACTATTCTACTCTACCACCTTACGACGGTAGTGTGACAAACCCCACCCCACCATTACATCATTCACAATGGGTGGATCCACACACGGGCATGGGAAGCCAACAAACGGTCAAGGAGGAGATCAAGGCAGTGGTTCGTTTGGGTTTGGAGAGTTCACGGATGTTATGACATCTATCTTTGGGCCTCCTCAACCGAGATACTATTAATAAGGTCGTGTTCTCTCATTTTGTACATTTTTGCATATATGTTCGTTATGTTATGGTTGGGCGGTTGGGTGGTGTGTTGAAGTCATAGTTGATGGGTTGTGAACGTTTGGTGGAGTTTTCGGATAACTAAATTTAAATTTAAAAAAAAATTTGGGGTTTGAGAAGCTAAACAAAAGTTGATGTTGATTGATTGTGAGTGGTTACTCCCAAAACCATACATTGGGGACAATGTATCCCAAGTGTGGGGATGGGGGGAATTTTTGGGGTTTTTGAAAATTTTTAAACCAAGCGAAAGAGTGTGAAAATTTGAAAACTTGTCATCAAACCGCATGGCACATCGGTAACCTATTTTGCCTTTTTTGGTGAGTATTTGTGCCACACACACATATAGCAACTAGAAAAATTTTCTTTGGTTGAGTGGTGATGTGTGAATTGTGTTAATAGAACTTGTTGGTAAATGCATTTTGAGGCCTTAGCTTGTTTGCTTGTAGAGATGATAAGGGCATTTAGGTAGCTTTGTCTGGATGTGTGAGAGTGTGGGATTGGGGGGATGGACCTCATAAATTATATATATGAGCATGGTAGTGAGAAGGCAGGGGGTTTGGACTTTAGTAGCCCATTTGAGCTTTAAGCCGATCATTTGTTTCCCTTGCCGAATCACTCTAAAAATTAACCTTATTCAGCCCGGTCTATTAGTTTGATCATCTTGTGTTAGTATGTTTGGTTATTTTGCAATCGTTGTTAAAAAACGAAAAGAAAGAAAAATCAAAGAAAGAGAAAGAGAGAGAAAAAGCAATGAAAATGAAAAAAATGAGTTAGTTAGTATGTACATAGTTGTTAACGTTTTGTTAGTAGAAATAAAGGCCGGGTTGAATCGTTAGCTACTTTGCATATATATTCCCAATTCCTACCTTTACACCTAGCCCAGTTATAACTGTAAGTCCTTTTGATTTACAAGCAAGCTAAGCATTCTTGAGGCGGAAAATTGATTTGCATACAAGCATATTGTCGCACGTTTACACATTTGCAATGAGGGTTCTAGCAAAAATTGTGCTAGCATCTTTGTTGTCACCGAGAGGAGAGTTATTTGTGAGGGGTGTGTCATGTGCTATGATGTTAGGTTAGTAAAAGGACAACATGTGCTTGCTTGGTTTGAATGGAGTTGTTTATGAACTTGAAAATGGTTTGATGTGTTGCTTGGGACAAGCAACGGTTAAGTGTGGGGTTGTGACGGGTGGTCCTTTGGACAACCCTTAAGTGCCTTAAATTATGCAAATTCTCACATTTAATCGTTTTTGTTAGTGGAATTAGATAACTACGGTGTGTTTAGTATTGCATGTACAAGGAGCATAAAGAAAAGGTTTTATCATGTTTGGATGGAAGCTTGTACTTGGTGAAGTCGAGACGGTGACTTAAAATGAGGATACAAGAACGAACGAGTAAAGTCCAGCGACCACCGTAGGCTACGGCTGGAAGAATTTTGTCGTCGTAAGACAGGCTCTTGGCGCTGTAGGAACTTTTGCTGGCCACCGTAGGCTACGGTGGCACCATAACCTACGGTGGTGCCCAGCGTGAAAAGTGTAACTGCCCCATAAAACTTCGTTTGGAAGTGTCTTTTGGATATCTCATCATTGCGGAATGTTTCTAGACAGTTTTCTGGCGAATTTTGGCTCTAGCAAGTGTTGGTGAACAATTTTAATCATCTGATTTATATTTTTGATTCGTATGAACACTAAACTTATTGATATGTTGGTTCACCAAGCGATGTCTGGCTAAACGTATGGTGATCATCCTGGATTGAAGGTTTGTTTGAGACTTTTGTGTTTTGATTTGTATTTCTAGAATAATAGACTTGCAATCGTTGTTGGTTTATTGTGATGTGTGAATGCTTGTTTGTAATTTGTTAATTTATGTTTTGATCTTAATCTAAATCGTACATTCTTGGTGTCGTTGACAATCGAGATATCACGGGAGGGATTAGGGTTGGATACTAGTTAATTGGTCATCGGGTAACATCCTCGCATTGTTATAATCTGAGTACTTAGTTCCCTTTTATCACAAATAAGCAATTGCACATGAATCAGGTCTATGTTATTTTTTCTAGTGATCAAAGCACAATTGTCATAAGCAAATCGGAAGTCTAGGATGGTCGCTTTCTCCTAATCTGTTTTACAAAAACTCTTGATAACTGTTTTTGCAATTTAGTTAATTTTAGTTTTAAAATCAAACAATCGAAATCATTGAAATTATTCTCTGCAATTAGTTTAATTTGGTCTCTTATGAAAGTTGCTTAAATAGACACATTTTTCACAAACTCCACGTGTTCGATACCCACTTACCGCTAACTATTTAGTAGTAATTGGTTTAATTTACGTGAGACTTCGACATCACGTCAGCGGCCTGCTGCTTTCCAGGCCTCTGAAAGTCATCATGATTACCATCATGTTGAAACTTTGAGTAGTAGGGAAGAGGAATTTGGGATCCCGTCGTCCCGAAAGTGAAAGTTGAGTCCCTTCCTGTTGGCGATGTTGAGAAACTAGTTCTAGAGAGTCGGAACATTCGTTGACGCCTTCGCAGTGCTAGTAGTCAAAAGCCAAATCCTTCTTCAAGGACTGCCTCCTCCACCGGCAAAGGTTCACTTTCTAAGCATTTGAAGGTTTCCAGGTCGCCTGCCAGTCTTGCTTTGAGAACCGTTTCTATAAGTCATTTCTGCCTTCGTGTCTCATTTGTCGTCATCCGTGTTGTTATATCTTTGTTTTTTCCTCTTCTTCCCCCTTTTTTACCAGAGAGATCTATTCAAAGCCAATGCTAAAATTCCACCCTCGATGTTGTCCAAAAGAACCAAAAAGAAGTCTTTCAAAGATTCAGATGTTGGTGATGTTTCCACTAATTCGTCTCCTCTCAGGCTATCAGACAAGGATAAGGCTCCTCTTGGTCCTCCTCCTACCGGCGTTTCACCCTTAGCCCCTTTTGTTCCAGGAAGATTTGGAACCATTATTAATACCGGGGACATCGCTCGGGATTTCATGTGGAACCCTATCCCTGCCGCTCCGAGGTATACAAATTCTCCCCTTGATCCTCGGATCATTGCTTGGTTTTGTGCGAGGGCTTCACTAGGGGTGTAGGAATGTCCGATCGTGTTCAGCCTTAGAGAAAGAGGAAGAAGATGTAATCCCTTGATGCATCTCTCTAGTTCCCAAACTATGAAAAAATGTTGAGAGGTTGCTTGTTAAAAAGACGGTATGCTTTCTTTTCTCTTTTGGTGGCATTTATTTCATATTTTTTACCTCTTCCTTTTGCTGTTATAGTGTGAGTTGTCCAAGACATCGGAGTCCTTACACCATCTGGAAACATCAGTGTAGGAAAAGGAGGTTGGTTGGATAGAGGAGCGTAACCATCTTGTGGAAAACCAAGGGAAACTGGATGAGGATCTTGAGCACCATCAAGCCGTTGCCGCGGATGTTTCCGAAATCTGGATGATTTTCAGGCTGATTGGTGATGGTGTAGGAGGAAAATCAGAAGCTTGCCACTGATAGGCATTTGTTGGTATTCGAAGGCTTTAGTCGATTCCCGACCTACCTTATAATTTATCAGGAGTATCTCGACCTGCTCAATAGGGCTTATGAGATTTGCTAGGATGTGAGATATCAGGCTGGTTTAAGGATGGGTATGCATATTCTGCCAAGGGCCTTAGCAGGTAAAAGACCCCCAACTACAGCTCAAAGGTTAAGAAAAAAACCCACCATGGTTCAGGAGAGTTGGATAAATGGGTCCCCTCTGTGTTAGAGCAATTCTTTGCTAATCCTGGCGCGTCCCATCCTAAGCTTAAAGCTTTGTTGTCTCTCCCTATTTCGCAGTCCCCTAACCAGATTCCTCCCTCTTGAAGCCCATGATGGTAGTGGTTTGTTGAAAAATTTGCTTTTGAAATAGTAGTTTGATATGGTTGTAACTGATACTAGTATTGACTTTGATAACGTGTTATGGGGATCTTCGTGTTGGGGTCTCCTAGACATTTAGCTTTTGAGGGCTTGGGCCGTAACTTTGATTGGTTTGACCTTGCCGGTCATTCTACTACCTAATGCTTTACTTCCTCTTGTAATTTTTTTTTGCGTTACTTGTTCCTTATCTTTTGTAGGTGAAATTGCTTCTTGTGCATCAACCTTGCCCAGCTCTTGGACTTGGAGGGTTATTCGGCAGTATCTTAGATATCATGTTTATGGGTACTTTCCCCTAAGCGTCTTGAAACTTTTTGTCAAATTGTTAGACCAATCGTTGATTAAGTACTTTAGTGTAAGAAGTTTACCTCGTTCCTTTGATACTGCTAGTTTCTTTTGTCTTTTACTTACTTGTTTAAAGTATTTTTTTAACAAATGCATTAGTCTGTAACTCTTAGTTGAGTTGTAAACTTTTTTAACAAAAAGTTTCTTTTTTGTTGTTTGGACATAGTCGACTTTATCCTTGCCCCACCACAGGGCTTTTTGCGCAGTTGCTACGCTAGCGTACACGATATCGAAGGGCTAGGCTAGTAGGCATGTCTACCATGGTCCCCTTCGTTTCACTTGTGGTAAATATGTTGTTGCATATTGTCACATGGTTTGGTGTTTAAATGAGTGTCAACATAACACATCCATTAGCATTTCATTGGAAGTTTTTTGGTATTGACCTGTTCAAAAGTACTACATAAAACAGGAGTTATTATGTTCGGGGAATAGTCAAAAGAAAGGTGGATTCCCCCTTGTTCACTTTTTTTTAACTTCCATGTTGCTTCGAATTTTATCCTAGGCCTTCCTACACATAGTATTTGCGTTGCTGCATTAGGTTCCAAGTTTCGGGGATCTCTTTCCCCTCTAGCGTCTATAGCTTCCATTCTCCTTTGCTTTTGGCCGAAGTGATTTCGTAAGGGCCTTTCCACTTGGGTCCTAGTTTCCCGGTATTCTCTTGTAGGTTGACCACGTTGTCTCTGAGCACCAAATCTTCGGGTACCAAATTTAGCTTCTTTAACCGGGAGTTGTAATATTTTTCAAGTTATCTCTTGTACTCGGCTTCCCGCACCACATCGATTTCCATTCTTTCCTCAATCATGTTGAGGTTTGTCCTCAAGTCTTTTTCATTGTCTTCTAATCTTAGCATCATTCGTGCGATTGCGGATCCAATCTCCACCGGGATCATTTCCATTATCCCAAAATGTAAGGCTGAAAGGAGTTTCTATGTTTCACGTCTTCGGTGTTGTGAAATATGCCCATAAGAAATATAGCAATTCTTCAAGCCACCCCTTTTGCTTTCTTCCTAATCTTCCTTTAATCCCCATTACTATGCTTTGACCCGCCCTCTCTACTAGGCCATTGCTTTGGGGATGTGCCATTGATGTGAAGATTTGTTGTATGTGCATTTGTTGGTACCAAGGCTTGAAGGGTTTGCCTGCTAACTGCACTCCATTATCGCTTATGATGGCTTGGGGTATCCCGAATCTGCACACAATATTGTCTACCAAAAATCGTTTCATTTGTTCCCCGATGATTTTTGCCAACGGCTTTGCCTCCACCCATTTTGTGAAGTAATCAATGGCGACTACCACGTACTTTACCCCTTGGTCCTTCTGGAAATGGTCCCACTATATCTATAGCCCATTTCTTGATAGGCCATGTTGTACTCACTAGGATCATCGGATGTTTGTGTTGGTGTGTGATGGGAGCATGTACCTGGAAGTTGTCACAATTTTATATCTCTTCCATGTTGTTATGCATCCAGTTCCAAAAGAATCCAGCATTCATGGCCCTGGCCACCATAGTCTTTGGGCATGAATGCATCCCACAAATTCCTTCATGGATCTCTAATATGACATATTTTTCCTATTCTTCATCCACACACTTGAGAGATGGACCCATGTAAGACCTTTTGTATAATTGGTCTTTGAAGATCTCGTATTGCAACACCTTAACTTGAATGTTTCTTGTTGACTTTTCATCTTCAGGGAGGATTCCTTACTTCAGGTATTTTAGGATTGGAGTCATCAAGTATCCCTTCCTTCCTCAATCATGGACATTTCCTTGTAGGAGATGAAAGGGGTTGTTAAAACTTCCACTTTCGCTTCTTTTGCCAAGTGTTTAAATGCCACAAATGCGAGTTCGCTTAGAGCGTTTGCCTTTCTCTTTTGGCCTCTGGATACATGGTTGAGCTTGAAGGATGAGAAAGAACTGGCCAACTTCTTGAATTTTGCCACATACTCTACCATCGTTTCGTCCTTCGTATCGTATTCCGCGTTAAATAGTTTAACCACCAGTTGAGAGTCAGAATATGCTTCTACGTTCCGGGCTTTTACTTTCTGGGCCAGTCTCAGTCTTGCAAGGATGGCTTCGTATTTAGCAGTGTTGTTTGTATGTTCGAAGTCCAGACGTATGGCTTACGTAAGCTCAATGCCTCTGGGACAAATTTGGGTTATCCCTACTCCATTTCCTTCTTCACTGGAAGCACCATTGGTGTGTAGCTTCCACGCAGCTATTTCTTCCTTCTTATTTTCCTTATCTTCCAATTCTTTACACTTTTTGAGTTCTCTTTCTTCCTCCTCGGGGACCTCAGCCAGGAAGTCTGCTAAGACCTGGCCCTTTATAGCCATCATTCTCTTATCTTTTATGTTCTCCTAACTCCACCGCCCACTTGGCCAATCTTACTGAAGTTTGGGTTTCCTCAGGACCTCCCACAACGGTTGATCTAACAGTACCACAATTTTTTGAGCCTGAAAATATCTCCTCAGGCGCCGAGACGCATTTATCAGCACCAGCGCAAGCTTCTCCATTGGTAGGTATCGCTCTTCAGGCCCTTTGAGGGTCCTACTTAAGAAATATATAGGCTCCTGCAATGTTTCCCTTTCCACCACCAATACTGCGCTAACTGTCGTCTTGGATGCAGACACGTACAAAATGAGATCTTCATCTTGTAATGGCGTGGCTAAGGTTGGGAGATTATACAATAGCATCTTCATTTCTTGAAAAGTAGCTTTCGCCTCTCCTTCCCAGCGGAAATGGTTCGTTTGCAAACACTCCTCGAGGACCTTCATGAACGACAATGTTTTGTCAGCGACCTTGGAAAGGAACTGATTTAGCGCTATCAATCTTCCAAAAATCAAGTTTTGATAGTCTTTCATGGTCTTAGGAGACTTCATATTAGCCCCCACCTTAGTCTTCTCCGGGTTTGCCTTGATTCCTCCCTCCGTAACTATTACTCCCAAAAACTTCCCCTCTTCAACCCCGAAGTAACATTTCCCAAGATTCAGCTTCATGTTCTCCCCCTTAAGGGTTTAAATTGTTTCTGTTATATCTTCTAACATTTTTTCTCCATACTCATGATCACAATGTTGTCCACGTACACCTCAAGGTTCCGATCTATTTGGTCACTGAAGAGACAATTCAGGAACCGATGATATGTGGCACCATCGTTCCTGATACTGAATGGCATCTTTGTGTAACAAAATACCCCTTCATCCATGATGAATGCGGTTTTTCCTTCATCTTCATCTTCCAGAGACATTTAGATCTGGTGGTAGCCTTTGTAAGCTTCCATGAAGCATTTTAGTGGATATTGCGCCATCGAATCTATTTTGACATCTATTTTCGGAAGGGGATAGCAGTCCTTGGGACATGCTTTGTTGAGGTCCTTGTCATCCACACACATTCTCCACCCTCCGTCATGTTTCATGACTATCATCGGGTTAGCTATCCAGGTGTGATATCTAACCTATTTCACTATTCCTGCCTTCAATAACTTCTTTGTTTCTTAACATGTTGCCCTACTCCTTTCGGGTCCCATACTTCTCTTTTTCTGTTTCACAGCGAGATACATCTGTGGGTATTTAGCTTATGTTCTGTTAGGCTTCTTGGAATGCCACGCATGTCGTTATGTTGGTATGCAAAGACATCGATGTTATGGAGTAGTAGTTCTATCAAAGCGCTTTTAAATTTGTGACTTAGCTGTGATCCTACTCGGATCGCTTATTTTGGATACCTCTCGTTGAGGGCCCATTCTTCTATACTTCCTTCCTTTTATTTTTCTTTCACTTCTTTCTCTAAGACTGATGTTATTATCTTGTACGATGATTTAACCCAGGCCAAGCTCCGTGGGGTTTGGAAAACCAATGCCTCATGGGGGAGAAGCGTGTGCTTTTAGTCCCCCTATCCAAGGTCTGCCGGGTATTGCACTGTACTTTGAGGGCGACCTAATAACTGAAAAGACGAGTTTCATCGTCCTGTATTTGTCCCTTTTCCCCCACTGTGAAGGGGAGTTTAATCTTTCCCAAGGGCATTGAAACACTGTTGTTGAATCCAACTAGGGGCATGGAATCTTCCTCCAGTTTATCCCTTATATCTATGTCGAACCTTAAAAAAATGTTCATATATTACCTCTACACCCACTTCTCCTAATCTACATGTGTCCCTGCCACTTTGTGTCCTGCGATCTTGGCTGAGATGTTTAGGGGAATTTTTGAACTTCATGGTCTTCTAGGTTTGACATGAGGATCAGAGCCCTCAAGCAGTCAAGGACCCTCGAGATCCTGGCTTTGACTATCCGGGGCATGCGATCTTCATCCCTTCTGCGTATCATGTCTACGAAGGCCTTCTCTCCTTCTTCTTGTTTTAAGGCCTTCTTCTTTTTATCTCCCCCTCCTTTATTTCCTTCAACATGTGAGACAATTACCCCTTTTTGACTGTCAACTCTATTTCTCTTTCAAATACATAGAGTTATCCGTTTTATGCCCACGCCCCTTATAGAACTCACAGTTGGGAAATGACTTAGGCCCTGGTTTGATCAAGGGAGGTCTTGGAAAAGAGTTCTTTACTCTTTTGCTTGCGGGTATCTCGCTTGGGGTTTTGGTGAGGGGGTAAAAGTGTCACAATAAGGGGTTGGGTTCCTCCCCTTGGGCTTGTAATGGGAAAAAACTTGTTTCGTTCTGTCGTATTGAAGCTTAGGCTTGGAATAAATAGTACCTTTATCACGTAGTCTTGATAGCACGTTTGGTCTCCATGAACCAGAGTCCAGCTCTTTCGCCTTGCTGCTCATTTCTTTCCCCTCTCACAAAAGCCCTGACTCTGGCAAACCGTCAAAGGTCTTGGGGAATTTTTCGCCCAACTTTTCACATAATTGGGTGTGTTTTAGGCCATTGATGAAACTGCTAATCTTCGTGACCTCAAGTACACCTTTAATGTTCATACTTTCTTTGATGAACCTCTCTATGTATTGATCTACTCGCTCATCCTCTTTTTGTCTAATATGCATGATTTCATTTGGGTTTTTATGACCTTCTTCTATTGGTTGAAGTTCCTGAGGAATTTGTCACAGAGGTCTTCGTAGCTATCAATACTTCATGTGGGGAGGTTTTCGAACCACAAGCGAGCTCCTTCTGTCAGGGTCTGGATGAACATATGACACCATATAGGCATATTGAAAGTTCTGGATCAAGCGAGTTTAAACGGAAGTTTGGATAGGATAGAGCTAATTCGGTAGAAGAATAGTCATAAGTAGAAGGTTTCATTCATCTCGAAAGACCATACATCATTTTAGAACTGGAGACAAAATTTCTCTAGCATTTCCAAAACTTAACAACTTTGAACCGACGAACCTATATATAGACATGAGGTTGGAACGGATGAACATGTTCATGCGGACTAGGCTACTTCCGTACGGATGTATCTTCATCCTCTCCAACTATTCATGTGTTCGTTTCTAACACGCAACTATACAATATTCAACACACGTTTTATCTAGCCTATTCGTACAGTAGGAGACACACAAAATATGCACTAACAATTTCCCCCTGTACGTCACTATCGAATCTTGATCTTCAAATCTGAAAGCCATGTTTGAATATTCTACAACTTCAATCAAGCATTTGATATCTTCAGATAATTCCCCCTTGATTGATGATCCTCAGGTCCTTGTTTGCACAATTCCTGACCTCCTCTGATTTGCTTAACTTCAATCTTCACGAGTAATCACCAACTTGAAAATAATCAATGTCGCTTCTCTGTTTCAACATTAATCACATCCACATTAAGTTTTTGGTTTACCACTCTAGCTCAATCTCTTAATCTTCAAAAACCCAATCGGGAATTGATAAAAACTTCGAATCACCATCGGTAAACTTTAATACCCAAGAAGATCTAAAATCCCGTTTTCCATAACCATCATTATGCTCAACCAATCTTACAATATTGGTTAGTGTAAATGGTAATATCCATAAGCAGCAAATCTTCATCGGATAACAAATCATCTGGTAACACACTTTGATCTGAGAAACATTCTTCCACAATCAGACTCACATTCTTCCTCTTCAGTCACAATAACAGATATATAATCTTCTCCGTTAGTCCCGACAGCAACTTAATCAACAAACATCATCACTCCCCAGCGATTAGTCCAGAAAACAACTCATTTGCTTGAAGATTAATCATTCTGACACTTTAGACTATCACAGAACTATCAGGTTTTAAGAGCCCTCTGATATCTTTTAAGTATCGACAATACTGGTGCATCTCCTGGCGCTGCTAACCGGCTTGTACGAAGACTGGGACTCAAACCCTCAGACATCAATCTGACCACAATCTGAAGAATCCAAACTTCCTATGATCACGAATTAACGAATCCAGTTCCTATGCATCCCCGGACAATCTGAAGTCGGATCCACCCGAATACTGTTGCACATCAAATTTCAAAAATGTCAGAATTTCAATATATTCTAATGAAATTTTATTCCCCCTTATTTTTGCAAATTCTGACCTCTTTAAAGTCATCACTGAATTTCCACAAAAGTCCATTTTTCATCAATGCAGATATTTCTATTACGGCCCATTAATAGTCACCATACCAAATGATAAAAATTTTTTGGTATCTGTGACTATGCCATTATATTCAACTCTCTATGATCTCATCATTAAATCTATTCTCTTAATCCTCTGACGGTGTCCTCGAACAACCCATATTAGACGTTAAAATCTCAAAAAAATATCAATAACCACATTTTTTCTGGACACTCGTCTCGTATCAAAAATTGGCTTTCTTTTTTTTAGACATTTGACTCATTCGCGCAGATGTAAAGTCTACATTCGTGCGAATGTCTCCTTCGTGCGGATCAGTCAACTGATTTTGGAGAAAAATAGCTAGTTCGTGCGGATGAAGTTTGGTCCGTACGGATGAATGTCTTCCATACGGATGAAGGTTGGTCCGTACGAATGTAAGTCTGGCTCGTGCGGATGAACACGATTTATCAAACGGATAAGGTTTCATTCGTGCAGATGAATGACACCTTCGCACGGATATGACGCACCTGCGCACGAATGTAGTGTCATTCGTTCGAACGCTGCTATTCACATTTTTCGATCCAAAATCTGTATTTCTTCGAATTTTACGATGATTCATCACTAGACTAGGTCGAAATTCATTATTGATCAATCCTTTGGTTTCAATTTTACTTTTTGTCCGTGGATTGTCCTTCAATTTGATGTTTTACGTCTAAAATATCATCAAAACCCATAAATCATGAGCGTAGGTGATTAAATCAACTGTTAGATCGATTGAATCGGTACCGTAGCTCTGATACCAATTGAAAGTTCCGGATCGAGCGGGTTTAGACGGAAGTTTGGATGGGATAGAACTAATTTGGTAGAAGAATAGTCATAAGTAGAAATTTCCATTCATAACGAAAGAGCATGCATCATTTTACAAGCTGGAGACAAAATTTCTCCAGCATTTCCCCTCTGGGATCTCCAAAACTTAACAACTTTGAACACACGAACCTATATATAGGCATGAGGTTGGAACCGATGAACATGTTCGTGTGGACTAGGCTACTTCCGTACGGATGTGCTACATCCATGCGGATGAGCTACATCCGTACAGATGTGTCTTCATCTTCTCCAGTTGTTCATGTGTTTGTTTCTAACATGCAACTATACAATATTCAGCACACGCTTTATCTAGCCTATTCGTACAGTGGCAGACACATAAAATATGCACTAACAACCATCATCCCACTTACCGTCATACTTGTCCACATTGGTGGGTGGTTTCAACTAGGGGGTGATGCCTCTCCTATGCGCTTGCTGAATTTAGACACCTCTACCAAATCCTTTGGCAGGTAGGGTTTGCTTAGTACGTCATTACTTGTGTCTTCGTCCTTCTTTCCCCATTCATGGTTTTGTGGTTTTTACCATTCCCAACATCAATGTTTTCTCTTCCGGTGTAATCTGTTTCAGCACAGACATGAATGCTGCTAGCCGGCATGGGTTGTAGCCATTCATGGCTCCCTCCCCGATTAGGGATGAGGAGCCTCATCCTTGGAGGGGTGTCAAATAAGAGGCTAGCTCACAAACTTGCCAACTTTTCCATTTTGTCTAGGGTTTCAAGTTGTTTTCGCAACTCCTCCTTGTGCGCCAAAACAAATTCTGGTGTGATGTCGGGCTCCTTAATACAGAAGGTCCCAGAATCTGTTTGGTTCTCCGATTCGTCCACAGATCCCTCCATAAGAACGGTTTGCTTTCTGGCATCCTAAGGAGGTTTTGAAGGGAACGGGCTTTGATTCTTTTCAGATGAGCTATCTTTTGAAGAGAATGACATTTTGGGAGGTTTAGCCATGATTATTGGATGCTTTTCTGGGCAGTGTTGAACGTAGACTCGTTCTCAAAAACTAGAAACCTTCTTGAGTGTAGAAGGTCCCACCGATGGCGCCAATGTCGAATCTAAAAAATAGAAGACGTGTCTGTTGACGGAGATCCACTAACATTCACCGCTTCTCAAGAGTAAATCTACAAAAAAGAGCACCGTTAGCCTCGTCACGGAGGGCCCAGGGGGGATCTGTGACCAAGCTCCAGCGTGAGAACAAGTCTCATGCTTTGAATGGGAGTAATCAATGAGTGTAATTAAATGGTCGTAATATTGGTTTGGATCCTCAGTGAGAGTAAATTCTCAGTGTTTTTGTTGTGAAGGTCTTAATAACATACCTTTTCCTTGATCCCCTCCTCTGCTTATAACAAGGAAGCCCTTCTATAGAGGTGGTTCATCTCCTGCTATAGACATTGGATTCTTTACCAGGCAATAAGAATGTCCAGGTAATACACAGAAGGTTGTTCCCTCTGCAAGATATATTGAGATCTTTCACATTTAATGCATGCTTCTTTGTCAAGCAAACTCGCTGCCCATTTTATTCTTAACTCGCTTATGATTCTGACGCCCTTTGAAGTATTAAATGTGACTGAGAGATCACATCGCTTCATACTCATTCGGAACAGCGGTTCAGGCACGTCGGACGTGGCAGGGTGACCAACGTCTTTGACGAGGTCATTACTTTACATGGAAAACTACCTTGGGCTCAAGCCCTATACATCTAATAAAGGCAACAGGCCCAGACGAGGGAACCCGTTAAATGAACCTCATCGTCATGTACCTTTTCTATCTGATATATGTCACACCCCAATTTCCACATGTAATTCAGTAGGCCCGGCGGGGAGTATCGTGACGTAAAGTTGATATCATCATAAACAATTATAACACAGAACAACACAGCGGAAGGCATGGAGTAAAACACAAACTATAACAAACCATAGAGTGTCAAGGGTTCGAAAAACAATTATACAAACATATACATGGCTTGTAATAAGATCCACAGGCGGATCGAATAACATACAAAATGAAAACAGACTATACAGGCACTTCTACAAGGTCACAACTCCTTAGTATAATTGCCCCGCAGCTTCCGACCTATTACGTACTTGTACCTGTAACTTAATCTTTAAAATACGTCAGTGTAAACTGGTAAATACAATTAGCCGACACATTTTAAAAAAATCATTTTGAAAATGGTTTAGGTGCGCTAGGCACATTTTCACAAATAACTTGCGACAGTACCAAAGACCTTGTATACAGATTTACATGTCCGTCTTTTACATATGGGGCCTAGTACAAAAACCGAGACATGATCGACTGACACACCACTTCCGAACTTTCACACAGAAAGCAGATAATAATAATAATAATAATAATAATAATAATAATAATATAATAATAATAATAATAATAATAATAATAATAATAATAGCAGTTACCGATGTATGCCTACACCAATGCTTAAGTTGTGGCCACTAGCACTTTAGTGAGCCAAGTATATCCCAGACACGGTCAAGCCCACCCCAAATGTTTGAGTTTCAGAGAAAACAGATTAGAATGGGTTATGTATTTTAGTTAATTATCACAACTGGATAAAACATGATTTCCATACCCGACCAAGCGGTAATAATTTACCGTATCCCAAACCCGTATAGGGAAAATAGGTTAAGAGTACTTACCTGAGCTAAGTCTTCGAGAATTCCAAACTCACCGCAAATCAAAGTTACGTACAGGCACAATCTACCAGAAGGCGTTTAGTCTGGAGTGATGGTATTATTAACCAAATTATAATGCTAACGGGTCCTTAATTGAGTCTTAGACTCGAATCGGCTAGTCTTACGTTAAAACAAAACAGTACGATACGCTAGATTATGCGGTGACCGGAATAGAAGGTTAATTGGACCCAACAAGTATCATGACTTGTATAATATGGGTATACCAATAACATTCTGGATTTTGATAAATAAAAGACAAGGTTAAACCCGTTTCGGCTAAATTACGTAAACTAGTCACGTGTGCTAATTGTAAGCGTATAAGCGGAACCGGGTAACCGTAGGAGTCATATACAAGTTCCATATAAAAAATAAATTTAAAATATGTTCATAAATCAGTAGTTTTTCCAAATATAGGCCCGTAATGTATTTTAAAAAAACGAATTATGTCTTATAAGGGCATTTTAGTCATTTTATAATTTATAAAAGTGTTTATAAGAAGTCTGATGCCAAGGTTCATAATATACTATAAAAATACTTATTTTATGATGTCATAATAGTAGGATATCAAATATATGTGTGTTTGATAGTTTTAAATCAAACTATGTCCCGTAGGGGCATTTTAGAAATTTCGCAAATAGCTTTGAAGCCATAATTGGGATTCTGAGTTCGGGACTTGTACTTACTGTAAAATTATTGAAATTAAGTTTATAAATCAATAGGTAACAAGTCTTGGCTCATAATTATGGTTTTAAACCATACTATGCGCCGAAAAGGCGTAAAAGTCGATAAATGCCGTTAAATACGATATTTAAGGTAAATAGAAGTTATGACCTGTTTTATATAACAAAATATGTCATTTAGCATATTATATCAGTAGGTAAAGATTTGGTTACAAAAAGGTTAGTTAAAGTCACTTTGCGCAAAAAGGATAGTTTGGTCATTTGTCGGCATTATACGAATCTTAGGCCTTCATTCAGGTTGTGATCTGAATGAATATCCCAATATGTCCTACTTATCATATTACATAGTAGTTATTTCACCTTGGTGATAAAACCATGTTTAACTTATCTAAAATGCTGAAAAGGGCATTTTAGTCGTTTAAAAGCATGTAATATGCCGTTTTAACAAAATTTGGTTCATGATCAGATTCTTGACATCATTATAACTTGCTTATGTTTACAAGTCAGTTTATAACATATTTTTATATGCGTGGATGTTTAAAACCTTGATTTGTGCAAAAAGGGCCTTTTTGTAAAAGTTTAAGCAATTTAGCGGAACTTGCATAATAGCTCGGATTGTTAAGGAATCAAGTAGTATAACTTTAGGAAGTTATACTATACTTAAACATGATATTAAAATGACCTAACATCAGTAGCTTAACTAGCTAAATCAGTCCAGAACTGAAAGTCAAAGCAGAAGTCAAACTTTATGACTTTCGGTTGTGAACCGACTCTAGACCAAGACTTGATCAGTTATGAATTTTAGGAAATCTGGCCAGTTTGACTTTTGTTGACTTTTACTTTGACTCGTCGATTGGTCAAGAATTCATGGTAATCTGGAGGTGCCCTCTTGAGGTATTAACACCTACAATATTACAATCACGTAGCCACTTTCGTTATGATCGATGGCTGGACCATCAAGGTCTTAGCTCAAAGTCAAGGCGTTTTTACGTCAAGAATTTGACCTTAGCTTAAATCCTAATGAAAAAGACTTAGCACGAATTTGAACACTTGCACAAGGTCCAGATGATGCTAAGAGCACTAAGGAATGCTTGAAAATGGCCAGGAGCTTCTCTTGATGAACTTTGTGAGTTTAAAGTGCATGTAAGTTTGTTACAACTCACAAATTACTCATCTTAAAGCCATTGAGGAGCTAGGAGAGGTTACCAGATGTTATAGGACGTCAACAAGTGTCCATGGACGTGGCAAGATGAGGGAAAAGGTGGATTTACGGCAAGAAGTGGCAGAACATGGTTCTGCCATGTTTCTGTTCGCTGGCAGGTCCCTACGGACCGTATAGGCTTGGCCATGCGGTCCGTAAGGACCTCTGGAGCCCACTGTTTTGATAAGCCATGCGGACCGTATGGCTTTAGCATTGCGGTCCGCAAGGCCTTTCAGAAAATTGAAATTTTTCCCTTTTTTCATTTAAGCCCCTCAACTTCCATCATTCGCATAATGAGGTTATAATGTATCATTTTCAATGACTTAGGTCCATCCTGTTTTACCATACAGCACAAGAGGATCACCGGGACATGTCTCGAAACTTAATTGGATGTAAAACACGTAGTTTTACGTCCTCACCCCCTTAAAATAAATCTCGACCTCGAGATTTTTAATTAAATAAATATGGGTATTTCTGCCGCATAACGGACTCAACTTCCCAAGTATATTCGGGACCTCTACGAGCATCCCATTTAACCTTTACAATCGGCACACGCTTCCTGCGGAGCTTCTTAACTTGTCAATCTTCAATCGCCACGGGTTTCTCAATGAACCGCAGGTTTTAATCAATTTGCATGTCTTCGTGTGGCATAGCCAACGATTCATCCGCCAAACACTTCTTCAAGTTGGAAATGTTGAATACATCATGGATTCCACTGACTTTTCCGACAGTTTCAACTTATATGCCACAGATCCAATACATTCAATAATCTAGAACGGTCCGATGTACCTTGGGCTTAACTTTCCATTCTTTCTGAAGCGCATAACGCCTTTCCAAGGCGACACCTTCAATAAAACCTTGTCCCCTACCTAGAACTATAGAGGTTTACGCCTCTTATCCGCATAGCTCTTCTGCCGATCCCTGGCAGCCTTAAGACGATCATGAATTTGCAAAATTTTGTCTGTCGTCTCTAGGAGAATCTCTGGTCCTGTCAGTTGAGCTTCGCCAACTTCTACCCAGCAAACAGGCGTCCTGCATTTCCTTCCGTATAAGGCTTCAAATGGAGCGGCCTGAATGCTTGCGTGATAACTATTATTATAGGAGAACTCGACTAGAGGCAAGTGTTTGTCCCAACTTCCTCCTAGATCAATTACACACGCGCGTAACATGTCTTCCAAACGTTCACTTTGTCCGTCTATCTGCGGGTGGTATGCCGTACTAAAGTTCAGTCGCGTGCCAAGGCCTGTTGAAAGCTTCCCCAAAAGTGTGAAGTATACCTTGTGTCTCTATCGGACACAATGGATACCAGCACGCCGTGTAAGGATACGATTTCATCCACATAAAGTTTTGCCAATTTATCGGAACTGTAAGTTTCTTTAATGGGTAAGAAATGATCCGACTTGGTCAATCTGTCCATGATAACCAATATCGTGTCATTTCCGCGATTTGTCTTTAGTAACATGGTAATGAAATCCATAGTTACACATTCCCATATCCACATGGGGGTCTCTAGTGGCTGCAGTAGTCCCAACCGTTTCTGATGTTCGGCCTTAACTTGCGAACACGTTAAGCATTTAGCTACATAAGTAGCTATGGATTTCTTCAACCCTGCCCACCAATAGTTGGGCCTCAAATCTTTGTACATCTTATCACTACCCTGGTGAACAGAGTATTTAGAACTATGTGCTTCTTGGAGGATCAAGTCCCTAAGCCCTCTAAAAACTGGAATCCAAATTCGTCCACAGAATCTAAGGATTCCGTCACTTCTCGGCGTGAGTTGTTCCACAACTCTACCTAATTCTTCATTCGGAAGATTCGCCTCTAACAAGGCTTGCTGCTGAGCTTGCAAGGTTTTCTCATTCAAGTTATTTCTTACTTCCATACTTTTGGCGTTAACCCGAATGGGTTTAATCCTTTCCTTGTGACTTAAGGCATCAACAACCACATTTGCCTTGCCTGGGTGGTAACGGATCTCACACTCATAATCATTCAGCATTTCCATCCAGCATCGTTGTCGCATGTTCAAATCTTTCTGGTTGAATAGATGTTGGAGACTTTTATGATCAGTGTATATAATACACTTTGTCCCGTAAAGGTAATGTCTCCAAAGTTTAAGTGCAAATACCACAACGCCTAACTCCAAATCGTGCGTGGTGTAGTTTCTTTCATGCACCTTCAGTTGTCTTGAAGCATAAGCGATAACTTTTCCTCTTTGCATGAGCACACATCCCATCCCTGTGTGCGACGCATCACAATAGACCACAAAGTCTTCAATTCCTTCAGGTGAGGTTAGCATGGGAGCATTACTTAGTTCTGCTTTAGAATATCAAAGGCTTCATGCTGCTTCGGACCCCAAACAAACTTAACTTCCTTATGGGTTAATGAGGTCAACGGGGAAGCTATCCTTGAAAAATTCTCGATAAATCTCCGATAGTAACCAGCCAGTCCCAAAAAGCTTCGGATTTCAGACGGTGTCTTAGGCGCTTGCCAATTCATGATAGCTTCAGTCTTCGAGGGATCTACCTGGATTCCACGTTCACTGACAACATGTCCTAAGAACTGAACTTTGCGTAACCAGAACTCACACTTAGAAAACTTCGCGTAGAGTTTCTCTTGTCTCAGCAATTCTAGAATACACCTCAAATGTTTCTCAAGGTCAGCCTGACTGCAAGAATAGATAAGAATGTCGTCTATGAAGACAATGACAAACTTATCGAGGTAAGGTTTGCAAACTCTATTCATTTAATCCATAAAGGCTGCAGGTGCATTTGTGAGCCCAAACGGCATCACTAAAAACTCGTAGTGTCCATACCTTGTTCTAAATGCCGTTTTCGGAACATCTTCTGTACGAACCTTGAGTTGATGATATCCAGACCGTAAATCAATCTTTGAAAAGTAACTCGCTCTCTAAAGCTGGTCAAATAAGTCGTCGATCCTGGGTAAAGGGTAGCGGTTTTTTATCGTTAAGTTATTCAGTTCATGGTAATCTATGCACATCCGCATCGAACCATCCTTTTTCTTCACAAACAAAATTGGAGCTCCCAAGGCGAAGAGCTTGGTTGAATAAAACCTTTCTCTAGAAGTTCTTCAAGTTGTGTCTTTAATTCTTTCATTCCTGTTGGTGCTAAATGATACGGAGCTCTAGCGACAGGAGCTGCCCAAGGTATAATATCAATTCTAAACTCCACTTGCCTGTCCGGGGGTAGACCAGGCAAGTCTTCGGGGAATACATCTGCAAATTCTGAGATAACAGGAAATTCTTCAATCTTCGGTTTCGGCTCGTCAATAGTCACTTGTGCCATGTAAATGACACAATTCTTCTTTACACTCTTCGATGTTTTCAGTAATGATATCTTCTCCGCTAATCCATAATGTGAATCTCCTTGTATAGTAAGCACATCACCGGTTGGGGATTTGATTTCAATGAGTTTCTTGTTGCAGGCTATATGGGCTTGGTTACTAAACCACCAATCCATACCAAGAACCACATCAAATCCGGCCAATTTCATTGGCAAAAGTGAAACAGGAATGGAATGATTCTTAATGGATATGAAACATCCATCGAGAATCGTAGAAGCAGTTTCAATCATTCCATCGGCGAGTTCTACATCATATGTTATGTCTAGAGTTCTTATGGGCAGATTTAATAAGGCACTAAACTTATGATCTACAAAAGATTTAACGGCCCCTGAATCAAAAAGAACTCTAGCATAAACATTATTAATAAGAAACGTACCCGTA
This sequence comes from Scalesia atractyloides, assembly GCA_947069175.1. Classification (NCBI taxonomy): domain Eukaryota; kingdom Viridiplantae; phylum Streptophyta; class Magnoliopsida; order Asterales; family Asteraceae; genus Scalesia; species Scalesia atractyloides. The sequence goes on from CAMTDV010000024.1 coordinate 21,476,788, forward strand.
ATCACATTGTCATCCTTGACAGCTTCCTTGGCATTCATTTGAAAAGCACGAGCTTTTCCTTTCTTTGATCCCTCTCCCTGGGTAGCGTCGTCTTTCTTATATTTAGGACAATTAGGTTTGATATGCCCCTTCACGCCACAGTTGTAGCATGTGGCATCTTTCAAGTCCTTACAATCTAGGGCCTTGTGCCCCATCTTTTTACATATACCACACGGTTTAGACTGAGAATCATCTCGACACGAGCCATGGTGTCGTCGGTTTCATTTCCTACACTTAGGTCTATCATCTGACCTCTGGTGGTTCCGGTTGGATCCAAACCTTCGGTATTTGTTCGACCGATGATTTCAGTCATCCTCTATCTTTTTCTTCCCCTCTGCTTCAAACTTGATGGATTGATGCCTTTTCAAGTCCTGGGTAAGTGTCAAAGCCAGCTCTGCTGTAGATCTGAAAGTTTCTGGCCTTGAAGCCCTGACATTTCCTTTGATCTCTGGTTCCAGATCACCAATAAAACGCGCGATGCGTTTAGATTCAGGGGTGATCAGGTATGGTACCAATCTTGACATGGAGTTGTAATCAGACAAATACTTCCTACAGTCTAAGTTCTTCATTTGTAACCCCGGAAAGTTTGTTTCAATCTTTTCCACCTTGTGAGGTTGGCAGTAGGTTTCCTTTATCAATTCTACAAACTTAGTCCAACTTAAGTTATACAGATACACTTTCCCAACAAACTGTATCATTGACTTCCACCAAGTCAGGGCATCGCCCTTAAAAGATTGCGCAACATACTTTACTACGTCCTTCTCAGCACATCCACTTATCTCTACTACCGATTCAATCTCATCCAACCATCTAAGGGTTTCAACTGCCCCTTTTCACCGGTGAAATCACGAGGTTTACAAGATGCAAAGTATTTATACGAGCAACCCTCTTTGGAGAAATTAGTCTTCTTCTGATATTCTTCTCTCTCTCTCTCTCTCTCCTCACATTCGAGGAGTGTTCCGAATATTCCTTCTTTTCTAAAGGAGGCTTTGAGAATTTCTTGGTGGTATGCTTGGAGGTGTGCTTGGACGAGTATTTAGAATGTGAAGCACTCGACTCTAATTGCTTTTCAGCGTGATTCTTTATTGCCTTATCGACTTTTGTGGCAATAAGTGCTTGAAGATCTCCTTTTGTTATAACAATGTTCTCATTCACGTCATCGTCCTTCCTTTGGCTGTTAACTTCATTTGAATCTGCCATTTGTCCGCTGAAGCTAAAATAATAATGGTATAAAAATTTTAATTAGTCATACATGCTTGATGACTTGCATAACAATGCGGGGCATGGTATAATTATACCAAGTTTATGGGGGTGTTTAATATGGCACAAACGGCCTGTCACAAAGGACAAAATAAGAGTAGTACAAATGGCTTCGAGGTTTGAATGAAATCTTTTACCTCGAGACAGGGAGTCGTAGACTACATCTGTCACTGTCACTAATGGACAAGGATATAACCTGTTGCCAGTACATCAGTAATGGATGTTTAATAAATGGGCCACAGGTATTATACCGCTAATGGATGTTTAATAACAGATTCATCAGATGGATGCTATTTAGCCAAAGATCAAATTGATCACGTATGCTTATTATATTTCGGACATAGTCCATAATCTTAGACGGCTCGTGTGGTTCCTTAAGTCACACTGCCCAGGAGTGTTAACACTTTAAAGATGTTAACTTTTAGAGCAAATCTTAAAATGGTTTTCAATAGCTAGTCCCGATCGGGCAGACTAGGAGGCTTAGAACGTAGGTCACTACCTCTGGGTAGAAGGGAAAGCTCAACCTTAACTATCATGGTAGAGTACCATATAATTCAATCTACCGTTTTGCCATTATATGTGACCTAATCACTTGGCGGGCATAAAACCATTAAGATGATCCTTTTGAATATTTCGCAGATCATAAATTTCGAATTAAAATCGAGAAGTTTGCTTGAACAACGAATGAAACAGAGTATAATAATAATAAACTCCAAAATTCTCATTTATTTAAAACTTTACAATAATGCCTAAAAATTAGGACTTTTAATATTACAAAATTTGTCCTCGCAGGGACTAAATAAAGACAATGTCCACACAGGGACTTCTTGAAAAGTAAAATTACATAATCAAAATATAAGGTTTTAATCACCCTTTTCTCTTTTATCAGCCTCACAAATCTCTTCAAATACTTTTTGTTTTTCTTTTATGATTTCTCGGTTTTCCGCTGAAATTATTTTATCTGTTCTAACGTTTCTTGCACCTCTAATACTGGTGCTTGAGGTTGAGGCTGCTGAGGCTGTGGTTGTAGCGCACCTGGATGTTGGTATACATATGGTGGAGGTGCACCGGAAGGATGGTATCCATAAAAGGGATATCACCCGCTGAATATGGCACAGAAGAATATGGTGGAAAAGGAGAAGGGAAAAGATCATTGTGTGCTGCTGCCTCAATGTAGGGATCTTGCGATGGTGCCTGGTGAATATAGTTAGGCAACCCAGAAGAAGAAGCGAAAGGGTTATATCCAGACGAGTCTGGATATGAGGGAATTGGGTTTTCAAAACCCGAAGGTGGTAGTGGTGGTAGTTGGGACGAAAGCCCAACAGTGGATTGTGGTGGTTGAGGCAAAGGCTCAACTGTTGGTTGTGGTTGGTTTTCCACAAAAGGTGAAGTATGTAGGATCCACCCATTTGTGGGTCATCAGGAATAGTAGGGTAAGGGTTAGGTAAGAGCGACCCTACTCTTGGTCCTAGGCGCACTGACATGCCGCCCCACGTCTTCTTGGTGGTTGTGGCACGGGCGGTGGTTGCGGTTGCTCCACCGGTTGGAATTGCACTTCCTCATGCGGAGGTAGTTCCGATTGTGGGGTATGGTAGGAGGGTGTGCTGTGGTATGATGGGGTGTTATAGAAGACATATTGTCCCCATCTTTCTTGAAAATCGTCAGGGAAGTATTGAGGGGATCCAGCATATGAATTTGAACCGCTGGAAAGTTCAATAGGGTGCCCCATCAACCCTGTTTGAGGCATTTCCGGGTCAGAATCTTCCTCCATAGGTTCAATGGAGTCTTCGGGAGAAGTAACAGAGGGTGAAAGTAGGCGAATGTCAGTGTTATAATTTCCCTGAAAAGAATGGGAATGAGAGTGATGGGAGTGGTGGCTATGGTGGGAGTGGTGAGAGTCTGGCGGTGGCGAATATTCGTGGGAGATAGAATGTCGGTATGGCTCCCACGGCGATGAAGAATAATCCGATCCTTCGTACGGGCTAAATTTGTGGATGTTGGAGGGTCCTTGGCCTGATGACCCGCCTCTCATTAGACCTTTCCCTTTTGGTCCGCGTGAAAACTTGGGCGGCATGGTCCTGCTCCAAAAACAAGTTAAAACATAACAAGGCAGAAAATGAATAATAAAATGGGGTAATGAACGATCCTAGGTCATAGCCTAGACTTGAGAGTTTAAGGAATGTGTTACTGTGTCGTTTGAGATCAAACACTAAAGACTAGTTTGAATTCCCTCAAACGTTGGCTCTGATACCAACCTGTCACACCCCGATTTTCACATGTAATCCGGTGGGCCCCGGCGGGGAGTATCGTGACATAAAGTTGATATCATCATAACCAATTATAACACAGAGCAACACAGCGAAAGGCTTGGAGTAAAATACAAACTATTACAAACCATAGAGTGTCCAGAGTTCGAAACACAATTATACAAACATATACATGGCTTGTATTAAGATCCACAGGCAGATCGAATAACATACAAATGAAAACAGACTCTACATGCACTTTTACAAGGTCGAAACTCGTTAGTATAATTGCCCCGCAGCTTCCGGCCTATTACGTACTTGTACCTGTAACTTAATCTTTAAAATACGTCAGTTAACACTGGTAAATACAATTAGCCGACTCATTTTAAAAAAATCATTTTGAAAATGGTTTAGGTGCGCTAGGCATATTTTCACAAATAACTTAGGACAGTACAAAAGACGATAATAGCCAGCTAGTCCAAGAAAAGATCTTACTTCAGTTGGTGTACATGGAGCTTGCCATTCTTGAACTGCTTTGATCTTTGAAGGGTCAACATGTATTCCTTTGTCATTGACTACATGCCCGAGGAATTGCACCTCTTTTAACCAGAATTCACATTTGGAGAACTTGGCATAAAGCTTTTCCTTTTCTAGAAGTGCAAGAACGAGTCGAAGATGACGCTCATGATCAGCTTTAGATTTTGAATAAATAAGAATATCGTCGATGAAGACTATAACAAATCGATCAAGATAAGGTTTGCAGACTCTGTTCATTAGGTCCATGAAGACAGCTGGTGCGTTGGTTAATCCAAACGGCATAACCATGAATTCATAGTGGCCATAACGAGTTCGAAAAGCAGTCTTAGGGACGTCTTCTTCATGCACTCTAAGTTGGTGATAGCCAGATCGAAGATCGATTTTTGAAAAGCAGCTGGCACCTTGTAGTTGGTCAAGAAGATCATCAATGCGAGGTAAAGGATAGCGATTTTTGATGGTTAACTTGTTGAGCTCTCTGTAGTCGATGCACATACGGAAAGATCCATCTTTCTTCTTTACAAAGAGGACAGGTGCACCCCAAGGCGATGAGCTAGGACGTATGAATCCCTTGTCAGTCAACTCTTTCAATTGACTGGCTAGCTCTTGCATTTCAGAGGGGGCTAACCTATATGGAGACTTTGCAACTGGTGTAGCACCAGGTATAAGATCAATACGGAATTCGACGTCTCTAACTAGAGGAAGTCCTGAAATGTCGTCAGGAAAGACTTGTGGGAAGTCTTTTACTACAGGAATGTCTTCAAGTTTCTTCTCTGCGGTTCCCTTTTTGATGATATGGGCTAAAAACGCGACATAATTCTTGCGAAGATATTTTTGAGCTTGAAGACAAGACATTAAGCTGAGCCCTTTCGACGAGGTTTCTCCAATGATTCGAAGAGTCTGACCGTTTGAAAGAGGAATACGAATAAATTTTTCACGACAAACAACTTCCGCCTGATGTTGACTGAGCCAATCCATACCGATTATGATGTCAAAACTCCCAGCTTCATAGGAATAAGGTCGACTGAGAAATCGTGGTCGTTTAAGGTGAGTGTACAGTTGCGTAAAATAGAGTCTAATGAAACTGGTTTCCCGTCCGCAACTTCTACCGTTATGGATTCCGCGAGCTTATCCCGATTTTTGTTTAAGATAGGTTCAAATTCTAAAGATACAAAACTTCTATCCGCACCAGTATCAAATAACATAGAAGCATATCTACCATTTATAAGGAACGTACCGTTGACCACATTGCCGTCAGCTCTGGCCTGGTTCGCGTTAATATTGAAAGCTCTTCCTCTTGCAGGTGGAGGAGCTTGGTTCGCTTGATTCACTAGGTTGGCTTGGGCCTGAGCATGAATAATATTAACCAGCCTTGGACATGTGTTTCTGAAATGACTTGGGTCGCCGCATTTGAAGAAGCCCGCATAGGTTGGCCCATAGGATAATTGGGTTGGTAGTATGTTTGGGCTAAATGTTGGGTGGGTGGAAATGGTAGGGGTTGTTGGGCTTGACCCGTTAACTGTTGGTGGGTTTGGGTTAAATGTTGGTGGCGGTTTGTTCGTTGAGGCATGCGGTAGGTTTGTACAGTATGTCCTGCGCGTCCGCAGCCGGTGCAGTATTGGCAAGGATGATCAGGGGAATGGTGATATTGGCAACGGTTACATTTTGGTAACGGGCCAGTGTAGGGTCTTCTGTATGGTGCGGGTGAAGGAGTGACTTGAGTAATGGGTGCAGCAGGAATAGGGGTGTTGGTTTGGGTAACTGCAAAATTTCTGGTGTTGCGCTTCCTCTTATTGGCGAACTTAGAGGAAGGAATGGGGTGGTTTGAAGTTTGTCCCTCAACAGGGGCTTTCTTCTTCACTTTTTGAACTTCCCGTTGCGAATTCGGTTTTCGGTCAGTTCAGTTGCTAACTCCATAGCCGCTTCAAGTGTTACTGGTGAAACGCTGAGAACTGAATCTTGGATTTTCGAGGGAAGTCCTCGAATATAATGTTCAATCAGACGATAGGTTGGTGTGAACAGATTTGGAACCATTTGGTTCAACTCCAAAAACCTCTTGTTGTAGGTAGTGTGATCACCCTCCTTTTGCTTTAGAGCATGGAATTCATCCTCCAACTTCTTAATTCACTTCTAGGACAGAAACGCCTAGTCATGATTTCCCTTAACTCCTCCCAAGTTAAGGCCATCGCATCTTCAGTTCCCCTCTTCCCTTTCTCAGTATTCCACCAAGTGAGAGCTACTCCAAGTAGTCTCCCGGTGGCGTATCGAACCTTGCGATCCTCAGGACAATCGCAGTTTAGGAAGGTGTTTTCCATCTCCTCGAACCAATGTAGGAGAGCAGTGACACCCTCGGTCCTTTCAAATTTAGGAGGATCACAGGACTTAAAATGTTTGTAAGAGCACTTGTTGGTGGGAGGGTTGTCGATGTTCTGGTCCTGTTGTTGGGGAGGGTTAGTAGGATTTGTAGCAAGGGCTTGTTGTACTTGGACCACAATGTCAGGAAGTATCGTGGCCATTTGTTTCGCGATCTGAGTGGCCAAACGTTCCTGAGACCTTCCCGATCTTTTACCCCTTCGTTGTTGTCTAGACGACATCTACAGGATCATAAAATGAGAAGATTGTGAGTTTATGGTGTCTTTTTAGGTGTCATGTGTCTTTAAGAAAATGAAAATAACATAAATATCAATAATGCAACTACATCCATAGGATGTCTTGGGTTCGCTCATGTTGGGCCTCAAATGTCCCCCATACCTTCACCTACATAGTCATGTGGGCCCCCATGGCTATTGGCTTGGTAGGATTCACATTAGTATTGGCAATTTAACACTCGCATCCCCCGAATGCAAACCACAAAATATGTTCATGAGATGTTTGGTCGGAACGTGTCCAGGTGTAGACACAATGACAACTCAAAGTGGGGTTAGCTCACACAACGTTTGGTATAGCATGCTTTGGCCTAATAGGTACTTCGTACTCTCATCGTTAGTCCCCAGGTAGGCAAACTGGTCCTTTATTTTGGATTATACGAATGCCAGCCTAGACAGGACGTTCCGACTACCGGTACTGGTACCCTTCCAGTTACTACATGCCCGTCATGAGAACTCACTTTGATGAGATTTGAAAACACGAAAATCATTGTAAAAGCAATCATGATGTGGTGTGTGCTTTCATGGATGTGATATGTTATGAGCGTACGATTTATGATAGGCATTATATGATAATACATACTTATGAACATGCTTGTACAATATCAAATGTAACATTTAACATAAAACATATAGACATCATGAAATTTGGCATATAACACACAAAAATCTTATAAGTTTCTAATCGACTATAGTATAGGCTCTAAGGGTCTAATAACCTATCCTATATCCCTATAGTCATGGCTCTGATACCAATCTGTCACACCCCGACCCGCAGCGGAATAAGAGTCGGGGCATAATTGGGTTATCACCAAAGCTCATGACATTACTATTATGTTTCATATTTAATAAAGTCAAAGTTACATTTCCAAAATCCAAACATGTTCATTCAATACAAGGAAAATAAGCCAAGCATAACAATCCCAACACTAAATCATTTTATTCTTCTAGTCCAAGTCCTATGTGTTCCTAGCTGTTGCTGCTTCACCTGTATCATGTGTAAAATGGGGGTTTTTGGGTCAACATAAGTTGGCGAGTGAACCTTATTAGATAAACATTTATTAAAGAATTTATGGTTAGTTTATCAATGAAAAATTGTGCATAATCATAGATGAGCAAATGTAAATAATCAAGTAATGGCAAATAGCAGTCACAACTATAACATACAATAACACATGGCAGCATACATGAACATACCAACATCATTCTGTAAATAACATAACTGAACTGTGCGATCAAGGCTCAATCAACGTAGCGATCGATTGCATGTATAAATGAACTGTGCGATCAAGGCTCAATCAAACGGAGCCGATCGTATTGCATGTACTGAAAATGAAACTGTGCGATCAAGGCTCAATCAAACGGAGCCGATCGTATGTGGGCACGCCAGGTTCAACCGCATAATAAAATGGGGAACATGCTCAACGCTCATAATGTAATGGGGAGCGGCGGCCTATGAAATTGCATGTACTGAATAATAAATTTCATCCAATAATAACTACTTAACAGCATCAAACTAAATACACATGTTCATGATATGATGTATGCACAATGGTTTAGTTATAGTATATATATACAAAGACACATGATACACCCCAAAACGTGATTAAAACGGGGAATTTGTAAGATTCACTCACATTGGGTGCGTTGGATTGGAGATGGTGAGATGCGCACGAATTTGATGGGCGGACAACGAGAAATACTAACCTAAATAATAACGGAAAAATATATTAAACGAGTGGATTTTATTAAGGGTTTTAATGAAATTTTTAGATATATTTTTGTGAGTTCAAGGCCATTTTCTATCTTTAAAAATGTTATTTTTAAGTATTTTTAATTGATTTTTAAATTAAATTAAATAAATAAAAATATAAAAAAATTGTTTACTTAATTTTGACCGTTGACCGTTGACCGTTGACCGGTCGGTCAGCGTATTAATTTGCGCCGGTTGAGGCTCGAACCGGCAATCTCCCGTACGCGTGCACGCAGCTCTACCAACTGAGCTACGTGTCTATCCCGAAATAATCTCGTTTTTATTTATACTTATACACTTATTCAGTTAAATCAGAATTTCCTTTATTTACAAAAACATTTTAATTCAATCGGACCGGTGCTCGTGACGGGTTTCGAACGCGCGACGTGTGGTTCATGTTGCACACAGTCCACCGCTGGACTGTGTGTCTAACCTGGTTATTATCTCAGTTTTTATTATACTTAACAACTAACTGAGTTAACCCGGTTAGTTTTTGATCAAAAAGGCTTTTTATTATAGAAGGAATGCGTATAGCAGGAATCGAACTCGGGACGTGCGTGTGTATTTTGCACACAGTCCACCGCTGGACTGTGTGTCTAACCCGTTTATAATTCCGATTTTAATTAACCTTATGTTATGTTGCGTCTTCATCTTCTTCGTTGATTTTGTACAGAAAAATTATTCCGAATGTTATGACCAATTCTTGACGTATACGTTTTACGAGTAATTTAAAAGTAGAGAATGGAGAGAGTTTAAGGAAAAAGAATTACCGATTGATGTTGTTCACAGAATTCCGGCGGAGGTGCGTCGGTACTGAAAGTGAACTCCGGCTGTTGAAACCAATTAGCAGCTTTGTTCGATTATTTAAGAAGTTGAGTCACTTAAACAAGGTTTAACAGAAGTTTGGGAGATCATACCCGTTCACAGTGTGATTCCGGCAGTTTCAGGAGTTTTCCGGCGAAGGTAAGATTTTCGATAAACGTTGACTAGGATCGATTCTGAGGGTGGAGTTGTGTTAGTGACTGATTAATCACATGATTGAAACAGAAAGAGTCGGAGAAAATACCGTGCGGATGTGAGTCCCGGTTTTCCGGCGACTTGCAGAATTTTTCCGGCGATTAGATTTGAGCTTCTCCGGTGGACTGTAAGGTTGCGGAAATGCAATTGGAAACTTTGCGGAGTGTTTTGAGTCGCAGGAAAAGTCTATGATTGAAGTAGTTCGAGAATTGACAACTTTCGGTTATTAAACCGATCTACTTCCGAATTCAAGTTCCACTCATGGCAGCATTGATTGAAATCGTCCGTTTATCGGTTATCACTCGCTGAATCGAGAGTATCCAAGTCGATTTGAGTGATTGATAACCGGTTTCAGTTACAATGTATAAAATCGATTGATTTACCTTAGTCCATAAAAACTATTTGTTTCCTAAACATGACAGAAAACAAACAAGTGGCGGAGTGGTCTTGTGATTGAGTGTTAAGTTGTTGAAGGGTGTCTTGGCTGACCCGGGTTCGAGTCCCGACAGCGTTATATTTTTTTTATTTATTTATTTTAACTTTTCATCAAATATAATTTTTATAGTTTAGTTTATTTATTAATTATGTATTGTTTTAAATCAAAATAATCATAAATATTCGACATAACTTTTATAACTTGATATTCGATTACAAAACGGAGCGGGTTTTGAAAACCCGATTTTTACAAATGTTACAGTATCCCCTACTTTTAGGAATTTCGTCCCGAAATTTAAGTAGTTGAAGTAGTAAGAAAAAGATGCGGGTATTTTTCACGCATTGAGTCTTCACGTTCCCAAGTAAACTCAGGTCCCCGTTTCGACTCCCAGCGTACCCTAACAATTGGAATGCGACTTCGTCGAAGACGCTTCTCCCCGTAGTCCATGATCTCCACTGGTCTTTCAATAAAATGCATAGATTCATCAATCTGAATATCTTCCAGCGGAATATGGAGATTCTCATCAGCGAGGCACTTCTTCAAGTTCGACACGTGGAATGTGGGATGAATCCTGTTGAGTTCTTCTGGTAGGTCAAGCTTGTATGCTACAGGACCTACTCTTTCGAGTATCTTGAAAGGTCCTACGTAATGTGGTGCTAGCTTCCCCTTTTGACCAAAACGAACTACTCCCTTCCACGGTGATACTTTTAAAAGCACATGATCACCAATGTTAAACTCTAAGGGCTTCCGTCGTTTATCTGCATAACTCTTTTGAAGACTTTGAGCCGCTAGAAGATTGTTTCGAATTTGATGGATCTTATCTGTGGTTTCTTGGATCAATTCTGGACCAGTAATTTGTGCTTCCCCAATTTCGTGCCAACATACAGGAGATCGGCACTTACGACCATATAAGGCTTCAAAAGGTGCCATGTCGATGCTCGAATGATAGCTGTTGTTGTACAAAATTCAACTAATGGTAGGTGGGCGTCCCAATTTCCCTTGAAGTCTATGACACATGCTCTAAGCATATCTTCAAGAGTTTGAATGGTGCGCTCAGACTGTCCATCAGTTTGAGGATGATAGGCGGTACTGAGATCTAATCGTGTGCCCATAGCGGATTGAACTGCTTGCCATGTTCGTGAGGTGAAACGACCATCACGATCAGAAATAATACTCAACGGTACCCCATGTCGGCTTACGATTTCGTTATATAAATACGTGCAAGCTTTTCGTTCTTGAAATCTTCACGGATAGGAAGAAAGTGAGCTGATTTTGTAAGTCGGTCTATAATTACCCATATTGTGTCATACCCACCAGAAGTGCGAGGTAACCCGGTAATGAAATCCATGGTTATATTTTCCCACTTCCATACAGGTATTTCTGGTTGGACTACAAGTCCTGAGGGTCTTTGGTGTTCAGCCTTCACCTTGGAACATGTGAGACACTTGGAAACAAAAACGGCAATATCCTTCTTCATTCCAGGCCACCAATAGGTGTATCGTAGGTCTTGATACATCTTATCGGCTCCTGGATGTATAGAATATCGCGTTTTGTGAGCTTCATTCATAAGAGTTTCACGAAGATTGTTGTGGTTAGGAATCCAGATACGTTCTAGGTAATACAGAATACCGTCTGATTTAGTTTCAAGTTTTAGCTCGGCTCCACAGGACATCTCCTTTCGTACATCTTCTTCTGTTATTGAAACGTGTTGGGCTTCTCGAATTTGATCTTTAATGTCGGTTATAATTTGCGAACATAGAAGACGAATGGAGTTTGCATAACCCTTTCGACTAAGTGCATCAGCCACCACATTTGCTTTACCAGGGTGGTATCTAATTTCACAGTCGTAATCATTCAGAAGTTCGACCCATCTTCGTTGCCTCATATTTAACTCTTTTTGATTGAAGATATGTTGAAGACTCTTATGGTCAGTGTATATTTCACACTTAGTACCATAGAGATAATGTCTCCATATCTTAAGAGCGAATACAACGGCTCCAAGTTCTAGGTCATGAGTGGTGTAGTTCTTTTCATGCGTCTTGAGTTGTCTCGAGGCATAAGCTATGACTTTTCCTCTTTGCATGAGAATGCAACCTAATCCTTGCCCTGACGCGTCGCAACTTCCTCATGCGGAGGTAGTTCCGATTGTGGGGTATGGTAGGAGGGTGTGCTGTGGTATGATGGGGTGTTATAGAAGACATATTGTCCCCATCTTTCTTGAAAATCGTCAGGGAAGTATTGAGGGGATCCAGCATATGAATTTGAACCGCTGGAAAGTTCAATAGGGTGCCCCATCAACCCTGTTTGAGGCATTTTCGGGTCAGAATCTTCCTCCATAGGTTCAAGGGAGTCTTCGGGAGAAGTAACAGAGGGTGAAAGTAGGCGAATGTCAGTGTTATAATTTCCCTGAAAAGAATGGGAATGAGAGTGATGGGAGTGGTGGCTATGGTGGGAGTGGTGAGAGTCTGGGGGTGGCGAATATTCGTGGGAGATAGAATGTCGGTATGGCTCCCACGGCGATGAAGAATAATCCGATCCTTCGTACGGGCTAAATTTGTGGATGTTGGAGGGTCCTTGGCCTGATGACCCGCCTCTCATTAGACCTTTCCCTTTTGGTCCGCGTGAAAACTTGGGCGGCATGGTCCTGCTCCAAAAACAAGTTAAAACATAACAAGGCAGAAAATGAATAATAAAATGGGGTAATGAACGATCCTAGGTCATAGCCTAGACTTGAGAGTTTAAGGAATGTGTTACTGTGTCGTTTGAGATCAAACACTAAAGACTAGTTTGAATTCCCTCAAACGTTGGCTCTGATACCAACCTGTCACACCCCGATTTTCACATGTAATCCGGTGGGCCCCGGCGGGGAGTATCGTGACGTAAAGTTGATATCATCATAACCAATTATAACACAGAGCAACACAGCGAAAGGCTTGGAGTAAAATACAAACTATTACAAACCATAGAGTGTCCAGAGTTCGAAACACAATTATACAAACATATACATGGCTTGTATTAAGATCCACAGGCAGATCGAATAACATACAAATGAAAAAGACTCTACATGCACTTTTACAAGGTCGAAACTCGTTAGTATAATTGCCCCGCAGCTTCCGGCCTATTACGTACTTGTACCTGTAACTTAATCTTTAAAATACGTCAGTTAACACTGGTAAATACAATTAGCCGACTCATTTTAAAAAAATCATTTTGAAAATGGTTTAGGTGCGCTAGGCATATTTTCACAAATAACTTAGGACAGTACAAAAGACGATAATAGCCAGCTAGTCCAAGAAAAGATCTTACTTCAGTTGGTGTACATGGAGCTTGCCATTCTTGAACTGCTTTGATCTTTGAAGGGTCAACATGTATTCCTTTGTCATTGACTACATGCCCGAGGAATTGCACCTCTTTTAACCAGAATTCACATTTGGAGAACTTGGCATAAAGCTTTTCCTTTTCTAGAAGTGCAAGAACGAGTCGAAGATGACGCTCATGATCAGCTTTAGATTTTGAATAAATAAGAATATCGTCGATGAAGACTATAACAAATCGATCAAGATAAGGTTTGCAGACTCTGTTCATTAGGTCCATGAAGACAGCTGGTGCGTTGGTTAATCCAAACGGCATAACCATGAATTCATAGTGGCCATAACGAGTTCGAAAAGCAGTCTTAGGGACGTCTTCTTCATGCACTCTAAGTTGGTGATAGCCAGATCGAAGATCGATTTTTGAAAAGCAGCTGGCACCTTGTAGTTGGTCAAGAAGATCATCAATGCGAGTAAAGGATAGCGATTTTGATGGTTAACTTGTTGAGCTCTCTGAAGTCGATGCACATACGGAAAGATCCATCTTTCTTCTTTACAAAGAGGACAGGTGCACCCCAAGGCGATGAGCTAGGACGTATGAATCCCTTGTCAGTCAACTCTTGCAATTGACTGGCTAGCTCTTGCATTTCAGAGGGGGCTAACCTATATGGAGACTTTGCAACTGGTGTAGCACCAGGTATAAGATCAATACGGAATTCGACGTCTCTAACTAGAGGAAGTCCTGAAATGTCGTCAGGAAAGACTTGTGGGAAGTCTTTTACTACAGGAATGTCTTCAAGTTTCTTCTCTGCGGTTCCCTTTTTGATGATATGGGCTAAAAACGCGACATAATTCTTGCGAAGATATTTTTGAGCTTGAAGACAAGACATTAAGCTGAGCCCTTTCGACGAGGTTTCTCCAATGATTCGAAGAGTCTGACCGTTTGAAAGAGGAATACGAATAAATTTTTCATGACAAACAACTTCCGCCTGATGTTGACTGAGCCAATCCATACCGATTATGATGTCAAAACTCCCCAGCTTCATAGGAATAAGGTCGACTGATAAATCGTGGTCGTTTAAGGTGAGTGTACAGTTGCGTAAAATAGAGTCTAATGAAACTGGTTTCCCGTCCGCAACTTCTACCGTTATGGATTCCGCGAGCTTATCCCGATTTTTGTTTAAGATAGGTTCAAATTCTAAAGATACAAAACTTCTATCCGCACCAGTATCAAATAACATAGAAGCATATCTACCATTTATAAGGAACGTACCGTTGACCACATTGCCGTCAGCTCTGGCCTGGTTCGCGTTAATATTGAAAGCTCTTCCTCTTGCAGGTGGAGGAGCTTGGTTCGCTTGATTCACTAGGTTGGCTTGGGCCTGAGCATGAATAATATTAACCAGCCTTGGACATGTGTTTCTGAAATGACTTGGGTCGCCGCATTTGAAGCAAGCCCGCATAGGTTGGCCCATAGGATAATTGGGTTGGTAGTATGTTTGGGCTAAATGTTGGGTGGGTGGAAATGGTAGGGGTTGTTGGGCTTGACCCGTTAACTGTTGGTGGGTTTGGGTTAAAGGTTGGTGGCGGTTTGTTCGTTGAGGCATGCGGTAGGTTTGTACAGTATGTCCTGCGCGTCCGCAGCCGGTGCAGTATTGGCAAGGATGATCAGGGGAATGGTGATATTGGCAACGGTTACATTTTGGTAACGGGCCAGTGTAGGGTCTTCTGTATGGTGCGGGTGAAGGAGTGACTTGAGTAATGGGTGCAGCAGGAATAGGGGTGTTGGTTTGGGTAACTGCAAAATTTCTAGTGTTGCGCTTCCTCTTATTGGCGAACTTTGAGGAAGGAATGGGGTGGTTTGAAGTTTGTCCCTCAACAGGGGCTTTCTTCTTCTCTTCTTTGAACTTCCCGTTGCGAATTCGGTTTTCGGTCAGATCAGTTGCTAACTCCATAGCCGCTTCAAGTGTTACTGGTGAAACGCTGAGAACTGAATCTTGGATTTTCGAGGGAAGTCCTCGAATATAATGTTCAATCAGACGATAGGTTGGTGTGAACAGATTTGGAACCATTTGGTTCAACTCCAAAAACCTCTTGTTGTAGGTAGTGTGATCACCCTCCTTTTGCTTTAGAGCATGGAATTCATCCTCCAACTTCTTAATTTCACTTCTAGGACAGAAACGCCTAGTCATGATTTCCCTTAACTCCTCCCAAGTTAAGGCCATCGCATCTTCAGTTCCCCTCTTCCCTTTCTCAGTATTCCACCAAGTGAGAGCTACTCCAAGTAGTCTCCCGGTGGCGTATCGAACCTTGCGATCCTCAGGAGAATCGCAGTTTAGGAAGGTGTTTTCCATCTCCTCAAACCAATGTAGGAGAGCAGTGACACCCTCGGTCCTTTCAAATTTAGGAGGATCACAGGACTTAAAATGTTTGTAAGAGCACTTGTTGGTGGGAGGGTTGTCGATGTTCTGGTCCTGTTGTTGGGGAGGGTTAGTAGGATTTGTAGCAAGGGCTTGTTGTACTTGGACCACAATGTCAGGAAGTATCGTGGCCATTTGTTTCGCGATCTGAGTGGCCAAACGATCCTGAGACCTTCCCGATCTTTTACCCCTTCGTTGTTGTCTAGACGACATCTACAGGATCATAAAATGAGAAGATTGTGAGTTTATGGTGTCTTTTTAGGTGTCATGTGTCTTTAAGAAAATGAAAATAACATAAATATCAATAATGCAACTACATCCATAGGATGTCTTGGGTTCGCTCATGTTGGGCCTCAAATGTCCCCCATACCTTCACCTACATAGTCATGTGGGCCCCCATGGCTATTGGCTTGGTAGGATTCACATTAGTATTGGCAATTTAACACTCGCATCCCCCGAATGCAAACCACAAAATATGTTCATGAGATGTTTGGTCGGAACGTGTCCAGGTGTAGACACAATGACAACTCAAAGTGGGGTTAGCTCACACGACGTTTGGTATAGCATGCTTTGGCCTAATAGGTACTTCGTACTCTCATCGTTAGTCCCCAGGTAGGCAAACTGGTCCTTTATTTTGGATTTATACAAATGCCAGCCTAGACAGGACGTTCCGACTACCCGGTACTGTACCTTCCAGTTACTACATGCCTGTCATGAGAACTCACTTTGATGAGATTTGAAAACACGAAAATCATTGTAAAAGCAATCATGATGTGGTGTGTGCTTTCATGGATGTGATATGTTATGAGCATACGATTTATGATAGGCATTATATGATAATACATACTTATGAACATGCTTGTACAATATCAAATGTAACATTTAACATAAAACATATAGACATCATGAAATTTGGCATATAACACACAAAAATCTTATAAGTTTCTAATCGACTATAGTATAGGCTCTAAGGGTCTAATAACCTATCCTATATCCCTATAGTCATGGCTCTGATACCAATCTGTCACACCCCGACCCGCAGCGGAATAAGAGTCGGGGCATAATTGGGTTATCACCAAAGCTCATGACATTTACTATTATGTTTCATATTTAATAAAGTCAAAGTTACATTTCCAAAATCCAAACATGTTCATTCAATACAAGGAAAATAAGCCAAGCATAACAATCCCAACACTAAATCGTTTTATTCTTCTAGTCCAAGTCCTATGTGTTCCTAGCTGCTGCTGCTTCACCTGTATCATGTGTAAAATGGGGGTTTTTGGGTCAACATAAGTTGGCGAGTGAACCTTATTAGATAAACATTTATTAAAGAATTTATGGTTAGTTTATCAATGAAAAATTGTGCATAATCATAGATGAGCAAATGTAAATAATCAAGTAATGGCAAATAGCAGTCACAACTATAACATACAATAACACATGGCAGCATACATGAACATACCAACATCATACTGTAAATAACATAACTGAAACTGTGCGATCAAGGCTCAATCAAACGGAGCCGATCGTATTGCATGTACTGAAAATGAAACTGTGCGATCAAGGCTCAATCAAACGGAGCCGATCGTATGTGGGCACGCCAGGTTCAACCGCATAATAAAATGGGGAACATGCTCAACGCTCATAATGTAATGGGGAGCGGCGGCCTATGAAATTCATGTACTGAATAATAAATTTCATCCAATAATAACTACTTAACAGCATCAAACTAAATACACATGTTCATGATATGATGTATGCACAATGGTTTAGTTATAGTATATATATACAAAGACACATGATACACCCCAAAACGTGATTAAAACGGGGAATTTGTAAGATTCACTCACATTGGGTGCGTTGGATTGGAGATGGTGAGATGCGCACGAATTTGATGGGCGGACAACGAGAAATACTAACCTAAATAATAACGGAAAAATATATTAAACGAGTGGATTTTATTAAGGGTTTTAATGAAATTTTTAGATATATTTTTGTGAGTTCAAGGCCATTTTCTATCTTTAAAAATGTTATTTTTAAGTATTTTTAATTGATTTTTAAATTAAATTAAATAAATAAAAATATAAAAAAAATTGTTTATTTAATTTTGACCGTTGACCGTTGACCGGTCGGTCAGCGTATTAGTTTGCGCCGGGTGAGGCTCGAACCGGCGACCTCCCGTACGCGTGCACGCAGCTCTACCAACTGAGCTACGTGTCTAACCCGAAATAATCTCGTTTTTATTTATACTTATACACTTATTCAGTTAAATCCGAATTTCCTTTATTTACAAAAACATTTTAATTCAATCGGACCGGTGCTCGTGACGGGTTTCGAACGCGACGTGTGGTTCATGTTGCACACAGTCCACCGTTGGACTGTGTGTCTAACCTGGTTATTATCTCAGTTTTTATTATACTTAACAACTAACTGAGTTAACCCGGTTAGTTTTTGATCAAAAAGGCTTTTTATTATAGAAGGAATGCGTATAGCAGGAATCGAACTCGGGACGTGCGTGTGTATTTTGCACACAGTCCACCGCTGGACTGTGTGTCTAACCCGTTTATAATTCCGATTTTAATTAACCTTATGTTATGTTGCGTCTTCATCTTCTTCGTTGATTTTGTACAGAAAAATTATTCCGACTGTTATGATCAATTCTTGACGTATACGTTTTACGAGTAATTTAAAAGTAGAGAATGGAGAGAGTTTAAGGAAAAAGATATACCGATTGATGTTGTTCACAGAATTCCGGCGGAGGTGCGTCGGTACTGAAAGTGAACTCCGGCTGTTGAAACCAATTAACAGCTTTGTTCGATTATTTAAGAAGTTGAGTCACATAAACAAGGTTTAACAGAAGTTTGGGAGATCATACCCATTCACAGTGTGATTCCGGCAGTTTCAGGAGTTTTCCGGCGAAGGTAAGATTTTCGATAAACGTTGACTAGGATCGATTCTGAGGGTGGAGTTGTGTTAGTGACTGATTAATCACATGATTGAAACAGAAAGAGTCGGAGAAAATACCGTGCGGATGTGAGTCCCGGTTTTCCGGCGACTTGCAGAATTTTTCCGGTGATTAGATTTGAGCTTCTCCGGTGGACTGTAAGGTTGCGGAAATGCAATTGGAAGCTTTGTGGAGTGTTTTGAGTCGCAGGAAAAGTCTATGATTGAAGTAGTTCGAGAATTGACAACTTTCAGTTATTAAACCGATCTACTTCCGAATTCAAGTTCCACTCATGGCAGCATTGATTGAAATCGTCCGTTTATCGGTTATACTCGCTGAATCGAGAGTATCCAAGTCGATTTGAGTGATTGATAACCGGTTTCAGTTACAATGTGTAAAATCGATTGATTTACCTTAGTCCATAAAAACTATTTGTTTCCTAAACATGACATAAAACAAACAAGTGGCGGAGTGGTCTTGTGATTGAGTGTTAAGTTGTTGAAGGGTGTCTTGGCTGACCCGGGTTCGAGTCCCGGCAGCGTTATATTTTTTTATTTATTTTATTTTAACTTTTCATCAAATATAATTTTTATAGTTTAGTTTATTTATTAATTATGTATTGTTTTAAATCAAAATAATCATAAATATTCGACATAACTTTTATAACTTGATATTCGATTACAAAACGGAGCGGGTTTTGAAAACCCGATTTTTACAAATGTTACATGTATAAGTATAATTAAAACAAGTTATATAACCGGGTTAGACACACAGACCAGCGGTGGATTGTGTGCAAACAACTAACACACGTCTCGAGTTCGATCCCTGACACAACCTCACTCTCGGAAATAAAAATGTTCTTTTTTTTTAAACCGAACTGGATCAACTCGCTGTGAGATGTTAAGTTTAATAAAAATCAGTATATTAACCAGGTTAGACACACAGTCCAGCGGTGGACTGTGTGCGACACTAAACAACGGGTCCCGGGTTCGAGACCTGTTGTGTGCACCGGTCCGATATAATTAAATCCTTTTTAAAAATAAATGATTTCTGATTAAATTAAATAGTATATAAATATAATTAAAAAAAGAAATATTTCGGGTTAGACACGTAACTCAGTTGGTAGAGCTGTGTGTACGCGTACGGGAGGTCACGAGTTCGAACCTCACTCAGTGCAAACAAACACAAGACCGAACCGGTCAACAGTCAAACAGTCAATGGTCAACGGTCAACCCCAAAAAGTCAACATTTTTTTTCTATATTTTTATTTATTTATTTAATTTAAAAATCAATTAAAAATACTTACAAATAATATTTTTAAAGTTAGAAAATGACCTTAAACTCACAAAAATAAATCTAAAAATCCTATTAAAATTGTTAATAAGATCCACTTATTTACCGTACCTTTTCGTTATTATTTAGGTTAGTTATTTCCTCGTCGATCAACTCTCTAAACTCGTGCGCATTCAACATCACCAAACGAACGCACCCAATGTGAGTGAATCTCTACCAATTCCCCGTTTTAATCACATTTTGGGGTGTATCATGTGTCGCTATTTATTTATCTCATTTAAACACTTGTGCATCCATCATATTCATGATCAAATGTGTATCCAATATGTATCTATTGTTTGCGTGGTTAATGTTTAGATTTAATTTATCATTTTCAGTACATACATCATCATAGGCCGTCTGTTCCCCATTACCTATGAGCGGAACCGTTCCCCATTACCTATGAGTGTGAACGAGGCGTTGCCAACATACGATCGGCTCCGTTTGATTGAGCCTTGATCGCACATACATCATCATAGGCCGTCCGTTCCCCATTACCTATGAGCGGAACGAGACGTTGCCAACATATGCATTATCATTCATGTCATATACTCATGCAAGGTGGTTTGTCATTGTATGTTCATTTACGTTTGCTCATATATGATTATTGCACAAATTTTCCATATTAATTACAACAAGAAATCAATAATAAATGTTTTCTAATAAGGTTCACTCGCCAACTTTTGTTGACCCAAAAACCCCCCATTTTTACACATGATACAGGTGATCCAGTTGAAGCAAGAAACATATAGGACGGCCTAGAAGAATAAATTAGTTTAGATGTTGGATTGTTTATTTAATTTTTCCTTTCCTTGTATTGTAAGAATTTGACTTGAACATTTGAGATGTAATTTGAATTTTATAAATATGAAACATATTAGTAAACATCATGAGCTTTGGTGATAACCCAATTATGCCCCGACTCTTATTCCGCTGCGGGTCGGGGTGTGACAGATTGGTATCAGAGCCATGACTATAGGGATATAGGATAGGTTATTAGACCCTTAGAGCCTATACTATAGTTGATTTGAATTTTTAAATTGTTTGTGTGTTACATGCAAAATTCATGATGTTTATATGCTTTATGTTTATTGTTACATTCAATGTTATGCAAGCATGTTCATAAGTACATATTATTATACAATGCTCATCATGAATCACATCCTCATAACATACCATATCCATGAGAGCACACACCTCACAATTCATATGATTTTTACAACGATTTTTGTATTTTCAAATCACATCAAAGTGAGTTCTCATGACGGGCATGTAGTAACTGGAAGGTTACGAGTACCGGTAGTCGGAACGTCCTGTCTAGGCTTGGCATTCGTATAAATCCAAAATAAAGGACCAGTTTGCCTACCTGGGGACTAACGATGAGAGTACGAAGGACCTATTAGGCCAAAGCATGCTATACCAAACGTCGTGTGAACTAACCCCACTTTGAGTTGTCATTGTGTCTATACCTGGACACCCTCCGACCATACATCTCGCAAACATATTTCATGGTTTTCCTTCGGGTGATGCGAGTGTTAAACCGCCAACACCAATGTGAATCCTACTAAGCCAATAGTCATGGGGGCCCACATGACTATACAGGCGATGGTATGGGGGACATTGGAGGCCCGAACATGAGCAAACCCAAGACATCCTATGGATGTAGTTGCATTATTGATGATTAAGTTATTTTATTATTTTTAACGACACATGACACCTAAAGACTTCCTAAACTCACAATCTTCCTATGTATGTTCCTGTAGATGTCGGCTAGGCAGCTACGTGGAGGTCGAAAGTCAGGGAGGTCAAACGAACGCTTGGCCACCCATATTGCAAAACAAATGGTCGCGGTGCTTCCTGACATCGTTATTCAAGTCCAACAAGCCATCACCGTGAATCCCATCAACCCTCCCAACCAAGAAGACCAGAACGTCGACAACCCTCCCTCCAAGAAGTGCTCCTACAAACACTTCAAGTCTTGCGGTCCCCCAAAGTATGAAGGGACCGAAGGTGTCACTGCTCTCCTCCACTGTTTGAGGAAATGGAGAACACCTTCCTCAATTGTGATTGTCCCGAGGATCGTAAGGTACGTTACGCAACCGGAGACTATTTGGGGTAGCCCTGACCTGGTGGAACACAGAGAAGGGTAAGAGAGGAGTCGAAGACGCCATGGCCTTAACCTGGGAAGAATTAAGGGAAATAATGACTAGACGCTTTTGCCCAAGAAGCGAAATCAAGAAGTTGGAAGATGAATTCCACTCGCTAAAGCAAAAGGAAGGAGATCATACTTCCTACAACAAAAGATTTCTTGAGCTGAATCAGATGGTTCCTAACTTGTTCACCCCAGTGTACAGCTTGGTTGAACACTATATTCGAGGCCTCCCCTCGAAAATTCAAGACTCAGTTCTAAGCACTTCACCTGCAACACTGGAAGCTGCAATGGAACTAGCTACCGAACTTACCGAGAATCGCATCCGAAACGGTAAATTCAAGGAGGAGAAAAAGAAAGCCCCCATTGAGGCTCAAACTCCAAACCATTCTGGCTCCTCTTCGAAGTTTACTGGTAAAAGGAAGCGAAACACCAGAAACTTTGCTGTCACTCAAACAAACCCCTCAATCACTGCTGCACCCATCACCCAAATTGCCTCCTCATCTACACCATACAAAAGGGCATACTCCGGCCCATACCCGAAATGCACTCGTTGCCAATACCATCACTTTCCCGAACACCCCTGCCAATATTGCACCAGCTGTGGCCGTGCAGGTCACACCGTCCAAACCTGTCGCACACTCCAACGAATGAACCGCAACCAACCCTCAACCCAAACCCACCATCAGATAGTGGGTCAAGCCCAACAACCCTTACTACTACCACCGACACAAAATACGGCCCAATCCTACTACCAACCCAACTACCCCATGATGCAACCCATGCGGGCTTGTTACAACTGTGGAGACCCAAACCACTATAGAAACACTTGTCCACGCTTGGTGAACATCATACATGGTCAAGCTCAAGCAAATCCGGTGAATCAAGCAACCAAGCTCCTCCACCTGCTAGAGGAAGAGCTTTCAACATCAACGCCAATCAAGCTAGGGCCGACAACAACGTGGTTAACGGTACGTTTCTCATCAATGGTAGTTATGCATCCATGTTATTTGATACTGGCGCGGATAAGAGTTTTGTGTCCTTAGAATTTGAACCCATCCTCAACCAAACTCGTGATAAACTCATGGAATCCATAACGGTGGAAGTTGCTGACGGAAAACCGGTCTCATTAAACTCCATTATCCGAAACTGTACTCTCACTCTAAACGATCACGATTTTCCAGTTGACCTCATTCCTATGAAGTTGGGAAGTTTTGACATTATAATCGGCATGGACTGGCTCAGCCAAATCATGCTGAAGTAGTATGCCGCGAAAAGTTCATTCGCATTCCTCTTGCAGACGGTCAAACCCTACAAATCTTTGGAGAAACCCCTTCGAAAGGACTCAAATTGATGTCCTGCCTTCAAGCCCGAAAGTATCTCCGCAAGAACTATGTCGCATTCTTAACTCACGTCATCAAGAAGGGAGACAAGGAGAAGAAACTAGAAGATATACCTATAGTGAAAGAATTCCCACAAGTCTTTCCCGACGACATCTCAGGACTTCCTCCCATGAGAGAAGTCGAATTCCGCATTGATCTTATTCCTGGCGCAACTCCAGTCATGAAATCTCCTTATAGGTTAGCCCCATCCGAAATGCAAGAGCTAGCCAGTCAGCTGCAAGAACTAACTGACAAGGATTCATACGTCCTAGCTCATCGCCGTGGGGTGCACCTGTTCTGTTTGTGAAGAAGAAAGATGGAATGTTTCGTATGTGTATCGACTACAGAGAACTCAACAAATTAACGGTCAAAAACCGCTATCCATTACCTCGCATCGATGATCTACTAGACCAACTTCAGGGTGCCACCTGTTTTTCAAAGATCGACCTTCGTTCTGGTTATCATCAACTCAGAGTACATGAAGAAGACGTCCCAAAGACCGCCTTCCGAACTCGTTATGGTCATTACGAATTCATGGTCATGCCATTTGGATTAACCAACGCCCCAGCTGTATTCATGGATCTAATGAATAGGGTATGCAAACCCTATCTCGACCGCTTTGTCATAGTCTTCATCGACGACATCCTCATCTACTCAAAGTCTAAATCCGATCATGAACGACACCTTCGACTCATCCTCACCCTATTAAGAACCGAAAAGCTCTACGCTAAATTCTCCAAATGCGAATTCTGGTTAAGGGAAGTACAATTCCTTGGACATGTCGTCAATGACAAGGGAATACATGTCGACCCCTCAAAGATCAAAGCAGTACAGGAATGGCAAGCGCCACGTACCCCTACCGAAGTAAGATCATTTCTTGGTTTGGCGGGTTACTACCGCCGTTTCATTGCAAATTTCTCCCGTATTGCTGTACCACTCACGGCTTTGACTCATAAAGTAAAACCCTTCATATGGGGACCTAAACAAGAAGAAGCCTTCCAAACCCTTAAGCAAAAGCTTTGTGACGCACCTATCCTCACACTCCCCGAAGGTTGCGATGACTTTGTAGTATATTGCGACGCATCAGGGCAAGGGCTAGGCTGTGTATTAATGCAAAGAGGAAAAGTAATAGCCTATGCTTCTAGACAACTCAAAGTTCATGAGAAGAACTACACTACCCACGACCTGTAACTTGGAGCCGTTGTGTTCGCTCTTAGATATGGAGACATTACCTCTACGGTACCAAGTGTGAAATATACACTGACCACAAGAGCCTCCAACATATCTTTAATCAGAAGGAGTTGAATATGAGACAACGAAGATGGGTCGAACTCCTTAATGACTACGACTGTGAAATTCGGTATCATCCTGGCAAGGCAAATGTGGTGGCCGATGCACTCAGTCGAAAGGGTTATGCGAACTCCATTCGTCTTCTATGTTCGCAAATCATAACCGACATCAAAGATCAAATCCGAGAAGCTCAACATGTTTCTATAACAGAAAACGACATACGCAATGAGCTATCTTGTGGAGCAGAACTTAAACTCGAAACAAAATCCGACGGTATTCTGTATTATCTAGATCGCATATGGATTCCCGATCACAATAACCTTCGTGATTTCCTTATGAAAGAGGCGCACAAAACACGATACTCTGTACACCTACTGGTGGCCTGGCATGAAAAAGGATATTGCTGTTTTTGTTTCCAAGTGCCTTACCTGTTCTAAAGTAAAAGCTGAACATCAAAAACCTTCAGGACTTCTAACCCAACCTGAAATACCTGTATGGAAGTGGGAAAACATAACCATGGACTTCATTACCGGGTTACCTCGCACCTCCAGTGGGTATGACACTATATGGGTAATCATTGATCGTCTCACAAAATCAGCTCACTTCATTCCGATTCGCGAGGACTTCAAGAACGAGAAGTTAGCTCGTATCTACATCAGCGAAATCGTAAGCCGTCATGGTGTACCTTTAAGCATCATTTCAGACCGTGATGGTCGTTTCACTTCACGAACATGGCAAGCCGTACAAACCGCCTTGGGTACACGATTAGACCTCAGTACCGCTTTTCATCCTCAAACTGATGGACAATCTGAACGCACTATCCAAACTCTTGAAGACATGCTTCGAGCATGTGTCATAGACTTCAAAGGGAATTGGGACGCTCATCTACCATTAGTTGAATTTTCGTACAACAACAGCTATCATTCAAGTATCGGCATGGCACCCTTCGAAGCTTTATATGGTCGTAAGTGCCGATCACCAATATGTTGGCACGAAATTGGAGAAGCTCAAATCACTGGTCCAGAATTAATCCAAGAAACAACAGACAAGATCCATCAAATTCGAAACAATCTTCTAGCGGCACAAAAGTCGTCAAAAGAGTTATGCAGACAAACGACGAAAGCCCTTGGAGTTTAACGTTGGTGATCAAGTACTTTTAAAAGTATCACCGTGGAAGGGTGTGGTTCGTTTTGGCCAAAAAGGCAAGCTAGCACCACGCTACGTAGGACCTTTCAAGATACTCGAAAGAGTAGGACCTGTAGCATACAAGCTTGACCTACCAGAAGAACTCAACAGAATTCATCCCACATTCCACGTATCGAACTTGAAGAAGTGCCTCGCCGATGAAAATCTCCATATTCCTCTAGAAGACATTCAAGTCGATGAATCTATGCATTTCATTGAAAGACCAGTAGAAATTATGGACTTCGGAGAGAAACGTTTAAGACGAAGCCGTATTCCAATCGTCAGGGTACGCTGGGAGTCGAAACGAGGACCTGAGTTTACTTGGGAACGTGAAGACTCAATGCGCGAGAAATACCCACATCTTTTTCCTGTTACCACTACTACTTAAATTTCGGGACGAAATTTCTAAAAGTAGGGGATACAGTAACATCCATCGAAAAACGGGTTTCCAAACCCGCTTCGTTTATAAATCGAATATCAAGTTATAAAATTTCGTTGCGTATTCATGACTTATTTTAATTTTAAACAATACATAATTAATAAACAATTTGGAATTTAAAAACTATAATTATTAAAAAGTGGAAATAAAATAAATAAAAAAGAAAACCGGCTGCCGGGTTTCGAACCCGGGTCAGCCGGAAGACTTAACACACAAACACTTAACCACTCCGCCACTTGACTCACTTGTGCTATCCAGTGAAACAAATAACATTTATAATAAAACTCGAAATTGAATTCAGTCAACAGCGCGCCCAAATCACTGTCGCCGGAAATTCCGACAATTTCGCCAATTATCGACGGTTTCCTTTGACTTAACGTATGTATTAACCTCAACATCGGTTATAACCGATGTCTAAACCCGCGACATCAGTCATAACCGCCGGAGAAAGGCTGACCAACGAATCAAGACTGAAATCCGACCCAATTCATCGTGATTCTTCCCTATAAATACACACCCAAACCTCTGGAAATCATTTCGCTCAAAATCGCACCATTTCTCGAATCAATTTCACTCGCCGGAGATTTTCTGCAATCGCCGGACTTTCGCCAGAAAACCGAGACTTTCATCAAAATGGTAAATACCTCGACTCTTTTGGTTTCAATCCATTGTTAGACTATTACTAACTTCAATCCATCAACCAGAATCAATCCCAGACGACGTAGCCGGAATATTCTGCACTCGCCGGAAAACCTCTGGAATTTCCAAATCACGCTGTGAATCGGTATAATCATTTAAACCTTCTGATAATCATTGTTTAGTAACTCAATTTCACAACTAATCGATCAAAACTGTTAATTGATCCGATCAGACGGAGTTCACAACACAGAGCCGACGATCCTTGCCGGAGTTCTGAGAAAGACATCTGTTTGGTACATTCACTTCCAAAACCCTCTCTATCCATCACATTTCAATCACTTATAAGTTTCGTTAATCGAATTAAACAAGAATAGTTGGATAATCGTTGTCTGTGTCTTTGAACGAAGAAGATGAAGTTGAACTTATGTATAAGTATAATTAAAACAAGTTATATAACCGGGTTAGACACATAGTCCAGCGGTGGACTGTGTGCAAACAACTAACACACGTCTCGAGTTCGATCCCTGACAAACCCTCACTCTCGGAAATAAATATGTTCTTTTTTTTAAACCGAACCGGATCAACTCGCTGTGAGATGTTAAGTTTAATAAAAATCAGTATATTAACCAGGTTAGACACACAGTCCAGCGGTGGACTGTGTGCGACACTAAACAACGGGTCCCGGTTCGAGACCTGTTGTGTGCACCGGTCCGATATAATTAAATCCTTTTTAAAAATAAATGATTTCTGATTAAATTAAATAGTATATAAATATAATTAAAACAGAATATTTCGGGTTAGACACGTAGCTCAGTTGGTAGAGCTGCGTGCACGCGTACGGGAGGTCACGAGTTCGAACCTCACTCAGTGCAAACAAACACAAGACCGAACCGGTCAACAGTCAAACAGTCAATGGTCAACGGTCAATGGTCAACCCCAAAAAGTCAACATTTTTTTCTATATTTTTATTTATTTATTTAATTTAAAAATCAATTAAAAATACTTAAAAATAATATTTTTAAAGTTAGAAAATGACCTTAAACTCACAAAAATAAATCTAAAAATCCTATTAAAATTGTTAATAAGATCCACTTATTTACCGTACCTTTTCGTTATTATTTAGGTTAGTTATTTCCTCGTCGATCAACTCTCTAAACTCGTGCGCATTCAACATCACCAAACGAACGCACCCAATGTGAGTGAATCTCTACCAATTCCCCATTTTAATCACATTTTGGGGTGTATCATGTGTCGCTATTTATTTATCTCATTTAAACACTTGTGCATCCATCATATTCATGATCAAATGTGTATCCAATATGTATCTATTGTTTGCGTGGTTAATGTTTAGATTTAATTTATCATTTTCAGTACATACATCATCATAGGCCGTCTGTTCCCCATTACCTATGAGCGGAACCGTTCCCCACTACCTATGAGTGTGAACGAGGCGTTGCCAACATACGATCGGCTCCGTTTGATTGAGCCTTGATCGCACATACATCATCATAGGCCGTCCGTTCCCCATTACCTATGAGCGGAACGAGACGTTGCCAACATATGCATTATCATTCATGTCATATACTCATGCAAGGTGGTTTGTCATTGTATGTTCATTTACGTTTGCTCATATATGATTATTGCACAAATTTTCCATATTAATTACAACAAGAAATCAATAATAAATGTTTTCTAATAAGGTTCACTCGCCAACTTTTGTTGACCCAAAAACCCCCCATTTTTACACATGATACAGGTGATCCAGTTGAAGCAAGAAACATATAGGACGGCCTAGAAGAATAAATCAGTTTAGATGTTGGATTGTTTATTTAATTTTTCCTTTCCTTGTATTGTAAGAATTTGACTTGAACATTTGAGATGTAATTTGAATTTTATAAATATGAAACATATTAGTAAACATCATGAGCTTTGGTGATAACCCAATTATGCCCCGACTCTTATTCCGCTGTGGGTCGGGGTGTGACATTTCAGACAAAACAGATTAGAACGGGTTATGTATTTTAGTTAATTATCACAACTGGATAAAACATGATTTCCATACCCGACCAAGCGGTAATAATTTACCGTATCCCAAACCCGTATAGGGAAAATAAGTTAAGAGTATTTACCTGAGCTAAGTCTTCGAGAATTCCAAACTCAGCCGCAAATCAAAGTTACGTATAGGCACAATCTACCGGAAGGCGTTTAGTCTAGAGTGATGGTATTATTAACCAAATTAGAATGCTAACAGGTCCTTAATTGAGTATTAGACTCGAACCGGCTAGTCTTACGTTAAAACAAAATGGTACGATACGCTAGATTAAGCGGTGACCGGAATAGAAGGTTAATTGGACCCAACAAGTATCATGACTTGTATAATATGGGTATACCAATAACATTCTGGATTTTGATAAATAAAATTCGGCTAAATTACGTAAACTAGTCACGTGTGCTAATTGTAAGCGTATAAGAAGAACCGGGTAACCGTAGGAGTCATATACAAGTTCCATATAAAAAATAAATTTAAAATATGTTCATAAATCAGTATTTTTTCCAAATATAGGCCCGTAATGTATTTAAAAAAACGAATTATGCCTTATAAGGGCATTTTAGTCATTTTATAATTTATAAAAGTGTTTATAAGAAGTCTGATGTCAAGGTTCATAATATACTATAAAAATTCTTATTTTATGATGTTATAACAGTAGGATATCAAATATATGTGTGTTTGATAGTTTTAAATCAAACTATGTTCCGTAGGGGCATTTTAGTAATTTCACAAATAGCTTTGAAGCCATAATTGGGATTCTGAGTTCGGGACTTGTACTTACTGTAAAATTATTGAAATTAAGTTTATAAATCAATAGGTAACAAGTTTTGGCTCATAATTATGGTTTTAAACCATACTATGCGCCGAAAAGGCGTAAAAGTCGATAAACGCCGTTAAATACGATGTTTAAGGTAAACTGAAGTTATGACCTGTTTTATATAACAAAATATGTCATTTAACATATTATATCAGTAGGTAAAAGATTTGGTTACAAAAAGTCTCTAAATCAATATCCCAATATGTCCTACTTATCATATTACATCAGTAGGTATTTCACCTTGGTGATAAAACCATGTTTAACTTATCTAAAATGCCGAAAAGGGCATTTTAGTCGTTTAAAAGCATGTAATATGCCGTTTTATCAAAATTTGGTTCATGATAAGATTCTTGACATCATTATAACTTGCTTATGTTTACAAGTCAGTTTATAACATATTTTTATATGCATGAATGTTTAAAACCTTGATTTGTGCAAAAAGGGCCTTTTTGTAAAAGTTTAAGCAATTTAGCGGAACTTGCATAATAGCTCGGATTGTTAAGGAATCAAGTAGTATAACTTTAGGAAGTTATACTATACTTAATCATGATCTTAAAATGACCTAACATCAGTAGCTTAACTAGCTAAATCGGGTCAGAACTGAAAGTCAAAGCAGAAGTCAAACTTTATGACTTTCGGTTGTGAACCGACTCTAGACCAAGACTTGACGAGTCAGATCAGTTTATATAAGTTCTAACATTTATTTATTAGTTGTTTATGCATCAAAACATATTTTATAACATTTATAAAATCAGTTATGAATTTTATGAAATCTGGCCAGTTTGACTTTTGTTGACTTTCACTTTGACTCGTCAATTGGTCAAGAATTCGTGGTAATCTGGAGGTGCCCTCTTAAGGGATTAGCAACTACAATATTACGATCACGTAGCCACTTTCTTTATGATCCATGGCTGGACCATCAAGGTCTTAGCTCAAAGTCAAGGCGTTTTTACGTCAAGACTTTGACCTTAGCTTAAATCCTAATGAAAAAGACGTAGCACGAATTTGAACACTTACACAAGGTCCAGATGATTATAAGAGCAGTAAGGAATGCTTGAAAATGCCCAGGAGCTTCTCTTGATGAACTTTGTGAGTTTAAAGTGCATGTAAGTTTGTTGCAACTCACAAATTACTCATCTTAAAGCCATTGAGGAGCTAGGAGAGGTTGTCAGATGTTATAGGACGTCAACAAGTGTCCATGGACGTGGCAAGATGAGGGAAAAGGTGGATATGGCGACAAGAAGTGGCAGAACATGGTTCTGCCATGTTTCTGTTCGCTGGCAGGTCCTTGCGGACCGTATGGGCTTGGCCCAAAAGGACCTCTGGCGCCCACTGTTTTGATAAGCCATGCGGACCGTATGGCTTTAGCCTTGCGGTCCGCAAGGCCTTTCAGAAAATTGAAAATTTTCCCTTTTTTCATTTAAGCCCCTCAACTTCCATCATTCGCATAATGAGGTTATAATATATCATTTCAACGACTTTGGTCCCTCTTGTTTTACCATACAGCACACGAGGATTACCGGGACACGTGTCGAAACTTAATTGGACGTAAAAACACGTAGTGTTACAATATATACTCTACTTTTTATGTTATTACAAAATTATGTACTTCATATCAATCTACCACAACTTATCGATAACAGTTGATGCCTTGATGCAGGATAAAGTTGCTTGCTCGTTAATCTTGGCGCCCCAAGAAAAATACAAAAAAGAAAAAGACAAAGAAGATGACAGGAGTGCGTAGGACAAATCTGTTCATTAACATTAGAACAAAAACAAGACGATTTCTCATGGATATATACCATGAAAAAAAAAATGAATATAAATGAACTGTCATGTAAGTATTTAATCTTGTATATCATGGTCAGATAAAGGACAATGCAGAAAACTATGGTCTTGTGTTATCATTTATTCATTTGTTAGAATGACTTGAAATTCCTAAAATTTGTTGATCAAGTGACCTTTTTCTTCTATTACTTTAATTTTAATTTCATGACACTATTGTACACTTTTTGTGTTTTGTAGGCTTCTATGGAATGTTCAAATTTTATAGAGACAATGATAAGGTTCAAGACGAGTTACTAAAGCAACCTTTTCTAGTTTTGAAAACAGACTTCCGCGAGTTTCATATATACAACTTATATACACTTTGTTCAAGGCTAGCCCGGAGGGGGTGCGGGGTTGGCGACGGCTCAGGGCCCAAACCCTCCAGGGCCCAAATCTTTTTAATTTGTATAATATTTACATTGTATAAGCTTAGAATATATATGCACTGAATCGATAGATGACACAAACAAGCTCTTGTTGGGGTGGTTACTGTCTTGCTTAAACAACAAGGAGATGCGGGTTCTAATCTCGGCGTCTCCAAATTCTCTATTTTAGCTTCATTTTTTTGTTTTTTTAGCTGCATATGACATTTAATGCCTAATCTTGTCAACTATATCTTTCCGTTTAATTAATAAATTACTACCTAAACTTAGCTAAAAATAACTATTCAAATTATTTCACCTAAATTTTAATGATTAAATAATTGATGAGTTTATAATATATGGAAATTTGCGAATAGGGCCCAAAATTTCTATCTCGCATAGGGCCAAAAATAATTTATGATTTTCGAATACGTCCCTGACTTTGTTTTATCGTTTTAAGGTTTGAATTATATTCCCATCCTGTATTGTCGAGTCCGCAACAACGCGCGGGTTCCCCACTAATTTCCTTTAACGGCAATGTAAATCGACCAAAGGAGTTTTCAAATCCCATCTCATGAAAATTGTTCACATCTCGTTCCTTGTTTTCAATGTGTTCATGATCAGAGGGTGGTAACGTATTTTGCCACTATAAAATAAAGTTACAGTCGATCTCTAATGGACCTCTTAGTATGATTGGAACTCAGATGAAGTTGTAGGGGTCAAAACCGAATTGTCCTAGCTTGTTTGGTAGATCTACGGACCCAACCAACCCAATCGGTTTGGTTTACTGTTTCCAAAACTCGTAGGTACCGTTTTACCTAGAAATCTCATCAAAATCACCGAACCATGAACATCCCTAGCAGTAACATCAGTTTGTAACTGTTAAGCAAATGGCAGCTTAACATTTTTGTTGCATTTGCGATTAACAATAGAAGTCTATGAGGTAACTCAAAAGGTCTCTAAAATCATAGAAGAGTTGGCATAACTTGGAAGGCCTGAGGCCAGATCAGAAGTCTATAACTTTAAGAAAATTTAAAAGACTGATTTAGAAGTCTCAGGTTTCTTAACTGCTACAACTTAGAAGCATCTGGTTACGAATTACAATTCATAATGCTTTGAAACTAGATAATTCATAAGTTAACTTTGTTAAAAAAGTTACAATTTAGAACAAAATCCAAGGGTTTTGATCCGACATTTTTGTTTGTAGGTCATGATCATGCTTAATTTTAAAATTTTAGGTCACTCAAATCGTTGCAGCCCCTCCCCCTTGCGCGTATGTAAGTGTTGGGAGTTAAGCACCATCGAGCAGGCTTGCCAGTCATCTTGGCTCCTTTACTTATAAACCATTACATGGTTTGTTGACCCACATATGTACAACAAGTTTTACTTGTTTCAAGTTTCATATCAGACTTACCAACTTGCTTATCGTATCTCATTTATCTTAGCTCTATATTGTACACATTTTAGCTTGTTGCAAAGCTCTCAACAAGAACGCAAACCCATACATCATTAAATACATATCACATATATTTATAAAATCATTTGTGTCCGAAGTTATTATTATATCATTAAATGTTTCCATAAAAAAAGACATCATCCCGAATGATGGTCCACCCACAGGTTCATGAACCAGCGTTTTAACCTGCCAAGGAAACCCGGATGTGTTGTGGCGTTGTTCCAAGGCCAACCAACTCAGCCCGAGGTTGATCCCTTGGGCGGCCCCATTCCCCGAAACATGAGAGACCCCAAGTGGGACTTACATTGCCCAATAACTCTATCGGAAACTTCACTTGGTACTTCACAACATCAAACTATCATCAGAAACCAAACCTGTCTGCGAAATTTGGTGATTATTCGAAGAAAGGGAATATACAAACGGTGTTAAAGATTAGTTCATAACCACGTTTAACGCCAAGGAACCGATGTGTGTAGGACGTTTTCCAAGCCAACAACTCAGCACGAAGGATCCTTGGGGGCCATTCCCTGAAACATAGAGACCAAGTGGAAGAATACATTGACCAATAACTCTATCGGAAAACTTCATTGACTTCAAACATCAAACTATCATCAGAACACAAAAAAACCCGCAAAATTATTCAAGAATGGGAAAATCAAACGGTTTTAAAATTAGTTCGAAATCTCGATGTTTACATGACATACATGGTGATGTCAGACCGTTTTAGAGCAGGAAGAACATTTTTCGTACTACATTGGAGTTGAAGCTGGTGTCTTGAACGACATTAATAAGATATTCAACAAGAATCATATTATCTATCAACGACCCTTTTTCGAATAACAATTCAGTTGTCGAATTTCCAACTGTTTTCTTTTTAACTTCATTTGTTCAGATACACATATTTATTACAAAAAAAAATGAAAAAATAGTCTAATGATTACAAGTCCCATCACTGTTCATATCACTACTACTATGCGCTACACTACCCGTCACTGCGCTAGTATCACAGAGTGGAAGACGGTTTTCTTTCTTCAGCTCAGTTGTGCTCTCACGTTTGCGCATTGCACCCCGTCCCATATCACTCACATCACCTCTCAATCTCATCTAACTTTGTTTTGATGTGGGATATTATGTCAATTCCGGGAATGTTGTCTCTGGTATACAGGTCCATATTCGGTTCCCCAAGTCAATTTACTCACATGTGAATGCCGCTTTCTCAGTCATCATCGTCTCTGGTCGGTGATGTAGAATGATTTGCGACTGTGATTATCAACTTTTTCTCACTTCCATCTGGAAAAAAATAATAAAAACATTTAATAACGTGGTGAATTTCATAAAAAACCAATATACTTTCTTATTTTTCAAGAAAAGACCCATCAACCTAATTATATAGTATAGTAGAATCCATCAGCTTGTAAAAATTACACGAAAAAATCACTAAACTAATTGCTGTATCCCTAAACTTGTTTGAAATCCATATACTTTCAAATTAATATTTTGAAAATACGACTTGTTAACTTTTAAATTAGTCAAAACAAGGTGTAAGTTTTTTTTATGTTGGTGTCACCATCAAATGTTGACCAATTTAAGAGTTAACAAGTCATGATTTTTAAAAAGAAAATCATATGTACATGGATTTTTAGACAAGTTTAGGAAATTTAATATACTGAAATTAGTTCAGTGATTTTTTGTGTGTATTTTTTACCAGTTAAGTGAATTTAACATACCACAATTAGTAGGTGTGCGAATGGTTTGGTTTGGTTTGGTTTGGTTAGGTTTTATGGCAAAACCAAAACCAATTGGTTACGGTTTTAACCATAGTAACCTAATTCGCGGTTCGCTTCGGTACGGGTACGTGGTTCGGGTACGCGATTCGCTAGGTGTACCATGGAGTCCGGTTCGGCGTACACAAATTAAAACATAAATTCCAAAATTCAATTACCACACATAATGTAAACTAGTTAAGATAGAGGGGGTTAAATGTTTAAATACATAAACTACTTTTATACTTTTAATGTAAAAACTACAAGTTTTAGGGTTTAAATGTAAACTAGTAAAAATAGAGGGGTTAAATGTGGAAATAACTAAACTTATTTAAACCAAAAATACCCTAAAACACCTACGCAGCCGCTTCGTTCCTCCCCTTCTTCCTGGTTCTGTCTTCTTCCTCCCTTTCTTCCTGTTTTCCGGCTGAAAACAACACCAGCGTCGGAATTCGTCATATGGAACGCCAAACCTTATCATTCTGGAACGCCGTACCTGAGCAACTCGGATCGCCGGACCTGAGCAACTCGGATCGCAGGACCGGACCTTATCAATTTGGATCGTCGTACCAGAACGTACCGGATTGGTAGCGAATTGCGATTGGGTACACCACGATCCAATACGTGGATCGTGGGTACCCTAGCGATTTAGGTAACTATGGTTTTAACAACGGTTTGGTTAGGTTTTTGGGACAAAATTACATAAGATACAAAAATAAAAAGTATAATCCAAGATTTAAAAATCTTTCTTAGGTGTTTACATTTACGTTAATATATTTAACCTTTTGAAGTTATATTATACACATAAACCAAATCTTCTAATCTATATTTATGTTTCTTCTAAGTTTTTAGAGAAAATTGCATTTTTCGTCCTTTACGTTTCAAGGAAACTACAAGCGGTGTCCTTTAAGTTTAAAAAGTACATTGGTTGTCCTTAACGTTTGCACATGATTACAGCCGGTGTCCTTTTGACCTAACCTAGTTAATTTATCTTGTTAAATGCAGTCATGTGTCACTCCCCGAAAGTCTAGGGACCAATGTGCAATATTTTCAAAAACAACTCTCACTCTCCTGCACAACCACACCTCCACCACAACACCACCACCCCACCCCACCCCACCCCAACTCCACCACCATCCTCACCGTCACAACTTAGAGGTGAGTGATGGTGAATAAACGTCGTCGGAGATTGGTGGTCGTGGATAGCCGGACGTGGTGATGTTGTGGCGTAGTGATGGAGTGTTGGTTTGTGGGTTGTTTACGGCAATGGAGATGAGGTTGGTTATGGTGAACGGTGGTCGGAGATGTGGTGTGAAGGTGGACGGTGGTGGCTTATGGTGAGGGTGCGGGTTTAATAGTGTTGTTGCATTGATGATGTTGGTGAGGGATGAACGCCGGTTATTTGCAGATGGTGAAAGCGGTGGAGGTGCGATGGAGGTGGGGTGGGGTGGTGCTGTTGTGGTGGAGGTGTGGTTGTGAAGGAAGGAGAGAGAGGAGAGAGAGAGTAGTTTTAGAAAATATTTGGTCCCTAGACTTTCGACTTTCGATGAGTGACACATGACTACATTTAACAAGATAAATTAACTAGGTTAGATCTAAAGGACACCGGTTGAAATCATGTGCAAACGTAAAGAACAGCCAATGTATTTTTTAAACTTAAAGGGCACCGCCTGTAGTTTTGTAGTTTCGTTGAAACGTAAAGGACGAAAAATGCAATTTTCTCAAGTTGTTATTAACACATTTTCTTTATAATACTTTGAAAGTCATTTGTGTTTTATGTTAAACATAGTTATTTCTTGTAGGCAATGGATCAATCATTTCAAAGATAAATAAAAAATCTAATGTTCTGATTATAAATACTTTTTAACACTCAAGAAAAAACTTTTAATAATTCTTAAATCAATATATAGCAAACATTTAAAAAATCATTGTTTGGGTTAATTCGGTTCGGTTTAGTTCTTTCTGTTATCATAAAATGCAAAACCAAAACAAATCCATAAATTTCGATTCCGTTTTCTCAGTTCGGTTAAATCGGTTTTTCAGTTTCGGTTTTCTGCTCACCCCTAACAATTAGGGTGAGTGACTTTTCGTGAAAAAATAAGAAAGTACAGTGGCTTTTATTGGTATTACATTTCATGGGGCCGGTTGACGTACAAAAGGCTCTTAACGTCCGACGGTACACGACCGACCAATATAACGTGCGTAATTATGCAAATAATGTGTGTAATTGGGGTTTATTCCAACCCATGCGTAATTACGCAAATAACGTGCGTGATTATGCAAAGTTAATTACTATAGTGCCACCGCGTTCAATTGAATGCTTAGATTAGATCAGATGTGCAGTTGAGATGCTCGCGTATGCATCGCACGATAAGGTGGTCTTGTATTTTAAACTTTCTCTACATTTCATAAATAGCAAGTAAGGAAATTAATGATCGAGAACATACCAAAACCTTTAAAGTTCCCAATTTCAATTCTTTCAACTTCAACCTGTACATGTGCACAAAACCGACTCAATTAATTAAAACCATAAGATCCTAAATTAGAAAAAGAAACAAAAGAATAACTTACGGATGGAGGAAGTAAGTTCTTATTTGACGGCTGCATTTTAGGTCCCTTCCCAAGTGGCGGTGAGCTAGACTCAGGAACCGGCACTGATAAACTAGCGGCACCAACCGCTGCGGACTCGCCAGGTTGCCGAACATGCCTTAACCGCTTAACCGATCTATGTAACCGCTCTAACCTAAAGCTCGACCCGTCAAAGAACAGAACTGCATCGTTATCCTTGTAATCCTCTATGCTACCGTCAAAACAGACTTTAGGTTTCCCTGGTTGGTTGTTTTGAAATTCAACTGCCACTTTATTATCTTTACTCTTGTGCAATTTACCAGGCTGGTTCTTATCAATTGACGCAGGCTTAAATTCATCTGAAATATCCAGATGTAACAGCAGTTAAGAGTTATCGATGACCTAAAATCAAATTAGCCAATGATCACACCTTTTTCTACTCGAAAACATTCTAAATCAACAAAACGTCAATAAAACAATAACTTCTGGCAGCACCGATTCCGAATATTTTTTCAATCAGATTGTCTTGCTGCACATAACACCTAAATTTCATATTCATAACCTAAAATCATCAAAATATCCATATGTAACAAACAATTAAAATTAAAATCATTAATGACCTAAAATCAAATCAGCCAACAATCACACCTTCTTCTACTCCAAAACATCCAAAATTCACAAATTATCAACTCATTTCAATAAAACATAAGATATTTTTCAATCAGGTTGGAATTATAAACAAACACTTACATCGAAGAGTGCAGAATTTGGAAGACGGATTGTCCTGAAAAGAGGAACCTAGGGTTAGGTCAAACCACTGATCGACCGGTGGAGCTGTTAAAGGTTCGTCTCTGTTGTTGCTATTTGCCATTGATTGAATCTGAATTAGCAGATTTTACTGTTGGATTGGAGTGGTTTGATGGTTAATCGGAACCCTAGAATTGTGTTTGGAGTTAGGGTTCGTTGATGATGGATTATTGGATCCGCGTTTCAACTGGAACGTGGTGACGTTTGTTGTTTTAGTTGCAAGTGTGATCCTTGGGTTTGAAGAAGAGTCTAGAAAAGCCCATGTTGGTTTTTTTTGTTTGCAAACAACCCTTTGTTTGTTTCTAACTAGTGGGATCCCTCACGCTATGCGGCGGGAATTCGGTCGGCATCAATTATGTTCGTTAAGATACTGACACTCAAATGGATATTATTATATGTTTTACATCGATCAAAAACTTTGAAAACGAATATTGGTTCGGTTCGTTAACCTACTGGTACTCGTTTTAGCATACGATACGAAAAATATATTTTATGTTGAATGCAACTCTGTTGTCAACAAAAATTTATATCATACGTCTAAATAATTTAAACACGTGTATGTATTGAGCTTTAAACGAACAAACATCATCTAGTAATAAACCTTAACTATAATGATAATTAACTTAACTTAGTATATGCATTTTAATATATTGATAGTTTTGTCAAATATATAGTAGATATACGAGTTTTGGTACGTAATCAAATTTGATGGTGAGGTAGAGTGCTTAAATGATGAACAAGTATGTGAACAAAATGTGAAATATAAAAAATGATAAACACAAGGATTTATACGAGGAAAAGCCATTGATCACTAGTAGATCACCGGCATAAAAACCTCGGATAGTGAAAACTATCACTATCTATTATATTAAACAATAAAGATTACAACTTTGGATGTTGATCAAGTGTGGTACAAAGATTGTTTGCTAAGTGTGTGATGAGAGCTTCTGCAATGTAGGTGAGAGAGTGTGTTTGTGTAAGCGAATGTGCATGTATATCTAATACACTTAATCAACCCCTTTTTGAATTAAACTAACAGCTAAGTCCAGTTTTCTTCGAAGACCATGTCCTAGCTCATGAACGTTATGGAATTTATCACGTGCGGCATATCCAACGAATATTGACCGAGATTCCAACTGAGACTTGGTCCACGTCGTCCACAACCTGCATACAATCATTAAGAAAATTGAGAACAATTATTAGAAATCATAAGTAAAGTTAGGGTAACTTTGTAGAATAGTAACCAAGTTTTAAAAGTGTTCCAATTAGGCCACTCAAGTTTCAAAAGTGTTCCAATCAGGTCACTCAACATTCATTTTTTATTAAAATTAAGGGTTTTATCATCCCTTCCATAGGTAACCGTGGTGATGCGGGAATTTTTGTTTATTTTTCCCTTTCATTTGATGCTAACGTCGAGTGATGACATGGATTTTAACTTATTTTTTAATTTTTAATGTAATTAAAATGTTTTTAGTTTTAATAAATTAAATTTCATATATTAAAATAATCCGACCCTAGCATCTTATGCTCAATTTTTCTCTTGACATATGGAAAAAGGACATGACTCGATTTGATGTTAAGTTATCTAATTGGGACAAAAACGATACGAGTGACCTAATTAGAACACTTTTGAAACTTGATTACTATTCTGTGACATTTTCCCGTAAAGTTAAGATCCTTGATCCTCTGGGTTCCTGTGCCATCCGCTAAGGATAACTGATCCAGACAACATTTAAGGATAACAATACGGTTTAATAAAACTATAATTAAAATGCTAACTTGTTTATGTAAAAAGGGTACTCCTTAACAAAATAGTTAAATAGACTTTGAAAATTAACATAGTCTAAACTATTAAATATATGTTATGAATAAATTATTTATGGTGACGCTTCACGTTCTTAACCCTCGTCTCTTATTTACTCTTGTATTAATATTATGGCATATAATAGAGGTCCTTTGTATTTGATATGTGATACTCAATATCAATAAGAATGAGTTCTTCGATTCTTCTTTCTATCTATATGATTTCTACAATTCTTGTTTACATACATCATATATTGGTTGCTATTAAGCCGTTGTTTTACAACACGTTATCAGCACGAAATTGCTCGATCAAAGAGTCATACATAGGCGGTAAATGTTCGTGTGTTAATTATATGTTGATTTGGTTTTGCCATCCATTGATGCAATTATGTGGATGCTTGGTGTGAATGGTGGCTACCGAGTGCTCCTTCTCGATCAGGTAACCAACTAATATCCACTGCTAAATTAGGTAACAATCTAATCTCCATAAATGTTGATATAATCTCTAGTCCATTTTGACACTTCCGTCGAAAATTTGACACACCCGGCAACACAACTGTCTTATTTCATCTTGTTAATAAGTTGTCCGTTTTTTTTTTTTTTGAATTAGATGAAAACATTATGGTAACTTGTTGGTTTCCATTGTGTGTTCACGTGGATTAATTAATTTAGTAATTAATCAATTATTATTACCTTGTGACTTTTAAGTTTTGTTTCATTGTCCTGTTGTTATTTCCTTTTAATTTTGTGATAAACCTTCATTTAAAAAGTTGGCTAATAATACTCATAATATATTATTATCAATATCAGCATACCTTGCATTTAAAATTATTCAAAATTCATTATTCTCATAAATATACATATTTGTATTCTTGATCTTGTCTTCTATAAACTCTTTTACACTATGAGTTGTATCTGTTTTTTATAGAAAAGCATCGTAGTTCTATGATAGCCATGGAGTTGTTATTTTTACATATAATACTGGTGCTAATACCCGCGAACTTCACGGTTTTCACAAAAAATATGTTTTCGAGGTATTGACAAAGAATATTATACATTTATGATGGTTATAACGAAATTCTCTGAAATAAATTATTATTGAACTCTTAGGTTCATGAAGTAAATGAAACAACCAATGTACTATTGATATAAATAAAATGAAAAGATAATTATATGATGAAATTACGTTTCTGTAGCTCAAAATAGCAATAGAAACCTTATTAATCTAATAATTCTGCTTTTTGGAGCTTTGTAATCAATAATATCACATTCGTTGTTGACCAATTGAAAAAACAATCATCATCTAACAAAATATGTTTGACTTGAATCATATCATACTATCTAATAACACTAAACCTTGTAAACAATTTATATGAAAGAAAATATATTAGTAACAAATTAAAAAATGTAGTAAAAACTAAAATAAAATTAATCAATAATATGAGTAATGGATTGACAAACCTTTTGACCATCAATATTCTCTTTATGGAGCTTCATAAATCAATTATTTCCATCAACAACTTTGATTTTCATTTTAGAAAACTCATCTATACCACCTTAGTTAGTAATTAATTTGGAAAGATCTACATTTGATAACAACACAACAATTTTGTAAATGTTATTAGACTATGGGGTATGGGACGGGGGTTTGGGCGTGGGTTAGCGGGCAGCGCCCAAGTCACCACCCCGGAGGGGTTTGGCTTATGGCGTGGCCTGTTGGGCGGTACTCTGGCACCCGGCGTTGGGCGGGGCTAGGTGGGTGAGGTGGCGGGTAGTGATTGGCGGGTCAACCAAACCATTTTAAAATTTAAAAACAAACCGTTTGGCTTGGCCAAACGGCTAACCCGAGCTGTTATAAATAACCCCCCCCCCCCAACCCAAACATCCCCCCACCGTTATTCAACTTCGCTACCCACTACCGCCACCCGAAACCGACAACTTCAAATCGCTGATCATGGCCTCGTGGACAAACGAAGAAGAGCTTGCACTTGTCTCGTGCGTCGTCGACGCGATGAAGGCTCGCCAAGCCGGTGAAACCCGTTTCTGGCCGGAGGCTTTCGCAAGCTTTCGGCATAACGTCGGGAACGATCGGCACAACCTAAACGCTTGCCAACACAAGTGGCGTGACTACGACCGAAACTCGAGCGGTTCAAGGCCTACAACCAAAGTGTCCCGAGTGGGGACATACGCCACGACGACCAGGTCGAGGTGGCCAACATCAAGTACCGGTCCAAGGAGAGGGGGTGTTCGACAAGCTCGCCCTCTTCGAGATCTACTTAACGCTTTAGGGTTTTTTATATGTAATGTTTAATAAGTATTTTTTGTAATGTTTTAGGAATGTTTAATAAGTATTTTTTTTTTGTAATGTTTTAGGATTGTTTAATAATATTTTAGGTTTTCTTAATTAAAATATTGTGTGTATTAAAAAAAATCCACGTGGCCTAGCCAACGCCCCAAACCCTCGCCCCACCATACCCACCGCTGAGCCCATTCATGGGCGGGGCCCCTCCT
The DNA here is from genome assembly GCA_947069175.1 of Scalesia atractyloides. Classification (NCBI taxonomy): domain Eukaryota; kingdom Viridiplantae; phylum Streptophyta; class Magnoliopsida; order Asterales; family Asteraceae; genus Scalesia; species Scalesia atractyloides. The sequence goes on from CAMTDV010000024.1 coordinate 21,519,770, forward strand.
TTTCCACGTGTCACCCAACGCCCCAAACCCCCGCCCCACCATACCCCATAGCCTTACATAAAACAAATTCTAAAAGAAAATATAGGGAGAGAATAGATGTTAACGTATGCTCTTTTTTCTAACTAAAATCCAATGTATATGATGTTAATGTGAACCACTAACTTTGGAGTTAAATACAGAGAGCATTTGGGTTTTAAATATATATGAGATTATTTACCAGAAAAAAAATTGTTATTCGAATTTAGTATGGTTGGCAAAAATTAGGGGAACTAATACAATGTTAGGAAAGAGACTCATATTTAAATTTTGAAAATTTTTATCAATCTCCGTGACCTTGGAAATTAAATAACATTTTTAAAAATTTAGTAAATATGGATATATGTAACTGATTAAGATTAAATATTGAGTATTTAAAATTTAAAAAAAAAAGTCAAACAGTATATAAGGAAACTAAAATGGAATTTGGAAACAAAATAAGTATGTTTAATAATTCAAATTTTGTTAAAAGAATCAAGACAATATTTTTCTACTATAGATAATCAAACCACTTACTTAATGATAATGATCTAGTTTTAATACAATAACACAAATCAAAGACCCAGGCCAATAATTGACTTTTTATGAGATGGACAGGAAGGAAAATGCCATTAGCCCTTTGCATACAAAATTTACAGTAACACTCCTTGAAAATAGCCAATACCGAAATCAATTTAGTCCACTTTGAAAGAATCCCTTGATTTTGACTTTTTGAAAGTCAATGTTACCATGAAGCAAATCATACCAGATTGTGTGCCTGCATAACTTGGGATAATTCAAGAAAAGGCCAAATAGAATGGTCAACGTTGACTTTCATATATGCATAACATGTAATAAAGAACAATATTTGTCATGGTTATTAAAGTAATAAAGAATCCCATGTATATGACTTTTTGAAAATCAATTCTACCATGGCCTATGTAAAAAACATAATAGGTATGCTTAAGACATACCTTCTGAACTTTTGGTTGATTCGAACATGCTTAAGACAACCCCTAATGCTTATAACTAAGTTTCAAACAAAAAGTTTGAAGATTGTGTGATCTTAGGACTTATACAAAACATATATGATAAACATGGTTCTGATTTATAAGGTTGAAGATTGTGTGATCTTAGGACTTATACAAAACATATACGATAAACATGGTTCTGATTTATTACCCCATAAACCGCATGAATTAACTAAAGATCGAAATTTATAATGCACTGAAACTCAAAAGAAACGAATAAGCTATTTTGTTACTTGGTTCGTCAACCGGAACTGAATCGTCGGAAACTTCAAACGCGTAATTGACATGGATTCGGAACCATATGATAGATAGTACATGCTGAAAGTGCGGTGTGTATGTGGCACTATTGTAGTTCATAACTGATGTGTTTTGTGATGCGGTAGTTTGTATGACGCAACCATAAAACTTGAGCTAGATAGAGAACAATTGTGGAATGCGATTGCAAGGGCTAAGTGGAGGTGATAACGATTTGAATTTTGAACATGAAACAGGCTTGCACGTCGAGGTTTAAGTGCATCCCATGTTCCCACATAATAAGCATGGCTCGAAGGTACATCAAATGGGTTCTGTTAGAGATCCAATATAATTCGCCCATATTAGATAAGCTACAACTTACAATTACAAAAAAAGGAAGAACACACCATTTCAATCTTTAACTATAACCCACCACAAAATGTAATCCAAACATGCATGCATGACGCCAATTAAAATAAATTACAGCGGCGGAGACCGGTGAACGATGACGGTCTCATTTGGAGAGGAAGGATTGACATTGTTGTGCGATTGAGGATGAATAATATCTATAATAAAACATTTGACTTTAAAAGAAGTTAAAACGACATTAGCATTTTGTCTAACACATGATATGCACAAAATATACCGCAACAAAAGTGATAAAAATTCAAAAACAAAACACCTTTTCTGTATTGCCTGAGCATCAGTGGCTGAAACAGAGACCCGTAACAAATTGACAAAATCCTTCTTTATTATAGAAAATCATAACAACGGGATATGTGAATTGATTATGATAAGAGATGAAAATAATACGTCAAGAGACCCACATGGATATATGAAAAGTATCTATAATGAGGTGAGAGTTGAAGAAAATCTTACAATTTCGATTGAGGGTGCAATAGAAAGACAAACTTAAGAACATAAAGGAGAATCTAACGTCACTGGAGTACCAATTTTTATACATAATGTACAACTTGTGGGTGCTAATTTTCGTATTGGTTTATGGTGAATTTTGACCCATGTAATGACTTCCGGTAGTTGCCATAACCACTTGAAAAAGTTTCACCAAATTTCAAGATTATTTTCAAGATTTTTAGTCATTATGAAACAATAAATGAAACTATACCCGGATGAGCGATAAAGGCGTCAGCTTGGTGAGCCATCTCACCTTTTCTTTCATGCATATCATCAAATTTCAAACCTAAAAAAGTGAACAAATAATCAATTTAAATCAAACTCCCCAGTTCATCTTTTAAGTGATACTAAAATCTTAAACTTTGCAAGTTCAAAACCAATCATGAAGCAAGTAACCATAAGCAAGATCCCAGGTGAATGTATCATCATCATCCCTTCCATGTATAAAATCCTAAAACCTAATACTACGCAAGTTAAACAAAAAACTAAATGAAGAAATACAATCTTCAATGGAAAGAAGAACTGTGCAGATACGAAACCTACATGCAGAAAAAAAATAAAGTAAAATGAGATCAATATTGGCCGAAGAAAGTAGTGGTAATTGTAGAGTGATAATACCTCTACATCGATTGTAACTCAAAAATAAAAGCTGATCTCGTTCTTTCTATTAGCAATCTATGTTCTCCTGATCGTGGACAACCATTTTACAGAAAAAATAAGAGTTCGGTCCGATTTAGAGTACAAATATCTAGGAATTTCACTGTTTGATAGCCAGAACCTAATTTCTAAAATTAATCTCTATTAAAACAAATAACCTAACAGTTTATAATTCTATTATTGAAATAAAATCTTACCAAATCAGATAAAAAATCAAATTCTCTTATTCCAACCTAAACCTTAACAGTGAACCAAAAAACTCTAAAAAACAATTTTTCATTCAAAGTAAATAACAAAATAATAACTTTAAACATCTTTACACAACAACTCATTAAGGCATAATAAAAGATAAAATATGAAAACAATAATACTTGTTTTTTTTTTTTGAAAAAGTAGCAAAAATAGATCTGGAAAAAATTTAAGACACAATATAATTTAAAATGACATGAATGTTAAAATAGCGAATGTAATTTTCCAACTTGAACCCTAATTTTGTGACGTGGAAGCTCATTTAGAAGGAGCTTCTAGTTGAATACCATGACCTCATTTGTCAACAAACATATAATGACTACAAAGCTCGAAAACCCTCGTCAAGGGTAATAGAATCAAATCGAACAAAAACTAAGATCACAAAATCCACATTAATAGCAACTTGAAAAAGTAAACGTACCTGTGATTTGATAAAGCAAGATGCAAGTATAAGAGAAGGATTTGAACGCGGAGGAGATATACGAATCAAAAACAAAAGTTCGTTATGAAATCTAACAAAATAAAGAAAGAGATTGGATCATTAGATGAAATCATACCTTAAAGATGATGATAATCAATTTCGCAGAGGTGCGAGGCAGAGAGCGACTCGAGGGGATGAAAACACCAAAATCGGATGAAAGAATTGTACGTTGATGTGAGATTTTCATAACCGTGACATTGGAAATAAGATAAAAGTTTTATAAATTTAGTAAATATGATATATGTAACTGATTAAGATTTAATTTTGAGTATTTGAAAATTTTTAAAAAAGTCAAAACAATATATAAGGAAACTAAAATGAAATTTGGAAACAAAATAAATATGTTCTTTATTAGGATGTATAGATTTGGAACAAAAAAATAAAATAAAAAAAATTATTTAATGATTGTATGGTGGATGGAAAAGTGTCATGTGTCAAATGTGCCCTAAAAAATGTCATGTGTGAAATGAAGGCTAGAAAAGTGTCATGTGACACTCTAGGTATATTCTTTATTAGGATGTATAGATTTCTTTATTTGAAATGATTATACTACAAAATTAATTATTTATATTTTGTTGTGTGAATAGCAAGAAATAGAAAAATTTTGGATAAATCGATTAAGATAAGTGATTGATTTACTAAAACTTAATCAAAGAAGAAGAATATAAATTCATCTTACTTTTTGCAATCGTTGTTACTGTCTCTTCAAGTCTGATACAGTTAGTTGCAAAAGCCCACTTTAAATGATATTAGTTTTTGGAGCATGCATTCAAATACATATATGGATTGTATCATATGAAACGACCTACATTTGAATGAAGCCTACTTATACTTGATAATAAAAAAATAAAATTATTGAATAATTTGCAAATTTAAGTTTATTTTGAACTAATATTATCTATGCTCGAATAATTGTTCTTAATAAGTGTTCGTCAATGATAAATTATAACCACTACTATGCTATGTAAAATTGGTTTCATATTATATTGATGAATATATGTGTAAGATTGATTAGTGAATTTCTTCTCTTTTACGATGCATCATAATAAAAGACATGGCATTTATTCATGTCAAGAGGTAATTTCTATATAAATTAAAAAGATTGTTTGCATTATAGTATCTTTTATTATATTTCATGTGTTGTTTTGTTGCTAGTTTCATTTTATGATTTTCTTGCATGAATAAATCCTGTTTAGTTTGTTCTGACCTATCTAATCTAAATATGATTAATCATATACATGTATTGTATTTAAAAGAGTAATTTATTCATGCATTCATCATGAGTAAACGATTGACGAAGAAAAAAACCCGAAAGCTTATTTTCATTCATGATTATAAGTGTGTGTTAACATCCAAAAAGAGCTTTTACACATGATGCCCTTTTTTTCATTTAATGTTAGCCGGTGGTGATATATTTATGTAAGCTATGTTATATATGTTTCTATGACTAATGAAAAAAAAATGCATCTTATATCGGTCTATTCACCATAACTTGTTTTATGAGACACATACTATAGTGTCCTCCCAAAATCTTTTTATCATAAAATTTTGGACCGATAATTCATGACTCAGTCATGTAATTACTACTAAAAATATTATGTTGTGGGAAGATAGATTATAAGGAAAAATTGATAAAACAATTTCCATTTGTCACATCTAAGATATGCTCCTGAAAAAACGATATCATTAAGAAAATATAAAAGGTCTAAAATGATTGTATATCTATGTGATCGAGTAAATAATAAAAAGCTATAAAGCTATGTGACGAGTAAATAATGAAAAGCTATGAAACTATTTTTGGCTTTACTCCGTTCCCCGAAGTGAATTCGAATGTATATTGATCATCGTGTTCATGGACATAATTGAGAAATTTGCAATGATGGTCATTATAATAATGACTGACTATTAGAAATTATAACGAGAACCTAGTTAAGAATGAGAGTGACCACCACAAGTGGCAAAATAAGGAGTGATAATATGCGGAAATATTGCCAGTGATATAACATGATAGTTTATACATTATCTCGTGTCTTATGTCTTGTACTAGCATACGTGCAAATAATACAAATACGATTATAAACCAGAAGTTTATGGATCATGATTATTTACTTTATTGACATGACCTGTTAGACCACACCGAGTCAATGATGATGTGAAACATAATGAAGAACTTGAAGATTCTTCTAGCTGATGGCATATTATGTTTGCTCTTAACGGAAATTATTTATTTGCCAATTATGGACGTGTATCCCTAAATATTCTGAAAGTGATTAAGGGATATGCATATCCCAACATGATAACATTTAGTTGTTTAAATCGATGTATCGTCTAAATGGTTATCAAATTCACAACTTGATGTTTGTGTAATTTATGGCTTAGCTAATAAGATAGCAAGCACAATATTTATTGCTTAGCTAATAAGATAGCGAACAAAATATTCCAGATTACATGTATTTATTAATAGTGACCATAAGTTTATTTCCCAAGTTATTAATGATCTGCAGAATAAGTGTTGAACTTCTTGTGGATTATGTTCATACACGAATTACTTTTGTTAAGATGATCACTGAACGTCTATGATTGTTAGTAAAGCCAATAATCATGAGAGCAAGTTCATGTTTATATATGAGTACATGTAATTTTACATGTAATAACATTAATTCACATCAAGCCAATATGTTGTAATAGTTTATCCACATTATAGTTGGGTTTTGATCACCAACCAAAGATGTCGCTTCTAAGATTTTGGTAGTGCGACGTATATTGAAATTGATCCACCACGACGCACAAAGATAGGACCTTAAAAAGTGGTTGGGAATATATGATAATAAATAAAGTCTTTCACGAGATATTTTTTATGACTCAATTAATTGATATCCATCTCATTGGATTAACATTCCCAACATCAAGGGGACATAAAAAGCAGTTGAAAAAGAAATGAGTTGGTATGAATTATCATTGATCCTCAAAACTAAAAGTGTGAACAAGAAGTTCAAAGGATAACTCATTTATAAAGATTAGCGAATCTATTACCAGACGCATTTACTGACCTTAAAAAAGGTGACTATGTCACATATACAAACTGCTAATGCTCCAATTAAGATGAGTGTCCCATAAGGACAACCACATGCTTGTAATGAGTTTATTGCATGTTTGAAGCGTGGTAGACTAGTCGATTCCAATAATAAAATTCCTTGAAAACTCGAGCAAGTAATTAAGATGGTCAAGTCGAGGTGTAGTAAAAGGTCTCATGAAGAGACATTAGACATGATGGTTTTAGAAGAACCACAGGTACCAGAAAATAAAAAGATCTCAATAAGTTATATCATGTCTATAAATGTATGGAATCGAAATTAAAATCGACGTGGTTATACTTTTATATATAATGTAGCGCTTGAAATGGTTAAATAATGAGGATCAAAATTTAAGATCTACCTATGAATTAATACATATAAATGATTGGCCAAAAGAGAAAAATGCAAGATAGAGTTGAATTCTCTAATGAAATGGGAAGTTTTTCGGACCAATGGTCCATTCAACTGAATTTGTTGGATACAAATGGGTCTTTTATGCGAATCATGTGAAATCAAATTAAATGAGATAAGGCAAAATTGGTGGCACATGCCCGGCCCAAAAGGAGTGTAGGGCGTGCCACCGAACAGGGCCCAAAAGGTGTGTAGGGCGTGCCACCGAACAGGGCCCAAAAACTTTTAAGGCCCGTCATTTTTTTTGTTTGTAAATAAAATAAATATAGTCCCAATGAATACAAGAAATCTGCGGTAGTCCAATTGGTTCTGCCCTTTCTGATTAAAAAGAAGGTCTCCGGCTCGAGACCTGTTTCCATCTCTTTTTGTTCATTTTTCTTCGGTTTCATTTTAGGTTGGCCCTCAAGCCCATTCATACGATGTTTACTGTATGGGTGAAGGTGAATGTAGATTTATGAACAAATTTACGTAAACATTAAAAGTAGTGTATTATTGTTATTTTTTTATATATGGTTTTAATAATTATACTGTGTTATTATTATATAAAAATTAACTTTTGTTATCGGAATTATGAACCAAAAACATTATATCCCACTTGTTTAAAAGCCCAACTGTTTTTGTCAATCAAATTCAAAAGGCCATCTATTTTAGTGTGTACTGAATTAATGACTTGGCTCAAATCAATAAACAAACATAATGGATTAATAAATAGGGCCTAAATTTTATTATCTCGCACAGGGCCAAAAAAATTTTTGTGACTTTCGGAGACGGCCCTGTGGTGGCACGAGGATTTTCGCAAAAAAACCCATGATTGATTATAAAGAGACGCATTCTCTAGTGGTGGATGCAATGACTTTCTAATATTTTATTCGTCTGTTAATATAGAAAGAGAACTGACGTGCGTCTATGAATGTTATGTATCACTTGATACTAAAAGTGTATATGAAGGTCCCTAAAGGATTTGAATGATCAAAATCATGTAAGTTAAGTTCTCGAGAACATTATGATCGTTGTATATCGATTCAATACGATTGAACAATTGATGAGTTCCCTAAAGCAATTGAGTTCCTAAAACAATTGCGGTAGTCCAATTGGTTCCGCCCTTTCTGATTTAAAAACAGGTCTCCGGTTTGAGACCTATTTCCATCTCTTTTTGTTCATTTTTCTTTGGTTTCATATTAGGTTGGACCCTCAAGCCCATTCATACTATGTTTACTGTATGGGTGAAGGTGAATGTAGATTTATGAACAAATTTACATAAACATTAAATGTAGTGTATTATTGTTATTATTTTTTTTAATTTATGGTTTTAATAAATTATACTGTTTTATTATTATAAAAATTAAATTTTGTTATCGGAATTATGAACCAAAAACATTATATCCCACTTGTTTAGAAGCCCAACTGTTTTTGTCAATCAAATTCAAAAGGCCATCTATTTTAGGGTGTACTGAATTAATGACTTGGCTCAAATCAATAAACAAACATAATGGATTAATAAATAGGGCCTAAATTTTATTATCTTGCACAGGGTCAAAATAATTTTTTTGACTTTCGGAGACGGCCCCGTGGTGGCACGAGGATTTTCTCAAAAAACCCATAATTGATTATAAAGAGACGCATTCTCTAGTGGCAGATGCAATGACTTTCTAATATTTTATTCGTCTGGTAATATAGAAAGAGAACTGATGTGCGTCTATGAATGTTATGTATCACTTGATACGAAAAGTGTACATGAAGGTCCCTAAAGGATTTGAATTATCAAAATCATGTAAGTCAAGTTCTCGAGAACATTATGATCGTTGTATATCGATTCAATATGATTGAACAACTGATGAGTTTCCTAAAGCAATTGAGTTCCCTAAAGGTGAATCAAAACATCTTAAGTTAAGTGTACATGAATGTTATGTATCACTTGATACTAAAAGTGTACATGAAGGTCCCTAAAGGATTTGAATGATCAAAATCAAGTAAGTTAAGTTCTCGAGAACAATATGATCGTTTTATATCGATTCAATACGATTTCATATTGAACAATTGATGAGTTCCCTAAAGCAATTGAGTTCCTAAAACAATTACGGTAGTCCAATTGGTTCCGCCCTTTCTGATTAAAAAACAGGTCTCCGGTTCGAGACCTGTTTCCATCTCTTTTTATTCATTTTTCTTTGGTTTCATTTTAGGTTGGGCCCTCAAGCCCATTCATACTATGTTTACTATATGGGTGAAGTTGAATGTAGATTTATGAACAAATTTACATAAAGATTATTTGTAGTGTATTATTGTTATTATTTTTTTTAATGTATGGTTTTAATAAATTATACTGTGTTATTATTATAAAAATTAACTTTTGTTATCGGAATTATGAACCAAAAACATTATATCCCACTTGTTTAGAAGCCCAACTGGTTTTGTCAATCAAATTCAAAAGGCCGTCTATTTTAAAGTGTACTGAATTAATGACTTGGCTCAAATCAATAAACAAACATAATAGATTAATAAATAGGGCCTAAATTTTATTATCTCGCACAAGGCCAAAATAATTTTTTTGACTTTCGGAGACGGCCCCGTGGTGGCACGAGGATTTTCTCAAAAAACCCATAATTGATTATAAAGAGACGCATTCTCTAGTGGCAGATGCAATGACTTTCTAATATTTTATTCGTCTGGTAATATAGAAAGAGAACTGATGTGCGTCTATGAATGTTATGTATCACTTGATACGAAAAGTGTACATGAAGGTCCCTAAAGGATTTGAATTATCAAAATCATGTAAGTCAAGTTCTCGAGAACATTATGATCGTTGTATATCGATTCAATATGATTGAACAACTGATGAGTTTCCTAAAGCAATTGAGTTCCCTAAAGGTGAATCAAAACATCTTAAGTTAAGTGTACATGAATGTTATGTATCACTTGATACTAAAAGTGTACATGAAGGTCCCTAAAGGATTTGAATGATCAAAATCAAGTAAGTTAAGTTCTCGAGAACAATATGATCGTTTTATATCGATTCAATACGATTTCATATTGAACAATTGATGAGTTCCCTAAAGCAATTGAGTTCCTAAAACAATTACGGTAGTCCAATTGGTTCCGCCCTTTCTGATTAAAAAACAGGTCTCCGGTTCGAGACCTGTTTCCATCTCTTTTTATTCATTTTTCTTTGGTTTCATTTTAGGTTGGGCCCTCAAGCCCATTCATACTATGTTTACTATATGGGTGAAGTTGAATGTAGATTTATGAACAAATTTACATAAAGATTATTTGTAGTGTATTATTGTTATTATTTTTTTTAATGTATGGTTTTAATAAATTATACTGTGTTATTATTATAAAAATTAACTTTTGTTATCGGAATTATGAACCAAAAACATTATATCCCACTTGTTTAGAAGCCCAACTGGTTTTGTCAATCAAATTCAAAAGGCCGTCTATTTTAAAGTGTACTGAATTAATGACTTGGCTCAAATCAATAAACAAACATAATAGATTAATAAATAGGGCCTAATATTTTATTATCTCGCACAAGGCCAAAAATTTTTTGTGACTTTCGGAGACGGCCCTGTGGTGGCACGAGGATTTTCGCAAAAAACCCATGATTGATTATAAAGAGATGCATTCTCTAGTAGTGGATGCAATGACTTTCTAATATTTTATTCGTCTGGTAATATAGAAAGAGAACTGATGTGCGTCTATGAATGTTATGTATCACTTGATACTAAAAGTGTACATGAAGGTCTCTGAAGGATTTGAATGATCAAAATCATGTAAGTCAAGTTCTTGAGAACATTATGATCGTTGTATATCGATTCAATATGATTGAACAATTAATGAGTTTCATAAAGCAATTGAGTTCCCTAAAGGTGAATCGAAACATCTTAAGTTAAGTGTACATGAATGTTATGTATCACTTGATACTAAAAGTGTATATGAAGGTCCCTGAAGGATTTGAACGATCTAAATCATGTAAGTTAAGTTCACGAGAACATTATGATCGTTGTATATCGATTCAATACGATTGAACAATTAATGAGTTCCCTAAAGCAATTGAGTTCCTAAAACAATTATGTAGTCCAATTGGTTCTGCCCTTTCTGATTAAAAAACAGGTCTCCGATTCGAGACCTGTTTCCATCTCTTTTTGTTCATTTTTCTTTGGTTTCATTTTAGGTTGGGCCCTCAAGCCCATTCATACTATGTTTACTGTATGGGTGAAGGTGAATGGAGATTTATGAACAAATTTACATAAACATTAATTGTAGTGTATTATTGTTATTAGTTTTTTAATGTATGGTTTTAATAAATTATACTGTGTTATTATTATAAAAATTAACTTTTGTTATCGGAATTATGAACCAAAAACATTATATCCCACTTGTTTAGAAGTCCAACTGTTTTTGTCAATCAAATTCAAAAGGCCGTCTATTTTAAAGTGTACTGAATTAATGACTTGGCTCAAATCAATAAACAAACATAATAGATTAATAAATAGGGCCTAAATTTTATTATCTCGCACAGGGCCAAAAATTTTTTGTGACTTTCGGAGACGGCCTTATGGTGGTACGAGGATTTTCGCAAAAAACCCATGATTGATTATAAAGAGATGCATTCTCTAGTAGTGGATGCAATGACTTTCTAATATTTTATTCGTCTGGTAATATAGAAAGAGAACTGATGTGCGTCTATGAATGTTATGTATCACTTGATACTAAAAGTGTACATGAAGGTAATGATCAAAATCATGTAAGTCAAGTTCTTGAGAACATTATGATCGTTGTATATCGATTCAATATGATTGAACAATTAATGAGTTTCCTAAAGCAATTGAGTTCCCTAAAGGTGAATCGAAACATCTTAAGTTAAGTGTACATGAATGTTATGTATCACTTGATACTAAAAGTGTATATGAAGGTCCCTGAAGGATTTGAACGATCTAAATCATGTAAGTTAAGTTCACGAGAACATTATGATCGTTGTATATCGATTCAATACGATGGAACAATTAATGAGTTCCCTAAAGCAATTGAGTTCCTAAAACAATTGTGGTAGTCCAATTGGTTCTGCCCTTTCTGATTAAAAAACAGGTCTCCGATTCGAGACCTGTTTCCATCTCTTTTTGTTCATTTTTCTTTGGTTTCATTTTAGGTTGGGCCCTCAAGCCCATTCATACTATGTTTACTGTATGGGTGAAGGTGAATGGAGATTTATGAACAAATTTACATAAACATTAATTGTAGTGTATTATTGTTATTATTTTTTTAATGTATGGTTTTAATAAATTATACTGTGTTATTATTATAAAAATTAACTTTTGTTATCGGAATTATGAACCAAAAAAATTATATCCCACTTGTTTAGAAGTCCAACTGTTTTTGTCAATCAAATTCAAAAGGCCATCTATTTTAGTGTGTACTGAATTAATGACTTGGCTCAAATCAATAAACAAACATAACGGATTAATAAATTGGGCCTAAATTTTATTATCTCGCACATGGCTAAAAAAATTTTTGTGACTTTCGGAGACGGCCCTGTGGTGGCACGAGGATTTTCGCAAAAAACCCATGATTAATTCTAAAGAGACGCATTCTCAAGTGATGGATGAAATGACTTTCTAATATTTTATTCGTCTGGTAATATAGAAAGAGAAGTGATGTGCGTCTATGAATGTTATGTATCACTTGGTACTAAAAGAGTACATGAAGGTCCCTAAAGGATTTGAATGATCAAAATCATGTAAGTTAAGTTCTCTAGAACATTATGATCATTGTATATCGATTCAATATGATTGAACAATTGATGAGTTTCCTAAAGCAAATGAGTTCCCTAAAGGTGAATCGAAACATCTTAAGTTAAGTGTACATGAATGTTATGTATCACTTGATACTAAAAGTGTATATGAAGGTCCCTGAAGGATTTGAACGATCTAAATCATGTAAGTTAAGTTCACGAGAACATTATGATCTTGTATATCGATTCAATACGATTGAAAAATTAATGAGTTCCCTAAAGCAATTGAGTTCCTAAAACAATTGCGGTAGTCCAATTGGTTCTGCCCTTTCTGATTAAAAAACAGGTCTCCTTTCCATCTCTTTTTGTTCATTTTTCTTTGGTTTCATTTTAGGTTGGGCCCTCAAGCCCATTCATACTATGTTTACTGTATGGGTGAAGGTGAATGTAGATTTATGAACAAATTTACATAAACATTAATTGTAGTGTATTATTGTTATTATTTTTTAAATGTATGGTTTTAATAAATTATACTGTGTTATTATTATAAAAATTAACTTTTGTTATCGGAATTATGAACCAAAAACATTATATCCCACTTGTTTAGCAGCCCAACTGTTTTTGTCAATCAAATTCAAAAGGCCATCTATTTTAAAGTGTACTGAATTAATGACTTGGCTCAAATCAATAAACAAATATAATGGATTAATAAATTGGGCCTAAATTTTATTATCTCGCACAGGGCTAAAATTTTTTTTATGACTTTCGGAGACGGCCCTGTGGTGGCACGAGGATTTTCGCAAAAAAACCCATGATTAATTCTAAAGAGACGCATTCTCTAGTGATGGATGCAATGACTTTCTAATATTTTATTCGTCTGGTAATATAGAAAGAGAAGTGATGTGCGTCTATGAATGTTATGTATCACTTGGTGCTAAAAGTGTACATGAAGGTCCGTAAAGGATTTGAATGATCAAAATCATGTAAGTTAAGTTCTCTAGAACATTATGATCGTTGTATATCGATTCAATATGATTGAACAATTGTTGAGTTTCCCAAAGCAATTGAGTTCCTAAAGGTGAATCGAAACATCTTAAGTTAAGTGTACATGAATGTTATGTATCACTTGATACTAAAAGTGTATATGAAGGTCCCTGAAGGATTTGAACGATCTAAATCATGTAAGTTAAGTTCACGAGAACATTATGATCGTTGTATATCGATTCAATACGATTGAACAATTAATGAGTTCCCTAAAGCAATTGAGTTCCTAAAACAATTGCGGTAGTCCAATTGGTTCTGCCCTTTCTGATTAAAAAACAGGTCTCCGATTCGAAACCTGTTTCCATCTCTTTTTGTTCATTTTTCTTTGGTTTCATTTTAGGTTGGGCCCTCAAGCCCATTCATACTATGTTTACTGTATGGGTGAAGGTGAATGGAGATTTATGAACAAATTTACATAAACATTAAATGTAGTGTATTATTGTTATTATTTTTTAATGTATGGTTTTAATAAATTATACTGTGTTATTATTATAAAAATTAACTTTTGTTATCGGAATTATGAACCAAAACATTATATCCCACTTGTTTAGAAGCCCAACTGTTTTTGTCAATCAAATTCAAAAGGCCATCTATTTTAAAGTGTATGAATTAATGCTTGGTCAAATCAATAAACAAAATAATGGATTAATAAATTGGGCCTAAATTTTATTATCTCGCACAGGCTAAAAATTTTTTTTGACTTTCGGAGACGGCCCTGTGGTGGCACGAGGATTTTCGCAAAAAACCATGATTAATTAAAGAGAGCATTCTCTAGTGATGGATGCAATGACTTTCTAATATTTTATTCGTCTGGTATATAGAAAGAGAAGTGATGTGCGTCTATGAATGTTATGTATCACTTGGTCTAAAGTGTACATGAAGGTCCGTAAAGGATTTGAATGATCAAAAGTAAGTTAAGTTCTCTAGAACATTATACGTTGTATATCGATTCAATATGATTGAACAATTGATGAGTTTCCTAAGCAATTGATTTCCCTAAAGGTGAATCAAACATCTTAAGTTAAGAGTACATGAATGTTATGTATCACTTGATACTAAAAGTGTATATGAAGGTCCTGAAGGATTGAACGATCTAAATCATGTAAGTTAAGTTCACGAGAACATTATGATCTTGTATATCGATTCAATACGATTGAAAAATTAATGAGTTCCCTAAGCAATTGAGTTCCTAAAACAATTGCGGTAGTCCAATTGGTCTGCCCTTTCTGATTAAAAACAGGTCTCCGATTCGAAACCTGTTCCATCTCTTTTTGTTCATTTTTCTTTGGTTTCATTTTAGGTTGGGCCCTCAAGCCCATTCATACTATGTTTACTGTATGGGTGAAGGTGAATGAGATTTATGAACAAATTTACATAAACATTAATTGTAGTGTATTATTGTTATTATTTTTTTAATGTATGGTTTTAATAAATTATACTGTGTTTATTATTATAAAATTAACTTTTGTTATCGGAATTATGAACCAAAAACATTATATCCCACTTGTTTAGAAGTCCAACTGTTTTTGTCAATCAAATTCAAAAGGCCAATCTATTTTAGTGTGTACTGAATTAATGACTTAGCTCAAATCAATAAACAAACATAATGGATTAATAAATAGGGCCTAAATTTTATTATCTCGCACAGGGCCAAAAAACTTTTTGTGACTTTCGAAGACGGCCCTGTGGTGGCACGAGGATTTTTGCAAAAAAACCCATGATTGATTATAAAGAGACGCATTCTCTAGTGATGGATGCAATGACTTTCTAATATTTTATTCGTCTGGTAATATAGAAAGAGAATTGATGTGCGTCTATGAATGTTATGTATCACTTGTACTAAAAGTGTACATGAAGGTCCCTAAGGATTTGAATGATCAAAATCATGTAAGTTAAGTTCTCTAGAACATTATGATCGTTGTATATCGATTCAATATGATTGAACAATTGATGAGTTTCCTAAAGCAATTGAGTTCCCTAAAGGTGAATCGAAACATCTTAAGTTAAGCTACATGAATGTTATGTATCACTTGATACTAAAAGTGTACATGAAGGCCCTGAAGGATTTGAATGTCAAAATCATGTAATTAAGTTTCGAGAACATTATGATCGTTGTATATCGATTTAATACGATTGAACAATGATGAGTTCCCTAAAGCAATTGAGTTCCTAAAACAATTGCGATAGTCCAATTGGTTCCGCCCTTTCTGATTAAAAAACAGGTCTCCTTTCCATCTCTTTTTGTTCATTTTTCTTTGGTTTCATTTTAGGTTGGCCCTCAAGCCCATTCATACTATGTTTACTGTATGGGTGAAGGTGAATGTAGATTTATGAACAAATTTACATAAACATTAATTGTAGTGTATTATTGTTATTATTTTTTTAATGTATGGTTTTAATAAATTATACTGTGTTATTATTATAAAAATAACTTTTGTTATCGGAATTATGAACCAAAAAACATTATATCCCACTTGTTTAGAAGCCCAACTGTTTTTGTCAATCAAATTCAAAAGGCCATCTTTTTAAGTGTTACTGAATTAATGACTTGGCTCAAATCAATAAACAAACATAATGGATTAATAAATGGGCCTAAATTTTATTATCTCGCAAGGGCCAAAATTTTTTTGTGACTTTCGGAGACAGCCCTGTGGTGGCACGAGGATTTTCGCAAAAAACCCATGATTAATTATAAAGAGACGCATTCTCTAGTGATGGATGCAATGACTTTCTAATATTTTATTCGTCTGGTAATATAGAAAGAGAATTGATGTGCGTCTATGAATGTTATGTAACTTGGTACTAAAAGTGTACATGAAGGTCCCTAAGGATTTGAATGATCAAAATCATGTAAGTTAAGTTCTCTAGAACATTATGATCGTTGTATATCGATTCAATATGATTGAACGATTGATGAGTTTTCTAAAGCAATTGAGTTCCCTAAAGGTGAATCGAAACATCTTAAGTTAAGTTACATGAATGTTATGTATCACTTGATACTAAAAGTGTAAATGAAGGTCCCTGAAGGATTTGAATGATCAAAATCATGTTAGTTTAAATTCTCGAGAACATTAACAATTGATGAGTTCCCTAAAGCAATTGAGTTCCTAAAACAATTGCGATAGTCCAATTGGTTCCGCCCTTTCTGATTAAAAAACAGGTCTCCTTTCCATCTCTTTTGTTTCATTTTTATTTGGTTTCATTTTAGGTTGGGCCCTCAAGCCCATTCATACTATGTTTACTGTATGGGTGAAGGTGAATGTAGATTTATGAACAAATTTAGATAAACATTAATTGTAGTGTATTATTGTTATTATTATTTTTAATGTATGGTTTTAATAAATTATACTGTGTTATTATTATAAAAATTAACTTTTGTTATCGGAATTATGAACCAAAAACATTATATCCCACTTGTTTAGAAGCCCAACTGTTTTTGTCAATCAAATTCAAAAGGCCATCTATTTTAAAGTTTACTGAATTAATGACTTGGCTCAAATCAATAAACAAACATAATGGATTAATAAATAGGGCCTAAATTTTATTATCTCGCACAGGGTTCAAAATAATTTTTTTGACTTTCGGAGACGGCCCCGTGGTGGCACGAGGATTTTCGCAAAAAAAGCATAATTGATTATAAAGAGACGCATTCTCTAGTGGCAGATGCAATGACTTTCTAATATTTTATTCGTCTGGTAATATAGAAAGAGAACTGATGTGCGTCTATGAATGTTATGTATCACTTGATACTAAAAGTGTACATGAAGGTCTCTGAAGGATTTGAATGATCAAAATCATGTAAGTCAAGTTCTTGAGAACATTATGATCGTTGTATATCGATTCAATATGATTGAACAATTGATGAGTTTCCTAAAGCAATTGAGTTCCCTAAAGGTGAATCGAAACATCTTAAGTTAAGTGTACATGAATGTTATGTATCACTTGATACTAAAAGTGTACATGAAGGTCCCTGAAGGATTTGAATGATCAAAATCATGTAAGTTAAGTTCTCAAGAACATTATGATCGTTGTTTATCAATTCAATACGATTGAACAATTGATGAGTTCCCTAAAGCAATTGAGTTCCTAAAACAATTGCGGTAGTCCAATTGGTTCTGCCCTTTCTGATTAAAAAGAAGGTCTCCGGCTCGAGACCTGTTTCCATCTCTTTTTGTTCATTTTGCTTTGGTTTCATTTTAGGTTGGGCCCTCAAGCCCATTCATACTATGTTTACTGTATGGGTGAAGGTGAATGGAGATTTATGAACAAATTTACATAAACATTAATTGTAGTGTATTATTGTTATTATTTTTTTAATGTATGGTTTTAATAAATTATACTGTGTTATTATTATAAAAATTAACTTTTGTTATCGGAATTATGAACCAAAAACATTATATCCCACTTGTTTAGAAGCCCAATTGTTTTTGTCAATCAAATTCAAAAGACCATCTATTTTAGTGTGTACTGAATTAATGACTTAGCTCAAATCAATAAACAAACATAATGGATTAATAAATAGGGCCTAAATTTTATTATCTCGCACAGGGCCAAAAAAATTTTGTGACTTTCGAAGACGGCCTTGTGGTGGCATGAGGATTTTCGCAAAAAAAACCCATGATTGATTATAAAGAGACGCATTCTCTAGTGATGGATGCAATGACTTTCTAAAATTTTATTCGTCTGGTAATATAGAAAGAGAATTGATGTGCGTCTATAAATGTTATGTATCACTTGGTAATAAAAGTGTACATGAAGGTCCCTAAAGGATTTGAATGATCAAAATCATGTAAGTTAAGTTCTCTAGAACATTATGATCGTTGTATATCGATTCAAAATGATTGAACAATTGATGAGTTTCCTAAAGCAATTGAGTTCCCTAAAGGTGAATCGAAACATCTTAAGTTAAGCTACATGAATGTTATGTATCACTTGATACTAAAAGTGTACATGAAGGTCCCTGAAGGATTTGAATGATCAAAATCATGTAAGTTAAATTCTCGAGAACATTATGATTGTTGTATATCGATTTAATACGATTGAACAATTGATGAGTTCCCTAAAGCAATTGAGTTCCTAAAACAATTGCGATAGTCCAATTGGTTCCGCCCTTTCTGATTAAAAAACAGGTCTCCTTTCCATCTCTTTTTGTTCATTTTTCTTTGGTTTCATTTTAGGTTGGGCCCTCAAGCCCAGTCATACTATGTTTACTGTATGGGTGAAGTTGAATGTAGATTTATGAACAAATTTATATAAACATTAATTGTAGTGTATTATTGTTATTATTTTTTTAATTTATGGTTTTAATAAATTATACTGTTTTATTATTATAAAATTAACTTTTGTTATCGGAATTATGAACCAAAAACCTTATATCCCACTTGTTTAGAAGCCCAACTGTTTTTGTCAATCAAATTCAAAAGGCCATCTATTTAGTGTATACTGAATTAATGACTTGGCTTTAAATCAATAAACAAACATAATGGATTAATAAGTAGGGCCTAAATTTTATTATCTCGCACAGGGCCAAAAATTTTTTGTGACTTTCGGAGATGACCCTGTGGTGGCACGAGGATTTTCGCAAAAAAACCCATGATTGATTATAAAGAGCCGCATTCTCTAGTGGTGGATGCAATGACTTTCTATATTTTATTCTTCTGGTAATATAGAAAGAGAACTGATGTGCGTCTATGAATGTTATGTATCACTTGATACTAAAAGTGTACATGAAGGTCTCTGAAGGATTTGAATGATCAAAATCATGTAAGTCAAGTTCTTGAGAACATTATGATCGTTGTATATCGATTCAATATGATTGAACAATTGATGAGTTTCCTAAAGCAATTGAGTTCCCTAAAGGTGAATCGAAACATCTTAAGTTAAGTGTACATGAATGTTATGTATCACTTGATACTAAAAGTGTTCATGAAGGTCCCTGAAGGATTTGAATGATCAAAATCATGTAAGTTAAGTGTCGAAAACATTATGATCGTTGTATATAGATTCAATACGATTGAACAATTGATGAGTTCCCTAAATCAATTGAGTTCCTAAAAAAATTGCGGTAGTCCAATTGGTTCCGCCCTTTCTGATTAAAAAACAGGTCTCCGGTTCGAGACCTGTTTCCATCTCTTTTTGTTCATTTTTCTTTGGTTTCATTTTAGGTTGGACCCTCAAGCCCATTCACAATATGTTTACTGTGTGGGTGAAGGTGAATGTAGATTTATGAGCAAATTTACATAAACATTAATTGTAGTGTATTATTGTTATTATTTTTTTTAATGTATGGTTTTAATAAATTATACTGTGTTATTATTATAAAAACTACACTTTTGTTATCAGAATTATGAACCAAAAACATTATATCCCACTTGTTTAGAAGCCCAACTGTTTTTGTCAATAAAATTCAAAAGGCCATCTATTTTAGTGTGTACTGAATTAATGACTTGGCTCAATCAATAAACAAAATAATGGATTAATAAATAGGGCCTAAATTTTATTATCTCGCACAGGCCAAAAAAAGTTTTGTGACTTTCGGAGACGTCCCTGTGGTGGCACGAGGATTTTCGCAAAAAACCCATGATTGATTATAAAGAGACGCATTCTCTAGTGGTGGATGCAATGACTTTCTAATATTTTATTCGTCTGGTAGAAGAAAGAGAAGTGATGTGCGTCTATGAAATGTTATGTATAAAGAGACGCATTCTCTAGTGGTGGATGCAATGACTTTCTAATATTTTATTTCTGGTAATATAGAAAGAGAACTGATGTGCATCTATGAATGTTATGTATCACTTGATACTAAAAGTGTACATGAAGATCCCTAAAGGATTTGAATGATCAAAATCATGTAAGTTAAATTCTCGAGAACATTATGATCGTTGTATATCAATTCAATACGATTGAACAATTGATGAGTTTCCTAAAGCAATTGAGTTCCCTAAAGGTGAATCGAAACATCTTAATGATGTAATTCTTGTGCACCAATAAACATACATAGAAAACTTTACTTAGTGATTGTGATATCTCGATAAATAGTGTACACGCATGCTACAATATGGATTTTGGAGATAAAAGTATGTGTTCATGCGCTTTCCATATGATATAGAAATCTATGTATTAAATGAGCAAGTTTATGTAGCAAAACTCTTGAAGAGTGAATGCTCATGCATATTTTGATAAGATGGAAAGAATTCCCTCATGGATTGATAATACCAAAAGTATTGATATCAAAACCTCAAGAACGTACTGTATGAAGTTAAAAAAATACGCATGGACGAAAATAGTCGAGTCAAATGTGGTATAATCGACTCACTAGTGATCTCAGAAACAAGAAATACATATGGTGAAGTTGGGCCATTTGTTTTCATTAAAAGAACAATATGAGGTTTACAAGTATTACAATATATGTTGATGATGTCATTGAACTCTCGAAGAGAAAAAAAATGAGCTCAAATATTAAAGCAAGAATTTGCAAATGAAATATGGTATTGGAAATTTATGGCTCGCTACGTAGAACATACATTTGTATTATTATCCACAAATCATAATACATCTAGATGATGGTGGACATGTTCATATGCACAAAGCTTATAGTATAAGTACATTTAATGATGTCCAAATAATTGATATAGAAAATAACTCTTATCATCTCTTATCAAAGAAGCAAGAAAAAAAAAATTGTCCAGAAGTACCATAGTTAAATACAAAGTGTATTACGATATCTTGCTAGTTATACATGAACATATATCATTAAAGTCATTGGCAAGATTTAACTCGTCTACAACGAGGAGATAGTGTAATGGGTATAACATATATTTTCTATACCCTTGAGGTATGAAAGATATGGTTTCATATTTTACTAACCCATCTACAAGTTTGTTAGTTTTATAAATGCAGGGATTATAACAAAACACATTCATGGATCTTATGGTATCTGCTTACAAGAGGAGGCAATTAGAGTTTCACATGAAGATCATACATCAATGTTCATTAAAAGGATTGTACATCAAGAGATCAACCGACAAATTATTTATTACAAAGGTTTTTAGCAACTTTCATAGAAGATTGGCACCTGATACTTAAATGATACATATCATAATGAGGGAGAGTTTTACACAAGTTGCACTCTTTTTCCTTTTACTAAGTTTTATCCCATTGGGTTTTCTTAGTAAGGTTTTTAATAAGGCAACATACATGATCTAGAAGTATCATGGGGAGACGATACGTATTGCACTCTTTTTCCCTTAGCTGAGGTTTTGTCCCACTGGGTTTTCCCGGCAAGGTTTTTAACGAGGCAGCATCTCCAAGTGTATCAAGTTGATAACCAAGCGTTTAGATATTATTTTCATTTATCACGTGAATAGTCAAGGGGAAGTGTTATAAATAAATTATTTATGGTGACTCTCCACATTCTTAACTTTCGTCTCTTATTTACTCTTGTATTAATATTATTGCCTATATATAGAGGTCCTTTGTATTTGATATGAGATACTCAACATCAATAAGAATGAGTTTCTTCGATTTTTCTTTATATCTATATGATCTCTATAATTCTTGTTTACATACATCATATATTGGTTGCTATTAGGCCGTTGTTTTACAACATTAATATTTTTGCTACTATCTTCAATTATTAAATCATTGTTGCAATAAAGTAGAAAGAAAAACAAATCCACGGAGCATAAAGAAAAACAAATCATCTAGGACACTTAGTGAAGTATTATATGAATGACGGTCATGTGTAAGTTAGGTACCGTCTCTTTCATATAGTGGAATGGAATTTTGATGAAATTGAAATGCTGATTTTTTTTTTATTTTGTTAGTTTCAATAAAAAAATTGAAATTGAACAACATTAGGAAGGGAATCTACATTATAATTTTATCAAAATTCCATCCAATTTTATGAAACAAACAAACTTCAATTTCAAATTAATTTTCAATTCATGCGCAAATTTCAATTCTAATTCCATGAAACAGACGCTACCTTAGGGTAATCTAGAAACGTGCAAAGGTTGATAAGCCCTTTCAATATTTGTTATTATATAAACTAAAATTTTATGTGTTTTGTATTACATAAATAAAAATAAAAAATTACAAAAATATTAGGAATTATTATTGGGGTTTAGAATCATATAACCTTTTGTTTTCTTTATTTGTCCTAATATGTTGAACAAAGTGATTAATGATTGGTGATAAAAATAAAGAAGATATGTTATGGACGTAGTCATTTTTCATGTTAACTATGACAGTCATAATTCTAAAATAAAGGGTAAAATCATAAATAAAGTAATGTAGCTTTTTTTAGTGACGAGTTTCTTGTATTAGACTAGTCTAAATTGGAGAACCCTAGTCTCGTCTCATGTTGAAATTTTAAAATTTTAAGGGGTGATTTTGACACTTGATAATAACCCAACCCAATCAGCATTTCCTGGTTATTTTCCCCCAAATTATAGGGATTTTCATCAATGGCGACTCAAATCTGTTCAACAAATTCGTCAATCAAATCACATAATACTCCCCCCATCCGCCAGAATCCTGTAAAACTTCATCCCACAATTGGATTCTCAACGCCAATTTCGCGTTTCTCCAATCATCGTGTAATCAGAAACTACTCGATTCAATGCTCGGTAGAAGAAACTAAAGCGGTGAATTTAAGAACTTGCAAGCAATGTAAAACACAGTTCGATCCTTCACTCAATCATCCGCAAGCTTGTCGTTTCCACACTGCACATTTTGGCGGTAATCTCTTTTTTGTTATGATTTATAATTATAATTATAATAATAATTGAGTTAAAAATCGAAATTCTGTGAGTTGGGTTTTCTATATGAATCTGATTTTACTGTAAGTTATGTATATCTTGTATTTTCTGCTAATTATGAAACTCGAAAGGGACCGAATTTGACCGATCCTAATAGTTTTTTTTAGAGATGGGATGCAGTTACTTGCCAATTAACCTGTATTCATCTTCTGATGAAAAAGTCATGATTTTTTAAGATTTGTCATTTGAAAGTTCATAATAACTAGGGACGGTCATTGTGTCAAATTGGCGGGTTGAATCATCGAACGGGAGCATTACTCATATATTTATTCACGTTGACGCTTCAATGTTAAAACTGTGTAGCCCTAACACAACCTGGTTAACTCATTTATCTAAACGCGCCAAACAGGATGTAAATGGGTTGTAGTCAAGTTGTAAACGAGTTAGACGCGTTGGTGTGTTGTAATAAATAGGTTAACCAGGTCGGTGGGCAACCTATTTAATTAAACTGATTAAACTTATGTAGTTAATATCCCGATATATACCGTGATCATATACGGTTATCGCTCCCTACCGAGATAACAGTGCAAAATATCGGTTAGAATATCAGTATCGATAATATCGGCGATATTGACCGATATTGGACCATATTTGACCAATATATCACTGATTTTCCAGATATCAGTACCTTTCTTCTTATTTCTACCATTCGTCTTTCCTCTTATTGCTGCTATTAGTGTTTTAAGTCTTATTTGTTAGTTGTTACTGTTAAATGTTAGTGTTTTAAATCTTAGTCAGTTCCTACTTGCTACAATTGTTAGTGTTTTGCAAGTTGCAAAAGGTTAATTTGTTAATGGTAGGAGAGTATACTGAATTGTTAGTATTAACTTGCTATATATATAAATTTAGTATGATATTAAAATTACTGATATCCCACCGCGATAACCGATATCTCAAATATCAGTCCTTGACCGCTTGACCGATATCCGATATTTTACCGCATTAACTACATTAAACATATCAACCCGAACAAGACTCGTTTAATCCATCTATCAAAACCGAAATCAAAACGGGTTGCAGGTTGTTAATGGGTTGTAATCAAGTTATAAACTTTGTTAAACAAGTTGGCGGGGTGGGTTGTGATAAACACAGGGTATATAGGTTGGCGGATCGACCTTTTTAATTACACGGGTTAAACAGGTTAGCATGATTACTAATAAGGGTCAGATATGACAACACAAACCTGATCATTTTCTCGTCGTGATCATGTCTCATTAAGTTCATGATGAAATCCGTTCTGTTTTTGTTAATACCAGGAGAAACCAAGAGAAAATTCGAGAGTGTTTATAGCGGAGGCACCATGAACACACCTGAATCTGGTAAAGTGTTTCAATATTGGCATTGTTGTGGATCTGAAGATCCATTTGACCCTGGATGTACAGCTTCTCCGCATTCTTCCTATGATGACTGATATATATCTGCGCAGTTTCTTCGTGTTTTAAGGTTTTTCATTGTCCGATGAAATTGTTTCACATATGAATCAAATACTAATCTTCCTTATTCTTGAGGTTGTTAAACCTTTGGTTCTTGATTAAAACATATAGAATTGGTAGTTTGGTATCTTTTAAATAATTGATCATTAAAGTGAACAGACAAAGCTGTTGAATAAAAATAGAGCATTAGTTTGGTAAAAAAGGATGCTTAGATAATATTATTTGTAAATTGTAAGTTGTAATATAGATATATACAAATACAAATTATGGTTAAATATTTTATTAGACAGTTAAAAAAATAAATGATATTCAATTTGAGGGTAGGAGCAGGATCAGATCAATGATTCCTGTAAGTGTTTTTATTGGATTATATTAACTGATGAGCATCTTATAGTCTTAACTCTTTTCTTGTTATCAAAACACCCATGTTTATAAAATCTGAATCATTTTTAAGTAAAAAACTTTAGAACCGTATAATTTTCTTACATATTGTATATCTGTGATGTGATGTGATATACAAGACAGTTGTATAATATATTATCTTTCGCTCCCCCAATTTATGTGAAATAGTAACTAAAATTATCAAGGCACGTAGAATTTCAAGGTATGAATAACTTTTTTTATGATGATTATATGAATCCAAATCTCTATTTTAAAAACTATCAAGAAAAAATAAAGACTCTTGGTTAGGGCCGTAAACGAATCGAACGACTTGTTCGTGTTCATTTATTAAGGAAATAAATGTTTTGTGAACGGTTCATGAACGCTTACCGAACGAGATTTTATGATCGTGTTCGTTCATTAATGAACGTCTTTACGAACACAAACAAATTTGGCGAACGTGGCGAAGGCTAAAGGCGGAGGGCCTAAAGAGTATCACTGGAACGTGACGAAGGTTAAAGATGCATAAACAAGGTGGAAATATAGTTTCCTAGTTAATTGTTAGGGTAATAAAATAAATAAAAATTAAATAGTATAAAAAGACAAATTTTTTAATTAAAACACAAAGATAAACGAACGTAAATGAAAGAATGTTAACGAACACAATCAAACGAACGAGACATCTGTTCATATTCATTCATTTAGCTTATCGAACGAAATTTCTTGTTCTTGTTCATATTCTAATTGTTAGGGTAATAAAATAAATAAAAATTAAATAGTATAAAAAGACAAAAAATTTTAATAAAACTCAAAGATAAACGAACGTAAATGAACGAATGTTAACGAACACAATCAAACAAAGAGACATCTGTTCATATTCATTCTTTAACTTATCGAACGAAATTTCTTGTTCTTGTTCATATTCGTTCGTTTATTAAATGAACGAACATAACGAACTTCCGACGAACGGTTCCGAACTGTTCGCTGAACATTCGTTTACAGCCCTTCTCTTGCTTCTTGCAGCAGCAACTTGTATCAAGAAAAAATAAAGACTCTTGGCCCTTGCAGCAGCAACCTGTATTGATAAGTGGTTAATAAATCAATCTTGGTAAAATATTTTAGCACCTGATTGTGCTAAAGAACAAATTGCAAACAGAGAATAAGTCAAAAATAAAACAAATATTGACACAACTAGGGTGCAAACGAGCCAAGCCGAGTCTGAGCTCGATTAACTTATGAGAGCTCGGCTCAGTTCAAGCTTTGTTTCCATTGCTAGAGCTCGGCTTGTTGGTAGTTTCTCAAGCTCAAGCTTGGCTCGGGCACGGCTTGTTTATTATATATTAATCAATATACTAAATAAAAAATAAATAAATAATAGATTCGGTTAGTCTTGCAAGCTCAATAAGTGAAGCTCTGGCTCGGACTTATTTACTAAACAAGCTTATTTTTAAGTTCGGGCTCGGCTCGGCTCGTAACCAAGTTTAATAAGCTCGACTCGTAACAAGTTTAATAAGCTCGACTCATAACAAGTTTATAAGCTCGACTCGTTTACTAAACAACTTTAAATGAAATTAATTATTAACAAAAACTAATATTACACTTAGGGCTCAACGAGCCTGACAAGCTTCATGTGTCAGGCTTGAGCTTGGGCTCGATAAATAAACGAGCTTTGTTTTAGGTTCAAGCTTGGCTCGGGTTCGATAAGGCTTGACTCATTTTGAGCTTTTTCTCGAGTTGATCTCAAGCAGCTCGCGAGCCGCTTGGCTCGTTTGCACCCTTAGAAACAACTAATATAGTCCTAATGATTCTAAATGTTTTCTTGAGAACAAATTTGAGCTGAGAGTAAGAAATGTATACCACCTGCAGATACATACATGGTTTCTTCATTTATGGCCAAAAGGTCATTGAGGAAGAAGATAATATCAACAGAAATGTATACTGCTTGCAGAAGATATATGGCTTCTTCAATGGAGGTAATTTCAATAGAGATCATCGAACCGTCATCTCCAACCCCTAATCATCTAAAAAAAACTCTGATTGCTTGATCATTTTTTTAGAACGGCGAAATTCTTTTAATCCATTTCGTCCGTGGGACTTGAAACCAAGACTTCCCCCTCTCAAGACCTCTCCCTCCCAAAACCCAGATGTTGAAAAGTTTTGCCTGGACTACCACCCTATTGGTGATTGCTTGATTTAACCTTGCATTCCTATACCCCAATGTTGCTTTTATATGAGTCTCAACATATTAAAATTTACAGTAGTGATATTTTGATTTTTTTTTGTCTAAACCTAACAAATATACCAGTTTGCGGGTAGACTTGAAAAGGATGGCATCACCATCGATTATGGCTATCCATGGTGTTGTTTTTGTGGAAGCAAATACTCTGGGGAGTAGGTTATCTGAGTTCCTTTCATATCCCAGCAGCAGCAGGTATGAGACTCAAATGTTACTTTATCCTGAAAGTTACCTTAATTTGGAAGGATTCATGCATTGGTCATACGTTTCTTGCGGTGCATGTAGCCTCTTTCAAAGGTGGTGGAATGGCGGCGACTATTGCCATTTCTCATAAGGTTGTAGACGGATGTACGATGGCTACCTTTTTAAACGAATGGGTTGCCACTACATGTAGCGAAGTTAGACCGCCGACGATGACCCTTGCTACATCAATCGCAAGTTTGGATCTTGGATACATAATGTCGGAGATTATGATCAACAAGGCTAAAACTTGTGTTACCAAAAGGTTTGTGTTCAATGCACAAAAGATAGGTTTGTTGAAAAAATATGTATTGGGTTTGTGCAAACCCCTACAAAAGTTGAACTTATAACCACACTTCTCTACACATGTGTGGGTTTACTTCATCAATGGCAAAAATGGGCTATTTCA
The DNA here is from genome assembly GCA_947069175.1 of Scalesia atractyloides. Taxonomy (NCBI): domain Eukaryota; kingdom Viridiplantae; phylum Streptophyta; class Magnoliopsida; order Asterales; family Asteraceae; genus Scalesia; species Scalesia atractyloides. Next base: position 21,548,126 of record CAMTDV010000024.1, read on the forward strand.
CTAACTCAAATCTGATTCAGCTGGTGAACATGCGGTCGCCATTGGCTACACCATTGCCGGACAATTCTATTAAAAATTTAAATTGGTACTACACCATATCAAACAATGATGAGAACCAAATCATGAATCCGGGAAAGTTGGCGCTTTAGTTGTAGAAAGAAATCGAAGAACTCCACGATGGTGGGGATGCTCGGAATCTGCATGATTGGTTGTTGAGTGTTAGCGAATCAGCAAAGAATGTAAAAGAGTTGTTTGGTGATGTAAATGTTTACAGGTGCAGTGATAGACGCAGTGCGTCTTATTACTAAACAAATTTCAGTATGGGTTTTATTGGTGAAGTACATGTTCATCTTATTAAACACACCAAATGGAGATGGGATTAAAGCAATGGTGGCTCTCAAAGAACACATGAAATTGTGTTAGGAACTAGAAAATCAAAGTCTGGTTTTATTGAAAAACTACTAAGATAGTTGGCTTAATTCGAGAGAGACCAATCTCTAATACAAGAACACTGATAATTGGATTCTATAGAATGAACATATAATTAATTGGATTAAAAAAATTGATTATTAAAATAGACAATACACTAGAATAAGAATTGGAATCCTTAAATAAGAAATAGTGCAGTTAGTAATACTAAATTTTAGCCCCTACATTCAGCCTTTTAACTTTAACTGGACCTTTACCTAGCTATGGGGTTTAATTGGGTTAAGGGTCCAGCTGGGCTTATGGGTTCTTGTTGGAAACATATCAATACAACATACTTGGAGAACAAACTTGTCTTCAAGTCGATAGTTGTGCCAATCGATGAGCCATTCAGTTATAGGTTGATCCGCTTCATAGACCTATAGGTTAGCCCAAACTGATTGTGGTTGTAGGTCAATTTCCTAACATGTAATAACTAGAAGAGGGGCCATATATACCGTGGCTACCTATCGAACTATATGATAGGTCCTAAAGAACCAGAGAAACAACTTATCATACTGTCTTTTGGCTAGATGTGTTTGTTTATCGGGTTGCTCCAGATCTAGCAAAGGGAAAGTTGGGCTTCTTTAGGCATCCATTCCGATTGACACGATCTAGTTAGGTTGACCAAGGATAGCTTGAAGGCTGATTTTTGGCATATCATCGGGTTTTAGTTCCCCAACTGTTGTTACCACGGCATAGGAGTTGTCGATATCCATGGTATTTTCAGAAGAAAAATCTTTAGAAATTGTTTCTTTGACTTCGGGTATGGAATTTTCACCAATATCCATCCTCCTCTTTAATCGGCAGTCTTAGTGGATCGTGAGGGTCATTCTACAGTTCCTTACCACATTGATCATTTTTATACATCAAACTCTTTATTGCTTCAACATCGTTTTTTCAAGGTTACAAAAGGCACCCAATTGTGTTGTAATGGTCGATAGCTGAGTAGCAATAGCTAGGCTCCAGGTGTCTTGATCCATCTTCTCCTCGTTTCCTGGTAGGAAATAGAAAATCAAAGGCTGATTTTATTGGAAAACTACTATGATAGTAGGTCCGGTCTGGTCCGGTCCGATTAGAAAGGGGCTAATCTCCAATACAAGAACAATGATAATTATAATAGACAACACATATGAAACTAGAATTAGAATACTTAAATAAGAAATAGAATAGTTACTAATCCTACATTTAGACTATACCTTTTACTAGATATGGGCTGCAATTGGGTTAAGGGTCCAGTTGGGCTTAATGGCCCTTGATGTGCGTGCTTGGTTCACATAATTTGTTAGAATTAGAATCTTAATTCCATTTCTAGTAGTATGTTTGGTTGACAAATGAATTGGAATTGTTCCATCATTTAAAAATCCTTCTAAGATTTGAAGGAATTCAACCAAAGTGAATGAAATCCCTAACTACTCATCATTCTGGCCACCCCCATGCGCCACCTCGACCACCACAATCGTCATCATGAAGACCGCCCGACCTCTACCACCACTGGCCATCGGGCTCCACTGCCACCATCCTGCCCTCTATTTCGCTCTGAACACCTTCCCTGAGCATCGCCACCCCTTGTTTGTCACCCTAACTAACATTACCCGTGAATGAGAGTGTTAATTATTTAAGAGAGTTTGTAAGAAAGAAAAAAAAAAACACTGATGACATATTTTTTATAATACCTTGTGTGCTGTTATGTCTAATAATGTGCTTACAATTTTAAATAAATTACACATCATTTTCATATCGTTTTCGATTTTTTCCTTTGTAGAGTAGTTATTTAATTAGTTTAGTTTAAATTTTCGGAAACCATATGCCATCGGACAACAAGAAAAACAAAACTACACCGAAAAATGGTAATAGAAGGCTCAGGCATGTGTCGTGTGTCCCGTCAAACACACCTTATGCCCCACACACTAGAAGACAAGATCAGATTTGGTCCCCGCTCTGCCCTGTGCCTGGGTAAGTCATGCCCTGCCTGTATAGCATGCAATGTGCCTACCGAGTCGCGGAACTTGAGTTTATCTTAGTATTGAGTCGTGCCCCACCTCCTGGACAACCTATAAATTAAGGCCCAAACCTCTATCCAAGACACCACCCTTAGACATCGCTATCACTTTGTATTTTTGATTTTTTAGTAGTTTCATCAGTAGTTTGCAGTTATATTATCTTCTTTTGATCCAAGTTATAAGAATAATCATTTACATTCGGGTCTTGTAAACTTTCTTTTTCAATGTCAATTATGAATGTGGTTTGAGATGTTTTCCATGATTGGCTAACTTTTAAGTCACCTGGGGTTGTTGAACATTTTGTTTATCTTTTGAGATTGGTTATGGATTTCATAATGGGTTTGTGTTAGTGACTTTGAGTGGTGAACTTTCATAGTTGAAAGTGTGCTCCTAAAAACCTTTAAACAAGTCAGTGAATTTTGCTTTTGTTGTATCAAACATTCATATAATTGTCTATATCTATATAGAATAAACCGTGTTGACTACTCGAAAAAAAGTTGGAAGTTATGATTTGTGAATTTGGTCTTAAAGCTCTTGCTTTCCAAGAAGAGGTTGTATACTTGAATTATAGACTTGGTTTAATACATTATTACTATCCTTGGGGAGATAACAGCAAACCAATGAGTCATAGTGATAAGTGAGTTAAACCCATAGTCGAAAGTTATCATTCAATATTTTAACTCCAACATTACAATGGTTATCAGGTGATATGATTCTGACAACTTTCAAAAGTTATCTTATTGGACTAAGACACATTATCACTTGCTTCATAGTATGACTTTAGGTAGTTGTCATTTGATAACTTTTGAAAGGTATATGATTTAGTAACCTTAACTAGTGCATTTTCTACATTTGGATACTAATCTTTTAGAAATCCATAACACATGATCGATTGTGTCATTGATGAGAAATCCAACCCAAGTGACTATTTCTTGTGACATCTTTTATCTTTATTTGCTTAATTATGCTATTGTTTTAATTAAATTAAATTTCATTTTAAAACCCGTTCTTTGGATTTGATTAGATGATGATCGATCTCCTGTATTGAAAGCTTTTGTGTCTTTGGACAATATCCGGTATCTTGCCGAAGCTATACTACTCGTAACTTTTGTAAACATGGTGTTTTATAAATTTAAAGTTTGTTTTCTTTTTCAAAGATTACCGTTGACACAACATCTAGATGTAAAACGTTAGAAGCCAATTGATTTCATCTTTGAAACAACTAAATTATTCTAATCCGAACTCATTATTATGATACATTATTCGAACATACCCATTTCCAGGCTTACTATTAATGATCATATATTTCAGTAAGAATATTAGTATACACATACAAACTTTATCATCTGTATACAACAAAAACATAGCAACTTTAAAACCTTGTCAAGGATTTTAAATCGCAAAAATTAAAAAAAAAATAGATGTTTATATATATCTTTATACCAAATTCACCAAACCCAAAAAGAATATTTCAAGAGATAAATAAAAATAATGACAATAACCTACTCATCTAGAGCAAACATGTTCTTCCTCAATAGTATCCAACAACGGCTTCTTCGACCTACACATCGTCATCCGTCGTTTAAACTCAACCGACACTTCTTCAATCTCCTCCAACTTCAACCGTGGCGCCTCCTCCACGGTCTCGGGCACAACCCTACCGATTTTCTTAGCCGTTATAAAAAGAGAGCCCAAATCAGCTGCCGTGACAACCGAGTTAACCCGACTCATCGGAAACATAACGTAAACCGTCGCAAACTCAAGGTCTTCGTCCGCGTTAAGGGCCGAAAAGCGCGATCCAATGCGTAGTGATTTAGAGTTGACAACAAAGGAGTTTGGTGATTCCAGCATGAGTTCGGCAGCTTTGATTGGTTCGTGGAAGTTAAGGATTTCACCGTTGGGTAAGATTACTTTTGTTGTTGTTGAGGTTTTTCTGGTTTGGTGAGTGAGGGTGCATGAAACGTAGTTGCCCATAATTTGGTTTTAGTGACGGGATGTTGTTGTGTAGGGTTTGAAGGTAATTTATATATAGAGAGAGATTATATAGAGAGAGAGTAGAGAGAGAAGGAAAACATGACAGTTGGGATGTGAAATGAGTTGACAAATAGTTAGGTTTGAATACGCGTGGCGGTGTAGGTTGTTAAAAGAAATGGTCTCAATTGCGACGGTGGTGTTACTGTTGGTAAATCAAATTCAACAATAGTGTGAGAATAGGATAAATAATATTAAGTCCATGCCTTTATATCCTAGTGGTATTTTGGGGTGAGATAAGAAATTGAGACCAATAGGTTTTAGGTTCGATTCCTACAAGAGGGTTTTTCTCATATTTATTGGGTTTCCTCCTAAATTGGTGTATAGGCATTATGCCTAGTGGAGATGAATATGATCGGGGGTGATTCCGCTGGTGGCATGATGATACTCCAGTAGTCCGTCAGTGATTCAAATTTGATGTTAAAAAAAAATATTAAGTCATTATTAATAAGAAAAAAAGGCATCATATAATTAATTAATTATTAAGTCAATATTAATAATAAAAAAGATATATTGTTTTATTCATTTATGATTGAAATAGTGAGTTTTATAGTTGTTTTACTTTTACAATTTAAAGTTTTTGATCGTATCATACAAATATCGTTAGAAAAAAACTAAGTATTTGCGATCACAGTTAATTCAGAAATTGGTCGCAAATATTCTTTAGCGCTTGAAATTTCCATTGCATTAACGTGTTGTATTAAAGATTATAAAGGCTTTTTTTAACTAGCTATATCATGTTAATAGAGGCGATATGTAACCGCTATTAACCTAAAAGTACGATAACACCCCGTCCGTTAGATCTCCTTCATAGTTAACGGCCCGGTCAATTTCAGTTAACTTGTAACTAAAAGTGTTTATGGTATAAATTGTGAATGAATGTTATTGATCAACAAAGGCTCCTTATATAGAGCAGATACATAACAACCCTAGCTGTATTTTAGGAAAAGATAAACACAATTCTATACAATATTTATCTAATAATAGTACACATAATTATCTTCATAATTATCGGCTAAGACACCCTCGCAGTTTGAACGGGCGTAGGACAGACGTTCAAACTGGTACGAAAAGACTGGAACAACTGCTTGGAGATTCCTTTGATAAAAATGTCTGCATACTATAGAGATGAAGGAACGTGCAAAACTCTAATATGTCCAACTCGAACCTTTTCACGAACAAAATGGATGTCAATCTCAATGTGCTTAGTTCGCTGATGTTGGACCGGGTTGTCAGAGAGGTACACAGCTGAAACATTATCACAGTAAACGATAGTAGCCTTCTGCAACGGTGTACACAGCTCAAGTAACAAGTTCCGAATCCATGTAGCTTCAGCAACAGCATTTGCAACGCCCCGATATTCTGCTTCAGCACTCGAACGAGAGATGGTGGGTTGTCGTTTCGAAGACCATGAGATAAGATTATCACCGAGAAAAACGCAATACCCACTTGTAGACCTGCGCGAATCAGGGCAACCACCCCAGTCAGCATCAGAATGAGCAATCAATGAATCTGTACCAGACTTCATTATACGCAATCCATAGGCCAGAGTCCCCTGAAGATAACGAATAATACGCTTCAAGAATGCAAAATGTGGGTCACGAGGATCATGCATAAACAAACATATCTGTTGGACCGCATAAGAGATATCTGGGCGTGTAAATGTCAGGTACTGTAAAGCACCGGCTAAACTCCGATACAAAGTCGGGTCGGAAAAGGGTGCACCATCTGTGGCAAAGTTTAGCTGATAAGTCAACCGGAGTAGTGCACGGCTTACAATTGGACATAGACACCCGAGAGATGATGTCTTTAGCATATTGTTCTTGGGACAAAAATAAACCATTAGGCTGTCGTGTAACTTTGATGCCAAAAAATAATGCAAATGGCCCAACCTGTCATAGCAAATTCTCAGACAGAATATGGATGATCTCCTGTAACAAAGTGGTAGTAGAGGCTGTGACAACAACATCATCAACATACAATAATAAATAAGCAGTCTCTGACCCACGATGGTAGATAAACAATGAATTATCACAAGCACTACTACGAAATCCATGAGAAAGGATATAATTAGCAAAACGGGTGTACCATGCCCGTGGTACTTGTTTAAGACCATACAATGATTTCTTCAGACGACACACAAATTTTGGATGCCGTTTGTCAAGAAAACCCGAAGTTTGATGCATGAAAACAACCTCATTTAGAGTACCATGCAAAAGAGCATTCTTAACGTCCAATTGGTGGATAGGCCAATCTTGTGAGATAGCCAAAGAGAGCACTGTCCTGATAGTGGCCGGTTTAACAACCGGGCTAAAAGTTTCATCACAATCCACCCCAACTGTCTGAGATTTACCATTAACAACCAATCTAGCCTTATAACATTCCAACGAACCGTCTGACTTAAACTTGTGTCGAAAGAGCCACATGCACCTGATAATAGGCTGTCAGAAGGACGAGGCACCAATTCCCATGTGTCATTCTCCTGTAAAGCAGTAAACTCAGATAGCATAGCATGTACCCAATTTGGATCGGCAAAAGCTTTAGTGTAGGAGGTAGGGACATTGGAAATAGTGGTCGAAACAAGGCTGTGAAGGGCTGGTGGAAGTGAACCAGATTTAGACCTGGTTGTCATCGGGTGAAGGTTAGAAGGGGCAGGCGGCGGAGTAGCAGCGGACTGAGCTGGCTGTTGTTGGGCAGCAGGTGGGTCGTCTGTGGATGGTACAGAAGTGCCTTGAACAGCTGATGTTGGACGTTTCCGGTGAGTGTATGTAAGCGGGAAGGGTATGGTGGTCGGGTGAGGCTGTTTAGGCAATGAGGTACTGATGAAAACTGATAGAGAGGTGGTAGGGGTTCGTCAAGAAAATGATATGAGGTGGGTGGGGTAGGGATCGTGTAAGGAAATGTATGTTCGTCAAAGGTGACGTGTCGGGAGATATGGACTCGACCGGTGGTGGGATCAAAACAACGATACCCGCGAAAGTCTGGAGGGTAACCAAGAAAGATACACCTCACAGAACGGCTATGAAGCTTATGAGGTTGAGTGGCAGAGGTGTTGGGGTAACAGGCACATCCAAAAACACGTAGATGATCATACGTGGGATGGCGTAAATAAAGGGCATAGGTGGGAGTGAAATAGTTGAGGCGTTTTGTGGGGAGAATGTTGTGTAGATAGGCTGCGGTATGAAGAGCTTCCACCCAAAAATTAGGAGGAAGTGAGGCATGAATGAGCAAAGAACGAATGATATCATTCAGACGCCGAATCATCCGTTCCGCCCGGCCATTTTGAGATGAGGTTTGGGGACACGCAAAACGGAAAAGGAGTCCGTGTTGGTGAGCAAAGGTTTTGAAGGCAGTGTTATCAAATTCACCCCCTAAGTCACATTGAAAGGTTTTAATGGGACGATTAAACTTCGTGGCAATTAAACGGGTGAAATTTGACAAAGGTTGGGAAAGTTTCAGATTTATATTTTAAGGATAAACCCATATGAAATGTGAGAAGTTATCAATGAGTACCATGTAATATTTATAGCCAGTTTTACTAAGCACAGGAGATGTCCACAAATCACAATGAATAATACCAAATGTGGCAAAAGTAAAAGAATTGGAAGTGTAAAATGGCAATCGTTTACTATTAGATAACTGACAAGAATGACAAAAAGTAGACGTCTTATTACATTGAAATTTGAAATTACGACTAAGAATATCTAATACTTGAACACTAGGATGGCCAAGACGATCATGCCAAGGGTGAGAGGCGGAAGCAAGAAAGCAGGCTTGTGGAGGAAGTTGAGGAGCAGTGAGCGGGTAAAGGTCTCCTGTGCTATTGTGGCGCGAAAGAATTTGTCCAGTTGGAAGGTCCTTCAAAGTAAAACCAAAAGGGTCAAATTCAATAGATAAATTATTATCGCGAGTAAAACGGCGTAATAAATTAAGTTTTTGATAACTTTTGGGCTATAAAGGATATTGGGTAGGATATAGGTTCGGTTGTTTATGGTTTTAAAACCTATGCCATATTTAAGGATGGGTAAACATTCACCATTGCCAACCAGTAATTTACTACAAACAGGAGAAGATGATGGGATAGAAATCATACCTTGATCAAAGGAGACATGTCTTTCTGCCCCGGTGTCCATATTAAGAGTTGGGTCAGGTTGCTGAAGTTGCATCGAGGTGAAGGCTGCCTGAAGATCAAAGGGGCACAAGGCATTGTAGCTAGGTGGCTGCAATGGTCCAGCAGAGGGAGCCATAGGCTGGTAACCTGTGAAGTGGGCCTGAGAGGACTGATCAGTGGGCTGCTGTTGCTGGGCCGAAGCTGCACTGTTGGGCTAGTTTATGGGCCAAGGAGATTGGGTTGGGTAGGGACAAGGTGGAGTGTTCCACCAGGCCCATTGTGGGTAGCCTGTACTGGTAAAGGGCCAGAGAGTTGGAGGCCGTGGAGACTGATTTGAAGAAGTCCACTGTTGTTGCTGCTGCTGTCCAGAACTACCACGGCCTCGGCCACCTCCACGACCACGAGCATTCTGTCCACGACCCCCACGACCACGTCCTCGGTATCCGGTTTGCTGCTGAGAAGACTGACTGTATTCGACTGCTGAGAAGAGTGGTTGGGCTGCTGGGTTGTAACCAGAACAGAGGAGGCGGACTGCTGACGCGCCTCAAGGCGAATTTGTTCGTCATGCAACATGTTCCTAGCCAAGTCCCAATTGGCGTCTTGGCTGTTAATGAGGGCAACAATGGTGTCAAACTCAGCAGGTAACCCACAGACCAACTGGAGAACAAGTCAAGACTTAGTGATTGGCTGGTCCACGTCTCCCAATTGATTCGCCAGTTCCTTAAGATGCTGGCAATAATCATCAAGAGACGAACAGGCGACAAGAGTAAGGTTGCAGAACCTGGTTTCTAAGGCTGCTGCACGTGCCCGTTTATTACTGAGATAGAACTTTTCAATCTTTAACCATGTTGCTCGTGCAGTAGTTTCCGTGTCAATAATTTTGCCAAGAAGATCGTCTGATATCGTGTCGTATATCCATTTCAGAACGAGGGCATCGATTTCTTTCCAGGCAGGGTACTCAGGAGCCGTATCAGGCGGTGGTGTGGTGTTATCTATATGATCAAGAACCTTGTAAGCGACTGCATGAAGCTTAAAAAGCTTTGTCCAGGACGAATAGGGAACCTTCGTGCCATCGAGTGTACGAATTTTCTGTTGGATATTCGTAACCGAGTAGGCAGGATGAAGGGGGTTCACGGCTTTTTGTGAAGATTCAGGGGAATCGGAATCGGTGTTTTTGTCATCGCAGCGGCTGGAACAGAACCGAAGCTCTGATACCATAAAAGTGTTTATGATAAGAATTGTGAATGAATGTTATTGATCAACAAAGGCTCCTTATATAGAGTAGATACATAACAACCCTAGCTGTATTTTAGGAAAAGATAAACACAATTCTATACAATATTTATCTAACAATAATACACATAATTATCTTCATAATTATCGGCTAAAAGTAACGTGGACCAAAGCAATAGCGGCGACATACGACATTTCGTCGCCATGCGGTTGCCACTATTGATTTGTTTTCTTGTTGTGATATGAGGCAAAAATTATAATCTACACGTTAGGTGATTTACACTATACTTTAAAAATAACATAATTCAGTAATTATGGATAATGCATATCATATGTTTATAATTTACACTTTAGGTAATTTAGATGCTCAAGACTTTTGAAAATGAAAAATTCTATAATCGTGTTTAAATTTAGCTTAGGTTCCTAAAAGATGTATATATTTATAATTTACCTTAAAGCTCTGATTCCTTGTAGTGATTAGTTTAACGATATAAAAACTCGAGTAAATTGTCATTTTAGTCCCTGAGGTTTGACAAAAATTGTCACTTTAGTCAATAGTTTTGTTTTTTGTATTTTGTCTTTGATTTATTTTTTTTTTGTCATTCATCAACCACTAACACATTCAAAAATTTAGTTAATTAGGTGAATTTTTGTCAAACACATTTTTCTTCTTTTTTTGCAGGTACGATGTATGGGATGGTGTTATGCGGTTTACAGTGAGTTTGACACCTGTTTTGGCTTTACTGATGGCGGTGTGTTGGTTGAAATTCTATAATCGTGTTAATTTAGCTTAGTTCCTAAGATTATATTTTATAATTTACCTTAAAGCTCTGATTCCTTGTAGTGATAGTTTACATATAAAAACTCGAGTAAATGTCATTTAGTCCTGAGGTTTGACAAAATTGTCACTTAGTCCAAATAGTTGTTTTCTGCATTTTAGTCTCTGATTTTTGTCATTTTTTTTTCATTTTCCACTAACACCATTCAAAAAATTTGTTAATTAGGTGATTTTGTCAAACACATTTTTCTTTCTTTTTTGCAGGTACGATGGTATGCGGATGGTGTTTGCCGGTTTACAGTGAAGATGACAACCTGGTTGTTGGCTTTACGATGATGGCGGTGGTGTTGGTTGATGACGTGGGTGGTGGAAAAGTGGCCGGTGGTGGTGGAAATGGTGGGTGGTGATGGTGGTGGGGTGGGTGAGTGGTGACTGGGTGCAGGCATGTGGTGTCGATGATAGAAAGGTTGTGATGGGGTGTGTGGTGAGAGGTGGTGGTGGTGGTGGTCGATGAAAATGGCAAAAAATGACATTGGTAAGAAAACAAAACTATTTGAACTAAAATGGCAAGAAAAAAACTATTTGGACTAAAGTGACAATTTTAATCAAACCTTAAGAGACAAAAATGACAATTTACTCTAAAATCTCAAATAAAAGATGTAAGATCATTGAAGCCAAATGTAAAATGCTTAGAGGTTTAGTTATCATTAAGAACAAAACTTGTAAGAATCATAAGTCTTTCAATGTTTTAGTCTTGAAAGTACAACATATACATATTAATAGAACAGTCGGGAAGTTGATACAATTTTTTACTTTCAGAGCATAATGAAATCATCGTTTGATAATTCTTCTCGAAAACGTTTCTATTCTAGTGCTTTCTAGGATAAAAATACATCTCAAAATGGTTTAGGAAAATGTTTGGGAAATCATAAATTCAATAAGCATGGTCAATGAGTTAAGGTGGGGCCCACCAACTGCATCTTCTTACGCCGATTACGCAGCTAATGAAGTGTCTTATAACGCTCCCTGAGACGGTGTTTCACGCCCCCTTCACCTGCCACATCATGTGGGCAATACCCCATTATATTCGGTCTAAGCTAACATCATGTACGCTAACACTTTAACTTCTTAGACTTTTTTTAAGTGAGTTCGATTTTCAAACACTTTCGCATTACAACAAATACCATATGTCAATAACAAGAAAAGCCTCTAGTGAGACTTATTGTAATATTTATATTCAAAGACTCGTTCTGTAATCTGTAATTACTATCCAAGTATATTTTGTAAAGAATTTGTAAATGTGTTATTTAACTTGACTAAACAAACGCTGGTGGTTCATATATACAAGAGGGCAACTAGGGTCTAGGAAGCTATTTATATACTCTTAAAGAAGAAGGTCGGTGGCTGTCACATCTCAGCCACCGCCTTATATTATATATAAAAGTATTTGGCGTTATAGAACCCAAAATATTAATCTCGTTAGTTATGGTTATCAAGTTTAGTGAGGTGACAACAATGATCACCATATCTTAGGCGCACGCCATTTGTTATAGTGATGATCTTAGTTCGCTTAATAAAATTATTTTAGACGAAAAACTCTTGGTAAAAAAAGAAAACAAAGTAATGTATGTGGATTAGTTCATATTCACCTAAACCACAATATATCTTCAACATTTTCATATGATGAAATCTCTTCCACTCTGAAACTTTTTATATATTGTTACACATTACAAGTTTTCACAAGAAAACTTTCTTATCTAGTAAGAGCTTTAATTTGTAGGTAAAGTAAACAATCAGTGACTACTGTCATACCACTAACAAGTTATAAAAGTAGAAAACACAAAGGGAATACTTACAGAGCAAGGGAACTTGGTATTGTGATATCTCATATGTTTATAAGATAACTATAATATATAAAGTAATAGATTAAAGAGCTTGTATACAAATAATGCAATAATAAAAAGGATAAATATCCATATTATTAAATAATTTATATATAAAATATAAAATATACAACAATTATATTAACAGTGACCGACTAATCATATGAAATGTATTGGTGGTGTAGTGTCTTTCAAGGACAAAAATCTCGTATGAAAATAATTGGGAGTTTTCTTTGTTAACACTCTATAAGCAATGATAAGTTTAGTTTGTTTTTGCCCCTTTGATGACATGGGATTAATTTGGTGAAGAATCAACAAACACCTACCGATACTTCAAACTTAATTTGCTTAGATTCATATCATTTATATATAGAAATAAATTATAATAAATATGTATTTTCATAAAAAAAATACATTGAGACACAAACTTTTCAAACATACAAAGCTCATTAACTATATATATATATATTATATATATATATATATATATATATATATATAAAGCTAGATGATGGCATATATCATAAAGATATAGAAAAACCGAACACGTTTGATGATTCATAAACTTTTTAAACCTGTTTATGTTAAACTTTTTAAAACTTGTTGTTAATGTAAAAAGAGTCAGATTAACAAGTTTACGATTTAAAAAACAAATAAATTTGGTTACGATTTGACAAACAATATTGATAAATTTGGAATTATATAAAACCAAATTAAAGAATAATTTGAGTGTAATTTACTACTGTTTTTCTAAATTGAACTAAAAACCAGTAATGGTTGATGAGATGTCCTTCTCAAAGTCTCTTGCAATTTTGGAGGACACCTCACTTCGGTTTGAGTACACTTCTGGTGGAATCGAATCTTTCTTATTTTATATTATTGATAACTGTTAAATATTCCGTCTGTTTTATATAATTATAAATATAAATAAACAAGTTACTAATATGTTCCACAATCAAAATGATTAAAGCTTGTAAGTTATGTTAAGTTCAAAAATCAACATGAAATCATCTTGTCGGTAATCCTTCAATCATGAATTCTAACACCTAGACAATCATCGATCAATAGGATATTATTAACTTTAAATAAACCATGTTATTTCAATAAGATGTTTGATATGATCCGAACACTCCTAACTAGGTTTTATTATGTCTTGTATTTGTAAAAATAAAACAAAAATATAACATAGCAATATTTATTGACTATATTTGTAAAAATTACACAAAAATATAACATAGCTATATTTATTGACTACTCATTTGCGGGAGCGGCTCAATCTTTTGGAGCCAAAACAAATTGTTCAGTTAATTTTTTGTGTAAAAAAGTTAATATTCAATTGTTTGTGATTCTGATAATGACTTATTTTATTGCTGGATTTACCGTTGTCAACCTTCTCCGTTCCCATCCATATGACAATCTCACCCATCGCAACCTACCTCTTCGTTGTAGTCCCTTGCTGCTATTACATCCACCCGAACAATCGTCACTAGGATAACAATGAGTCGGGTTTGGGACGAGTTTATTTAATCCCAACCCCATACCAAATTATAACAGTTTTTCCTATACCCGACCTAATACACATTGGGCATCTATCGGGTAATTATCTGTTGGGTATTGAGCATATCCGCAGGTTTCAGATTTAGCAATAGTTTATTCACTACATAATCCGCGCGATAATGGCGACTTTTTGCCGCTAATACTCTCAAAAATCGCCGCTAAAGGTTTTAGCGGTGACTTGTCGCCACTAGTAGGTCACCGCTATTGAACCGTCACTAAAAGTCGTATGTCGCCGCTATAGGTTTTGTGTCGCCACTAAAATTGTATCATCTTTAGCGATGACATTGTGTGTTTTAGTGACCACAAAAATGGTCGCTTAAAGCCATGTACGCCATGGCAACGAATACCATAACCTGAATTTTTTTTCCAGTTTTCCACAAGCAAACAATACTTCAAACATAAAACCTTGGTTGCAAAGGTCACAAGGCGCTCCCTAGTGATCGTGAAGAACATGCAAAAATTGAAATAAACTAATTAGCTAGAGTAAGTCGAGTATCAAACCAAAGGAGGATTGTAGAGAGTGTATAACGTTCGGTATCAACTAACGATTACGAAAAACAAATTCAATTATGGTTTTGATTGTTTGATTATGCTAATAACTAAGAAAATTGAGATTTAATTCAATAGGAGGAAGAATGGTTCCTCAGGAATTCAGGTTTCGTAGTTAAATCCATTTATGTGTTCAATTGAAACACCAACATAGACATAGGCATCAATTCTAATCAACCAATTGTGATAATCAACGACTAAGTACTCCGGTCAATACATAACGGGAGGTTATCGAATGATTATAAATTGCAGTTACCAACCCTAATCCCATAGCAAATATATCCCAATTACTAAACTCTCGGGAATTGAATGATTAAGAATCAAGGTTTAAATAAAATGCAACTGTTTACAATCAATTAATCAAATCAATGGTGAAAAGCATCGAATGCTTAGATCACCAACTCAAAACAATTGTCATGAACACATAATAGTATCTAACTTACAAAAACCCCCATCCGGAGGAAACCAAAGAAGTTTAGCCGCTCATCTCACAAGTGAAATCAACAAAAGCTTGAGTATGTGATGAATTCATGGTCGCCCGATGTGATTTTGTGAGAGATATGATGGATTGGAGTGAAGAAGCTTCAATCTTGATGCCCTAGGAGTGCCCAAGTTTGTTGTAAAGATGAGATAATGATTTACAACTTTGGCAAACCCTAATAAATGTCAAAAACCGGAATGTGCGTCTTTTTCCATCAACCAAACCGTAAGCTACGGTTTAAGAGTTCTGTTTCATCAATATAACCTCAACACCGTAACCTATGGTTAGTTCTGACCAAACTCCGCCAAAAGACCATTAACCATAACCTACGGTTCCTAAACCGTAGGCTACGGTCGCGTTTGCGACCCTCTTTTCTTTGCTTTTCCAACTTTCAGCTAATGACAAACAGGCCCCTCAACTTCGTAGTCTCATGTTTCTTGAACATCTTGACACAAAACAACTTCCGATTAATTACCAAATAGCCCCTAAGCTTTGTTCTTCCATGCTTCTTGTACTCTCAATCCATTTTCACAACCGAACAAGTTCCGAATCTGTACCGAAAGCTGTAGCAACCATTCCAATGCATTCCACACCATCTTTAATCGTCATAACTTCATCAATTTCGTGCTTAACCTGCAAAACAACGATTTCACGTAGTTATCTCATTCACAGCAAATAAGCACATCGAATACATATAAAACTCACAACTTAGGCACTTTAAAGCTCGGGTTTCACCCTCTCCATCACATTCCCACACTTACCTTTGATTGTCCTCAAGTCAACCCACTAGAACTACTCACCAAGTAACAACACCTCTAAATCCCTTAACCAATTCATCATGTTAAGTTCCCATGTCATACCCGTCCCACAGACTAACACATTCGAGATTGACATTCTGACAAGCAAATCATGCAACTTTAAACTCAAGACTTGTCTATCTAAAACTAACATGTTTACGATTCCAACACATGCTACGCGCCCCTCACAATGTACTCTCCTCTCGGGTAATATCTGGACTAGCGTGTAATGTGCTAGTATGTTTACACTCAAAAAACAAACATGAAATCCTGCAATCATAGGCTTGTATGATAATCACACCTCCACTGTATCATATAACACAGCACATATCAAAAGGACTTTCGGGTTTTGGGCTTAGGCTAGGGTTGGAGAGTTTTTGGCTTTTTAATTTTTAATTGGCTAACAAACAAATAGCCAAACCGTAACAACTTATTCAACACAATGATTCATACCTTTGGGCTGATTTCTACCCAACAACAGACATTATTCAAACTACTCTCTATTTGTTCTTTTTCTTTTGTTCCTTTTTCTTTTTTTTTCAAAACTTAAAACATTGTCATTCACGGTTGGTCTTACACAATTCATATTGGGTGATCAAACGAAAAGTAAAGAGGCTCAACAGGGCTACTAAGGGAATTAGTCGGGTAAACATAACAAAACACAAACACGAAGGATGTAACAGGGAATCCTAATGCCTTTATCATTACGTGCACATGTCAAATCAACAATCTCAGCATGTATCAAATCACACAAGTTCTAACGCAAGATAACACGTGCCCTACACTCAACAAATGAATTCAAAATGCAATTCTTTCTAACAACTCTATAGGCTCAAAACCTCACCAAGAAAAGGTAAAAGGGTTACCGACATGTAGCATATGCAATCTAAAACATGTTACCCCTAGATAGACACCTCTTCTCACTCATTTTCTATCAAACAAATGTCAGACCTACTCTCACGAAACTTAAAGGGACAACCATGCAAGGGACTAGCTCAGTCTACTACCGGCAAGGAACCCATTAGTGATTGAAACTTAAGGTTTTCATATCCAATCAACTTACTTAAGGCGATGAAAAGTTTTAAAATTTTTCAAAATGTTCAATTTTTCTTAATTTTCATCGATTTCAATCACTTTTTGATCTATTCAAACTTTTATCCACAAATCCCTTCCGGGTTCCCACACCCCCACACTTGGGATACATTGTCCCCAATGTATGGTGCTTTTAAACTAACCCGGGAATCCAACCAAACACTCCATAACCGGCTAACTCCTAACACAAATGAGCAAAACACATTCCCTTAACACAATAAAGTTTCACACCACTAAAGACATAAAACATACCAAAAAATAAAGCAGTAAATTGGGAAACACATTCACCTGATTAGGAAGTCAATGTGTTTTAATGGTGTTGTAACTATTGCACTCTAATTGGCATAACGTATCCCATGAATTCCTTAATATCTCGCCGGGGATGTTGCAAGACATCCCCACACTTGAATCATTGCATTCGTGAAGATGGACTTGTAGATACTTATCAAAACACAACACACCGAAACGAACCAAACAATACAAACTTTACATCCTCAAGCTGCCTCCCGAAAGCGCAAACTTTAAAGGTTTTCAGCCAGACCATACCTGGCATGCTTAGGGTGATTCATAAAACCCGCTTACCCTCCCATTTCTCGTTGTATGTTTCCATCCAGTATCTGGGAAGAATCATAGTTCCACACCTATTGGAATTATACCCAACTTCATCGCCCTGGTGGGGACTTCCCGGTGGTTTCCCATCAGTAACTCTCTTTCTCACATTTGCCCTCACCTCCTGATTTCCAGCATGCGTCAATGTAGACCTGCAGGACTCATCACCACTAGAACCGGATTCGTCAGTAGCATCCGCATGATCAGAATCATCGTATGGATCGTAAGAAATAGATTGTAACAACCCATTAAAATATAACTTACGATTCATGTAGCTTAAAGTGACAAACCCACCCCTGCAATCAATCTGTGCATTTGCTGTATACAAGAATGGATGTCCCAATATTACCTGCGGCTGCATGTACGTCTGTAGTGGTGCATAATCGATCACCAGAAAATCAACTGGATAGTAAAACTCGCCAAGTTGGATTATCACGTTTTTCACAATTCCCCGGGGTTGCTTCACACTAGTGTCTGCAAACATTGATGTGCTTTCACATGCTTGTAGCAGATCAAAATCATACTGGTCGTACAGACTCCCGGGGAGAACACTAACCGCCGCTCCATAATCTAACAATGCCTTATGGATTTTAAATTTCCCAACTTGAATTGGAACAACTGGCTCCCCTAAATCAATGCCACTGCTCTCAACATTTACATCATTTAACCTACAATTAAATCAACCACAGAAGGCTTTAAACTCGTATCGTTTAAATCAATATTAGGAACAAAACTTACCCCATTGATTGGTACATTTTTCATGTTCTTGGGATTCGTTTGCGTATCACTGGGGAGTTTCCCATTCTGTTATTTCAAACTAGCCATTTCACTAGCCAACTACCCCATCTGTGTAGTTAGCAACTGTATGGCTTTGTCCCGAATCTCATCTTTTTGAGCCCTCACCTCATCCGCTTGACTGCACATTTGCAAGTCCTGCTAGATAGACTTCACCATTTACATCATCTCACTGCTAAGAGGAGTGTTAGAAGAGCCAGTTGGCCCGCTTTGATTATTCTGATAATTCCCTTGGAAGTTATTTTGAAAACGGTTCTGGTTGAAGTTCCTTTGACCCCCGATTGATTATTTCCTTGGAAATCGGGATTGTTTGATTGTTGGCGTACCCATAACTGAAATTCGGGTGGTTTTTCAGACCCGGGTGGTAGGTATTGGAATTCATATTAAAATTCCTACCACTGCCTCCTTGCACATAATTCACATCCTCCACATTCCCAACAATGTTAGGGCATTGATCTGCAATATGCCCTAGGTCTCCACAATGCCCACAAATTGGGTATTGACCACTGTTTGCATCCGGTGCGTTCTCCACCACTCTCACAGTCGAGTGACGGGTGCTCCTCGAAGATTGAGCCTTCCGCTTTGACGTTCTTGCATTCCGTTCCAGATATTCCCAATCAACATGTTCATAATTTGTACCGAACGTACCGTTTGATGTCAAGCTCAGATCCCGTGCATCTTCGTCTGTCAACCCCTCGTGAAATGCATTGAGGAGTTCCTGTAGCTGAATTCCATGATGCGGGCAGTTCTTAAGCATCATCTTAAAACGATTGAACGCTTCGTGAAACAGTTCACCTGGTTGTTTTCGGAAACACCGAATGTATTTTCTGCATATTTGTATGTAACGGAGTGTAAATTCATCTAAGAACATTTGCTGCATCTCATGCCACGTGAATATCGAGGCAGATGGGAGCGAGTGGAACCATTGTTGTGTTTGTCTTCGAGAGTGAATTGAAAAGGCACTAACTTCACATCATCCACTGAGAAATCCTGCCCCCTATATTATAGCAACGCGCATCATATGTGGAAATATGCAAATAAGGCTCTTCATGTGCCAAAATATGATACTAAGGTAGACTCGATATTGACTGTGCTCGAACTTCGAACGATCGTCCCCGAACTTGAGGAATCACAACCAGTGACGGGTTATTAGCAACTTCGGGCTTGAAATGACTCTCAACACCTCGTACGGTCCCCTATCATATCGTCTGGGAATACCTTCCCGGGTGATTAATCAGTGGAACCAAGTTTCTAGGAAGAGGCCTTGCCTGACCCGGCATTGGGGGTACCGGTGGTGGCAACATGATGTCTAACGGTCGTCCTGGAATGGGTTGCTGATAAATTAGATCAGGTTGCTGAAACTACGGTTGTTGATACCCTGGCACTTCAAAATTTCCCCCATCACCCGATTGGAATCCTGTAGTATGTCCTCCTCGAATTCCCAATCCCATCATCTGTCTATCATACAGGTTACCTCCATAACTTTCAGAACCGTCATATCCGCCCTCATACTCTGTCAACCCTTCTTGTGAATTAAACATTGCAGTTCTGGCCGAATAATGTTGTGGCCATTGTGAAGGTTGATAATACGCAGTCTGCGTTGGCAGAGGGATGTTGTTGGTTGAAGAAGAAGGTCCAGTTTGGTTGGTAACTGTGTCATCATTAACAATCCTCACATATGGTGAAGACTGCTGGATAGTGGATGGTTGTGGATAAATCTGATTAGGAAAAGGTGGAAGGTTGCTTAGGTTAGGGAACGGTGGTGGCGGTATTGGTGGCATTTTGGTAGTAGCAGTTTGAGTGGTTTGTGACTGTGGTTCAGGTGGTAAGGTAGTATTTGGTGCAGGTTGGGTGATTGTTGGTGAGAATTGAGGCTGTGAAGATGGAGTGACGGGCTGGTTTTCGAAATTACTCGAATGTTCCATTGGTTTGGTAGCGGTGATTGGTGATTGGAGTATTCTATTCTCGCGATGCAACACTCTTTTAGTATGCTGCACTGTCCTCTCCATCTCTGGATCCAATACTAATGGTGAATACTTCCCATATTTCCGAGTATGATGCATACACTTCTGAGATCACCCGCACACACAAACAACGAAAACCTCGCGTAATTCTGAACAAGCAAAACAAATAAAACTATTTTTGTATTTTTATCAATTTTTTTCTAAAAACTAAACACTAGACACTTTGCGCACGCCTCCCGGCAACGACGCCATTTTGATGTCAGTCGTGATGAACATGCAAAAACCGAAATAAACTAATTAGCTAGAGTAACTTGGGTATCGAACCAAAGGAGAATTGTGGAGAGTGTATAATGTTCAGTATCAAGTATCAACTAACGAATACGAAAAACAAATTCAATTATGGTTTTCATTGTTTGATTATGCTAATAACTACGAAAATCGAGATTTAATTCAATAGGAGGAAGAATGGTTCCTCCGGAATTCAGGTTTTGCAGTTAAATCCTTTGTGTGTTCAACTGAAACACCTACATAGACATATGCATTAAATCTAATCAACCAATTGTAATAATCAACAACTAAGTACTCCGGTCAATACATAACGGGAGGTTATCGAATGATTATCAATTGCAGTTACCAACCCTAATCCCATAGCAAATATATCACAATTACCAGAACTCTCAGGAATTGAATGATTAAGAATCAAGGTTTAAATAAAATGCAACTGTTTACAATCAATTAATCAAATCAATGGTGAAAAGCATTGAATGCTTAGATCACCAAGTCAAAACAATTGTCATGAACACATAATAGTATCTAACTTACAAAAACCCTCCATCCGGAGGAAACCAAAGAAGTTTAGCCGCTCATCTCACAAGTGAAATCAACAAAAGCTTGAGTATGTGATGAATTCATGGTCGCCCGATGTGATTTTGTGAGAGATATGATGGATTAGAGTGAAGAAGCTTTAATCTTGATGCCCTATGAGTGCCCAAGTTTGTTGTAAAGATGAGATAATGATTTACAACTTTGGCAAACCCTAATATATGTCAAAAACCCAAATGTGCTCTTTTTCCATCAACCAAACCGTAAGCTACGGTTATAAACCGTCGGCTACGGTTCAAGAGTTCTCTTTCATCAATATAACATCAACCGTAACCTAGCGTTGTGAACCGTAGGTTACGGTTCACAAGTTCTGACCAAACTCCGCCAAAAGACCATTAACCATAACCTACGGTTCCCAAACCGTAGGCTACGGTCGTGTTTGCGACCCTCTTTTCTTTGCTTTTCCAACTTTCAGCTAATGATAAACAGGCCCCTCAACTTCGTAGTCTCATGTTTCTTGAACATCTTGACACAAAACAACTTCCGATTAATTACCAAATAGCCCCTAGCTTTGTTCTTTCATGCTTCTTGTACTCTTAATCCACTTTCACAACCAAACAAGTTCCGAATATGTACCGAAAGCTGTAGCAACCGTTCCAATGCATTCCATACCATCTTTAATCGTCATAACTTCATCAAATTACGTGCTTAACCTGCAAAACAACGATTTCTCGTAGTTATCTCATTCACGGCAAATAAGCACATAGAATACATATAAAACTCACAACTTAGGCACTTTAAAGCTCGGGTTTCACCCTTCCATCACCTAGTCAGTCGGCCGGGTAGTTGAGAGTACTTAACCTAGGCGGAGAGTACTCGGGGTGTACTTGGACATATTTAATTATAATGAAATTAGTTTTCAGAAAATTATATATATGTCAAATATCAATAATTTTTTTAATATAATACGTGAATATCAATATATAAAAAATATATGTTCAAATAGTAAAGTATTTCAAAAATTGATATTGATTCTTTTATAAGGATATATATTTTTTAGTATGATAGACATATAAATTATATTTTATTTTTTTAAAGTCAAACTCCGCAAAACTTGATCTACTGGATCTGATTTTAGCCGAGTTAACTATGTTTGATCGATTCCGAGAGTAATTAGGCGGAGTTGAAGAACGTTGCCTCAACAACCCAACTTGTAGCGATTACTCGGGCAATACTCGGTCTTGGAAACCTTGTTTTACAACCATGCATAAAACCCGAAGTTTTAAACATAAAACATAAAACTACAATAAAAGTATTTTGTTTGGTTAAGTTAAAGTTTTGAAACCCTAAAATACATCATTCTTACCCATTGTCCGTGTCATTTCGTTGCCTTTTTTGATGCCTTCTTCTTATCCATAGCTTGGTAGAATCATTCCATAAATCTCGGGTCTTCAAACAAATCGTCAAAATAAGATATGCATTATTAGTTGACCTATTTAAACACTTTCAAACTTTTTTAAAGCATATACCAATCTATTAAGTTTTTCCAACCCATTTTGACCCTTTTAAACTTAAATTTGAATGTTTTAGGTAGATTAAGTGTGTTCGGGTCATTTTGACGCATTTATACTAAAAGTAGATCATTTAACACTTCTAAACTTGGCTAAAGCATTCACCAATCTATAAGATTTACCAAATCGCAAAACTGAACCGAACACATCCAACTTTTAGACTATTAAAGTTCATCCGACTCATTTTGACTCGCTTAATCTTAAAGTTTGATGTTTTAGGTTTGTTAAGTGTGTTCGGGCCATTTTAAACTATATAAACACTATAAACTTTCCTAAATCACCTACTAATTTATTAATGTTGATCCAACCTATTTTGACCCGTTCAAACTTAAAATTTGATGTTTTAGGTCGATTTAGTTTGCCTGGGTTATTTGACCCTGATGTATGTAAAATACATATGTTTCCAATATAAAGTTGTATAGTTTTCAAGGAGTTTTGCGTCATTTTGATTGAGTTTTGTGTTTTGCAGGTGTCCAGATAGAAAAGGAAGTGAAAATGGGCAAAAACGAAGAAAACCAAGCTTCCAGGCATGTCACGAGTGATCGGGTGAGATGCGACAGGGTTTGGAGCTTTCCCTCACGCGAGGCGAGGACCCTAATTTCCAGCAAAAGGTCTAATTTGCCCCTTGGGAGTCATGGTTTATTACAAAAGATGCCACCACGTTTCTAGAGTTTGTCACGTCATGCAACAGTGTTGTGCAATCCCCATCGCGCAACGCGAGGGGCATGTTTTCGTAGAACAGAGGATAATTGCCCAAGTTAACATACAAAAACCCTAATGACGAATTTTGATGGATATATTCTTACTTTTGGATGAATTAGAGTTGCAAGAGGTGATTTTGAAGAGATAAAAGGCTAGGATCAAGGTTTCAATTCAAACGATCGTGATTCTTTAGGTGTAAACCATTCGGTTTCTTGTTTCTTTGATTCTTTTGATTTACACCATTTTTATTGAACTTGATTTGATACATGATTTCTATTTTGAGATGATTATTGGCTAAAACTTATGAATACTTAGGTTTTTGTTGAATACACATGATTAACTTGTAATATGTTGGTTTTTGGAACTTGATTTGTGGATGAATGGTGAAAGAAAGACTTTTTCATATCTGATATGATGTGTATGCGTGATAGGCGTCAAATGCGACATATAAATTATATCAAATAAGTTATTAAATCAATCCTTTTAATACTAATGCTGGAAAAAGTGTGTTTCGTTATGTTAGGATCTGAGTTTGAGTTAGTTGTGATTTTTTAGAAAATGGTTTAACGAATGAAGATAAAACAGAGTGAATTTGCAGCGGAATAAAACTTTATATCACAACTAATGGAAGATTGCTTTGATCATCATGCTTTCAAACTTATAAGTTTTGCATGTGAATCACAAACTCCACCTCTGCCCAATGATAGTCTGTTAGTACAAAATGTAAGAAAGAAAGATGATTGGAAGGAAATGCGTAAATGATCTTTTGATAGGTGATGGAACAGTACAATGTATTGTTCTATTTATACTACATGTCAAACCTCGAGCATCTTTGCTGATGTCAAGGTTGATAATGACAGCTAACAATAAACAAACTAACTCTAACCACTGATTAAGCTAAACACTGCTATTACATAAAAACTGTTAAATTAATATAAAAGAAAAATTGATGATCCTATCAATTGTTAGTCTTCATCAGAGGTTCCACAGCAGAGCTTGTGTTCAGCAGATCTTGTAATGCAGTATTAACTAGATCAGTGGTTTGCATCAGAGGTTGTAAAACTCTGTTATTCTGGATCAATCCTCTGATGTAGTTTTGGTTGTATATCATTTGTTCCTTTGCAAGGGTTCAATCCCAACAATCTCCCCTTGGAACAGATGATACCAAAACACATTTGTTGTTGATCTTTATTTCTCAACATGAATTCTCTTATTTGACCTTGAACTGCAATTCAAAGTTAAGAGACTCAATATCACCAACATCCTTTTCGAGCTCTAGATTCATTAGATCTTGGAGGTCTTCTGCACAGAGCCCATATTCATCCTCCTTTCTTATCTTGGTAGCATCGCCATTTGATTTAAGCAAAGTCAATTCGTGGGGGTCTTTGTTGACCTTCCACCTTAGAAATTTTTGGATCAGATGGCTTTCTAGGATGTTGGCTTATTGTTGAGATTGGAGGTTGATTCTGATTAGCAATCTTTGATAGTGTCTCTCTTAGCATATCACTTGCATCATCAGTATGAAACTGGGCTTCATTCTTGATGCCCTCTTTGATGAAGTCATGTTCAAACATTCTCTCATCTTCCTCAGTCATATGCTTTTGCCTCTTTCTTTGATTAAGGCAAGGATGGAAGGAACAGATGTTGAAGAAGATTTTTGATAAGGCTGGGTCTGTTGAACAATAACCTCTGCTGAGTAGTCTGGTTTTCTAGTCACTGATGGATCTCTTTTTCTCAGCTCTTCCAACTTTTTGTAGGTATCCACTACCTTAACCTCTGACCACTTGGTAATCTGCCTTTTTGTATCATAGTTTGCAGCAACCAGCTCTTTTCATCCTTTTGAGTTTCAAGGCTTTGTCAGACACATTCTTTTTGAATTTATTTCAGTCTGGAAGAGTGGGCTTGTTGTTTGAATCTTTCAGCATCTCTTGCATTCTTTCTACTTCTTGTTTAAGATCACTCATAGACCAGTCTTTGAATCATGTTCTTGTTGCCTTGTATTGTCTATTTTCCATGATATGATCTATGTAGTCTTTCCTTAGACTTTCAGCATCTCTTTCTAATAGCTTCTTGCACAAGTCTTTGGAGAAGTCTTCAAGTCTTCTGACTTTGCTAAGCTAATATTGCATGTAGTTATGTACTTCTCTATCACTCCTTCCCTTTGTATCCCTCTTTGTTACATCCTCTACTTGAATGGCCTTCAATTGAATATATTCATCAATATTCTTGGGCTTTGGATATCCTTGCAGGGATGGGAAGTTTCACTTTTATGGATCCTCTTTAGAATAGAAGGATTTGATCTCATCCTTAACAACAGGTAGAGCAAGAGGAAACTGAGTGGTAAGAGGAAGCAATGTAGGCGGTTTCACAGTGGTTTGAGATGATGTAGAGATTGGAATAGATACTGACGTTGAGGTCAGTGGTTGTGATGATAGTGTAAGTGGTGAAGGAAGGATATTTTCATCATCTATTACATTTGTCATCTTCCTTCTTTTAAAAATGAGTTTGGGTGATGGTGGTTGATTGAGAATTCTTGTGGGAGTAGATATTTGGTGAGTGGTGGTTGGGAAAGTGATCATGGTAGTGGTTAAGGTAGCATTTGTGGTAACCACTGTTGTATCAACAACTATTGTCACAACAGGTGTCACAACATCTGCTGGTTCAGGATTTGATGAATTTGCTGGTGGTGATGATGGTTTTGATGTGCTGATAGATTGATCAGTGGTTTTGGAAGGGGTGGTTATTGGTTGTCTAACCTTTCTAGTTTACTTTCTTCTTTGTTTTGAAGTACCAAGGTCTTCCTTTTCCATCTGAACAACCTTTTCTTTTTCAAATCTATTTGCACCTTTTATTTCCAACCGCTCTTTTCTCTTTTGCTTTTCATCAGCAAAGAGGTTGAGAGTTTCATTAATTTTCTCTTTGTCACTCATTTGTGAGACACTCAGTAAGTTGAATTTTAGAGTATCAATGAGATTAACATGTTCAAATTTGAGTTTCCCAGCTTGAACAATCCCTAACCCCAACACCTTCCCTTTTGATGTTACCAAAGGGTATATCACCCCTCCATGTGCCATGAAATCTTTGAGAAGTGCTCTACACCCTGTCATGTGCCTGGAGCCTCCACTATCTACATACCATAAAATGTCAAGTAGAAGCTCCATACACATTATTAAACAATTAGTTTAGGTGGGTCTCCAAAGCCAAAATGGCTTTGAATGGAGTCACAGATTGTCCAATCTCAACTTCAAAAATATGGACAGTGGTTTGATTTGGTCTTTATAACAACTGTTGTGGACCATTTCCTGTCAGATGTTGGTAACCATGAGGATCCCTATTAACTCTTAGCTTTGAGAGTTTTTTGTAACCCTTATAACTAAGAGGAACCTTTTGATAAATAGGTTGGCCATATCCCCTTGGATACCTGTTTGCAGGTGGTGCATCTGTTACCTGTACCTCTTTGGGAACAAAGGTTTTGTTCATTTCTTTGGTAACAGATGTTTCAACAGGTTCAAAGGTCTGCTTAGATTTATTTCTAACAGAGCTTGAACTTTGATTCTCAAGAGCTTTTGATTTAATTTCTTTTACCTTGATGTCAAAGGTTTGAAAGTAAACACACTCTTGAGTTTTGTGGTTTGCTTTCCCACAGATGATGCATTTTGAAGAATTAGGTATTATACTTGTTTTGTTGATATCATATGCTTTTAAAAGAAAATAGTTTTGAGTTACATGATTTCTTTTCTCACAAAAGTCACAAAACAGGTTTTTAACCTTTTCTTTCTTCTTTCCATTCTCAGACTTCTTTTAAGCAGGTGATGTCACATCTGCTGGAAGATCCTTAATGGGAATCACTCTTACTTTTGGTGCTTTCACACCATCAATGGTTGAAAAGTCTATTGGCTTGAAGTTTTCGAGAATGTCCACACTCATCAGACATGTGGGTTTAAATTGATATTACTCAACTTCCTCAAAAGTGGAAGATCCCTCATGTTTTTTCTAAATTAATTTATTTCCATTTTTATCAGTGACTTTAATCTCTTCACCAGCCAGATTTGTTTGGGACAATTTCAACCACCCCAGATTCATTTACAGTAACATTTTATAAACTTGGTCATTTTTCCTGAAACCTATGCCAAATTTTATGTTACTTTTGATCTGGTTTTCAAGCATGAACTCATAACCATTGCAAGATTGTACCCACTTTTTCACAAGTGATTTGGATAGATTCCAACTCCTTATTGCAAACTTGTATTTTCTATCATTGTTTGAGTTGATCTTTGGTTATGCTTGCCTCATGTTTTAGACTGCTGATTTCAGAATCTTTGTTAACCAATTTTGTTTTCAACTTTTTTGTGAGTTTTTCAAAATTTAACTCATCTTCTAATTTTTTTTTAATATTTTCATTCACCTTTTTATGTTAGCAAAAGGAATTATGCGCTTTTCAGAACATAGATCTTTAAGGATATGAGGTGATACCTTAGCAGCAGTCATCATGGCACAGTCATAATCACCTTCACACACACTGGTATCCCATGGATCAGACAGAGATTTCACATCTTCATCAACATTCTCTTTTGTAACCACTGTTTCATCATGAACTTCAGACACATCATATTTAGACACTTCTTCACAGATTCATCACCCTCAACTATTGTGTCTAGAGCCATAAAGCAAAAAGTCATTTTCAAAATCATTTTTGGCTACTAGAGCAAAGTTTTCATTAGTTAATTCCTCAAGGAAGCTACTCCAATCAACAAAACCTTGTGTGGAAAAGCTTTGTTGGTTAACCCTCTGCCGGAGCAGTGGTTTGAGTAACTTGAGTGACATGTGGTGCAGGTTGCACATGCACTTGAGGAGATGGTGCTTGAACATACTGAATCTGTGGAACAGTGGTTTGAACATAGTGCACAGGAACAGTGGCAGCAGGATGTGCAAAATGAGCAGTGCTTTGCATTTGAGGAGCCGGGGTATATTAGAATAATGAGCAGTGCTTTGTGTGTGTTGAGGTCTAGGGCCAGGGTGTGTCACAATAGGTCCAGATGTTTAAGATCTGCATTCCCTAGCAAGTGTCGTAGTCTATTACACTTATAGCACTTGATTTTTTATTTATCCAGCCCAACCTTTAACCCCCCCCCCATGTAACCCTGGGAATTTTCTACCAGTTCTCTTGTAAAATTTACTAGCTCTAACACTTAATAGAGCCAGTTGGTGCAAAATGTTCATTTCTTCTAAATCAGATGGTTCAAAGTGTTGAAGATCATTCAATTCAAAGGATAAGTTGTCAGAGGTTTGGCTTTCCCCACTTGCAGCAAAAGCATAGTTGGGTGAGTAAGAATCAGAGTTGAAGTTTCCTCCAGAAGTTATATCAATAAAAGATCATAACTCTGATCCTTACCATTTCCAAAACCCTCTTCTTGGCCTAAAAGAGTTGTTCTAGCAAAGGCATAGTCATCAGCCTTTTTGCCAGACTCTTGTAACTTCTTTTTCTGGTTCAACTCTCTCTCATATGTGAGGAGTCTACCATGAAGTTATGTAAGATTCATTTCTTTAAACCCGACAGATGTTCATGTCACGAAAGCTATGGTGTCCCACTTTTCTGGTAACGATCTGATGAAACAGCTACTAACAGTCAAATTAGGAAGTTCAACGTTAACCAGCTGAAGCTCACTTATGAGACTGCTAAATCGCTCAAACTGTTGGGTTAGAGACTCTCCTTTGACATGAAAAAAAGTTTCATATTGTTAATTTAAGACTTCTCTGTTATTTTCAATTACTTCCTCAGTCCCACCGAATTGCTCTTTCAAGGAATCCCATAATTCCTTTGCATTGTTGCAGTACAACAGGCCAGCATAGATTTCGTTAGGCAAGGCTGAAGCAACAATGCTAAAAGCCTTAGCATCTAACTTGATTTTCTGGAAATCTTGCTCAGAGTAGTTTTTAGGACATTTTGGCACTTGTTTGCGGGATCCTCTGTACTTGGAACCATAGGAACATGTGGTCCAAACACAACGGACCTCCAACAACTGGTGTTTTGCTGAGCAAGAATATGAGCCATCCGACGTTTCCATATGTAATACTCGTTCCTGACAAGCATCAAAGGTTTAAACATGGATCCATTATTGTTGGAATCCAGTGTGTTTTGAGACATTCTGATTGTTTTAAACAGATTTTGTTTTAAAAACTTTGAACGTAATTAAACTCTGTTTTCCAATGAAAACAAACAAACTAATTAGCAGGGAGAGCAGATCTTTCAAATCAAATTGATAGTTAAATCAAATTTTGATTGACCAAGCTCAGATACCAATTGTTCGGATCTGAGTTTGAATTAGTTGTGATTGTTTAGAAAATGGTTTAATGAATGAAGATAAAACAGAGTGAATTTGCAGCGGAATAAAACTTTATATCACAACTAATGGAAGATTGCTTTGATCATCATGCTTTCAAACTTATAAGTTTTGCATGTGAATCACAAACCCCCCCCCCCAAGCCCAATGATAGTCTGTTAGTACAGAATGTAAGAAGGAAAGATGATTGGAAGGAAATGCGTAAATGATCTTTTGATAGATGATGGAACAGTACAATGTATTGTTCTATTTATACTACAAGTCAAACCTCTGAGAATCTTTGTTGATGTCAGGGTTGATAGTGACAGCTAACAATAAACTAACTTACTCTAACCACTGATTAAGCTAAACACTGCTATTTCATAAACACTGTTACATTAATATAAAAGAAAAACTGATGATCCTATCAACTGTTAGTCTTCATCAGAGGTTCCACAGCAGAGCTTGTGTTCAGCAGATCTGTAATGCAGTATTAACTGGATCAGTGGTTTGCATCAGAGGTTATAAAACTCTGTTATTCTGGATCAGTCCTCCGATGTAGTTTTGGATGTATATCATATGTTCCTTTGAAAGGGTTCAATCCCAACACTTTGTATACTTTTGATTTTCAGGATTAAAAGAGCTTAATTGTACAAAAGGAATAAACTAACGACAAAAACCAACGTAAATACGAGAGAAGGAAATATGACACACTATACCAACCCTCCGAGCATCACCCCAAGAACAAAAACAATGAATCAGATGTAACAACTCCAAATTTCGTTGTTAATTTGTTTTACTTTTTAATTCATCTATATCTATCGATGTACTCCGAGATTTGGTTATGAGAAAGTTTATGTTAAGATATTTATACTTTATGACATCTATAACGCATCTAATCAATTATTTAACGCTAATTCAATGCAATCACAAGTAACTATGTTACTTTAATAGCCGAGGGTGTTGTTATACAATAACCACTTGTGACATCGCATCGCTTATCTCATCGCATCGCAAAAACGCAGTTAATTATGTGGAATTATGTTTTATGTGTGTTACATTTATTTATGTTATGGTTTATAATCGCTATCGCAACGCTCTCACACGCACGAATCGCTAAATCGCACTATTGTATCAATTATAACGCTTAATATAACTATCTAATACGAACCGAATCGCCAAACGAACATCTAATGTGAAAATAACAAAAAAAACTTAGCCATTAGGCAAGTTCGGCCGAACTTGGGCATCCCAAGTTCGCCCGAATTTGCTCAGGCCATCAAAACAACAAAATATGCATAAGTTCGCTCGAACTTAAACCTTTCAAGCAGAACTGGCCAAGTTACCCGAACTTGTGCCAAGTTCGCTTGAAAAGGTGCCAAGTTCGGCCGAACTTGATCTCAATTAGCTTAATCTCCCTTCACCTATAAATACCCAGCACACCTATTCATGCTCTCCTTGTTGCAAGTTCGCCCGAAAGCCCACAAAACCGAAAACCCTTGATTTCAAAGTAAGAATCAACCCGTTTTGATGCAAACAACAACATTTTACAATGATTTTGCACAAGGATTACCTTTGTTTTCATCAAATCTCTTTTGTTTACGAAAATCTTCATATTTTTCTACAAAACTTCTATTTTTCCCCTTAGTTCTACACTAAAGGTGCATTTGGGCTTAGCTTCGGCTCCCAAGATAGAAATCTCTATGATTTCAACTCAACAAGTGTTAGATCTAAGAAAAACCTTTTAAAACCTTGATTTTTACAATAATTACGGACTAATGATGTATGTTTCGTTCATTATGAAGTGGAACAAAGCATTGTCAAGCAAGATCTCAGATCCGGAAGCACAAGGACGATGTCGTCACCTTGCACGAACTGGACTAACCCGTACAAACCACCAAGTTTGCGCGGATCAGCCCGAGTTCATGTTAAGTGGCTAAAACTCGTTCCAAAAGACCTCTCTAGCCTATGTTTTGCTCAGTAGCTTAAGGTTGGAGGGATGGACACTCGATTTCCTCAGCAAACGATGTGAAAACGCACGATTTGGTGACCAAAATGATTAAGTTCACTCTAAATTCATCAAGTTCGCTCGAAGTTGTCACATATTTGTTTCCAACTTCGGCCGAACTTGTCTAAATCCAAGAAAAATTGTCAAAGTTCGCCCGAACTTGCACCCTATTCTAAGAAAAGGGTACCAAGTTCGCTCAAACTTGAACAATCCACAAGAATCCAGTCAAGTTTGCCCGAACTTGTACCCATTTCTAAGAAAGGGTACCAAGTTCGCCGAACTTGTACAAATACAGAATAAATCAAGCAAGTTCACCCGAACTTGTACCAAATCCAAGAGATTTGGTACAACTTCGCCCGAACTTGTCCTCTGCTCCTTCACGTATCGACCGTTTCAGCAATTCGGAAGACTGATGCACTTCTGTTCGCTTACAGGTTGAACCGACGCTCCCTTCAACCTACATCAGATCCCATCTCTCTCTCTTATCGCACCAACTATGAGTATACTTGAACCCTTTTTACGCTTAAATGCACTTTTGGGTGTCACATATGTTCCTATATCAAAACACATCACACAACTCAAACGCTTATTCGCAACCCGCTATTACATGACTATACGTGAAATCTGCTGAATTGTATGTATTACTTGATTGCTAGTACGCCACCCTTAACATGATAGCTTGCTAGAGGTTGACCCGCCACCCGGAGGCCCGGGGTTGTTAAGCTCTTATTTTATTTCGCATTTATTTTTCTCTTTAGGACGTGGACACTTGTTCGCGTGCCTCACACTCGCGGTTTGTTGGTTTACTTGAATCTAAGTAGTTACGTAGTTCACTTCTCTTACGTATGTCATGTGGTGTATGCTAAACGCTTTTATATCTATTATGTACGCAAACCTGTATGCTCACCTTTACTTAATTGTATTGACGTTTATTTCAACATATGTGACAGGTTGATGACTTTTGCTGCAGTGGATTTAGGATTTATCTTTAGAAACTCATGTAATAGAAATCTAGGGAAGATCAGATTGGATATGTTTTGAGAGATTGTTGGATGTTTGTAATAATTATTTGAGGATTTTATGTTTAATAGTATGGGATATTGAACGTTTAGATATTATCGCTTAAATAGTTGTTATGGATTCTCTTGAGCAATCCTATTCGCCTAGTGTCGCGCCCCGATGTTTCCGCCATCGGTTGGGGTGTGACATCAGAAGTCAAGCACTGGGTCATGCCTGCCCGGCATGGGGACGTGCACCATTCAAGATTCCAAGAAGAAGAAGACCAACATAAGCAGACAAGATACACGGGACCGTGTCCCATGGAGCACGGGCCGCGGTCAACTCGCAGATACGCAAAATCTTGGATAGTACAGCACGTACAATGGCCACCGGGCAGTAAAAACGAGGTCGTGTGAGCATCAGGTCTGGCATACTCATTAAATGAAGACAGATAAGAAGGAAGGTACGAGGTCGTGCCCACCGGACATAGGGATATGAAAACAACTTGTTTCCAAATATAAAAGGGGATACTTGGTTCCATTTCAACTCATCCCTTGGCAAACCATTTCTCTCACACTTGCCACCACTCCACCACCATCATCCACCATAATCATTAGAGTTTAGAGTGTGTAGTAGTCTCGGGATCCAAGATTGATCATAAGAGCCTTTGTCAAACTATGGCCATGCTTGGCTAATCTCTTACATCACTTGGTGAAGACAAAATCTTTTATGTATTACGTTTGATTTCCAATTTTTGGTTAACTTTTTGATTGGGTTTGTATTAGTGACTTTAATAACTAATTTTTTTATATTGAAAGTGAAATTTATTCTATCATTCCTTCATGTTTTGTTGATTCACTCATTTGCGTCTTTACGGTCTATATTAAGCGTGTTAACTGCTTGGAAGGGGGTTAGAAGGGTGGTTTGGGTAAAGTTCTTGCCTTCTTTAGTGTGTAGATCCTGCGAGTACTTGATTCAAGCTTATTAGGACTTCCCTTGAGGCAGATAACATCAAATTGGGGGAAGTAAGAACAACTTGAATCCCTTATAATTAAACTACTATTAAAACTTTAAACCAACCTTGTGGACTGTATCCCGGCTGACTCAGAATAATATGGCCGAGGGTAGCATTGCCTCCAAAAGAGGGACAT
The DNA here is from genome assembly GCA_947069175.1 of Scalesia atractyloides. Classification (NCBI taxonomy): domain Eukaryota; kingdom Viridiplantae; phylum Streptophyta; class Magnoliopsida; order Asterales; family Asteraceae; genus Scalesia; species Scalesia atractyloides. Next base: position 21,582,047 of record CAMTDV010000024.1, read on the forward strand.
GCCACATTTTGCATTAATAACTCGCTTAATTATCTTTCAATATTCCGGCCTTGTGGGACTATATCCCTGCTGACTCAGACCAATATGCGAGGGTAGCGTTGCCTCCAAAAGAAGGACATGCCACTACAACTAAGATAATCTCTTAAAAAACCCAAAGTACGGAAATCATCAAAGAATACATGAAAGATGGGTCGGAACCAAGTGATTCTATCTTGTGTATTTGTTTCCCTTATTTTATTTATCAAATAAAAAGAACACATTTTCTCAAAGTTTGTGTCGATTAGAGTTGACGATATTCCGGTATTAAAAGTTCTTATGTGCTTGGACGACCTCGGTATCTTACCATCACTATACTACGCCAACGACAGGTGCACTTACCCTAGCGTGTTGTAGAGAGTTATAGTGTTATATCGTGTTTTATAAATTTAAAGCTTGAATAAGGAGTGAAAAGTTCTTCAAATATATCTAAAATTACATACACAGTCCATCACGTCAAGATTTTGGTGCCATTGCCGGGACACAAGGATTTTAAGAAAGCTTAAAATCAACGGCCTAATCATTTTCTTTAGTTTTTAGTTCAAATTTCTATTCGTTTTACTAAAACTTTCAATTACAGTAGCCAGACACGTGACTGTGCTGTATAACACGGGCCATGCCTAATTTGTAGTAATTGAAACCAAACAAAAGCTTTTTCACAGAAGTCTCACACATGACCGTGTTCATTCGACATGGAGCCGTGTAAAAACGCCCAGTACCGAATAAATTACAGTCATAAGCACGTGGCCGCGTTCATACAGCACGGGGCCGTGTTAACCTTCTGTATTCACAAAATTTTTTTATTCCCGAGAGCCATAATCTTCTTGATACTATCCAAACAATGGATTATTATACGGAAGATTATGACTACTACTATGATGATTATGAGGAACCATATTATACCTTATGTGATGAATCCCATTCAGTACAAAATTTTTATCTCTTTCAACCATCAACCTCATACACAACATATGAGGAACCAAAGTTTGAGCTTCCAAAATCAAGCTTTGATTGGGACACTCCAGCGTTTGAAACGTATGAGACACCACCTACAATCGTACCCGAAGCCGAAAGCCTCATATGTAACACCCCAACTGATGGCGGAAACATCGGGGCATTACTTTGGTAGATGGTTTAAAAGCACATGGAACTAAAAATTCAAATATTTATTAATCAAATTTAAAATTTTCAGTTACAATCAAAGAAACAAATAATAACTCATATATAAACAACTCAATCCGTATTATATTATCTAAGTCCTCAATGCATCCTATGTGAGTAGCAAATCTTGTAAGCATCATCAAGCCTTATCGCCTGAAACATGTGCAAAATAAAGGTCAACTATGAAAAGTTGGCGAGTAACATAGGGTAGTAGTAAATATAAGTATAATTGGAAATTTTGGTACAATTCAATGGCATAGCATAATATCTACAGCAATTTGAAAACAAAAATATGAAACTAAGGGCACACTCAAACCTTGTGTCGACTTGTAAGTGAGGAACCCAAAACGTTAACCTCTTGCTAGAGTAAGTGGGTTCTATCATTCCCAGAGGAACTCCCCCTAAAAAGGCCAAGGAGTGGGTGTCACACCCCGACCGATGGCGGAATCACCGGGGTTAGTGGCACTAGGCGACCAGATTGTTCTCACGAGAAATTCCAAAACAATAATTCACAGCAGTATTAAACGTTTAACATCCCATACTATTAAACATAATATTCTAAATAATCATTACAAAATCCAAAGTTTTCTCATAAAAACAAAACGGTTCGATTTCCCCTAGATTTCATACATAAGTTCCAAATCCAAAATACATCAATATCTAACAAAAACAAACTAAAACAAACTAAGCTAAGCATGCAACATCCAAGCATCCATAGCTAAATCCTCAACCTGTTACATACGCTAAAATACAAGTCAATACAATTAAGTAAAGGTTAGCATACGAGTTTAAATAATACTAGCATAGTCGAGAAAGCGTTTGCGAAACAATCTAATTACATATCATGATACACCAAAACACTTAACATAACATAGGCTCATTTCTCATGCTAACTACCGTGAGAAGGTTTGAGCGTCCATCCTAACTAGACCCCATCGGGTGTAAGCCACACTATAGTACCATACTAGCTAAGGAGGCAAGTTAACAAAAAAAGTCCTGGTCACATGTTTCTAGTATCACGTATTGAGCATACATAATCAGATTATTCGCGTGTGATAAACAGTTTGATTTGTGACGTGATTTTAATATAGGAACGTAGGTAACACCCAAAAGTGCGTTTAAAGCGAAAATGGGTCAAGTATACTCACTGTGAGTGCGTTTTAGGTAGCTTAAGATTCTGAAGAGAACTGCGGAGGATCGTCGGATCAGCCTGTAAACGAACAGAAGTGCATCAGTCTTCCAAAAAGCCGAAATGGTGAAGTCTGAGATGAGCATGGGCCAAGTTCGGGCGAACTTGTGTGTAAACACACAAGTTCGAGCGAACTTGTGCAATTCTGGTGAGTTATGAGCCAAGTTCGGTCGAACTTGGTAAGTTTCCTTGGAAACTTGTCAAGTTCGGGCAAATTTGTAAGGAGACTTCGATGAAGAGGCGAGTTCGGGCGAACTTGTGCAGTTTCTTAAGAAACTACGCAAGTTCGGTCGAACTTGGAGCAAATCTGGTGAAGAAGCAGCCTAAGTTCGGTCGAACTTGCCCATTAAGGTGCAAGTTTGGTCGAACTTGGCCTGGTGAACTGGTGATTCTCGAGCGAGCTTGATGTTTTCGGGTCCAAAATCTTGCGTTTCCGCGTCGTTTGCGGAGTAAATCGAGTGCCCATCCCTCCAACCTTAAGCCACTGAATACAACTTAGGCTGGAGAGGTCTTTTTGGAGCGAACTTAGCCGTTTTACAGAAACTCGGGCTAATCCGGGCGAACCGGTGGGTTCGTACGGTTTAGTCCAGCTTGTGTAAAGTGACACTTCATCCTTGTGCTTCGGGATCTGAGATTGTAGCTTGACGACGCCTCGTCCCACTCAAAAGTGAACGAAACATACGTCATTAGTCCGAAAATGGTGTAAAATTAAAGCTTTAAAAGGTTTTTCTTCATATCTAGAACTTACAAGCCGAGATCTTGCAGATCCCGTGTTTGGGAAGCCTCTACTATCACCAAACGAACTTGTATCGTGTAGATCTAAGCTTAAAACAGAAGTTTTAGAGAAAAAGATGAAGGTTTTCGTAAAAGAATGAGATTTGATGAAAACGAAGGCTAAGACTTGTGCAAAAATCGTTGTAAACTTTTGTTGGATGTTGATAAACGTTGCTGTAGTTGAAATCGGGTCAATTCTTACTTAGAACACGAGAGATTTGGAGTGAGAGATCTCTGAGCGAAGTTGCAGAAAGTTCAAACGAGGGGAATGAGCTTGGTATTTATAGGAGAAGGCAATAATCTCAAGAGCTGGCACACAAGTTCGGCCGAGCGAACATGATAGAATTTCAATGGGGGAGAGATAAATTCGGCTGAACTTGCATTTATATATGCAAGTTTGCTCGAACTTGAGGTTAACAAGTGATTCCTGGTTATCAGGAACGTTCGGGCGGACTTGTGATAGGCAAGTTCGGCCGAACATGGCCTGATGACCAAGTTTCGTTTGTCGATTTCGCGTTAAGTGTTTGTTTGTCGATTTGGTTCGTATTACTTAGTTATATTAAGCGTTATAATAAAGCGTTAAGCATTATACTTGATATAATAGTGCGATTTAGCGATTCGAGAGTGCGAGAGCGATGCGATAGCGATTATAATCATAACCAAACACACACACGAACACGTATCTAACACATAAACACATAACTAATGGTACCACATAATTCCACTAACCCAAATAAGTAATTGCGTTGCGATTGCGATGAGATTGCGATGCGATGCACAAGTGTTTATCCAACTATAACACACTTGGCTCGAATAATAGTATAATCAATTGCATTAAATAAGCGATTAGATGAGATAATAACTTATAACTCCACAATTTAATTAACATAACTTTTCTTATACATCGAATCTCGGAATAAGAAAGAGAATTACAATGGAAAAACAAAAGAAAAGGTTAACGACGAATTTACGAGTTGTTACAGTCTCCCCTACTTTAGTGAATTTCGTCCCGAAATTAAGTAGAGTCCGTAACAAAGAGATGGGATATTTTATTTTCATATCACTTTCGAGTTCCCAAGTGAACTCGGCGCCGCGTTTGCCTTCCCATCCGACCTTCACGATTGGTATGCGAGAACGTCGGAGTTTCTTGGTTTCCCGATCCATGATTCCAACGGGTTTTTCCAGGAAATGGAGAGTCTCGTTGATTTGCAGATCTTCGAGAGGGACATGCAGATTTTCTTCGGCTAAGCACTTCTTGAGGTTAAACACGTGGAAAGTCGGATGTACGTTATTGAGTTCCTCCGGTAATTCTAGACGATAGGCTACTTTACCGATCCTTTCCAGAATCTTAAAGGGACCAACGTATCGAGGCGCTAGCTTTCCTTTCTTGCTGAAGCGGACCACTCCCTTCCAAGGCGCAACCTTTAGGAGAACATGATATCCCACTTCGAACTGTAGGGGTTTGCGGCGTTTATCGACGTAACTCTTCTGACGACTCCGAGCTTTCAAGAGATTGTCTCTGATTTGGAGGATCTTGTCGGTTGTTTCTTGAATTAGCTCGGGACCGGTGATTTATGCTTCTCTGATCTCGTGCCATGCAATAGGCGATCGACATTTTCTTCCATACAGTGGCTCAAAAGGAGCCATTTGAATGCTGGTATGATAACTATTATTGTACGAGAATTCAATTAAAGGTAAGTGCGTATCCCAGTTACCACCGAAATCTATGATGCACGCACGAATCATGTCTTCGAGGGTGCGGATCGTTCGCTCAGTCTGACCGTCGGTTTGTGGGTGAAAAGCGGTACTGAGATTGAGAGTAGTACCGAGAGCGGATTGAAAATTCTCCCAGAGACGCGAGGTAAAACGACCATCTCGGTCAGAGATGATGTCATGAGGCGTCCCGTGTCGACATATAACTTCGTCGGTGTAGATTCGGGCTAACCGTTCGACCTTAAAGGTCTTATCGTATAGCAATAAAGTGCGCAGATTTGGTGAGACGATCAACGATAACCCAAATGCTATCGTGACCGGATGAAGTACACGGGAGTTTAGTAACGAAGTCCATAGCTATACTCTCCCACTTCCACATTAGGATTTCGGGTTGTTGAGTAAACCAGAGGTCCTTTGATGTTCGGCTTTGACCTTCGAACAAGTTAAGCACTTTGAGACGTACAAGGCGATATCCTTTTTCATGCCCGGCCACCAGTACTTAGGACGAAGGTCCTGGTACATCTTGTCGGCACCTAGGTGAATGGAATATCGAGATTTATGAGCTTCAGTCATTAGCAACTTACGAAGATTATCACGACTGGGCAAATGCGATTGAGATAGTAATAAATACCATCAGATTTAGATACAAGCTGTGTTTCGGCACCAAAATTTCATCTCTTCTTCCAAAGTATTCTCGTTAAAACATGCGTGTTGAGCGGCACCGATGAGGGTTTCAAGTTTAGCACAAGCTTGAGAGTCACGAATACCATATACATAACTTCGTCGACTTAGAGCACGGCGACGATGTTTGCTTTACCGGGATGGTAGCGTATCTCACAATCGTAGTCGTGAGAAGTTCAACCCATCGTCGTTGTCACATGTTTAGTTCTTTTTTATTAAAGATATGTTGTAAGCTCTTATGGTCGGTGAAGACCGTACACTTAGTACCGTAAAGGTGTGTCGCCATATCTTTAATGCAAAAACAACTGCACCGAGTTCAAGATCATGGGTTGTGTAGTTCTTCTCGTGGATCTTGAGTTGGCGAGACGCATACGCGATAACCTTGTCTCGTTGCATGAGAACACAACCAAGACCAAGACGAGAGGCATCACAATAAACAACGAAATCGTCGTTTCCGTCGGGTAAGGCGAGAACGGGAGCGTTGCATAACATACGCTTGAGAGTTTGAAAAGCTTCCTCTTGTTGGAATCCCAAACAAAAGGTTTGTCTTTATGAGTCAAAGCGGTAAGCGGAATGGCGATTTTAGAAAAATCGGCGATGAATCGACGGTAATAACCCGCCAATCCAAGAAATGAACGGATTTTGGAGGCATTCTTCGGTGTAATCCAACTCTTGACAACTTCAATCTTTGCAGGGTCGACGTGAATCCCTTGACTATTAACGATGTGTCGAGGAATTGCACTTCTTCGAGCCGAATTCACATTTAGTGAACTTAGCATAAAGGCGATTTCCTTGAAGAAGTTCGAGGACTAAACGGAGATGACGCGTGTGTTCGTCTCTCGACTTCGAATAGATAAGGATATCATCGATGAAAACAATGACGAAAATCCAAGAAAGCTTTACACACACGGTTTCATCAAATCCATGAAAACCGCGGGTGCATTTGTAAGACAAAAGGCATGACCACGAATTCGAAATGGCCATAGCAGGTACGAAAGGCGGTTTTAGGAATGTCTTCTTCCAACACGCGTAACTGATGATAGCCGGAACGAAGATTGATCTTAGAAAAACAAGTAGCACCTTGAAGTGATCAAATAAGTCCGTCAATACAGGGAAGAGGGTAGCGGTTCTTTATCGTGATTTGTAAAGTTCACGATAATCGATGCACATACGGAACGATCCATCCTTCTTTTTCACGAAAAGGACAGGAGCGCCCCATGGTGAAGTGCTCGGGCGTATGAAACCTTTATCAAGAAGCTTTGAAGTTGGCTCGATAGCTCGCTGCATTTCGAATGGTGCGAGGCGATAAGGAGCTTTAGCAACGGGAGTAGCTCCGGGAACTAAATCGATACGGAATTCAACATCTCGAGTAGGGGTAAACCGGTTAAATCGTTAGGAAAGACTTTAGGAAATTCAAAACAACGGTAACGTCTTTATAAGTCTTCTTTTCTTTCTCCGGGTTCACGATATGGGCGAGGAAAGCAACACATCGCTTTTGCAAGCATTTGTGTTTCGAATACATGACAAAAGCATCAACTTCTTTGAGGGAGTTTCACCATAAACATGAAGTTGATCACAATTAGGGAGGGGGAAGCGAATCATTTTATCGAAGCATACAACTTCAGCATGATTCTCACGAAGAAAATCAATGCCTACTATGATATCGAAACTACCTAACTGCATAGGTATGAGATTGATCGAGAAGACATGGTTGTTGAGATCGAGATTACAACCACGTAAGACGGAATTAACGGTAACGGTTCTTCCGGTGGCGACTTCCACATCGAAAGTCTTTGGGAGTTTAGCACGCTTACATTTTAAAACCTTTTCGAATTCTAACGATACAAAACAATTATCAGCACCAGTATCAAATAAACAAGAAGCATAAATACCATTAACGAGAAACGTACCATTGACAACATTGTTGCATTCTGAGCCTGGCGATGGTTGAGGTTGAAAGCCCTACCCCGCAGCTTGTGGTTTGCTGCTGCTGCTGCGGTGGCTGTGCTGGCTGCTGCTGAGGCGGCGGTGCTGGCTGCTCTTGCTTAACTGGACGATTTGGGCAGGCATTGGCGAAATGGTTAGGATCACCACAAACATAGCACACACGTGCTTTTGGAGCTTGCTGATTGGCTGGAAGAGGAGCAGGTAAAGTTGGAGCTGCTGGAGCCTGAGGAGCTGGCTGACGAGGGCCGGTACGGCAGCTCACTGTGAAATGGCCGTAGATATTGCAATTTGTGCAAAAACGGCAGTTGCCACCCACTACATGATGATATGTGCACTTAGGGCACATCAGGTGAGGACCAGTATACGCACGCTTGGCAGGAGGTGCGTTGGGTGCTGCGGATTGGAGCAGCTGCGGGTTTGCTGGAGCTGCGAGGGCGAAGTTCTTGCAGGAGTTCTCACGCTTGCGACCACGGCGATTGTTCTTTGACTCGCGGGGCTGATCGGTAGGAGGAGCTGCTGATTCGGTAACTGCTTGATTTGCGACCTTGGTGTTCTTGAAGTAACTAGACTAAACACGCTTGTCGTTGATTTCGGCTGCTAACTGATAAGTCTCCTCGATGGTAGCAGGGCGTGCTACTTGCACAAAGTCAGCGACGCAATCGGGGAGAGCATTGAGGTACTTCTTGATTGCTTTTTTGGTCGTGTCAACCTGACCGGGACAAATGATGCTCAACTGTTTGAAACGAGCAGTAAGACCGGCATTATCAGTACCGTCTTGTTTGATATTCCAGAACTCGTTCTCCAATTTCTGAATTTCGTACGGAGGACAGAACTCCTTGATCATGATCTCCTTAAGTTCCTCCCATGAGAGCCCATAGGCTTCGTCGTTTCCGCGCCTGTTGCGCTCGGCTGTCTACCAATCGAGAGACCTCGACTGAAACACGCCGGTGGCGTTGATAGTGCGCAGTGCCTCGGGGCATCCGCTTTGGCGGAAGGTAACCTCAATCGAATCAAACCAATGGAACATGGCACTCGGCCCTTCGGTGCCAGAGAACGTTAGAGGTGCGCAAGCCTTGAACTGCTTGAAGCTGAAGCGGGATTTCGGAGCATCACTCTTGGAGTCAACAGACGAGTCGCTGCTAACCGCTTGAATTTCGCTAACAATTTGCGGGATCACCTTAGCCATTTCCTTGGCTACGAGAGAGGCGATGCGTTTGTCAGCGTTGTTGCGCTGAGCGGTGCGGCGAGTGTGAGATCCCATTGATGCCATCTACATAAAGGATTTAGATTAGACGAGATTCGATTATAATAGAGTTATGTTTAAATATTTATTATTATTAGTCAAGCAAGCACAAAACACGTAGCTACATAGACACATAAGCATGTAAGCACATAAGCACGTAAGCATGTAAGCACATATTTGCACGTATTCACCATTCCAATAATAACAATGCGAAGCGCGATACGAGATACGAGATATAAGCGGGATATATAAGCGATTTATAATGGCGAGATAAGCGAGATAATACCACGTGTGAAGCACACGTCCTCATAGGCGTAAGCGAGTTAAGCGATTAGTTTGGTTGGTGTATTAATTTAGCCTTTTAGATTACGAGAGTTGTGCGAGTTGTGCATACATTCGATGGAGCGTAAATGCGATAAACCGAGAAATCGATGATATGATAAATCATCAAAGCGAGAAATCGAATAAGGCGAAAATTCTCAAAATTTTAAATACATAAATAATAATAAACTCGATGATGCGTAAATCGACGATATAGGCTTAAATCAATTGGGAGTGTCCGGGGTTTTGAGACGTTGACTACCCAAAGTGGTTCGACTACCCTTTGCATTCGGACCCACGTTTTGGCCTAATAGATAAACGTTCTCGCCGCAAGCGGCTAACGACGTTTACCCTTCCAGTTAATACGTGTTCCAAACCATTGTCATAACCAAGACTTTGGTGAGATTGAAAATCGAGAAGCGGAATTCATCATTAAGGTATGGGTTTCACCCCTGACTTAACAACTAGTTCCCAATTGTGGTTACGCTCATCGACTACGTCGGGCGTTCCACTAGATAGAAATGGAGATTTTCGTCGAGGTTCGGGTATCACCCCTAACTCAACGAAGATATCTCGTGCGAGAGAATGCGCAGAGTGAATGATCTCGTCGAGAGTTCTCGGTTTTCACACCTATTCTCGACTTGATCAAACGTTTAGTGTGATGCGAGCGTTTCCACTCGTGTATTATTGTATTAGTCTTAGGAAAGGCATATTTAAGTATTTATGGCAAGTAGTTTAACATTTAAGTCAAAGATTGGTCAATTGGGTACATAAACATGCTACTAGGTCGAATCATGGCAATTCTACCTATTATCCTAAAGTTATGGAGCTCTGATACCAATCTGTCACACCCCGACCGATGGCGAATCACCAGGGTTAGTGGCACTAGGCGACCAGATTGTTCTCACGAGAAATTCCATAACAATTATTCAAAACATTATTAAACGTTTAACATCTCATACTATTAAACATAATATTCTAAATAATCATTACAAAATCCAAAGTTTTCTCATAAAAACAAAACGGTTCGATTTCCCCTAGATTTCATGCATAAGTTCCAAATCCAAAATACATCAACATCTAACCAAAACAAACTAAGCTAAGCATGCAACATCCAGGCATCCATAGCTAAATCCTCAACCTGTTACATACGTTAAAATACAAGTCAATACAATTAAGTAAATGTGAGCATACGAGTTTAAATAATACTAGCATAGTCGAGAAAGCGTTTACGAAACAATCTAATTACATATCATGATACACCAAAACACTTAACATAACATGGGCTCATTTCTTGTCACACCCCGACCCGCAGCGGAATAAGAGTCGGGGCATAATTGGGTTATCATCAAAGCTCATGATATTTACTAATATGTTTCATATTTATTAAAGTCAAAATTACATTCTCCATAATCCAAACATGTCCATACAAATACAAAGAAAATAACCAACTAAACAATCCAAGCTCTAAACCAGTTTATTCTTCTAAGCCAATCCTATGTGTTTCTTGCTGCAGCTGGTTCACCTGTATCATGTGTAAAAATGGGGGGTTTTGGGTCAACATAAGTTGGCGAGTGAACCTTGTTAGTTAAACATTTATTATTGATTTCTTGTTATTTTTATCAAGGAAAAATTGTGCAATAGTCATATGCGAGCAAATGTAAATAATCCAACAATAACAATAACAATCCACAAACAATAACATACAATAACATATGAACTTGCATGAATATATAACATGAATGAAACTGTATATGTTGGCAACGTCACGTTCACGCTCATAATGTAATGGGGAACGGACGGCCTATGATGAATGTCTGTGCGATCAAGGCTCAATCAAACGGAGCCGATCGTATGTTGGCAACGCCAGGTTCACGCTCATAATGTAATGGGGAACTGCTCAAAGCTCATAATGTAATGGGGAGCGGCGGCCTATGAAATTGCATGTACTGAAAATAATAAATTAAATCTAAACAATAACCACACAACAGTTGATACAAGCTGAATACACATTTGTTCATGATATGATGTATGCACAATGATTTAAATATAATAAATGGTAAGACACATGATACACCCCAAAAACATGATTAAAACGGGGAATTTGTAGAGATTCACTCACATTGGGTGCGTTCGGTTGGAGATGATGAGATGCGCACGAGTTTGAGGGATTGATCAACGAGAATTAACTAACTTAAATAATAACGGAAAGTATAGTAAATGAGTAGATTTTATTAATAATTTTAATAGGATTTTTAGATATATTTTTGTGAGTTTAATTCTATTTCCTATCTTTAAAAACATTATTTTTAAGTATTTTTAATTGATTTTTAAATTAAATTAAATAAATAAAAATATAAAAAAATGTTGACTTTTGCGTTGACCATTGACCGTTGACTGTTTGACTGTGACTGTTGACTGTTTGACCGGTTCTATTGTGTGCATGTATGCGCTGGGCAGGACTCGAACCCGAGACCTCCCATACGCGTGCACGCAGCTCTACCAACGGAGCTACGTGTCTAACCCGAAATATTTCTGTTTTTAATTATATTTATACACTAATTAAGTTAATCCGAAAATCATTTATTTTAAAAAGGATTTAATGTATCGACTCGGTGCTCTCCACAGGTCTCGAACCCGGGACCTATGGTTTAGTTTGGCACACAGTCCACCGCTGGACTGTGTGTCTAACTTGGTAAATATTCTGGTTTTTAATATACTTAACATCTTACTGTTGTGGATCCGGTTCAGTTTAAAAAAAAAGACTTTTTTATTACAGCGAATGTGTGTGTGTCAAGGATCAAACTCGGGACGTATGCATATTGTTTGCACACAGTCCACCACTGGACTGTGTGTCTAACCCGTTCATAATATTGATTTTAATTAATCTTATATCTTACACGACTTCGTCTTCTTGGTTCAAAACACAGACAACGGTTAACTAACGGTTATTTGTTAAATTAATTTAATGAACTTATAAACAATTGCAATGTATTGAACAGAAAAGGGTTTGGGGAATGATTGTACCGAACTGATCGTCTTTCTTCAGAAGTCCGGCAAAGATCGCCGGCTCTGTTTTGGAAACTCCTTCTGTTCGGATTCAATAATCAGTTTGGATGAATTAGATGTGAAATTGAACTACTGAGTAACGATTATCAGTAGGTTTGAATGATCATACCGGTTATCAGCGACTTTCCGAAAATTCCAGCAGTTTTCCTGCGAAAACAGAAAATCCGGCAACGTCGTCTGGAATAGATTCTGGGTGAGGGATTGATATTAGAATTTGTCCAATAATGGAATGAAACAGAAAAGTCAAGGCATTTACCGTATAGATGAAAGTCTCGGTTTTCCGGCGACTTGCAGAGAATTCCGGCGAGTGAAATTTCTTGCGACAGAAATTCTTCAGGGGTTTAAGGTGAGTGTGGGTGATGTCAGTATGAACTCTAAGATCTTATTTTTGGGTAAGCAGACGGGATGGAATGAATTCGGTTTTCCGGCGAAAATTTCCGGTTAATTTACAGAGAATTCCGGCGACTGCGGCGAGGCTTTTCTGAGTGAAATGAAGAGTGTAATTTTGATAAAGTCGCCCTCAACTGATGAATGATGTATAATTCAGATTGATTTACATTTTCGGTTTCAAATTCCAAAATCTTTCGGTTATGGTTTGGTGATTTGAATGAGGGACATTAACGTTTTTCAGTTATAACCGGCGATGATGTAAATGCATCCATTATGACAAAAGAAAACTTCAATGTTTGATGAATTCGTCGGGATTTCCGGCGAGAATGATTTGGGCGCTGAGTGACCGAATTCGACTTCAGCTTTTATTATATGTACTAATTGAATCAATAAATCAACAAGAAACACAAGTGGCGGAGTGGTTGGGCGAGTGTGAGTTAAGTCTTTGTGAAACCTCGGCCGACCCGGGTTCGAGTCCCGGCATCAGTATTTTATTTTTATTTCATTATTTTTAATAGATTTTCAATTATAAATTTTATATTCTAATATACTTATTAATTATGTATCGTTTAAAATTAATTTGAGCATTAAATATGCAAAGAAATTTTTAACTGGTTGTTCGGTTAATAAACGAAGCGGGTTTGGTAAATCCGGTTCTTGACGGATGTTACAGTATCCCCTACTTTTAGAAATTTCGTCCCAAAATTTAAGTTGTAGTGGTAACAGGAAAAAAATGCGGGTAGTTTTCGCGCATTGAGTATTCACGTTCCCAAGTAAACTCAGGTCCTCGTTTCAACTCCCAGCGTACCCTAACCAATTGGAATACGACTCCGTCTTAAATGTTTTTCTCCGAAGTCCATGATCTCTACTGGTCTTTCAATGAAATGCATAGATTCATCGATCTGAATAACTTCTAGAGGAATATGGAGGTTTTCATCGGCGAGGCACTTCTTTAAATTTGACACGTGGAACGTAGGGTGAATTCTGTTGAGTTCTTCTGGTAGGTCAAGCTTGTATGCTACAGGTCCTACTCTTTCGAGTATCTTGAAAGGTCCTACGTAGTGTGGTGCTAGCTTGCCCTTCTGGCCAAAACGAACTATTCCCTTCCACGATGATCCTTTTAAAAGTACATGATCACCAATGTTAAACTCCTAAGGCTTTCGTCGTTTATCTGCTTTGACGGCTTTGAGCAGTTAGGAGGTTGTTTCGAATTTGATGGATCTTGTCTATGGTTTCTTAAATCAATTCTGGACCGGTAATGTGAGCTTCCCCAATTTCGTGCCAACATACTGGAGATCGGCACTTACAACCATATAAAGCTTCAAAAGGTGCCATGCCGATACGTGAACGATAGCTGTTGTTGTACGAAAATTCAACTGATGGTAGATGAGCGTCCCAATTTCCCTTGAAGTCTATGACACATGCTCGAAGCATATATTCAAGAGTTTATATGGTACGTTCAGATTGCCCATCAGTTTGAGGATGATAAGCGGTACTGAGGTTTAATCGTGTACCCAAAGCGGCTTGTACAACTTGCCATGTTCGTGAAGTAAAACGACCATCACGATCGGAAATAATGCTTAACGGTACACCATGACGTCTTACGATTTCACTGATGTAGATACGAGCTAACTTCTCGTTCTTGAAATCTTCGCGGAACGGAATAAAGTGAGCTGATTTTGTAAGACGATCAATGATTACTCATATAGTGTCATACCCACCAGAAGTGTGAGGTAACCCGGTAATGAAGTCCATGGTTATGTTTTCCCACTTCCATACAGGTATTTCAGGTTGGACCAGAAGTCCTGAGGGTCTTTAATGTTCAGCTTTTATTTTGGAACATGTAAGGCACTTGGAAATAAAATCAGCAATATCCTTTTTCATTCCAGGCCACCAGTAGGTGTATTGAATGTCTTGATACATCTTATCGGCTCCTGGGTGTATAGAATATCGTGTTTTGTGCGCCTCATTCATAAGAAAATCACGAAGGTTATTGTGGTCAGGAATCCATATGCGATCTAGACAGTATAGAATACCGTCGGATTTAGTTTCAATTTTAAGTTTAGCTCCACAAGACGGCTCCTTGCGTACGTCTCTTTTCTGTTACTGAAACATGCTGGGCTTCTCGGATTTGATCTTCGATGTCGCTTACGATTTTATGCATAATAGTTTTGAGGGAACTGATACGTTTGTAATGATAAGGTATGTATCATAAAACAAAAACTTCAACCATGACGATATTTAAATCTACACGGAACTTTTCATAACCTCCTGGTAATGCTTTTGATCCTTTGCCAAGAATACTTATATATAGGAAGTACCAGCGGCGTATCCACCATATTCTTGTCAAATTTTCGTTGGCTTTATCAGTAAATCATGATCAGTTCTATGTGACTCTAAAACATAAACAAACACAACAACCAAATCTTGAGTCTCAATTCTGAAATGATACATGACTAAATGTTGACAGTACCTCTCTCGTTGGTTATGATGAAGGGGTCAGTCTATGTAAAAGTGTGACACAACCCAACTTCTTTAAATGATGATATTGAGATACGTCGAGATGTATGATGATATGAATGTTAAATCAATGAGTATAAAACAAAACTGTAATATCAATTCGCATTAAAATTCTTGGATACATAATTTCCAAATTTTACAACTGGGATACGGAAAGATTGGGATAACATAAAGAAAACATTAAAACTAGACAATTAGAGTTGAGTCTTGATTCTTGGTGAGGAAAAACTAGTTGGGTGATTCGTTTGGGCCGTTATTATTTTCAACAGGATTGGCGTTGATGTTGTAAGCTCTTCCTCTTGCAGGTGGTGGGGCTTGGTTAGCTTGATTCACCGGATTTGCTTGAGCTTGGGCATGAATGATGTTCACCAAGCGTGGACAAGTGTTTCTAAAGTGGTTTGGGTCGCCACAATTGAAACAAGCTCGAACATATGGGAGCATGGGGTATTGTGGTGGTTGATATGTTTGGATCATGTTTTGAGTAGGGGGTAAGGTTTGGTTTTGAGAGGTGCGGCAAACCTTGCTCGAATGACCATAGCGTCCACAATTCGCACATAGTCGACAAGGTAAGGTAAATGGATGGTGATAAGAACAGGTATTGCATTGAGGGTGAGGTCCAAAGTAAGGTTTCTTATTTGGGTAAGTTGAGTTGGGTGCTACTTGAGTGATTGGGATAGCTTGGAGGGGTATGGCTTGTGAATTTGGTTGATTGTGTTGGGTGACAGCAAAAAGTTGCCCATCTCGTTTTCTCTTAGAAATGGGTTGAGAAGGGGATTCGGTTTGGGTGGAATTTGAGGTTTCAGTTGATGCTTTATCCTTCTTCTTCTCCTCCTTGAAGTCTTTATTCCGAATGCGGTTCTCGGTGAGTTCTGTAGCTAACTCCATAGCTGCTTCCAAAGTTGCAGGTGTGGTACTTATTACAGACTCTTGAATTTTTGAAGGAAGACCTCGAATGTAGTGCTCGATCAAACGGTAAAGAGGAGTGAACAAGTTGGGAACCATTTGATTTAATTCGAGGAATCTCTTGTTGTATGTGGTGTGGTCGCCTTCCTTTTGTTTCAAAGAATAGAACTCATCCTCCAATTTCTTGATTTCGCTTCTTAGGCAAAACCGTTTTGTCATGATTTCCTTCAACTCTTCCCAAGTCAAAGTCATAGCATCTTCAACACCTCGTTTGGCCTTTTCTGTATTCCACCATGTAAGTGCTATTCCAAGTAAACGACCGGTAGCATATCGCACTTTGCGATCATCGGGGCAATCGCAATTTAGAAAAGTGTTTTCCATTTCCTCAAACCAATGGAGGAGAGTGGTGACACCTTCAGTCCCTTCGTATTTTGGAGGGTCGCAGGATTTGAAATGCTTGAAGGTGCATTTAGTATCTTTTGGGGGAGGATTGACAATGTTTTGATCTTCTTGATTGACGGGATTAGTGGTAAGGGCTTGTTGAACTTGAACTACAATGTTGGGTATTACGGCAGCCATTTGTTGAGCGATTTGGGCAGCCATACGCTCACGAGCTTTTCCTGCTATCATCTTCCTACGAGCGGAATTAGAAGACATCTACAAGGAATATATATCAAGAGTATGAGTTGGATGTTTTTGGGATCATGTGTTGTATTTAGGAATGAACATATATAAAATAAACATAGCATAATAAATCTACTACATCCATAGGATGTCTTGGGCTTTGCTCGTAATTGGGCCTTGCATGCCGCCATACTTCACCTTCGTAATCATGTGGGCCCCCATGATTACCGGGTTTTTCATATGGTTCGCATGTGTTAGCCTGGTTACGTACACTAAAACCCAGAGAAAATCGAGAAATAAGTATGTAACGTATGATATTCGAAATGTATCCAGGTATGGACACGGTGACACCTCAAAGTGGGGTTAGTTCGAACGACGTTTGGTGTGGCATGCTTTGGCCTAATAGGTCCTTCGTACTCTCATCGTTAGTCCCCAGGTAGGCAAACTGGTCCGTTATATTGGATTTATATGAATGCCAACCTAGACAGGACGTTCCGACTACCGGTACTTGTACCCTTACAGTTACTACATGCCCGTCGCAGAACTCACTTTGATGAGATTTGAAAAATGAAAAATGCGACAAAATCTTGAATAACGGAAGTATGAAGATGAATTGAATATGTGAACATTGAAATATGTATGATGAATATGTATGTAAGTATGTATGTTTGACTGTAAGTATAATTCACTATGTATCACAAAATGTAATATTAGAAATGTTTGCATGCATCTGTGTATATAATAAATATGAAAGAAATAAACATCATGAGTTTGCATGTAACCACATAAACAATTAAAATCTAATCAACTATAGTATAGGCTCTAAGGGTCTAATAACCTATCCTATATCCCTATAGTCAAAAGCTCTGATACCAATCTGTCACACCCGACCCGCAGCGGAATAAGAGTCGGGGCATAATTGGGATATCACCAAAGCTCATGATATTTACTAATATGTTTCATATTTATTAAAGTCAAAATTACATTCTCCATAATCCAAACATGTCCATACAAATACAAAGAAAATAACCAACTAAACAATCCAAGCTCTAAACCTGTTTATTCTTCTAAGCCAATCCTATGTGTTTCTTGCTGCAGCTGGTTCACCTGTATCATGTGTAAAAATGGGTTTTTTGGGTCAACATAAGTTGGCGAGTGAACCTTGTTAGTTAAACATTTATTATTGATTTCTTGTTATTTTTATCAAGGAAAATTTGTGCAATAGTCATATGCGAGCAAATGTAAATAATCCAACAATAACAATAACAATCCACAAACAATAACATACAATAACATATGAACTTGCATGAATATATAACATGAATGAAACTGTATATGTTGGCAACGTCACGTTCACGCTCATAATGTAATGGGGAACGGACGGCCTATGATGAATGTCTGTGCGATCAAGGCTCAATCAAACGGAGCCGATCGTATGTTGGAAACGCCGGGTTCACGCTCATAATGTAATGGGGAACTGCTCAACGCTCATAATGTAATGGGGAGCGGCGGCCTATGAAATTGCATGTACTGAAAATAATAAATTAAATCTAAACAATAACCACACAACAGTTGATACAAGCTGAATACACATTTGTTCATGATATGATGTTTGCACAATGATTTAAATATAATAAATGGTAAGATACATGATACACCCCAAAAACATGATTAAAACGGGGAATTTGTAGAGATTCACTCACATTGGGTGCGTTTGGTTGGAGATGATGAGATGCGCACGAGTTTGAGGGATTGATCAACGAGAATTAACTAACCTAAATAATAACGGAAAGTATAGTAAATGAGTGGATTTTATTAATAATTTTAATAGAATTTTTAGATATATTTTTGTGAGTTTATTCTATTTCCTATCTTTAAAAACATTATTTTTAAGTATTTTTAATTGATTTTTAAATTAAATTAAATATAAAAAAAAATGTTGACTTTTGCGTTGACCATTGACTGTTGACTGTTTGACTGTGACTGTTGACTGTTTGACCGGTTCTATTGTGTGCATGTATGCGCTGGGCAGGACTCGAACCCGAGACCTCCCGTACGCGTGCACGCAGCTCTACCAACTGAGCTACGTATCTAACCCGAAATATTTCTGTTTTTAATTATATTTATACAATTAAGTTAATCCGAAAATCATTTATTTTAAAAAGGATTTAATGTATCGACTCGGTGCTCTCCACAGGTCTCGAACCCGGGACCTGTGGTTTAGTTTGGCACACAGTCCACCGCTGGACTGTGTTTCTAACTTGGTAAATATTCTGGTTTTTAATATACTTAACATCTTACTGTTGTGGATCCGGTTCAGTTAAAAAAAAGACTTTTTTATTACAGCGAATGTGTGTGTGTCAAGGATCGAACTCGGGACGTATGCATATTGTTTGCACCCAGTCCACCGCTGGACTGTGTGTCTAACCCGTTCATAATATTGATTTTAATTAATCTTATATCTTACACGACTTCGTCTTCTTCGTTCAAAACACAGACAACGGTTAACTAACTGTTATTTGTTAAATTAATTTAACGAACTTATAAACAATTGCAATGTATTGAACAGAAAAGGGTTTGGGGAATGATTGTACCGAACTGATCGTCTTTCTTCAGAAGTCCGGCAAAGATCATCGGCTCTGTTTTGGAAACTCCTTCTGTTCGGATTCAATAATCAGTTTGGATGAATTAGATGTGAAATTGAACTACTGAGTAACGATTATCAGTAGGTTTGAATGATCATACCGGTTATCAGCGACTTTCCGAAAATTCCAGCAGTTTTCCGGCGAAAACAGAAAATCCGGCAACGTCGTCTGGAATAGATTCTGGGTGAGGGATTGATATTAGAATTTGTCCAATAATGGAATGAAACAGAAAAGTCAAGGCATTTACCGTATAGATGAAAGTCTCGGTTTTCCGGCGACTTGCAGAGAATTCCGGCGAGTGAAATTTCTTGCGACAGATATTCTTCAGGGGTTTAAGGTGAGATTGGTTGATGTCAGTATGAACTCTAAGATCTTATTTTTGGGTAAGCAGACGGGATGGAATGAATTCGGTTTTTCGGCGAAAATTTCCGGTTAATTTACAGAGAATTCCGGCGACTGCGGCGAGGCTTTTCTGAGCGAAATGAAGAGTGTAATTTTGATAAAGTCGCGCTCAACTGATGAATGATGTATAATTCAGATTGATTTACATTTTCGGTTTCAAATTCCAAAATCTTTCGGTTATGGTTTGGTGATTTGAATGAGGGACATTAACGTTTTTCAGTTATAACCGGCGATGATGTAAATGCATCCGTTATGACAAAAGAAAACTTCAATGTTTGATGAATTCGTCGGGATTTCCGGCGAGAATGATTTGGGCGCTGAGTGACCGAATTCGACTTCAGCTTTTATTATATGTATTAATTGAATCAATAAATCAACAAGAAACACAAGTGGCGGAGTGGTTGGGCGAGTGTGAGTTAAGTCTTTGTGAAACTTCGGCTGACCCGGGTTCGAGTCCTGGCATCAGTATTTTATTTTTATTTCATTATTTTTAATAGATTTTCAATTATAAATTTTATATTCTAATATACTTATTAATTATGTATCGTTTAAAATTAATTTGAGCATTAAATATGCAACGAAATTTTTAACTGGTTGTTCGGTTAATAAACGAAGCGGGTTTGGTAAATCCGGTTTTTGACGGATGTTACATTTCTCATGCTAACTACCGTGAGAAGGCTTGCGCGTCCATCCTAACTAGACCCCGTCGGGTGTAAGCCACACTATAGTACCATACTAGCTAAGGAGGCAAGTTAACGAAAACAAGTCCTAATCACATGTTTCTAGTATCACGTATTGAGCATACACAATCAGATTATTCGCGTGTGATAAACAGTTTGATTTGTGACGTGATTTTAATATAGGAACGTATGTAACACCCAAAAGTGCGTTTAAAGCGAAAATGGGTCAAGTATACTCACTGTGAGTGCGTTTTAGGTAGCTTAAGATTCTGAAGAGAGCTGCGGAGGATCGCCGGATCAGCCCGTAAACGAATAGAAGTGCATCAGTCTTCCGAAAAGCCGAAACGGTGAAGTTTGAGATGAGCAGGGCCAAGTTCGAGCGAACTTGTGCAATTCTGGTGAGTTATGAGCCAAGTTCGGTCGAACTTGGTAAGTTTCCTTGGAAACTTGTCAAGTTCGGGCGAACTTGTAAGGAGACTTCGATGAAGAGGCGAGTTCGGGCGAACTTGTGCAGTTTCTTAAGAAACTACGCAAGTTCGGTCGAACTTGGAGCAAATCTGGTAAAGAAGCAGCCTAAGTTCGGTTAAACTTGCCCATTAAGGTGCAAGTTCGATCGAACTTGGCCTGGTGAACTGGTGATTCTCGAGCGAACTTGATGTTTTCGGGTCCAAAATCTTGCGTTTCCGCGTCGTTTGCTGAGTAAATCGAGTGCCTATCCCTCCAACCTTAAGCCACCGAATACAACTTAGGCTGGAGAGGTCTTTTTGGAGCGAACTTAGCCATTTTACAGAAACTCGGGCTAATCCGGGCGAACCGGTGGGTTCGTACGGTTTAGTCCCGCTTGTTTAAAGTGACGACTTCGTCCTTGTGCTTCCGGATCTGAGATTGTGGCTTGACGACGCCTCGTTCCACTCAAAATTGAACGAAACATACGTCATTAGTCCGAAAATGGTGTAAAAATCAAAGCTTTAAAAGGTTTTTCTTCAGATCTAGAACTTACAAGCCGAGATCTTGCAGATCCCGTGTTTGGGAAGCCTCTACTATCACCAAACGAACATTGTATCGTGTAGATCTAAGCTTAAAACAAAGTTTTAGAGAAAAAGATGAAGGTTTTCGTAAAAGAATGAGATTTGATGAAAATGAAGGCTAAGCCTTGTGCCAAAATCGTTGTTAAACTTTTGTTGGATGTTGATAAACGTTGTTGTAGTTGAAATCGGGTCGATTCTTACTTAGAACACGAGAGATTTGGAGTGAGAGAGCTCTGAGCAAACTTGCAGCAAGTTCAAACGAGACGGAATGAGCTTGGTATTTATAGGAGAAGGCAAGAATCTCAAGAGCTGGCACACAAGTTCGGCCGAACTTGCATGGAAACATGCAAGTTCGCGCGAACATGATAGAATTTCAATGGGGGGAGATAAGTTCGGCTGAACTTGCATTATATATGAAAAGTTGCTCGAACTTGAGGTTAACAAGTGATTCCTAGTTATCAGGAAGTTCGAGCGGACTTGTGATAGGCAAGTTCGGCCGAACTTTGGCCTGATGACCAAGTTTCGTTTGTCGATTTCGTGTTAAGTGTTCGTTTGTCGATTTGGTTCGTATTACTTGTTATATTAAGCGTTATAATAAAGCGTTAAGCGTTATACTTGATATAATAGTGCGATTTAGCGATTCGAGAGTGCGAGAACGATGCTATAGCGATTATAATCATACCAAACGCACACACGAACACGTATCTAACACATAAACACATAACTAATAGTACCACATAATTCCACTAACCCAAATAAGTAATTGCGTTGCGATTGCGATGAGATTGCGAAGATTGCGATGCGATGGCACAAGTGTTTATCCAACTATAACACACTTGGCTCGAATAATAGTATAATCAATTGCATTAAATAAGCGATTAGATGAGATTATAACTTATAACTCCACAATTTAATTAACATAACTTTTCTTATACATCGAATCTCGGATAAGAAAGAGAATTACAACGGAAAAACAAAAGAAAAGTTAACGGCGAATTTACGAGTTTCACAGTGGGAATGGGGTGTCAATCCTATACGCTATAACATACTACCACGCGGCTTGATCGTTGTTAATTAATGTACAAATAGTAACCATGTAAGTTCAAATAACCATAGATAACATGCAAACCTAGAATCGAATTGTAAGTTGAGTATAACATGTGATAGTTTGTATATTTTATATTGGCACATGAATCACCCCAAAAGTGTAAAAATAGTAAAAAGGGGAACTATGTTACTCACCGGGACTAGCAAGTAATCACGCAAAGCTAGTTGGTATTGAAGATGTTGGGAGAATACCAAAGTGTTACCCTATCATGTGTATGTGATAAGGTTAATTGGTTATTGATCTCAGGTTTGATGACTATAAGAAAGTAGGGATCTTTAAAACTAATTTGGGAATACCAGGATTTTAAGTTATGTGGTTTCATTTAAATACTGCATAGATAAAAAGTTTTTGATTTTATGAAAGAACGTTATTAATTAGTTATTAAAATAATTAATAGTGTTAAAGAAACTGTTAGAAATTAAAATTGATAACTAAAACAATTATTATTTAAAAGAATACATATAAATTAGGCTGTCGAAAACATGTTCAATTTAAACAGTAGTAATTTCTCATTGAATTATAAAACGTTTATAAACATATTTTGTTTAATGAATTAATTTGTTAATAATTATTTAATTTAATTTATAATATAGTTGACTAAAGAAAGGTTTGATAAAAATATCAAATTCATTGGTTTTCGTATTATGAAGAAAAAAAAACGTTTAACAAATAAACATAAAAATGTTTTTAATTACAAAATAACAACAAATGTCAAAACCGTTTACACTCCTTTTCCAGTTAAAATAAATGCAAAAATATTTAGTATGCCATTATGACTTCTCAAGATAGCAAACTAAAAAAAATCATTATTCCCAAATAGTATGTATCTGCACATGAACAAACATTTTTTTCTTTTTCTTTTTTATAATTAAGTTGGGGTTTTTGTTCATTAGGACTAAACGAACCGAAAGCATATAAAACTCGTACCTGGAATAGCACGGATTGAAGCGCTATAAGGGTTGGCCGGATAGTCAAGTTTTCCGGTTAGGCAAATAAGGAATCACATAAGTAATTGTAAGTTGTGGCGAGTTGAAACAGGATCTGAGGTCTTGTATTTATACGCGTTCACAAGGATACAGATAATGATGAAGTTTGGATTTTAGGAGATATTGGTCGTCGGATTAAGTTGTTTTTCAGTGTTTTCGGGCTATAATTTGGGGTAGGGATAAGTTTGAAGTGGAGATGAGGTTTATCTCTAAAGAAACGAGTTGAAGTCGTGTAGGAAACGTACTCCGGGTTCGTCGGAGATACGCCGGAAAATCCGCCGGCAAAATGAAGAAGATGATGGTGTTGTTTTGTTTGAAATCACATGTTTCGGTAAATGGCAGTAATGGTCCCTGCCTTTTTTTAATGTTTTCATAATTGTCCAAAACCTCATAGAACCTTATATTTCCTAATCTTTTGATGCTTATAAAACTAAACTCTTAAACTTAATACAATCTCAAATTCAAACTTTAAATTGCTAGAAAGCTTTATAAAAAAAGTTAGTTATTTGGTTAACATTTCGTTTCTAAAATAGAAACCTTTATTAAAAAAATATCCATTTTTATAAATAAATAATAAAAAAATAAATGTAATTAGGAAAAAAATATAAAAATATCGAATCGTTTACGAATACGAGTACAATAGAACATAGGCAAAAATAGCCGATGTTACAGTCTCCCCCTACTTTAAAATTTCGTCCTGAAATTGAAAAATAATATTGTTAGATAAGATTTTGATTTCTTGGGAAAGTTAAGATGTAAAAGTTATTGATTAGGTGTTGAGTTTAAGGAAGTAAAGAAGAATTGAGTAACAAAATGGATTGTTTCAAAAAGGTTTTGAGTGATAACCATTCGTACATGAGTTGAATATGCGTGTCCAAAATAGATTATTGAGTTGTTGGAAAGATTTGGGAAAAAGATTGCCGAGGTATAGTTTGGATTCCAAAGATGGGATGCACCGTTTGAATTTGGAAGATGGCAAGCTTTTGTCTATAATTAGCTTAGAATGAGATTTGACACGTCTAATAGACATCACTACATAAATGAATTCTAACCACACTGGTTAAGGTCCCAAAATAACATAGAACTTCACGTGACGAGAAACGACGCTACATCTGACTATATGATAGGGACACTTATATATAGGAAGTACCAGCGGCGTATCCACCATGCCTTTATCATATTTCATCTGTTTTGTTATTCCTAATCACGATAGGTTCTATGTTATAGCACACGACAAAACTTGCTATGATTTCCGTGCGCTGAATTTTATAATTATGTATGCACCCTAATTACTCGATTCGTCGCATGGTCCACATAGTTTCATCCCGTTGTGTGTGGGTCAAAAGACACGGAAAGCAAGATTTAGGTAACACATTATAAATAAACATACGAAACAAGCACACAATTAAACATGGCATGATAAAGAATAAACGTGGTGCTAAAAAGTTATGCATGATAAAGTGTTTTCCAACCTACAGGTAGTACTAACATTATCTAGCTTCCTCGAGTTGAACAAGAATACGTCAACCTTGAGAAGTTAAATAAGAATACAGCAATATGAGCGCTAGATGTTGTTAACGAATGGTGATAATGAATGATAAGACATGTATTCATAGTATAATGAAAGATGCGCAAGTAACCATTGTTATGATGAATTGCAAGAAAAGTTTTGTTTACACATATAGGCAATAGTTAATTAATCAAGTTTCAAGTTTATAGATAATGTGCTCACAAATAATCATGTTTCATGAATTAGTCATAATCAAACATGATCAGGTTCATACAAGAATCAAGTTTGTATTAAGTTCATAGATTAAGTTCCTAGAAGAATCAAGTTTTAAAAAGACTTTAGGTTCGTAGAGGATTCTGGAAAAGAGCATGATAAAATCTTTAGACCCTAATGTAGGGTGAGATATGGAGAGGACAAATGAGTTGGAAATGTTTAAATTTTTGGTAGATTGGAGGATTTTGGTTCAAAAAGTGGGTCTTGAGTAGTATAAGGGTGATTGATTGTTGAAGATGAATGGTGTAGTCTGTGTTTGGTTTAAGTTGAAGGGTTTGTGAAATTACAGGTACTGCTATAATCTTTGGGTAAAGTCGACAATAACCTCCGATGTTTTTATCATTTTGGAAAATCTTTATAATTTTATTTTAAGACTTTTGAAAATTTTATAAAATTCAATTTTTTTATTATTATTTTTTGGGAAAATCATTTCTAAATACTAGAAATCAGAGGTTAGGTTTGTGAAAAATGAACATTTGCTACTTCATATAACTACTAGTTGATAGTTTACGAAAATCATTTTGTAGGTAACACATTTTGACAAAAATTAGATGGAGGAAGGCATACACAAATTCAAGAAAGTGGTGTACTAGGAAAAATGGTAATCGAAGTGTTTTCAAATTTTGGGTAGTGAAGTATTTCTTCCTAAAAGCATTTTAGAAAAATGTAGCGGATCGTCATTTGGAAGACAGGATGTTGTAAAGAAACGTGTTAAATGCTTGAGAGTAGGTTTGGGTCATATGAGATTGTAGTAATTAGTTGAGATGATTCTTTGTTCATTTTGTAGTTGTTGACTGTGGTGTTCAAACGCGAGTCTAGTTATGCTACTAGGTTGGGATGGTGGTGGGATTCGATTTGGGAGTTGTTAGTGGTAGGGTAGTTAGGTAACATAAGGTGTGAAACATAGGAGGGCTTAGTAGTGAAACTTGAAATTAGAGAGAAACAGAAGGGATCACGATGGATGAGTTGTTGGTAAAATAATATAATAATTGAAATGTAAAATAAGTAACACGAGAGATCATAACGTGTATTTTAACTAAAACAAATAAATGAAAACGTTGATTATCCAAAGTGACGAATTTTAAAAAGAGTTTTTTTTCTCAAGGCCTAGAAATTTTTCCTGAAAACCAGATGTATAAATGAGATTAGATGAGAAAGTCTAATTCTAAAAGCAAGGGTAGGAATAGAGATAAAGATGACTTTAAGGAAACCATAACACAAAACTTAAAGGCAAATCCTAGGGTTCTAGTCTGGTTTAGTTAATCTAATAACCTAATTTCCTATAACCATGGCTCTGATTGAAGACGTTCTTGTTCAAACAAATCAAACAATTGTACCAACCGACTTCATCATCTTGGATGATGCTCCACTCGTGTTGGGACAACCTTTCCTCAAAACCTATCAAGCCTTGCTCAAACAAAAACACCGCAATCTTCTTACTAAACTTGGGGACGACAAACAAAATTTTAATATAAATAAGTTAATGAAATACCCAATCGGCAATGACGACCCCTTGTTGGAAGATGAAGTTGAGCCATTCCGATATGGAGGAGCCGAATGACCAAATCATTAAAGAAGAAATCACTACCAACCAAACCTTTTCGTCCATCGACCGTGATGACGAACAAAAAATTAAGCCGTCTATTGGAGAACCACCTTTTTTAGAACTCAAAGAACTTTCAAAAGGCTTAGAATACGCATTCTTAGATAATCAGGTAAACTTCCGATCGTCATTTCCTCATATTTCACTCCTCAAGAAAAATTACTTATTTTCTTAAAAAACATAAAACGCCAATTGCATGGAAATTAATGGACATAAAAGGATAAATCCTTCCTGCGTACACACAAATAATGGAAGGTGACTACAAAGTAGTAATCCAACCTCAAAGAAGGGCCAGGGTCAATCCTAACGTTCAAGAAGTAGTTAAAAAAGAAGTCATCAAACTCTTAGACGCCAGGCTTATCTATCCCATTTCGGATAGTCCATGGGAGGTCGCGTCCAAGTTGTACCAAAGAAAGGTGAAATAACGGTTGTAACCAACGAAAAGAACGAGCTCATACCAACAATAAATCTCAATCGATGGAGAGTTTGTATTGACTATAGGAGACTCAATGAATTCTTGCAGCTGATGCTTTATCTTAAAAATATTGTTGTGAATTAAGACATTTTCATGGCTCTAAAGTCAATGATAATTCCTTAAATCATAAAGTGGTAAATTGTATAAGGGCTTAATGACCATTTCTAAGTTGCATATATTAATTACGGTTTTATTTTTAGTGATTATTGTTTAAAATCATTGGTATGGGTATGTTTGGAACACAGTACGACTTATAATTGAAATGATATGTTATGATTACTTTATCTAACAGTATTATTTTAATGTATATAGCAATTTAAATAATGGCATAATTTAAATTATAGTTTGGGTGAGCATTATCATAGTTAGTTTGCTGAAAGTATCTTTTGTGCTGTTAGTTACTACACACATATTACAAAATAATAATAGTAATTGGTTGGGTAGATTAAAAAGTTAAACAACCGGTCGCAATGTGTGGGCATCAACATTATCGTAGAGAACATATAATACAACAAAACAACCCTATAGAAGTAGTTGGTATTTATAATATTAAATTATTATTTGATCAAGATATGTAATGCTTATGAAATGGATAGATGAAATCGATTCTATGATTAAGAAATTTAACATAGTACAACTAACATAAATGAATAACTCCTTGAAATTACCCCCCACCACATCATGCGAGCTTCCTAATAGTGGATTAAATATGAAAATCGGTCTCAGGCTCTCTACAATTCTTCTAATCTCTCTAATGATCACTCCAATTATATCAATCCAAATGTTACATATCACACTATTCCTACCGGTGTTCACGGTTCGCTTTCAAACCGCGAAACCGGTATTGGTTTCATGGTCGGTTTTTTTTCTAAACTTTTGGTCGATCGATCTCAAAATTTACAAACCTTAAATAATGGTTTGGTTTACGGTTTATACCAAAAACTAGTCGTAAAAACGTGATCGGACCGTATCTTATTTTATATATATAATAATTAAATTTGGGCTGAACAATGAAATAATTAATACTATTAGGCAAATGGTCCAAATCTGAAAATGTGAACATAGGAGCCCACCTCTTCATTTGAAAAAAGGACCTCACCCTTTTACATGACTTGATCCATATTTCTACAAACTACCACAGATCGATACGTCTCATTTAAACCCGCCTCTTCCTCACTCATCGCAACTAGTTTCCATTTTGGTTGCTATGTTATTTTTAGCATTTTTAAACTAGTTTTGGGCAACTTTTTAGCTTGTTGTGAATGCGAGATTAGCGGCTTCTTTTGGATAGTTCTGTTGTGAAATGGCACTTTGGCAGCAAGAAATTGTTTTTTTCGGTTATATCTGGTAGCTTCAATTTTTTCCCTTTTGCAACACGAATGCATTTGGTGCCAGCTTCTTGGTGTGCTTATTTCTTGACAGGTTGAATAAAGGGCTTTTTGTTAGGTCTAAAAACCTTAAACTGTGAAATCAAGACGCGCTCTAGAAGAGTTAATTTCAAATGGGAAGATTGGTTGAGATTTAATGTGGAAGTCTAGGTTGATCTGTTGTTTCTGTTTTTCGGGTTGTTCTTGCGGGATCTTGTTTTGCCAGCATCCTGCTTGTAGTTGTTTATATAATAATATGAAGTTTTGTTGGTCGTTCAAAAAAAAGGAGTCAAACCGTTAATAAAGTTTGGTTTGATTTGAATTTTCAATGGTTCGATTTTCAATAATAAAAAAACAATTATTAACAATTTGACCTTAGCACTATGTTCTTGAGCCTCATTTAACAGGGGGAGGGGAAGGAAAATGAATTAAGAGAGAAAAGAAAGGAAAATATGTGATTTTTTTCGTGTTCTCGAGTTTAATGAAACGTAAAGGAAAAGAGAAGAAATCAATCATTTTATGTGTTCCCGAGTTAGGAGGAAAAGAAAAGAAAGTAACAATTTTACAAATATACCCTTTAAACATAAAACATTTTAATTGATTAGATATGAGGGTATTTTAGTAATTGATAAGATTTTCTCTTCTAATCTTTTCGATTTGAAAGAATAAATATACGTACAAATTTCTTTCCTTTTCCCTTCTATCCTTAAAAAATATGGTTTTTTTTTCATATTTTAACCTCTTCTTTTTCCTTCCCCTGTTAAATGAGGCTCGGAAACAAACATAGTGTAAAAATTAAGGGTTTGCAATAACCGAACCGTTAACCGAAACCGAACCGAAACGACAAAACCGAACCGAAATTAACTGAAACCGAATTAACCAAAAGTCGGTTAACGGATAATTTTTTTACCATCGGTTAACCGAAATTAACCGAATCGAACCGAACCATTTTTATTTTTTTTAATTCTAGATTTTATACCTCTATTTTAAATATTTAATGTTTTATACTTTCATTTCATGTAATAATACCTCTACTTCATTTATTTATACCTTCATTTCAATTATTTATACTTCCATTTCATGTACTTAAAATCTATTTTACGTATTTATACCTCCATTTCATTTATTTGTACACACATTTCATGTATTTATACATCTATTTCAAGTATTTATACCTCCATTACATGTATTTCTAAGCAAAAAGTTTAGCCCTTGTTTGAATTTGTTATTAACCGAAAATTAACCAAACTGAACCGAAAACCGACAAATTAACCGAATTAACCGAACCGATTAACCGATGGCTTCGGATAACGATTACGGATAATGCTAATAACCGAACGGAACCGAACCGTGCACACCCCTAGTAAAAATTAACCATCTTTCTTCACTCACACTTTGTTACAAATCCCCCATCAAAAGTAAAAATCGACGTCTTATTTCTTGTCACGTGATCCTCACGTGCTCCCTTCCCGCCATCACATGACTCAAAAAACACCCAAACGTAGACCCCTCAAGCCGTTACTCCACCGGCTCTTCCCGGTAAACAATAGCAATAGCCGGTCAACGCTATAAATAGTTCCCGCAACACAAAAATCACACACCATTCTTCTCCTACAAACTCAAGAACCCCATTTCCATCAAATCATCTTCTCCAATTTCATAAATTCTGATCACAATATTCCACTTTCTCCCTTCGTATTTCTTCGTTTCAACCCCTTAATTTCACCTGAATCCTCCCTCAATTTGTACTTTTATACAATGAGTGCAGTCAACATTACGAACGTCACGGTGTTGGACAATCCGGCGTCGTTTTTGACGCCGTTCCAGTTTGAAATCTCGTACGAGTGTGTTTCGGCTTTGAAAGAAGGTAATAGGGTTGGTGATTGTTTTTTGTGTTTAATTGTTGTCGTGTTTGTTGTTTTTCGTTTGGTTGTTGTGTTTGTTGTTTTGGTTAGGGTTTGTTGGGTGATTAAGTGGGGGATTTGGTTTTTTAGGGTTTTTGGAATTGTTTTTGGTTGCTTGAAGGTTGTTTGGATAGGTGAATTGGACTGTTGGAGATAATGACAGTGATTTCTCCTTTGATTACTGGTTTGTATTAAAGTGTGTGAGAAGATTAGGTTAATTAGGGTTGTGTTGTTTGAAAATTGGGGAAAACTAGTCTTTTAGTGTTTGTATCCTAAATTTCACCCACCGAAGCGCGTTTAAGCGTGAAGTTTTCCTCCCGTGCACAACCAATGCATCGAAAACGATTG
Source organism: Scalesia atractyloides (assembly GCA_947069175.1). Lineage (NCBI taxonomy): Eukaryota > Viridiplantae > Streptophyta > Magnoliopsida > Asterales > Asteraceae > Scalesia > Scalesia atractyloides. The sequence goes on from CAMTDV010000024.1 coordinate 21,612,947, forward strand.
ACAGGGCACTAGTGACTGTAGTTGAATAAAATCGAGGTAACCTAGATAGGTAGGGTATATATATGCGGTAATGCACAACGAGCATGTGGTTAGTATTACATTTTTTATTTGATTATGAAGATTACGCCCTGCTTGTGATGTGCACATATAATGTATATGTGTGTGGGCCCTCGGAGGGCAAAAGTGAAATTGCACTAATTTTACGTTATTTTACTTATTTCGTGAAAATAATGTTAAAAGCGGCGGACGGCTAATCATGCATCATGTGGTGACGTTGATAGCCGAAAGACAAAATGGTACAGGCACTAATCGACCTTTGTCCTGATTTTTGAGTGATATGTGCCTTATGTCCAAGACTTGATGCAAAACTACTATCAAATCGGGGGTCTCACTGGAAGCAGGCTCTCTATTCCTACGGGGTAGAGCATCTTACAATTCTCAGAACCTACCTTAGCTTTGCTATTGGTGGGATTTACTGAGTATGATGATGATGATGATTTGATTATGAAAATTAGAATCTCAGGATGTGGATTGATTTGAATTAATCTAATGCTATATTTTAGTCACAGTTAAATTGAAATCCAAGAAACGGTTTGCAAACACAAAATACAAGACATGAACAAATGATCGCTTACTGTTACAGGTTTGATGATGTAATGTGTATAACACAATACGAAACGCCAGTGTTAGTTAAGTACATAGGTATAGTAGTATATTTTATCAATGCATTACTTGTAGGCATGTTTCATGTAGTACTCCCATGAACTGTCCTAAAAACTTAGCAACTTAACTAATGGTAAAATTGATACAAGTATGTGATTACTATGGTCTGTCTTTCAAACAACACAAGAACCAAGTCTGTAGAATCATTCATAACATTTAACGTTAAACGATTACAAACAAGTTTAATACTCTAATGTCTCACAAGATTCATGAAACGGAGTTGAAATCAAATACTGAAACTCAAACCATAGTCTCAGTTGTGACGGTGAGAAAGTAATTAGCCAATCATAAATACAGAGAAATCTGTTGCTGTCACTGCAAGACACGATTTTCAGATTAATCAACTGATCTTTCTTTTTTGTTCTCTCTTGTTTTATGACATAGATCGTTACCTTTTATTTGCAGATCTGGAGTGGAAACTGATATATGTCGGATCTGCTGAAGATGAAACCTATGATCAACTGTTGGAAAGTGTACTTGTGGGTCCCGTCAACGTGGGAAACTATCGTTTTGTCTTTCAGGTAAATATTACTACCCGCATTATCAAACTCGCTTCATAAACAACATTGTACCTAATTTTGGTCATTGGTAGGCAGACCCACCGGACCCATCAAAGATTCGTGAAGAAGATATAATCGGAGTTACTGTGCTTCTGCTGACATGTTCGTATGTGGGTCAAGAATTTGTGCGTGTGGGTTATTACGTGAACAATGACTATGATGATGAGAAGCTTAAAGAAGAACCGCCGCAAAAGGTGATTATTGATAAGGTTCAAAGAAACATATTAACTGATAAACCGAGGGTGACAAAGTTTCCAATCAATTTTCACCCAGAAAACAGTGAAACTGCACCTGAAGGTGGGGAAACAAGTGAACAACAACAAGAGCAACAACCACCTAGTTCACCTCGTAGCGATCCTGTAGGTAATGCGGATCCTTAATTCTTGATGTTGGTTTTCATTCTAGGTGATGTTTTGCTGATCTGTTAACATGGAATCGATCATGGTTTAGTTTTTGGGTTTGTTGCTTAGTAAACTGTTGGGGGTGGTGGTCATGCTTAAGAAATGGTGTTTGGTTGATTTGTTTTTGGTCATTTACATTGCTTTCTGAAATCAAATAGAGTGATATAAATGGTGAAAAGTTAATGGTCATTGACAGATCGACGGTTATTTACTTTTACTTTAGTTAGGTTGAATATTAGGTCTGTTTGTTTGCGGCTGTGCGCTGGTTGGCAGGTCAAACCCAACACAGACTCGAACATGATACATAGCCGTAAAAAAATGAAACGCATCCCATTGAAAGGTAGATATGCGAAAAAATGAAACACCTTCCCTTTTGCGGTTTTAGGCTCATGTTTAAATATTAAGGTAAATACCCTTTAATAAAAGATTATAGAAAATCAAATGTGTTGTCCGGTGAACTGGGTAGGTTGTTCTGAATCTGAACCCCACACACTTTGTTTTAGGTCAGTGCCGTGTTTTTCCCTTGCGTCAGAAATTGAAACCCGACAACCCGACTATGCAACATTAATTCATGGTTTACGATGCATGACACACGGTATGGCCTTTCACATTATCTTGTAACCTTGATTATATATTTGTTGATGTCCATACTCAATGTATGGAAGCTATGAGTCGAGCCGTTTGTGTGCTACTTGAGACTAGCTCACTAAAAACACGAATTCAGTCTTAACTAAAGTAAAGAGTCAATATGCTTAGTGAACTCCTTACCATGGGTGTATAATCAAGGAGCTAAGATCCTTAACAAACTCCTTGGGTTTTACTACAACACCTACACACGCACAAGGCCTAGTCCAAATGACTTAGAAAATTCAGACTCGTGTATGTATGCCACCTACTAAAACGACAAGCCGGGTTTTAGCTGGTTCCATAACGTCCTTTGAACCAGTTTATCAAGTTTGAGCCGGACTCACTAACATCTATCTAACTGTCTCTCGTATGACAATGTCTTATTGTAGCGAATATTATCTGTGGAAGTGTTAAGTCTCTTTGACTCTCATTCAACAACGTACCCGTGCCTTAATAGCTATTTAATTGTATCGAAAGACCGTTTCAAGTATAGAGTTTAGAGAAATCGAAAAAAGATTAGTTCACTTGGTTTTCGAATAGAGATGAAAACCCTCTCATACTTTGTTTTATTTCACTAACCAAAACACTTGGTGTTCGGATAGAGATGAAAGCCTTCTCTACAATTGTGTGATCGAGAAGGCGGTTTGTTCAAGCGAAAGGTCATTTATGAAACTAACATAACATGACGTTGTTCCTTTATATACCAAAGTTTAACTCTTCCACAACACCCTCCTACTAGCCTTTATATACCAAACTTTAACTTACCGAGAACTGTTGTATATTATTTTCTATCTCATCAAATAAACTCTTTTTAATGAAACTAAGACAACATTTTAAATAAATGTGTATTGTGTAAAATGAAAGTTATGGAAAGGGTAAGGATCAAATAGGAAGTTTGTTTTAGCTAGGAAGGATAGGTAAGCAATGATAAATGACAGTGTCAAAGATAAAAAAACATTGGAAGGCATTTTAGTCAAACAACCCTAAGATAAAAACCCAGTTCTATAACAAAACCTAGTATGTCATTTTCTTTCACGTACATCTCACCCCACACCACACGTCGTCACTCCATCGCCCACCACCACCAAATCGTCTCTCCAACTCACCTCTCTGTAAAATTTAACATGATGCGATGGAACACGAGATTTCTGTTAAAAAGTACTCTTCTTCTCAAATTTCTCAAACATTTTGTATTCAAAGTGAAGATATCTCTGATTCTACTCTTTCTCTTGATTATTCATGCGTATGAGCAACATCATTAGTTCCAATTTCATTGAGAAAACATTAATAAAAGTTGCACACCATGTTTTGACAAAATGTCTCAAAGAAAAATTACAAAAACACCTTTCAGTTTAAACTTTCATTTAAAATTGTTTTTTACAAAAAAAGAAAAAAACACACTTTTGGTGTTTTTTGTCCATTGCGTTTTACAAAATAATGAAAAAAACTCTGTTTTTTATCCATTGCGTTTTACAAAAAAATGAAAAAACACATTTTTGGTGTTTTTTATCCATTGCATTTTACAAAATAATGAAAAAACACACTTTTCGTGTGTTTTTTGTCCATTGCAGAAGGGGACGGGGTTTGGGGACGTGCAGGAAACGTTTCCCTCAAGTTTCCGTTTATTTTTTTTTGTTTTTTTTTTAAAGATTTTTTAATGAAGAAACACATGGATCATCAGGGGCGGATCTATAATATTAGAGAGAGGGATGGAGAAGAAAAATGAATTTTTAGAAGAATACATCGGAGCTTTCGGCTGGAAGTTGCAGAGATTATCGAAGAAGAAACGACTATGCTCTTTAAAACAAAAGAAATTGTAAATATTTTGGATTTTGTTTTTTTCTCTTGAAACTCTAAAAAATAGGTCAGGGTGGCCCATCACAACCAACCTTCTAATATGAATAAAATTTTTTTGTTTTATTTATATTTTTAATTATAACATACAATTTAACTTTAATTGACTCACATGTAATAATTATATTATATGTATTATTAAGTAACTTATTATCTCTATTAGTTTATTTGTTTCTTTTGTTTTTATGGAGCTTACTACTTATAATAATATTTTATTACAGGTTATCTATTTTCTTAAATATGAGATTTTTGAGCTTTACATTAATATATAACTAATTTGAGGTTTTGTGTTACATTATCTTTGATATATATTTATTTTTTATATGTTTTTATTCCTGTACTCGTCCCTTCCCCGCTTCTTAAATTTTTTAATTTTGCCGTTTTCGTGCCCGTACCCCGTTGCCCGTACCCGTTCCCGTTCCCCGAACCCGTCCAAGTGCATCATAGGCTAACACACCCACGCAAACATACAACACACATATGTTTGCACACACTCATGCACTTACACACAACCTTTAAGAACAAATACAATCACTCATGACAATGTCGAATCCACACTCAAAGTACAGATTTTTCAATTACGTGTGTCGCCGGAAAATCAACCCGAGTGCAGTCGAATCGAAACGAAACAAGGTGTTTGAGTGTATACCTTGATAGTTCGGAAAGAAACCGACCCGCGGCGGTGGAAAACGGTGGCAGAATGGTGGCTCGCGGCGACGGTGGCAAACTACGAATCTTACGACGGTTTAAGCGACGATATATGGTAGCGGTTAGTGGGTGCGGTGGCTGAAACGGCGGATTACGGAGACGGGGCGGCTTTCGAACTATGGGGAAACCCATGGTGGTACAGGGTGGCGGAGTCGGTGAGTTTTGCGGTGGACTGGGAACAGGGGCGGTGGGTGACGACAGTTCAAGGTCGTGGTTTGTTGGAGGTGATATATTGATTTGAAAGTGGTATAAGGCATGATATGATTCATGCTGCATGGTGTGTATGCATATATAATTGTAAATTTTGAGTTGGTTTAAAACCATACTCATTCATCATGGTCAAACAAGAAAATGGTCATGAGTTCTGCTATCTAATTCAAAACGTGATGGTGGCAGAGAAAGGATGGTGATGTATGGAATGGTGTATTTTCTTTCAATAAAAAACAGTCGAAAGTTGGAGTGGGTTGCTGGTTATGGATTTTTGTTATTCTTTTTATTATTATTAATTATTATTATTATTATTATTATTATGTTTTGTTGAAAACAATTTAATCAAACATAATTATTTTATTATTAATTACCAAGTTATTGGGCAAATCAGTTTATTCCAACTTGAACAAACTGATTAAAGAAAGGTAGAAGGAGACTGTCCCGTTATCGGATGAATTTAAATAACACGGCGATTTAAGAAACCGAGATTCTTGAACTGCACGGATGATTCCTGTCCTTAAAGGATTTTACGCGCTCGTATTGCTGTGAGCTGCAGCGTAAACTCCCAGGATTTAATGCAGAACTGATCTGGTATTCCAACAGCAATGGAAACCAGAAAACGCAGAAGCTGAAGAAGAAACAGAAGCACAGAGATGACAGGCTGCGAAAATTAGAGTGTTTGAATGGATAGCAGAAGGCCTTTATTTATAGGTTGAGATTTCAACAGAGAATAAGAAAAACAGGGAATGGGATAAACATTATCAACTAATTCGAATATAAACTCCTAGAGATATCCATCTCAAATTCGATTTCCTAGACTAATCCCATACGAATTCGAACTGATGGAGATAACCCCCACTGTTTCGAATTCATCTCTATCCCTCTATCACATTTTATCGTATTCGATCTCGATCCACAGCACTGAACCGGACCCCAGCTAAAAATAAAAGCTCCTCAGCTCACGTGCGAAGTGCAAAGTGCGCCTCAAACGCGTCCATTCGCGAGATCACGGCTCGGCGCGCGTGTGGGCTTGACCCACTTCTCAACCCATTTAACACTTTGGAGGCCCATAAGGGGTAATCCCTTATAAGACACTCAACTTTCACCTCTTCCACCAATGTGGGATGAAAGAAACATACTAACTTGTATGTTCCTCATTAATATTTCCAACATTATTATTATTATTATATTATTATTTTTATCTTTTTGTGTTTTGTATTCTAGTCTAAGAACTGATATAGAATGTATGAAACTATACCTAGATATTATACATATATAATATTTGTTGCAAATACATTAAAGAACTAATAATATAAATTCAAATTCATAAGAATAATTGATGGATACATGAAATGTATATGACACACGTTTAATAAAAAAATTGGATCATACTACTTATTAACTATTCAAATCTTAAAATTTATCCATATATAATCGCTGAACTTATTATTGTTATCATAAAAATATCTCGGGTATTACATACTTCATCTGAGATTCGAATCATCCCATGAATAATGGAATCTCAACTAATTAACCTTAAAAACAGTGTAAGAGAATGGTATGAAATGGAAAGGAAATTTGAACTTGTATTGATTGAATGTGTGTATACAAATGAAAAAGATCCTTCTATTTATAGGGGAAGGAGGGACAAACAAGTAAATATTAATTACATTTAGGGACACCTATAATTACATCAAGTACATCTATAATTGCATGTAGGGACCTCTAGTTAACAACTAGGTCCTTCAACTATTTACAACTAACATCCTCCTCAAGTTGGAGCATAGATGTTAATCATGCCAAACTTGTTACATATGAAGTCTATTTGTGGCTTCCGGAGTGGTTTTCGTGAAGATATCCGCTAGTTGGAATTCCGTCCTAACATGGATTGGCTGAATCAATGGAGGATCCTTTTGAGTACCGACTATCCGATCTCTGATTAGATGACAATCAACCTCAATATGTTTAGTTCTTCATGGAATACTTGATTTTTGGCTATATGTATAGTTGATTGATTATCACAGTACAATCACTTCAAGTCTTCAGAGATAACCCCAAGTTCTCTAAGAAGACGACGAACCCATATCATTTTCGATGTAGCATCTGCCATAGCTCTGTACTCTAATTCGGCACTTGATCTGGATACATTCTGTTGTTTCTTACTCTTCCATGACACAAGGTTTCCTCCAACGAAAACGCAATACCCATTGGTGGATCGACTGGGAAATAGGACAGCCTACCCAATCTGCGTCTGAGAATCCAGATATACGTCGATCTCCATCTTCTGTGAAAGCACCCACACGACAATGCCCCTGATCAGAATATAAGATCACTAGGCCTGGTGTGCTCTTGAGATATCTTAAGACACGGAGAGCAGCATCCCAGTGTCCCGTGTATGGAGTGGTCATGAACTGACTTAGGACACTGACGACAAAGGAGATATCTGGCCAGGTAACTGTTAAATAATTAAGTTTTCGAACCAATCGTCTGTATCGTTCGGGATCCTTCAATGGACTCCCATCCTCTGGAAGGAGCTTCTTTGTAGGAAGCATAGACTATCAACGGTTTGCAACCCAATAAGCCACACTCAGTTAATATATCAAGGACATACTTCCGCTGGAAAAGAGTATTCCTTGTGGAGAACGAGATACTTCTATGCCATGGAAGTACCGAAGTCGACCTAAGTCGCTAATCTGAAACTAAGACTGAAGAAACTGTTTGAGCTTGGTAATCCCATCTTCATCATCCCTTGTAATTATGATATCGTCCATATAAAAACTAGAATGATCCTTCGGCCCTGATGATGTCTAAAGAATACAGGGTGATCATATGCACTACGAACCATTCCAAATTCTCCCAAACACTAGAGAAACGACCAAACCATGCCCTTGGAGAATGTTTAAGACCATATAGGGAACGACGTAGTCTGCATACTTTGGATGCCTCCTCCTCAACAGTAACCCTGGTGGCTGCTCCATATAAACCTCCTCCTCAAGAACACCATTAAGAAAGCGTTCTTGACATCAAGCTGGTGGAGCGGCCAATGATGAATGGCAGCAAGAGCAATACAAATACGCACAGAGGGCATCTTGTCAACTGGGGAGAAAGTCTCATCATAATCAATACCATAAGCTTGAGAGTAGCCTTTAGCTACCAAACGAGCTTTAAGACGATGTAGAGAACCATCGGGGTTAAGTTTAACCGTAAAGACCCAACGACAACCAACAACACGTTTACCAAGAGGAAGCGCTTCAAGATCCCAAGTCTGATTGGCCTGTAAGGCCCCAATCTCGTCTTCCATGGCTTGACGCCATCCTGGGTGAGCTAGAGCTGTCATCACATTCTTGGGAATCAGGTAGGAATCCAGGAAGTGGTAAAGGCATGAGACTCGATAGAGAGGTGAACGTAGGCAACGTAATCCTGAATGGGATAACGAGTGGAGTGTCTAGGTTCCCTGTGAAGGCAATAGGGATATCGGAATATGGTGCACCCGGAGGTTCATAAGCAGGGGTATCCGAGGTAGTATGGGTAGTATCTGGTAAGGTGTATCAGGTTCAGTCATGACAGGAAAAGAGGACGTATCAGAGGCATGAGTAAGTTGGGATCAAGGGCCGCTGAGGTCTGTTCCTTACCTCGCCGAGAATAGGTGAAGAGTAGTGGCGAGGATCTGTCAGAAGGCCGAAGCTGTAGGAGTTGGAACTGTGGTGTCTGAGACCGGAGGGGTGGAAGGAATAAATGACACAGGAAAGGTAGGGATGATGTGAGACTTTGGTATATCAGGATCAAGAAACAGGTCAGAAACTGGAATGGTAGCTTCTGGAAAGAAAGGGCTCAATTGATCAAAGGTGACGTCAGCACGGTAAAGTATCGGCGAAGAGAAGGACTATAACACCGATAACCTTTCTGGACACGCGAGTAACCTACAAAGACACAATGAATGGCTCGAGCGTCAATTTTAGGGACTCTGGGATGATGATCATGGACATAAGCTACACATCCAAAAATTTGGGGCTCAAGAGGAAACAGAGTTCCTCTAGGAAATAAAACAAAGAACGGGGTTTGACCATGAAGAACGGACGATGGCATACGATTAATCAGATAAGCCGCAGTAAGAACAACATCACCCCAAAAGTGACGAGGAACATGAGAATGAATCATGAGTGTGCGAGTAACATCCAACAGATGGCGGTTCTTGATTCAGCAACACCATTCTGTTGAGATGTATATGCGCTGGTCTCGTGAATAATACCTTGTGATTTGAGATATGTAGAGAAATCGGTGGACAAATATTCTTTAGCATTATCGGTGCGTAAGGTTTGGATGGATGTTTTGAACTGGGTCTTGACATATGCATGGAATCACGAAAGATCGAGTTGATTTCACTACGGGATTTCAATAAGTAAACCCATGTAGCACGAGAGTAATCATCAATGAAAGTAACAAAATATTGAAAACCCAATGTAGTTTTAACTGGACATGGACCCCATACATCTGAGTGGACAAGTTCAAATATGGAAGTGGTCCGGCTTGACACTTTTGGGGGATACGGACGTCGAGTATGTTCACCGAGTTGACATGACTCACAATGAAAGTTATCGGGAATAAGATGTTAGGTCTCATTTGTCTAGGATGGCTGATGGGGGATGGCTAGCCGACATGAGTTTCAAAGATACTAGACTCACAGATGTTTGCTTTGGGATGCGACAATGAGGACATTCGATATAGACCTCCTGATTCGATACCGGTACCAATTACTCGGTTAGTACCTAGTTCATTAAAGGTACAATGAGTAGGATAAAAGGTAACAAAACAATTGTTTCTTTTATAATCTGATTGATAGATAACAGACTGGCAGGGAAGTTAGGAACAAGAAGAACATAAGACAGATTTAGGCTATCTGGGTTCTGAATGGATCCGATGCCGCGTACGGGGCACGAGGAACCGTCTGCAAATTGAACCGCTGGGTAAGAGGTATTATGAGACTAGTGAGAATTCCTTGATTCACAGTCATGTGATGAGTAGCTCCAGAATCAATGATCCAGGATAGGTCAAAGCTAGAAAACGTACATGGTTGTACCGAGTTTGTTTGAGGACTGATGACAAGAAAGCAAGGAATCGTTGAAGCAAATCATACTCCTCCTTGGTGCATGTAATGGTGTGATTTCGTTCGTCTCCCATTTGAAAAGAAGTTCAAACAGAAAAGCTGAGTTGAAACCCGAAACACGCGAACTGAGGCAGAAAACCAAAGTTTCTCAGATCGAAAAACCGACTGCACGGAAATGATCGGAAACAATTTCCGACGGGGCTGGAAAGAAGTCGGCGGCCAGAGGTGGCATCACACGCCGTCACGCGCGGCACGTGTGTTGCGGTGGTGGAGGTAGTGACGGCACGTGGGGGCGCGTGCGGCGGCGGTAGGCGGCGCCGTTTGAGGGGTATTGTAGATCGGGAGATGACGAGTTCAATGGTGGTGGCGGTGTAGTGTAACGTGCCGGAAAAATGATCGGATCTGAAAAAGAAGGTGACGGGTTGTGATGATTTTGGGTGTTTGAGTAGATCTGATATAGGTTGAAGTAGTATGTGTGTTTGTGCAGATCTAGCACGGGTTTTAGGAGTAGAAGGTTATACGGGACTGGTGGTGACCGGAAATTTAGCCGGAAATGGTCACCCGAAAGACACTCGTGAGCTAAGAAACCTTTAGCTCTGATACCATGTAAGAGAATGGTATGGAATGGAAAGGAAATCTGAACTTGTATTGATTGAATGTGTGTATACAAATGAAAAGGACCCCTCTATTTTTAGGGGAAGGAGGGACCAACAAGTAAATATTAATTACATGTAGGGACACCTATAATTACATGCAAGTACATCTAATAATTACATGTAGGGACCTCTAGTTAACAACTAGGTCCTTCAACTATTTACAACTAACAAACAGCAACAGCCAAACAAACATATTTTTTCAGTGATAAAGGCTCCTTTCTCCTGGAGATACTGATATTGAGATGATTTCCATCGCTTCTCTCACATCCTACACAAGCCTCGAAGACATTCTCCGGTCAGCATCTCCGCCGTCGCCGGTGGATTCTACGACCAACTTTAAACAGATAGATAGTTGGCGGGAGATTCCCATCAAGGATCCTTTGTTGCAGCATGCAACAGATAGATAGTCGACTCGGCCTAAGTAAGTATTATTGCCCATTCAAGCCAAATGATCATTACTAGAATCAGTAATGGTAATTAATGTCTCTTTGTGTTTGTATGTTAGGTGATGACCAAAAAAGATGATGTTGTAGTGCCTGAAAATGAAGAATCACCGGAAGTATTTTCAAGTATGTGTCTTCCTCCAGGCTGCCGCCCTATGTTTTCATTTTCCATAAAGTGTTTGATTGATTCTTAAACTAAGTTGGTTTTACCCATGGTTGTAAAACAAGGTCTCCAAGGCCGTATACTACCCCGAGTAGTCGCTACAAGGTAGGTTGCAGAGTCGACTTTCTTCAACTCCGCCTAGTTACTCGGAATTGATCAAACGCGGTCAACCTCGGCCAGAATCAGATCTAGTGGGTCAACTCGGGCCGAGTTTGACTTAAAAAAATAAAACATAATTTATATGCCTATGCCGAGTACTCTCAACTCCCCGGTCGACCGACTATAGAGCGTCTACCGACTTTTGCAACAATGGTTTTACCTCACCGTACTATTATGCCTTCGGGCGAGTGTTGTGTGAAGAGTATGAATTTCACGAGTAGCCATTTGAGGATTCGTTAAACGTTAAAATAAATACATTGCTATTATCTGCATTCAATATAATTTGTGATAAATACACCTTGTAATAAAATGTAAAATAAAACATATAAAAAGCTAAAAAAGAATAGACCAAGGAATCATAAGCCCCGTTCAGTTAGTCACAAATGGACCAAGTGAATGATTGTGATAGAGGCCAAATTAACTTCAAGCTAGAATCCATAAGGTTCAACATGGTCTCAGCCCGTCAAACCATTTCTGGCCCAACAAGATTCATTTGCTCCGAAGCTTAACCTGTTTCCAGGCCCGTATATCTGCGGAAATGGGCCCGGGGACTTTCTTGCATCATAAACCCACCGAGTGAGTTCGAAGCCCAATCATATCGTCCGTTGGTCTTTGATTTCATTGCATGCTCAACTTAATGATACCAATCGAGACATTGGTTTTTCCTATTACGATGTGGGACAATCCATGATGTTCCAAAACAATACAGAAACAACAAAATCTATAGTAAATCATACAACCGGGACAATAAGATCGAATAAATTAGGGCATCCGGTCACTGGCCTCCTGACCACTGGCTCCAATCTTTTTGAGAACAGCGCCTAAGGTTGGTTGTCTTGTGAGTCACGAAAGCGATGTTGATTTTATTGATTTTTGTGTTTTTACTTTTCTAGAGAACTAGTAGAAGTTAAGATAGCCCGGGCATACGAACAATCGATGGTTGTTGGGTGAGCCCTAGCATATTAGTAGAATATAGTAAAAATCTTGCACTCCATTGATAAATCAGTGTTACAAATACATCAACACCATAACATAACCATATCAAAAAATAACATAAAGTAAAAAGAAAGACATGTTTGAAGACATAATTGTTCCTTGCTTGTCAGTATTCTTTATTTTGTCTGTTAGCATACCTTACCATATTTCCCCATGATCCCTCTTTACGCTTACAATGAAAATTGGACCGTTTCTTAAGCTCATTGATTGACCCTCCCACCTCCGACACTCTCCAACATGATCAACATGCGTACGACCGACACACACATGACCAGGTTCGCCACACCCAAGTGCACAATCAAGGCCGTCTCCGAAAATATTCAAAAATTTATGGGCCATGTGCGAAGATAAAATACGGGCCTCTAAAATATAAACTTTTAGATAATACATACATTTATTTAAAAAATACAGAGAATTGAAAGAAAAAAAAACAGACTTTTTTCATAAAAAAATGGACACAACTAATTGTAGACCGAATAATATTTTAAGAAATTAACATAAATAATCTATTTTTAAACTAGATTTGAGAAGTAACTATGATTTCCATTTTTATTTGATGTAACACAAAAATAGTCAATTAATGTCATTTGCATTTAATGCATAGGTAACAAACCTTTAAAAAAATAACTAAAATTGAAGCTAACAGGATTGAACCCATGGTCTCCTTGCTAATAAAGTAACATGGGAACCACCAGACCATGCAGCTCATCATGTTTACCACTTTCTCCATATTAGTCGCTCAACACTCTCATCAATTCACACATTAATTAACCTTTAATTAAACTCTTATAAAATACATAAACTAAGGTAAACTTACAGTAAAAGACTTAAGGTTTCTCACGTCGAATTGCAAAGGTAAACGTGTGAATATCTAAATAGTAAATGTGTTCTTTTGACCTTAATGTGTTTACAAATTATGGGTGAATATCTAAAAATCTTGCACTCCATTCATAAATCAGTGTTATAACAACTATTTAGCGATAATGATAACCTCGAATGAATGTTGGCAATATGCGCATGTACATGGTAAATTAGACTACAATGGGTTAATGATAGTACCTAGGAAGAATGCTAATTATAATACTGAAGTAAACTCATGATAAGAACTCAGGTGGCTGACCCCAGAATGGAACATCACGTATGATATATAAGTAAGATGGAATTGATTGATTCGTTATGATTAGTACATGTATGAAAGTCTTATGCTTAATTAAGAAGGTAGAAACAAGACATGTGTTTATGTTGTACGCGGGTAAAACCTTTTGTATAAACCACGAGTGCATTCTTGCTACTTTATGCATTTTTAGTGAGTTAAATGAACGAACCTGTGGTGATGATGTTCGCTATGAACTAACATTATGGAAGAATTGGAAATCCAAAGGTAAGTGTTTTAGGAGTGCGCTCTAAGTATGCCGATTTGAGAAATAACAACCGAGAAGTAAGAGTAGTTATTGTTGGTGGAAATAGGAAGGTTTCAGGGACAAAAACCACCCTTAAGGGGGTAGACTTGTAACGCCCTAAAACCGAATTTTTGAATCACTGGTATGGTTGCATGTGTTATGGAATGAAATGCGATAACGAAGTTATTTAATTTAGTTATAGCTATAAGTTTAACTAGGAATGAAGTTTGTGATAAATGTGGAAAATACCAAACTACAAGGACTAAAATTGGTAATTATGATTAGCATAGCTAAACTCCTAAAATTCATGTTGAGGGGTGTTAATTTGTTATATGGTTAGGTTTTATGGGTTAAGTATGGGTGGAAAACGGAAGTATGGTTTTAGTTAACCAAAAAGCCCAAATTTGAGGGACTAAAGTTAACATTTTGGTAAAGTTGATTAAAACTCAGCTTCTTGTATGTGTGTGTCGATGTGTGCAAGGAGGAGAAGGAGGGTTCTCTCAAACAACCCAAAACCCCAAATTGATGATGCAATTAGGATCAAACCTGTTGCATCACCAGATACAACTAAATTTATGTATGATTCCAAGTAATTTGATGTTTGGAGGTGAAACCCACTTCTAGTGGTGAAGATGGTGACATGGGTGTGTCACCCATGTCCAATACTTGTTCAAATCTTGATGAACTAGGTTTTATGTAATGGTTTTTGTTAGATAGATTGAATATGATATGAAATTTGTTGATGTTTTGTTATATTTCATGAATGAAGGCAAGAAGTAGGAACATGAGCATAAAATACTTGTACATTATGCTTAGATAGTGGTACGACATCAGTGTTTGATGAAGTCTACATAAAGATTATGTGAAAGTATGCAGTAGTGGGTGAATATGTATAGAATGTAATAGTGAAGTAAATTAATGATAGATTAGCTTGAGAAATGTGTTTTAGAAAGAAAACATATGGGAATTTAGTTGATGGAATGATTTGGTAAGAAGTATGCTTTAGGAGCTTGCACTATATGCTTGAAAAGTATGATGCGAATTATTTGTTTAGTTGGGAATCAAGAAGTGAAATTGGTGTTATTGTATAGCATGTAAACTTACTAGCAAGTAAGGAGGATAGAATTATTTTATATGAGCAAGATTGGGTTATGTGGATAATTGAATAATCATGGAAATGCTAACATGAATGAAAATGATTATACATGTGTATGTATGTAACTAAGTGTTCTTGTGGTTGTATATGTGTTACTACATGAGTATGAAATATCTATGATGTCTGTAGTATAATCTGCTATAATGATAAGGGTGTATGAGGTTAGGTTAAAAGTTTATATGATAGACAGTTGACTTTTCTGAAGTCAACTGTGTATAAATAGCATGGTTAGACTTTTTGTCAAAAATGTAAGATTAGGGAACTAATGTGGTATATGTTATACCAATATGTGTTCTGTATGATGACATGTTGATTTATATGACTTCAAAAAGATGTGATTGGTTATCTATGCCTTGTATTGTTAAAAAAGTCTAATATAAGGTAGAACTTGAAATGCTTCATGATTTATATGAGTTTGTATACTAACGAAGAATATGAATGTGGTGACATGAAGATAGGAACCATATTAGCACAGACTCAAGCATGGAAGGCTAACGGGTCAAGATGAGGCAAGGAAGGGAACGCGAATACGAACGCTTAAGGTAAGTGCGAACTTAATTTCTTATTATGTAATGAAGTCTTGAAAGTAAGGAGTTTAGGAATCATAAAAAGGGTGGTAAGTAACGGTAGGATCAAGGTAAGTGAGGTCGTGTTGGACCATATATAGTTTAGTCATGATTAAAAAGAAAAGTGCACACTTTAGTAAATTGTGCACTAGTTCAATAAGAAGTGAACATTACAACAAAGTGCACACTTCAGTAAATCTGTGCACCAGTTTAGTTAAGTGCACATTTCAGTAAAGTGTGCACTAGTTTAGTAAAGTGCACACTAAGCAAAGTGGTACACTTCCGTAAAGTGTGCAATATTTCTAGTGAGTTCGCACTAGTTCAGTAAAGTGCACTAGTTCTATAAAGTGCGCACCAGTATAGTAAAGTGTGCACTACTTCAATAAAGTGTACACTTGTTCAGTAAAGTGGGCACTAGTTCTAGTAAAGTGGGCACTACTTCAGTAAATTGTGCACTAGTTTAGTATAGTGTGCACTACTCCAGTAAACTGTGCACTAGTTCAGTAAAGTGCACTGATTCAGTAAAGCGTGCACTAGTTCAGTAAGTGAACACTTCAGTATAGTGCACGTACTAGTGAGGTGTACACTTCCGTAATGTGTACTCTTTGGTAAAGTGTTGGTAGCGGGAAACCACAGACGAGCATGATTAAGAATGAATACGTACGCAGGTTTGTATGTGCGGGATTGTATGTTTGAATGTTTTAGCTAGGAATTGTATCTTGAATGTGTTAGATTGTAAGATGTATGTAAAAGTTGGACAGAACACTATGTACGCACATATTGGAATTAAATATATATGAATGAATGGGACTTGTAAATATGTGTACGTGGCTTATAATACATCCGAGTATTAACGGTACTAATCATGTTACTTTTGAGAATGGAATGAAGGTACATAGAAGTTATTGTTGGCTTTTGAAGTTTCGTTGCTGGGGTGCAATGATTGAATTTAGAAGGATAATTGAATGGATTATCACACGTTGGAAGAATGCGTCATGTCATTTAATTATATATGTTTTAGATTATGTATGTTATCACTGATTACTAATGATATGGATGTGTACGGTAACTGTAGGTTACATTGATCATCATCATGATGATGATGTGTAAGCGGTTGAAGATCGAGCCTCAACGTGGATTGTACGGGAGTATGGTCGCTTGGTTGTAAATGTATGTAACACTTGGTGTATTTAATAAGTAGGATGTAATTCATGTAAAAGAGTCATATTAAATGGTTTTCAAATATCTTAGAACATATATAAAGAAAGAAATTTTATGGTTCGTTATTCCACTGCTTCTTTTCGATTAAAACGTGTCAGGGTCTTACATTATGATGTTTGAAACTTGTGCTTCTACTCTTCTAATGCCGTAGGCCTAATGTAGGGTAACCGCTAACAATAGGTGGCTCGAATAGATCAGATAGAGTGTCATTTATTTAGGTGGCACATTAATATTGATTTTCGTTGATGGGATTTACTTTAATATTTATTACCATTTGCGTGTCAAAATTATTTTGGACGATTTGTATCATGAAGCAAATCGTGCAATTTTGTAAAATTCAATGTTACATCCATCCCTGATAAGTGAAACTTCTTTCAACGCCCGACTCGATCAATTTTAAATACCTTATTTAAAACTATGTTGTCGTTTACCGTGAACTTGATTTTAGTTAATAAACTCTTGTATAAGCTATGGATTTAAAAAATAAACTCTTTAATTTTTCAACCGAACTTGTTTTATCTTTTAATATAACGTTTTTTTTATTAAAATATACCTTTACGAGTTAACTTAAAAACACCTATTTAATTATCACGTAGTTTTACTATGATTGTAAAAATATATTTATTTGATGGTCTAATTATTCCCTAAATAATATACCAACCACGCTAAAATAAATAATAAGCAATAAATCAAGCATTTATATATTGTTTGGTTTCGTTCGAGCCATTAAACTATTATTGATCAACGGGTTTAATGGGACAAACAAAACAATTCCTTATCTTGTAGCTCTCACTTAGCAAAGGATATCCATCTCTAAACTGGTTGCACCATCTTCGGTCTTTAATATTTGTCTTCTTAGGTTTTACAATTTTATAATAAGTAAATTTACATAAGAATAAATAAAATTTATCTATTATATCAGGGCTCCAAATAACTCATAAAAAAATACAAACATTGATTAACAACAAGGACAATAACGAAACAATTTCAAGGAACAACTTGAATGGTATAGTGCTCGACATATATAAATCATAACCACATAAACGATAAAGACTCGATCTTTGTCAAAACAAAAGTTTTGGTAAATAAACCATAGATCAATTTGTACAATAATGTTAAAACGAACGCAATATGTCGCGATATAATTATATATATTTTAGGGTGAGGTTATTGTAAAAAAGGTGTTTTTTTGTGAGAAGGGTAAGAAAGAATTTAAACCATTAGATCTTTAATCTAATGGTTGAGATCTTGATGACAATCTTGTAAATAGTGTTTTAAGTGTATAAAGGTAAATTTAACATTTTTAAATTTAGAAAGTCACATGTAATGCACATGCAAGTTCCCTTTTATTTTTTAAACGTTAATAACTTTTTATACGTAACTTGGTTTTTAAAAAAATTACACCATAATAACGAGTGTTTCTTTATCTTTAATATGAGTACCATATTGATATACTTATGTAGAGAAAAATTACATTTCGTTTGGATGCTTTAGTCCATGGTTTTTTTCTATGTTCATACAATGGTGTATGGTGTTTTAATTGTATTGTGATTCAAGGTGTTGTGTTTTACAATAAAACACCATAACGTAAAAAGACACCATAGTATTGCAAATAATGAATTATGATTCAAGTCATGGTGTTTTAACACCTAGAATAGCAATAGAATCATTCTAAATGTTAAAACACCACGACTGTGTTATGATTCACTTCATGGTGTTTTTGGAAATTGTATGGTATTTTATACATGCAAAAGTAACAAAAATCATTATCATTACAGATGTTAGAACACCAAGGCTTTATTACGATTCAAGTTGTGGTGTTTTCTGGAATTCGTATGGTGTTTTATATGAACTGATGTTGACTTCGTAAAATAACTCATAAATTCCTAAAATAACTGATGAATTCGGTTACAAGATTATATCTTTAATTATATCATTAATTAGGATTATTAGTTAAATTACTATCTTACCCTTAAACTAATAAAATAGATGGACATGTGCATCACTATAATCTTTCTTATCTTTCTCACACTTTTAGTCTTTTTTACAGGATTCTCTACCTATCTATATATATAATAAAAGAAACCATTGGGGGATACGTGTCACCCCCTGGTTTCACCTCAGATGGTTTTTCTCGCCTTTTTTCACATTCTAATTAAGTAATAGAGTTTTTAATTTGGGATTATACAATAAACAATCCGATTACCCGACCCGGATTTTATGACTTCCTTAATTTATATAAGAAGGTAATAATCTTCTAATTTAATACAATAAACTTCTTTTTCTTTCACCTTTTTCCTCTCATTATTGTTTCAGACTCTCTCTTCATCACAATTCAAGTTCATCATCATCAAACTTCTTGATTGAAGTTAAGAACTTTGATTCTATATCTGTTGTTTCGATAATGTTTTATTCTTTGTAATTTTGTATATTGTGTATTTTGATTGATAGGTTTTGTCAATTTAGAAGAACATTACACAATATCTCTGGAATCAAAGGTATGTTTTATAGTTTCAACATTAGTTATATTGTATGTTATTACTTTGAATTTGTATTCTGATGTTAATTGTTTTCATCGGTCTGTTTAATTCGAAGAATCAATGTTTTTAATGTTTGTTTTCTTTTAGGTTTCCATTTGATGATGATCTGCATGTTTGAATGATTTCGAAATAATATTTTTTTCTTTTAAAGTTCAGATAATTGTTTGTAGATTCATTGCTTTCTTTTGCTTCCATAATATTAAGGTTTTATGAAATATGTTTCTTTTACTAATTTTGAAATATTGGTTGAATCTGATGTGATCTTGATTTCGTATATATGTTTTATGACTTTTATTTTTTGATGTAATTTCGGTTTTTAAGTACAAATACTTGAAAAAGATAATGAGAACTATCCGCATAATAAAACGTAAGCACTTCGATTTCTTATTTTGTTTTCTAATATTACCGGTTTTTGTTTTTGCATTTTGATGTGTTTTTTTGTCGTTATGTAAATGTCGATTTTGTAGAACAAAACCCAACATCGAAGAAATTAAAGGTATCTTTATCGTTTCATTAATATATTCTTTAGCTCTTCTTTATTTAATTTTGATTTCAAACCGGATGTTAACACATTCGTTTTATAGTTATTAATAATTTTCTTAAACTGAAACTTTTTAAATGTTCAAAAACGTTTTAGCTTTGAAGAGTTATCTATTTTGTTTTTAAAGTTGTATTATAATAAATGCTTTTGAAATTAATACAAACGTTCAAAAATGTTTTAGCTTTGAAGAGTTATCTATTTTGTTTTTAAAGTTGATTAAAATAAATGCTTTTGAAATTAATACAAACGTTTTTTTCTACAAATTTTAGCTAACTATTAATATATAGAGATTGAAATTGATAACACGTAAAGTTATTTCTTAATTTATCATTAAGTATTTTTGTAAGAAATTCAAATTTTTTTTTTTAAATTTAAGGTAACAATTAAGTTTGTTAATTTAGCATTAACTATTTCTATAACTAATTTAACTAACACTTAAATTTGTAAAGACTTCAATCGATAACATTTAAGATCTTTACAATATTTTTTGAAATTCAAATTAAAATTATTAAAACCTTTTAATATTAGTTTTTTTAGTGATTTATATAAAAACACCTTTACATATGTTTTAGTGAATTGTAATTATTAGTTTTTTTTTCATTCAAAGTTGAAATATTTATTCATATAAAGGATGAAAGTGATGTCTATTGAATTTTATGTATTGATTTTTGATGTAAAAAACAATGTAGTATTGTTGTTTCCATATAAAGTTTGTTTTTTAACAAATCATTTATTTCTTTGTTTCGTTTGGTATTGATTTTTAAAATTATGTTTGATTATTCTATTTTAAGGATGTTTAAAATTCCATTTCAGAATAAACAATATTATTGAAATACCATATTGCCTGTAGATTACCATATTTGTTTGATCAATTTTATATGGTATGTATTCTTTGATCTATTTTATATTTATTATATTTTGTATAATGTCTATTATTTATCTACATCTTATTGTAGTGTTTATGTATATTATTTTGTGATTCTGTTTATTAACTAACAATTTCAATATTTGAATTGTAGCATGTGAATCGTTTCTTCATTTATCACAAGATGATGGTTGCTGGTGAAGTGTTTGAGTTTAAGTTCTTTAAAGTTAAAGGTATGTTGTTGTTCATTTGAATGCTTGAATGATAGCCTTTTTTATACATATAAAAAGTCAAATGATTTTAAATTTGCAATTATTATGATAACTTCTATATTTAAAACAAATCAATAAATCCATTTCAACATTCCAAAATTTTTAAAAGTCAATTATATTAATCAAGTCAAATTATTAACAAGTTAAGTAATTAAGGTTGTTAATATGTATTGTAAATGGATTATTAAAGTTAGCTTCATTTTTTCAAAAATTAAAAGTCATCTTTTATCAATTGTTTTTCATTATAAAAATACGTATCTACATCTCTTATCTTATATTTTAAATTTTATAAATGTAAGATAAATATATATTGTTTTAGTCTAATTATTATTATTATTATTATTATTATTATTATTATTATTATTATTATTATTATTATACGTAAATAAATATAAATCATTTTATTTTTCAAGATAGTTGTAAGATGTCTAATAATCTTCCCAAAAATACAAATTTAATTATAAATTAGATTAAACAATTTCCTGATTTAACAATTATCAAACAATCTTTTCAATTGTATATAGATAGATTTTAAGTGTAATCTTTAAAAAATTACACATAATTTAGGGTATTGATTTATAGTTGAACATGTAAATTAAATTCTTACATTGTGATTTGTTCATTAAAATATATTCACGTAACCTCAAAACTAATCTACTTCATCTTTCACTAACTTACGTTACATACTATTAATTTATTCGTTTTGTATACATTCATATATATATATATATATATATTATATATATATATTTGATCAGTTTGTCTATATTTGTCTCTCAGATAATATAATGGATCCAAACAATGTTACTTTCTTGAATGACATTATAGAGATCAAAACTGTTAACCATCACGGTTAAGGTACTTGAATTTAGGAGGCTACAAATCCAAAGAAAGAAGGTGAAACTATGTCTATTAAATGGCTATGATGGATTAGCAGGTTCGTAGTTTTTTTACTATTAATTACTTGGTTTATGTTTATTTACAGATTTGTTTATTTGTTTATTTATTTTTTTTGGCATTTTAACTTACATGTCATTATTAGGACACGAAGATGCAGGCTGCTGTTTGGAACAGATTCATGAAGATGGAAAATGTTATAAAAAATTACACATAATTTAGGGTATTGATTTATAGTTGAACATGTAAATTAAATTCTTACATTGTGATTTGTTCATTAAAATATATTCACGCAACCTCAAAACTAATCTACTTCATCTTTCACTAACTTACGTTACATACTATTAATTTATTCATTTTGTATACATTCATATATATATATATATATATATATTTATTTGATCAGTTTGTCTATATTTGTCTCTCAGATAATATAATGAATCCAAACAATGTTACTTTCTTGAATGACATTATAGAGATCAAAACTGTTAACCATCAAGGTTAAGGTACTTGAATTTAGGAGGCTACAAATCCAAAGAAAGAAGGTGAAACTCTGTCTATTAAAATGGCTATGATGGATTAGCAGGTTCGTAGTTTTTTTACTATTAATTACTTGGTTTATGTTTATTTACAAATTTGTTTATTTATTTTTTTTTGGCATTTTAACTTACATGTCATTATTAGGACACGAAGATGCAGGCTGCCGTTTGGAACAGATTCATGAAGATGGAAAATGTTATAAATAAGACAACTAATGTGATCTATAGGAAAACTTTTAGTAAAATTTTGGTTTATTTGTTTTTTTCTTCGTGTATTTGCTTTTTAAGTATTTTAAATTTCAAGAAATTCAGAGTATTATCATTTGTTAAACCGCGTATATACACGGACATTAACCTAGTATATATATATATATACAAATACTCGGTATAGGTTAATATATATTTTTCATATATCATTTATTAATCTCTCCGCTCGTAAACTACTATTCAATTGATTTTCATTGGCTATCAGTTTTATTGGTTCATCAAACATATCTCACTCTATAATCTATGTCTCTCTTTCTCTCATAATCTCATTCCAAATTAATATTTCTATCTTTCATCTCTATTAATTATCAAATTTCACTTCCCTCGTATACTGGTATTCAACTTTTATTGATTTTCATTGCCTATCACTTTATTGGTTCATCAAACATATTTCACTCTATGATCTATATCTCTCTTTCTCTCAAAATCTCATTCCAAATTATTATATTTTTATTAAAAAAGGCTAATATATTTCTAACGTGAGAGGAGCAGATTAGACATAATTTGCTAGAATTACACATCTCTAAGAACATGGTTCAGGATAAGAGTTCGTGGAAACGTAGAATTAAAGTTAAGAACTTTTAGTTCGATAGTTTGGTGTAACATTAAACTTGCTCTTTAGGGGCTTAGGATGTTTTGATGTGCTTTGGGGCCTTTGCATGTTTTTGCTTGTCTGTGTGTTTTTATTCTGTGTTGTATGTCACTAATTGTCTATTTGGTAGCCTCCTAAAAATATCTTTAGTGCACTATGTTTTATGCTTATTTTTTTAAGTGGCTATGTATCTTGTATGTTTGGATGTAACTTTGATGTCTGGATATGGCGTTGGAGTTTGGGGGTTTTACCGGAAGCAACCTCTTTTTCCCTTAGGATAGAGGTAGTTTTGCATATATCTCACCCTCCCCAGACCGACCGATAGAGTTGGCGTTGGAGTTGGGGGTTTAGAAAATAACTTAGACGATTATATACTGTTATGGTTTTTAGTGTTTCGGTTTAGTTATAATTTTTACGATAAAGTTTTACGTTTCAGTCTAAATTTTGAGATTTAACACGCTGCAATATGCGTGCATGGTTTGACGTTTTACGTCTTTTTTTTAATTTAACATTCTCGCCGCACTACGCATGCATAGTTCAATGATTTTACGTCCATTTTTTTGTTATATTTAGTGGTTTCCGCCACAACGCGGGTCTAAAAAACTAGTATTTTTATATGAATGATATATAGTTAAAAGAATAATATAAAGTTATACAAATAGCAATGTTATTAATATCAAATTAACAGTAATCATAATCATTGTATATATAATAATAAAAAAAACATACATACAGAGAAATATTATAATTTATTATTTATTAATAAAATATAAATAAATTAAATAAGATGTCACTAATTACAAAATAACACACTACGCTCCTAAAAACTAGAAATTAGATTAATAAAATACTAATATAATATATATATATATATATATATATATGGATCCCATTAAGTCTAACCACATGCTAAGATGAAATTTCAGCCGTTTAAACTCACAAAAATAACCGCTCTAATGGCGGTTCAGGGCGGTTATTGACGGTTTTCTTAACTGGTGGTACTTCCACCTTTTCCTGCCTGCCTATGATCTCCACAACTCAATCTAATCCTCCTACAAACTTGGGTAGTAGTATTAATTCAGTTGAGGAGTATTATTATATAATGTACACCCATATACAAAAATTCCTATTTTCAATTGAATCATTCTTGAAAGATAAAATAAATCCCTGCTGCTCGCTGCTCTTTCATGGTGTTCTTGGCAACCAAGCATATTTGTTCAGACGAGAGGTCCACCTATTCCCTGTTTTATTTTTTAAACTTTACATTCTTATCTGGTCCTGTGGAACCAGGAGTTCAATTAGTCAATTCTATATAAGAATTTGCTAACATCCACGAAGTCCAAAATGTGGTGGCAATCAATTGACTGCAGGTCAGTATGTTACATTTATTTTTCACAACAGAAAGCTTTTCCTAGAGTTAATAGTATCATGAATCACTTGATATTTTAAAACTTTTGCAGTTAGCATAAGTACAGTCAGTGCATTCTTACTTAGATCCTCAAGATTTTGGTCCACTGTGGGGGCAGGGGGAGACTTATGGAGCCGTATTAAACTATCGGTCCAAGAACAGTTTGAAACTTGACAACAGTATTTTTCATATTTTTATTCTAATTAATATTTATTTATTTTTTTCTATTTTTGGTCATTACATTTTTTATGTAGTCCAACAACTGCAGTAGTTGGTGAAGAAGTTAATCTTGATTTAAGAGATAAAGATAAAGACGAGTTATAGATAATTATGATGAATTATTTATTGAGTCTTTATAGGATAATTGTTAGTTTATTAGATAGGTTTATCTAGTTGGTTTATTTATTTATATTAATAGAGTTTTAGTTGGGTTAGGACTAGAATTGCTTTAGTTATAAACAGATGGTTATGGTTATTGTATTTGTGTGCTCTCATTGATATATTAATAAAAGAGTCGAACAAGTTCGTTCATATCGCGTGTTTGTTTATTTGATCAAGGGTCCTTATTTCCAATAGTTGGCATCTCCAATACCTTTGTTCCAAAGAATTTAGTTTGGAATATAATCAAATGAACTCCTTTCATACCACAACAAAGGAAGAAGATGATGGCTACAAGTAAAATCATTGATTGTAGACAACTAAAAGTTAACTGTGGCAATTCATCAGGCATCTAGTGTGCGGGTCAATATCATCAGAAATGATAATGATCTATGATAATGATCCGGATATTATCAATAGTTTAAATTCTTGTGGATAGTTTTTTTTACCCATTTGTTAGATCGTAAATATTTTCTTAATTAAAGGTAGATCGTAATTATTTTCTTAGTTAAAGATTTGGATTGGTAGATGAATGCTTAAACTTATTGTAGATAAATTACAATGATAAGTTCACATGTTTGCTTTCTTATGACTAGGAAGTTTTTAGCTCTAAAGAAAGCTTTATTATTCGTATCACCCTGTCTTCAAGAAGCAAGCATGCAACTCTAACGGTAACAGACCTATGGGAATGGTGCGTCATGGATATGGTATACTTTTTATTTAACATTTGGATTTTAAAGATACGATGACCATCTAATCTTATTAATGATTATCTGTATTATATAATTTAGGTGGTGATCACACCAACACGGAATGAGCATGGAAGAGGAAGTTCTATTTAGATTACTGTGTCATGTTGACAAAGTTGGAAGTTCATTTGGTAAAGGTGGGTCTATCAGCAGCTAATCGGTAACCTGATTCTGATGAACGAGTGGTTATATCTGCACGTCAACCACCTAACCCACTCATCATGTCACCTCTATTTTCAGTTGTCACCAATCGGCTTTTGTCAACCCTCTCTTTATAGGATGGTAATAGATATTATGCTCGAAAAGGCGCTCATCTTACTTTTAAGCGTGCAGCCGCACATTGGTGAATAAACTTCCAGGTAAATTGCACATTTACTCTTGATCTATAAAATTACAATGGTGTAAAATGAGCCCCTAAGATTTTAAATTTTTTTTTTTACAAAATTGAAGGCAAGAATAGTTATAGTTATTAATTACGTATATAAATATTTTCGAGCATCATTTTGAACAGGAATGGTGGAAGCTTTAGCTGTGATAATAGTGGCAGAGGATAATGAAAGGGGTGTTGAATTTACATGACAAAGGTAATAACTTGCTTCAAGCAAATTTGTGATAAATTGGATAGGTGAGTAAGAGGTCAAACACATGCACTGATTGTAAGGGTAGAAAGGGGTTGGTTTAGGAAGACCCAAAATAGTGTGTTCTAACTTCTAATTGTTAAACTTTTAGAAACAAGAAACAACGAGTACGTCTATATGATTGCCAAGGTTATATTTGTCACAGTATCAAACTTTTTCAACAAGAAAATGATAGAAATTAACTCAAACACAAGTCAACCGGTCAAAATTACACCCTCTTTTGTTTAGGTAATGTTTTTTAAATTCTAATGTCACATTCAGGTGTGGCTTCTTTTAGTGCTTGAGGAATACAAAATCTTAAGACAAAAAAAGGAAAGAAAGAGATAAGAGGGTATATAAAAGGGGGAAGATTGTCAATGGATAGTTGATGGCTGAATAGGAAGCACCTTTTGGAGAAAGTGCTAAAAAAAGGGGGAAGATTGTTAAAATGACACTATTCATGTTTCCGTATTCAGTTTTACTTTCTATCATTTTGTGATTATAAACTGTCGAAGTTCGTTTTCCTTTTATAAATTAAAGAATGGTTCTTTTGTTTGTCACGTTGTTTCATTTGGTGTAAGCTTAATATAGGTTAGCTTCATTTCTCACATTCATATAAATTTGTGTAATCCGACTCTATTTTATTTTTTTGTATTCATAAGCTCATTCATGTTGTTAATATATATTATGTTAACGTAATCCATCCACCGAACGGGTATTAAACTAGTTACTATAGTTAAACTAAATTTAAATGAGCATTCCGAATACGTATCCGCAACGACTCCTTTTTCCATGGATCATCCATAGCGTAGTTTTCTTTCTATAGATCATGTGCATCGTATTCGCTTTCAGATCGATTATAAAATTCCGGTAGGAGTTAAAAATCTTCCAGCTCTAACTCATTTTTCTGGAGGGTTTGGTTGTTGCATCAACATCACTCGACTGATCTTCAACAACTGGTAGAGGGTTTGATTCTTAAACATTAATTCAAAAATGAAATTGAAGACGAATGTTGTTTTTTTTATTGGCGATATAAGGACAAAATGAAGATGACAGTTGAGAACTGAACATGCAAGTTGTGTGTTTATATGTGTGGAACTTTCGAAAATACAGCAATGAGTAAGTATTGCCAATGATAGGTCAATTAGAGCCAATGATGGTTAATTAGGATATTCATTCAATTATTGTTAATGAAGAGTCCGTTTAGGATGGTAATTGTGGTCAATTAAGGTTTATCCCGTATATATTTAATACATATTATTTATCTAATAAATATATATATTAATCACCTTCGTATTTTAATTATCTAATAAATAAAATAATTATATTATTTAGCTAATAAATAATATTCTTAAACCTTTATTTAATTTTTTTACGTAATTAATTAAATAAACAACTAAATACTTAATTAATCATTTCATAAATAATTAATTACTCAAGTGTTTCTCTAAACGTCTGATCCACAGTACTGTTAAATATCGTGCCTTTTATGAACTATAATATTTATCTCATAAATGTTATTCCTTATTTATTGTCCAAAGTGTAACTCCGTACCTTATTAATATTAATAAGGTTAAAATAATCGAGACTCCAACATCTTATATCGAACTGAATTAAAAACACTGGTTCTTTAGAATCAATGATGTGTTAATTGGGGTCAATGATGATCAATAGGGTTCTTCATGCTCAATTACTGTCAATAAAGGCCGTTTAGGACGAACAACGATCCATTAGGATGATTGATGAGTCAATTAGGGCCAATGATGGTTAATTAGCGTTTTTTCATACTCATTTTTTATATTTATTGTTGGAAATTTTAGTGAAAAATGAGTTTTTCACTAAATATTTTGGACACCAATAATAATATTTATATATGTGTTGTATAAAAAATTATTTTGTGGATTTGTGTTCTACGTTGTGAAAGCTTCATAGCGAACCAGATTATGTCCAAAATGGAGCTAAGATGAATGAGATATCGAAGCTTGAAGTTGTATGTTTGGAACAAATAAAATGAGAAAAATGGATTAAGCTTTGTCAACTTGTCCCACATAGGTGGGATGACAAAACTTAAAGTGGTTTATAAGGAGGAGCACTCCTTGTATATTGTTTCCTTAAAGGCAAACACTAGTGGTACCCCAAAGGGTGCACGACACACTAACTTGCAAACGCGCATGGCATGAGCGATGGGCGCAACGCCGCGAGCCGCAATTTTTTTTTGTCCATGAGCGTGTGGTCAGCTACATGGCGGGTGGCAGCTCAGCTTATGGCGCACCTTGGGTGGCGTAGGCGCAGGGCCCAAGTTCCTTATGCGCCTGTCATTGGCTACGACGGCGAAGGAAAAAATTTGCGCGCAAGTCTAAAAGGCCCAGGACATGCGGCTTTCGAATAGCACGAGTCCGCAGACTCCATGTGGCGCGACACGAAGTGCCGGTCGGACAGTAGCCTTGTGCGGGTTCACCTGCGCGCGCGAGCGGTCAGTCAAATTGGTCAACCACTATAGTTAATGTCTAAACGGTTTCAACACGTTTAATTCTATCATGATTAATATGACCGTTTTTGACTAACCACTTAAGTCCATTTAATTAGCAATTAAATCCATATTCATTATCTTGTTTATTACAAGATTAATGTTTTAGTTATGACAAGATTAATGTCTTGTTTATTACTAGTTTTAATGAGGTTAAAACTATGAGTGTATATATATGAACTTGGTGGTTCATACTAAAGGATAAGAGAAAATCGACACTCTCTTTAGTCTCTAAAAGGTTCCATAAAATTGAGAGGAGTACTCTCAAATAGAGACAACTTCATCTATTTTCTAATTCTATAAACACCAAATTACACTCGGTGGAATCTCGGGCTTGAGGGTCATCTCCGGTAGTACAACTACTGCTTCGGTTGTTGTATCCTGGAAACAGACCGTCTGAGAGGAGGCGTGAAATCTGTTTTAAGGGCCCCGTGTCTAACACGATCCTCAACCAAAACCGTCAACGATTTTTTGCTTGTCTTGCAGCGAAGTTTCGAACAAGAAGGTGTGGTTGAAGTTTTCCAAAGACGTCGACCTGAATCAAGATAGGTACAATTAAATTGTATTAAGTTAATTTATTTAGTTCATGTAACCGGTATTGTACTAGTTGAATTTCCCACAAATAACGAGAGTCTCGTTATTATTTATTACATATTTTGTAATATATTTTATTTAAAAGTGAACCTAGTTCCTACAATCTTAAAACAGACTTTCCTGAAGATTGTTACCAAAACAATCCCTTCTCTATGAGGATTTAGGTTCACGAAAGTTAAAATATTAATTGAGATTTTGCAAAAATCTTGTAATATTTTTTGGGAAATTTTTCTTTAGTACAACAAGGCGGATTAATTTTTATGATTGGAGTACAATCTTTAATCCGAATACCATGTTACTAAACGAACTTTTTGATTCAAGTTTTGGTGTTCGTGTTTAGAGAAACAAAACCTTTTACAAAATAACATGTATTTCAATATGTTTTGAAATACTAAAATTTTTCTAATGAGCGTATTAGAAAAATATATTTTGTAACCCCATACTAAATGTTTGTAACGTTTAATTTATTTCTAACAAGCATGTTAGAAACTATAAATGGTACATTAATGTTGGTTTCAAATGTCTTGAAACATATATATTTTCTAATGAGCATATTAGAAATAATTATTTTATAAATAACAAGTTTTAATATTTCTAACGAGCGTGTTAGAAACGTTAATGTTGAAAAAATAACAAGATTAAAACTTTTTATATATCTAACGAGCGTGTTAGAATTTTTGGATAATATTAAGTTTTAATATCATCTATATATCTAATGAGCGTGTTAGATAAGATGATTGTGTAAAACTAACTAGTTAAAAGACGAGTAGATTTTCTAGCGAGCGTGCTAGAAAATATACATTTAGATTTTCTAACGAGCGTGTTAGAAAAGATTACTATTCCAAATAATTACGGCGAGTGTGTTGGAGAAAATTATTTTGGATAATAATTAACCTTGTAACGGTTTCGTTTAGACCTTAAACTTTCTAATGAGGGAGTTAGAAACAGTTTATTTCACATAAATTTTAAAACGGTTTCGTTTTTGTTTGTTTCTAATGAGCGTATTGGAAATAGTTTATTTTATAACCTTCAAAACAAAATTCCAATCGTTATTTCTAACGAGCGTTTAGAAATCATGTAACGATGTTGGCAATTGGTTATTTCTAACAAGCGGGTTAGAAAACATTTATTTAAAAAAAGGCTTATGGCTGGCTGTAGGAACTAGGTTCACTTTTAAATAAAATATATTACAAAATATGTAATAAATAATAACGAGACTCTCGTTATTTGTGGGAAATTCAACTAGTACAATACCGGTTACATGAACTAAATAAATTAACCTAATACAATTTAATTGTACCTATCTTGATTCAAGTGACGTCTTTGGAAAACTTCAACCACACCTTCTTGTTCGAAACTTCGCTGCAAGACAAGCAAAAATCGTTGACGGTTTTGGTTGAGGATCGTGTTAGACACGAGGCCCTTAAAACAGATTTCGCGCCTCCTGTCAGACGGTCTGTTTCCAGGATACAACAACCAAGCAGTAGTTGTACTGCCGGAGATGACCCTCAAGCCCGAGATTCCACGAGTGTAATTTGGTGTTTATAGAATTAGAAAATAGATGAAGTTGTCTCTATTTGAGAGTACTCCTCTCATTTTATGGAACCTTTTAGAGACTAAAGAGAGTGTCGATTTTCTCTTATCTTTAGTATGAACCACCAAGTTCATATATATACACTCATAGTTTTAACCTCATTAAAACTAGTAATAACAAGACATTAATCTTGTCATAACTAAAACATTAATCTTGTAATAAACAAGATAATGAATATGGATTTAATCTCTAATTAAATGGACTTAAGTGGTTAGTCAAAAACGGTCATATTCATCATGACAGAATTAAACGTGTTGAAACCGTTTAGACATTAACTATAGTGGTTGACCAATTTGACTGGCCGCTCGTGCGCGCAGGTGAACCTGCGCAAGGCTACTGTTCGACCGGCACTTCGTCTCGCGCCACATGGAGTCCACGGACTCGTGCTATTCGAAAGCCGCAGGTCCTGCGCCTTTTAGACTTGCACGCAAATTTGCTCCTCCGCCGTCGTAGCCAATGACAGGTGCATAAGGAACTTGCGCCACACGCCTACGCCACCCAAGGTGCGCCATAAGCTGAGCTGCCACCCGCCATGTAGCTGACCACACGCTCATGGACAAAAAACAATTGCGGCTCGCGGCGTTGCGCCTATCGCTCATGCCATGCGCGTGTGCAAGTTAGGGTGTCGCGCACCTTTGGGGTCCCACTAGTGTTTGCCTTTAAGGAAACAATATACAAGGAGTGCTCCTCCTTATAAACCACTTTAAGTTTTGTCATCCTACCTATGTGGGACAAGTTGACAAAGCTTAATCCATTTTTCTCATTTTATTTGTTCCAAACATACAACTTCAAGCTTCGATATCTCATTCATCTTAGCTCCATTTTGGACATAATTTGGTTCGTTATGAAGCTTTCACAACGTAGAACACAAATCCACAAAATAATTATTTATACAACACATATATAAATATTATTATTGGTGTCCAAAATATTTAGTGAAAAACTCATTTTCACTAAAATTTCCAACAATCCCCCACATGAATGGAGATCGACTAAAACACACAAAATTCCCCGATGAAAACTCGACAGTCGGGTATTGCAGGATAGGTAGGTGTAGCCTTTGAACCTTCCTTTGTGAAGCATACTTAGTCTACTAGGGTTTTGTAGACGTGATGTCCTTGAACAACCCCCCATTTGTGTAAACGACAGTATACATTCACACAATACTTTCCCTAGCCGAGCCATCTCCTCATGTATGTGTCCAATAATGGTCATGGAACACTTTCCTGGTTCTGCGGGAGCTCTAGGAATTGTGCCATAATTCCATTCGAAGCGACCACACTTCTCTCCAACATAGGTGATTTCCCTTTGAATCATTAAAAGTATTATGGTTTACTATGATTTACACAAATCATTTAACCACATATTATGCTTACCATCACAACATTGTCACTGAATATTATACGAATGGACTAGGATGTATTTAAACACCCTTTTATAGTTTAGGGGGAGATATAAATATATATACTAGCTCATATATAAACATATATACTAGCTTTGCCCCCACAGTGACTGCCCGTCGGTTCATGATTAAGTTGCCATATTGAACCTAGATCTTGGGATCTCCAGTCAACTAGGTTAGGTTTCCCTCATGTTCCTTTTTCCATGGCTTTAGTCCCATTCCCCAACTTGATCTCTCATCAACCCACTGGTTGTTGGATCCAAAATCAATTGTTGACTTCGCTCAGTCAACAATGATAAGTGAGATCAGTTGTTCTAACGTGTTCTTGACTCGCTAGTCAGTTTTGCCTTTAGTTTATTCATAAGACTTATAACTCGTGATCTCAACTTGGATCTAGTTATTTAACCTGTCTTTAGAATGACATGAAACTCAATTCATGGCTAGAAGCGTTTCCATCATGCCTTTGGTATCTAACCAATTGGCATTCGAGTCCAATCTACTCGATTGACTCCACATAACCATTGTGTACTTCACTTGGTCATGTGTTTGCAATATATATTAGGATTGCTAAAATCCTTATTGCCAAACCTTCCATATTCAAATGCAAGTCACCCCCTCATTTAAGTGTAATTGGATAGCATCCAAATGGGGTGATGAAAGGTTCTCCCTTTCATTTTGAGTTTGAGAAAACTTCTCAACTACCATTTCTACATACCCTAGAGGGTTTGTTTCTTAAATGGCTCCTCCCCCACATTGCTTGCATTTAATTAAGACTGAGTAATATCACTCTTGATGACTTTTTAGACCCGCGTGATAGGATAAAATTATCATATCTTTTTGTCAATGCAGCCATCCAATTATATTACTTTACTCAGATTAATATTGCTCAAAAGAGCTTTTGAGCTATACGAGTTCTTCACATATGAAACCAGATGGAATCATTATCAATGATCTATGTTTTAGCGCAAAATTCATTCTTATGTCATCACATATTTTGAATGTTTAAAGTTTATTTAATCTCCGTCGAGCATATAAATTAACAAGTATTAGTCTAGCATGCTTTAGACCACAATACTCTAGCATGTGAACAGAAGATGCATCATTCTGATTCTTCACAGTCTTAAGAGATAACGCACTATCTCTTCAAACATTCGTTTCTTAGTTTAGACACAATAATGAAATTTTATTTCACCATTCCAAAACCATCGGTTTTAGGAAAGTCTCAAACCATAGTTAACTCCCTCCATTAGGATCATAACTCGCTTGCCTTTTATCTCAAAGGCTTCACCATTGACTTCATAAGGACTTAAATATAAGTCTTAATCCAAGTCACTTTGATGAACGATCTTTGTATAAAATCACTCGAGTCTTGAGATATAGTCAATTAGATTGACTCTCAACAACAAAGCATTCACTATGCCTATAGTGGTATATACAATTACGTTGTTGTTTCGTTAATACCATGTATTGGGATACTCTCCCAAATTAAGGACAAACCCTCCACATAGTTTAAATAACATTGATGGTGGTAGAAGCATCTACATGTCCATCACTACTGTAAATTTAGCTTAATAAATTTGCTAAATTTATTAAAATCATTTACAATAATAACATATATTTCTTTCATATGTTATACTCTTCGAAACTTACATGTGCATTTCCATGTTGATGCTCTCAACATTAGATGACATATCTCGTTTCCGTGTATTTCATCTCAACCAGTTACCACGTTTCTCACGAAGTCATTATCGTTTGATGTTTGATTAGTGACTTATTACATAAGTCATGATCACAACCCGCTCGTTGTGTTCGTGTAAATTACTTTTTACACTTTGTATCAAAACATGTATCCTTTTGACAAATTTTTAGTATCCAAAATGAAGATTTATCTTTTATTATATTTTAATCCATTTGTTTATGTAAAATAAACCCAAATGGTAGTTCATGATTTTAAATATAATAAAAGTGAACATATATAAAAACGGATACACCAATGATATCTAAACATCAAATTCCAAAGTGTTATTATCTTCAACACTTTCGACCGAAATAAACACAATTATATCGGTTCGTGTCATGTTTTGAGGTACTCCCTCAATGGAATACATATAACTTGTTTCATCTTGAAACACTAAACTTGAAAATCACAAGTTGTCCAAAATAAAAATTAACTTCTCGCAAGTACTTGAACAACTTATTATATCCATAACAGTATTGAGTTTTTTTCACCAAATAGTCTTCTGAGACTATTATATGGTTCAAGACGAAATACTTTTCATGGGAGCATCGAATCACTTAAAAATCGCAAAGATATGTTTTATTCATTCAAAACATTTGTCGTCTTTGCAAGTGTTTTATAAAATTAAACTATATATGTTTATGTTTTGATTACAAATCAAGAAAAATAAACCTTATCATAGTTTATTAAATAAAACAATTTCAAACTCGCTCGTTTGAAAATAAAACGAATACATATCGTTTTAATAATGGTTTATCATATTTAACCGTTTCTAACCCGCTCGTTAGAAAGTAAACGATTACAAATCGTTAAAATGAGTAGTTTCCAAGAGAAACGATTCGAATACGCACATTAGAACTTGAACGTTTAACAAACATTCAAAATATTTGGTTCTATATATTAAACTGTTTCTAACGAGCTCTTTAGAAATAAAACGAATACACATATTCTCATAAGCCAGTTTTGGTTTATTTAAATGAACGTTTTCTAACACACTCGTTAGAAATAAACATAAACCTTTTCTAACACGCTCGTTAGAAATTTAAATAGACACACTTATTGCCATAAGCCTTTTCTAAATAAATGTTTTTTAACCCACTTGTTAGAAATAACCAATTGCCAAAATCGTTACATGATTTCTAACACGCTCGTTAGAAATAACGATTGCAATTTTGTTTTGAAGTTTATAAAAATAAACTTTTTCCAATACGCTCATCAGAAATAAACAAAAACGAAACCGTTTTAAAATTTATGTGAAATAAACCGTTTCTAACTCCCTCATTAGAAAGTTTAATGTTTAAACGAAACCGTTAAAAGGTTAATTATTATCCAAAATAATTGTCTCCAACATGCTCGTCAGTAATTATTTGGAATAGTAATCTTTTCTAACACGCTCGTTAGAAAATCTAAACGTATATTTTCTAGCACGCTCGCTAGAAAATCTACTCGTCTTTTAACTAGTTAGTTTTACACAATCATCTTATCTAACACGTGTAACATTTGTGTAAATCGGGTTTCGAAAACCCGCCCCAAGTTCTCAATCGAAATGTATTCATTTGTGCCGGGTGATTTTTGTTGTTTACTGTTTGATATATTAGAATTCGTTTGTTCGAAATAACTTGAATAAAATAAAATAAATAACCCAATCAAATATTAAATAATCATAATTAATAAATAGTTTAACTTATAATAGAAAAAAAAATTAATAATAAATAAAAATGGGCGAGCCGGGGATCGAACCCGGGTTCCCCGGGTAAAACACACACCATCAGCACCGCTACGCTGCACACACTAATTGTGATATTTGTCGAACCTTATTTCTTTTATGTTCACAATAAAAGAACCTGCAACACCCGCGGATTCCCCTCGCCGGAAATCTCGGCAATCAACGCGTTTTACCTTTAGGATCACAACTGTCCGGGTCTATATTCGGTAAACTCCTTGATTGATCGCTGACATTTGACTCGAAATCATAGTAATCGGAGCCTCAAACATCCCTATAAATACTGGTCGATTGTCCCTCAATCCGAACTCGCTCACTTCTTCTGTTCTCACTCTAATCACCTCAGTCGTCGGAAACTTGTTCCACCGGAGAACCACTGAGGCGTCGGAAC
The DNA here is from genome assembly GCA_947069175.1 of Scalesia atractyloides. NCBI lineage: Eukaryota > Viridiplantae > Streptophyta > Magnoliopsida > Asterales > Asteraceae > Scalesia > Scalesia atractyloides. The sequence continues at coordinate 21,649,528 of CAMTDV010000024.1, forward strand.
CCATTCACCGGAATCACCAGTACCGGCATTCGGTAGTTTTCCTGTCTTATCCTTGTTAAGTTTTCTTAAATTAGCATCGTATACATTCAATTGATAAAATCACAAAGAATCAGGGAATCGATTCAGGCGGGTAAATTTTTATTCAAACGAAGAAGACGAAGTCAACAAGCATATCTGTAAAATAAAAACTTGTATTTTAAACGGGTTAGACACACAGTCCAGCGGTGGACTGTGTGCATTTTATACATACGATACAGAGTTCGAGTCCATGCTCAATCACTGAACCAGTGATTTTTTTAAACAACTTTTTAAGAGACCACTGTCAGAACGTCACTGGTATATAAAGATAATAAACATCGGAGTCTTTAACAGGTTAGACACCCAGCCCAACGGTTGGGCTGGGAGCACACTAATCACGAGGTCTAGGGTTCGAGACTTCACTGTCTCAACCGGCTTTGAAGATTTACAAATCTTTTTAAATATAAATAAATTCTTTATTAACCTAACTAGTATATAAATATAATTAAAATTGATATTATTTCGGGTTAGACACGTAGCTCAGTTGGTAGAGCTGCGTGCACACATACGGGAGGTCACGGGTTCGAACCTCACACGCTGCCTGAATTACATGCTATCCGACCGGTCAGACCCGGTCAGACCTGACAAGGTCAACTTATTTTTAATTTTTGTTTTCTTATTTTTTTATATTAAATTGAAAAATTATTTAAAAATACTTAAAAATAAGATTCCTAAGGTTAAAAATTTGCATTAAACTCACAAAAATAAATCTAAAAATCTCATTAAGAGCACTAATTAAAAATATTAATCTCAAATAAAATTTATTTATTTATCGAATTATTTCGTTATTATTTAGGTTAGTTTTCCCTCGTCGTTGAATCATAAATTCGTGCACATTCATCGTCATCAAGGAACGCACCCACTGTGAGTGAATCTCTACTAATTCCCCGTTTTAATCATGTTTTGGGGTGTATCATGTGTCGTACTATTCCTTTATTTTATCTAAACACATGTGCATATATCATTCCGTGCATCAAATGTGTATCGATTGTTGTGTGATTTATATGTAGATTAAATTTATCATTTCAGTATACGCATTTCATTAGGCCCATCATTTTCCCGTGGGATACGGGTTGAGCATCAGGTGCCTCATTAGATCGGCTCGTTTGATTGAGCCTTGATCTCAAATTCATCATCATTCACGTCATATATTCATCCAAAGTGGTTTGTGATTGTTTACATATATACGTTTGCTCACCTATGATTAATGCACGAATTTTCTTTAATGAATAAAACAAGCAATTATTTAAAATGTTTTATCAAGGTTCACTCACCAACTTTTGTTGACCCAAAATCTCCCCTGTTTTACACATGATACAGGCGATCCAGTTGAGGAAAAAAACACTTAGGATGGCCTAGAATAATAAACAAGTTAATGCTTTGGAATGAACGTTTAGTTTTGTTTTCCTTGTAATTGTATGAATTTTGTTTATTGGATATTTTAGTTTGTAATTTTGAATTTAATAAATATGAAACTTCTTAGTAAATATCATGAGCTTTGGTGATAACCCAATTATGCCCCGACTTTTATTCCGTTGCGGGTCGGGGTGTGACAACACGCTCATTAGATATATAGATGATATTAAAACTTATTATTCTATAAAAATTCTAACACGCTCGTTAGATATATAAAAGTTTTAATCTTGTTATTTTTCAACATCAACGTTTCTAACACGCTCGTTAGAAAATATTAAAACTTGTTATTTTATAAAATAATTATTTCTAATATGCTCATTAGAAAATATATATGTTTCAAGACATTTGAAACCAACATTAATGCACCATTTATAGTTTCTAACATGCTTGTTAGAAATAAATTAAACGTTACAAAAATTTAGTATGGGGTTACAAAATATATTTGTCTAATACGCTCATTAGAAATATTTTAGTATTTAAAAACATAATGAAATACATGTAATTTTGTAAAGGTTCGGTTTCTCTAAACACGAACACCAAAACTTGAATCAAAAAGTTCGTTTAGTAACACGGTATTCGGATTAAAGATTGTACTCCAATCATAAAAATTAATCCGCCTTGTTGTACTAAAGAAAAATTTCCCAAAAAATATTACAAGATTTTAGCAAAATCTCAATTAATATTTTAACTTTCGTGAACCTAAATCCCCGTAGAGAAGGGATTTAAGATTGCGGTAACAATCTTCAGGAAAGTCTGTTTTAAGATTGTAGGAACTAGGTTTACTTTTAAATAAAAATATATTAGAAAATACGTAATAAATAATAACGAGACTCTCGTTATTTGTGGGAAATTCAACTAGTACAATACCGGTTACATGAACTAAATAAATTAATGTAATACAATTTAATTGTACCTATCTTGATTCAAGTCGACGTCTTTGGAACACTTCAACCACACCTTCTTGTTCGAAACTTCGCTGCAAGACAAGCAAAAATCGTTGACGGTTTTGGTTGAGGATCGTGTTAGACACGGGGCCCTTAAAACAGATTTCGCGCCTCCTCTCAGACGGTCTGTTTCCAGGATACAACAACCGAAGCAGTATTTGTACTGCCGGAGATGACCCCCAAGCCCGAGATTCCACCGAGTGTAATTTGGTGTTTATAGAATTAGAAAATTGATGAAGTTGTCTCTATTAGAGAGTACTCCTCTCAATTTTATGGAACCTTTAGAGACTAAAGAGAGTGTCGATTTTCTCTTATCTTTAGTATGAACCACCAAGTTCATATATATACACTCATAGTTTTAACCTCATTAAAACTAGTAATAAACAAGACATTAATCTTGTCATAACTAAAACATTAATCTTGTAATAAAAAAAGATAATGAATATGAATTTAATCTCTAATTAAATGGATTAAGTGGTTAGTAAAAAACGATCATATTCATCATGACAGAATTAAACGTGTTGAAACTGTTTAGACATTAACTATAGTGGTTGACCAATTTGACTGGCCGCTCGGCGCGCAGGTGAACCGCAAAGGCTACTGTCCGACCGGCACTTCGTGTCGCGCCACATGGAGTCCGCGGACTCGTGCTATTCGAAAGCCGCATGTCCTGGGCCTTTTAGACTTGCGCGCAAATTTTTCCTTCGCCGTCGTAGCCAATGACAGGCGCATAAGGAACTTGGCGCCTGCGCCTACGCCACCCAGGTGCGCCATAAGCTGAGCTGCCACCCGCCATGTAGCTGACCACACGCTCATGGACAAAAAACAATTGAGGCTCGCGGCGTTGCGCCCATCGCTCATGCCATGCGCGTTTGCAAGTTAGTGTGTCGTGCACCCTTTGGGGTACCACTAGTGTTTGCCTTTAAGGAAACAATATACAAACTCCTTATAAACCACTTTAAGTTTTGTCATCCCACCTATGTGGGACAAGTTGACAAAGCTTAATCCATTTTTCTCATTTTATTTGTTCCAAACATACAATTTCAAGCTTCGATATCTCATTCATCTTAGCTCCATTTTGGATATTCTATGTTGTGAAAGCTTCATAACGAACCAAATTATGTCCAAAATGGAGTTAAGATGAATGAGATATCGAAGCTTGAAGTTATATGTTTGGAACAAATAAAATGAGAAAAATGGATTAAGCTTTGTCAACTTGTCCCACATAGGTGGGATGACAAAACTTAAAGTGGTTTATAAGGAGTAGCACTCCTTATATATTGTTTCCTTAAAGGCAAACATTAGTGTGACCCCAAAGGGTGCGCGACACCCTAACTTGCGCACGCGCATGGCATGAGTGATGGGCGCAAGCCGCGAGCCGCAATTGTTTTTTTTCCATGAGGAGCTAAGATGAATGAGATATCGAAGCTTGAAGTTGTATGTTTGGAACAAATAAAATGAGAAAAATGGATTAAGCTTTGTAAACTTGTCCCACATAGGTGGGATGACAAAACTTAAAGTGGTTTATAAGGAGGAGCACTCCTTGTATATTGTTTCCTTAAAGGCAAACACTAGTGTGACCCCAAAGGGTGCGCGACACCCTAACTTGCGCACGCGCATGGCATGAGCGATGGGCGCAACGCCGCGAGCCGCAATTGTTTTTTGTCCATGAGTGTGTGGTCAGCTACATGGCAGGTGGCAGCTCAGCTTATGGCGCACCTTGGGTGGCGTAGGCGCATGGCGCAAATTCCTTATGCGCCTGTCATTGGCTACGATGGCGGAGGAGCAAATTTGCGCGCAAGTCTAAAAGGCGCAGGACCTGCGGCTTTCGAATAGCGCGAGTCCACAGACTCCATGTGGCGCGACACGAAGTGCCGGTCGGACAGTAGCGTTGCGCGGGTTCACCTGCTCGTGTGAGCGGCCAGTCAAATTGGTCAACCACTATAGTTAATGTCTAAACGGTTTCAACACGTTTAGTTCTGTCATGGTGAATATGACAATTTTTGACTAACCACTTAAGTCCATTTAATTAGAGATTAAATCCATATTCATTATCTTGTTTATTACAAGATTAATGTTTTAGTTATGACAAGATTAATGTCTTGTTTATTACTAGTTTTAATGAGGTTAAAACTATGAGTGTATATATATGAACTTGGTGGTTCATACTAAAGATAAGAGAAAATCGACACTCTCTTTAGTCTCTAAAAGGTTCCATAAAATTGAGAGGAGTACTCTCAAATAGAGACAACTTCATCTATTTTCTAATTCTATAAACACCAAATTACACTCGGTGGAATCCCGGGCTTGAGGGTTATCTCCGGCAGTACAACTACTGCTTCAGTTGTTGTATCCTGGAAACAGACCGTCTGAGAGGAGGCGTGAAATCTGTTTTAAGGGCCCCGTGTCTAACACGATCCTCAACCAAAACCGTCAACGATTTTTGCTTGTCTTGCAGCGAAGTTTCGAACAAGAAGGTGTGGTTGAAGTTTTCCAAAGACGTCGACTTGAATCAAGATAGGTACAATTAAATTGTATTTTACATTAATTTATTTAGTTTATGTAACCGGTATTGTACTAGTTGAATTTCCCACAAATAACGAGAGTCTCGTTATTATTTATTACATATTTTGTAGTATATTTTATTTAAAAGTGAACCTAGTTCCAACAGTTATTAGTTTTATAAACATCATAACTAAATTTAAGTTATATATTGATGTTAATAAACAACTGTCATTTAAAACAAAATAATATACTTCATAACCAGGCATCTGGTTTGTGTAAGTTATCCATTTCGTCACATATATACTTGTTTATGGTTTTCTACAATGTGGAAACCTTGAGTTTCTTGTTTTAAGTTGTTGAGTTGGTTGATGTAGGTCAATGGTATGATAATGGATGTTATCTCTGATCCTTAGTTTGGAATATATTTGTTTACCTATTTAACAATGGTACACTATTGTTGTTGGACAAGTAGGCAAAGATCAATTCAAATAATTTCAAAAAGGGTTAGCGTCGCAGCTTGTTGCCTGTTTACCATCTATCACGATATAAATTCATTTTATTAGCTTAACAATTGCAATACATAAATAATGTGATAACATTTCTCATGATCTTTACATTCATGACAATATATCATACAATAAATATGATTAAATTTTGTTCATCACCTGGATGAAAGGCTCAACTGGATTGGCATTGAGCCAGCTACATTAATTAATAATTTTTATTTTTTTTGCCAAGTGGCTTCTGGTCGGCATAGGATGATGATCAAGGCTTTGGATCTCTAAAGTAATCAAGTATGAAACCTAAATCAAGGGGGTTTTCCTACACTGGTGAATTTCCTCCTCGATGGTGTTCCTTGGTGAGTCAGGCCAGGAGCGTCTCGGAAGACTCACTCGGGTAGCGTGGTTAGTTCCAAACATTGTTAAAAACACAATTTTTATTTTTAAAATAAGGTCTATTGCGATGACAACTCGTTACTAAAAAAGAAACCAATTTGATCTTTTTTATTTAACCTGGAACCCTATGGCTCGACACGTTATTGCTATATATAGGGTGAAATTTAACTAATTAATTATATATCTTTTTAGTTTGTTATTTATGATGACAAACCTATAATGACGATTGGTCGTCGGCAAAGGGTAACCTTTAGAGACAACGAAAAGGCGATGGCTTTTGCCACCTACAGTGACAATCCAATGGTGACGAACTGATCGGCGGCGACATGTCGTCGGCAAACCTAGAGTGTCGACATGCCGTCGCTATAGCCATGACTTTTTTTTAGATTCGTCTATAATTTCATGTTTTGTTTGCTTTCTTTGTCTATACTCTAGTATCTTCCTCGGGAATGGTTTGGTTGATAAATTTTCTATGCTGTTCTACAAATCTCCTTGAAGGGAATTGTGGTGGAGCTGGCCAATCAAATTTTACAAACAAGTTCCCTGACTAGCTATACTTTGACCGCATGTGTCATAGCCTGTTCTAGTTATGCAGTAAACAGATTCAATAATATCGCCTGCTCCAATTATTTGTCAACGTGAACTGCTATATTTTGACCACATATAAATTTAGGGTAAAAATCTTGTACAAACAGTCGTACAAAACCTATGAAAGGCATGAGAAAGTAAAAAAAAAAGGCTGGTGACATTTTCGCAATTATTTTACTCGTAATTACTTTTCACGATCAAAATTACCCTTACAAGATTAAAATTACCCTACAAGATCAAAATTAAAGATCATTTGTGACTAATTATGAAGCTCTATAAATTTACCCTACAAGATCATAATGATCAACATTACTCTACAAGATCATTTGTAGAGTAATTATGATACTTTACAAAATTACCCTACAGGATCAAAATTACCCTACAATGTCATGTTACAAAATTACCCTACAAGATCAAAATTACTTTACAAAATCATTTATAGGGTAATTTTGATAATTACTCATAGAGTAAATAATTATGAAAATGCCACCATGTTTTACTAACCTTTCCATGCCTTTCATACGTTTTGCACAATAAAGCTATTTTTATTTAATCTTTTGCCTATAAATTTATACAAACCATACTTTCTTTTCCATATTTATGTTTATATTTGTAAAATAGTATATGAAAAATGTAATCATATTAAACGGGTGTACCTATTGGCACACCAATGTGCCTATATGCACACCAAACCCTAATCAAATATGCCTTTACCTACGCTGCGTATAGACCTATACGCAGCGTATAGGGTTACCCCTATACGCTGCGTATAGTTTGCATGTGTTTCAGAGCCTTATCACCAATCATAGCCTGTATGCAGTAAACAAATTCAATAATATCGCCTGCTCCAATTATGTGTCAACGTGAACTGCTATATTTTGACCACACATAAATTTAGGGTAAAAATCCTGTACAAACAGTCGTACAAAACCTACGAAAGGCATGAGAAAGTAAAAAAAACGCGGTGACATTTTCGCAATTATTTTACTCGTAATTACTTTTCACGGTCGAAATTACCCTTACAAGATTAAAATTATCCTACAAGATCAAAATTATTTTAAAAGATCATTTGTAGACTAATTATGAAGCTCTATAAATTTACCCTACAAGATCAAAGTGATCAAAATTACCTTACAAGATCATTTGTAGACTAATTATATACAAGATCAACATTACCCTACAAGATCATTTATAGAGTAATTACGATACTTTATAAAATTACCTTCAGGATCAAAATTACCCTACAAGATCATATTACAAAATTGCCCTACAAGATCAAAATTACCTTACAAAATCATTTGTAGGGTAATTTTGATAATTACTCATAGAGTAAATAATTATGAAAATGCCACCGTGTTTTACTAACCTTTTCGTGTCTTTCGTACGTTTTGAACAATAAAGCTATTTGTATTTAATCTTTTGCCTATAAATTTATACAAACGATACTTTCTTTTCCAATTTTATGTTTATATTTGTAAAATAGTATATGAAAAATGTAATCATATTAAACGGGTGTACCTATTGGCACACCAATGTGCCTATATGCACACCAAACCCTAATCAAATATGCCTTTACCTACGCTGCGTATAGACCTATACGCAGCGTATAGGGTTACCCCTATACGCTGCGTATAGTTTGCATGTGTTTCAGAGCCTTATCACCAATCATAGCCTGTATGCAGTAAACAAATTCAATAATATCGCCTGCTCCAATTATGTGTCAACGTGAACTGCTATATTTTGACCACATATAAATTTAGGGTAAAAATCCTGTACAAACAGTCGTACAAAACCTACGAAAGGCATGAGAAAGTAAAAAAAACGCGGTGACATTTTCGCAATTATTTTACTCGTAATTACTTTTCACGATCGAAATTACCCTTACAAGATTAAAATTATCCTACAAGATCAAAATTATTTTAAAAGATCATTTGTAGACTAATTATGAAGCTCTATAAATTTACCCTACAAGATCAAAGTGATCAAAATTACCTTACAAGATCATTTGTAGACTAATTATATACAAGATCAACATTACCCTACAAGATCATTTATAGAGTAATTACGATACTTTATAAAATTACCCTTCAGGATCAAAATTACCCTACAAGATCATATTACAAAATTGCCCTACAAGATCAAAATTACCTTACAAAATCATTTGTAGGGTAATTTTGATAATTACTCATAGAGTAAATAATTATGAAAATGCCACCGTGTTTTACTAACCTTTTCGTGTCTTTCGTACGTTTTGAACAATAAAGCTATTTGTATTTAATCTTTTGCCTATAAATTTATACAAACGATACTTTCTTTTCCAATTTTATGTTTATATTTGTAAAATAGTATATGAAAAATGTAATCATATTAAACGGGTGTACCTATTGGCACACCAATGTGCCTATATGCACACCAAACCCTAATCAAATATGCCTTTACCTACGCTGCGTATAGACCTATACGCAGCGTATAGGGTTACCCCTATACGCTGCGTATAGTTTGCATGTGTTTCAGAGCCTTATCACCAATCATAGCCTGTATGCAGTAAACAAATTCAATAATATCGCCTGCTCCAATTATGTGTCAACGTGAACTGCTATATTTTGACCACATATAAATTTAGGGTAAAAATCCTGTACAAACAGTCGTACAAAACCTACGAAAGGCATGAGAAAGTAAAAAAAACGCGGTGACATTTTCGCAATTATTTTACTCGTAATTACTTTTCACGATCGAAATTACCCTTACAAGATTAAAATTATCCTACAAGATCAAAATTATTTTAAAAGATCATTTGTAGACTAATTATGAAGCTCTATAAATTTACCCTACAAGATCAAAGTGATCAAAATTACCTTACAAGATCATTTGTAGACTAATTATATACAAGATCAACATTACCCTACAAGATCATTTATAGAGTAATTAGATACTTTATAAAATTACCCTTCAGGATCAAAATTACCCTACAAGATCATATTACAAAATTGCCCTACAAGATCAAAATTACCTTACAAAATCATTGTAGGGTAATTTTGATAATTACTCATAGAGTAAATAATTATGAAAATGCCACCGTGTTTTACTAACCTTTTCGTGTCTTTCGTACGTTTTGCACAATAAAGCTATTTGTATTTAATCTTTTGCCTATAAATTTATACAAACGATACTTTCTTTTCCAATTTTATGTTTATATTTGTAAAATAGTATATGAAAAATGTAATCATATTAAACGGGTGTACCTATTGGCACACCAATGTGCCTATATGCACACCAAACCCTAATCAAATATGCCTTTACCTACGTTGCGTATAGACCTATACGTTGCATATAGTTTGCATGTGTTTCAGAGCCTTATCACCAATCATTGCACAAAAAACTAGGGTTTATATACGCTGCGTATATAAACCATAAGAATTTTTGGGGTACCATCAGAATTTTTGGGGTCATATAGGTGGGTTTAAGCATCAGTTTTTTTCACAAAGTTTATATATGCTGCGTATAGGTCTATACGCAGCGTATATAAAGGGTAATTTTTTATAGAAACATTTAGACAATATGAATCATTTTAGAAAAATTTTATAAAAAAATAAGTTTTCTATTTTAAATAAATTAAAAAGAGAGTATTTCTTACAAACTTTTTTATACAACATTAATTATTTACGATAAATATAGTATAAGGCTCGTATAGAACTATAGATGTAGTATCGTAGGGATATACGATACTACTACACTCTACGATACATACATATGATATAACACCTGTATAGGCCTATAGGTGTAGTATAGGCTCGTATAGAACTATAGATATAGTATCGCAGGCCTATACGAGACTTATAATACGTACACTATACGATACGATACGGGACCTATACAAGACTTATACTACACCATATGATAAGATACTGTATGATACTACACCTATAGTCCTATACGAGACGATACTACACATATATGCCTATACATGACATATACTACACCATAAGATACAATAGGATAGGATAGGATAAGATACATATTATATTAAACGTATAGGCCTATACGAGATTTATACATATAGATACGATACTACATCAGTTCTATACGATACGATACTATATGATACGATATAACACCCGTATAGGCCTATAGGTGTAGTATAGGACTATAGGTGTGGTTTAGGTCCCGTGTAGGCCTATAGGCATATACAAGACCCACAGGGAATCTATACGAGACTTATACTATACACTATACAATATGGTACGATGCAATATGATACGATACTATAGGATACCATACAACACCCGTATAAGCTTATAGATGTATCATAAGTCCTTTATTGTCCTAGAGGTGTAGTTTAGGTCCCGTATAGGCCTGTAAGCACATACAAAACCTATAGGGAACCTATACGAGACTTAAACTATACACTATGCGATACGATGTAATACGATACTATAGGATACCATACAACACCCGTATAAGCTTATAGGTGTATCATAAGTCCTTTATTGGCCTAGAGGTGTAGTTTAGGTCCCGTATAGGTGTATAGGCACATGCAAAACCTATAGGGAACCTATACGAGACTTAAACTATACACTATACGATACGATGCAATACGATACGATACTATAGGATACCATACAACACCCGTATAAGCTTATAGGTGTATCATAAGTCCTTTATTGGCCTAGAGGTGTAGTTTAGGTCCCGTATAAGCGTATAGGCACATACAAAACCTATAGGGAACCTATACGAGACTTAAACTATACACTATACGATACGATGCAATACTATACTATAGGATACCATACAACACACAACACACGTATAAGCCTACAAGTGTATCATAAGTCCTTTAAGCCCCTATAGGTGTAGTTTAGGTCCCGTATAGGCCTATAGGCACATACCATACCTATACGAGGTTTATACTACACTATATGATACGATAAGACATCCATAGGCGTATACGAGACCTATATTATACGTACTACACGATAAAATACTTAACAATGTTTTTAATTTATTTATTTTAAAAAAATTACTTATTATAAAAGTTTGTTTAAAACGATAAACAATGTATCACAATGTTTCTTAAAAAAACCCTTTATATAAGCTGCGTGTAGACCTGTACGCAGCATATATAAAGGGTCAAAAACACAATTTTACCCATGCTTTAGGGTGCGTATATCCAAGGGTAAAATGGTCTTTTTGACCCAACGCAACGTATAGGCCTATACGCGGCGTATATAAAGGGTCAAAAAGACCATTTTATCCCTGAATTGGGGGTTGTATGGAGTCTAAATCAGGGGTAAAATGGGTTTTTTGACCATTTATATATGCTGCGTATAGGTCTATACGCAGCATATATAAAGGGTCAAAAAACTCATTTTACCACACAATTTTACCACATATTTGGGGTTAAAAAAACAACCCTTTATATATGCTGCGCATAGAGCTATATGCAGCATATATAAAGGGTCAAAAAACCCATTTTACCCTTGCCTTAGGCTGCGTATAGCCCCTAATCCAAGGGTAAAATGGTCTTTTTGACCCTACGCAGCGTATAGGCCTATACGCGGCATATATAAAGGGTCAAAAAGACAATTTTACCCCTGCTTGGGGGGGGGCTATACGCAGCCCAAATCAAGGGTAAAATTGTGTTTTTGACCCTTTATATATGCTGCGTATAGGTCTATACGCAGCGTATATAAAGGGTTTTTTTTAGAAACATTTTGACAATATTAATCATTTTAGAAAAGTTTTATAACAAAGTAAGTTTTCTATTTTAAATAAATTAAAAAGCAAGTATTTCTTACAAAGTTTTTTTACAACATTAATCATTATTATATGATATATATAGTATAAGGCTTGTATAGAACTATATAGTAACATAGGCATATAAGATACTTATACTACACTATACGATATGATACTATACGATACTATATGATATAACACATGTATAGGCTGATAGATGTTGTATAGGCCGTGTTTAGAACTATAGATGTAGTATCGTCTCGTATAGTATAGGCCTATACGACACCTAAACTACACATATGATCCTATGTGTGACCTATACTACACCTATAGGCTTATGTGGGACTTATACTACATCCATAGGCCTACGTGGGACCTATACTACATCCATAGGCCTATACGAGACCTATAAGCCTATACGAGACCTATAAAACACTTATACTACACAATATGATAAGATACTATACTACACCTATAGGCCTATACGAGACCATACTACACGTATATGCCTATACATGACTTATACTATACTATACGATACGATAGGGTACAATATTATATTACACGAATAGGCCTATACGAGATTTATACTACACTATATGATACGATACTTCATCCGTAGGCCTATAGGAGACCCATATTATATACTATAAGATAGAATACCTAACAGTGTTTTTACTACATTATACGATACAAAAGGATACAATATTATATTACACGTACAGGCCTTATACGAGATTTATACTACACTATATGATACGATACTCTATCCATAGGCCTATATGAGACCTATATTATATACTATACGGCATAATACCTAAAAATGTTTTACTACATTATACGATACGAAAGGATACAATATGATATTACACGTACATGCCATATACGAGATTTATACTACACTAAATGATACGATACTACATCAGTAGGCGTATACAAGACCTATATTATACGTATTGTACGATAAAATACTTAACAATTTTTTTTATTTATTTATTTTTAAAAAATTACTTATTATAAAAGTTTGTTAAAACGATAAACAATGTATCACAATGTTTCTTAAAAAAAACACCCTTTATATACGCTGCGTATAGGTCTATACGCAACATATATAAGGGACAAAACACATCATATCAGAGGTTCCCTTGGAAATTGAAAAAGGTGGCTATACGCTGCGTATAGGTCTATACGCAGCATATACGTGTAACGCTATACGCTGCGTATAGGTCTATACACAGCGTAGGTAAACCCTAAGTGTACAAATAGGCAGGGTTGGTGTGCAGATAGTTTGAGCCTATTAAATTTAAAGTTATTACCGTATATAATTATAGGGATATTAGTTTCATATGGTGTAATTCTATTTCCCATGTTCATCCTCCCTATATAAAAGGGCTCTATCTCTAGCAGACATAGTATTCAAGGTTCAATTAGTTCCTTCAAGTTTATTAGAGTCACATAATATAAGGGATTATCTTGCAATCATACTATCCAAGGATTAATTCGTTGTATATATCTTTTAAGGTTTATTGGTGTTTAACATGTGATTAGGTTGAATTCAATCTAAATGGCACAACTTGGATTTCAAATTTCCCATTTTCTTTTGTTAAAGAAACAGTATTAAGAGGGGTTTTTAAGAACTTAACTATTTTGATTTCTAACAAATTAAGTAAAAAAACTATTGAATGCATGGGAACCAAGAATATGCATCATCTGAAAGACAGATCATTTCAAACTACAATACTATCATCATGTGCTACAAGTATGTACATGGAAATAAAAGACATTGATGATTGGGTCCCTTAAAATCATGATATGCGATTTGAGTTTCTCCTCCAACATTGTTAGCTTGTTATAGTGCTAGTACCTTGAAGAACCGTAAATCTGCACAAAAGTGATTAGCCAATCATAAATGTTGTTGTAAGAATTTTCCAAATATTCGTCTTAGGTTGTTTGACAGCGTGAGAAAACCCTAGGACTATACGTACCATAGCACGGCATCAATATATTGATTTACCAATTTTAGGCTAGGGTTTTGGCTCGTGATCTTGATTCAGCTAACAATCAAGCAATGGAATTTGTGTTTTAAACGAGATGATTGTAACGTCAAGCACATATAACAGCTGTACTAAGATGTAATGCATAAAACTAGTTAAGCCTAACTGGTACTTGTGGATTTGCAATTACAATACCCTTGTTCATCTACAATGCAAACATATCTCTCCTTACTAGATTTATTGCTAGAGGTTTTTTCAAATACAATTTTGTTTTATAAATAAAGATATGCCAAAACCAAATAAAGATGAATATTTTTAGAAATTGGATCAAACAAATAGACCACTAACTTATGTATGTAACTGAACTTTACAACTTTTATGTTGCAGACTGGGACATATAGAACAGAAGCTTTTGGAGTAAGAGGGAGAAGGAAATAACAGGTAATGACAGAAGCATAGAGAGCACGAAGGAGTGAAATGCAATATCTATGTGCAATTCATGCTTCTCTGTGCTCTCTATCTTCTGTCAACATCTATCATCGTCTCTTCATCTTAATTAATGGCCGCCACCGACGTTTAAAAACTGTAGAACTGATTGACAAAGCTGAAAAGATAGAAATCGATTTACAAAAGTTTATGACAACCGAAAAACTGACCGGTGTTATATCTAGTTCCATCTTGGCATGTACATGCTCTGAATATCCATTAATTGTGTGTTCAGGTATTTAGCGTGAAACACTCAAACAAACAAACAGGCATACCTAGAAAAGTTCCACGCCTAACAAAGCTATTGGCATGGTACAGAGAGATTAGATGAGGACAAACATTTCTTCCATCTCAAGGATATAGAGACTACTCTCGCTGAGATCCCTAACTCCGAACACCTTTTTTGACGTGTAGGTTTACAGCCGAGTAATCCAGAAATTGAAACCATCAATTTCTGCTTAATTATTCAAATGAAAAAAAGACATGTACATTGCAGATGTGTTTGAAATATATGTGTACGAATCTATGATCATAATCAAGAGTATATAAACAAAATAAGATAATATATATCATGTATAAGGAGATAGAACACAAACAAGTACTAAGATGTAAATTGTTCTTCATCTTCATGACTACCCCCTCCCACTCACAAGTAGGTAGATAGAGAACAGGAAGGAAGAAAATGGTGAAGTTCTATTTCAATGAAAAGAAGATCTCATGTTGCCTCTATTTATAGAGGAAAATCTCCTTTCTGGAATTTAAAAAAAAAAAAAAAAAACCCTTTTAGTTAGTTACATGATAGGAGATAGACTAGTGATTACCAAATTTTGGCTCAAGTTACAGTCTTTGTGACTCATTAACAACAGGTGTCAATCTAATATCCAATAGATATTACCGAGACTTTTAGTTGGTGATCACTCAGAACATGATACAGAATCTCAAAAATAGAATTTGTTCTATTTTGCATAGCCACTGATGCCATATATGAACATTATCACATCAAATATTTATATTCGTTTAAACAACCATCACAAATATTCGTAGATTCTTGAAAAGGATATACTTTCAATTTTAAGTGGTTAAGCAACATGTGATGAAGTCAGCCATGCAATAGATGTATAATTGACATATACGAACGGTTTTGTTCTCCTTACATAACTAATCTTTGTTTATACTAACACTGGATTAGCATATTAACTGAAATTTAGTAGACTTGCACCTCTCAAAACTGACATAATAGGTGATAACAGTTGTTAGAAGCGTATCTATGATAAAGGGTAGGAATTTTTAAGAAGGCGTATTGATTGGTCTTAGCTTTGTCTTGGTGTGTAGGATTGTCCTACCATTTTGTACATTTTATGTCGTCCCTTTTCTTTTCTCTTCTACCTACCGTTAGTGTGCATTTTATCCTAAGAATTTTAATAATATAATAATAATATAATAATATAATAATAATAATAATAATAATAATAAATAATAAGGTTTGTTGAGCCGGGGTGTCATAAGGAGTAACCTCTAGCCAATGAGCTAGTGGTGGTGTAGTAAGTAAGATACCTGGTGTTCTAAATGACTCAGGTTCGATTCATGCCCTCACATATTAGTTTCTGCGACACCTGGTGATTATGGGAGACTAGGCGGAGATCGCTAGTTCAATCCTTGAACTGAGCGGGTTTTACCTCAGCACACCGTCGTGCCTTCGAGCGAGTGTTTATGGGCTTCGGACCTAGGTGAGTATTTTCCCTGATTCAGAGACAAGTAAATCCCGATATGGTTAGCTTCGTCAGTAACCCATTTTGAATGATTCGCTGGTGGTTAAAAAAAAGTATCCTCTCTTTAGATGTAAGACTTCATCTCACCCTCTGCACTAATCTAGGAGTTGGATATTTCTAGGTACTTTTGTTTCTTATCAATATTCTAGGAAATTGTGTATCAAACAAGTCGAACTATTATAAGAGAACAAAAGCTGCATGTGACTTCACACAAATCTTCAGTCCCTTCCACTGTATCATCAGCGTATTACTATTACTTACATATCATTTGTGAATGTCGTATAGTATTTCTGTGCATAAAACTTATATTATTTGTATTTAAAGAGAAATTTTCAAGTCTTATGTATTAAAATATATACTCTAGTAATTAAATTAATATAGAGGTAACTACTCTTAAATTGTCTAATATGTTACCTAGAAAATCGATGTTGAGGTTTTTGGGCTTTCTGATTACAACAAGAACTAAAGTAACGATAAGAAAGATTACAAAGGGGCATTTGTGGAGTTTAAAGTTAGTATCTTTTATGTTTATGATAGTGTTTCTTGATCTTTTGTATGTTGTAAATAAAGTTTGTCCATCATGCATACATATAAAGTTTACACATACCAATCAACGGCCAAGCACAAGTGGGAAAAGAAGCATGGGCATAAAGGAAAATAATTTAACCCTAATCACACACACCTTATCGTCTTATCATCCTCAACAATATTACAATCTCATCACCATTCCACCCGTCATACCCCCATGCTTCACTCTCTACTATCTTCCAAGAATCTTTGCAACAAATAATTAAACGAATCCGACCCCAGAAAAGACATAAAAATGTTTGTAGAAAGAAAGCAGTGGTTAGATTCTTTCTGAGCTTGAAAATAATTTTACTTTGTTTTGAAAATCACTAACCAACGTAAAAATAAACATATGTTTGGAAAGAATTTTACTTTTAAAAGAAAAGGGAAACCTAGAGACAGGGGCGGATCCATGGAGTTTTCGGGTTCCCAGGAACCTCCTCGGTTTGGAAAAAAATGAAAAAAAAATTAGTGAAAAACTTGTAAGATTTGGAAAAATTTAGTGAAAATCTACCAAAAGTAACCCGGTGGAAAATATTCCTAGATTCACCACTACCTGGAGCATGAGGCTCCATGAGCGGGTCCGGATGTTTTGTAGGAGGTTGTTTTCACGCTTCGAACCAAGAGCTTTGGGTCACATAGCAACAAACTTACCGGCAGTACAATGTTACTAATTATCCTAAATAAACCTAAGCTACTTGCTGGAATATATTTTTGGTGATGACGATTTGGTGCATGTAGTTGGACAAATGGGGAATAAAAGTCATGGAAGTGAACAGGAAATTAAAGGATGAAGTAACTAACGGTCAATAGCAGGATAAGGGACATTTATGGAATTTTCAACTGTTCCATTGCAGGCTCTAGTGGTAGAATATGAAACTTTCCCTTTTTGGACGTGTTGTATCATGTTCCCATTGAAGGCTTTAGTGGTAGAATATGAAACTTTCCCTTTTTGGACGTGTTGAATCCCATCTCTCTTTCGCAAAAGTTGACTTAGCCCTTTCACAAGTTTTCTTTTTTAGAAATCACAAAAATATCTTTCACCAGTTGTAAATCACCTCAAGTACATCAATTTTTCAAACCATCAATCCAATAGTTAGAAAATAATCCCAACTAGTATGATTACGGTTAATATTAAAAGGAAACGTTAAGGCGGCGATAGGTATATATATGAGAGTTACTGAATATCTGATTAATTGTATCATACCATTACAATTTGCTATCTATTAGAGTTGGAATTCATAAGTAATAACATAACGCTATACAATAAGAGCTAATCTTGTTGTCCGATTTCCTTTTCCTCTTCATAGCACGCGTAGAGCGCATCGATGAAATCTTGTAGCATTAATTGGGTTGCACGGATATGTGCTACCTTCTGCGTAAGTTCGGTTACTTTTTTTGTAATGCGTTAATCGTATGCAATGACCTAGTCAATTAAACTTTGCAAACGTACTAGAAGTTGCCTCTCCTTTGTACTTGCCATATTGCACACTATAAACATATCAGAAAAGCTTATATGGAAAGGTAATGAAAAACTACTTATATTTTTGTATAACACATATAGTACGGACAATATCATGACTGTCATAAAATGAATTTCAAACATTACCAATAGGCCTAAATGTATCTCTTCTGTAACTGCAATAACTTCCCATGCCACGTAAAGACAAGGCGTTTGATTCGTTATTTGATCTTAAAATGAGGCTCTGAAAAGACAGGTTAATGTGGCTGTGAATAAACATTCACCATGCCATGACAATAATCATCAAACATCTTTAATCATCTTTGTCGTTAAAGCATAAATGCTGCCTATGAAATGGGTCAAGGGCTTGGTAACCACAGATTGCCTACAAAATGCAGATCTCAGTTTAAAACACTTGGTGGCGGGACTAAAGAACGCAATTTGGGCATGTGGACTGGTGTGCGTTGAGCGTACTATAATTTTTGTTATTATTTTAAGCTCATTTTACGCATTAGTCAAGTTTTAAATTTATAAAACACGATATTATACTAACACTAAACACACACTTGGGCAAGTGCACCCATCGTGAGCGTAGTATAGCGTTGGTAAGATACCGAGATCGACCAAGGACACAAGAGCTTTTAATACCGGTTTATAGTCAACGTCTAATCAATTTAATTTTTTTGATAAAAGTTTTTAAACATAAAATTAAAACTAAAAATAAGAAGATAAATAAATTGAAATACAAATAGACAAGAAAGAATCACTTGGATCCAACTTCTCTTTTATGTATCCTTTGATAGTTTTTGCACTTTCGGACTTTTTAAGAAATTAGTTATAGTAGTAGGCCCCTCTTTTGAAGGTGACGTTACCCTCAACCCAATGGTTTGAGTCAGCAGGGATACAATCCCAAAGGGTCGGAATATTGGAAGATAATTAAATAGTTATTAATGCGAAAAGTGGTAGGCCCCTCTTTTGAAGGTGACGTTACCCTCGGCTAAGTGTTTGAGTCAGCAAGGATACAATCCCAAGAAGCCGGTTTAAAGTATTAATAGTAGTTTACATATGAGGGGTTCAATCTATTTGCGCCCCCGCCATCCAATACCCATAGAGCATTAAAGGAGGCCCTAATGACTTGAACCAAGTCCTCGCAGGATCTATACACTCAACGAGACAAGAACTTTACCAAACCACCATTCTAACCCCCTTCCAAGTAGTTAGCGAGCTTTATATAGACCGTAAAGACACGAATGAGCAAATCAATATGGTTAGGAAAATTCACTTTCAACATAAGAAACTAGTTATTAAAGTCATTAATACATACCCAATTAAACAATGCTGAAAGATTAAAAATTAAAAGTAATACATAAAAGATTAGTCTTCACCAAGTGATGTAAGGAATTTAGCCAAGCATGGCCTTTGTTTGACAAGAACCCTTACAATCTATCTTGGATCCCAAGACTACTACACACTCTAAAGATGATTGATGGATGATGGTGGTGGATGTTGGTGTCGTTAGTGGTGGCAAAGTGAAAAGAGAAGTGGTTTGCCAAAGGATGTTTTTGAAGGGACCAAGCACCCCTATTTATAGTCAAAACGGAGGCCCGGCCACGGCCCCGTGTCAAGTGGGCACGACCCGTGGCCATCATCCTTCTCTTTCTTCATTAATTGCATCTGACAGCAAAGGGCCCCACACGACCCGTGGCCTCTGGACATGGCCCCGTGGTCAACTGTTTACTGTACTATCTGGATTCTGCAAATCTTATAGTTGACCACGCCCCATGTTTGCCTGGGCACAGCCCCGTGGTGGGCGTAGAAGCTTCTGGAGGTTTTGTCTTGAAGTGTAAGGTCTGACCACGCCCCGTGTTGAATGGACACGGCCCTTGGCCGTCTTCTGTAACCTTGTTTTTGTCTTTTGGGTGTTGCTAAGGGGTCGGGCATGGCTCGTTATTCCTTCTTTTCGTATTTATGTTGGTCTTGGCTGCTTATTTGCTTCTTTCGTTCTTTTATGCCCTTTTTATCTTGGAAATACAAAAGGAACAAAGAAACGTGCTTTTTCCAACATTTGTACTAAAAAAAAGGTTAGTTTTATACCTCAATTGATGTAATTTATATGTTGCATTATGCACACATCAAATATCCCCACACTTGAATCTTTGCTTGTCCTCAAGCAAAACTCTTTAAATATGGCTTACACACCCAAATGGAATAGGTAGAGAAGAAGTTTTGTGGTTTGTCTTTGAGTGTCGGGAATCCAAGATCTTTATTTTGTTTTTACTTTATTTACAATCCTATTCGTTATGATTTATTTAGAACGGTTTAAAGAAAATTATTTGTTTTGGGCATAACATGCCTCCTTAAAATTCTATTTATATACAAGTTCACGTACCTCACAAGAGATCACTCAACACTCGGCCGAAGATGTATTTTTGTGATATCGCTCGATTCCGGTTTGGAACTTACTTCTACCATATCTTGCCAAGCGATGAAATCTCCTCCTTTTTAACTATAAACCTTTGCGAGTATCAAGAGGACTTTGAAAAGGTTAGGCTTGGGCTAAGGGTAGGTGATTTTTGGTTTAGCGGTTAGTAAAATGGCGAAAAGCATAAATAGCGTCGGTTATCGTAAAAATTGTTTATTTCTTTAAACCAATCATTTTCAAACAAGATTTTTGAAAGAACTTGCTTGGTTAAAGAGATATGTTTTTTTTTTCACTTTCAACATAACCGGTGCTTTTTACTAAAATAAATGGGTTTGAATGAAAAAGGGTTTTGGTGGGTAATGGATGTTTTGTTTTTCGGTTTTGAAATGAAAAAGGTTTTGGCTCAAAAGGGGTTAAGCTAGGGGGATTTTGGTAATGGGTAAAAAGAAAGGAAAATAGTGGTTTTGAATGAAAAATAGGTTAGTCCTAGTGCCTCCATCATTTACTTACTTGGGTTTATGTTGGTAAGGATTTGGAATGTATCTTCTTGGCAATTCTAGAGTCGTAAGAACCAAGCGGCTATTCACACAAGAAACAAGATGAGCATTTAGTTTAAAGATGAATGTATGCTCGATAAAGGCTCAAAGCTCACTTATTGTGGGAATGGGTTTGCAATGTGATCAAGTATATATAATAAATTTTAAAAAGATTTGTCATGCCCTGTTTATATAATTTTTCTTATTTGGTTCTTTTTATCACGACGCTATCGGTTGTAAACTTGTAAAAACATAACCTTTTAGAACTTTTTATTCCCAAATTAAACCAAGACAAGTAAGAAAATGGAATATTTTGAAAAAATTTGGGGTGATTAGCGGTTCCAATAGATTTTTGTGTAAGGCTTGTTATTAGGACTTGCTAGATTCAAAGTGTTAGTCCCCCCACACTTAAATTACACATTGTCCTCAATGTGTCCAAAAATAAAATTTTCGGTTGATTAGAATGCGTAAAAGCGTGTTTAAAAATAAATTTTTATGTTACTGGGCATATGGGCACAGGCCCGTGTGGCCCGGGCACAGCCCCGTGTCAAGAGTGCCAGTGACAAAACTTACAGAAGCTTGACCACGGGGCGTGGCCTGTCAACACGGCCTGTGGTCAATAACCTGTTTCAGAAATTTTTTCTGCAGAACCTAGGCATGGGGCGTGTTGAGCTGAGCACGACCCCGTGCTGCACATGCTGTAAAGATGCAAAAGTTTTCGGAAGGCGTTGTTTTCATGCATGGGGTGTGGTTTTGACGTCCCTTGGGTATTTTTCATCTTTTCTCGTGTGTTTTATTTCTGAAAAGGAAAACTAAACTAGGAAACTCAAAAGTTAAACTAAGTTAATACTAAGGATAGTTCCGCGGAATGCCTACATGGTGCGCCACGTTTAAAAGGGTTCTTGGCTAGACCCAATACCTGTCATATGCTACTCGAGCGGGATGCATTGCACCTCATGCTGCATCGTCGGAGTGCATCATCTAAGCTTGAGTCTATGACATCCACGTCGTTGATCGAGTCGTCCTCCATTCTCTTTCCTACCCCGAACTTCAATTCCCTGTCTCCTACCCTTAATATGAGTTTTCTGTCACTCATATCTACCATGGCACAAGCGGTGGCGAGGAATGGTCTTCCTAAAATGAGCGGAACTTCGGCGTCTTCGTCCATATCGAGGATGATAAAGTCGGCTGGGAAAACGAATTCCCCAACTTTGACCAAGAGGTCTCGGTGACGCCTTAAGGGTGTTTGATCGACCTATCAGCGAGTTGGATCTCATTTTCGTGGGGCTTGGTTTCCCAAGTCCGAGTCGGTCAAACATTGATGCAGGCATGAGATTGATGCTAGCCCCAAGGTCGGCTAGTGCATTTCGGATAGGTGATCCCCCAATGGAGCAAGGAATGGTGAAGCTTCCGGGGTCGATTTTCTTTTGGGGGAGTTTGTTGAGGAGCACAGCGGAGCATTCTTCACTTAAGTTAACTAATTGCAATGTTTCAAATTTTCATTTGTGGGTGAGGAAGTCTTTCATAAACTTTGAATAATTTGGCATTGAGTGAGGACTTCTACAAACGGGAGGTTGACATGCAATTGTTTTAGGAAATTTATGAATCTCGTGAATTGCTCATCGGTCTTTTGGCGAAGTAAACGACCGGGGTAGGGTACCGAGGGGTTTTTTGTTGGTTCGGGATTTTGTGTGATAGTGGGTTCTTGGTGGTTAGGAGGTGTGTGTGTGTGCTTTGTTCGGGTGGACTGTTGTTGATGGATTGTGGCGGTGTTTCCTCGGGACCCACTTTTCGGTTTCTTAAGGTTATGAAGTATACTTGTGCGTTTGGATTGGTTTCGTTATTGCTAGGTAGCGCGCCTTGTGGTCTTTCAGAGAAATTTTGGGCGAGCTAGCTCAGTTGTTTTTCAATGTTTTGAATACTTGCCCGTTGGTTTCTAATATTGTATTCTGTTTGTGAGAATCGATCCAAGTGCCTTTTTTCGGTTTCGGAAATAAGGCGTGTGATGAGGTCTTCAAGCCTCTCTCGGCCCCGTTGTTGTTGAGTGAAATTTTGTGATTCGTTTCTTGGTTGTTGTTGAAAGCTAGGTCTTTGATTTTGATTTTGTTGGTTACTACTATTCCCTGGCTCCCTCCAACCAAGGTTAGGATGGTTTCGCCAACCTTGGTTGTAGGTACCTGTAGGGGGCCCGATGGTCTAGGTCGATTATCTATGTAGTTTACCATTGATTCGGAAGGTGTCACATATATCGGAAGGTGTCACATATATCCAAAAAGTTGGTAATATGTAAATGGGGATCTTCATCGGGAAGGTCGTGAAATGTGGCAGAATTTTGGAACATTTGAATCAAATGCGGCCTTAGTTCGAAGTTGTTAGCATCAACGTTCAATGCATTGATCGCGGCCCCAAGATTACCGACCGTTGGCCGTAGGTAATCCATTAGGGTACGTTGATCCGCCATTGGACTTTGATCGTCCGAAGCTTTCTCTTTATTCTTTTCTTTTAGTCTTTTTCTTAGAAAGCGTTCGGGTTCGTCTAGAGGTTTTTTTATGTCTTTATCGGAACTAGAGCTCATGCACGGTGTAGAGATTTCAGGCCCTGCAATCGAGTTCGAAGTCTTACGAAAAAGAAATATGTGTCAGATTTTCTCACCACGGCCCCGTGTTTAATGGCCACGGCCCGTGGTCGAGATGCAGCAAATGAATTTTCTGGATCCCAGTTATAGAGGAGCTGGGCACGACCCGTGGTGCACCGCCACGGCCCCGTGTGCACTCTACTGTGACTTTAGAAAATTTTTACTGCCAGTGATGGTGTTGGGCACGGCCCCGTGTCTGACCCGGCACGACCCGTTGATTTTTCTAAAAATAAAAAGAAAAATTGTTAAAAATAATTAGGCTGTTGATTTTAAACTTTCTCAAAATCCTTGTGTCCCGGCAACGGCGCCAAAAACTTGGTGTGCGTTGAGCGTACTATAATTTTTTGTTATTATTTTAAGTTCATTTACGCATTACTCAAGTTTTAAATTTATAAAACACGATATTTTATTAACACTAAACACACACTTGGGCTGGTGCACCCTTCATGAGCGTAGTATAGCGTTGGTAAGATACCGAGATCGTCCAAGGACACAAGAGCTTTTAATACCGGTTTATCGTCAACGTCTAATCAATTTAATTTTTTTATAAAGTTTTTAAACATAAAATTAAAACTAAAAATAAGAAGATAAATAAAATGAAATACAAACAGACAAGATAGAATCACTTGGATCCAACTTCTCTTTTATGTATCCTTTGATAGTTTTTGCACTTTCGGACTTTTTAAGAGATTATCTTAGTTATAGTAGTAGGCCCCTCTTTTGAAGGTGACGTTACCCTCAACCCAGTGGTTTGAGTCAGCAGGGATACAATACCAAAGGGTCGGAATATTGGAAGATAATTAAATAAGTTATTAATGCGAAAAGTGGTAGGCCCCTCTTTTGAAGGTGACGTTACCCTTGGCTAAGTGGTTTGAGTCAGCAATGATACAATCCCAAGAAGCCGGTTTAAAGTATTAATAGTAGTTTACATATGATGGGTTCAAGTTATTCGCGCCCCGCCATCCAATACCCGTAGAGCATTGAAGGAGGCCCTAATAAGCTTGAACCAAGTCCTCGCAGGATCTATACACTGAATGAGACAAGAACTTTACCAAACCACCATTCTAGCCCCCTTCCAAGTAGTTAACGTGCTTTATATAGACCCCTAAAGACACGAATGAGCAAATAAATGACATCATGAAGAAATGGTTAGGAAAATTTACTTTCAGCGTAAGAAACTAGTTATTAAAGTCATTAATACATACCCAATTAAAAAGTGCCGAACGATTAAAAACTAAAAGTAATACATAAAAGATTAGTCTTCACCAAGTGATGTAAAGAATTTAGCCAAGCATGGCCTTTGTTTGACAAGAACCCTTAAAATCAATCTTGGATCCCAAGACTACTACACACTCTAAAGATGATTGATTGATGATGGTGGTGGATGTTGGTGTTGTGGTGGTGGTGGAGTGGTGGCAAAGTGAGAGAGAAGTGGTTTGCCAAGTGTAACACCCCAACCGATGGCGGAAACATCGGGATGAGACGAAAACGAGATTGCTCATTGCTCACAACATTATTAAGTGACAATAACTAATTAAACCATATTTCATTCCATAAGGATTGTCAAATACATCAATGTAACAAAACAAAGAACAATCTAACATTTGCAAAGTCATAACAAAATTGATACGTCGACATTAAACCTAACGTCTAATTTGTGTGTATCTAGTCCTTGCTATATTGTTTTCATAGCATCATCTCCTTCAACCTGTAACATGTTTTAAAATAAAGTCAATGCAAAAGCAAAGGCGAGTACACAAGTTTAAGCATAGCATACGTATACGAATAAAGTTTTAACAATCCTCATGGCAACCAAATCTATACAAGAGCAAATCAAGGCATGCAATGCTAATAATCAAACCCGTAACGCAATCACGATGTTTTAACATGACCTCACGTGTAAATCGATGGAGGTGGATGCGTGAATTCCTATAGCGCTAAGCATGTCAAACAAAGGCTAAAAATAGTTAATGACTAAAGCATAGCACAACGTTTATCCCTAGACAAGCAACAAGTATACGATTCAAGTAGTCATGTGTATAGGATTGTTTGTGCGTTTCATAAAGTTTAAGTGTTTGTGATTTTTGTATATGGAAACATGTTACACCCAAAAAGTGATAAAAACAAATGTGGGTCGAGTGTACTCACGGTTTTGCTAAGTCTTTTCTACACTTGACAATCCGTGAAGACGTTGGTTCGAGGATGACGCCGAATTATCCTACAAGAGGAAATGAGGCGTATGAGTATAGAGTTTCAACGGGAGATTAGGAGTATTCGAGCATGATAAAAAAAATATGTTTGATAAAGTATTATGATACGAAAGTATTCACTAAGATGTAACACTCGTTCTTGACACTATAGTAACTCTTACGAGTTTGGGTGTGATTTCATAGGTTCGGGGCCTATTAGAATCGTGACAAGGAATTACATACTTTAGTGTTAAACTTAATAACTTGATAGGTGATTATAAGTTCATTATCAAGGTTTCGGTTTTAGAATTATAATATAGTTATATATATATAGCATTATAATCATGTAGGAGGTGGGAGGATGACCATCCACTTTGTAACCTCTAGTGTCATGTATGTCAAGTATGAGGTGGGAGGTTAAACCATCCACTTTGAACCTCGGATTATGTTCACCACTACACAAGTTACCATTGGTAACAAGGAGGGTACGAGAACTATATACTATACAAGAATG
Organism: Scalesia atractyloides; assembly: GCA_947069175.1. Lineage (NCBI taxonomy): Eukaryota > Viridiplantae > Streptophyta > Magnoliopsida > Asterales > Asteraceae > Scalesia > Scalesia atractyloides. Next base: position 21,676,265 of record CAMTDV010000024.1, read on the forward strand.
TAAAGACAAGAATGATAAGGTGTCATCTAGATACCAAGTAGCCAAGTATTCAACAACCCGACGAGCACACGAGGACAATCGTCAACGGCTTTGTGGGGTTGTGACACTTTAAGTCTAGCAAACTATCTTGGGATCTTGATGAAAAATCATCAAGTGATGTGTGGTCTCAAGTTAGGATAGCCCAAGCTTCCTTGGTGGACACACAAGAACAAGTTTAAGAACTTGCATCACTTGTGAGCTCAATGCTCTTTAAAAACAGAAAGTTTAGGGTGTTAAAACAGCCCTTAGTTCATGTTAACAAGCTTGGTTAGGCTTTACTAATCATAAGCTTGATTGTAAGCACAAGAACACAAGTTTGTTGAAGTTAAAACACAAGTTTGATAAAAGTTTAGACAAAACAGAAAGTTTGTGGACATTTTGGGGCATTTCCAGGTCTGAATTCTCCATGGAGAAACCTAGGAATTCAACCCAAAGTTTATCCAAGCAAGTAGGAAAAAGAATGGAGTGATTTCATTAAGAAATGAGTGAGTTACACTCACTTTAGTAAGAGGTATACAATCTGCTCGAAAATCTGATGTTGCAAGGATCTTGAGGTGATTTGAGAGTGATTTGAGAGAGATTAAAGTGTGAAAATACTTGGATTAGAGGTGGGTTTTATAGGGGAAGGATCAGGGTTAGTTAGGTGAAGTTTAGGTGGTTAATTAATTGCTTAAAACTCGAAAAAATACAAAAAAACCGCGCCCAAAATGGGCTGTTTGAAAGCTGGTCGCGACCAGCCTCGCCCGGAAACAAAGCATAAGAAGCTTTTGTTTCCGGGTTTGTTTGAATGAGAGGCGGCTGGTGGAGTGGTTAAGGCGCTTGTAAGTTAACCGGAGGTCCCGGGTTCGAGTCCCGCGGATCCGGTTTTGCTTGATTATTATTATTATTATTATTTTTTTTTTTTTTTTTTAAACAGTTTCATAAATGGCAGGAATGGTCCCTGTAGTTCCAGAATTCAATATTTACTCGTTAAACCTTGGACTTATTTAAAGAAGGATATATATTAACATTTATAAAAAATAGAATTTTAAATTTTTGTAAAATAAATCAATTAATTTTATTAACTAAATTTAATTAATTAACTTAATAAATGAATAGATAATTATATTTTCGTAACGAATTTAGTTTAACGATTAAAAATTTCACGTTTGAGTCTCGTTTACGCAATACAAACCAAGTTTGCGAGTTATCTCACGTTTACGATTGAGAGTACCACGAATATGTTTACACGTTTAAAGTATGAACAAGTATAAGGATAACATGATTATAGTTAAAATACGAGTTTCTCATTACGATTCAAGTCTCGGTTTTCTACGTTTACAACGAAAGACAGATACAAGATACAACGCTTACTAAAAATAGAAGTACGATACAAGATTTCCAAATATAGAAAGTATAGAAACGCGGAGCGTTACAGTCTCCCCTACTTTAGGAAATTTCGTCCCGAAATTTAGGAAGATGTAACGAAGAGATATGGATACTTAGTCTTCATATCACTTTCAAGTTCCCAAGTGAATTCGGCGCCACGTTTACCTTCCCATCGAACCTTGACAATGGGAATACGACTGCGCCTCAGTTGCTTGGTTCCTCGGTCCATGATTTCGACCGGTTTCTCCACAAAGTGCAAAGTATCGTTGATCTGAAGATCTTCGAGTGGAACTTGAAGTCCTTCTTCGGCTAGACACTTCTTCAAATTCGAAACATGAAACACAGGATGAACATTGCTGAGCGTTTGAGGTAGATCCAGTCGATACGCTACCTTGCCTATCCTTTCGAGAATCTTGAAAGGACCCACATAGCGAGGAGCGAGTTTGCCTTTCTTACCAAAACGAACAACACCTTTCCAAGGTGCAACCTTGAGAAGTACGTGGTCACCTATGTTGAATTCCAAAGGTTTGCGTCTTTTATCAGCATAGCTCTTTTGTCGGCTTCGAGCTTTGAGCAAGTTGTCACGAATCTGTAGGATCTTGTCCGTCGTCTCTTGTATAAGTTCGGGACCGGTGAGTTGTACGTCTCCGATCTCGTGCCAACAAATAGGCGAACGACATTTGCGACCATACAGTACTTCAAATGGAGCCATTTGAATACTTGCGTGATAGCTGTTGTTGTATGAGAATTCTACCAAGGGTAAGTGTGAATCCCAGTTGCCGCCAAAATCGATTACGCATGATCGAAGCATATCCTCTAAAGTTTGGATAGTACGCTCGGTCTGACCGTCAGATTGAGGATGAAAAGCGGTGCTAAGATTCAAATGAGTGCCAAGGGCGGATTGGAAAGTTTGCCAAAGGCGAGAAGTGAAACGAGCATCACGATCAGAAATAATATCAAGAGGAGTACCGTGACGACTAATTATTTCACTCGTATAGATACGAGCCAATTTCTCGACCTTGTAATCTTCACAAATGGCGAGGAAGTGTGCGGATTTGGTCAAACGATCGATGATAACCCAAATACTGTCGTGACCAGACGAGGTACGAGGCAATTTCGTGATGAAATCTATGGCTATGCTTTCCCATTTCCAGACCGGAATTTATGGTTGTTCGAGCAAACCGGAGGGACGTTGATGTTCTGCCTTGACCTTGGAACACGTAAGGCATTTGGAGACGTAGAGAGCGATATCACGTTTCATTCCAGGCCACCAATAGGATGCGCGCAAGTCATGATACATCTTATCAGCTCCAGGATGAACGGAGTATCGGGATTTGTGAGCTTCGTCCATCAAAGTAGTCCGAAGATTGAGACGATCGGGAATCCAAATGCGACTATGGTAGTAAAGAATACCATCAGGCTTAGCTTCGAGTGGGTTTTCGATTCCACAATTCAACTCGTTATCGAGGTTACCCTCGTTAATAACGGCAAATTGTGCTTGTCGAATTAACTCATTGAGTTTTCCCACGCTTTGGTAGCAACGAGCACTCTTAACATGAGTCTTACGACTAAGTGCATCGGCCACGACATTCGCCTTACCAGGGTGGTAGCGGATATCGCAGTCGTAGTCGTTTAACAATTCTACCCAACGACGTTGACGCATGTTGAGTTCCTTTTGATCAAAGATGTGTTAGAGGCTCTTGTGGTCGGTAAAGACCGTACACTTTGTACCATAAAGGTAGTGTCGCCAAATCTTTAACGCAAAAACAACTGCACCAAGTTCAAGGTCGTGAGTAGTATAGTTTTTCTCATGAATTTTGAGTTGTCTCGACGCGTAAGCGATTACTTTGTCCCGTTGCATGAGAACGCAACCAAGACCCTGGTTAGAGGCATCGCAATACACGACGAAATCGTCGTTCCCATCGGGGAGAGTGAGAATAGGAGCATTACAAAGCATGTCCTTGAGTGTTTGGAAAGATTCTTCTTGTTCGGGACCCCAAACAAAAGGTTTATCTTTTTGAGTCAACGAAGTCAAAGGAACGGCAATCTTCGAGAAGTTCGAGATGAAACGGCGATAATACCCAGCTAGGCCAAGAAACGAACGAATTTCAGAGGGCGACTTAGGTGCAATCCAATTCTTCACAGCTTCTATCTTTGCAGGGTCAACATGAATACCAAGTTCATTGACGGTGTGACCTAAGAATTGAACCTCTTTTAGCCAAAATTCACACTTGGAGAATTTGGCATACAGACGTTCAGTTTGCAAAAGCTGAAGGATAAGACGCAAATGTCGTCCATGTTCTTCTTTCGTCTTAGAGTAGATTAGGATATCGTCGATGAACACAATGACGAAATGATCGAGAAAAGGCTTACACACACGGTTCATAAGATCCATAAACACTGCAGGAGCGTTGGTCAAACCAAAAGGCATGACCACGAACTCGTAGTGTCCATAACGTGTACGAAATGCGGTTTTGGGTACATCTTCCTCCAAAACCCGAAGTTGATGATAGCCAGAACGGAGATCAACCTTTGAAAAGCACTTCGCGCCTTGCAATTGATCGAAGAGATCGTCAATACGAGGAAGTGGGTATCGGTTTTTGACTATAAGTTTATTGAGTTCACGATAATCAATGCACATCCGAAAAGACCCATCTTTCTTCTTGACGAACAACACGGGAGCGCCCCAAGGGGAAGTACTAGGGCGTATAAAGCCTTTATCAAGAAGCTCTTGGAGTTGGCTTGATAGCTCTTGCATCTCCGAGGGTGCTAAACGATAGGGAGCCTTCGCAACAGGAGTTGCGCCAGGAACGAGGTCAATACGAAAATCGACAGCTCGAGGAGGCGGAGGACCAGGGAGATCCTCGGGGAAAACAGAAGGGAACTCACAAACGACAGGAACATCACTTATGCTAGGGCCTTTGTCTTTCTTTTCCACAACGTGGGCGAGAAAGGCAAAGTACTCCTTACGCAAGTACTTGTTCGCTTTGATGCATGACATAAGCTTGAGACCCTTAGAAGGTTTCTCACCATAGACGTGTAAAGAGTCACCTTGAGGTAGGGGAAGACGAATGAATTTCTCAGAACAAACGACTTCAGCATGAACTCGCTTAAGCCAGTCCATGCCTACTATGACGTCAAAGCTACCCATTTGCATAGGTATGAGGTCGATGGAAAACTTATGATCGTTTAAGATTAGGGAGCAACCAGAAAGAACAGAGTCAACGGATATGGTCTTACCATTAGCGACTTCGACAGCAAAAGGATTGGGCATTTTAGTTCGTTCGCACTTAAGCAAGGGTTCAAATTCAACGGATACAAAACTTTTATCCGCGCCAGTATCAAACAGACAAGTAGCATAGATATGGTTCACAAGGAACGTACCAGTGATGACGTCGTTTGAACTTTGGGCTTGAGCTGAGGTGAGAACGAAAGCTCGTCCTTTCGCAGGTTCGGTTTGTTGTTGCTGTTGGTTGTTGGTGCGTTTCGGGCAAATGTTGGCGAAATGGTTAGGATCGCCACATTTGTAGCAGGTTCGACCTGGTGTAGCTTGGGTTTGGCGGTTTGGGTTAGGATTGGGTAAAAGGGCTTGGGTTTGCTGGTTCTGGGGTAGGCGACAGTGGTTGGAGAGGTGTCCCAACCTATTACAGTTGGCACATTTTCGGCATGAGGTGCCAACAGGGTGATGGTAGTTGCAAGTGGTACACTTGGGGTGAGAGCCAATGTAACCTTGTCCAGATTGGTGGGTGTTTTGGGTAGGCGGAGTGACGACAGCATTGTTTTGAGAAGAAGCCTTCCGCTTCTTGTTCTTGTAGTGGGGCTTCTTGGCTGGAGGGGTAGGTGATTCGGTGGTGTTGGCTATGGCTTGGTGCGCATGCTTCGTAGGGACCTTGTCGTAGGCCCCTGAAGGATGCAGTTATGGTTGAGTTGGAGGGTTATGGCATAGGCTTCCTCAAGGGTTTTCGGGTTGGCTGCGGCTACATGGTTCATGATTACCGGTGAGAGGCAACGGATGAGCTTGGCGATTGACTTGGGAACAGTATCGGCTTGCCCAGGGCAAATGATACTTAACTGTTTAAAGCGCGCAATCAATCCTTCGGCGTCGCTCCCCTGTTGTGTGAGATTCCAGAACTCGTTTTCAAGTTTCTGGGTCTCATGGGGAGGACAGAATTGCTCCTTCATGAGCTCCTTAAGCTCTTCCCAAGTCATCGCATGGCCTGCTTCGTTTCCACGCGTGTTTCGTTCGGTGGTACACCACTCGAGGGCTCTCTTGCGGAAGACCCCGGTGGCATTAAGGGTTCGGAGTTCCTCAGGGCAGCCGCCCTGAAGGAAGATAAGCTCCATTGAATCAAACCAATTGATCATGGCGGTAACACCGTCCATGCCAGTGAATTCCACTGGTTTACAAGCCATGAAATGCTTGAATTGGTAAGATGGTTTGGGGGGTATCAGGTTTGGAATCAGCGGATGATTTAGGTGTGGCTTCGGCGTGTATGGTGTGGATTTGGCTGACAATGTCGGGTATGATCTTAGCCAATTGCCCGGCCATTTGCTCCGAAACGAGTCCAATCAGTTCTTGCTTCGACATTGAGTCCTCGTTGTTGGATTCCTTCTGGGAATCCGTCTTCTTGGACTTCTTGAGGCGGTTTAACGTGTTACGGAAAGGAGGCATCTAGAGGTTGTAAACAAGACAAAAGCATGAGACTTGATTGTAATAAAGAAAATAGGTTTTGCATGCATGAGTATGAATAAAGTTCACATAAGTTTCACATAAGAAGCATGTGTTCATTAAGTATGGTTCACATAGTTTGCATGAGTTCAACAAGTATAACATGTATACTCACGTATGAATACAAATAAAGAGTATAAATTTAGTTTGTTCACGGGGATTAGTATTGTTTTTTATTGCGATAAACGGGCGAGTGTGTAACGGTTTGAAATGAACGAGGTAACAAGTATCAAAACACATAAAATTTGAGTCACATAAAAAGAATAGGCTCGTAAAACATGGGAATGATTCGGGTAGAGAATCGTCGACAATTCCAAAGTGAATCGAAGATCTTCTCGAATTAGAGAAACGTGCTTTGGCCTATAGGTAAAATGCTCTCATCGAGAAGCGACTAACGACATTTTACCCTTCCAGTTACTACACGTCTCTAACCGATCAGAAAATCGAGACTTTGGCGAGAGCGAAAATCAAGGAATGGGACTTAATCGACAAGGTGCGGGTTTCACCCCTAACTTGACGATTTTGTACCCTAAGTGTGGTTGGTACTTACCAAACGAAGAGCAAATTCCGATTCGTTGGTAAGGGTCCACTAGAGTTTTGAGTTGGAAATTTTCCATCAAGGTTTGGATTTCACTCCTAACTCGATGGCATAATTGCGTGCAAAAAAAGAATAAGTATAGCGGATTGAGAGTCGTTCACCAAATTGCGGTTTTCACACCTATTTTAATGAAGTCGTCTCGTTTATATTACGAGTGTCTTCAAGCGTCCAAACGTGTATTGTGTAAAAGTGTCTTAGGAAGACACCATGTATATGTATTAAGACCAAAAGGAAAGAGAGAAGCAAAGTAGGAAGCATAAAGTTTTAAGCATAATCAAGAATGGTCACAACGGGTACTTAGAACTATAGACTAGGTCGAACATGGCAATTCTACCTAATTCCCTATAGTTATGGCTCTGATACCAATCTGTAACACCCCAACCGATGGCGGAAACATCGGGATGAGACGAAAACGAGATTGCTCATTGCTCACAACATTATTAAGTGACAATAATTAATTAAACCATATTTCATTCCATAAGGATTGTCAAATACATCAATGTAACAAAACAAAGAACAATCTAACATTTGCAAAGTCATAACAAAATTGATACGTCGACATTAAACCTAACGTCTAATTTGTGTGTATCTAGTCCTTGCTATATTGTTTTCATAGCATCATCTCCTTCAACCTGTAACATGTTTTAAAATAAAGTCAATGCAAAAGCAAAGGCGAGTACACAAGTTTAAGCATAGCATACGTATACGAATAAAGTTTTAACAATCCTCATGGCAACCAAATCTATACAAGAGCAAATCAAGGCATGCAATGCTAATAATCAAACCCGTAACGCAATCACGATGTTTTAACATGACCTCACGTGTAAATCGATGGAGGTGGATGCGTGAATTCCTATAGCGCTAAGCATGTCAAACAAAGGCTAAAAATAGTTAATGACTAAAGCATAGCACAACGTTTATCCCTAGACAAGCAACAAGTATACGATTCAAGTAGTCATGTGTATAGGATTGTTTGTGCGTTTCATAAAGTTTAAGTGTTTGTGATTTTTGTATATGGAAACATGTTACACCCAAAAAGTGATAAAAACAAATGTGGGTCGAGTGTACTCACGGTTTTGCTAAGTCTTTTCTACACTTGACAATCCGTGAAGACGTTGGTTCGAGGATGACGCCGAATTATCCTACAAGAGGAAATGAGGCGTATGAGTATAGAGTTTCAACGGGAGATTAGGAGTATTCGAGCATGATAAAAAAAATATGTTTGATAAAGTATTATGATACGAAAGTATTCACTAAGATGTAACACTCGTTCTTGACACTATAGTAACTCTTACGAGTTTGGGTGTGATTTCATAGGTTCGGGGCCTATTAGAATCGTGACAAGGAATTACATACTTTAGTGTTAAACTTAATAACTTGATAGGTGATTATAAGTTCATTATCAAGGTTTCGGTTTTAGAATTATAATATAGTTATATATATATAGCATTATAATCATGTAGGAGGTGGGAGGATGACCATCCACTTTGTAACCTCTAGTGTCATGTATGTCAAGTATGAGGTGGGAGGTTAAACCATCCACTTTGAACCTCGGATTATGTTCACCACTACACAAGTTACCATTGGTAACAAGGAGGGTACGAGAACTATATACTATACAAGAATGTAAAGACAAGAATGATAAGGTGTCATCTAGATACCAAGTAGCCAAGTATTCAACAACCCGACGAGCACACGAGGACAATCGTCAACGGCTTTGTGGGGTTGTGACACTTTAAGTCTAGCAAACTATCTTGGGATCTTGATGAAAAATCATCAAGTGATGTGTGGTCTCAAGTTAGGATAGCCCAAGCTTCCTTGGTGGACACACAAGAACAAGTTTAAGAACTTGCATCACTTGTGAGCTCAATGCTCTTTAAAAACAGAAAGTTTAGGGTGTTAAAACAGCCCTTAGTTCATGTTAACAAGCTTGGTTAGGCTTTACTAATCATAAGCTTGATTGTAAGCACAAGAACACAAGTTTGTTGAAGTTAAAACACAAGTTTGATAAAAGTTTAGACAAAACAGAAAGTTTGTGGACATTTTGGGGCATTTCCAGGTCTGAATTCTCCATGGAGAAACCTAGGAATTCAACCCAAAGTTTATCCAAGCAAGTAGGAAAAAGAATGGAGTGATTTCATTAAGAAATGAGTGAGTTACACTCACTTTAGTAAGAGGTATACAATCTGCTCGAAAATCTGATGTTGCAAGGATCTTGAGGTGATTTGAGAGTGATTTGAGAGAGATTAAAGTGTGAAAATACTTGGATTAGAGGTGGGTTTTATAGGGGAAGGATCAGGGTTAGTTAGGTGAAGTTTAGGTGGTTAATTAATTGCTTAAAACTCGAAAAAATACAAAAAAACCGCGCCCAAAATGGGCTGTTTGAAAGCTGGTCGCGACCAGCCTCGCCCGGAAACAAAGCATAAGAAGCTTTTGTTTCCGGGTTTGTTTGAATGAGAGGCGGCTGGTGGAGTGGTTAAGGCGCTTGTAAGTTAACCGGAGGTCCCGGGTTCGAGTCCCGCGGATCCGGTTTTGCTTGATTATTATTATTATTATTATTATTATTATTATTATTATTATTATTATTTTTTTTTTTTTTTAAACAGTTTCATAAATGGCAGGAATGGTCCCTGTAGTTCCAGAATTCAATATTTACTCGTTAAACCTTGGACTTATTTAAAGAAGGATATATATTAACATTTAAAAAAAATAGAATTTTAAATTTTTGTAAAATAAATCAATTAATTTTATTAACTAAATTTAATTAATTAATTTAATTAATTAACTTAATAAATGAATAGATAATTATATTTTCGTAACGAATTTAGTTTAACGATTAAAAATTTCACGTTTGAGTCTCGTTTACGCAATACAAACCAAGTTTGCGAGTTATCTCACGTTTACGATTGAGAGTACCACGAATATGTTTACACGTTTAAAGTATGAACAAGTATAAGGATAACATGATTATAGTTAAAATACGAGTTTCTCATTACTATTCAAGTCTCGGTTTTCTACGTTTACAACGAAAGACAGATACAAGATACAACGCTTACTAAAAATAGAAGTACGATACAAGATTTCCAAATATAGAAAGTATAGAAACGCGGAGCGTTACACCAAGGGATGCCTTTGAAGGGAACCAAGCACCCTTATTTATAGTCAAAAGAGAGGCCCGACCACGGCCCCGTGTCCAGTGGGCACGGCCCATGGTCATCATCCTTTTCTTTCTTCATTAATTGCATCTGACAGAAGAGGGCCCCACATGACCCGTGGCCTCTGGACACGGCCCCGTGGTCAACTATTCGCTGTACTATCTGGATTCTGCAAATCTTATAGTTGACCACGCCCCATGTTGGCCTGGGCACGACCCCGTGGTGGGCGTAGAAGATTCTGCAGGATTTGCCTTGAAGTGTAAGGTCTGACCACACCCCGTGTTGGATGGACACGGCCCGTGGCCGTCTTCTGTAACCTTGTTTTTGTCTTTTGGGGTGTTGCTGAGGGCCGGGTATGGTTCGTTATTCCTTCTTTTTGTATTTATGTTGGTCGTGGCTGCTTATTTGCTTCTTTCGTTCTTATATGCCCTTTTTTATCCTGAAAATACAAAAGAAACAAAGAAACATGCTTTTTCCAACATTAGTACTAAAAATGATTAGTTTTATGCCTCAATTGATGTAATTTATATGTTGCATTTTACACACATCATGGACATATTAATAAACAAAATGAGGGGTCTGCCTAATGAAAACGTTTGGTAGGCCTAAAGCCCAAAGACGTTCACGTGGATGTCGGGTCCAGAACCTAATCAATCCAGCCCATGTCACAAACAACAATGTCCATGTTACAACAACATAATGTGGACAACAACACAAATTCAAATTGTACAACAACATAATGCTTACATAGGTCGATAAATGATATTATATAAAAATAATTTATATATTGCACTTGCGTACAAAACTAACGATGCAAAGAGTATGATAAACCCATGCATCATACATTGCATGTAAGTGTAGCTTCATAATGAAGCTGGCGTGGTTGCTTGTTGCAAGCCATCTCGATTGCCAACCCAAAACACTCATCATCACTGCCAAAAGTTTAGTAAACGAAAATTGATATACCCTAAAACCAGAAAGGTATGTTTGCCATCTCAGCCGCCAATCCAAGAACAACAAGATAAACATTGCATATGCAAGTCTCACAGGTAAGACATGTTTGCGTAAATCCGCTCAGGCAATCATCATTTCCCTTAAGGCTCAGTTAAGCATCACAACCTCAATTTTTAAAAATCCAATGACACCAAACAAAATGAATCCAGATGTAAACATAAGCAACAATGAAACCCTAGTAATCTGAAATTTATGAAGATTACAATCATAGATCCAAATGTCCGATTAAATATCTCTTTTAACATATAATATACATGGCTCACCTATGGTTCATCACCAATGATGTAGACAAATTAAAACATAATCAACAACAAACTCATCCTTACAAACATAACAAACACATATCTAAAGACCCGGGTGAAGCTTTTTTTAAACACATCATCTACAAGGCTTACGGTTCATCGCCTTTGCATTCCGAAAATCAACTCATATACAACCAAAATAAATTTAGATACGATTTTTAAGCAAGGGTCCATAAAATCCCCCAAAGTACCATATCCAGCCTCAAAAGTAAGGGCAAAAAACCCAAAATCAAACATCACAATTAAGCATTGTTACCTACAAACGGTCGGATACAACCACCGAAGACACCGATCGTAACGATCGGAGATAAGCACTAAACACAAGGCTTAGGGGTGCAGCTACTGAGGTATATATAGAGAGCGAATAGATGGTCTAATAATGAGAGTGAAAAACATGTGGTGTCATAAACAAAAAATGAGGGATGCGCTAACTGATAATGTGTGATGGCCCTAAAGCCCAAAACGTACACGTAGGTGTCAGGTCTGAGCCCAAACATGCTAGCCCATGTCACAAACAACAATGCCCAGGTTACAACAAAATAATGTGGAAAACACCAATAATGCGCATGGTACAACAACATTATGCTTACATATGTTGATAATTTATATTATATAAGTATATCTAGTTAATAATTCTTATTTATTTTTTGTTGGGATTTCAAACTAGGCTTTACTTAAAATGCAGTGAAGATTTATATTAAAATTTTTAATACATACCTATTTCCAGTGATTCAATTGCTAGCAAAAAACCCAATTAGAACCATTGGGTGTTCAGAATACATTATCTTGACAGTTTGCGAAGATCGCCATCAAGATCTCTATCATGTTTCCTTCGCATTCTTGATTTTACCGCGTAGAGAAAAATAAAACAAAGCCCATTTGATTCTAATCAGTGAGGGCAGCTGTTGAATAAGGCTACCGGTCGGCATGAAGGGGCAGCACGACACGAGATGCAGCAATGGTGCTGCTTGGTGGTAGCGTAGAGAGAAGGGAAAAGGAGATGTGGCTAGGTTGTTTTTCAGGTTTCGTATTGTGTACCAAGATGTATACAAGTGTTCAAATGAAAACTCCTTAAACCTACTATCTATAATTTGTTTCTACCGAAACCCTAATAAGCTTTTCCTTAGGCACAAAGTTAACTATACATTAACTTAAATCTCATTGGGCTAAACTAATTAATCCAATAAGCTATTAATCCAATAATTAGCTTATCAAGCTTAGTGGTTAAATTAAGCAACCCGATTAGATTAATTACCCAATAATTTATAAATCATATTTATATATATTATTTAATATATTTGACAAAAAAGAATAAATACCTATTTCTATAATCTCATTATACAAACTAATCAATAGACCGGCGCGTTGCTGTGTGGGAACATTGCAAACATTAAACGGATTAGCCCAAATGTTATATGAAGCATATAAAAACGCGAATTTGATATATTCGATTTAGCTCAATAGCATTACGGTTGGATTAAAATATAAAGTAATCGAAGTTATATTGTACAATCATAACGTATATACATGTAACCCAAGTCATACATAGGAAATAACATAATACGTGGGAAAAATGAAAAGTGTAATCAATACACATATTCACATCAAGGAGTGGCTTTGCAACGGAGACGTAGTTAAATTTATACCGTCAATGAGAATGCAGTATATTTGACCCCATTCGATTCGAAACTAAATTTCCAATGAAACATAGACCAACCGGAAAGGGACATAAAATAAGCACGACAAAGTATTATATTTTATCTGACTTGTTTCCAAAAAAGTTTACGTCAAAGCGTAGACCAATTCGAATTTATACCAACAGATAAATAAAAATATGCACGTAAAATGATATTTTACAGAGTTCATACACACAACGAAAAATTAGTTCTTAAAAAAGAAATTAGCAAAAAAAATAGTTAAATATGTGGGGATTAGTATGGGTTAGATAAAAATTGCAATTTTCAAAAGTGAGGATTTTGTGAAATGAAGTAATAGTGTAGGGGTTAAAATTGCAATTTTCAAAAGTTGAGGAATTGTATGGTGGGTGGAAAAAAGAGAGACCATTTTTGTGAATGCCATGAAATTTTGACGGAGTTGTAAAATGGAGTAATGGTATGGGGTTGAAAGTGTCATTTTCAAAAGTTGAAGAGTTGTTTGGTGGTTGGAAAAAGGAGAGACCATTATTGTTAACTAGCACCGACATTTGTGCTTAAAATTATATAAATAGTTAATAACTTTATTAAATTATACAAATGCATGTGTATTCCATTGATGTTTGTTTAAGTGTTCATTTTTGCAAACATGTTGTAGTTATTATTATTTCATATTAATCAATAATTAATCTAAACGTTGATAATCCTTTAATCTCTCTAGTGCTAATTACTTGGATGTTTAAACTTCTTTAAACTAATTGATCATTTGCATTATTCATCGTATGCCCGTGAATGATTAACTTTACTAGTAGTACTGATTATGTTAATATTTGGGTGTGCAAGATCCAACTACCATTTTCTGAATATACTTTTCTGCCACTATATCATGTATTAGTTTTACATTCATGTAACATCATCTATTGTCCATTCACTAATTATAACCATCCTATGTAAACTATGTCATGATATTGTCTGCTTTGCCTCCGATGGATTGGCCATCTAGGAACTTACGATTTTGTTTTCATCTGACACATTGCTTGCTTAGGAAAACACATCTGATAGCGAAGGTCTCCCATCCTGCCCCTCATATAAAGAAGGATTCATTCTCTTTTCGACCGATGTGGGGCATACACTCTATGTCGCTCCTTCTAAAGCTTAATTGTAACACCCCGACTGCGTATAACAACCCGCAGAGGAATCGTCGGTGAGTCACCTTACAAATTGTTTCAAAAAATGGTACTTAAAGTTTCATTTCATTGATTAGTTGGAGTTACATTGTCTTTTGGAATTCCGAACAAAACACAAACAATTATTTTATTTTAAGTAAACTAAGGCCCGATTCCATTCCTATGTGTAGCATACTAGCATAAGCATCAAACATTTGTACCTAAAACATATGTGAAAAAGACGGTCAACAATGAATGTTGGTGAGTAATATAGATTTTGTGGTCAAATTCATGGCTATGAATTGTATTGCAATACCTCGTCCAACCATAAGAGTCGATAAGTGAAAACTTTATAACCAAACTTGTATTAGATGCGTTTGGTATTGTAATATGTTTACCAACTATGAAAATTGGTATAACAAATAAAATCTTGTAGCCATGAATCATGATAAAAATGTTTCTTTTTGTAAAACCGTATGAGTATTAATGATTTAAAAGAAAACATAGAATGGTTTAAATATTTAATTAAAAATCATTTGTGACTTTGTATAAACCAACCAATTGTAATGTCTTGTATAAACCAACCAATTGTAATGTCTTGTATAAACCAACCAAATGTATTGTTTTGTATAAACCAATCAAATGTCTTGTCTTATATAAACTAACCAAATGTATTGTCTTGTACAAACCAAATGTCTTGTTTTGTATAAACCAAATGTTTTGTTTTGGAAAAACATGTAATTTTGTATAAACAAGTGTGGTTGTTGACAAACATTCAAGCCTTTGTTGAATGCGGATAATCCCTAATTAAAAAGAGTTTATCAATTTATGTTTCACAGTTTCTGTCATTTCTAGAGAAACTTCCAAACGACCTTGGAAGCGGGAATGTGATTGTCAATCCTATAGCGCTATAACATAATACCAGTCGGCTTGGCCAAAGTTAATGAATGTATCATTGTCATGTTCAACTCCCATCATGCTTAATTCAATGGACAATGTACTATGTATATGTAAACAAATGTAATAAGTTTTGTAAACTTGGAAAAGTAATAGGCACATATGAATCACCCTAAAACAATTTAAAAACTGAAAAGTGGGGACTATATATTCACTTGAATTGTGGATGACTTGCTTAATCGTGTTAGCAAAGCTCAAGTATTTTCATGTAATTCCTAGTAAATCAGATAATTATTACTTAGTGTATATATCTTGGTTTAAACGGGAGATAGGATAGAATGTGCTTTTAATTAAACGAGCGAAAGATCTCATGGAATATGATTTATTAAACCTTACATTCTGATTATAAAGTGTCTAAATGTGTTATGACCCGTTACGACTTGTTAAAACGGTTTACGCCATTTTAACGGGGCCATATGCGTAAATACAGGTCCGAATGGTCGAATGAGTCCTATGACGAGTCCAATATATCAAAACATGTTTAATGATGTTGTATGATCAGCTTAAATGTCATAAATGTTGATCATACTAGTTTGAAACAAATTTACCCAAAAAGAGTATTTTTGACATTTTAAAAGTATATAAAATTGACTTGTCATTAGACTCACCAACGGTAAGACCATAAGGTATAATCTCAGAGGATTAGTCCCTATATTATTATGGTCATATTATTGGGGTTGGTCGGGTCCTAAGGTCGACCAAACGGGTCAGATTCGAAAGTCAAAGCAGAAGTCAAATTGCTTGACTTTCGATTAAGAATAGAGCCCTAAACTAGACGAGTTAGAAATTCTAAGACATGTCTAATAATGTTGTATAAACTGATTTGGTGTCAAAACTTCAGGTTTTAATACTTAAAAACTCATGCGTCATAAAAAGAAATTTTATACGTTTTTTACTTTTATTTCATAAAATTTTGACTTGTCATTTTGCCTACTAAACGTGATGATCAGAGGGTATAATCGTGAGGGATTAACATAGCAAAGTTCATTTTAAACTTTGACGTGACCGAAATGGTTAGAACTGAAAGTCAAAACAAAAGTCATTTTGCTTGACTTTTGGCTCTAACTAGCCAAATAAATGAAATAGACTTGGAGAAACACTTGTGTTTTGAAGAAGGACTAGAACTCAAGAAAGGAGGCCTCAAGACAGAAGCAAGCTCCAAGAGTGTGTAAGTGAGAAAGAAAAGAACAGTGTGCTTGAAAATGGAAGAATGAGTGCATATTTATATTAATCTTGGATCAAGGAGGTGTTGCGAAGTGTGTTATGTCGATGCTTAGTGTCGTAACATGTGTTTTAACCAGATTAAAGGAGGCAAAATTCGTGTTAGGTGTCAAGACTTGAAGATAGGGGCCAAACTTTGTGATCAAGCAAATCTGCTGAATCTGGAGGTCCCTTACAGACTGTAACCACTGCCTTACGCTCCATAAGGCCTTCTGGCGGGCATATTTTGCTTTTTTATATTTTTAGCCCCTAGACTTGTATCATCATTTGTTTGCCATTATTAACCCTTTTAACTCATTGTTTAGGTCATGTTAAGGATATTTTGGATATAACTTGGATATTGTTCCCGAGATCGCTTGAATATGGTTTGGTTCGATCGTACCATTACGTATTTAGTAAATAAAATATAGAATTTTATTAAACACGAAAACGATCGAGAGTGTACAACCTTTGAAATTTTGAAAATGTTACACCAAGGTCTGATCGGAGTGTCGCGCTCTGGTCAAAGATAATATTTATAAACTCGATTTACCCTTAACAATGCGTTAGTACGGGTCAAACCACAAAGAGTTTGTGGTTTGCGATGGACGTGATTGATTCTAAAGATTGTCACAATTTATGAAGTTTGCTATGATTTATTTATTTGTTTATTTGTTTAGTTGAAAAGATATCGGGTTGAAACGACAATTTGCTACTAGCTAAAAAAACGGTCCGTTAAGTATGATTGCAAAACTCAATTGATTAGTTGAAAATAATATATGAGAAAACGAATCACACCCGGGTTTCAGATTAATAAGTGTCTAGAGTTATTTAACATGAATGGTTTGAGTATTTATGAATATCAATGATTTCTTGAGATTGTAAATTGAAAACCTAATTGTAGAGATCAACAATCATCTAACATACGCAAATGGTGCAAGAAAACCTTCACAATATGAAATAAAGACAATTGTATGTTTTTATAAATCAAGAACGATGAACAAACCCTAGCACGAATCAAAACTCATAGTAGTAATCATATCTCAATGTCAATGATGTAAGAAAATCTTAACAATTTCGAGTTCAAAACAATGCTAACAATCAATCCGCACAATTTCAATCAAAAGATTACAAAATGTTTGTATCAAACCAAAACATGAAAAAGCAAACCCTAGAAAGCTCACAACCTTTCACCCGGGGATGATCTTTAAGAAACTAGCCACTCATGGTTGATGATTAATCTTCAAAACTTGATGGAATATGATAATAGACCAAATGGAACCTTCAAAAATCTCTCAAAGTCGCCTATCGAAGTCTAGAATGGAGTGTGTAGTGATAGATTTCAAAAATATGTTCAAAACTAATCAAAAGGGAGGATTTTCCTCAATTTCACGCTGGGCCAGCGTCTGGGATGCCGGTCTCTGAAACCTTTGTCCCGTTTTCGCCGTTTAACTCCGTTTTTTCGCTCCCGTTCTTCCTATCTTCATTCCCAAGCTTTGTTAATCTTTCGAAATACACCATAAACATGTCAAGGCCTACAAAATACAAAGCATCTCAAAGTAGTGTATTTGAAAACTCAATTTCACACAAATCGGTAAATTAAACACATTAAACTTTGGAAATTTACCAACCCATCACATCCCCACACTTATCATTTGCTTGCCCCCAAGAAAACTTGTTCATTACCATCCAACCATAAAAAACAAAACATTTTTCATTCCCTTACCAATTATCCGACACGGTCAATAGTCATACCCTAACTCACAAGACTTACAACCTATCAATAGATCTCTGTTTCAATGAGTACAATGATGCAACATTTAATAAATAGAGAAATTGCCCAACCAATTCTAACTAATCTTCAAGTTTCACATGTATCACACCCCTCACAATGGTTCTCTCCTCTTGGTTTGAAATCAAAAAACTAGCAAGTGTACACTAGTATCAATACACTCAATTACCAAAATACAAAACTTGTTTAATATGCTTGACAGACAATCTTGCTTGCACCAACTAATACAAACGATGCACATATCCAAAGGACTTAGGGGCTTTTGAGGGGTTTATATATATATATATATATATATATATATATAAAACATGCGATAGCATACATGGATAGTGGTGATAAGTGGGTTTAGCAAATGAATGGATGAGTGGTTCAAGAATGGATACTATGGGTAGAACCTTTTTTTTTGGGTAAAGTGAGAATCATATGTGGGTAAGGTGGAGAGGTGTCCTAAAAGCCTTTATCATCTATGTGAAAGCATTCATTTCGTGGTTTGGCATGCATCGAATCAGTCAAGTTCTTAAACAAAGCAATGTATAAGCCTACCCTCGAACAATCAATATATGGAAACAAACATGTATCAATATTCAAGAAAAGGCTCAAGATCTCACAAACAAAAAGGATTGGGTTACCGACATGACACATGTATTACTCTACAACTTGTATTCCTAGCTAGGCAAATCTATAGATTTTTTCTCAAAAACACTCACTAAAAAGGCTTTATCAAGGAACTTAAAGAGTTTATGACCATGACTAAACTATGCTCCGGCAGGTAAATAGCTAATGGTGTTCATTGGTTTTCAAGTTTTGATTGAATTACTTAAGGGCAAAATTTTAAAAATGTTCCATCTTTTCAAAAATCATCATATCCACAAATTCCTTTCACCCCCACACTTAGAATACATTGTCCCCAATGTATGATTCTTTTGATGGCCCTGTGAGAACAAATAATTTAACCAATCAAGCACAAGATTTCTATTCCAAGTTTCACCCCCAACAACCATTAACCAATCACAAAATTAACATTCCCAACACAAATTTTTTTTAACACCACCAAAGATAAACACACCAAAACAAAAAATAAGCAAAACAAAGTACAAATAGTTCGCAACCACACATATAGTATCAGACCATGCAGAAGAAATAAAATATGAGAGAACAAACACATGGACCTGATCAATGCGCAAGTATGATCAGAGAGTGCTTGACGGACCACCCGCTGGTAGTCATCTGGGTCGTACCGACGATCATATGGTTGAGGTGGCACCTCATCCCCAAAGTACTCCCGCATCATAGCCTTAACCCCTTTTAAAGTGCCTTCAGGATCCACCGGGTTAGTTGAATGCCTAGGTTGCTGCAAAGGTACCCATCTGGATGAATGTGTTTTAGGACGGGGTATGGAGCGTTGCCCCCTTGGTAAGGAGGAAGTTGTTCCCATGGGACTGGTCCTGGGTTGGGCACAAATGTTCTGCCGGCATACCACTCTTCATATTTCCTTCTCTGTTCCGCATCTCTATGGCGGGCATTGATTTCCTCTTGAATCATCCAAGCCATAGCAAGTGCGTGTTGATCCTATCTCTCCATCAAATCCTTCATCATTCTCCTTGTACCTCTTGATGTCGGCTATCTCTATCCCACATCATCTGTACATGTCTTTTCCAACTGTTGTATTCAGGTGGCCTCCTCTTCACTACCAACACCTCAATCTCTTCCTTATATGTCCCGTCTTCCTATCAATCTCATCACCATCACTTTCTTCACTCTCTTCCTCTTCCTCTTCTACATCCTACATATCTTCTTCTATCTCATCAACCGGGGCACATCGTCCCTTCGACCTTTTAAACTTTGCCCCGTTACCTCATCCTTCAAAACATGATGTGTATCAGTAAGGGTGTATCTCCAATCATTCTTATCTAACCCGTTTAAGGATAAGAATCGATGAACTTTGTGTACGAATGAATTTTGTTACTAAGACATCCTTGAACCCTTATCAAATGTGTGATTAACCGACAGTGAGGAATGAAACACCTGTCATAACTATTTCTGCTTTCCCAAACATTGCTCATAATCAAGTGCCTTAAAGAAAACATCTCAGTTCCTGCCACCAACGCACATAAAACCCTTAACTCATACAATCTCACCTTCCCTTTATCTCCTAGGCGGGATATCACATTATGCCCAGCGATAACCACACACAATTTAGGGAGAATATTCATCTCTTGCCTAACCCATTTTTTTGACCCCAGTAGAATCTCCTCACCATGATTCTGCTTGTAGATTTCTCTATCAGATGGGTAGCAGTACGTATCTTCCTCCTTTGTATCAAAATTAGCCACCTGTCGAATGGTATCAAATGACATCTCCATTGTCTTCCTTCCAACCTTCCCCTTAAGAGTTGTTGTACGAGGAGGATTATCCCCATCATCCTTTTCTAAAGTGGCCATCCATTGCAAAATGACGTCTCTTGGGATATTATTATCCCCTTCTTCATCCCGATAAACCAAACAGCCTCCCAACCGAGCCTTTCAAAACACTTTTCCACCTTCAAAGGTCTAAACTCTTCAACTTTAATAGCTTTCTCAACCACCAAAACATTATCTAAATTTGATACTTTTTCCTTCAGCTTCTTGTTATATAAATCTTTTTGACACACCCCTTTTAAATCACACAACCAGCCCTTCCTCGTCCACTTAGGTTCGCGAAGTTGTACCGTTTCAGATTCAGTTCTTTGAGTACCCTTTTTTTGTCTTTTACTAGCCGGAGGCGAGGAAGATGATGCTTTCTCCTTTCCTTCCTTTCCTTTCCTTTCCTTCTTGAAACTGTGATTCTCATGATGTTCCTACAATGATACAATTCAAAGTTACAAATGTGGATAATCAAAATAATCACAAGATGATTTATTTTTTTCCCCCACAATTGATTACAAGTGTAATCACTCCCTTGAATTACCATAATTTTATCCCCAATGAGAAACATATCAATAAACAATCACAAGTGTGGATTTTAACAATTACCATTCATATAATCTTTCATAACCATCCCCACACTTGTTTCACACTAACTTATCTTGTGTTGCATAAATACCCATTTACACTTAGCCTTTGAAAAATGAATTTAAACCAACTTAAAAGTGCCAATTTTCACTTAACTAATGCAAAACGAGTTTTAACAAAGAACTTGAATGATAATATAATCACAACTTTTCTATCTTCATCCTACAACACAATTTCTATGCCCATTTATTCATTCAATGTTCTCACTTTTCATACTAACAACAATTCACTAACAAAAACCACTTTTCAGTTGTGTGTGTATCCCAAACATATAACTCATCTCATTCCACATTAACATAATGCTGCTTACCCACAAATATCCCCATCCTTTTTCAAGTCATATCCCAAATTCATGTCAATATGCAAAAAACCCATCAAATAATGCTAATTTAACTCATCATATATCAAAATCCACACACATTCAAACATTCAAGTTCAAAAACCAGTGAATAGTAACATAATCTGTAATAATGTAGCAAAAGAGGGTGAAAGCATACCTTAGATGATGAATTAACAAGGTTTAGACAAGATAAATCGTTAAACTTGAACTCTAACAAAAAACCCACAAATTTTCAGACCAAATGTGTCGAAAAATCTCTCAAACCGTCTTGAATTTCGAGAAAGTAATCGGTGGAATGTGATCTCCTTGAAAAATTAATCAGGTTAGACCCAAAAATCACTTGATTTAGTGAAGAATTGAGTGATTTATGAATGATTTAAGGGTTAGGGTTCTAAAGGGTTTTAGAGAAGAAGACGAAGAAATAAGAACGAGAATGGTGTTTTTACTGAATTTTGGCTGAGATTTTGTCTGAAAAATTGAATTTTTGGGCTTTAATTATGCTGCAAACAGGTTTGGGGCGGGTTTATAAACCTGAATCGGGTTTATATCCACTTGGATCGGGTCGGATATGATTTACGTGGGTCGGGTTTGTGTCTAGGACGCTAACCCAATCCCCGGGACGCTGCTAAGCAGTGGAAATGAGTAGCTGGTATGAAACCGCAGCGTCTGGGAGTGGAAATGAGTAGCTGGAAATGAAACCCCAGCGTCTGGGACGCAAAACCACCGTCTGGGACGGAGCTGAACAGCAACTAATTCACAATTTGAGGCTATTGGACTGATAGGTAGCGTTCAAGACACAAACCCACCGTCCAAGACTTTGACCAATGACCATGATTTTCTTTTAAGGAGGCTCTTTTTTCTTCAGAACATCATAACATCACGTGCATCCATTCACAGTTTCTAAAACCATCTTTCATTTATTCTTTTTGTTATGATTTTTTTCCTTTTTTTTTCAAGTGTTTTTTTTTACATAAATAAAGTTTATTTTATTTAATTTTTTTTGTTATAGAACACATTTTGTATGTATGTACGTATTATTTTTATTATATAAACTAATCAATATTTTTTGGTTTTATAAAACGAAAGCATTTAGACGAATCCTCCCACCCCCTTAATAAGTGTGTATTGTCCCGAATACACACCAAACATATCACGTATCTGGAATCCTCGCGATTTAGGTGTTGCTTCCGTTACTTACACACAACATGAAGGTTAGTTCGAATCAAAATAAACGAAAAATTAACTAGAAATAAAATCTAAACACTAATCTATACAAACGACCTTCAGACAGTCTCATAAGTCAGAATGCTTACCAAAAAGCTTACCGATTCTTTTTGTACCTCATGAACTTCATTCCTTTTCAAGAACGGTTTTCAACCTATGCCCATTCACCGTTTGCTTGGTCCCATCCTTTGGGTCTTCAATGCTAACATCACCAAACTTCCCCAACCCGCGTAATCATGCATGGGCCTATCCACTTACTTCTAAGCTTCCCGGGAAAGAATTTTAATTTCGAGTTGTATAACCATACCTTTTTTCCACCTCGAATTCTTTCTTCCGAATTTTGGCGTCATGCATCACCTTCATTTTCTCCTTGTACTTGGAAGCACACTCATACGCCTCCTCTCCCCAACTCTTCCAAATTACAAAGCTTGAGCTTTCTCCCCCTACCTGTATCATCATACTTAAGATTAACATTTTTAATCGCCCAAAACGCCCAGTGAACAAGTTCAACCGGTAGATGACATCCTTTCCCAAAAACTAAGCGGCACGGGGTGGTGCCAATAGGTGTTTTATAAGCCGTTCGGTAAGCCCATAAAGCATCGTTCAACTTGATTGACCAATCCTTACGGTCTGCCCTTACGGTCTTTTGCAAAATCTCTTTAATTTGCCTATTGGAAACCTCCACTTGCCCGCTAGTTTGGGAATGATAGGGAGTTGCAATTCTATGGTCAACACCTTACCGTTTAAGTAATTTGCCAAAGTTAAAATTTTTGAAATGGGATCTTCTATCACTTATGATGACTCGAGGAGCCCCAAACCTTAAAATAATGTTTGTTTGGACAAAATTACAAACAA
The DNA here is from genome assembly GCA_947069175.1 of Scalesia atractyloides. NCBI lineage: Eukaryota > Viridiplantae > Streptophyta > Magnoliopsida > Asterales > Asteraceae > Scalesia > Scalesia atractyloides. Next base: position 21,699,706 of record CAMTDV010000024.1, read on the forward strand.
TGCTATGGTCGTTCGTTTTGGTGGCAATTCCTTCGACCCATTTGGATACATAATAGACAGTCACCAAAATGTATAAGTTGCCATATGAATTAGGGAAAGGGCCCATAAAATCGATTCCCCATACTTCAAAAATGTCCACTACAAGAATCGGTTGCATGGGCTTCTCATCCCTCTTAGAAATACTCCCTAATTGTTGGCAATTCTTAAAGTTTTTGACAAATTCAAAAGCATCTTTAAATATTGTTGTCACACCCCAACCGATGGCGGAAACATCGGGATGAGACGAAAACGAGATTGCTCATTGCTCACAACGCTAATAAATAACAATATTTAGTTAAATCCAAATTTCATTTCACAACATTGTCAAATACAACATGAAGCAATACAATAAGTTCATAAAACATAACAAAATTTGGTACAATATTTATAAATCTAACGTCTAAAATGTGTGTATCTAAGTCCTTGCTATTTTGATTTCATAGCATCATCTCCTTCAACCTGTAACATGTTTTAAAATAAAGTCAATGCAAAAGCAAAGGCGAGTACACAAGTTTAAGCATAGCATACGTATACGAATAAAGTTTTAACAATCCTCATGGCAACCAAATCTATACAAGAGCAATATCAAGGCATGCAATACTAATAATCAAACCCTTAACGCAATCACGATGTTTTAACATGACCTCACGAATAACACGATGGAGGTGGATGCGTGAATTCCTATAGCGCTAAGCATGTCAAACAAAGGATAAAAATAGTTAATGACTAAATCATAGCATAACGAATATCCAAGACAAACATCAAGTATAAGATTCAAGTTTTCATGTATATAGGATCGTTTGTGTGTTTCATAAAGTTTAAGTGTTCGTGATTTTGTATATGGAAACATGTTACACCCGAAAAGTGTTATAAACAAAAGTGGGTCGAGTGTACTCACAATATTGCATATGCTTTCCGATTGGTGATTCCGTGAAGAGTTGGAGGTTGGAGCTTCAAAGCTTCTTTTAAAACACTTAATGTTTTCTTTTAGAACTCTTAGAGCTCTCTTCTTGCTTGGAAGATTCGAGAGAAGTATAGAAGTTGAGAGAAGAATGGGTGGAACACTTAGTGTCCTTTGAGAATTCTTGATTTAGAGAGATGGAGAGAAGTAGAGAGATGGAGAGAAGAATGGTGTGAAGAAAATGGTAGAAGGGGTTGGTATTTATAGGTAGAGAATGTGAAAAAGGAGTGAAATATGATTGGTTAAAGAAGGTGGAAGAGGATTGAGAAGGCGATTGGTGGAGAAATGAGTGGAAAAGGGTGAAATATGATTGGTTAAAGAAGGTGAAGAGGATTGATGAGGTGGAAATATGATTGGTATATTTCTTGGTATTTCTTAAGTATATATTATGTAATTGAGTATATAAAAAGTATAAAAGTATAATTCAAGTATTGAGGATGTGCGTATAAGTATTTATACGTATAAAAGTGTCGGCTTTGCGTATAAATACGTATTTTAAATGATCGGTTGTGTGAATATAATAAAAAAAATATAATAATATGAATTTATTATGATTAACGCCTCGAATTGTGAGATTGAAATTAAAATACGAATGTAAGGTTTCTAAAATTAGAATACGAATACGAACATTTTTTTAAAATAGAAACACGAAGATACGAGGCGTTACAGTCTCCCCTACTTTAGGAAATTTCGTCCCGAAATTTATTCAAGAGGAAGACCTTGGAGAAAAGCATGTTGGCTAGAAGAATGATTGTCTAAAATCGAGATTTGGATGTTTGAAATGTGTTGAAAAGTATGAAGTTTTGAGGAACGAAAAGATAGGTTTGTAAAAAGGGTTCGTTTGTCTAAAATGATTCGAGGCATTGAGCATAAGTAAAACGTGCATGTGTGTGTATAGACAAGCGAGTTTAAACAAATTTGAATAACTCAATGACAAGGTATTTTAAAATGTTATACCTAAGAAGGAAGCTTTCGTATAAAACGATATGTATTTTGATGAAAAGTGTGACCGCACTATTGGTTGTAACAAAAATTTTCGTTGGATTTAAAGAGCATTGGCAATCTCAGTTTTGTAGAGAATTCTTTATCGGTGAAAAAAACGAGGAAGTTAGGTATTTGAAATAAAAAAATGGTTTTGGAGGTAACTGCCAACTAAGTATCTTTGCGCATAAATAAAGAATGGAAAATAGTTTTTAAGTGTAAGAAAGTATTTTAGGGTCCGAATGTTTAAACTGATTGACTTTCAAATGGGGTTTGTATAAAAGACAAGGATGTCGGGGAATAATGGAGGCATAAGTGTGAACGATTGATTTGATAAACGGATATGAGTATAAGAATGGCATGCGTATTGAAAGCGATGAGTTAAGAATGGGGTCTCTCGTGGATAATCGGATATCGCGCGTTGCGTTTGTGAGTTGTTAAAGTTTGTATCGGGTCTAAATAGATCTGCAAGACACCGAATTTCTCATGGCAGTTTTACGAAAGTTTGAAACATGGTGAAAACACTTATATATAGGAAGTACCAGTCGGCATATCCACCATGTTTTGACCATGTTACGTTCGTTTCGTTATTCAGTGTCATGTTACATTCCGTGTCCTACCATACACAGTAGTACACCCTATGATTCCCATGCGCATATCACTATAACCCCGTGTGCACCCGTGATTATATTGATTGTCGCATGATCCGCATAGTTTGTACTAGTTGTGTATGAATCAGGGTATACATAAATATGAAAATAAGAGTGTGCGTGCGTATAAGAATGTAGTATGTAAGCATGTTTACGTTTAAATAAGTATGAGACCAACGTGAGCGAATCCCCTCGGGTTATGCTCACTTATAGGTACGAATGTTTGAATTTGAATATGGATTGAATGTGAGCATGATTATAAGTATGCATATGAGTATAAGTATAATGATGACACGTATGAGCATAAATATGAATATGTGTATAAGTATGAATATCAATAGGTATAAATGACGACGATTGCGTGCATGACATGAATTGAATACAACGAATTTAATCATGTAAAATGATCGATAAATTTGAGTATGTAAAAATGAATGATATAAATGATATTGTCGTGCGAAATTTTGCGTAAATCATGTGCGAGGATATGCATAAGTGGTTTGAGCAAAACTTTGAGGTTATCGCTTCTAAAATAGGTTCAGTTTGACTTAGAATGTAGGATCTAGTTTGTGAATATAAAAGAATATAAGGTACTTATTGATTATGCATTACGTATTTTGTAATGGACGGGAGTGCTACCACTGTTTTAGGGGAATTTAAGTAAGTCGAAAGTGGTTAGTCCTTGTAATGTTTTCTTGCCCACGTGTTTTGAAATTGAGGTGACATTTTGGGTGGTGTATGACAAGGTCTTAAATTAGTAGGTTCGCATCGTTTTCAAAGGATGTTACATCAAGATAAGAAATTTGAAATTCAGTGGTTCTTGTGATACGTTGACCCTTGAGAGGAAATCTGATAATGGATTTAACTATCGTTGAAAAGTGTTTAGCAAAATGTTCTCTTAATCGCGATAAGAGGTTTAGAGGGTGTTTGGGGTTGAGTTTTGAAAATAGTTTATGTGTTTTGAATAATCAGAATCAGATGATTAGCTGTAACAAAACGTGCTGCAGAAAGATAGTGTTTGAATTTGATTATGTTGTTTGATCCCAATAACCAGATAATCAACTATTTAGTGTTTGACAAATATATATATGTGAAAAAAGAATAAATAAATAAATAAGCTTTGATCTCTACAAAACGAAAGAAATCAGTTTTTTTATTATATACTTACCAAACACAAAAAAACATAGTTTTTTTTTTGCTTTAAAAACACAATAATCAAAGGAATCAGGAAAAAAAATAATAACAACAATCCCAACATACCTTTAGTAAAGCGATCCCATAATGTCTATAAGATATTGGTTTGGCTTTTGTTTACAAATGAAAGCTCTTAATGTAAAGTTATCGCATGATCGTGTTTTAGTGATTATGTTAAACATAAGATTTGTGTGCAAGGTATTCCTTGGACTGATTAAGTTGGTAGGTAGCATTCCGTCGAGCTTTGAAAATCGTGAAACAAAACGTTTATGTGGTGACCAAGTATGCGTATGTGATTTACATGAAATAGATTACAGGATGGGAAATACGTTTGATAAAATAGTACGTTTTGAAATTCGTCTAAGTAAGAATTTTGACAATATGATAAAAGATTTAGATATACAATTTAAACATGTGGTTTGTGTAATAAAGTCTCCAAGAAGGAGGGTTGGTAATGATCACCGAGGTATGGGAATCACCCCTAATCCGTTGGTGAGGTCGTTTTAAGGAAGGAAGGAAACGGAGTTTGATCGTCTAGGGAAGGAATTCACTCCTAGCTCGACGACGGTCTCCATTTCGGACTTTTCGAGAAATATAAGTCTAGTTGGTGACGTTTTGAAATCATGTATGCAAATAATGTATAAGTGGATGAAAAGGTTTAATATGAATTGCGTAAAAACCTTATAATAAATTGGAAATTTGAAAGGAATGTAACAAGTATATAAAAAGTCATGTATAAATTGAAATGGTATAAAAGAGAGTCTCAGAAAACAGACTGTTTCGGGTAGAGAAACGTCGACTATTCCAAAGTGAATCGAAGATCCTTTCGAATTAGAGAAACGTGCGTTGGCCTATAGGTAAAACGCTCTCGTCGAGAAGCGATTAACCACATTTACCCTTCCAGTTATTACACATCTCTAATCGATTGGAAAATCGAAACTTTGGCGATATTGAAAATCGAGGAATGGGACTTAATCGACAAGGTGCGGGTTTCACCCCTAACTCTACGATTCCGTACCCTAAATGTGGTTGGTACTCGTCGGGTCAAACTTAATTTCAACACTTGACGAGAGTCCACTAGAGTTTGAATAGGAGTTTCCCATCAAGGTGTGGATGTCACTCCTAACTTGATGGTGTAACTTCGTGAAAAAAATAAATAAATAAATAAAGAATTGGCGGAATGAGAGTCGTTCACCAAATTGGGGATATCACGCCTATTTTGGAGAAATCGTCTCACTTGTGTAATACGAGTGTTTTCGAGTTTAGTATAATCGAGTAAAATGCATTAGGAAAGGCGTATGATCGAGAAAATTTAACAAGTATGAACACGTAAAGCATTTCATGAATTTAGCACATAAAGGACGTTTTAAGAAATTAGCATGTGCATCACGTATGGTCAAGTATGGTACTTAACTATAGACTAGGTCAAAAGCATAGCAATTTGCCTAATTCCCTATAGTTATGGCTCTGATACCAATCTGTCACACCCCAACCGATGGCGGAAACATCGGGATGAGACGAAAACGAGATTGCTCATTGCTCACAACGCTAATAAATAACAATATTTAGTTAAATCCAAATTTCATTTCACAACATTGTCAAATACAACATGAAGCAATACAATAAGTTTATAAAACATAACAAAATTTGGTACAACATTTATAAATCTAACGTCTAAAATATGTGTATCTAAGTCCTTGCTATTTTGATTTCATAGCATCATCTCCTTCAACCTGTAACATGTTTTAAAATAAAGTCAATGCAAAAGCAAAGGCGAGTACACAAGTTTAAGCATAGCATACCTATACGAATAAAGTTTTAACAATCATCATGGCAACCAAATCTATACAAGAGCAATATCAAGGCATGCAATACTAATAATCAAACCCTTAACGCAATCACGATGTTTTAACATGACCTCATGAATAACACGATGGAGGTGGATGCGTGAATTCCTATAGCGCTAAGCATGTCAAACAAAGGATAAAAATAGTTAATGACTAAATCATAGCATAACGAATATCCAAGACAAGCATCAAGTATAAGATTCAAGTTTTCATGTATATGGGATCGTTTGTGTGTTTCATAAAGTTTAAGTGTTCGTGATTTTGTATATGGAAACATGTTACACCCGCAAAGTGTTATAAACAAAAGTGGGTCGAGTGTACTCACAATATTTCATATGCTTTCCGATTGGTGATTCCGTGAAGAGTTGGAGGTTGGAGCTTCAAAGCTTCTTTTAAAACATTTAATGTTTTCTTTTAGAACTCTTAGAGCTCTCTTCCTTGCTTGGAAGATTCGAGAGAAGTATAGAAGTTGAGAGAAGAATGGGTGGAACACTTAGTGTCCTTTGAGAATTCTTGATTTAGAGAGATGGAGAGAAGTAGAGAGATGGAGAGAAGAATGTGTGAAGAAAATGGTAGAAGGGGGTTGGTATTTATAGGTAGAGAATGTGAAAAAGGAGTAATATGATTGGTTAAAGAAGGTGGAAGAGGATTGAGAAGGCGATTGGTGGAGAAATGAGGTGGAAAAGGGTGAAATATGATTGGTTAAAGAAGGTAGAAGAGGATTGATGAGGTAGAAATACGATTGGTATATTTCTTGGTATTTCTTGAGTATATATTATGTAATTGAGTATATAAAAAGTATAAAAGTATAATTCAAGTATTGAGGATGTGCTTATAAGTATTTATACGTATAAAAGTGTCGGTTTGCGTATAAATACGTATTTTAAATGATCGGTTGTGTGAATAAAATAAAAAAATATAAAATATGAATTTATTATGATTAACGCCTCGAATTGTGAGATTGAAATTAAAATACGAATGTAAGGTTTCTAAAATTAGAATACGAATACGAACATTTTTTTAAAATAGAAATACGAAGATACGAGGCGTTACAATTGTAGGCCAAAATAAACCACTAGAAAGCACTTTGTGACCCGTCTTTTGGCCACTAAAATGACCTCCACATGCAAGTGAATGCACGTGCATCAACACACTCCGGGCTTCCTCATCCGGTACACATCTCCGGATCATTTGATCAGCTCCCACTTTAAACAAGTCCGGTTTATCCCAAATGTAATGCTTAACCCGTGAGAGGAAATGAATTCTTTTCTTCCTTGACCAATGCTTCGGCATTGTACCTATTGCCAAATAATTCACAATGTCAGCAAACCAAGGTAAAGTGGAAATAGCTAAAATGTGCTCATCAGGAAAAGTTTTATTAATCTCCATGGATGATGGACCGTCTTCAACCATCAATCGAGACAAGTGGTCGGCTACCACATTCTCACTTCATTTCTTATCCTGGATCTCCAAATCGAACTCTTGTAATAAGAGTACCCATCGGATCAATCGTGGCTTAGCTTCCTTCTTTTCCATGAGGTACCTAACTGAACTGTGGTCAGAAGAGATAATAACTTTGTTATCCCATATATAAGCCCAAAATTTATCCAACGCATAAACCATTGCAAGTAGCTCTTTCTCGGTTGTTGTATAATTAAGTTGTGCATCCGAAAGAGTCTTACTTGCGTAGTAAATAGCAACCGGCTTTTTCTCTACCCGTTGACCCAAAACGGCCCCCACCGCATAGTCACTTGCATCACACATGATTTCGAATGGTAAAGACCAATTCGGTGATTGCAAGATTGGGGTCTCAACCAGTTTCCTTTTCAACACGTTAAAGGCATTTTGACAATCCTTATTAAAGTCAAACGGTTGATCTTTTAATAACAAGTTACATAATGGTTTTGTAATGTCACTAAACCCTTTTATGAACCTTCTATAAAAACCCGCATGACCTAAGAATGACCTAACACCTCTAACACTCGTGGGATACGGCATAGTAGAGATGACTTGCACCTTTGCACGGTCAACCTCTATCTCACGATTAGACACTACATGCCCCAACACAATCCCTTCCTGAACCATAAAATGGCTCTTTTCCCAACTTAAAACTAGATTTTTCTCAACACATCTATTCAAAATTTTTTGAGTTGATCAAGGCATGCATCAAATGATGACCCAAAAATTGAGAAGTCATCCATAAAGATCTCTAAAGACTCCCCCACCATGTCGGGAATATACTAATCATACATCTTTGAAAGGTGGCGGGGGCATTACATAACCCAATCGGTATTCGCCTAAATGCGAAAGTACCATACGGGCAAGTAAACATGGTCTTAGCTTGATCCTTTGGATGAATAGCAATTTGATTATAACCCGAATAGCCATCCAAGAAACAAAAAATTTTTGACCCGCTAACTTCTCAACTATTTGGTCAATAAAAGGTAGAGGGAAATGGTCTTTGGAAGTTACGAAGTTCAACTTCCTATAATCTATGCAAATACACCACCCGGTTACCGGCCGAGTGCGACCTCTTCACCTGCGTCATTAGTGACGACTTGAATGCCCGCCTTTTTATGAACTGTCTGCGTTGGGCTCACCCATTGGCTATCAGAAATGGGGTAAATAATACCGCATCTAGCCATTTCAAAACCTCCTTCTTAACCACATCTCGCATATTCGGATTCCATCTCCGTTGTGCGTCACGCAAAGGAGTAATACCATCTCTGGTGATGATTTTATGCATCACCACCGAGGGACTGATTCCCTTCAATCTGCTATGGTCCACTCAATAGCTACTCTATTGGTTACCAAGACCGCCATCAGTTTTCCTTCTTCCTCGTCGGTCAAGTTTGAAGCAATAATGACCGGGAGCGTGTTGCCCTCACCCACATAAGCATATTTCAAATGCTTGGGCAACACCTTCAACTCAACAACCAGAGGATCTACTAATGACGGCTTCAACTTTGTATCAATCTTTTCCGGAAGACTTTCCATTTGATGTGTCCAAGTGGGTCTTCCTTCCTTCGCCGCCATCACCTAGACCTTTTTCACCTCTTCATCCATGCTTCGATTTGTTTCCACTTGCAACCTGTCGAACATGAAACATTCCTCTATTGTGTTTTTCTCTACGATGCCCATGTCGAAAAGAGGTATACACTCGTCAACGACGTCCGCCATATAGCATCCGTCGCTAACCAAAGGATTCGTTAATCCCAAAAATACATTTAACCCCAACCGACGGTTACCAAAAGTCATGTCGACCGTGCCCATTTTACAATTAATTTGGGCTTTTGATGTTGCCAAAAATGGTCGACCGAGAATAACCGTTGGTTGCTTGGTTTGGTCCAAAGAAATATAATCAAGTATAAGAAAGTCCACCTGATAATAAAAGTCATCAACTTTTACAATCACATCGATGACTATCCGCGGGGTAGTTTGGGGGTCAAGTCCGCCAACACCACGGTGGTGTTAGACGACTGAAGTGGACCAAACTCGTATTGGTCATACAAACTACCCAGCAAGATACTCACACTCACCCCAAGATCCAAAAGTGCCCACGTCATTTTAAATTCACCCACTTGATTGAAATAATGGGCGCCCGCGGATCTTGTAGCTTTGGTGGAAGTGCACCCGAAAAATCGAACTAACATTTTCAGTCAAATCAAGTTTCTTTGGAAACTTGTTAGTTCGCTTTTGAGTGCACAAATCCTTCAAGTACTTAGCATATGAAGGTACTTCTTGATTGCATCTAAGAGTGGTACGTTAATTTTAACTTGTATAAAAATATCCCACATTTCCTCTTGTTGTGGGCTACGTTTCGTTACCACTTTCTTAGATGGTCCCAATAGAGCTTCGGGATAAGGGGCGGTATTAACCTCCACACCTTTCTCCTTAGCCTTTGGGACGGGGACGGCCACAACGGGGGTTTTTATCGTTTTTAAAATCATTTTTATTTTGACCCGTTTGACCATCAACACTCTCCTCTTCGCTAGCATCTTCCACCACCCCTTCAACAAACTGGGGTGGTGGTGACTCAACACCACTATCTATGACTCGACCACTACGTAAAGAAATTTTATTAATTGGTACCTCACGTGTGTTCTTCGAGTTGGACCCTTGATGCTTAGGGTTCATGGTGGTATCACTTGGAAGTCTTCCTCCATTTCCACGTATTTGGGACATCTCATCCGCAAGTTTTCAGTGCCTTGTGCGATTTATCACGTACCTCGAACTCGTTTCTCATCTCCGCTTTGATCTCTTGATTTGACGTGGTTATGGCATTTATGATGGCATCTAGCTTAGAATTAAGTGAATCGTCACCACCCATTTGAGATTCGAATTACCGCCCCTGTTACCACCTTGGTTGTAACCCCTTTGATAATTTCCTTCACGGTTTTGATACGACTAGTTACTCCATTGGTTGTAATTTATTTGGTAACCCCCTTGATTACCACCTTAACGGTTTTGGTACGATGCCCCACCTTGATTATTCGATTGAAATTGGGGTTAATTTGGTTCGAAGCGTTACATACCTAAAGTTAGGATGGTTCCTCAAACCCGGGTGATAAGTGTTGGAGTTCATATCATATTGCTTCCGCTCCCCATACACTTGATTCACCTCTTCGGTGGTTTGTCATATCAACGTGGCACTCCTCGGTCCGATGACCAATATCCCCCAATCATCACAAATGGCACACGAAACCGCTTCACATCCTTCTTCTTCATACGGGCTAACTCTCGTTCCAATGTAGTAATCTGATCTTTAGCACTTGAGTCAAGATCGGGCAAAGATCATGAAACCGGATGCTTCTTTGTTCTATTCGCCAATGCTATTCCTTAGAGTTCTTACTCATCCTCTCTAAGAACTCCCGATCATCCTCCTCATGATTGTTCAATAGCGTCCCATTACTTGCCGATTGCAAGTACTTGTGTCTTCCGGTTCCAAACCCCGCACAAAACACTTCAATAACTCCCACCTTTCAATTTGGTGGTGAGGCCACTTTCGAACTAACTCCTTGAATCAAGTGAGGGCTTCGTGTAACAACTTACCCGGTAATTGACGGAAAGCCCGAATTTCATCCCGTGCATCATCGGTCTTGGCTATAGAAAAATGTTCGTCTAAAAATGCTTGTTGCATTTCCGCCCAAGTGCGAATACTATTTGTCGGAAGAGTGAGGAACCATTGCTTTGCTTTGTCTTTCAACGAAAATTGAAACAACCGAAGCTTCACCTCGTCTAATGCGAAATCGTGACCACCAATGGTCCCACATATTGCGGAAATTCCGCTAAGTGAAGTAGGGCTCATCATTAGTTCTACCATTGAAGTGTGGTAAAATGTTGATGTAATTCGGCTTGCAATCAAAAGCCCTCCTCCCTCGTGGTGTAGGAACAATAGGTGAATCATTCTCGGTCACTACCGGCCTAAATCAGTCATTCACACCTTGTGGAGCTTATTGGTCAACATCTCGGACCATCGACTTTTTGGTTCACAAACCTTGGATTAGCCCTTCTATCACCACCCCAGTCACCGCCTTGATTACCACCACCACGTATTGTGGAATCCGATTACGATTGGCATTTTGATTGTTATAATTGTAATTGCCATCGTCTCGTTACCTTTGATTGTTACGTGGTTGACGGTTTTTCCCATAACCATTGTCTCGACCGTAGTCATAACCATACCCATCTTCGTTCTCCACAACATTGGCATATTGATTGCCAAAATCGTCATCCTCAAACCCCCTTGCATGACGTATGTTCCCCAAATTGTTACCATTCCAAGCATCATCTTCGAATCGCTCATTATAGTTCCCTCCATCATCCGAGTGTTCCGTGTGAACACTCACATGTTCCGGTGATTGGTATCCGGGGACACTATATGGCTCATCATTGGGAATGTTGTTTCTTAATTCGTCAAGATCAATAAACTGAGCCTCATTCGTGGGAATGCCATGAGGTTGGTTAACTCTGCGGTTAGCGTTAACATTGCGGTTGTTGAGGTTGGGTGGTAATGGGTTATGTCTGTTTTGGTTTTGAGGTGGAGGCGTGGGTGTGTGTTGGTTGTTATTTTGGTTTCAGTTACGGTTTAGGATGGTGGTGTTGGTAGTCTCAAATAGTTACCACCCCTTGGTTGGTTTTGGTTTGGGCGAAGGTAATCTTGGTATTGGTTTTGGTTTTGGTTGTTGGGTTGGTTAGAATTTTGGTTATCCATTGTAATTGGTCCAAAGGATGGTGTAGGTGGTGGTTGGTGTTGAGTGGGTTAGAGACAAGAACCGACTCCAACCGAGTGGCTAAATTCCTTCGAGCAACCCCGCTCAATCTCCGGTTCAAACACTAGTGATCAGGTCCTCCTCGAGTTTCTCGTATGCATGCACTACCTGTAACCTGCACAAGTAAACAGACTCACATAACAAGAAATAGAGAAAGTAACAAAAAGAAATAAACACCTTAAACAGATGATCACAAAATCAATTTAAATCCAAACGCAAAGCGCACGGACTCCCCGGCAACGGCGCCAAAATTTGATCGGAGTGTCACGCTCCGGACTTGGTGTTTGATTTTAGGAAAAGTATGAATGAAATAATGGAAAGGAATGAAGTTAGTAATGAAGATAAGGGGTTTGATGGAATTGTCCACAAGGTGTTTGATCAAAGATAATACTTATAAACCCGATTTACCCTTAACAATGCGTTAGTGGCAGTACGGGGTCGAACCACGAAGAGTTTGTGTTTGCGATGGATGTGATTGATTCTAAAGATTGTCACATTTTATGAAGCTTGCTATGATTTATTTCTTTGGTTGTTTGTTTAGTTGGAAAGATATCGGGTTGAACCGACAATTTGCTACTAGCTAAGAAAACGGTACGTTAAGTATGATTGCAAAACTCAATTGATTAGTTGAAAATAATATATGAGAAAACGAATCACACCCGGGTTTCAGATTAATAAGTGTTTTTAGAGTTATTTAACATGAATGGTTTGAGTATTTTATGAACATCAATGATTTCTCGAGTTTGTAAATTGAAAACCTAATTGTAGACATCAACAATCGTCTAACATACGCAAAAACCTTCACAATATGAATTACAGACAATTTTATGTTTTATAAATCAAGACAATGAACAAACCCTAGCACGAATCAAAACTCATAGTATTAATCATCTCTCAATGTCAATGATGCAAGAAAATCTTAACAATTTCGAGTTCAAAACAATACTAACAATCAATCCGCATAAGTCAATCAAAAGATTACAAAATGTTTGTATCAAACCTAAACATGAAAGAGCAAACCCTAGAAAGCTCACAATCCTTCACCCGGGGATGATCTTGAAGAAACTAACCACTCATGGTTGATGATTAATCTTCAAAACTTGATGGAATATGATAATAGATCAAATGGAACCTTCAAAAATCTCTTAAAGTCGCCTATGGAAGTCTAGAATGGAGTGTGTAGTGATAGATTTCGAAAATAGGTTCAAAACTAATCAAAAGGGAGGATTTTCCTCAATTTCATGCTGGGACCCGCGTCTTGGACGCCGGTCTCTGAAACCTTTGTCCGGTTTTCGCCGTTTAGCTCCGTCTTTTCGCTCCCGTTCTTCCTATCTTCATTCCCAAGCTCCGTTAAGCTTCCGAAATACACCTTAAACATGTCAAGGCCTGCAAAATATAAAGCATCTCAAAGTAGTGTATTCGAAAACTCAATTTCACACAAATCGGTAAAATCAAACACATTAAGCTTTGGAAATTTACCAACCATCAACGTCCTTGTTGACACATCGGTTCTGACATCTGTCTTTGATACCATTTGTAACAGCTCATATAAACCATGCCAGGACATTACCTGATTTTTCCTTAATCATGCAGGAACCTACGACCTTGTTTTTAACTCAACAAATTGCTTACACGGGCAAAACACGTCCAACATCTTTAATTTATAAGGAAGACTTTGCTCTCCACTCAAACCGATCGGGGACTTAAAATAAAAGTTTACTGACGAAAATCAATGTTTTTATGACCATAGTAGTTTAATACAATACAAGAATATGGTTCTATGCATGGCATCTATGGCGACGATAGAATTCGTTGGCCTAATTTTAGCTTATTGTATAGCGATGACATTTCTTCAGAATAAGTAAAATATGTTTTTTTTCTTTTGTAAATTGCTTAGGCGGGGTTTGCAAATTTACCAGCCAATAATTTGGTATCCTATAGCAAGTACTAGGTTTTTCATTGAGCAGCTAGGGGTAGAATGTGTTCGTGATTCAGGTTGAAAAACCATGAAACTGTCCAAACCGGTCATTGGTTGGCTTTCATATTTGATATTAAAGTTGAGGTAACCTCCCAGAGTTGGAGAAACAAACTATTGTGCTATAAGTTTCTTCATATTCATCTATACTTATGTTTATCTATTATCAATATTTTTATTGTCAATTTCATAAAAAGTGACCCACATTACCGATTGCATGTTTTATTATTTTCTAAAATAAGTACATGCAAATAAGTTTGGCATGGTGTTGTGGGCATGGTTGGTCTACCAATGAGGCATCTATCATTGCCTATAATAAAACATGCTACTATCTTACTAATCGTGTTCACAATATTTACGAACCATGTTGTGAAAATTGAGAGCAGTAGATGGACCACTACTTTGCAATAAGCTCAAACCATGAAAGCAAACGAAAAATCATTTATTACGGTGCGGCTCAAGGTTTGACTAAAAACCATCAAAACCAAACCATGAGCACCCATAACTGGGGAAAACAAAATAGTAGGTAGGGCTGTTCACGAGCCGAACCGATCAAACTTTTGCTCGTGCTCGGTTCGTTTACAAACCGAACCGAACCAAGCGTTTTTTCAACCGAGCCAATAGAGGGTTTTTTGAATAGGATCCTGTACTTCTAAAGCGAATGGCGTGTGGACACTTAAGTATTGATTGACGCTTCACATTTCAATATTTGAAATTTTGACGCAATTAGTCAAATGAACATTTAAGTAGTAGACAATGCACTATTGGTATTGGACTTCAATTCTAATTACGTAAATGATCTCTATTTGGATATTGGACCACACATTCTTAATGTGGGATTCTAGCCATCTCATTAAAAATGATATATATATATTCATATATATAGGGGAAGGATAAAATGAAAACCACTTCAGTTGATAAAACTCAAGAAACCCTTTTAAAAACCCATGTAACATTTTTATTTTTTTCCAAAAAAATAGGGATTGTAAGATACATATATAACAAAAAAACACCGGTAGTTTTTTTTAAAAAATGTTAAAAATTCCATGTTACATAATATATATGTCCAAAAAGTAACATTACAAATTGTGAACATTTAAAAAAACAAGAAGGCAGTTTTTACATTTTTTTAATAAAAATGTTCAAGTACATTTATGTTACATTCCCTATTTTTTTTAGAAAAAATAAAAATCTTAAATAGGGTTTTCTTGAATTTTTTAACTCAAGTGAGTTTTTGTTTTATCTTTCACCTTCACACACACACACACACACACACAATATAATATATATATATATAGTAAATAAGTAAATTGAGCGAACCGAGCGAACCGAACAGAGCGGACCTTTGCTCGTGCTCGGTTCGTTTACAAACCGAACTGATCCGAACCAAACGTTTTTTCAATCGAGCCAAATCGAACGAGCAAATTTCGAGATTTTTTGAGCGAGCATCGAACGAGCATCGAGCGCCAAGCAATATGAACAACCCTAATAGCTGGGTGCTAGTTTTCGGTTGGTGGTCGATAGCTAGTGGCTTACGATCCATGAAGAAATTGGAGTCGTATAGGCTTGATAAGGGTTTGAAGTTGTCGATAATGATGCGGGTGTAAAGAAAGGTGTGCAGTTCATGATTAGGGTGGAGAATATAGGGTGGAGAATATGAGCCAATAATTCTAAAGAAAGAAGAAGAGTCTAAAGTTCAAAGGGGTTCAAGATAGTTTATATGGGTTCGAGATAAAGATGATTGATTTACTTAATTATGGTTTATTTACCTATGTTTATCGATATTATTAGATAGTTTTATCTAGTTGGTTTATTTTATTTATTTTTAAATAGAGTTTGATTTGGGTTGGAATTAGTATAAGGTTAGTATGAAAAGATGTTTAGGGTTTTTTCTATTTGTGTGTATGTTCATTTATAAATATAAAGGAGTCGTGGAAGGGTTGTTCAACTAAACTAATTATTTGTGTGAGTTATGGTCCTGATTTTCCAACAACATGCTTGCCACCGGGTCATAGGTGTAATAATAATCTTCTTGGCACGTAGCATTAGTTTAAACCAATACCCCTTTTAGCTAGTGATGAAAACATGCTTAGTAGATAGTGAGTTGCTTGAGATCACCTAACTAAAAACTAAAATCAAGCTAAGCTTAAACGAGCGCAAGCTCAAGCTAATTTTGGACATTTTTTCTAAATAAGCTCGAGCTCCAACTTCACATATGGATCTTAAATAGCCTTGCAAGCTTGAATAGACTTGTGAGCTTAAAAAAACATACTATATGTATAGTTTTTAAACAAGTATAATATTTAAATAGTAATTCATATTATGAAAGAGTAACTAAAGAATATATACCTACTTATCGGTATACCAGACCACATGGGGAGGTGTTCTTACCTTTACTGGATGCACGACATCAGTTTCCATTCTTTCTTTCACGTTCCTTGCCGGATGTGTTCCTTTCACCCTAGTCTGTCAGCCTAATTAATAATTACTAGACTCCCACTATAAATAAAATGTTGTCGTCAATTTCAAACATACTATTATTATATCCTCTAAGAATTCAATTGCAAATATAACCGAATCATATTAGCTTATTGATTTTTGTTAATGTGTCACCAATACAAGCCAGAAATTGGTGAACCCATATTAATACTTTTCTTTTCTAGTTTCTAAAACTACCTTTTTAACCTAAACCCATTTTCTTCATAACATGGCCTACCGAAAAAAATTGTTACTTTCATAAAATGACATGGGTTGACCCAAACTTCTTTGCATTCATTACCTGACCTGATCTTCGTGTTTTGCAAGCCTTAATTTGTATATATTCCTTTTGTTCAAGATTCTTGAATGGCATATTGACTCATTTGTGTATTGTTGAAGTTTTATTTTTAATGTTATGTTGGGATCTGAGTGTGTATTTGTGTGTGTTGTCAATGAAATAGTGGAAATTAAGCACAAGAACAAATACGGAAAGTTGTCATACTGTATTTCATTTATAATCAAAGGATTACAACTACAAGTTATGACTATCTTCCCCCTCAACCTGATCACTATTTTGTTTGTACAAAAGAATGTTATGCAAGTGATAAAATAGGCCTCTAACAAATGAGATCTATTTATAGGAAGTACAAACATCTATTCGTTTCTAGGGCTAACATCACCCTAATAGTGACATCTAAAATTCCTAACAGGAAATATTCTCAGATGTTACAGACTGATCATTCTTAACTTCGGTTCTAAGAGTCATAAGAACTCTTTTACAGACTCTGTTATAGAAATAACATCTGTTACGACAAACCTCTGTTTGTTAATACTAAACATCTGTTAAGGCCTAAACAGATGTTTAGTCTTCTTTGTTGTTCATCAGAGCTTTGATCTTCAACAAAATTTTATCCTTCATTAACATATCTTTCATCTCTTTGACGGATCATTTGGACTTTAAACAAATCTACTTTTATTGTTCAAGATTCACTATCTTTGGGAGGAATTGATCTTCATCACTTGTTTTATTCTTGATCAGATTAGCATATTTTGGCTTTACAATCATCTGTTCTTTTATGGGTTCAACAGTCACGCCCTAGAACAGATGATGTCAGATCATCCATTATTCGTCATCATCTTTTCTCTTATCTGACATTTGAATTGTAATTCAAACTTCATAGAGTAAATATCTTCAACGTCCCTTTTCAAGTTCAAGACTAATTAGGTCTTGTAGATCTTTCATTTTTCAGGCCATAAGCACTATTCATGGAGATCCTTTCAACTTCTCTATCTGGTATGAGCAAAGTCAATTCATGGGTAATCTTGTCTGATTTCCATTTTAGAATTTTGGAGCTGGAAGGATTTTTTGTGGCAAAAGTTATTGAAGATGAGTTGGAAGGTGGTCTACCCAAAATGTAACCAACGAGTTTAGTGGGATCTGTATCTGGATGTGCATATAAGAGTTGGATTCTAATCCCTTCCTTTCTATAATTCATATTTTCTGCAGTCATCTCCTTTTGTCTTTCAAGTAACTTCTTATAGCTTATAGTTGAGGAGATGTTCTTGGTAGAAGGAAGTTCTGTTAGGGCAACCAAGGTCTTGATAGGGAAATCTACTTGATTATATACAAGTTTTCTTGGAATTGAATGAGCCTTTTCTCTAAGTGCTTTACACTTTTTTGTAGTTTTCTTTAATAGTTGCTTCACTCCGTCTTGCGATTGATCTTAAACTTCCAAACTGGCAGCAATCATTTCTTCTTTCATTCTCTTTAACTGCAGGGCCTTTTTATCATTTGGCCTCTTCCGGGTCTTCTAATTTCGATGTGTAGGTTTGTCAAGTGGGTCAAGGAGCATATTTTCTATCCTTAAGATTTCATCCAGTAAGGCTTCATTTGTCCACCCTGGGAATTAAGCTCTGGTTGCAATGTATGGTTTGTTCTCCATTATGTGATCTAAGTAGACTTCTCTGAATGTCTTTTTAAGTTCAAGGGCCGTGACTAGTGCCTGAGAGAGTTTCATACAGACATCTTTTGCATAACATATAAGATCATTTATCTTTCTGAGTTCTTGAAATAGAATATATTGGGCCTGTTTATCATCCGTCCCTTTACTCTCCTCAGTACATATCTTTTCAACACACCAAGTATTCTTTGACATTTATAGGCTTTGGGAAGTTGTGTAAAGATGGCAGGTTAACTACCGTGAATCATCTGTAGTATAGACGGATTGTACATCGGAAGATACAGATCATGTGTAGATACGAATGATACTTCCAAGGGATGTGTAATGGCAATTAATGTTGTGGTAGGTGATGGAGTAGGTGTGATAAAGAAACTGGATTAGGTTCTAGATTGGTGGTAATGTTTAATTTTATGGTTTGTGGTAATGATGAAGTGGCAGGATGTAACATCCCAAAAACGGGTTTGGTAATCAAATCACGTCAACATTTAAAGAGGGGGTAAAATACCGTTAGTGGTAAGGTGAAACCGTAAATAAACTAACTAGGAATAAATTAAACTAGTTAGTGACATGAAATAGTAATAAAATAATGAGTTGTAGCTCTTTAAAAATAAAACCTCAAACATGAGGGACCAAAAGAGGAAAAGCTGAAACTTAAATATATAAAATTAAAAATAAAACACAACACACACACAAAAGGTGTGTGTGTGTGTAACGACCAGGAGCACGACAAAAGGGGAAAAACCCTAGTTCATCTCAAATCATCAAATTGGAGGTCAAATTCGGATCTTCAAATTGTGCATGAACTAAATTATCGATCACCCAAGCTAGGGGATCATGAGGTATGTCGAATTTTGATGATTTGTGAAGTGGTGAAATTTAAGGAAACATCGTAATCGCGAATTATGTATGGATTATAGAAGCTATGGCTGAATTGGTGATGTATACTTGCTTAGGAACAAAACCCTAAGTGAAAATTATACATATGAAGCTATGAATTGAATGTTTAGATGATTTACCACATTAGGATAAGTGGGTTTTGATCATGTGATGAAATTGATGATATAATTGTGTTTAGAATCATCATATATGATAGTAATAAGGAACTACTTGAACAAATTTTGTGTTTGTGTATATAATCATACTTACTATGAAATGGGTTTTGTATGATAAAATGAATATGATGATAGATTCATGTTAAAATAATGTTTGATATCATCATGTGTTAAGAATGATTGATGTAACGATAATATAACAAGTTATGATTTCGATAACTTGATTTAATAAGTAATTAAAACGGTAGCGCAAGAATAATGCCTACCGGATATTTGAAAAATTGCTTAAATGAGTTGTTGAACTCATAGTGTAATTATTTACGCTAATAGGCAGTTTGACTTTTAAAAGTTAAACTGACCAATGACATGATCGAATGATAAATTCGACATAAAATCGTAGGATGGAATAGTCGTGAATGAGTATGACTAATCTAACCATCTTACAAATTACAATGATAGTTTGACGCTTAACAAGCTAGGTGGAAGCTTGGGAAGGAAGCGGGTCAAACAAATCGAGTGTGAAGGAAAAGCATAATTCGGATGCAATGTAAGTATAGCTTACACTATTCTTGATTCGTAAAATATTCTCTTATCATACTAATTATGAATCAGATAAATACGCAATTGAAGTATAATGTTCATACGTGTAGTCGTACGGAACGAGATAAGCAAAATGATACGAAATCATATCAATGGTTAAGAAGGAGTAAATTGGGAATTTGGACATAATATGACGAATAGAAAATGAACTTTTAATGGTTACCTTATAGGTTAAACCAAAACGAATGATAAGGTCAAAACGGCAATTGGTCACACGTTGACAATAACCGTTAGTTTTGAAATTACACTTCATGGCGTAAGCCATAAGGAGTCAAAAGAGTTAAGAAATGGTTTAATAGCAATACGACCGTCAAGTATGATTGCAAAACTCAATTGATTAGTTGAAAATAATATATGAGAAAACGAATCACACCCGGGTTTCAGATTAATAAGTGTTTTTAGAGTTATTTAACATGAATGGTTTGAGTATTTTATGAACATCAATGATTTCTCGAGTTTGTAAATTGAAAACCTAATTGTAGACATCAACAATCATCTAACATACGCAAATGGTGCAAGAAAACCTTCACAATATGAATTACAGACAATTTTATGTTTTATAAATCAAGAACAATGAACAAACCCTAGCACGAATCAAAACTCATAGTATTAATCATCTCTCAGTGTCAATGATGCAAGAAAATCTTAACAATTTCGAGTTCAAAACAATACTAACAATCAATCCGCATAACGTCAATCAAAAGATTACAAAATGTTTGTATCAAACCAAAACATGAAAGAGCAAACCCTAGAAAGCTCACAATCTTTCACCCGGGGATGATCTTGAAGAAACTAACCACTCATGGTTGATGATTAATCTTCAAAACTTGATGGAATATGATAATAGATCAAATGGAACCTTCAAAAATCTCTCAAAGTCGCCTATGGAAGTCTAGAATGGAGTGTGTAATGATAGATTTCGAAAATAGGTTCAAAACTAATCAAAAGGGAGGATTTTCCTCAATTTCATGCTGGGACCTGCGTCTAGGACGCCGGTCTCTGAAACCTTTGTCCGGTTTTCGCCGTTTAGCTCCATCTTTTCGCTCCCGTTCTTCCTATCTTCATTCCCAAGCTCCGTTAAGCTTCCGAAATACACCTTAAACATGTCAAGGCCTGCAAAATATAAAGCATCTCAAAGTAGTGTATTCGAAAACTCAATTTCACACAAATCGGTAAAATCAAACACATTAAGCTTTGGAAATTTACCAACCCATCAACGTCCTTGTTGACACATCGGTTCTGACATCTGTCTTTGACACCATTTGTAACAGCTCATATAAACCATGCCAGGACATTACCTGATTTTTCTTTAATCATGCAGGAACCTACGACCTTGTTTTTAACTCAACAAATTGCTTACACGGGCAAAACACGTCCAACATCTTTAATTTATAAGGAAGACTTTGCTCTCCACTCAAACCGATCGGGGACTTACAATAAAAGTTTACTGACGAAAATCAATGTTTTTATGACCATAGTAGTTTAATACAATACAAGATTATGGTTCTATGCATGGCATCTATGGCGACGATAGAATTCGTTGGCCTAATTTTAGCTTATTGTATAGCGATGACATTTCTTCAGAATAAGTAAAATATGTTTTTTTTCTTTTGTAAATTGCTTAGGCGGGGTTTGCAAATTTACCAGCCAATAATTTGGTATCCTATAGCAAGTACTAGGTTTTTCATTGAGCAGCTAGGGGTAGAATGTGTTCGTGATTCAGGTTGAAAACCATGAAACTGTCCAAACCGGTCATTGGTTGGCTTTCATATTTGATATTAAAGTTGAGGTAACCTCCCAGAGTTGGAGAAACAAACTATTGTGCTATAAGTTTCTTCATATTCATCTATACTTATGTTTATCTATTATCAATATTTTTGATTGTCAATTTTGTAACATCCGTCAAAAACGGATTTACCAAACCCGCTCCGTTTATCAACCGAACAGTCGGTCAAATTTTTCGTTGCGAATTAAATGCCCAAAATAATTTTAAACGATCCGTAATCAATTATTATGCGGGGATATATAATTAGTTTTTGAAAAACTGTCAAAAATAACAAAATAAAAATGTTTTACTCATGCCGGGTTTCGAACTCGGGTCTGTATCCGGTTCAACTAAACAACTATCACTCAGCCAAACAACCACTCCGCCACTTTGTTTTTCTGTTAACACAAGGAAACATTTAATTCAAATATTCAAGTTCCGAAATTGAATTCAATCAATTTTTCCGCCCAATTAGCAGTCTTCGGAAATCCCGACGACTTCGCCGTTTAATTACGTTTACGCTCAATTCAACCGATGACTTAACTATTACGACGGTTATAACCGACATATGAACCCGCGACATCAGCTGTAACCGCCGGAGAACGGCTGACTTCGAATTGAGACCGAATTCAGACCTCATTCATCTCAATACTACCCTATAAATACACCCTCAACTCGCCAGAAACCTTTCACACTCAAATCGCACCTTTTCTCGGCGAAAAATCACTCGCCGGAAATACTTGATACATCGCCGGAAAACCGTATTATTAGTCTCCGAGCTTTACTGAAACCCCTAAACTTTTACCGAAGTCACCCACAACCTTTGTAACCTTTCGGAAGACACTCTGCTGCAAAAGACTCGTCGCCGGAAGAACTTGCTGCCACCGGAGTTCTGCCGGAAAACAGAGGAGAAACAGCTGGTATTTCTCACGCCTAATTCCTTCCCTTTTTACTTTTATCTCGACTGTAATTGATCATAAAACACTAAAGAAACTTGAATCAACATTCGAATCCGTCAGTCGTCACTTCCGGTGAAAACCAGTGAAGAAGACGACGTTACGGTAATGGTTAAGTATAATAAAAATCAAGATAATTACCGGGTTAGACACACAGTCCAGCGGTGGACTGTGTGCACTTTTAACGCTAAGGTCACGAGTTCGAGTATTGTCCCTCACACGCCGCCTTGATAAAAATTCCTTTTTTCAGCAAACTGAACCGGGTTGATTGAAGTATATGTTAAATATATTGATAACTGAGTTTATAACCAAGTGAGACACACAGTCCAGCGGTGGAGTGTGTGTCCGCTAACCCACAGGTCCCGGGTTCGAGACCTGTGGAGCGCGCCGGTTCGCTAGATTAATTCGTTTTTAAAATAAAGGAATTCTGTTTAAATTCTAATTAATGTATATATATAATTAAAATCGGATATATGACGGGTTAGACACGTAGCTCAGTTGGTAGAGCTGCGTGCACGCGTACGGGAGGTCTCGGGTTCGAGCCTCACCCAGCGCACAATAATATGCCTTCGAACCGGTCAACGCCAGTCAAAGTCAACGGTCAAAGTCAACTGTAGCAAAAATAAAATATTTTTTTTATTATTTTTATTTAATTATTTTAATTAAAAATCAATTATAAATACTTAAAAATAACATTTTTAAGGTTAGAAAATAGCCTCAAACTCACAAAAATACACCCAACAATCCTACTAAAATAGATTAATAAAATCCGTTTACTTACCAAACCATAATGCGATTTATCTAGGTTAAATTCACTCGTGGTTAACACCATTTCGCGTGCATTCAACCTCATCAACCGAACGCACCCAATGTGAGTGAATTCTTACAAACTTCCCCTTTTTATTCATGTTTTGGGGTGTATCATGTGTCGTTTAAACTAATTCTCTTATGCCAATTTGTGCTATACCATTATATGAACTAAACTAGAATGTAACTATTATTGGTTGTGATATATTACATATTGTCAAAGTTGTATGCAAATTATTTAGGCCCATCAGTTCCTCGTGGGAGACGAGAACAACGCGTGCCTTAAAACTCACACATTAGGCCCATCAGTTCGTAAGAACAACGCGTGCCTCAAAACTCATTCATTAGGCCCATCAGTTCCTCGTGGGAGACGAGAACAACGCGTGCCTCAAAACTCATACATTAGGCCCATCAGTTCGTAAGAACAACGCGTGCCTCAAAACTCATACATTAGGCCCATCAGTTCCTCGTGGGAGACGAGTCGAACAACGCGTGCCTCAAAACAATCATTTGGTGTTTGTGTGTTCAATATTCAATATTATGTGTTGTGTGAATAAATTTACATCTACATTTACCCATATGTGGTATGCACATTATTTATAATCAATTGGATAAACTTGTTCAAATGTTTTTCCATAGGATTCACTCGCCAACATTATGTTGATCCAAAAACCTTTTTACACATGATACAGGTGAACAGGTTGAAGCAAGGAAAACATAGGATATGCCTTAGAAGAGAACCAAGAAGCTTAGACTGATAGTTAGAACATGTTGTATCATTTATTGTAAATTTCCATTAAATTGTATTAATGAATATGAAACATATAATAAATGTCATGAGCTTTGATGATAACCCAATTATGCCCCGATCACCTTTTCCGCTGCGGGTCGGGGTGCGACAAATTTCATAAAAAGTGACCCACATTACCGATTGCATGTTTTATTATTTTCTAAAATAAGTACATGCAAATAAGTTTGGCATGGTGTTGTGGGCATGGTTGGTCTACCAATGAGGCATCTATCATTGCCTATAATAAAACATGCTACTATCTTACTAGTCGTGTTCACAATATTTACGAACCATGTTGTGAAAATTGAGAGCAGTAGATGGACCACTACTTTGCAATAAGCTCAAACCATGAAAGCAAACGAAAAATCATTTATTACGGTGCGGCTCAAGGTTTGACCTAAAAACCATCAAAACCAAACCATGAGCACCCATAACTAGGGAAAACAAAATAGCAGGTAGGGCTGTTCACGAGCCGAACCGATCAAACTTTTGCTCGTACTCGGTTCGTTTACAAACCGAACCGAACCAAGCGTTTTTTCAACCGAGCCAATCGAGGGTTTTGAATAGGATCTTGTAAATTTCCATTAAATTGTATTAATGAATATGAAACATATAATAAATGTCATGAGCTTTGATGATAACCCAATTATGCCCCGATCACCTTTTCCGCTGCGACAGATTGGTATCAGAGCCATGACTATAGGGATATAGGATAGGTTATTAGACCCTTAGAGCCTATACTATAGTCTGCCTAAATTTTAAATTGATTAGGTGGTTACATACAAACTTGTGATATTTATTTGTTTCATATTTGTTTACATTTCAGTCAAACATACATGCTCATATACATATTCATTACACATATATACATATTCATTATACATATATTGATGTTCATGTATTCAATTTATTTTCATACTCTCATAATCCAAAGATTTTGTGCAATTTTCAATTCTCATCAAAGTAAGTTCTGCGACGGGCATGTAGTAACTGGAAGGGTACAAGTACCGGTAGTCGGAACGTCCTGTCTAGGCTGGCATTCGTATAAATCCAAAATAACGGACCAGTTTGCCTACCTGGGGACTAACGATGAGAGTACGACGGACCTATTAGGCCAAAGCATGCCACACCAAACGTCGTTCGAACTAACCTCACTTTGAGATGTCACCGTGTCCATGCCTGGACACATTCCGAACATCACACGTTGTATACATATTTCTCGATTTTCTTCGGGTTTTTGTGTACGCAACCAGGCAGAAACCGTGCGAACCATATGAAAAACCGGTATTCATGGGGGCCCACATGATTACACAGGTAAAGTATGGCGGCATGAAGGGCCTAACAGCAAGCAAAACCCAAGACATCCTATGGATGTAGTAGATTTATTTTTCTATATTTATTTTATGAACGTTCATTCCCAAACTCGACCCACGATCCCAAAGGCATCCAACTCATACTCTTGACATGTATTCCTTGTAGATGTCTTCTAGCCTCGCTCGTAGGAAAATGAGAGCAGGAAAAGCCCGTGAACGCATGGCTACCCAAATCGCTCAGCAAATGGCGACCGTAATACCAAACATCGTAGTACAAGTTCAACAAGCCTTTACCGCTAATTCCGTTAACCCAACCCAACAAGAAGATCAAAACACTATCAATCCTTCAGTCACTAAATGCACCTACAAACATTTCAAATCCTGCGATCCTCCAAAATACGAAGGTACTGAAGGTGTCACCGCTCTCCTCCACTGGTTCGAAGAAATGGAGAACACTTTTCTAAATTGCGATTGCCCCGATGATCGCAAAGTGCGTTATGCTACCGGTCGTTTACTTGGAACAGCACTCACATGGTGGAATACAGAGAAGACCAAACGAGGTGTTGAAGAAACTATGACCTTGACTTGGGAAGAGTTGAAGGGAATCATGACAAGACGGTTTTGCCCAAGAAGTGAAATCAAGAAATTGGAAAATGAGTTCCATGCTTTGAAACAAAAGGAAGGCGACCACACCACATACAACAAGAGATTCCTTGAGTTAAATCAAATGGTTCCCAATTTGTTTACTCCCCTTTACCGTTTGATCGAGCACTACATTCGTGGTCTTCCATCAAAGATTCAAGACTCTGTAATAAGCACCTCCCCTGCAACTTTGGAAGCAGCAATGGAGCTAGCAACCGCGCTCACTGAGAACCGAATCCAAAACAAAGATTTCAAAGAGGAGAAGAAGAAGGATAAAGCATCAACCGAAACCTCAAACTCCACCCGAACCGAATCCTTTACACCACCTACTTCTAAGAGAAAACGTGATGGGCAAATCTTCGCCGTCACCCAACGCAACCAACCAGCTTCACAAGTTGTACCTCCTCAAACTATCCCAAACGCTCAAGTAGCACCCAACTCAACTTACCCAAACAAGAAACCTTACATTGGATCTCACCCTCAATGCAACACCTGTTTCTATCACCATCCATCTACTTTACCCTGTCGACTATGTGCAAATTGTGGACGCTACGGTCATTTGAGCAACGTTTGCCGCACCGCTCAAAACCAAACCTCAACCCCTACTCAACCCATGATCCAAACATATCAACAACCTCAATACCCCATGTACCCATATGTTCGAGCTTGTTTCAATTGTGGCGACCCTACCCACTTTAGAAACACGTGCCCTCGTTTGGTTAACATCATAAACGCCCAAGCTCAAGCAAACCCAGTTAACCAAGCAAACCAAGCAAACCCAGCTCCACCGCCAGCAAGAGGAAGAGTTTATAACATCAACACCAATCCTGTTGAAGATATTAACGGTCCAAACCAACCACTTAACTAGCCTTCTCTCATCAAGAATCTAGATTCAACTCCAATCACTTAGTTTTTATGTTTTTCTTTATGTTATCTCAATTTTCACGTACCTCAATTGGAATTTTATCCAAGAATTTTAATGCAAATTACTAGTTCAGTTTGTTTTATACTCATTGATTTAATATTCATATCATCATACTTCACGACATATCTCAGTTTCATCATTTAAAGAAGTTGAGTTGTGCCTCACTTCTACATAGACTAACCTCTCCATCATATTAAACGAGAGAGGTTTTGTCAAACACGGATACTATCAGAATTAAGACTCAAGCGCTGGTTGTTGTGTTGTTTATGTTGTAGAGTCGCATAGAACTAATCATAACTTGCGGATAAAGTCAATGAGAATTTGACAAGAATATGGTGGATACGCCGCTGGTACTTCCTATATATAAGTATTCTTGTCAAATGATCGGGGGCATTATCAGGGGGTTATGAGAGGTTCCATGCATAGGTTGTTTGTGTGATTAAGTTATTCATTTTCAATACATGCAATAAGCCCGGCTCCGTTTGATTGAGCCTTGAGCACACAGACAATTTCATTTTCAATACATGCAATAAGCTCGGCTCCGTTTGATTGAGCCTTGAGCACACAGACAATTTCATTTTCAGTACATACAATACGATCGGCTCCGTTTGATTGAGCCTTGATCGCACAGATATATTTCATTTCAGTATTTTTATGTTTGTTGTTTTGGTTGTAGAGTTATAGGACTAATCATAATTCACTGATAAAACCAATGAAAATTTGACAAGAATATGGTGGATACGCCGCTGGTACTTCCTATATATAAGTATTCTTGCCAAAGGATCAGAGGCGTTATCAGGTGGTTATGAGAAGTTCCATGTAGGATTTAGTATTGCCTTGGTTGAAATTTGTGTTACAATCACATCATCTCACTATTTAAAGAAATTGGATTGTGTTCCATTTTCTACATAAACTAACCTCTCCATCATAACAAACGAGAGAGGAACCATCACCATTCAAACATATATGCTATCAGAATGTGGATACAATTGTTAGTTGTTGTGTTTATTTGTGTAGATTGTAGAATTTCTGCCTTAGGATATAACCCTAAGCATATTCAAACTTTTATGCATGATATCATTTTAGCGAATCATTCCTGCTTAACAATACTTATACAGTAGGCAACAAAAAGCGATTCCTGTATTAGGATACTTAACCTTTACAAGGAACGTTACCGCCTCAAACAAAAACCCAAACCCTTATTTCTTCTAAGTATGTAACTGTCAAACTAAACACCATCATTCTTTTAGTCAATTATATCTCCATTTGAATTTCGGGACGAAATTTCTAAAAAGCAGGGGATACTGTAACATCCGTCAAAAACGGATTTACCAAACCCGCTCCGTTTATCAACCGAACAGTCAGTCAAATTTTTCGTTGCAAATTAAATGCCCAAAATAATTTTAAACGATCCGTAATCAATTATTATGCGGGGATATATAATTAGTTTTTGAAAAACTGTCAAAAATAACAAAATAAAAATGTTTTACTCATGCCGGGTTTCGAACTCGGGTCTGTATCCGGTTCAACCAAACAACTATCACTCAGCCAAACAACCACTCCGCCACTTTGTTTTTCTGTTAACACAAGGAAACATTTAATTCAAATATTCAAGTTCCGAAATTGAATTCAATCAATTTTTCCGCCCAATTAGCAGTCGTCGGAAATCCCGACGACTTCGCCGTTTAATTACGTTTACGCTCAATTCAACCGATGACTTAACTATTACGACGGTTATAACCGACATATGAACCCGCGACATCAGCTGTAACCGCCGGAGAACGGCTGACTTCGAATTGTGACCGAATTCAGACCTCATTCATCTCAATACTACCCTATAAATACACCCTCAACTCGCCAGAAACCTTTCACACTCAAATCGCACCTTTTCTCGGCGAAAAATCACTCGCCGGAAATACTTGATACATCGCCGGAAAACCGTATTATTAGTCTCCGAGCTTTACTGAAACCCCTAAACTTTTACCGAAGTCACCCACAACCTTTGTAACCTTTCGGAAGACACTCTGCTGCAAAAGACTCGTCGCCGGAAGAACTTGCTGCCACCGGAGTTCTGCCGGAAAACAGAGGAGAAACAGCCGGTATTTCTCACGCCTAATTCCTTCCCTTTTTACTTTTATCTCGACTGTAATTGATCATAAAACACTAAAGAAACTTGAATCAACATTCGAATCCGTCAGTCGTCACTTCCGGTGAAAACCAGTGAAGAAGACGACGTTACGGTAATGGTTAAGTATAATAAAAATCAAGATAATTACCGGGTTAGACACACAGTCCAGCGGTGGACTGTGTGCACTTTTAACGCTAAGGTCACGAGTTCGAGTATTGTCCCTCACACGCCGCCTTGATAAAAATTCCTTTTTTCAGCAAACTGAACCGGGTTGATTGAAGTATATGTTAAATATATTGATAACTGAGTTTATAACCAAGTGAGACACACAGTCCAGCGGTGGAGTGTGTGTCCGCTAACCCACAGGTCCCGGGTTCGAGACCTGTGGAGCGCGCCGGTTCGCTAGATTAATTCGTTTTTAAAATAAAGGAATTCTGTTTAAATTCTAATTAATGTATATATATAATTAAAATCGGATATATGACGGGTTAGACACGTAGCTCAGTTGGTAGAGCTGCGTGCACGCGTACGGGAGGTCTCGGGTTCGAGCCTCACCCAGCGCACAATAATATGCCTTCGAACCGGTCAACGCCAGTCAAAGTCAACGGTCAAAGTCAACTGTAGCAAAAATAAAATATTTTTTTTATTATTTTTATTTAATTATTTTAATTAAAAATCAATTATAAATACTTAAAAATAACATTTTTAAGGTTAGAAAATAGCCTCAAACTCACAAAAATACACCCAACAATCCTACTAAAATAGATTAATAAAATCCGTTTACTTACCAAACCATAATGCGATTTATCTAGGTTAAATTCACTCGTGGTTAACACCATTTCGCGTGCATTCAACCTCATCAACCGAACGCACCCAATGTGAGTGAATTCTTACAAACTTCCCCTTTTTATTCATGTTTTGGGGTGTATCATGTGTCGTTTAAACTAATTCTCTTATGCAAATTTGTGCTATACCATTATATGAACTAAACTAGAATGTAACTATTATTGGTTGTGATATATTACATATTGTCAAAGTTGTATGTAAATTATTTAGGCCCATCAGTTCCTCGTGGGAGACGAGAACAACGCGTGCCTTAAAACTCACACATTAGGCCCATCAGTTCGTAAGAACAACGCGTGCCTCAAAACTCATTCATTAGGCCCATCAGTTCCTCGTGGGAGACGAGAACAACGCGTGCCTCAAAACTCATACATTAGGCCCATCAGTTCGTAAGAACAACGCGTGCCTCAAAACTCATACATTAGGCCCATCAGTTCCTCGTGGGAGACGAGTCGAACAACGCGTGCCTCAAAACAATCATTTGGTGTTTGTGTGTTCAATATTCAATATTATGTGTTGTGTGAATAAATTTACATCTACATTTACCCATATGTGGTATGCACATTATTTATAATCAATTGGATAAACTTGTTCAAATGTTTTTCCATAGGATTCACTCGCCAACATTATGTTGATCCAAAAACCTTTTTACACATGATACAGGTGAACAGGTTGAAGCAAGGAAAACATAGGATATGCCTTAGAAGAGAACCAAGAAGCTTAGACTGATAGTTAGAACATGTTGTATCATTTATTGTAAATTTCCATTAAATTGTATTAATGAATATGAAACATATAATAAATGTCATGAGCTTTGATGATAACCCAATTATGCCCCGATCACCTTTTCCGCTGCGGGTCGGGGTGCGACAAATTTCATAAAAAGTGACCCACATTACCGATTGCATGTTTTATTATTTTCTAAAATAAGTACATGCAAATAAGTTTGGCATGGTGTTGTGGGCATGGTTGGTCTACCAATGAGGCATCTATCATTGCCTATAATAAAACATGCTACTATCTTACTAGTCGTGTTCACAATATTTACGAACCATGTTGTGAAAATTGAGAGCAGTAGATGGACCACTACTTTGCAATAAGCTCAAACCATGAAAGCAAACGAAAAATCATTTATTACGGTGCGGCTCAAGGTTTGACCTAAAAACCATCAAAACCAAACCATGAGCACCCATAACTAGGGAAAACAAAATAGCAGGTAGGGCTGTTCACGAGCCGAACCGATCAAACTTTTGCTCGTACTCGGTTCGTTTACAAACCGAACCGAACCAAGCGTTTTTTCAACCGAGCCAATCGAGGGTTTTGAATAGGATCTTGTACTTCTAAAGCGAATGGCGTGTGGACACTTGAGTATTGATTGACGCTTCACATTTCAATATTTGAAATTTTGACGCAATTAGTCAAATGAACATTTAAGTAGTAGACAATGGACTATTGGTATTGGACTTCAATTCTAATTACGTAAATGATCTCTATTTGGATATTGGACCACACATTCTTAATGTGGGATAAAAATGATATATATATATTCATATATATAGGGGAAGGATAAAATGAAAACCCACTTCAGTTGATAAAACTCAAGAAACCCTTTTAAAAACCCATGTAACATTTTTATTTTTTTCTAAAAAAAATAGGGATTGTAAGATACATATATAACAAAAAAACACCGAGTAGTTTTTTTTAAAAAATGTTAAAAATTCCATGTTACATAATTTATATGTCCAAAAAATGTAACATTACAAATTGTGAACATTTAAAAAAACAAGTAGGCAGTTTTTACATTTTTTTACAAAAATGTTCAAGTACATTTATGTTACATTCCCTATTTTTTTTTAGAAAAAATAAAAATGTTACATAGGGTTTTCTTGAATTTTCTTAACTCAAGTGAGTTTTGGTTTTATCTTTCACCTTCACACACACACACACACACACACATATATATATATATATATATAGTAAATAAGTAAATTGAGCGAACCGAGCGAACCGAACAGAGCGGACCTTTACTCGTGCTCGGTTCGTTTACAAACCGAACTGATCCGAACCAAACGTTTTTTCAATCGAGCCAAATCGAACGAGCAAATTCCGAGCATTTTTTGAGCGAGCATCGAACGAGCATCGAGCGCCAAGCAATATGAACAACCCTACTAGATGGGTGCTAGTTTTCGGTTGGTGGTCGATAGCTAGTGGCTTACGACCCATGAAGAAATTGGAGTCGTAGATGCTTGATAAGGGTTTGAAGTTGTCGATAATAATGCGGGTGTAAAGAAAGGTGTGCAGTTCATAATTAGGGTGGAGAATATAGGGTGGAGAATATGAGCCAATAATTCTAAAGGAAAGAAGAAGAGTCTAAAGTTCAAAGGGGTTCAAGATAGTTTATATGGGTTCGAGATAAAGATGATTGATTTACTTAATTATGGTTTATTTACCTATGTTTATCGATATTATTAGATAGTTTTATCTAGTTGGTTTATTTTATTTATTTAATAGAGTTTGATTTGGGTTGGAATTAGTATAAGGTTAGTATGAAAAGATGTTTAGGGTTTTTTGTATTTGTGTGTATGTTCATTTATAAATATAAAGGAGTCGTGGAAGGGTTGTTCAACTAAACTAATTATTTGTGTGAGTTATGGTCCTGATTTTCCAACAACATGCTTGCCACCGGTCATAGGTGTAATAATAATCTTCTTGGCACGTAGCATTAGTTTAAACCAATACCCCTTTTAGCTAGTGATGTAAACATGCTTAGTAGATAGTGAGTTGCTTTAGATCACCTAACTAAAAACTAAAATCAAGCTAAGCTTAAACGAGCGCAAGCTCAAGCTAATTTTAGGACATTTTTTTTAAATAAGCTCGAGCTCCAATTTCACATATGGAGCTTAAATAGCCTTGCAAGCTTGAATAGACTTGTGAGCTTAAACAAACATATTATATGTATAGTTTTTAAACAAGTATAATATTTAAATAGTAATTCATATTATGAAAGAGTAACTAAAGAATATATACCTACTTATCGGTATACCAGACCACATGGGGAGGTGTTCTTACCTTTACTGGATGCACGACATCAGTTTCCATTCTTTCTTTCACGTTCCTTCCCGGATGTGTTCCTTTCACCCTAGTCTTGTCAGCCTAATTAATAATTACTAGACTCCCACTATAAAGAAAATGTTGTCGTCAATTTCAAACTACTATTATTATATCCTCTAAGAATTCAATTGTATATATAACCGAATCATATTTGCTTATTGATTTATGTTAATGTGTCACCAATACAAGCCAGAAATTGGTGAACCCATATTAATACTTTTCTTTTCTAGTTTCTAAAACTACCTTTTTAACCTGAACCCATTTTCTTCCTAACATGGCCTACCGAAAAAAATTGTTACTTTCATAAAATGACATGGGTTGACCCAAACTTCTTTGCATTCATTACCTGACCTGATCTTCGAGTTTTGCAAACCTTAATTTGTATATATTCCTTTTGTTCAAGATTCTTGAATGGCATATTGACTCATTTGTGTATTGTTGAAGTTTTATTTTTAAGGTTATGTTGGGATCTGAGTGTGTATTTGTGTGTGTTGTCAATGAAATAGTGGAAATTAAGCACAAGAACAAATATGGAAAGTTGTCATACTGTATTTCATTTATAATCAAAGGATTACAACT
This sequence comes from Scalesia atractyloides, assembly GCA_947069175.1. Classification (NCBI taxonomy): domain Eukaryota; kingdom Viridiplantae; phylum Streptophyta; class Magnoliopsida; order Asterales; family Asteraceae; genus Scalesia; species Scalesia atractyloides. The sequence continues at coordinate 21,733,575 of CAMTDV010000024.1, forward strand.
ACAAGTTATGACTATCATTCCCCCTCAACCTGATCACTACTTTTTGTTTGTACAAAAGGAATGTTATGCAAGTGATAAAATAGGCCTCTAACAAATGAGATCTATTTATAGGAAGTACAAACATCTATTCGTTTCTAGGGCTAACATCACCCTAATAGTGACATCCAAAATTCCTAACAGGAAATATTCTCAGATGTTACAGACTGATCATTCTTAACTTCGGTTCTAAGAGTCATAAGAACTCTTTTACAGACTCTGTTATAGAAATAACATCTGTTACGACAAACCTCTGTTTGTTAATACTAAACATCTGTTAAGGCCTAAACAGATGTTTAGTCATCTCATTAGTGCTTTGTTGTTCATCAGAGCTTTGATCTTCAACAAAATTTTATCCTTCATCAACATATCTTTCATCTCTTCGACGGATCATTTGGACTTTAAACAAATCTACTTTTATTGTTCAAGATTCACTATCTTTGGGAGGAATTGATCTTCATTACTTGTTTTATTCTTGATCAGATTAGCATATTTTGGCTTTTACAATCATCTGTTCTTTTATGGGTTCAACAGTCACGCCCTAGAACAGATGATGTCAGATCATCCATTATTCGTCATCATCTTTTCTCTTATCTGACATTTGAATTGTAATTCAAACTTCATAGAGTAAAGATCTTCTACGTCCCTTTCAAGTTCAAGACTCAATAGGTCTTGTAGATCTTTCATTTTTCAGGCCATAAGCACTATTCATGGAGATCCTTTCAACTTCTCCATCTGGTCTGAGCAAAGTCAATTCATGGGTAATCTTGTCTGATTTCCGTTTTAGAATTTTCGAGCTGAAAGGATTTTTTGTGGCAAAAGTTATTGAAGATGAGTTGGAAGGTGGTCTACCCAAAATGTAACCAACGAGTTTAGTGGGATCTGTATCTGGATGTGCATATAAGAGTTGGATTCTAATCCCTTCCTTTCTATAATTCATATTTTCTGCAGTCATCTCCTTTTGTCTTTCAAGTAACTTCTTATAGCTTATAGTTGAGGAGATGTTCTTGGTAGAAGGAAGTTCTGTTAGGGCAACCAAGGTCTTGATAGGGAAATCTACTTGATTATATACAAGTTTTCTTGGAATTGAAGGAGCCTTTTCTCCAAGTGCTTTACACTTTTTGTAGTTTTCTTTAATAGTTGCTTCACTCCGTCTTACGATTGATCTTAAACTTCCAAACTGGCAGCAACCATTTCTTCTTTCATTCTCTTTAACTGCAGGGCCTTTTTATCATTTGGCCTCTTCCCGGTCTTCTAATTTCGATGTGTAGGTTTGTCAAGTGGGTCAAGGAGCATATTTTCTATCCTTAAGATTTCATCCAGTAAGGCTTCATTTGTCCACCCTGGGAATTAAGCTCTGGTTGCAATGTATGGTTTGTTCTCCATTATGTGATCTAAGTAGACTTCTCTGAATGTCTTTTTAAGTTCAAGGGCCGTGACTAGTGCCTGAGAGAGTTTCATACAGACATCTTTTGCATAACATATAAGATCATTTATCTTTCTGAGTTCTTGAAATAGAATATATTGGGCCTGTTTATCATCCGTCCCTTTACTCTCCTCAGTACATATCTTTTCAACACACCAAGTATTCTTTGACATTTATAGGCTTTGGGAAGTTGTGTAAAGATGGCAGGTTAACTACCGTGAATCATCTGTAGTATAGACGGATTGTACATCGGAAGATACAGATCATCTGTAGATACGAATGATACTTCCAAGGGATGTGTAACGGCAATTAATGTTGTGGTAGGTGATGGAGTAGGTGTGATAAAGAAATTGGATTAGGTTCTGGATTGGTGGTAATGATTAATTTTATGGTTTGTGGTAATGATGAAGTGGCAGGATGTAACATCCCAAAAACGGGTTTGGTAATCAAACCACGTCAACATTTAAAGAGGGGGTAAAATACCGTTAGTGGTAAGGTGAAACCGTAAATAAACTAACTAGGAATAAATTAACCTAGTTAGTGACATGAAATAGTAATAAAATAATGAGTTGTAACTCTTTAAAAATAAAACCTCAAACATGAGGGACCAAAAGAGGAAAAATGAAACTTAAATATATAAAATTAAAAATAAAACACAACACACACATAAAAGGTGTGTGTGTGTGTGTGTAACGACCAGGAGCACGACAAAAGGGGAAAAACCCTAGTTCATCTCAAATAATCAAATTGGAGGTCAAATTCGGATCTTCAAATTGTGCATGAACTAAATTATCGATCACCCAAGCTAGGGGATCATGAGGTATGTCGAATTTTGATGATTTGTGAAGTGGTGAAATTTAAGGAAACATCGTAATCGCGAATTATGTATGGATTATAGAAGCTATGGCTGAATTGGTGATGTATACTTGCTTAGGAACAAAACCCTAAGTGAAAATTATACATATGAAGCTATGAATTGAATGTTTAGATGATTTACCACATTAGGATAAGTGGGTTTTGATCATGTGATGAAATTGATGATATAATTGTGTTTAGAATCATCATACATGATAGTAATAAGGAACTACTTGAACAAATTTTGTGTTTGAGTATATAATCATACTTACTATGAAATGGGTTTTGTATGATAAAATGAATATGATGATAGATTCATGTTAAAATGATGTTTGATATCATCATGTGTTAAGAATGATTGATGTAACGATAATATAACAAGTTATGATTTCGATAACTTGATTTAATAAGTAATTAAAACGGTAGCGCAAGAATAATGCCTACGGATATTTGACAAATTGCTTAAATGAGTTGTTGAACTCATAGTGTAATTACTTACGCTAATAGGCAGTTTGACTTTTAAAAGTTAAACTGACCAATGACATGATCGAATGATAAATTCGACATAAAATCGTAGGATGGAATAGTCGTGAATGAGTATGACTAATCTAACCATCTTACAAATTACAATGATAGTTTGACGCTTAACAAGCTAGGTGGAAGCTTGGGAAGGAAGCGGGTCAAACAAATCGAGTGTGAAGGAAAAGCATAATTCGGATGCAATGTAAGTATAGCTTACACTATTCTTGATTCGTAAAATATTCTCTTATCATACTAATTATGAATCAGATAAATACGCAATTGAAGTATAATGTTCATACGTGTAGTCGTACGGAACGAGATAAGCAAAATGATACGAAATCATATCAATGGTTAAGAAGGAGTAAATTGGGAATTTGGACATAATATGACGAATAGAAAATGAACTTTTAATGGTTACCTTATAGGTTAAACCAAAACGAATGATAAGGTCAAAACGGCAATTGGTCACACGTTGACAATAACCGTTAGTTTTGAAATTACACTTCATGGCGTAAGCCATAAGGAGTCAAAAGAGTTAAGAAATGGTTTAATAGTAATGCGACCGTACGGTGTAAACCGGAGCGAGTCATGTAGATGAGATGGTAATAAATGTCATTCGCAAAGAAAAACGGTCACTTAGACTAAACGGGTCAAAAGGTGAAGGTACCACCCTTTGACAACATCGACTAATGATTATCTGTCGAGCTGTATGTTTACAGGAATAAATATCTAATGGATATCCACTTTGATAGTAATTGGTGGTTATTAAAGCAAGGTATTAACGGGTCAATATATTGATCCGAGCCAGGTAAGTGTAACGGTTTAATTACTCATTTAGAACTTAAGGTTCAATGAGAGTTAAATAAGGTCAAAAATGGACATTAGGTTATCTTTTAGGTAAACCGAATGATTTACATTATAGTTATTGTGTTTTGAAAACAATATGATTATTCAAACAAGATCATAGTTTAATATGTGAGATTTTGGGTCAATATGCCTTTCGAAATCATTTATCGTAAATGAAAAGCTTAAATGGACCATAATGCCCTTGATCGACAAATCAAACAAACGACCCTTGTGGGTTGTTTAGAAATAAGTCATTTGATCAAGTAAATACTTAGAAAAAGTATAAAAAGCGAAAAGTATGATTCTTGTGAGTCAAATGCCTTAAAATGCGTCTTGTCGTAAAATAGTAATCCGATGGATAAAACTCAAAACTAATAATTACCACATTAAAATCCACCACAATTATAGTTGTGGTGGAGATTATTAAGAAATGTGGTAATATAATGCTAGAAATGAATGAAAGTGAATTATGCGGAAAAGTGCTTAAATACCCTCAACGGGTCAAAATAAGCAATTACGTAAGAACGGGTTTAAGAATGTATATAACTCTTGATTTGATCTTAGTATAATGGAAAACATTGAAATTATGAGGTTCATGAGAAATTGGGATCAAACAAACATGTTTGTTTGATGAATATATGAACGTGTCAAAACTTAGTAAATGTATATTAAGCCGAAGGCTTAAATATCTCAAATCTTGTTAATCCGGGTGTCGGATTTTAACTCCATGTGATGGAGAATTAAATTACGATAACGTAGGAAGAAACAGATCGTAAAACGAATAAAAATTGAGCGAGATATGAAGGTTTAAGTAAAAAAATGGGTTGCTCGAAATCTGCAGCACCAGTATCAAAACTTTCTGTAAAAGGGGGGGTGGCGTACGGCGACGCCCCCAAAACGTGCAAAAATTATTTATTTTGTTATTTTGAGATAGTAGCTTGGTTTGATATACTAAAGACCTTAATAACTAAAGTTAAAAGTGTTTTTAATGTTTCGTCATCATTCCAAATGATGAACTTATTTTATGATATGTTGAAGTGTCTTACTTCGTAAAATGTTTTGAGAAACCCGTATTTTCAAACGTATGTGTAATCGTAAATACACAAATATAGTCGAAACTAATGTGAATATTGATAAATAGAAGTAAGGGTCTTACACAGGAGTGGAAGGTGTAGTTTTGTTAGGTGTAGTTGGTGGAGTATCTTTATCATCATCTTGGATAAGGACCTTCTATCTTCTTCCCCTACTGTGAGGAGTAGGTGCTTTTGGTGAAGGAGATGGAGTGTGGGTTGGTACTGGTTCTATTTTTAGTAAACCAGAAGGAGTCATTTATGAAATGGGTTTAACTAGTTCAAGAGTCGTTATAAGGGTTGTTGTGATTGTAAAATCTGTTTGCATATTTTTTTATGCCAACAGATGTTTCAATGGTTGTAATAGTGCTTTGGCTAGTTTGAATGGATTGAGGATCGGTGGTTTCATGAGCAATTGTAGTGGTTGTTTAGGAATTGATTTTAACTTGTCTTGCATGTGTCTTCTAGTAGGAGCATCTGTTGAAAAACCCAAATATTCTTGAGTTTGCTTCTTTTCAACTTCTCTTGCACTGCTAAGGCATCTTTGTCCTGTTTGTTGACTTTCCTCTTCTCTTTCTCTATGGCATCCTCCATTGCCTTTTTGTTAGCAGGTTGATCAAGTCTCTTTTGTGCTTTCTTAACATGAGGTGGTAATTTTCTTATTCCTTCTTCATTCTCTCCCTTTATGGCATCATCAGGATACCTAGGGTGAGGTGCAGAACCTGTAGTCTTGAGAAGATGATCTTTAACGTTGTGGGTGACATCTGCAGACTGTTTTTGGAGACTAAGAAACTGTTGAACATATGTCAATAATTCTTTGACAAGATAAGTATTCGATGGTTGAGGTTTTGAGTTTTGTACCAAAATTTTCAACATGTCTTTCATTTCATCTACATAGGATTCTTTCTTGGTAACTCTCTCTGTCAATTCCTTATATCTTAATCCATCACCTAAATTAATAGGATCATCTAAATTCATCAGAGGTGGTTGTACTTGATTTTAAACCAGGTGCCCCTTGTTCTCGGTACTAGGGACTTCCAACTGTCACTGAGTGTGCAATTGTAGACTCTACAATTGTTGCCTTCAAGGAAGTCTGGATGTAACCATTGTCCAACAGTGGGACTGTTGTCCCCATAGTTATAGTGGTTGCTTCACTTGAACTACCAACAAAAGATACGTGTGTCTCTGAGGTGTTGCCCCTCTGCTTGTGTGCTTGAAATGGCCACTGGACTTGTCCTAATCACATGTTAAACCATACTCTCAATGATAAGTGATAGAGAATAACTAGTTTTATTAAAGTTAGAGGCATCAATTGCATCAAGCAATGGTTTTCATGGTTGGAAAAATATTGGGTAGTGGTGATAAATGATAGACAACCTGGAAGATTGACTTTCGAATAGATGTTCAAGTGAATCATCAAACTCATTGTTTGGTTCCCATATGCTTACAACACTCTCCTTTTGTGATGAGAAATGAGGAGTTTGGATGGGTTGAGATGTTTGCATCTATTGAAAGGAAGTATCAACAGATGTTGTAAGCTGCATTTGTGTTACAGCAGGTTCCTCTAGCATCTTATCCTCTAGAGATACCCTTAAGGTTTGTTTGGCTTTTGGAATAGAGATGATCTTTTTAGAGAAGGCTGGTGTGGGTTCCACAGTGTTAGGTTGAACAATTGTGGTCTCCTGGAGTAGTGGGCTCAGCAACAGATGTTACTTCAAATTCTAAAAAAAATTCTTTTTCTACATTTTCTTGACCTTTAGTGGTCATCATGCGAATAAACGTTTCATTTGAAAGACTTTTCATTTGAAGGGTTTCACCTTGTTGGAAAACATTTTCTGTCAGAATCTTTTGAAGATAAAAGCTAAGAAGCCATGGATACATGAGAAAGGCTTTAGTAGAACCTTTCTTTACGGCTTTCACATTTCCAACCAGGTCCATAAACAAAGACTGAGATAACTTATAGTTAGAATTTGATGAAATAGCAAATCCCAAGTACTGAGTTTTTAATGGAATTTCATTAAAAGAAGTTTTTTTTTTGCTGATAAACATATTAAATGAGTATAAAAGAAAATTTTCATAGCTAGTGGGAAATTTGTTTTAAAAATTATGGCTCCCACTATTTGTGCATCATACCCTCTTTCTATGAATTCATTGTGAAGATCCGTTTTACAGAAAGATTCCATACCACACTCATCTTTTAGGTCAAATGCAGTGGATAGCAATTAAAAGGTTATCTGGATGTCAACAACATTGATTTTGGAAATGATGTGAAAGGATTTCTATCCTGGTTTAGAACGTCAAAATTTAGCCAAAACGCATGAAGAGTATCAATGTAGAATGGTGCATCAGCACTGAGGATAGTATGATATTTCGATGACTTGATAATGTCGATGACAGAGTGAAATTTTTGGTTGGTGTCAAGTTGACAAGATATGGAAGGTAGTTTTGTGGTGATTTGAGATTAAGAGCCATGATTGATGATTTGAGATGTAGAGAAGCATCGTTTGAATAGATGAAGTTTTGAATTTTGAAAGTGGTAAGTGAAAGTACTGAAGAATGAGGGTTTTATAGGATGAAAAAGTGATGCTGGCGTAGTCAAAGGTCTGTCTTTGAGAACTGGCGTGACATGCATCGTTAAAGTGTTTCAAAGGTCTGTTGTACCAAGGTCTGTCCCACATAGTAATCCTCTGTTTGAAGTAGGAAACCTCTGTTGGATGCCAACAAAGATTAAAGAAGAAAAATAATGGATGGCATATCTGTTGACTAGTCAAGAGATGATGAAATCAGAAGATAGAGCAACAGAGGTTACTTGTGCAATGTAGTAGACTTTGGTCAAACAAAGGTTAAGATCACTAAACAGTGGTTTTAATCATTTGAACATTGTTTTTTTTATTTTTCAAAACCTATTAATGTTTTTATTATAATAAAATTTTATTTTTGATATTTTCTAAACAACATGTTAATGTTTTTATTATTAATATCAAAAATCACCTTTCAATCCATGTTTAACATCCTTATTCCGGAGATCAAGCTTACAATAGTAGATGTATCCAGTGCTTTTGTGAAAACATCTACTAGTTGATCCTTAGTGGGAACATGGTCGATGGAAATCAAATCTTTTTCGTAACAAACTCTTACAAAGTGATGACGAATGTCAATATGCTTTGTTTTTTATTGTGACACAGGATTCTTGATAGTGTTTTCAGCTGCTTGATTGTCTAGTGACAATGGTGTCTTTAAAGCAATTATTCCAAAATCAAGTAGTTGGTTTTGAAGCCACGAAAGTTGAGTTGTGCAACTTACAACAACAATGTACTCTACCTCTGCTGTGGAGTGTGAAACTTGCTTTTTTTTTGCTTTGTCATGAAGCCAAGGCATTGCCATGGAACTTGCACCCTCCTAAGTGGACTTTCTTATGGCATGACTAACTAGCAAAACCAATATCTGAGTTACCTAAAAGCTCAATGTTTCCATTAGTAGGATACGAGATACCTAGTGTGGGTGCACCTTTAAGGTGACTGAATATTCTTTTCATAGCTATTCAATTAGACTTTCTATGTGATGCTTGGTATCTAGCACAGACACAAGTAGCAAACACAATATTAGGTCTTGATGGAGTTAAATACATCAACGACTCAATCATACATCGTAATGAGTCTAATCTACAAAGTCATCTTTTTCATCAGAAATAAATGGTTTGCTTGTATACAAGGGAGTGTTGCATGGTTTATAATCATTCATATCAAGTTTCTTCAAAAGTGTTTGGACATATTTGTTTTGATGATTAAAAGTCCCCTTTTCTAGTTGTTTACTTGCAAACCAAGAAAACATTGCAACTCATCCATGACACTCCTTTCAAATTGAGTTGTCATCATTTTTCTGAAGTCATTACACATGTGGATCCAAAGATGATATCATCCACATAGATCTGAACAATCACCAGATCCTTTCCTTCCCATTTAGAAACAGAGTTTTATAAATTTACAACTTTAGAATTCATTGGATAATAGGAAGGTGGATAGAGTATCATATCGGGCTTGTTTTAGTCCATACAAAGCTTTGTTTAGCTTGTAGACATAATTTGGATGGAATGTGTCCTCAAACATGGTGTTGGCACACATACACCTCTTCGTGAATTTTCCATAAAAAGGCACATTTTATATCCATCTGATATACTTTAATGTTGTGGGTGATAGCAAAGGCCAAGAACAGTCTTATGGCTTCTAACCTTGCTACTAGAGCAAAGGTTTCATCATAATCAATGTCTTCATCTTGTATGTATCCTTAAACCATAAGCATGTCTTTGTTTTTGACAACTGTACCCCTTTCATCCATTTTGTTCTTGAAGACCACTTTGTGCCAATTGGACATATATCCTTAGGCAATGGAACAAGTTCAAACTTGTTGGCTTTTAAACTGAATGAGTTCTTCTTGCATGGCTTCTACCCAACTGATGTCAGTCATGAAGAACATGCAAAAACCAAAATAAACTATATAGATAGAGTAAGTTGGATATTGATCCAGGGGAGGATTGTGGAAAGTGTGTAATGTTTAGTTTCGCTTAACAACTAATGAAAAAGTAAATTCAATTGGTGGTTTGATTGTTTATCTAAATTAACAACTAAAAATGGAGGTTTGAATCAGTTGAAGAAACAATGGTTCTTCCAGATTTCAGGTTTTGTAGCTAGACTTAATTATGTGTTTAAATGAAACACTTACATAGACATAAGTGTTTTAACCTAATTAACCAACTGTGATAATCAACAACTAAGTACTCCGGTCAATAAATAACGGGAGGTTATCAAATTAATATCAATTACAATTACCAACCCTAATCCCATAGCAAATATATCCCGATTACTAGAACTCTCGGAAAATGAATGATCAAAGATTAAAGTTTAAATAAAATGTAACCGATTACAATTGATTAATCAAATCAAAGGTGAAAAGCATCGAATGCTTAGATCACCGAGTTCAAACGATTGTCACAAAACACATAAAATCATCCGACTTACAAAAACCCTCATTCACAATTAGAATCTTCAAAAGTTTGATTAGATGATGATTTCATGATCGATTCGGTGATTGGATGCGAGATTATGATGATTTGAGGTGAAAAACCTTGAACTTTGGTTCCTTAAGTGTGCCTTGGTTCGTTCTTGGAGCTGAAGATAATCATGATTAGAATAATAAAAAACCCTAACATATACCAAGCAGCTTTACACACGCGTTTTTAACATCTCCGGACCGTAAGCTACTGTCCCAATTCCCTGTTCCAATTAATAAATCTCACCGTAACCTACGGTGGTGGACGTAGGTTACGGTCCACAAATTCTGTCTCTTTTCTTGTTAATGCTAGCCCACCTTAACCTACGGTTGACAGACCGTAAGCTATGGTGGGATCTTGTCCTTCACTATTTCCTCACAAACAACTTCTAATAAATGGAAATTTAGTCCCCGAACTTTGTTTCTTCATATGTATTCCACATTTTGCCATATGTTAACTTCCTGTAAGTGTGAATAGTCCCCGGACTTTGTTCTTCCGCATTACTTGCATCTTCAAGTCAGTTCTCAATCGAACAAATCCCGAATCCATACTAGGCGCTGCAGTCGCCATCCTTGAACATTCCACTTCATCTTTAACCGTCATAAATACATCGAGTTACGTGTTTAACCTGCAAATCAATGAATACTCGTAGTTATCCCATTGAACGCATGTAAACACATAAAACCATGTAAACCAACATATAAACACATTTAAGCTCGGGTTTCACCCTCTCCATCACCAAGTGTTGTCCTTCAAGGCTTCTTGGTATTTGATAGGTTGGGTAAGTGCGAGAAAACCAGCAAAGAGGCAAACATTGCTTCTCGTGAGCACTCAAGCATTGGTGTTTCTAATGACTTGATCTGGTGGATGGGATTTTAAGAATGGATGGTTTCCAGTGTATGGAATGAAGGAATTTTGAGGTGAGGGGCATAACTAGAATTGTATTGTAAAACCTCTATTGTCATTGTATTATGGTCAACGGTGGTTAGAAATGGAGGTGGGGGATTGGTCCAAGTGGAGTATTTGGGAAAATGAAGAGATCTGTGGTTTGACCACATGTTTGATCGATGTTTGGTGTGCACTTTGGTCAACATGATTGCATATGTTTGACATGTGCTTGAACAAATGAAATTTGTGGTGCAGAGAAGACTTTGCATTGAGAGGGAATCACATTATCATATTTGTAATCTTTTTGAACATCTTTTAATGCACCTGCATCATTAGAATCAGTAGTAACATCCTCAAAGTAAAATTTATCAAGATCAAATAGTTCAGGAGGATTTGTAGGGTTTTTCAATGAAGAAAGTTCAATGAATTTTATATTTAGAGTCTCTTCTATATTCATGGTCCTGATGTTTAAACACTTTATAGGCCTTGGCTATGGAAGAGTATCCCAAGAAATAACCACAATCTACTTTAAATGCAAATTTTGAAATTGAATCTTTGAGATTTAAAATAAAGTATAGGTAGCCAAAGACTTTAAATAATGAGAATAGTTGTTTGACATTGAACAAGATTTCGTAGACAGACTTTTGATGCCGAGGGTTAATCAAAACTTTGTTTTGAACATAGCATGCAGTATTAATGGCTTCTGCCCAAAAAGACAATGGGATACCAGAATCTGCAAGCATAGTTCTTGCAACCACCCCTTTTGTTCAGGTGTCCTTGGTACACTGAATTGTCTCACAATTCTTTTTGACACACAGAACTCATCTAGGTACTAGTTTCTAAATTTTGTTCCATTATTACCACTTTTGAAGATTTTTATTGGTAGATTATATTGTTTTTCAACTTTGTAACAAAGTCCTTCAAGATACCTTAGTCTCCTCTGTAGACTACAAAATGTAACTCTATGTAAACCTAGAAAAAATGATCAACTATAACAAGATAATAATTCTTTTCCTTAAGCTCATGATTTTACAGGTCAAACACATCCATGTGTAACATTTGTAAACACTGGGTTGTTTTGGACACGTCAACTAATTTGTGTGACACTTTGTGTTGCCTTCCTTTTAAATAGGAAATGAAGTGTCCATCATATTTGAATTCTTTGATTGGCAGACCTCTGACAAGATTTTGTCTTGATGAGGTGTTAATGGTTTGTAAATTAACATGCCCCAACCTCCTATATTTGATTTTTTTTGTTGATGCAACAAAAAAAATACATTTAGCATTGGGTTATCTTTTAACATGTCCATTACATATACATTGCCACTTCTATGAGCAATAAGTAGTGTAGTGTTGTCAGTTATAATTTTGTCAATGTTTTTCACCAATCATGGCCCAACAATCGTACAAGTTTTCTTAGTGTAGAATGAGCCATATCCTTTGTCACTCATTTGTGAAATACTAATCAAGTTAAATTTCAGATTGTCAATAAGATTAACATTTTTAAAATTTAGCTTACCAGCTTGGACAGTTCCTGAACCCAACACCTTACCTTTTGAAGCATTACCATATGATATATCACCCCCTACATGAGTAGAAAAGTTTAAGAGTAGGGTTTTACATCTTGCCATATGTCTGGAGCCTCCACTGTCCACATAACATAAATAATCAAAGTATGTAGAACTCTCTGCACATCAATTATGAATCAATTTTGGTGAGGATCCTAAGCCATATTGGCTTTGAGATCATTCCTTCCCTGGAATCAACCTTTTGAGAATGGTCTTTTGTGCGGATTAGTTTTTGACCATTTCCATTAGTTGTTGTTAACCAGTTGCAAGTGCTTGAATGTTAACACTTGGCCAACAGTTGTTTGGCAACTTCTTCATACAGGTAAGGCATTCTATGACAAGCTGGCTACCATAGCCTCTTGGATATTTGTTTGAGGGACGAACATTCGTGACTTGAACCTCCCTATAAATAGGATTTTGATTCTAAGCCCCGATAGTTGGTGTTAGAACATATTCAAATTTTTCTGGAGTTGGTTGTGTTCCCTTTTTGTAGGACCAACTCTCCTGGAGTATCAAATGATTTAGTTGCGAACTCATTTCTGTTGATGTCATAGTTTTTAAGAAAATAAACACTCTTGAGTCACATGGGTTTTTCTTTCTACATATAGTACACAATGGTTTTGATTCACAATACTATGTCCTTTGTTTATATCATATGTTTTTAAAAGGAAACAATCATTTGTCACATGGTACACAGTGATCTTATCTTTCCTTTTGTTTTTGTCTCTTTTCTTTGAAACAAATATTTGAACATTTTTTGAGAGTCAGTTATAGGAATGATTTTTACCATTGATGCTTTAACACCATTAGTGGTTGTGAATTCAATTAGTTTGAAATTTTCAAGGACATCACACCTATCAGACCAAGTTGGTCAAAATTCATATTTCTCTATTTCAAAACTTGATGATGAGCCTTGAGGTTTTTCAAAGTGATTTTTTACCATTTGGTTTAGTGGTTTTAATTTTTTTCCCACTTAAATTAGTTGGAATAACTTCAATCATTTCAGGATTTGAGTGAATGTTTTCTTTGAAACTTTGGTTATCAGATTTTGAAAAGACAATTCCAAATTTTATATTGCTCTTTGTATGTTTGTTGAGAAACATCTCAAACCCAACACATGATTCTACCAATTTCTCACAAGTGATTTGGATAGACTCAAGCTCCTTTTTACAACCTTGATATTTTTATATAATGGTTTAAAGCCGGTCTTTGGTATTAGTTGCTTCATGTTTGAGTCTGCTAATATCTTTGTCTTTCAGATATTTTAGATTTAAGTTCTTTGGTCATCTTTTCTAACTGACTTTCACCATCTAAGACCTTTTCCTAAGATTTTCATTTACCTCTTTAATGTTAGCAAATGCAATAATACACTTATCAGAACATAATTCTTTAAGATCTAAAGAGATACCTTAGTAGCATCCATCAATACACAATCACAATCACTGGAATTTCAGGGATCATTTTCTCTCACAACCTCTAGTCAACCTTTTCACAAACAAGTGTTTGTACTAAGTTGACTGCCTTCTCAACATCACCACTTAAATCTTCAGTCTTAGTCATTTCTTCTTCAAGCTCATTTTCAATAGATTCAAGTGCCATAAAACAGAAATTCACAGGTTCTGCTACAGGTTTACCATAAGAGCAAAATTTTCATCTGAGAGTTCTTCAGGCAAATTACTCCAATCAAAAAAGCCTTGAGTTAAGAAACTTTTTTGTTTGGCCTCCAACGGTGCAGGGGCTGGAGTTGTTGGAGGTGCTTAAACCTGTGAAACTGGTACTTCAACATATTGGACTTGAGGAACATTGGTTTGAACATATCGTACAGGGGCATGGTTTTAGGATTAAGCAAAATGTGCAATGTTTTGAACACTAGGTCCAAGGGTATTTTGAGAATAATGGTAAAAGTGTTGTTGATTGCTAGATTGAGGTCTTTGCTTTGATAGGTTATCATAGGTGTAGAACTACTTATCTAGACTTCTACATTCCCTAACAAAATGACCAAGCTATTACACTTATAACATTTAATTTTGGATTTATCTATACCCACCGTGTCCTTCCACGTAACCCTGGAAACTTTCTACCAGATTTCTTATAGAAATTGTTGGTTCTAACACTCAGTAGGGAAAGTTGACGCAAAATGTCCATTTCCCTTAAGTAAGTGGGATCTATACACTGCAAATCCTCAACTACAAATGACACATTGTCAAAACTTTGACCATCACCATTTGTTGTAAAAGTAAAACTTGGAGAGCATTGATCAGAGTTAATTTCAGAGGTTATATGAATGAAATGATCATAACCGTGATCATTTACTGTTCCAGATGATTTTCTTGCTGACTAAAAAGTGTTGTGTTGCCAAAGCCATAATCATCAGACACTTTTCCGGCTTCCTAAAGTTTTTTCCCCTATTGAGTAAGCTCTCTTTCATAGGTTAAAAGCTTACCCTGAAGTTGAGTAAATTCAAGTCCTTAAATCTTGGTGAGTTTCTTATAACAATAGGAATAGTGACCCACTTTTCAGGTAATCAACTAAGGAGCCTATGACTCAGAGTGACATTTGAAAATATTAGATCTACTAATTTTAACTCACTGATCAAGGAATTGAATCTCTCAAATTGCTGAGTCAAGGTTTCCCCCTTAACATGATTGAAAGTCTCATATTGTTGGTTGGGAATTTCACGGTTGTTTTCAATTACTTTCTCTGTTCCACCAAATTGTTCTTTCAAAGTATCCTAGAATTCTTTTGCACTATTACAGTGTAATAGTCCAGTATAGATTTCATTTGGTAGAGCCATAGCCACAATATTGAAAGCTTTGAATCTAGCTCAAATTTTGAAAATCCTGCTCAGAATAGTTTTCTTGTTTCTTTGGCTCTTGAACTTTTGGATCTTCGGTACTAGGTACCATTGGAACATGTGATCTGAATATAACGGACTTTCAACATCTAGTGTTTTGTTGAGCGAGACCGTGTGCCATTCGACGCTGTCAGATATTGTACTCAGATCTGATAAGCATCAGAGGCTTGTTGCTGAATCCAGTGTTAAGTGGATCGTGATTGTTTGAGACATCCTTTTGATATTTTGAAATGCAAAATGTGTTAAAAAAACTTTAGTGATATTGATACTTTAACTCAATAATTTGATAGAACAAATCGGTTATGAATTATGTGAGCTGATCCTATATATTAAATTGATTGTTAGATAAAATTTAATGAATTCTAGCTCTGATACAAATTGTTGGGATCTGAATGTGTATTTGTGTGTGTTATCAATGAAACAGTGAAGTGTAATTAAAAGAACTTAGATGAATACGACAAAAATTAAACACAAGCACAAATATAGAAAGATGTCATACTATATTTCCTTTATAGTTAAAGGATTACAACTGCAAGTATTGATTATCACTTCTCCTTAGCATGATCACTACTTTTTGTTCGTACAAAGGGAATGTTGTAAAAGTGATAAAATAGATCTCTAACATATGAGATCTATTTATAGGAAGTACAAACACCTGTTAGATATCAGGACTAACTATCACTCCTCATCAGCATGATCATACTTTTTGTTCGTACAAAAGGAATGTTGTGAAAGCGATAAAATAGATCTCTAAAAGATGAGATCCTATTTATAGGAAGTGCAAACATTTGTTAGATATCAGGACTGACATCATTCTGATAGTGACATCTAATATTTCTAACAGAAAAGATTCTCAGCAGATGTTACAAACATCTAATAATTCTTAACCACTGTTCTAAGACTCATAAGAACTGTTTACAGACGTTGTTATAGAAATAACATTTGTTCTGGAAAACCTCTGCATGTTAATACTAAACATCTATTCAGGCCTGAACAAATGTTTAGTCTTCTCATCAGCACTTTGTTCTTCATCAAAGCTTTGATCTTCAACAGACCTTTATCCTTCATCAATAGAGCTTTCATGTCTTCAACATATCTTTGGGACTTCAAACAGATCTTGTGTTAGTGTTCAAGATTCACTATTTTTGGGAGGAGTTGATCTTCATTGTTTTGGTCAAAAATCTGATTAAGGATAATGTAACCAAACTTTGAATGTGAGGTTGAGTGCTTGAATGACGAATGAATGTTTAAACGAACTAGAAATGTAAATGGTGATGAACACGAAGATTTTTGTACGAGGAAAAAGCCCTTGATCAGCAATTGATCTCCGGTATAAAAACCTCGGATAGTGAAAACTATCACTGTCAACTATATTGAACAAATAAGATTACAACTTTGGAGATCTTGAGCTTGTTACAATGATTCCTAGTGTGTGTGTTCGAGAGAGAGTAGCAGAAGTGTTGTATATCGAAAAGTGTGTTCTATCAAGCTCAAAACCCCATTAAATATCTAGCTCAACTCTATGAACTAACAATCCGAAATTTCAGCCATGCCCCCACGTTTTCCACCAACGGTCATGAGGCTCTTTGCACGTGCTGGAATTATAAGCATATTCCCTGCGATTCCCGGTTAGAACAAGTCTTTCCTCGTCCAAGGTCGGCATTCAGATGTTAAACAAACAAAGAAACAATTGTTAGTAAGCATACATATAGCTAAGGATCCTTGGTCCTCAGACTCCCTGCTTCTTATGCTAAGGATAAATGATTCAGGTTAAGCCTTAGGATAAATGATCCAGACACGCTAAAAATCAGCCGCTAACAATTGCCCCCAAATATGACGGATATGAGATTAATCAGATTCGTCATATTTCCATTCATTGCGGACAAGCCGTTGCGATACAGAACTAGTCGTTACAACCTCTGACGTCACCGATGGGATAGGCTATAACCATCATTGCGATATATAGGATAGAGATAAGGTCCAAGATTTATTTAAAGATCATTCATCTCCTTTTAAAATCCTCATCCCGGAAGCATAACAGGTACTCTTTCTCTCTTTCACCTTCCATCTCTTTATTCTTCATGTTTGCTATTATGGCCAAGATGCTACACGATCCTCTCCCGGTAAAAACCAAAGCGACGATGCAACCTCTAAGAGTCAAGACCTACTAGCCAATCCATCCTTGGAGCTTTGCAAATTTACCGACCAAGAAATCGACGGCCTGCGCCCCTGTTTCCCTCTGACGGCGGTTTTCAGGCCGTATGATGCCACCATGAAGAGCAACGCCATGTCCGCTGTCTGGGCATGCTTTCCTATTCTACCTTTTCTTCTTGGTTACACATACCCATTCCCTAGCTTTACCCAAGGGTTCTTCACCCTTACCGGCATGAGTTATTGTCAAGCCATGCCGATGTTGTGGAGGGTACTGATCACCATAGAGCAGCTTATTAAACATGAAGGAATCCATTTCACCCTATCCGAGCTTTCCTATCTTTACAGCCTCGTTACCCACGATTCTAACCGATACTTGCTGAAGGCCAAACCTCACCAACAGGTTCCCATCCTCAAGACCACTCAAAACGGTTCCACAGGGAAAAATTAGTTCTTCTTTGTGCGAAGGGACTCTATTCCAGAAGGGAATAGTCTGCCCAAGAAGTGGGTCTTGAAGGGTAGGAAATAGATTAAGAAATATTGAACTATGATTCATACTTAATATTCAACCTCGCGACCAGACTTCAAAAAAATTCCAAGAATTAGAATTTAGAAATAGAATTTGAAATTGTTTCTTCTTTCAAATGCCAGATTTGTAGAAAGTTTCTTTTCCATCGCTAACTTGTTTTATTTTATTTGCATGCAATGAGTAATTTTGCTTGCCTTGCTAATTCTCCTGGAACTGAAGAAAGGGTTGCTCTGTTCTGGAGTTTGGATCCAACAATTAGAACATTCAAGCCACAGATAAAGGATCCTGAAACTAATACTTCCAGCTCCTACACAATGTCAAGTAAGTTTTCTATTTGCAAATAATAAGTTTTCTTTAAAGCGAGAGTTATATGCATATATCTATATATATATATATATATATTATATATATAAGAAAATGAATAGAAAACTTATCTCTTTCTTGTAATATAAGCGCTCAGAAATCCACCAGCAAGTTTACCTTGGAGGATGTGGACAACATCATCTCTCCCCGGTCCGTCAAAAAAGAATCAGTCAAAGGATCCAGCTTCCCAGAGCCTAAACCCGTCGCTGCTAAGGCTCGAGCCGGGTCCAAGAGGAAGAAGCCTACTGAGCCTTCTGATGACATTCCTCAGCTTGAGCAGCAGATCTACGATTTTGCCTCTGAGGTAAGGATCACTTATGATCAGGTTAAAACGTTCATATCGAGGATCACTTATCCTTCCCACTGTTCTTGCAGAAAATAGCCCAAATCCAAGATGTGCTGACTAAGCGCTTATCCGATGCTGAGGACACAATTGCAGATCTTCGTACCTTCCTGGCCGCCAAAGACAAGAAGATCTCCCAGCTAGAGAGGAGGTCAATAGCTTGGAGAAGCGGATCATGATCAACGACATTCAGGCTAACAAAGTCAGGATGGAGGATGCTGATGAGGCTAAGGTTTGTGCAGCCCAAGCCATTCTCGGAGCCAGGATCAAGATCGTGCAGCAAGTCTTGGATCCTTCATTTGACAGGTCTGAATGGGATCTTCCCAGCTGGAAGGTGAGGCTAGTGGAGTTTAGAGGAGAGCTGGAGCCTGAGCTTGACGAGGTGCCAACACCGGAGGCAGGTACTAGCGGTGCTAAGGAGGTTAAGGAGGGTGAAGGTGGCGAGGCTGGTGAAGGCAAGGATGGTGAAGCAGCGAAGGAGTAAGCTGCATCAATGGGCGATGATGGAAATTTCTAGACGTGGCCGGAGCCCATTTTTATGTCTTTTGGTTGTTGGTGTTTTGATTTCAAACAATGATGGTCTGTAACTAAACAATAGTTTCTTAGGTTTAAGGATCACTGATCCTTCAAACAATAGGGGGTAACAAAGGTGGATGGATCCTTCTGTTTGTGGAGGATGAAGCCCTTGATGCCCCCCCCTTTTATTTCCCTGCACTTAATGAACGTTAGTATGGACACCCTTTGCTAACCCAAGTGGACAGGCCACGTTTTGCTGGTAGAAGCTTGGGTTAGCAATTTTGACAACCTTTAAAAAGGGGTTTTATAAATAAATAAAACTTTAAGCTTTTGACTATCTTTGTTGTTGTCCATTTTCTTTATGAGTATGTTTATCGCTATATATTTTGGAAAAATTTATGGATACTTAACTGTAAAATCCATAAGGTGTTAAAAAAATACAAAGTATTTATGAAAACATATTGCTCCAGAATTGAACCTCTCATGATCAAGGATCATACATCCCGTTGTCAAAGGATTAGGGTAACATAGATAAGCCAGAAATAAAGCAAATGCAAAAGAAAGATCATACTAGTGAATCCAAGTTAGGATTCTTTATCCTTAAATTTTACAATTGAAACAATACGGAATAGAAATCAGTAGAACTGCAGGATCCAGGATCCTTACTTATTAGGCTTCAGGGACCTGTTATAACACACAACTTGGGACTAAGCCAAACATCAATTGAATGACTAATCAGTAACTGGGGACAAGCCCAAATAGCCGGGGACAAGCCCAAATAACTGGGGACAAGCCCAAAAAAAACTGGGGACAAGCCAAAATAACTGGTGTAAACTGGAGTATGTCCCAAACTGGCATCTATCCAATCGTGAGCGACATGAAAATGTCGAAACCTTAGCTAACGTGAAAACGTTAGAAACCTTAGGAACGGATGTATGGTACGTCTACCATTATACTTAGGATCCTAAATATAGCCAACAACAATGAAATTGTCAGCCCTTAAAGCGGGTACTGGTCCCATTGCCTCTAACTATACTTGGATAGCGTGCGCTACTGGCGGGTGTCAAAACCCAATTCGTGTGAAAGGTGAAAACCCTTAAACTGTAGAAGGTATTGGATACCTCAAGCTGGGGACATGCCCAAAGTCTTGGAGAGGTGGCCAACCTCTTGATCCTTTGTGATAACTTCTGCAAAACTTAAAACTTGATAAGGTTGAATGTTGAAAATTCAACATCCTTACTTTATAAGAAGTATAATAAAAATGAAAATAATAGTTAAATGTTACTGAATCAGGAATCTCATATCCTTTGAGGATCCTTCGACCTGAGTTGATCACTAGGATGCTTAAGGATCCCTGATCCTTTATATAAAATACTTTTTTAGGTGGATAGCATCCCAAGCTCTTGGAAGAATATCACCATCCATAGTCAGTAATCGATATGCCCCCTTTCCTGCCTCGCTTCAATTAGATAGGGGCCTTCCAATTTTGGTGCTAATTTACCATCGGAAGGATTCGTGGTATTCTGGAACGCCTTCCTTAATACCATGTCACCAACTTGGAACCTTCTGACCCTTACATTTCTATTGTAAGCACCAGCCATTCTTTGTTGATAGCTAGCCATCCTTATTCTTGCCATATCTCTAAGCTCTTCCACAATGTCAAGTCTTGAGTTAGAGTCTTGATATTTGCTTCAGGATCACGGATGCTTGTTCTGGTTGTGGGTACTATCATTTCTGTAGGGATCACTGCTTCAACTCCAAAGACTAAGGAAAAGGAGTTTGACCCATAGCATTCTTGGGAGTTGTTCTATCTGCCCATAGGACATATGGTAGTTCTTCAGCCCACTTTCCTTTCTTTAATCCAAGCTTTTTCTTCAAATTGTTGATGATGATCTTGTTGGATGATTCTGCCTGGCCCTTTAGCTTGTGGGTGGACTGGTGTTGATGTTATCATCCTAATCCCCCAACTGTCACAAAAGTTAGTAGTACGATTCCCAATAAACTGGGATCCGTTATCACAAACAATCTCAGAAGGAATACCAAATCTAGTAATTATATTTCTTTTAATAAAGGATATAACTTCCTTTTCTCTGACTTGAGCAAAGGCTTCAGCTTCTATCCATTTGGAAAAAATAATCAGTCATAGCTAACATGAACACTCTTCCTCCTGGTGCCTTGGGAAGCTTACCTACTATATCCATTCCCCATCTCATAAATGGCCAAGAGGAGGATATAGGATGCAGAGGCTCTGCGAGCTGATGAAGTATATCGCTGTGTCTTTGGCAAGCATCACATTTCCTTGCATATTCCACAACATCTTTCTTCATTGTAGGCCAATAATATCATGTTCTGAGGATCCTTGAAAATAGTGCTCTGCCCCCAGTATGATTTCCACAATCTCCTTCATGAAAGTCCTTCAAGACTTCTTGGATCTCAGGATCCTTAATACATCGTAGATAGGGTCCTGCAAGAGATCTCTTATATAACATGTTATTAATGATAGTAAATTGGGATACCTTTATCTTGAAGGCTCTAGGATTTTCCCCAATGGGAACTTCCCCATTTTGGATATAATTCAGTATTGGAAGAATCAATGATCCTGGAGTTGATTGTGCATCATCCCTAGGTACGATTGCAGGATCGTCCACTATTTCCATTGTCTCACTCTCCTCGATTGCAGGAGTTAGAATATGGATAATGGGTATCTTCACATCATCAGGCATCTTCAATGAGGATCCTAGATTAGCCAAGGCATATGCTTCTGCATTTTCTTCCCTGGGTACCTGTGTTAGACTGAAAAAAGCAAAAGAATCCGCCAATTTCTTGACTATCTCCAAATATTTAATTAGCTTTTCATCTTTAACAGCATAGGATCCGTTATAATGATTAGTGATCAATAAAGGATCTACAAAATACTTGAAGATACCTGATCCTCATGTGCTTAGCTAATTGCAAACCTGCTATTGAGGCCTCATACTCTGCCTCGTTATTAGTGGTTTGGAATTCACATGCTATTGATTGGGGTATAATGTCCCCCTGTGGCAATTTTAGTAGTAAGCCTAGTCCAGTTCCTTTGACATTCGAGGCTCCATCTGTGAAGAGTGTCCAAGGATCCTTGGTCTCCTCAAGTTGTTGTACCTCCAACTCAGCTTCTCTTCGTAGATCACTACTGAAATCAGCCACAAAGTCAGCCAAAGCTTGGGATTTAATAGCAGTTCTAGGCTCATACTTAATGTCATATGCAATAAGTTTAACAGCCCATTTTGCCATTCTCCCCGACATCTCTGGTTTCCTGAGAACATTCTTGATAGGAAAGTTAGTTTTAACAACAATAGTATGAGTTTCAAAATAATGTCTTAACTTAGTCGAAGCCATGATTAGAGCAAGAATAAGTTTTTCTAAATGAGAGTACCTGGCCTCAGCATCAAGTAAACTTTTACTTCCATAGTATACCGGATGTTATTGGCCTTCATGATCCTTAACAAGGACTGAACTTACTGCTTTACCTGAAACATCTAAGTATAAGGATAATGGTTCCCCATTTTAGGTTTCATTAAAGCCGGTGCTGAGGATAGGTAATCCTTGAGAGCCGTAGAGCAGCTTCATGCTTCTCCGTCCACTCGAACTTCTTATTCTTCCTCAGAATATCATAGAAATCCTTGCATCTTTCTGAGGATTTTGAAATGAATCTGTTCAGGGCGGCGATTCTTCCTGTCAATCTTTGCACATCCTTAGTGTTGGCAGGATACTTGATGTTGATTATAGCCTTTATCTGCTCTGGACTTGCTTCAATCCCTCTCTTGGTCACCATATATCCTAAGAACTTTCCAGCTTTAACTCCGAAATGGCATTTGGAAGGATTCAGTTTCATATTGTATCGGTTAAGGATGTTGAATGCTTCTTCGAGATCCTTAAGGTGGTCTTCAACTCTTTTAGACTTGACCACCATATCATCTACATATACTTCCATTGTATGCCCAAGTTGCCCTTTGAACATTGTATTCACCAGCCTCTGGTACGTAGCACCTGCATTTTTTAAACCAAAAGGCATAGCAATGTAACAATATATGCCGGTGGGTGTCATGAACGCTGTATCCTCTTGATCAGATGGTTCCATCTGAATTTGCTGAAATCAAGACAAAGCATCCATAAAAGTTAACAACTCATGACCCACCGTGGCATCCACCATGGAGTCAATGTGGGGTAAAGGGAAAGGATCCTTGGGACATGCCTTGTTTAAGTCAGTAAAATCGACACATACCCTCCACTTTCCATTTTTCTTTTGAACAACAACCACATTGGCTAACCATCTTGGATACTTGACTTCTCTAATCATACATGCCCTTAGCAATTTATCTACCTCCTCTTGGATGATTGCATTTCTTTCAGGAGCAAACTTTCTTCTCTTTTAGTGAATTGGCCTGAAAGACTTGTCAATGCCAAGTTTATGAGTGATAGCATCCTTAGATATGCCTGTCATATCTCCGTGCTTCCAAGCGAAGGTATATTTTCTTCGTTTAAGGAAGGATACTAGATCCTGCTCTATGCTCTCCTGGATCCCGGATCCTATATACACCTTGGATTCAGGATCCTCAGAATCTATGGGTATATCCTTGACGTCCTATTCTCTTGCCTCCAAGACGCCTCTTGGAGGATGCTTTGATTGCTATGCTTCCCTAGATTTGGAAGCGGGTCTCATTGAGGAAGTGTAGCAATTCTTTGCCTCTTGCTGATCACTTTCTATCTTGACTATTCCCCATGGACTTGGAAGCTTGACACATTGGTGGTATGTTGATGGGACCGCCTTCATGTCATGTATCCATGGCCTGCCAAAGATAACATTACAGCAAGATAAGCTAATATTACACAAAATTTTTGGATAGAATTCATTCCCTCTATGTAAATTGGAAGTTTGATGTCCCCCAATGTATTCTTGATTTCCCCACTGAATCCCACGAGCACCAATGATCTTGGTATGACTTCAGATTCAGGGATGTTCATCTTTTTGAGGATATCCAACTGGATTATGTTCACTGAACTCCCTCCATCAATAAGAATCCTGCGAACAAAATGATTAGAGATAAACAAGGTAATGAAAAGACCATCATGATGAGGATCCTGAATGTCTACGCGATCCTCCTCATCAAAGGATATCACTTTTTGCTGTGGGAGGGTAAATGTTCGAACTGGTCTCTCCCCATTCTCCATCTTCGTCTCCTTAGCATGCCTTTTAGCCGCTGAAAACGAAGTTCCACAGATATCGGAGCCTCCGGAAATAAAGTTTATGATTTGAGCGTCTACTGGAGGAGGAGCCCTTTCAGGCACCTTTTCAGTATCCTGAGTCCTTGAACGTTTCCTTCCTAGCAGTTCCTTCAAATATCCTTTGCTGAGAAGATAACCAATCTCTTTCCTCAATACTATACATTCATCAGTAAGGTGACCAAAATCCTCATGGTAAGCACACCATTTGGATTTATACTTAGTAGCTTCATGTTTATCAGTTTTCCTTGGCCATCTAGCCTTGTTACCTAAATTCTGCATAGCGAGTATTAGTTTATGATTATCCACAGAAAAACAATATTCAGATATTGGAGGATAATCCTCATCGTCTTCGTCTTGTTCAACTGCATTCACATTGTGGTTGTCATGTTTAGAATATGGCTTGGATCGATTATCCTTAAAGAATGATCCTTGCTTTTCCTGTTTTGAGGATCCTGAGAGCCTCTCCTGGATCCTCTTGTCATCTTCTAAATGAATGAACCTCAATGCCCTATTTCTTACTTCATCTAAATTCCTGCAAGGTGTCATAACAAGGCCAACATAAAAAGAGGAATCCTTAAGCAAGCCCATTTTGAATGCCTCTACAGCAGTGGCAATATCCAGATTGGGAATTTCTAAGGATTCTCGACTAAACTTAGTGATGTAATCTCTCAGTGATGTAACATCCGTCAAAAAACGGATTTACCAAACCCGCTCCGTTTATCAACCGAACAGTCAGTCAAAATTTTTCGTTGCGAATTAAATGCCCAAAATATTTTTAAACGATCCGTAATCAATTATTATACGGGAATATATATTTAGTTTTTGAAAAACCGTCAAAAATCGCAAAATAAAAATAAAATACATCTGCCGGGTTTCGAACCCGGGTCTGTACCGAGTCACCTAGTGACTTAACTCTCACACACAAACCACTGCGCCGCTTGTTATGTTTGATGAATAATAGAATCAGTTAATTGATATAGTGACTTTACGAATTCAAAATCGGCGCCCAAACGGTTCAGTCGTCGGAATCCCGGAATATTCGTGAGTCTTAACTACGATTTACGTTATAACGTAAACCTTTAATCACATATCGGTTATAACCGATGTTTGAAGTCCGCGACACTTTTCAAAACCGCCGGAAAATTTAAATAACGAACACAGTCCAAAATCAGACCAAATACATTTCGATTATTCCCTATAAATTCAACCACAATCGTCTGCAAACCTTTTCGCTAAAAATCACATCTTTTCACGGCGTAATTCCACTCGCCGGAATTTCCCTGTTCGTCGCCGGAAAACCGGTTTCCCCATTGCCGAGCTTTTCTGGACCTCTGAAGCTTATACCGGTGATACCCTTACCTTTTCCAAACTTTTCGGAGACTAGCTGCTACAAGGAACACGTCGCCGGAGGTGAATTCTGTCGCCGGAGTTCTGCCGGAAAACAGAGAGTCTTGTCGGTATATTTCTCCGCCCAGTTTCTTTTCCTTTTCACTTTTATCTTATCTTAATCGACGGTAAAACACTAATAAAACTGATAAAAATCTCGAACCAGTCAGACTTCATCTCTGGTTATTTTTCAGTGAAGAAGACGATGTCTTCCATATCATATAAGTATATTATAAATCATGATATTAATCGGGTTAGACACACAGTCCAGCGGTGGACTGTGTGCACATAAAACGTTAATTATACAAAGGTCTCGAGTTCGAATCCCGTCTCACACACGCTGCCTTAATAAAATCCATTTTTTGTTTACTGAACCGGATCGCCACAGATATATGTTAAATATATTGTTAACCGGTAAAATAACCAAGTTAGACACACAGTCCAGCGGTGGACTGTGTGTTTGTTTATATCACAGGTCACGAGTTCGAGTCCGGTCTTCAACACCGACTCGGACAATTATCTTTTCTTTTAAATAAGGCAGAAAAGGAAATATCTATTTTGTATTTAAGTATAATAAAAACCGAATATTATAACATGTTGAACACACAGTCCAGCGGTGGACTGTGTGTTAGATTAACCCACAGGTCCCGGGTTCGAGACCTGTGGTGTGCATGACCGTTTCATTTAAACTGTTTTTAAAATAAATGATTTTCTGTTAATTCTAATTAATGTATATATGAAATTAAAATCGGATATATAACGGGTTAGACACGTAGCTCAGTTGGTAGAGCTGCGTGCACGCGTACGGGAGGTCTCGGGTTCGAGCCTCACCGAGCGCACAACAATATTCCGCAAACCGGTCAACGACCAGTCAAAGTCAACTGGTCAAGGTCAACTGTAGCAGAAAAAAAATAAATATTTTTATTATTTTTATTTAATTATTTTAATTAAAAATCAATTATAAATACTTAAAAATAACATTTTTAAGATTAGAAAATAGCTTCAAACTCACAAAAATACACCCAACAATACTACTAAAATAGTTTAATAAAATCCGTTTACTCACCAAACCATAATGCGATTTATCTAGGTTAAATCTCACTCGTGGTTAAAACCACTTCGCGTGCATTCATCATCATCAACCGAACGCACCCACTGTGAGTGAATCTTACAATTCCCCCTTTTAAATTACACGTTTTGGGGTGTGTCATGTGTTATGAATGAATTAATTTATTTATTTAAACTTGTGCCATACCACATCATGACTTAAACTTAGATTGATTTATTGTTGTGATTTATTTATATTCCGTTTGTCGAATTACATGAAACTCATACATTAAGCCCATCAGTTCCTCGTGAGAAAACGAGTAGAACATCGCGTGCTTCAATTCAAATTCATTATTGTTCATGTGTGTTTTCATTGAGTTTATATTGTTTGTAGTTGTGTTATTCATATTATCATGTTTATGCAATTCATTCATCAGGCCCCTCAGTTCCTCGTGAGAGACGAGTTGAGCATCGCGTGCCTTTAATTGTTTCCATTATTATTCATGAGTGTTTCATTTAACATTTTATGATTGTTGATCAAGTTACATCTAATTTTACTCATGTTTGGTTGTGCACATATTTCATAATCAATTTAAATAAATTGTTCAAATGTTTTCCATAGGATTCACTCGCCAACATTATGTTGATCCAAAAACCTTTTTACACATGATACAGGTGAACAGGTTGAAGCAAGGATAACATAGGATATGCCTTAGAAGAGAACAAAGGAGTTAGATTGTTAGTTAGATCATGTTGTATCACTATTGTAAACTTTCATTTAATTTGTATTAATGAATATGAAACATTTAATAAATGTCATGAGCTTTGATGATAACCCAATCATACCCCGATCACCTTATCCGCTGCGGGTCGGGTGTGACAGATTGGTATCAGAGCCATGATTATAGGGATATAGGATAGGTTATTAGACCCTTAGAGCCTATACTATAGTCTGCCTAAATTTTAAATTGATTAGGTGGTTACATACAAACTTGTGATATTTATTTGTTTCATATTTGTTTACATTTCAGTCAAACATACATGCTCATATACATATTCATTATACATATATACATATTCATTATACATATATCGATGTTCATGTGTTCAATTTATTTTCATACTCTCGTTATCCAAAGATTTTATGCAATTTTCAATTCTCATCAAAGTAAGTTCTGCGACGGGCATGTAGTAACTGGAAGGGTACAAGTACCGGTAGTCGGAACGTCCTGTCTAGGCTGGCATTCGTATAAATCCAATATAACGGACCAGTTTGCCTACCTGGGGACCAACGATGAGAGTACGAAGGACCTATTAGGCCAAAGCATGCCACACCAAACGTCGTTCGAACTAACCCTACTTTGAGGTGTCACCGTGTCTACACCTGGACACATTCCGAACATCACACGTTGTATACATATTTCTCGATTTTCACCGGGTTTTGTGTACGCAACCAGGCAGAAACCGTGCGAACCATATGAAAAACCGGTATTCATGGGGGCCCACATGATTACATAAGGTAAAGTATGGCGGCATGACGGGCCTAACAGCGAGCAAAGCCCAAGACATCCTATGGATGTAGTATTTTTGGTATAATTATTTTATGAATGTTCATTCTTGAATGCGACCCACGATCCCAAAAGCATCCAACTCATACCTTTGTCATGTATTCCTTGTAGATGTCTTCTAACCTCGCCCGTAGGAAGACGAGAGCAAGAAAAGCCCGCGAGCGCATGGCTGCCTTAATCGCTCAACAAATGGCTGCCGTAATACCCAACATTGTAATCCAAGTTCAACAAGCACTTACCAATAATCCTGTCAATCAAGCAAACCAAAACATTTTCAACTCTTCCCCAAACACCACTAAATGCACCTACAAGCATTTCAAATCATGCGACCCTCCGAAATATAAAGGGACTGAAGGTGTCACCGCACTCCTCCATTGGTTTGAAGAAATGGAGAATACTTTTCTAAATTGCGATTGCCCTGATGATCGCAAAGTGCGTTATGCTACCGGTCGACTATATGGGATAGCACTTACTTGGTGGAATACAGAGAAGGCCAAACGAGGTGTTGAAGATGCTATGTCCTTAACTTGGAACGAATTGAAGGAAATCATGACCAGACGATTTTGCCCAAGGAGCGAAATCAAGAAGCTAGAAGATGAATTTTACTCATTGAGGCAAGTGGAAGGAGACCACACCACCTACAACAAAAGGTTCCTCGAATTACATCAAATGGTTCCCAACATGTTTACTCCCCTCTACCGTTTGATCGAGCACTACATTCGTGGTCTTCCGTCAAAGATTCAAGACCCCGTGATAAGTACCAAGCCTGCAACTTTGGAAGCAGCAATGGAGCTAGCAATAGAGCTCACCGAGAACCGAATCCGAAACAAAGACTTCGAGGAAGAGAAGAAGAAGGATAAAGGATCAACTGAAACCTCCGAATCCCCTTCTCAAACCGAATCCCCTTCTCAAACCGAATCCCCTTCTCAACCCAAATCCCCTTCTCAACCCAAACCTAAGAGAAGAAGAGTCGGGCGACTTTTCGCTGCTACTCAACGAAATCAACCAGTTTTTCACGCTATACCCATCCGAGCTGTCCCAATCACCCAAGTGGCACCCAACTCAGCTTACCCAAATAAGAAACCATATCTTGGACCTCACCCTCAATGCAACCACTGTTTTTATCATCATTCCCTTACTTTACCTTGCCGGCTATGTACAACTTGTGGACGTTATGGTCATTTGAGCAATGTTTGTCGCACCTTTCAAGACCAAACCTTTTCCCCTACTCAAAACATGGCCCAAACTTATCACCAACCTCAATACCCCATGTTCCCATATGCTCGAGCTTGCTTCAATTGTGGCGACCCTACCCACCTTAGAAACACATGCCCTCAATTGGTTAACATTATCAACACTCAAGCCCAATCAAACCCAGTTAACCAAGTAAACCAAGAAAACCCAACCACTATGCCGCCAGCAAGAGGAAGAGTCTTCAATATCAACGCCAACCCTGTCGAAGATAATGACGGCCCAAACGAAGATACTCAGCTAGTCCTGTTCGCCGAAGATCCAGATTCAACTCCTATTGTTTAGTCTTTCTTTATCACATGTGTAGACTGTTAGAGAAATTATTGGATATTATATATTATATATTGTTTTCGGTATATGCTTTTGCCGAGGCCGTGGCTCCCCATCCATCGAGGTTGAGTTGGATCCCCATTTTATTATGTGGTTGATCTTGGCGTGCCCGCACGATCGGCTCCGTTTGTTGAGCCTTGATCGGTTACGTAATATTACATTTCAATACATGCAATACGCTCGGCTCCGTTTGATTGAGCCTTGAGTGCACAGTTCAATTTACATTTCAAGTTCATGCAATACGCTCGGCTCCGTTTGATTGAGCCTTGAGTGCACAGTTCAATTTACATTTCAAGTTCATGCAATACGTTCGGCTCCGTTTGATTGAGCCTTGAGCGCACATACAATTTCATTATCAGTATCTTGTGGTTGTGGTGTTTGTAGTAGAGTCGCATCGAACTAACCATAACTTTCGGATAAAGTCAACGAAAATTTGACAAGGATATGGTGGATACGCCGATGGTACTTCCTATATATAAGTATTCTTGTCAAATAATCGGAGGCATTATCAGGCGGTTATGAGAGGTTCCATGCATAGGCTGTTTGTATGGTTAAGTTATTCATATTCAGTACATGCAATACGCTCGGCTCCGTTTGATTGAGCCTTGAGCACACAATTTCAATTTCAGTACATTCAATACGTTCGGCTCCGTTTGATTGAGCCTTGAGCGCACATCCATTTTATTTTCAGTACATGCAATACGATCGGCTCCGTTCGATTGAGCCTTGATCGCACAGATATATTTCATTTCAGTAATTTATGTTTGTTGTATTGATTGTAGAGTTATAGGACTAATCATAATTCACTGTTAAAACCAATGAAAATTTGACAAGAATATGGTGGATACGCCGCTGGTACTTCCTATATATAAGTATTCTTGTCAAAGGATCAGAGGCATTAACGGATGGTTATGAGAAGTTCTATGTAGGATTTATTAGTTTCTTGGTAACCAATCATAACTTGTGGATAAAACTAATGAAAATTTGGCAAGAATATGGTGGATACGCCGCTGGTACTTCCTATATATAAGTATTCTTGCCAAAGGATCAGAGGCATTATCAGGCGGTTATGAGAAGTTCCAGGTAGGATTTATTATTGCCTCGGTTGGAATTTGTGATACATTTATATCATCATGTTATTTAAAGAGATTGGATTGTGTTCCATTTCTACATAAATTAACCTCTCCATCATAACAAACGAGAGAGGAACTTCCATCGTTCAAACATATATGTTATCAGAATGTGGATTCAAATATTTACTGTTGTGTTTATTCATGTTCAAATATTCGCTGATGTGTCTATTCATGTTCGAATATTTGCTGTTGTGTTTATTCATGTTCAAATATTTGCTGATGTGTTCATTCATGTTCGAATATTTGCTGTTATGTTTATGTTCAAATATTTGCTGATGTGTTCATTCATGTTTGGATATCAGCTGTTGTGTTTTTATTTATGTTCCATGTAGATTGTAGTGTTAGAAGTTTTGCCTTAGGATATAACCATATTTTTCCCAAACGTATCTAAACTCTTATGCATGATATCATTTTTAGCGAATCATTCCTGTTTATCAATATTCATACAGTAGGCAACAAAAAGCGATTCCTGAATAGGGTACATAACCCTTACAAGGAACGTTACCGCCTCGAACAAAAACTTAAACCCTCATTTTTCTGAGCATACAACTGTCAAACAAAACGTCATCATCCTTTTTAGTCAAAATATATCATTATTTAAATTTCGGGACGAAATTTCTAAAAAGCAGGGGATACTGTAACATCCGTCAAAAAACGGATTTACCAAACCCGCTCCGTTTATCAACCGAACAGTCAGTCAAAATTTTTCGTTGCGAATTAAATGCCCAAAATATTTTTAAACGATCCGTAATCAATTATTATACGGGAATATATATTTAGTTTTTGAAAAACCGTCAAAAATCGCAAAATAAAAATAAAATACATCTGCCGGGTTTCGAACCCGGGTCTGTACCGAGTCACCTAGTGACTTAACTCTCACACACAAACCACTGCGCCGCTTGTTATGTTTGATGAATAATAGAATCAGTTAATTGATATAGTGACTTTACGAATTCAAAATCGGCGCCCAAACGGTTCAGTCGTCGGAATCCCGGAATATTCGTGAGTCTTAACTACGATTTACGTTATAACGTAAACCTTTAATCACATATCGGTTATAACCGATGTTTGAAGTCCGCGACACTTTTCAAAACCGCCGGAAAATTTAAATAACGAACACAGTCCAAAATCAGACCAAATACATTTCGATTATTCCCTATAAATTCAACCACAATCGTCTGCAAACCTTTTCGCTAAAAATCACATCTTTTCACGGCGTAATTCCACTCGCCGGAATTTCCCTGTTCGTCGCCGGAAAACCGGTTTCCCCATTGCCGAGCTTTTCTGGACA
This sequence comes from Scalesia atractyloides, assembly GCA_947069175.1. Classification (NCBI taxonomy): domain Eukaryota; kingdom Viridiplantae; phylum Streptophyta; class Magnoliopsida; order Asterales; family Asteraceae; genus Scalesia; species Scalesia atractyloides. The sequence continues at coordinate 21,765,857 of CAMTDV010000024.1, forward strand.
TCTGAAGCTTATACCGGTGATACCCTTACCTTTTCCAAACTTTTCGGAGACTAGCTGCTACAAGGAACACGTCGCCGGAGGTGAATTCTGTCGCCGGAGTTCTGCCGGAAAACAGAGAGTCTTGTCGGTATATTTCTCCGCCCAGTTTCTTTTCCTTTTCACTTTTATCTTATCTTAATCGACGGTAAAACACTAATAAAACTGATAAAAATCTCGAACCAGTCAGACTTCATCTCTGGTTATTTTTCAGTGAAGAAGACGATGTCTTCCATATCATATAAGTATATTATAAATCATGATATTAATCGGGTTAGACACACAGTCCAGCGGTGGACTGTGTGCACATAAGACGTTAATTATACAAAGGTCTCGAGTTCGAATCCCGTCTCACACACGCTGCCTTAATAAAATCCATTTTTTGTTTACTGAACCGGATCGCCACAGATATATGTTAAATATATTGTTAACCGGTAAAATAACCAAGTTAGACACACAGTCCAGCGGTGGACTGTGTGTTTGTTTATATCACAGGTCACGAGTTCGAGTCCGGTCTTCAACACCGACTCGGACAATTATCTTTTCTTTTAAATAAGGCAGAAAAGGAAATATCTATTTTGTATTTAAGTATAATAAAAACCGAATATTATAACATGTTGAACACACAGTCCAGCGGTGGACTGTGTGTTAGATTAACCCACAGGTCCCGGGTTCGAGACCTGTGGTGTGCATGACCGTTTCATTTAAACTGTTTTTAAAATAAATGATTTTCTGTTAATTCTAATTAATGTATATATGAAATTAAAATCGGATATATAACGGGTTAGACACGTAGCTCAGTTGGTAGAGCTGCGTGCACGCGTACGGGAGGTCTCGGGTTCGAGCCTCACCGAGCGCACAACAATATTCCGCAAACCGGTCAACGACCAGTCAAAGTCAACTGGTCAAGGTCAACTGTAGCAGAAAAAAAATAAATATTTTTATTATTTTTATTTAATTATTTTAATTAAAAATCAATTATAAATACTTAAAAATAACATTTTTAAGATTAGAAAATAGCTTCAAACTCACAAAAATACACCCAACAATACTACTAAAATAGTTTAATAAAATCCGTTTACTCACCAAACCATAATGCGATTTATCTAGGTTAAATCTCACTCGTGGTTAAAACCACTTCGCGTGCATTCATCATCATCAACCGAACGCACCCACTGTGAGTGAATCTTACAATTCCCCCTTTTAAATTACACGTTTTGGGGTGTGTCATGTGTTATGAATGAATTAATTTATTTATTTAAACTTGTGCCATACCACATCATGACTTAAACTTAGATTGATTTATTGTTGTGATTTATTTATATTCCGTTTGTCGAATTACATGAAACTCATACATTAAGCCCATCAGTTCCTCGTGAGAAAACGAGTAGAACATCGCGTGCTTCAATTCAAATTCATTATTGTTCATGTGTGTTTTCATTGAGTTTATATTGTTTGTAGTTGTGTTATTCATATTATCATGTTTATGCAATTCATTCATCAGGCCCCTCAGTTCCTCGTGAGAGACGAGTTGAGCATCGCGTGCCTTTAATTGTTTCCATTATTATTCATGAGTGTTTCATTTAACATTTTATGATTGTTGATCAAGTTACATCTAATTTTACTCATGTTTGGTTGTGCACATATTTCATAATCAATTTAAATAAATTGTTCAAATGTTTTCCATAGGATTCACTCGCCAACATTATGTTGATCCAAAAACCTTTTTACACATGATACAGGTGAACAGGTTGAAGCAAGGATAACATAGGATATGCCTTAGAAGAGAACAAAGGAGTTAGATTGTTAGTTAGATCATGTTGTATCACTATTATAAACTTTCATTTAATTTGTATTAATGAATATGAAACATTTAATAAATGTCATGAGCTTTGATGATAACCCAATCATGCCCCGATCACCTTATCCGCTGCGGGTCGGGGTGTGACAAGTGATTCATCACGACCCTGTGTTACCCTATATAAATCACTAGTTAATCGTTCAAAGGTTCTACTACATGAAAACTGATTATTGAATAAATTAACTAAATGAGAAAGTGAAGTAATTGAGTAGGGAGGAAGAATTAGCAGCCATTTGAGTGCTGATCCAGTGAGTGTTGATCCGAAGCCCTTACAAAGACAGGCTTCCTTTAACCTTTCTGGAATGGGATTGATCTCCATTCTTTCCCGGTATTGTGCCACATGCTCCTCCGGATCAGTCGTACCATCGTACAGCTTCATGTTGGGGGTTTGAAAGCGTTTTGGTATCTCAGCATTGCATATAGGAGGTGCGAAACGAGACACCCGGTGACTTCCATCTGGGATCTCAGGAATGGGCTTAACCACTCCCGGAACGCTGGATATCATCTCCTTAAGCTTCTGAAGTTCCCATGCCATAGCCTGATTGATACCTGTATCCTGCACAAAACCACAATTAGTACCAAAAGATGTATTGTAATTGTTACCTCCTGATTGGTTTGGAATCGGTATCGCAGAAGTGTATCCAAAAGTGGACACTTCAGGTGCAATAGTTGGACCGGATGAAGCAATAGTCTGCATAGGGATGAAGTCCCCTTTGTGAACTTCAGAATCCTTGAATATCTGACTTCCTAAGGATCCTTGGTCCTGAAAAGCATTGGGTCCAGGATACACGGGTGCTGAAGGCCTTGAAGGATACTGTATGGATCCTTGACCCTTAGAGGAGGATCCTTGACCCTTGTCCCAAACAGAGGATCCTTGGTTCAGAGGAAGGATCCTTGATTCTGAGTAAAGGATCCTTTGCTGGAAATAGGATTCCTTTGGTGCAACTGTCTCCAAATATCCTCCTGAACTGAGATAGCCTCCTTGATGCTGACACGATGATCCTGAAGATTGTGATGAGGATCCATAAGGTTGGTAATGAGATGCGTGTGGCTGCGTCATTGCCAATGATCCATACTGCAATCCTAAGGATCCTTGAGCCTGTGTCATCGCCATTGATCCTTGCTGGTAAATGGAGGATTCTTGGACTTGAACACCAGGTCCCCTAGAATGTTGAATTGCTGATGCTGGAAAAGTGAAATCCAATGATCTGGGTATCAGTGGAGAGTGATCCTCCATTGATATCTTTTGCTTTTGATTTCATCAATCTCCCTGAGGATCCTTTGGTTGGTTTTGTCCTGCTTCTCCATGTAATTCTTCATCTGCAAAATCAAGGTAGAAACATCATTGTTAGTAACTGTAGATGAAGAAACAGTAGAGGTTTTTGATCCTGTGTAAACAGAAGTAGTTTTCTTCTAAGGATTCTCAGTATTTTTCTGATATGCAGGAGGAATAGGTGGCAATGATGTACTAGGCTGAGATGAGGTAACCACCGGCATGGCACTTGAAGCAGATTTTCCATGAGAAGCCATGTGATTGATGGAAGTGAATAGAAATGAATGAAATGAATGAGTTTTTAGAATTGAAGCACCGATTGCCCCACGGTGGGCGCCAAACTGTATTGGTCAAAAATCTGATTAAGGATAATGTAACCAAACTTTGAATGTGAGGTTGAGTGCTTGAATGACGAATGAATGTTTAAACGAACTAGAAATGTAAATGGTGACAAACACAAAGATTTTTGTACGAGGAAAAAGCCCTTGATCAGCAATTGATCTCCGGCATAAAAAACCTCGGATAGTGAAAACTATCACTATCAACTATATTGAACAAATAAGATTACAACTTTGGAGATTTTGAGCTTGTTACAATGATTCCTAGTGTGTGTGTGTTCGAGAGAGAGAGTAGCAGAAGTGTTGTATATCGAAAAGTGTGTTCTATCAAGCTCAATATCCCATTAAATATCTAGCTCAACTCTATGAACTAACTATCCGAAATTTCAGTCATGCACCCACGTTTTCCACCAACGGTCATGAGGCTCTTTGCACGTGCTGGAATTATAAGCATATTCCCCGCGATTCCCGGTTAAAACAAGTCTTTCTTTGTCCAAGCCTGCATTCAGATGTTAAACAAACAAAGAAACAATTGTTAGTAAGCATACATATAGCTAAGGATCCTTGGTCCTCAGACTCCCTGCTTCTTATGCTAAGGATAAATGATTCAGGTTATGCCTCAGGATAAATGATCCAGACACGCTAAAAATCAGCCGCTAACATTCATAACTTGTTTTATTCTTGATTAGATTAGCATATTTTGGCTTTTACAATCATCTGTTCTTTTATGGCTTCAACATGTTACTAAAACAATTTCTGGAAAACACAATTTTTTATATCGTGTTAACTATTCAATCAATAATAGTTTATATTCTACCAATAGTAATAGCAAATAAAAGATCTTTGGACCCTAAAATTTTTAAAAGCGACACTTATTTACATCTCATAATTGACTGGCCTACAATTAATTTTCCCGCGACAACTGATTTACAATATATCAGAACTCACCATCGAACCCGTTTATTAGAGAATATTAGGTTCATCTATTGAACAAGGACTACAAATCGGCATATTTCTACTCAGGTATACACTCATAATTGTTTGTTCCCAACCGACAATTTCAAGTACAAGTTATGATTTCTTATATTTTTAATTGTTAATTGTTTATTACTCTGAGAGTTAATTACACCGTTAGTCCATATGGCTTGTGGAAAGTAACAACCTTAGATACTAAGAGTTTAAACTAACAATTTGAGTTTTTAACGTTTGATTTGGTAACAGTCTAGGGCATTAAGGCTAACGCCTGTTAAAAACTAACTGAGAACTTGGGGTATTTTCGTCATTCAGAATTTAGTACCCAACCATGTTATCTCGGAGAAACCATAGGGACTAACCGTGCAATTAACTCTTATGATATATAAAACACAATTCTTATTTCTTTTTCTCTTATTATTTAACAAAATTTTCTTAATTATTTAACAAAATAATTTATGAAATAGTAAAAAAAGTTATAAACTTTAAAATATTTTATGTAGTTCGAATTAGTTAAAACAAGTTTTTAATAACGTTTGAACATATAATACTTATCATAAGTGTCGTTTCTTCAACTTATTAAATTTTTTTTCATTTGAGATATTTTGTTATCAAAATTAGTATTGGTAACTCAATATTTTAAGGAATTGTGTAACTCAATACTTTAAGGAATTATGTAACAGAGAAATAAAAGAATTTGGCTGAACTCAATGATTCGGTTAGGAATGCGAGGCCTTTTCTCAATAGAAAAAAGTTTACCAAAAGATAGAGTAATGGATTATGGCAGGCCGTCCCTGACAATGCGACTACTTTCAAATAAGGCCATGTGCGAATAGAAAAATAGAAAAATGGAATCTCTAAATTATTATATATAAAAAATTCAAAAATTTGACCCTAAATATAAATTATTTTTTGTAAATGTGCCAGAATTAATTTTATTACTAGTTTTATTTGTGTTAGAATTAAATTTTTATTTACTAGTTTTTATTTGTGTTTTAACTAGTATTTTGACCCCGCGCGCGTTGCGGCGTCGTCAAAACTTAAGTAACTCGAATTTATACTGTCAGATATTTGACCAACTTGTTTTCAAACAAAAATTGTGTCAAAATGTAGGTCAACTGAAAACGCACATAAAAATACCACGAAAATGTATTATATTTTACCTAAATCATTATCCATAAAAATTTACACAAAATGTAAACCAACTTGGATTTATACGGAAACGTACTTAAAAATAAGCACATATGAAAATTGGTTTTTAAGCTAAAGAATGGTACCCCGTGTTGCGGCGACGTCAAAACGTAATATAACTCGAATTTATACCACCTAGCGAAAACATATTATTTATGACCCGACTTTTTATTTTTGTCGATGGGCTATACATGCCATTACCAAAATTGTTAGGTTGTATGAAGGTCAAGGTGTGTAAATACAAATTATGCATTACAAGACAAAAAAAATTAATGCATTTAATAGCATTATTGTAAATATTACAAAAAAATAATAGACAAAAAAAAGAGTAAATTGTCATTTTCGTCCCTGAGGTTTGGGCACATTTGCCATTTTCGTCCAAAATGACACTTTGGTACCATTTTGTCCCCTGTAACTTTTTGCCATTTTCGTCCAAATGGCTAACCTAGTTACCTTATAATGTTAGATGAGTTATTTTTGAAATAGTAAATTGCCATTTTCGTCCCTGAGGTTTAGGCACATTTGTCATTTTCATCCAAAATGATACTTGTAACTCCGGCACCGTCTCCGGCACAACCTGCAACTCCGGCACCGTCTCCGACACAACCTGCAACTCCGGCACCGTCTCCGGCACAACCTGCTACTCCGGCACCGCCTACAACTCCGGCACAACCTGCAACTCCAGCAACTACCGGAGTTGCAGGTGGCGTCGGAGTTGCAGGTTGTGCCGGAGACGGTGCTGGACTTGCAAGTTTGTGCCGGAGTTGCAGGTTGTGCCGGAGACGGTGCCAGACTTGCAGGTTTGTGCCGGAGTTGCAAGTTGTGCCGGAGTTGCAAGTTGTGCCGGAGTTGTAGGTGGTGTCGGAGTAGCAGGTTGTGCCGGAGACTGCGCCGGAGTTACAGGTTGTGCCGGAGTTACAAGTGTTATTTTGGACGAAAATGGCAAATGTGCCCAAACCTCAGGGACGAAAATGGCAATTTACTCTTTCAAAAATAACCCATCTAACGTTATAAAGTAACTAGGTTAGGCATTTGGACAAAAATGGCAAAAAGTTACAAACATGGGGGCAAAATGGTACCAAAGTGTCATTTTAGACGAAAATGACAAATGTGCCCAAACCTCAGGGAGGAAAATGGCAATTTACTCCAAAAAAATTAATGCACTTAATAGCATTATTGTAAATATTACAAAAATAATAATAATAATAATAAAATAGGGGTTATGTCTTAGCAACTATTGCAAAGACACCCACTTTTATTATATATAATAATAACTAAACCTGTTGCGGTGGAGGCGTAAAAAAATGACAAATAGTACTAATGTCACACCATCGCCACTGACTGCCAACACTAAAGTTGCGGTGTGTTAATGTGAAGAAACTAAACTGAAATGTAAAACATAGAAAATAATAACTAAGTCGATTAAGGGCCCGCGCGTTGCGACGGACCTGTCAAATGGGGAAAAATAGATGACATAAAAAAGTTTAACCACACACGCACGTTGCGCCATGTTAACTTACAAAATATAGAACGCAACGTAAAACAAAACGTAAAAAAGTTAAACAACACATAAACGTTGAGTCATGTTAAGTCAAAATTTAGAATAAAACGTAAAATGAAAATTTTACAAAATATAAAAAGTATAGGAGATTAAAATTTAAAGTAAAAACAAATTGTAAGGTTAAATTAGAAAAAAATGAAAATTTTTAGTTACAACTAAAAGTTCAATTAACTTTGGGGCTAAAAGTGTTATATATTTTTTTTTGAAAACCGCCTTATACATAAAATATAACACTCTATGCATCTTGATAATTTATAGTAGGTAATTTTATTTAAAATGTTAAATGGCCACATTCAATTGCAAGAAAATCCAACTACTTTGTTCTTTGAGTATTTTAATAAAATTTGACCCTTCAATATATTTTTTTTATTATAAATGTGCAAGAATTACATTTTTGTTTACTAGTTTTTATTTGGGTTTTAATTTTATTTAAAAGGGTAAATGGCCACATTCAATTAGGAATGGTGATGGGCCGGGCTTGGACTGAGTTTTAGTAATTCTAGGCTCGTACCCGGTTGTAATTCTTTGTCCCATACCTGGCCTGTTACCCTTTGGGTAATTACCCATCGGAAAAAAATGTGTAATTTTTACTTTGATGTTTATATAATTTACTACTTTAATGACTATAACAGCTGAATATGATATTTATAACTCACATATCACATTTAGACCATATACACCAAACTAAATCAAAACGATTACTTAACTAAGTAATTGTATCAAGACCACCTAATTGCATAAACATCCACATAATAAAGGGTGATAGCTTTCATATCCAATATACATGCTCAAAAATAAGTTATTTGTTCACTAAGCATTTACCAAATACATATCCACATATGACTAAAAGACTAGACTCTAGTACTATAGAAAAGGTAATAAGTACAAGTACTAAGTTTATATATATGGAAATTTATAATATGATACTTTCAGATATTATACGGGTAAATGGGCCGGGTATCGGGCAGGTATCACTAAATCTCATACTCGTAATCGATTTTTTTCATTTTTAAGCTCATATCCGGCCCATACCCATTGAGCTTCGGGTATACCTGGCCCGTATGGTTTGGGTTTCGGGTATATCTGTTGGGCTTGGGCTTTTTGACTTTTTTGTTTTTTGAGTTTTTTTATTAAGATTATTATATGCAGTGGACTCCATTCTATTAAACAAGTGCAGTCATTAAAAAAATGGGCATAAATATTAGGCCCAAAAATAGTAACTCATGTCCCCATGCACCTTCAAAGTATTCGCTGGGAAAAAAGCAGTCAAAAGCCATTGAACGTTCGAACCCATGTCTCTGGTAAGAACTTGCAAACATCAACCAGTTTGCCGTCTCATGATGTATACATGATGTATGTATATATAAAAGAGAGATTTTTATTTTGGGCCCACAAAACTATTGGACCTTGTTCGATGACACACCTTGCATAACCTACGGGCTGGGCCTGGATTATGGGTCTTTCTCCTTCTTACTCATTCCCTTCGCGCGTTTAATATAATGGCTTTGTGTGAAAAGAAAACGTAATACTAAATAAATAAGAGACCGCTTTGTGTGAAAAGAAAAAGGAATACTAAATAAATAAGAGATTCGAAATGTCGAACGTGTGGATGTAGAGAGACGAGCGTATAAGGGAGCCATGTTACCTTTCTAGAAGAGTAGAATTTCATCTTCATTTAGTTTGGTCAACATGAAAGCAAAATAGGCTACTAATTCAATAATAAAAAAAGAACTTATAAATAATCCACCACAAATTTCATGAATGTTTCTTAGAATCTAATAATAAAAAATACACATTCAACTTGGGTAATTCATGAATTTTTCTTAGAAACTAAAAACAAAAAATATACATTCAACTTGGGTAAAATTGCATCCAATTTTTATATAAAAGTTTTTTCCATGAAACATATTAGACATTATCAAATATTACTTTTTATAACGTTACGGGTTTAATGAATTACCAAGAATGTGAGGAACACTCTCGGCTGGTAGCAACATGATGGTGGCATTAATTTTTGTTTTTTATAACTAGTAAGAAATCAACTAAATTGACTTTATATTTTGGTCAGAAAAAGCCGGTCAAACATCTAAAATAAACATGCTAATTGATCTCCAAACATTCCAAAACAATGGGACCTCAGTTTACATCGACATAGGTATAAATAGCAAACATGACAATTCAAATATATCAAAGAAATGGAAAACTTTTCAAGAAGCCTTTCAAGAAGTCTCCCAAGAAGTGTTTCAAGTTCGGTTGATGTGAACAAAGCATGGAGGAGAACACCACACGGAGGATTCGATGGTGGGAAGAGCATGAAGACTATTCGTCTTGGAGAACACAATGATGATGGGTTTTCAAAGATCAAGAAGATGTTTAACTTCACTAAGTCTAAAAACCGTGAAAAGGATACTTCAAAGGTGCGTCGATCTTCAAAGATTGCGAGTTCCAATGATGCGTTTCAAAATAGGTTGCTTTATGAAATTTATAAAAACACATCGTCTAATGATGAACTACGCTCAAGCTAGATGTTAAAACAAAACAATTTCAATTTTAGTCTTATAGATATATCCTTATTTGTTTTAAGGTTTAGTTTTCATTTTGTATTATTTAATTACCAAGTTGTAAAAAGAAATTATGATTTTAGTATAGATATATGTTTAAAGGTTATATATATTAGGTACATATTTAAAGGCCAAATACGTGCAAGCTGTCCTTGTAACATATCTGAGATTCCAAATAGAAACGAAGTTTATAACATACAATAGATGACATGAACAAAAGGACCGAGTCACCAAGTGTGAGTATTTAGAGCATAAAGTGGCAATTGGCTATAATTTTAATCCCTTCTAATTTAATACATACGCTACTAGAAAAAAAAGTGGTAATTTTCTTAGGAAAGTTTGCCACAAGATTAAAATTAACTTAGGAAAGTTTGCGACAAGATTAAAATTATACGTCGGAGATTCATACAGTTTGTGACAAACTTCCTACACATAAGAAACCTGATTTAACAACACCATTCCAAAAAAATAGTTACAACAAAACTGAATTCTCCTAAATTTCCCACGCAATTATGACCCAACTCTTTGAAATGTTATTACTATAACCATTAATATTAGCTTAAAATTAATCAATTTGGTTAAATGCGTAGCAAAAATTGTGCAAGAAATACGTAGCAAATTAAACTAAAAATAGATAATCTCAAATGCGTTAGAACTTCGGGCCAGATTCTTTAATTTTGTCTCAGATGTCGCATAGTTTTGTATGCATTAACGACCTTCTTTTGGTAGGAAACCTCCCAATGTTATAGTAGTAATGGATTTCGTCCACATTGATGTTTAAAATACTAAAATTACGTTTCTAAGTATGTTTAGAATAAACCCCAAGATCTAAAATTCAAGATTAAGGCAATGTGATTTGTTTTATCTCATATGTTTAATTTGCACGTACACGCCAGAATCATCAATTTATGTGGATATAGCTTGAATTTATGAAAATAAAACGCTGAAAAAAGACCAAACTATTATATGCAATTGCATATTTTGAAGTTCAAGTTTTCAAACATGCAGCTTAGCCTCCAAGCGAAGTATATTGTAATAATACTCATAAATGCATATGAAGAAAATATTTCTCAAACTTTTGACCTTACATGTTTTCATGCTGATATTTACGACTTTTAAACATATTATATATACAGTTTATTCACACACGTTACTCAACTTTGACCTTTGGTTTGCTTAACCTATGGTTCTCGTCATCTTGGTTGAGTCATTAACTTCCCTGTAAATTTTTCACCAGCTATTTATCTACATCACACTTCATCGAAATATATACAAACACAACTTACGAATGGGGTGGTGGTCTATTGGTAAAGACGGAACCATTAAACACCTAGGTTTAGAAGGGAGAGGTCTTGGATTGAAGTCTTACAGACACAAGAGATTAAAAAGAAATTAGTCGTTAAAATAAAATATACAGACGCAACTTCAACAAGGTATAATCGTTAATACCCACTACTACAATAAAATGACATTTTCCAACGGAAAAAAATGCGTTGCAAATTTCCAACAAAATTGTGATGCATTTCGGACGACCAAAAAAACCCCAATTTTTGGAAAAACTTACGACCTAATAGCAACAAAAACAAAAACACCATATTGTTGTCACAATATTGTGGCACATTTGTAGATTTTTTTTTAAAAATCTATTGACTTATTTCATTTATCATTATCGATCACAAACATTTATACTATTTTACTACGCAATTCTAATGAAAACCCATTATCGAGGCTAAATGTTAAAACTTTAACTATTTCGTCACAAATGTGTCACATTTTTGTAACGCATTTGTAACAAACGTGTTAAGCATGATTAGAATTAAAAAACTATTGGCTTAAGTTTATACATTTGGGCATATTTGGGGTTAAGTTTACATATGACATACTCTACGTTCATAAAATAAACCTAAATAGATTTCAACCTAAATTCTCACTCCTCACAATCACACCTATCGTCGATCGTTCAGATCTCACAATTTCAATCAATTGCAATGTTGATCGATCCTTGAGCATTCAATTCAGTTGTCTTATAATTCACATCTTGCTGTAATCTTTCAGATTTACGATCGTTCTGGAATGTCAGCTGATTAGCGATTTACATCAGTCTGCCTTCGTTGTTTGATTTCAAATAATAACGATTTGATTCATATAGCAATTTGATTAATAATCGATTCATATAATTCCTTTGATTCATACGTTTTGGCGTTTAATTGAATTGGCCTTAATAATCTGAGATATGAGATCGTTAATTAGGGCTCTGTAATTGAGTTCTAGGGTTTGACTTCGAAATAAGCTAACAATTCATTATGTTTGGGTTTACATTAGTCTGCTGCAATTGAGTTCATTCGTTATGTACAATCAATCATAGGGTGTTTACATCAGTCTGCTTCACTTGTGAATTGTTGATTATAGGCTTATCTAGGACTTGTTTAGGCTGTTCAGGTTGATTATAGGCTTATTTAGGTTGATTCCAACCTTAATTAGGGGTTCTTTTACCATTTTTGGCCACAATTTGGCCGAAATTTTGCCCGAAAATTACTTGACCCTACAACTGGCCCAATATTTAATTTTTTTTATTGAACTAATATGGCTAGTGTAAACTGAAAGAACTATAAGAGTGGCAACACCAAATGAAAAAAGATCAACAGAATTATCATAGGGTGCAGTTTGTAATAGTACATAAGTTGATTACCAAAATATTTTATCATTATAACTGGAAATGCGTGGTTTTGAAAATTGAGATTTGAATTGGGAAGATGATAGTGGAATTACAGAGAGCACATGCAGATTGATGGTGGATTTGATTTCAGATCATAATTCTGTTCATGAGTTTCAAACACGGTAAAGAAATTAAGGTTCGTAGCTCAGGAAGCCCAACAAACCAGTGAAACATTGCGCGGCCTAGTTAATAGCTCAGGTGTCACATGATTATATTATTCCTAAAACGTCTTATTCAATCGAAATATTTTACAGTTGATTATAGGCTTATTTATGCTGGTTTAGGTTGATTATAGGCTTATATAGGTTGATTCCAGTCTTAGTTAGGGGATTCTTTTACCTTTTTTTGCCACAATTTGGCCGGAAAATCACTTGACCCTACTGCTGAGCGCCTAAAACATCGCCTTTCAAGTCGCAGCACACAAGCTGCGTTGGGCTGCCCCTCTACGTCTAGGGGCACTCATTTCTTAGATATAAAAAATTAAGCAGAAGTCAGTGTATCTCTTCTAGCTTATTTTCATTCTGTTGAACATCAAGTGTTGTAGGTTTGATATAATGAAGAGTGTCTTTTACTAAATTATTAACATGTTTTTTGAATCTCATCTTTGACTGTTTTACCCTTTTCTTGCAGTTTAGTTATGTTATAAACTTCTTAAACAATTTTTGGATTTAACATTCGAACCTATGTTTAAGTCTTAGATTGACACACAAATGTGATTGTGCAAACGAATCGTCTGGGTCATTTATCCCATTAAGCTCTAAGTAAGCAGCACCTTAAAACAGTTATTTCTGCTCCTAGTAGGAGAATCATTTGTGTAGCCTTATGTGAGTGATATTGTCTGGCACTCTATACTGTAGTTAAAGGCCATCTTTGTAATTCAGTTTGTGCAAGCAAGCTTTAATTGATGCGGGCTGGTCTCTATACTTGTGTACCATTATCTCAACTTAAAAAATTGGACGTGTACAGGTTCACCAAATACTAGAATGTGTGTTATTCTGTTGGACAATTTGGCATCCACCTGGACTATTCAGGGTTTTTCTCTTTATCAAACATGCCGCTACTTGGTTTTTCCTTTTATTTAATTTGTGACTATTCTTTATCCACAAAAGTTGCGATGCGCATACTGTTTCACTTTGTATATAGAAATGTGATGTATACAAAGTATTATTCCTTTAGTTTCATTTATATATTCCTGCATCTCCTTATCATATATAACCTGTTGAAATATAGCAAAAAAGCAAGATTTTTGTCAAATATTAATATTATTTTTAGTATATAAGTTTTAGGTTGCTTGGCGATAATTATTGTTTGTTGTTGTAGTTATTATTATTATTATTATTATTATTATTATTATTATTATTATTATTATTATTATTATTATTATTATTATTATTATTATTATTACACTATCAGTATTTTTTAGTTTATTTAGTATAGATTGACAAAAATGTTGCTTGATAGATACTAGATGTACACAAAGAGAACCACTATTAATGGTCTTTTTAATCTGACATTTCAACCATATATACATAATTTCTTAAATTCCGCATTCACCAACGCACCTAACATTCAAAGAGAACTTATAGAAAGGGTTGAGATTTTTAAAATTAGATGCCCGTGTGCCAAATGCTAAAATCTCCAATTCAAGAGCAAAGATGTGGTTGAGGGTCACTAATATAACAAAGGGTTCGTGGAAGATTATAGGTATGGTATGTGCATGGCGAGTCATTTCATACACAAGATATGGATCAATGTTCAAACCCTATACCGTCTCAACATGCGGGTCAAGACAATGATAAAGATGTTGGTGGATATGAAGAGTACGAGGAAATGGTTATGGAAAGCATGCATCAAGATCCAAATCAAACAGACAAGGCATTTTTATATCATGTTAATTCAAGCCAATGAGCCTTTGTGGCCAGGTTCTGAAAATAGCTAGCATACTCTCTATCGCCACCAGGTTATTAAACTGGCAAGCAGATTGTAATGTCTCCGACTCTGCATTTGATAAACTACTTCTAAGCATCAAATATATTCTACCCAATGGTGCAAAGCTAGCTAGAAACTTTTACGAGACCAAGAAGATGTTGAAGCTACTAGAGTTGCCGTCACAACGGATTCATGTATGCGAAAACCATTGCATGCTATTCAATGGAGATAATTTTGACTTGAATCATTGTATAGTATGTAATGAAAATAGATACAAGGAAAAAGGGAACAAGGTGCCTAAGTTGGTGATGACTTACATGCCTGTTGGACCAAGACTTCAAAGATTGTTCTATTCAAAGAAAACGGCCCAACATATAACTTGGCACGCAGATCATCATAAAGAACTCGGAAAGATGAGTCATCCTAATGAAGGTAAGGCGTGGAATAATTTTGACTCGGTGTTTCCCGATTTTGCATAAGAAAACACAATATTCGTCTAGGGTTGTGTACTGACGGGGTCAATCCAAACAATACAATAGGGAAAGATTATTCATGTTGGCCGCTGTCTATTACGGTTTACAACCTTCCTCCTTGGTTGGCCTTAAAAAAGTGATAAATACAACTTTCGATGCTCATTCCAGGTCTGAAGAATCCCGTACACAATCTGGACGTTTTTTCTGCAACCTTTAATAGATGAGCTGAATCTGTTGTTCACACATGGCATTTAAACTTATGATGCACATCGAAGGGACAGTTACCAAATGAAAGTCATACTACTATGGACAATTAGTGACTTCCCTGCTTATGCGATGTAGTTCGAATGGAGCACACATGGTAAGTTAGCTTGCCCATATTGCTCGAATAAACCAGGATCTTTCGAAATGTCATTTGGAAGTAAAGCATGCTAGTTTGACTGGCATAGACAACATCCCCCCCCCCCCCCAAACACTGTTTTCAGAAAGATAAAATTAACATTCGGAAATAAATTATGGTGTTGAGGAAAAGACAAATTCTGAAGCCAAACGAAGAGGAAATTTGGGAATTATCAAAGATTTCCCCACCGTTTACGAAGGGACACCCTATCGTAAAGAAAATAGTAAACCAGATGGTTTTGGAAAGACACATTGTTGGGTAAAAGAAGCATGTTTTGGGATCTTCCGTATTGGCGTAAATTGTTGATCCGGCACAACCTCGACGTGATGCATATCAAGATGAATGTATTTGACAATCTATTTCTCACTATTAAGGGCACCGAAAAATCCAAAGACAATATGAAGGCAAGGTAAGACATTGAGGTTCTTTGTGACCGACTTATTTTAAACCCCATTTGTGATAACAATGGGAAGATAACCAAAGTTAAGGGAGATTAGTTTGGGTGTGGTTGAAAAAGATGAAATTTCCAGATGGGTATGTGTCAGCTATAGGAATTGTGTAAACATCAAAGAGTGTCACTTTTATCCTTTCAAAAACCATGATTGTCATGTGTGTATGCAACGATTGCTTCCGCTTGCTATCGGATGTTTTGTTTCAAAAGAGATTTACGAAGTTGTAACCGAGTTGTGCATGTTCTTTCGGGTCTTATGCTCGAACTTGTTGCATGTAGATGACTTACTTAAAATGAAGCGTATTATTGTAACAACCCTACGCAAGTTGGAAAAATATTCCCTCATGGTTTCTTTGATTCCATGGAACAACTGGTAATACATCTTGCTGATGAACCTCTTCTTGGTGGTCCGGTGCAATATAGATGGGTGTATCAATACGAGAGGT
Source organism: Scalesia atractyloides (assembly GCA_947069175.1). Taxonomy (NCBI): domain Eukaryota; kingdom Viridiplantae; phylum Streptophyta; class Magnoliopsida; order Asterales; family Asteraceae; genus Scalesia; species Scalesia atractyloides. The sequence continues at coordinate 21,782,065 of CAMTDV010000024.1, forward strand.
AATCACACGTTTGTAAATTGTAGTAATATAAATCACACACTTTTTAACTTTTGTTCAGCATTCCTAACACATTCTTGATAATTCTAAACATAGGAAGCTTGGATCAATGAAAAGAAGAATCAGAAACAAATCAAAGGATCAAGGTTCAATCATGAGGGAACACCTAGTTAGTGAAGTCCCTACCTACTATTCTCTATACTGTGACTCGACAATTGAAATACGCCACAATCGAGAGCCACGAAATTTCGCACCGGAACAACCTAACTCTTCGGGTAGAGACTCTTCCAACAAACCCACCTCACCAAAGAGTGCAAAGAAAAGTTACAGAAAGGGAAGATTAACATATTCGACATGAAGAATTTGAAGTTTTGTACAGACCGATCCAAAGAAGTATATGTAAGTTATCTTTGTCATTTTCTTATAATTGTCGTATAAATATTTTAGTACAACAAAAATTGCATTATTTTGATATATTTCAGGACTTAGGGTGATGCATGATCTTCAGTGTCCTGATGACCCTGAGGTGTGGGCTCGTGTGTGGGAAAGAGGTCGTCAGACCACCCGAGTATTTGGGGTAGGATCTTCATATGTGCATTACATGGTGAGCAGGATATTGTCCTCTTCTAGCGGGTGTGCACCATCATCTATTGAGTACCAACGGTCTCTAGAATAGGATCTGTTTTGCTAAACGTAAGGGTTTGTTACGAGACTAATAATCTCCAAAATCAAAATCATATAATTAGTAATCACTTTTGAAACAAGATGACCCTAGTAGTCAAAGGCACAAAAGGTGCTCACTTTGTAGCCAAATTGCAATCTAAATATGTACAACTAAAACTGGTCTGAAACATCCAAAATTAGCCTAGAACCATCCTAAACCAGCCCTTAAACCAGCTATTTCATAAACAATTTCGGTGTTCAGTTTGAACTTCCATGGGGGTGATAACTAGGGTTATGTTAGTAGTGAAAAGGTTGGTAGGGTTAGCAAGTTTCTGGTCCGGTTAAGTGGCTTAGTGGCAGTATTGTTGGGCGTAGTTTAGATAGATGGTGGTTAAGTAATCAACTCAAAGTAAATTCAGAGTATAATACATAAGGACGTTCATTGATCTTAGTATGCTTACTAAACATGTGAAACGAGTCAGATAATGGGTTGTTGATGTATTGTTTATTTACTAATACCTTTTAGCAATTTTTTAGGCTCAAGCTATGCGAACACAATTGGGAGAGATTCATGCTCGCATTCAAAATGAGACGAAGGAGGGGGAAGATCTTAGAGTTCGTCCAACAACAACACATAAACGAAAACGTGAAAAAAGTTTCTTAGTTTTGTGTTTTAAAAACACTAGAACTTGCATGATGTATTATTTTCGAGTCCTGTGATTTTAAAACAGCTTTATTAATATCTTCTATATTTATTTTGCTGATTTTTCATTCAATTTTCAGAAAAAAAAGGTTTTTGTAAAAAAAATTAATTTTTCCACTTTTTTAAATTTTTTATAAATATTTCGTTACAAAGGCGTTGCAAATTCTTTAAGGGATGCATAGGAAATGCGTTGCAAACTCTTTAGGGGATATGTAGAAATGCTTTACAAATGTATTTCTAACGCCATATTTCCGTGGCAAATAAGTCACAAATCTTTACGAAGAATAATTAAGGAATAGTAGGAAATGATTTACAAATTTCCAACACTAAATTTCCGGTGCAAATAAGTTAAAAATTGTGTAGTAAAGGCGTAGCAAAAAGTTTTCGAATGGGGCTTTTTCCAACATAAGGTTTTTGTGATAAATATGTCACAATTCAGATTTGCAACGCATCTGTGACATAAAAACATGTTGAAAAGTTCCACTTTTCTAGTAGTGTTTAGCATCATTTCCTAAACTCAGTTATAGATTCTTCAGATTTTAAAAACTATGAGAAAATAATGAAATAAATCAATAGAACATCATGTAATTAACGGCTCTGTAGGAGAGAGAGATAACCAAGGTAATCTGATGGTCGGCATCGATGAGAAGACGACATATCGTTCGTCATGTAACTCTAGTTCGCCGTTGCATCTTTTTTACCGTAATGAAATCGCTGGAGTAGCGGCTATACTCTCCGAAAACAATGCCACCGCTCTTCAAACGACCAACAAACAATGATCGATAGTGTGTAAAGGTTGTGTACGCCCTGGACCTCCGACAATGTAAATTTGTTTTGCTCAATTATTACATGTCACTACAATTGAATCGTCCAATTTATAATTCAAATAAACTTCAACAACAACCCAATATTTAGTAAACAACTTTCAATGTTGTCAACTCTCAATAGCTCATACACAGGACCAACAAGCTATTAATGCCTATAAGAAACAATTCACATAAGCTCTTCAGACAACATTAATTAGTAATACCTTGCTTTCATCCACTTATATTTGCCTTAAAAAAACAATTGTTTAATTTCTTATAAAACTGTTAATCACTATAATAACAGATCCCCAAATTAATCCGAAAACAATAACATAGAAATATATATATATAATATATAATATAAAATATAACTATGTAATAATTTTTATAAATAATTATTATTAATATATTAACAGAAAAAATGTAACCTTAAAATGTAACAAATCATTGTTTATGCCTATTGCAAATTAAAATTAAAAACCGATACCAAAACTTATACTGACCAAATATTTGTTTTATGCTTCTTTTTGGATAATAAAGTATATCAATTCTTTAACGTCCAATTTACTAAAATGAATAAGAAAGGAATTAGAAAGATTCTTCGAATGTGTCTATGTGGAGAAACGAGGGTAAGGGAGCCAAGTTGCCTTCTAGAAAAGTTTAGTTTCATCTTTATTTTGGTTGGTCAAAATGAAAGCAAAATAGGCCACCTTTGGTTGAATTTCATTCATTTTTTATATATTTTTTTCCCATAAAACATATTGGACACTAATCAAATATACTTTTTCGTAAAACATATGGGTTTAATGAATTTTAACAAGGCGTTGTACTATCATGATGGTGGGTTTGATTTTTATTCTATTATAACTTGTAAGAAATCGACTAAATTGACAATATATTGTGGTCAGCAACAGCCAGACAAAGATCTAAAATATACCCGACTAAGTGATCTCCAAACGCTCCATAACAACAGGACCTTAGTTTATACTCGAAAAGGATGTAAATAGCAATGAAAATCATTTCTTTCATTCAATACAAACATTGCAACTCAAACATATCAAAGAAATGGAAAACTTTTCAAGAAGCCTTTCAAGACGTCTCTCAAGAAGTGTTTCAAGTTCGGTTGATGCAAACAAAGCTTGGAGAAGAACGACATACAAAGGATTTAATGGTGAGAAGAACATGAAGACTATTCGTCTTGGAGAACACAATGATGATGATTTTCAAAGATCAAAAGATGTTTAACTTCACTCAGTCCAAAAACCGTGAAAAGGATACTTCAAAGGTGCATCGATTATCAAAGATTGCGAGTTCTAGTGACACATTTCAAAATATGTTGCTTTATGAAATTTATAAAAACACGTCGTGTCTAAGTCAACTAGATGTTAGACACAAAACAATTTCAATTTTAATTTTATTTATATTGTTTTGTAGTTGAGTTTCCATTTTCTATTATTTAATACCAAGTTGTAAAAAGAAGTTACGATTTTGTTACAGGTATATTGTTTAAATGTTATACATATTAGGTGCGATTTTTAAGGGCCATACATCTGCAAGTTGTCCTCCAAATGTCTGAAATTCCAAATAGAAACCATACTTATAACAGATAATAGATTAAATGAACAAAAGCAGCCAAACGTTTAACTAAAACGAAATTTACAGTGTGAGTATTTCGAGCATAAAAGTGAAAATTTGCCATAAATTTCAATCCCTTTACTCCTAATTTAATGTGGTAATTTTCTTGGGAAGCCTTCCTGTTAGGGGTATCGAATCAGAGTAGGCTCGAGCGAAAGCGAACAAACAAACACACACACACTTGCAGAAAATAAAGAACACGAGAATTTACGTGGTTCAGTCAAGGTGACCTACGTCTACGTGTTGCAACTAGGGTTTCACTTTTATTAGATGCTCACAACTGTTTACAGAATGACACAGACTACAATTACATCATAGGTATTTATAGAACAAGATTAGGGTTTTTTACTTGGTCAACAAATTAACTAAGTGGGCCTAATAACTAGGGCTGGCGAACCCTAATTAGGGTCGGCTACCCTAAAGCCTACGAACCCAACAATCTACCACTCGGAGGCTTTGCATAGTCCATAAAGAGCATCCAAGAAACCAATCACCACAGTAATCTTTATGTTCAAGTCTTCCAAGTCTCCAGTTCTAAGAACAAGCTAAGACTTTAGTCCTCCAAGCCTCTAGTTCCGAAGAATAAGCTAAGACTCCAGTCACATCCAAGCCCCCTAGTTACAACCACGCCTCTCATCAAGTACCTGAGAGAACAGTTGAAGCTCCTATAAGCTCCAACCCAGCCGTGACTGAAACCTTCACTGACTCATTCTCTGTCTCAACCGGCTTGCACGATCTACCAGCTCCAGAGACACCGAGAATTAATACCACTCTCCACAATTTGCAAACTATTTCCAGGAGAGCATTTTTCTTCCATCAGAATCTTTGTCTTCAAAACCCAACGGCTTTTTGTGATAGTACCCGGAACACGGCCCATGCTCCCACTATCACCAAATCCCCTGATTGGCTTAAACTTAGAACCCAACCACATTCAACTGACATCCCCAAAGCACCAGGATCTAAGTTTGCAAATTGAACCCTCTTTCGCTTACTAGATTCTGTGAATCAAACTTTATGCTTAACAGGGATGTCTATTCCCTTAGCAGGTACCTCAACTAGATACAACGATCCCCGTCTCCACCCACAGGCAACAACAAGATTTCCATCAATCACCTTCCACTTCCCACCACCAAACTTAACATCTAGTCCTTGTTTATCCAGTTGACTAACAGAAATAAGTTTCTTCGTTAAACCTGGAATTACCCTGACATTCTGCAAGTTCCATGTAGTGCCCCAGTGGAGTCTTCATATTAACATCTCCCATACCCGTGACATTAAGAACATGACCGTTAGCTAATCGAACCTTACAAAGTCTCTTTTTTTCAGATTCACCATCGTCTTCCCGATCTGCATGGCGTGAAACGAAGAACCAGAATCCATAGCCCAAGAGTCTGTAGACTCTTCACAGCAAACCAGTACGTCACCATCAGATTCATCTGACACAACACTGTTTACATGCTGTTTATTATCCTCTATCTTAGGATCAGGACACTAATTTTTAACATGCCCCCTTTCACCACAGTTCCAACACCTCACATTCTTCCCAGCTTTAGTCAAGCTTTTCCCACGACTCCCACTGCTTTTGTTATTACCTTTTCCCCTGCTACACTGAATATACCAGAAGTAGATCCTTCACTAGAGTTCCTCCGGTGAATGTCTTCACAAAACACTATCCCGGACCCGATCAAACTTCAAATTTCCAGTTCCAGCTGTTTCAGTGACTGTTGTCATTAATCCTGACCAACTATCAGGTAAGGAAGACAACAAAACCAAAAGCCTGAGTGTCATCATCCAACTTCATGCCCACAGTTGCTAACCTGGACAAAATTGAATTGACTTCGTTAATGTGATCAGCAACTGAACTGCCCACGTTCATTCTCATATTAAACAGTTCTCTCATCAAGAACACCCTATTACTGGCAAACGGCTTCTCATACATATTTGACAGAGCTGTTAACATACCACGAGCAGTTGTTTCCTTCATGATATTAAATGCAACGCTACTCGTCAAAGCCAATGTAATTTTACCTCTTGCCTTTTTGTCCTTTGAGTTCCAAATTGTTTCAGTTGCTTTATCCATTCCAGCAGGTTTTTCTTCCAGTACCACATCCAAATTGCATTCACCAAGCAACGCCTCTATTTACATTCTCCACCACGCAAAATCACTACCGTTGAACTTCTCGATTCAGAACTTCCCGTCTTCAGCCATAGCAAACGAGAAAACCAGAAAAAACCACAAGGAACCAAGCTCCCGAAACCCGAGCAACCTTCAATAAACTAGAAACCCAAAGCACCCGAACCGGCGACTTCTCCTACAAACCCGGGCGTAAAATCAGTGAATAACCAGGGTTCAAGAACCGAAACCCTAATCGCCAAAAACCCAAAACCACCAGATCTGCAACAAACAACCCGACGACACAAAACCCTAAACCTTACGAGCCGTAACCCAAAGAATGGGTACGGGTCGTAAACAGGCGGCGACAGCAACAACCAATCTAGACCTCTCATCCAGCTCTCTCCCTCTCCAGCGATAATCGTGTGAACCGTGTGTTTAACTGAACCTATGGTTCTGATACCACTTGTTAGGGGTATCAGATCAGATTAGGCGCGGGCGAAAGCGGAACAAACACACACACACACACACTTGCAAAAAATAAAGAACACGAGAATTTACGTGATTTAGTCAAGGTGACCTACGTCCACGGGTTGCAACTAGGGTTTCACTTTTATTAATTGTTCACAACTATTTACAGAATGACACAAGACTACAATTACATCATAGTATTTATAGAACAAGATTAAGGTTTCTACTTGGTCAACAAGTTAACTAAGTGAGACTAATAACCAGGGTCGGCTAACCATAATTAGGGTCGGCTACCCTAAAGCCTACGAACCCAACAATTCCTACAACTTTGTGACAAGCTTCCTACACATAAAAATCCTTAAGCATTCCGAAATAATAGTTACGACAAAACTAGTGTATGGTTCACATGAATTCTAATCTGAATTCCATCTCTTAAGATATTTGTTTCACAGAATTTGAAGCAATTGGAATCTTTATTCGAATCTTTATCTGTTTGGTTGACAATGGAATTGGAATTGGAATCTGGTATGAATTCCTTCAAATTTTTTAACTAAATAAATTGAAATTTTGCCCTATACATGAAGGAATTAAAATAAATACATTACCATCTTCGACCGTTTTGACCCGCATTGTTTCGACTCGAATGGTTTCGATTCTCACATTTCGACCCATACCATTTCGATCTGAGCCATTTGACCCATGCCATTTCGAACATAACCGTTTTGACAAATATTTTTAAAAATAAACCTATTTTGGTAAATCTTCTTTTCATCACCACCATTCCAGGAAAAAAAAAACTAAAAGAAAACACCAATTTTAGTAAATACTTTTTAAATCACCCATTTTGGTAAATATTTTTTCTACCACTATCCTTTTGAAAAAAAACTCAATGTATGTATGTATATATGTGTATGTATGTATATAGATATGTGTGGGGTATTCATCCAACGAATAAATGGGGTTCTAGTTAATAAAAAATTGTTTTGAATTTATTAGTGGTTTGTCATTTTACACCGCTACTATATAGTATATATAGTGTATATATAGAGATATCGATGCATAACGACATTGTTTTTATTTCTAGAAAATCTAGGAAGAGTTCTAACGATGACAAACGTCAACGAATAATTGTTGAATAATGTTAAACTCATAATATTTACGTAAACATGTGGATGTTAAGGATATTTTGTTTTTTTATCAAAGAGTTATATAGATAAAAGTTTTTTAATATGGATATTAGTCTGAGTTGTAATATATACTTAGAAATGGTAGGGAAGTACAAACATTACTTAGGATTATCGTTGTTTTGACATTCAAATCTACCTACGTACATTTGTACGAAAATGCATAATATCAATAAAACAAACATAGGAGGTTTTATATGCACATTATAATTAGTTACACGCAATCTTATATAATTATGTACATAAAAACTCATATGAAACCTGGAAAGTTGAACACATCGCTTATTAAGTTAGGCGTGTCGCTTATTATTATGGTGTTAATAACTTGGAAGCACTCTAAGAATGGGTTGAATGCACTATTCTAACCAATGGTACTTTAAAACTCATTAAGAAAAAACAAACCAAAATTGATGTGTCATTCGAATAGGTTAGATGCGTTGTTATAAACAACGATAAATCCTTTGAAAATTCATTTTGAAAAAGATATATACATCGTGTCGTATTAAAGAGCTTGAATTCTTTATTCTATAGTTTAATTTTGGTAAAACAATTGGAAGTATATTAAATAGGCTAAACGACGAATTCTTTCTTTTATGTAGTTTTGTCTTTAGAAGCATCTTTAACTATCTCTGACTATTAAATATGTCAAAAAGACGAATTCTTTCTTTTATGTATTTTTGTGTTTAGAAGCATGTTTAACTATCCCTTGATTATTATATTGCAATTAAAAACACTTATTAGGAATGAGTGGGAAAAAGTTCTTCATAACCTACTTTAAAAACCCTATTCTATGTTAACTTTCCTTTGAATAACTAATGGTACATTTGGGAAGAGTAAAATGTACTTAAGTGTTACCTTTATCCTAGAAGATTAAAAAGTTGTTTTTAGTGAGACTTGTAAATCCAAAACCAAAAATAACACGTCAAGACCACTAAAATAAATTGAATATCTAAGCTCTTAAGACAATAAATTGTAAATGTATAGTAGTGATAAATCAAACCTCATAAAGACATGCATGCAAACGATAACACGCCAATACCACCAAAATAAACTGAATATCTAAGCTTTCAAGACAAGAATCTAATACAAATTACTGACCATACTCCTAAAGTCTTTAACCTTATTCTTATGTCTCTACGAACTCTTATCCTAGACCATCTCCTCATAAAGTGTAAATCAAACAAATTCTGTCAAATTTGCTACTCCCAATTCAGTTTCGATCTGCCTCTTACATCCCATTCCCTCCACAATGAGAATAATTTACATAGTTCTAACCGTGGTCGTAATCGTAGTATGTCCCTCCGAACAAATTTTGTGTGAAGAGTGTAGAAAGCAATATGTGGCTTTTATCAAACTAATTCAATTTTTAAGATCAACAATACAATTGGTGGCAATGTTCTCAGATCCTGCAACTGCGATGAAGAAGAAGACAATAATAGGTTTTTGAAAAATCAAAATATAATATAGTTCTTTTTGTTTCTTGGAAACTGATGTTCCCTATTCTCTAGAAGCTAGCCACAGACCTACTTTCTATTAGTTTTTATTTTTCTTATTATTTACTGACTTTACTTTTTAGTGATTTTATATTATTTTTGTACTTTATATATTTTAATTAATTCTATTTTATTTTTCAATTTGGTGTTTATTATTTTATATAATGTTTTATAAAAAACGAGGTGTTTATTATTTTGTATAACTTTTTATAAAAAAATATGAATCTGTAATTTTCCTAAAAGATAGACATTAACTACATATTTTATTATATTTTATATACAAATATAAATATATTATATATTAAATCATCCGGTTCTTAATCTGTTCGACCAGTGAACCGGTAAGACGTCCGGTTCGTTGTCCGGTCCGGTTATGAAAACATTGATTGGTGGTATTTTCATAATTAATTAGATGTTACTAATTGTTAGAAGAGGTTAAGATCAATACAATTGGTGGTAATTTCATAATTAATTAGATGTTAGTAATTGTTAGAAGAGGTAAAAGAGAGAATTTGCCTCTTGTATTGATTTTTTTAATTAAACTATAGTATACTTTATCGTACGTTGCGTGACATTCAGTTTTTAATCTTGCTGTCAAATTGACTAGTATACAACTTTGAATAAGTTCATAATATTCCATATATGTGTAAATTTTGATTCATGAATCATTGTGTTACATTTTATTTCTAAAGGGAATCATCGTTTATAGTTTTAATTTTAAATAAAATCATATTTTATTTAAGAAAAAATTTACTTTTTGAGTCCCTGTGTTTTAAGGGTTTTAACTACTTGAGTTTAAAATTAAATATTTAACGTCCTGTGTCCCTAAACGCTTTTTTGTAACCCTTTGAGTCCAAATTTTAACACCATTAGAATTTTTTTGTTAACTATTGTTAAATGACCGAATGAGCCCTTTATTTAAAAAATAAAAAAAACTAGTTTATTTTCTCTCTCTTATATCTCTCTCTTTCTCTAGAAATCTACTAACTCTCTCATCCCTTTCTTTCTCTCTCACTAAATCACCTCCATCCCCATCACCACACCTCCACCATCAACACCCACACCACCACCACCACCACCATTAGACCTCTACCGTCACCACCCACAACCGTTGCACCTCCACCGTCACTGCCACACCACCACCATTACACCTCCACCGTCACCACAACACCCCCCACCACCACCGTTGCACCTTCACCGGTCACCACCACACCACCCACAACCGCATGCACCACCTCATTCATCAACACCGCCGCACATCATCCGCCGCCGCACTTCATCAATGCCAGACTTACGCCGGAATGATGTTAATGTTTGCTGATTTGGGGGATGATGTTCATCAACGCTGCCGTACATCATTCGCCGGAACCCTGGCCGTATATGTCACGTCATCAACACCGCCGCACATCGATGTGGTTGCTGGTTTGATTCACGGTGATTTTTGCTGATTTGGGGTTCGATTCTAAGTATCTCTTTTCAAGAAGTTGTTGCAGGTTCGATTCTCACACACACACACACACATAAGGATGTTAATTTTGCTGAATTTGGGGACGATCTTATATACCAATCTGTTACAGAACGCTAGGGTTTAAAATGCAGGTGGAATTGAATGTGATTTGGGACAATTTCATGTCAATATATGATTTGGGAATTGAATGTGGTTTTGAAGGTTCGGATCAGGATGGTGGTTCGGAGATGGTTCAGATGCGCGTGTTTTAATGGTGGTGGCGTGTAGTGAGAACGATTCACGATAGTAGAGGCAGGTATGGTTGTGAAGGTGAGGTGATGGAGTGGTGGTGAAGGTGCGGTGGTGATGGTGTAGGTGTGTGTGTGAGAGAGAGAGAGAGATATTTATGTGTGTATGTATTAAACACTTGTTTCTTATACTTTATGCATTAAGTCTGTGAGAGAGATATTTATGTGTGTATGTATTTATGTGTGTATGAATCGAGGAACCGTCATGCTAGTTAACGCTTATTCACGAAAACTGGGACTCTGAATCAACTCTTTGATGCGTATCTCGAAATACAAGGGACCCAAGAAATCCTTCATGATAAAAAGGCCAAACCTAACCAACTGTAAGTCAAATCCTATCAACCACAAGTCAAACGGGTCAATCTTGTCCAAACCGGATGTTCTAGCTTACGTCCTAGTGTGGGTGTATTTTGTGTCTCTGTTACTGTGCGGAAAGGCTAGTTAGAGAGTGTGTTGAATATGTTTAGATTAATGTGTGAAGTGTGTGTTTGAGATTGAATTGTATAGCGATAGGGGCATACGCAGCGCCTAAGTCATGCGTAGTGTGTCATGCGCTAGTAGGTGTGACTCTATAAATAGACTAGGTCATGCGCTAGGATAGATAAGTTTTGGAATATGTTGGGATTGTAGCTTAACCGATGTAAACTCTTTCGGTATGAATAAAACCGGATGACGACTTTATGCTGCCAAAATTTCTACCGAATCGGTTTTATATTATCCAAATTTCCGTCTATGAACATGTCTAACTCTAATCGTAAGAACCATCTTTATCGCGAGACCCATGAGAACTAGTGTGAACACAACCAAACTACTTAAAAAGGCTTAAAACACACTCTTTTTTTTAAATTCCATTAAAAATCGCTACATTTTTTTGAACGACCAACAACTCAATCCCGAGAACTCTCGGGGCACCCACTGGACAAACGGAGTACTCCGAGAGTAACCCGAGTCGTCCACCACCAATTCCGGGGAAAACCCGGTAACCCACCCCCCGCAGGCACGACGGTAAAATACCGGTAAAACCCGTTTGGCTCAAGGATCGAACCTAGGTTTCCCTTGGGTCCTAACACTACCCACCAGTGCCTCACTCCTTTTTTGCACCAAGTGAGAATTGATCATGAGTCTTCCAAGAAGAAGTCAAGTCCTCCTACCACTTGAGCTAGAGGTCATTGACCAAAAACAATTATTGATGCACATGTGCATATGTCATGTTTCTTGACATCACCTATACAATCACTACCATCAATCATATATATTACCAATATTATACAATTTTCGTTTTCTGTCTACATTACAATTTATAAAATTAAAACCCTTATAAATATTTTTTTATAAAATCAATAAGGTCATTCATATTGATGCATATGTTCATAGTTTATACAGTAATGAGAGAATTAGTTTAACTATGTATTAAGTTTGTATGTTTGGTTATCTTATGGATTGTCTATTATTGTAGATCTATAATGGAAGAAAAAAAGTGAAGAAGGTAACTTTTGTTCTGAAATCGATGAATAAAGTGTATAAAAATGCTAGATACTATGGAGGATGATGACGTAATGGTTAATCAAATAGTTAAAAAAGGTTGTTTGATATTTAATGATGCAGTTGGGAAGAGATGCACATGTGTATCACTTTATACATGATGTTGTCATTTGTACGCACGTTGGTTAGTTTTATCTGGTGGTTGATAGTTTGTTTATATTTGTCTGTTTGTAATATATTGTTTTAAGTATTGTTAGGTATGGTATGAAGGTAGGTGATGCACATGTGCAAGTTTGAATTATTGTGAGAACCATGAGAACCAATATGACCACAACAAAATAAACCCATTACACTACCACCCAAAACCTAAACACCCACCCCCACCTCACCACCACCCAAAAACCTAAACCCCCCACCCCACCCCCACCCCCCAAAAACCTAAACCCCTACTAGCTAAATGCTAATAACGAAACCATAAAGCTAAACCAAAAAAAATTATTGGACGAAGTAGCAATTTTAAAAAATATATATATTAAAAAATTTGAGTTTTTAAGAATTTTGTAGATATTTTTGGTTGTGTTCACATTGGTTCTCGTAGTTCTCGTAATAAAAGGTGGTTCCTAACGGATCCTTCTCCTATATATATATATATGGATATTAATAATATGAGAACCACCTTGAGTTTTGTAGAACCGTGTATAACGCCCAGCGTTTTCATACTTTCCATATTTGGAAAGCTCGTGTTATATTTCTATTTTCGGAAAACTTTGTATCTCGTATTCATTCTTTCGTTGTAATCATTGCAATCGTGTAATCGTTGTAATCATTGTAAACCGAGACTTGAATCATAATGAAAACTCTATCTTGTTCCTATTTGTGTTATGCTTATTCGTAATCTTTTATACTTATACATATCCATACGATTATACTTGATACATGAACACGTGACAAACTTATAATTACGTGATAAACATACTTCATGCAAAACTTATTCGTGACCCTTCAACTTTATAATATTTGTTTTATACACATATGGACCTTAGATCATGTATTGTATGCTTACAAGACCTTAAATGGCCCAACAACACGTTTTATGTAACCATAATACAAGGCCCAATCCTTAAAACAAAAAAAAAATATGTTTTCTGCCTAAGCCTTACGGACCGCAAGGCTTTAAGCTTATGGTCCGTAAGCACCTCTGGTCGGCAACAGATTAAACCAACCACGGGTTTGCACGAATTTCCCAACACCAAACCTTCCCAATCACTTTCTAAGCTCATTAAAACACTTCCTATCAACCCTAAACTCTTCCATTATAAATACAAGTTCCTCCAAGCCTTTTTCACACTTTCACAACCTTCTAATCTCTTCCAAATCCCTCCCAAATCACTCCAAACTCTTGCAACTTCTGAATTGGCAGATTCATCATCTTTACAAAAGTGAGCATAACTTGCTCAAATCTTAACGAAAATGCTTCATTCTTCTTTCTAATTACTTGGATAATCCTTAGGTTTGAAATCCACAAATTCTCCATGGAGAATCCAGACCTGGAAATGCACCTAAAGGACTCCAAACTTTCTGTTTGTTTTCAAACTCTTTAAAACTTATCATTTCTTCATCCATCTTTGTGTTCTTGAGCTCCTAATCAAAGTTATGATTAGTGAGACTAACCAAAGTTGTTTAAAATGTAAATAGGAGTGTTTGAAGACTCTAAACTTTTTGGTTTTGAAGAGCTTTAAGCTCACAAGTGGTGCAAGTCTTGAACTTGTTCTTGTGTGACTACCTTGGTTAGCTTGGGCTATCCTACACCTAAGTCCACACATCACTTGATGTTTTCTCATCATATCCCAAGCTAGTTTGCTAGACTCAAAGTAACACAACCCCGCCTAGCCTTCGACTTGTGTCGACGTCGGCTCCCCGGGTTGTAGCTTACTTGGCTACTTGGTATAGTGACACACATATTCTATTTTCTATTATTCTAGTACTTGTTCTTGACCCTCCTTGTTGTCTCTGACAACTTGTGTAGTGGTGAACTCTTATGAGGTTCCTAAATGGATGGCCATACCACCTACCTCCTACATGACTTCTGTGATATCCATGAATAGACTTATATGTATAACTATTATAGGTTATATATAACATATATATACAAACCGAAACCTTGATAATGACCACATAATCATATGTCGAGTTAGAAGTTTAATCACTAAAGAGTATGGTTCCTAAGTTTAGATTCTAATAGGTATTACAACCTATAAATCACATAAACCCTAAGGGGTTCCCATAGTGTCAAAATTGGTGCTATGCTTTAGTGAGTATTTTCGTATACTTTACTTTGTGTGCATTATTCCAAAATCCCGAATCTTCCATTATCATTCCAACACTCACACCTACTTTTCCTCTTGTAGGATAACTCGGTGTTCAATTTCATCCCGCAGCTTAACAACCCTTCACGGATTACCAAGTCGGAACGCTTGCAAAAACCGCGAGTATACTCGAACCCCCTTTTACGTTTACCACTTTTGGGGTGTAACATGTTTAGATATAAAAACAACACTAAACTTATGCTTTATTACTTGCACGAACAATCCATTATACATGAACGCTTTGATACGTATGCTATGCTTATACTAGGACCGAACGTATGTGATACCAAAGTCATTAGCTTATTTTGAGCCTCCATTTGACATGTATAGCGCTATAGGAATAACGCACCGCCCGTGAACGTGTGGTCATGTTGAATTATTTATACTATATGCGTAAACAGAGGGTTGACTAGAAATATCGCATGCCTTGTATTTGCTTGTATGTACACTTAGTTGCCATGTGGATTTGTTTAAACTTTTGCTTATACGTATGCTATGCTCAAACTTGTATACTCGCCTTTGCTTTTGCATTGAACTCGTATTCTAAACATGTTACAGGTTGAGAAGGTTGGTGCCATGAAAACGAAGTAGCGATGATGCTATATACACATTTAGAAGTTTAGGTTTAATATTGTTGTATCAAGTTTTGTCATATTATTGTTGTTATTTGAATTTCCCATTGTATTGTAATGACATTTTGCTATGAAATGAAATTTGGATTTAACTAATTATTGTCGCAATTAGTTTTATGAGCAATGAGCAATCCATTTCGTCCCGCCTTGATGTTTCCGCCATTGGTTGGGGTGTGACAGATTGGTATCAGAGCCATAACTATAGGGAATTAGGTAGAATTGCCATGTTAGACCTAGTCTATAGTTTAAGTTTCCCGTTTTTGACCATTCCTATATCATGCTTAAAACTTTATTCATCCTTCATTGCTTCTTCCTTTCCTTTGGTCTTAAAACATACATAACGTCTTTCCTAAGACGTTTACACAATACACTTGAAGACTTGAAAACACTCATGATGCAGACGAGGCGATTTGCACTAAGATGGTCCAATGACTTACAATTTTTGGAGAATTCCCTCATTCCGCGTATTCGATATTTCTCAAGTTACGCCATCAAGTTACGAGTGACATCCACACCTTGATGGAAGACTTCCATTTCATGCTATAGTGGATCTTACAACGAGTCGGAATATGCTCTCGTTAGTAAGAAGCAAACCACACTTAGGGTACAATGTTGTCAAGTTAGGGGTGAAAGCTGCACCTTGTCAACTAGTCCTGTTCCTCGATTTTCAATCTTGCCAAAGTCTCGAATTTTCGATCGACTAGGGACATGTAGTAACTGGAAGGGTAAAATACCGTTAATCGCTTCTTGACGAGAGTATTTTACCTATTAGGCCAAAGCATGTTCCTTAACTCAAAAGATTTTACGAATCACTTTGGAATAGTCGACGTTTCTCTACCCGAAACAATCCCATGTTTTATTGAGCCAATCTTTTATGTTATCTCCATTTTAAAGTGATTTTATACTTGTTACCTTATTGATTTGAAACCGTTACACAATTCGCATGTTTATCGCAATCAAAAACAATAATAACCCTCGTGAACAAACTAAATTTACACTCCTTATACGCATTTATATGTGATTATGCTTATTGAATACATGTTGAATACTCGTCAAATGCATGCAACATACGTGAATTATCCATGCTTATACATGCAAAACTTATTTTTACATTATGATCAAGTCTCATCCTTTTCTCTTCTATCTTAACCGTAGATGTCTTCTCCAAACTCATCCGCTGAACTCAAGTAGTCCAAGAAGAGTTCCCGCTCTATCTCCAAGCAAGAGCTCGTGAACCTCGTCGCTGAGCAAATGGCCGATCAAATGGCCCGATTTATACCCGATATAGTCAGCAAGATCCAATCCAACACCGAATCGCTACACGGCTCCGTGGACTCTAAGGTTGAAAAGCCTAAGTTACCATTCATCTTCAAACAATTACGTTGCCTGCAAACCTCTGGAGTTTACAGGTAATATGGCGCGACCGCTCTGTTGACTTGGTTTGAAGCCATGGAGATCACTTTTCGCCAAAGTGGCTGCCTCGACGACTTACGCACTCAAAACGTCACAGGGGTATTCCGATTGAGAGCTCTCGAGTGGTGGACCTCCGAACGTAGCACAAGGGGGACGATGCCGCATACGCGTTGCCATGGGCCGAGCTGAAGAAGATCATGAGGGATGAGTTTTTCCCTCCTCACGAGCTTAGGAAGCTGGAACACGAGTTCTGGTACCTCAAGCAAAATGGGGATCATAATGATGGTTTAACCCAACGCTTCAAGCTGCTTAGCATCCTTTGCCCTAGCCAAGTTGATATCACTGAAAAGGCTATCAACAAATACATCCATTGCCTACCCGACTCTTTCATGAACCTCGTGGAGGCTGCCTTCCCAGCAACCATTAAGGAAACCTACCGCTTGGCCGCTCGCCTTAATAGCAACCAGGCCGAGACCAAGAATGCCTCAAAGGCCTCGCTGAAAAGCGCGCACCAAGCCACCGCCGAACCTGCCGTCGTTGAACCCTCACCCAAAACCCCTAGAAACAACAACCCCAAAAACAAGAAGCGGAAGGCTTCTAGTCAAAATTGCGCGGTTGTTACTCCGCCAAACCCCCAAACCATCCAAACTGTTACAGCCATGACACCTTCTAACCCTGAGCAGCCCCCAGTGTACTACCTGTTTACACCATCATCCCACCGGTACCCCATGCCGCAAGTGTGCTCAATGTCACAAGTTTGGGCACTTTGCAAACCGTTGCCGTAGCTTCCCTCAAGCCTAAAACGCCCAACCTCAAGCCCTCATGCCTAACCCTGCTCAACCTCAAACCCAACCTCAAAATGCTCCTGTACGAGCATGTTTCAAATGCGGTGATCCGAACCATCTTACCAACACCTGCCCCCAACGCAACGTCAACCAACAACCTCAACAGCAGTAACAGCCTCAACAAGCAAGAGGAAGAGCGTTTGCACTCACATCGGCCCAGGCTCAAAGTTCAAACGACGTCATCACTGGTACGTTCCTTGTTAACCATGTTTATGCTTCATGTCTATTTGATGTTGGCACCGATAAAACGTTTCGTTTCAATCGAATTTGAGCCTTTACTTAAGTGTGTGCGTTCCAAATTGCCTAATCCTTTCGCTGTCGAAGTCGCTAATGGTAAAACCGTCTCTGTTGATTCTATTCTTTCTAATTGTTCCTTGAATCTTAATGATCATAAGTTTTCTATTGATCTCATTCCCATGCAATTGGGATGCTTCGATATCATAGTAGGCATGGACTGGCTTAAGCGAGTTCGTGCTGAAGTCGTTTGCTCCGAGCAATTTATTCGTCTTCCACTTCCAAACGGTGATTTATTGCACGTTTATGGCGAGAAACCTTCTAAAGGTCTAAAGCTTATGTCGTATATCCAAGCAAACAAATATTTGCGCAAGGAGTACTTTGCCTTTCTGGCCCATGTTGTGGAAGAAAGACAAAGGCCTGAGCGTGAGCAACGTTCCTGTTGTTTGCGATTTCCCTGATGTCTTTCCAGAGGATCTTCCTTGCCCTCCGCCTCCTCGTTCCGTTGACTTTCGTATTGACCTCATCCCGGCGCAACTCCTGTTGCGAAGGCTCCCTATCGTTTAGCAGCTTCGGAGATGAAAGAGCTATCAAGTCAACTTCAAGAGCTTCTTGATAAAGGCTTCATACGCCCTAGCACTTCTCCTTGGGGTGCTCCCGTTTTGTTCGTCAAGAAAAAGGATGGATCCTTTCGGATGTGTATTGACTATCGTGAACTCAACAAACTTACAGTCAAAAACCGATATCCACTTCCTCGAATCGATGACCTCTTTGATCAACTTCAAGGTGCGACTTGTTTCTCAAAAATCGATCCCCGTTCTGGCTACCATCAACTTTCGAGTTTTCGAGGGAGATGTACCTAAGACCGCATTTCGCACACGTTATGGACACTACGAGTTCGCGGTCATGCCTTTTGGTTTGACCAACGCGCCTGCAGTTTTTATGGATCTCATGCACCGCGTGTGTAAACCTTTCCTCGATCGTTTCGTAATCGTATTCATCAACGATAATCTCATCTACTCCAAGACAAAAGAAGAACATGGGCGACCTTTGCAACTTATTCTTCAGCTTTTGAGTACCGAACGTCTTTATGCCAAGTTCTCCAAGTGTGAATTTTGGCTAAAAGAGGTTCAATTCCTTGGTCACACCGTCAATGAACTCGGCATACATGTTGACCCGCAAAGATAGAAGCTGTGAGAAATTGGATTGCACCTAAATAGCTTTCTAAAATTCGTTCGTTTCTTGGTCTAGCTGGTTATTATCGCCGCTTCATCTCGAACTTTTCTAAGATTTTCGTTCCTTTAACGTCGTTGACTCAAAAAGATAAACCTTTTGTTTGGGGTTCCGAACAAGAGGAGTCTTTTCAAACCCTCAAGGACATGCTCTGTAATGCTCCTATCCTTGCACTTCCTGATGGAAACGACGATTTCGTCGTGTATTGTGATGCCTCAAACCAAGGTCTTGGTTGCGTTCTTATGCAACAGGATAAGGTCATCGCTTACGCGTCGAGACAACTCAAGATTCATGAGAAAAACTATACTACGCACGACCTTGAACTTGGTGCAATTGTTTTTGTATTAAAGATTTGGCGACACTACCTTTACGGTACTAAGTGTATGGTCTTCACCGACCACAAGAGCTTTCAACATATCTTTGATCAAAAGGAACTCAACATGCGTCAACGTCGTTGGTAGAATTGTTAAACAACTACGACTGTGACATTCGCTACCATCCTGGTAAGGCGAATGTTGTGGCCGATGCACTAAGTCGTAAAACTCATGTGAAGAGTATTTGTTGCTACCAAATCGTGGGAAAACTTCATGAGCTAATTCGCCAGGCACAATTTGCTTTCATTAACGAGGGTAACCTCGATAACGAGTTGAATTGTGGAGTTGAAAACCCACTCGCTGCTAAACCCGATGGTATTCTTTACTACCATGATCGCATTTGGATTCCCAATTGTCTTAACCTTCGAACCACCCTGATGGATGAACCCCACAAATCCTGATACTCCATTCATCCTGGCGCTGACAAGATGTACCATGATCTTCGTACATCCTATTGGTGGCCTGGAATGAAGAAATATATCGCTCTCTATGTCTCAAAGTGCCTTACTTGTTCTAAGGTGAAAGCTGAACATCAACGCCCCTCTGGCTTACTCGAACAACCAGAAATTCATGTTTGGAAATGGGAGAGTATTGCTATGGATTTCATTACCAAGCTTCCTCGTACTTCGTCTTGTCACGACATCATCTGGGTTATCATTAACCGATTGACCAAATCCGCTCATTTCCTCGCCATTCGTGAAGATTACAAAGTCAAGAAATTGGCTCGTATCTACACGGATGAAATCATTAGTCGTCATGGTACTCCCGTTTACATCATTTCTGATCGCGATGCTCGTTTCACCTCCCGCTTTGGCAAACGTTTCAATCCGCCCTTGGCACTCGTCTTAACCTTAGCACCGCTTTTCATCCTCAATCCGACGGACAAACCGAGCGTACCATCCAAACTTTGGAGGATATGCTTCGGTCATGCGTAATCGATTTTGGCGGCAACTGGGATTCGCACTTACCATTGGTAGAATTCTCGTACAATAACAGTTATCACGCTAGTATTCAAATGGCTCCATTTGAAGCATTGTATGGTCGTAAGTGCCACTCGCCTATTTGTTGGACGAGATCGGAGACGTTCAAAATCATCGGTCCCGAACTGACACAAGAGACAACGAACAAGATCTTACCAATTCGTGATAATATTCTCAAAGCTCGAAGCCGACAAAAGAGTTATTCTGATAGAAGACGTAAACCCCTGGAATTCAATGTTGGTGATCATGTGCTTCTCAAGGTATCCCCTTGGAAGGGAGTTGTCCGTTTTGGTAAGAAAGGCAAGCTCGCTCCTCGCTACGTAGGTCCTTTCAAGATTCTCGAGAGGATTGGCAAGGTAGCATATCGTTTGGATCTGCCTCAAGTGCTCAACAATGTTCACGCAGTGTTCCATGTCTCAAACCTAAAGAAGTGTCTAGCTGAAGAAGGACTTCAAGTCCCACTCGAAGATCTTCAAATCAACGAGACTTTGCATTTTGTGGGTAAACCAATTGACATCATGGATAGAGGAATCAAGCAATTAAGGCGCAGTCGAATTCCTATCGTCAAAGTTCGATGGGAAGGTAAACGTGGCGCTGAATTTACTTGGGAGCTTGAGAGTGATATGAATACTAAGTATCCGCATCTCTTCGTTGCATCTTCCTAAATTCGGGACGAAATTTCCTAAAGGAGGGGAGACTGTAACGCCCAGCGTTTTCATACTTTACATATTTGGAAAGCTCGTGTTATATTTCTATTTTCGGAAAGCTTTGTATCTCGTATTCATTCTTTCGTTTTAATCGTTGTAATCGTTGTAATAATTGAAAACCGAGACTTGAATCATAATGAAAACTCGTATCTTGTTCCTATTTTTGTTATGCTTATTCGTAATCTTTTATACTTATACATATCCATACGATTATACTTGATACATGAACACGTGACAAACTTATAATTAAGTGATAAACATACTTCATGCAAGACTTATTCGAGACCCTTAAACTTTATCGTTTTTGTTTTATACACATATGGACCTTAGATCATGTATTGTATGCTTACAAGACCTTAAATGGCCCAACAACACGTTTTATGTAACCATAATACAAGGCCCAATCCTTAAAACAAAAAAATATGTTTTCTGCCTAAGCCTTACGGATCGCAAGGCTTTAAGCTTATGGTCCGTAAGCACCTCTGGCCGGCAACAGATTAAACCAACCACGGGTTTGCACGAATTCCCAACACCAAACCTTCCCCAATCACCTTCTAAGCTCATTAAAACACTTCCTATCAACCCTAAACTCTTCCATTATAAATACCAAGTTCCTCCAAGCCTTTTTACACTTTCACAACCTTCTAATCTCTTCCAAATCCCTCCCAGATCACTCACAAACTCTTGCAACTTCTGAATTCGGGCAGATTCATCATCTTTTACAAAAGTGAGCATAACTTGCTCAAATCTTAACGAAAATGCTTCATTCTTCTTTCTAATTACTTGGATAATCCTTAGGTTTGAGTCCACGAATTCTCCATGGAGAATCCAGACCTGGAAATGCACCTAAAGGCCTCCAAACTTTCTGTTTGTTTTCAAACTCTTTCAAAACTTATCATTTCTTCATCCATCTTTGTGTTCTTGAGCTCCTAATCAAAGTTATGATTAGTGAGACTAACCAAAGTTGTTTAAAATGTAAATAGGAGTGTTTGAAGACTCTAAACTTTTTGTTTTTGAAGAGCTTTAAGCTCACAAGTGGTGCAAGTCTTGAACTTGTTCTTTGTGACTACCTTGGTTAGCTTGGGCTATCCTACACCTAAGTCCACACATCACTTGATGTTTTCTCATCATTATCCCAAGCTAGTTTGCTAGACTCAAAGTAACACAACCCCGCCTAGCCTTCGACTTGTGTCGACGTCGGCTCCCCGGGTTGTACTTACTTGGCTACTTGGTATAGTGACACATATATTCCATTTTCTATTATTCTAGTACTTTTCTTGACCCTCCTTGTTGTCTCTGACAACTTGTGCAGTGGTGAACTCTTATGAGGTTCCTAAATGGATGGCCATGCCACCTACCTCCTACATGACTTCTGTGATATCCACGAATAGACTTATATGTATAACTATTATAGGTTATATATAACATATATATACAAACCGAAACCTTGATAATGACCACATAATCATATGTCGAGTTAGAAGTTAATCACTAAAGAGTATGGTTCCTCGTTTAGATTCTAATAGGTATTACAACCTATGATATCACATAAACCCTAAGGGGTTCCCATAGTGTCAAAACGACTGCTATACCTTAGTGAGTATTTTCGTATACTTTACTTTGTGTGCATTATTCCAAAATCCCGAATCTTCCATTATCATTCCAACACTCACACCTACGTTTTCCTCTTGTAGGATAACTCGGTGTTCAATTTCATCACGCAACTTAACAACCCTTCACGGATTACCAAGTCGGAACGCTTGCAAAAACCGGGAGTATACTCGAACCCCCTTTTACGTTTACCACTTTTGGGGTGTAACATGTTTACATATAAAAAACAACACTAAACTTATGCTTTATTACTTGCACGAACAATCCATTATACATGAACTTTTGATACGTATGCTATGCTTATACTAGGACTGAACGTATGTGATACCATAGTCATTAGCTTATTTTGAGCCTCTATTTGACATTATAGCGCTATAGGAGTAACGCACAGCCCGTGAACGTGTGGTCATGTTGAATTATTTATACTATTTGCGTAAACAGAGGGTTGACTAGAAATGTCGCATGCCTTGTATTTGCTCGTATGTACACTTAGTTGCCATGTGGATTTGTTTAAACTTATGCTTATACGTATGCTATGCTCAAACTTGTATACTCGCCTTTGCTTTTGCATTGAACTCGTATTCTAAACGTGTTACAGGTTGAGAAGGTTGATGCCACGAAAACGAAGTAGCGATGACGCTAGATACACATTTAGACGTTTAGGTTTAATATTGTTGTATCAAATTTTGTCATATTAATGTTGTTATTTGAATTTTCCCTTGTATTTTAATGACATTTTGCTATGAAATGAAATTCGGATTTAATTAATTATTGTCGCAATTAGTTTTATGAGCAATGAGCAATCTATTTCGTTCCGCCTTGATGTTTCCGCCATCGGTTGGGGTGTGACACCGTGAGAACTAGGTTATCCAAAGGGTTTTTCCGAATTTTTTCTCTCAAAGTCATAAAAAGATCACTTTTTAAGCAAAAATAAAGATAAAAAAAAGCCGCATACCCAAATTTACATGAGGCGTAAAAATATTTATCTTCATGCAAATTTACGCTAGCACGTAAAAAAACTTGCATCAGTCAAACTATCGACTCGACAAATTTTTTTTTACTTTTTATACAGATGTGTTTATAATATTTTCATCTACGTTCGTGCAAAAAAAATTTGCCCAACTCACGCGGGAAGAAAAAGTTCTCACGGTTCTCCCAACTCGTGGTGGTTCTCATTTGAAGCGAGCCTTATATATATGGAAAGGGTATAGATATGGAAAGGGTAAAATGTGAACCAATTTTGTAAGAACCATGAGAACTAGGTATTCCAAAAGTATTTCAAAAAAAATATCACAAAAATTCTTAAAAAAAATCACTTGTTCAGCAAAAAAATAAAAAGTAACAAAAAATGTCACATGCAAAAATTTACATTAGATGTAAAAAATTTACATCGCCATACCCAAAATTTACATCGCCGTACCCAAAATTTACATCACGCGTAAACAAAAGTTATATCATGCGTAACTATCAACTGACAACTTTTATTGTTCTTTTAAAAAAAATGTGTTTATAACATTTTATTCTACGTTTGTGCATAAATGGTGGCCTAACTCACGCGAGAATCATGAGTTCTTATGGCTCTCACAACTCTTTGTTGTTTTTAATTGAACTGAATCCTATATATATATATATAAGTGTGAGTTCATAGGGAACAGTAAAAAAGTGAGGAACCAGAGAATCATGCATTTAACATCTTAAAAATTCAACCTAACATGTTAAAAATTATTTTTTTAAATGTTTTGTCACTTTGCCTTATAAAAATATGTAGAAGCTATTTAAATAAAAAAAATTGTAAAAAAAGTATATCTTAAAAATTCAACTTTAAATGTTAAAAATCAAATTTTTTTTAATGTTTTACGGCGCTTTTCGTTATAAAAATGCGTAGAAGCTATTTCAATAAAAAACTATTTTTTTTAAAAATGACCTTTTTTAACTGTTTTTTTAATTATATTTTTTGTTTTTTATTAAAAATGTTTCTACATAGTTTATAAGAAAAAAGTGTAGAAAAATTTAAAAAAAATGATTTTTTAACATATTAAGTTGAATTTTTAATATGTTAAATGCATGGTTTTCGATTCCTATATTTTTTTTTAGTAATACCCAAATAAACTCTCTATGATTATATAGCTAAGCTACGCATGGCTAGTTTGAAAGCCTTTTTTATGGCAACTAAAGTTCGTATGTTTCATTCTTTCTTGTATATAAACTAGCAACAAATTCATTCCTGCAAACTCACTCTCTCTCTCCCCTCTCTTTATCTCCCAACCACGCACACCGAGAAATGGAGAGGCTAACACGAAGCTTTTCAACTACTTCGGTTGATGTTAATAAGGCTTGGAGGAGCAAAGTCTACGATGGAAAAGTTGATGGCAGCCCTGATCTTCTTCGAAAAGACATGAAGACTGCTAGGTTTGGAGATCAAAGCCACCATGGCCGGTTTTGGAAGATCAAGAAGTTGTTCAACTTGGACCGAGCCTCGGAACAACAAGAGCCAAGCTCATCCAAGAAAACCAAATTCAAATCAAAGGGATCTGGTTCTAGAGATGAGTTCGAGAGCAGGCTGATAAGTGAAATTTATAAGAATATGTCGGCTTCTCATGAACTATCTTCCATGTACAACTAGTTCAATTGTTCCTGTTTGTTGTCAATTACCAAAATAAGATAGATTTTGATCATCATCTCAGTTCATAATTTTGTTTGGCAGATTTCAGGCATGATGAAGTCAATTGTTTCAATGTTTTACAGGATTAGATATGTTAAACTTGTATAAAGGATGTAGCATAACAAGTGGCTGATCTAACAAAAAAATTCAGGGGTATCTTAATTCTTTTAGGATAAGAGGTATCTATTGTATAAAACCAAGAAACAAGTTTACACTATGTAGACAGAGTTCAGAGGTATTTTTACACTACGGAAACAAAGTTGAGAGATAGCCCGTGCTATCACTGGTTGTACACTACCTTCGTCCCAGTAGAATAAGGTAATTTTTATTCTTGTTATTGAAAACCTAATATTTTAGTAGATTCCCAACAATTTGAGTGCTTCAATAGATATTCTGTCAGTAAAAGTCTGTGGCTGAATTTTCTTATGGATGATTGAACTAAAATATTCCCATGTTACTAAGATCTACAAATGACTGGCTTTTTAGATGAAAACAAAATTTTTGGGAATATTTAGGTTTAACCTTTCTCATTATAAAACATGAGAAAGTGTGATCCATAATGCATTTCGTGGTAGTTTTGAAATAGTTTTAACTTTTAATTTTAATCAAACAACATTTAACAAAGTCAAAAAAAGGATGCAAAAGGATGCTTGTTAATGCTATTTATAAATAACGATGGCTTTATCAAGTTTCTAACAATGTGAAATTTTTGACCCTCCTCAATTTGTCAATAATGGCATACACATACTTTCCCATCACGCATGACGTATCTAGTTCTAGCGTGACTTTATTGTTAATAATATAGGGCATGTTTGGCTAAGCTTTTTGAAACAATTTATTGACTTATTTATTTTTTGAAAAATCATAAACTTTAAAAAGTTTTTTTTGGCAATAAGGGTGTATGTGAGGGAAAAGTGACTTTTCCAAAAAGTCACTCCATCCTTACTTTTTCAAAAAGTCATAAGCTCTTTTGAAAAGCTAAGCTATAATTAACTAGTGAATATCCAAAAACAGGTGAAAATATCTTTATCATAACGATATATTCAAGGTTTAAAAAAAATTATGTTGTTGCAAAACTAAAAATGATAGAATATAAGCCAAATATCTCATCAAACATTTGCATATAAGATGGTTAAGATTGTTCAACATTTTAATTATTTACATGGCCGTCATCGAAAATGTAAAAAAGAAAAAAAATGGGCCCTGGACAAGATAATTTCCGGGCCCTATCTGCCTTATAATAATATAATATTCAAGTTTCTAAATAAAAGCATTCAAAGTTTTAATTCAATATTATACTAAGTTTCGTCAATTCATCTTTGATTATATAAACTATAAAATGAATTTTTATATCACAAACGTACATTTATTCTTTGTTTTCCTGGTTTGTGTATTGCGCCCACCATAATGATTTTAGGTTGCTAACACTAAGTTATACATTTTTATCAATCAATAGTAATTGTTTTGAGTTTTTCTTTATGAAAGTTTATATTATAAAAGAAATCTCCACATTAAATCAAATAATATAAACGGTAATATATGCTGTACTTAAATACAATAATGAAATTTACTTTATAATTTTTTACTACTAAATCAAACAAAATAGCAAATAATGAAACTTATTCGAGATTTCTTATATGCTTACTAAGTTTATTAATATTAACAAAGTCAAAATGGATGTTGATATCTGGAGTAAAACAATTGTTAAGTGTTTCAACTAGTTTTTTTTATTTAAGCTTTAAATTGGCCCAAACAATATTTTAAACAAATAATAGTTTTACATTAGATTTAATTGGGTCACTAGAACTTTAAAAGGACCGGACTCTATCACCTCTTCTTCCTCGTGTAAACCTAATATGTAATGACACGTCAACAAAACAACACATCCAGACAGTTACCGTCGCAACCAATCAGATAAAAATATTATCATCATGTTAAGTTTTCTTTCAAAAATAGCTATAATGAAAGTGTCACCCATGCTCCAGACCGGCCCTCGTGATTATTTAGATGAATGATAAAAGAAATGGTTCAACAATAAAAGAAACAAAAAATAATAAACAGAAACCTAAATTATAAATATGAGTGAAACAATAAATTTAGCATTCCAAAATAAATATTTAGGTATGTAATAAAAGTATATTTAGTTAAATAGTAGAGTAAATTGTCAAAATCGTTCCTAAGGTTTGAGCATTTTGTCAGTTTTATTCAAAACAACTTTTTTGTACTAAATAGTCCTTCACTTTTGAGATTTATTGTCATTTTCATCCAAAGAATCCATAACAATTACTATATGACAATATTTAACAAGGTTCAATTTCCCATAAAACTAAACAAATATTCATACAATCATTGAAATAATTCCAAGTTTCTCAAACAATAAAACAAGTAGACAACTTGATTTAGCGTGTATCTAGAGAGTCCTAATCTTGATTCGATATAAACTGCGTTTAACCTGCAACATACGTGACTATAATGTCAATACAAAAATGTATTGGCGAGCATACAGGTTTTTTTTATAATAGCATAGTAGAGAAAAGCGTTGCAAAATACCATATACAAAAACATGATAAACACATATAAACCAAACAAACAATTTAACATCTTAAGTTCCGAGAAAAGGCTGGTAAGCGCGATTGTGACTTCTTAGCTAGACTCCGTTGGATGTCAGCAAATCTATAGTACCATACTAGCTAAGGTTGGAGTTAACGAAAAAGTGTCCTAGTATATATGTATCAAGCATATGTGTAGCCATGTGTAACGGGTATTCGCGTGTGATAATCAGTTTAGTTCGTGTTGTGTATTTAGATATAAACGTATTTTACACCCAAAAAGTGTGTTTAAAGCGAAAAAGGGTCACGTATACTCACAATGAGTGCGTAAACAGCAGACACGAGCGAGATGGAGTGAGGGGAGTGTCGGGTAAGCCTGCGGGTAGAAGCAGAAGTGCATCAGTCTTTGGAGTGCTGAACGGAGAGTTGTGCGGGTACAGATTTTTTCGTACGAAATGAGTTTCGAGTGAAATGGGCTTTTCGCACGAAATTTTCGTGCAAAAATGACTGTTTCGTGTCCAAAATCGAGTGTTTTCGCGTCAGTCTTCAGGAAATGGAGTGTTCATCCCTCCAGCCTTAGGCCACTGGTCAAACCTTGTGCCGGAGAGGTCTTTAGAGCGAGCGAGTGAGTCGTTGTGGAAACTCGGACTGGGTCGTACGAACCCAAAGTGATTCGTGCGAGCCAGTCTAGTTTGCACAAGTGATTGTTCTTGTGTCTTTGTGCAACCGGAACTAGGATTTCGTCTGAAACGGATGTAGTTCGAGTCCATTTCGTGACGGTTTCGACAGTGCCTCGTTCCACTACTTAGTAAACGAAACATTTAGTCGGTTTGATATAAAACAGATTTGTTAGAATAAACACTTGGTGAGTTTGAAACAACGAGGTTTTTACCTTGAGAAGCTAAAGCTAACTCAAATATACTCGGTTAAGTGTGAATACAAGTTGAAAATAAGAAAGTTTTATGAAAAAGATGAAGGTTTTCGTAAACAGGGAAGTTTTAGATGAAATCGGAGATAATCTCATGCAAAATCGTTGTAGAAATCGTTGTGATTCGCGTGAAAAACGTAGTTTTCTTACTTGGAACAGAGAAAACGAGCTAGAGAGCGTTTTGGTGCGGAATATCAGCAGAGGAACACGAATGACAAGGGTGGGTATTTATAGGTGAAGAGGAGTGAAGGTAGTCTAATGACATTTTCATGCGGAAATGTCCATTTTCGTGCGAAAATAGTATTTTCAGGTGAAAAATACCATTTTCGTGCCAAAAAAAAAACCAAAAATATGTCATTTTCATACGAAATTAGCCATTTTTGTAAGATTTTTTTTAGGTTCGTTAGGTTAAGTACGTTATGACTTTTAGCGAAGCATTAAGCGTTTCAACTAAATTAAATTAAATTAATAAGCAAGATAGTATGCGTCCTAATTCCCAAGTCTTGTGAGTGTCGTGTTGTGGTTTAAGCGATCGATTACTCTTGGAAACATCACGCAATTGTCATAGTATTAGTGAGTGCGTTGTAAGCGTTGTGAGGTGCGATGAAGTGTGTTGAAATAAGTGATGTAGTGCGAAAATATGCGATGTAGCGTAGTAAGCGATATAGTTCACATTATGATCCAAATCTCTGGTACTAGGCGTAACGAGAGTAACGACCTGCGAAAATGCGGGTTGTTACAGTCTCCCCTACTTTAGGAAATTTCATCCCGAAATTTATTCGAGAGGAAGACTTGAGAATAGACACGAATAGATAGAGATAGATAGCGGTAAGGCGTTAGCGTAGGTTGAGGATGAATGAGCGATTGATCAAGGATTGACGAGTGAAAGCGTCTCGGTGGTGTAGGGAATCGATGAGTAAAAGCGACTTAATTGACTCGTGGTTGATAACTGACGAGTTGGGGATCCAAAAATGTTTTTATGTTTTTGAAAAGTTTTGTTAAACGATTACGAAAAGGCTTTTTAAAGGAAACTCGATTTATGAAAATTTTCTCACAACGTGGCGTTAGGCTGAGTTGGTTTAACCCACGTTGTAAGAAATGTTTTGTTGATACAAAGGTTTTATATAATTTAATTTTTTTTAGAAAATTTCTTTTCACTGCTTCCAAATCATAAGGTAAAAAGGTTTTAAATATATATATATATATATATATATATATATAATTTAATTAGCGTCGAACCCTACATGGCATCTTTTCACGAAAGTTTGTTAATATGGCTAAAACACTTATATATATGAAGTACCAGCGGCGTATCCACCATGTTTTAGCCATACCGCCTCCGTCTCGTGGAACGATGTCATGTGTGTCGACATATTAAGGATGGATTTCGATAACCTTGGTCCAAGCGGCCAAAGGTCGGACAAAGTTTGAAAAGAAGACCTAGTAGACTGAGCGGAGAAGCTGATTGCAAACTTGGTTAGGGATAAGAGTGTGTGCGAGTGGTTCAGCGATTGGAGTATCGAAGTGGTAAGGTTGAGAGATGCGATAAGCGTTAAAGCGTCACGAGGTGAAAATGATAAGCGAAGAGATAGCGTCCGAGCGTCGGGGGGAGAGAGCGATAAGCGAAGCAATAGCGTTTGAGCGTCGAGAGGAGAAAACGATAAGCGAAGCGATAGCGTTTAAGCATCGAGACGAGAAAACTATAAGCGATGCGATAGCGTTTAAGCGTCGAGAGGGGAAAGCGATAAGCGATGCGATAGTGGTAAGCGTCGAGAGGAGAAAGCGATAAGAGAAGCGATAGCAGTAAGCGTCGGGAGGAGAAAGCGATAGGC
Organism: Scalesia atractyloides; assembly: GCA_947069175.1. Classification (NCBI taxonomy): domain Eukaryota; kingdom Viridiplantae; phylum Streptophyta; class Magnoliopsida; order Asterales; family Asteraceae; genus Scalesia; species Scalesia atractyloides. The sequence goes on from CAMTDV010000024.1 coordinate 21,812,733, forward strand.
AAAGCGATATAGATTTCATCGAAAGCGAGTTCGCGTTGCTGTAGACTTAAGAAAAGTGTAGCGATGGTGCAATCGAGAAGTGATGAGATGTTACGCCTTGCGAAGGAGTTAACGTATGAAAATAATCATCATAATATTAAAGTTAACATTTAACTACACATGGCACGTGTCCACGGGAGTTTGTTAGTATGGCAAAGCACATATATATAGGAAGTACCAGCAGCGTAACCACCATGCTTTAACCACACTGCCTCCGTCCCGTGAATAGATGTCACGCTTTGTCGACATGGTTAAGACACTTATATATAGAAAGTGCGGCGTATCCACCACGCTTAACCATGTTGTTAACGTTATGGCACCATTAGAACTTACTAAGATCCCCATGCACCCACCATGTTAATCCCGTGTGCACCCGTGATTAATTGGTGTTTGCATGATTATCGGAACTTATTCTAAAGGCGCATAGTAGGGGTAAAAACATATTATATCGTGATATACTATATAGCGTTAGTAATAAGATTTAGTGTGTGAGCTTAGACTAAGTGCGATGACTCGGGAGAGGGATAGAGAGAGATGTCGTCGTATGCTGAAGCGACATCGAACGATAGAATAATTATAAAGCATAAATACTAATGTCGAAAATCGTACCATTAACAATGTTGTTATGCACCTGGTCGGTGTTGATGTTGACGTCTTCTGCTGCTGGGGCTGCGGCTGCTGGTGCTACTGGTGCGGCAGATGCTAGGGCTGCGAGTTGAGACGACTGTGCTGGAAGGGCTAGCATACCTTGTTGTCGTGGCCCTGTGCGGCATTGCTGGTGAAGTGACCGAAACAGTTGCAATTGATGCAGTAGCGGCAGCTGGCTCTGGCCTGGTGGTGATATGTGCATTTCGGGCACTAGGGATGAGTCCCTGTGTAGTTACGCATTGGGTAAAATGGAACTGCCTGGAGAGGTTCAGGGTTGAGTGGTACAGTTGCTGAGTAGTTGAGGCTCGAGCTTTTTCTCTTGCGGCTAGATTAGGTGGTGGCTTGCGGTGGTGCGTCGTCATCGTCGGATAACTTGATAGTAGCTTGGTTCAGCTGCTTGGTGGGATTCTTGGAGAAAAATCCGGCCAAGACTCGCTTGTCATTGATCCCTGCGGCCAATTGATAGGTTTCTTTGATGGTAGCCAGTCTTGCAACTTCGACAAAATCACCCACACACTCAGGCAAGGCACATAGGTACTAAGCAAATCAAATTGCTCAAAAGAATCCATAACAATTACTATATGACATATTTAACAAGGTTCAATTTCCCATAAAACTAAACAAATATTCATACAATCATTGAAATAATTCCAAGTTTCTCTAACAATAAAACAAAGTATACAACATGATTTAGCGTGTATCTAGAGAGTCCTAATCTTGATTCGATATAACATGTGTTTAACCTGCAACATATGTTACTATAATGTCAATACAAAAATGTATTGGCGAGCATACAGGTTTTGATATAATAGCATAGTAGAGAAAAACGTTGCGAAATACCATATACAAAACATGATAAACACATATAAACCAAACAAACAATTTCACATGTTAAGTTCCGAGAAAAGGCTGGTAAGTGCGATTTATGACTTCTTAGCTAGACCCCGTCGGGTGTCAGCCAATCTATAGTACCATACTAGCTAAGGTTGGAGTTAACGAAAAAGTGTCCTAGTATATATGTATCAAGCATCATGTGTAGCCATATGTAACGCGTTTCGCGTGTGATAATCAGTTTAGTTCGTGTTGTGTATTTTGATTGAACGTATGTTACACCCAAAAAGTGTGTTTAAAGCGAAAAGGGGTCAGGTATACTCACAGTGAGTGCGTAAACAGCAGACACGAGCGAGATGGACTGAGGAAAGTGCTGAGTCAGCCTGCAGGTAGAAACAGAAGTGCATCAGTCTTTGGAGTGCTGAACAGAGAGTTATGCGGGTACATATATTTTCGTACGAAATGAGTTTTCGTGTGAAAATGGGTTTTTCGCGTGAAAATTTTCGGCGAAAATTTCGTGCGAGAATTTTCGTGCAAAAATTTCGTGCGAAAACGCTTGTTTCGTGTCCAAAATCGAGTGTTTTCGCGTCATTCTTCGGGAAATCGAGTGTTCATCCCTCCAGCCTTAGGCCACTGGTCAAACCTTGTGCCGGAGAGGTCTTTAGAGCGAGCGAGTGAGTCGTTTGTGGAAACTCGGACTGGGTCGTACGAACCCAAAGTGATTCGTACGAGCCAGTCCAGTTTGCATAAGTGACTGTTCTTGCGTCTTTGTGCAACCGGAACTGGGATTTCGTCTGAAACGGATGTAGTTCGAGTCCATTTCGTGACGGTTTCGACAGCGCCTCGTTCCACTACTTAGTGAACGAAACATTTAGTCGGTTTGATATAAAACAGTTTTGCTAGAATAAACACGTGGTGAGTGTGAAACAACGAGGTTTTTACCATGAGAAGCCAAGCTAACTCAAATATACTCGGTTAAGTGTGAATCCAAGTTGAAAATCAAAAATTTTTATGAAAAAGATGAAGGTTTTCGTAAACAGAGAAGTTTTATATGAAATCAGAGATAATCTCGTGCAAAATCGTTGTGATTCGCGTGAAAAACGTAGTTTTCTTACTTGGAACAGAGAAAACGAGCTAGAGAGCGTTTTGGTAAGGAATATCAGCAGAGGAGCACGAATGAGAAGGGTTGGTATTTATAGGTGGAGAGGGGTGAAGATAGTCTGATGACATTTTCGTGCGAAAATGTCCATTTTCGGGTGAAAAATACCATTTTCGTGCCAATACCAAAAATATATCATTTCCGTACGAAATTAGCCATTTTCGTACGAAAATTGGGATTTTCGTACGTTTTTTTACGTTCGTTATGTTAAGTACGTTAAGACTTTTAGCGAAGCATTAAGCGTTTAAAATAAATTAAAAATAAATAAGCGAGATAGTATGCGTCTCAGTTCCCAAGTCTTGTGAGTGTCGCGTTGTGGTTTAAGCGATCGAGTAGTCTTGGAAACATCACGCAATTGTCATAGTATTAGAGAGTGCGTTGTAAGCGTTGTGAGGTGCGATGAAGTGTGTTGAAATAAGCGATGTAGTGCGAAAAATGCGATGTAGCATAGTAAGCTATATAGTTCACATTATGATCCGAATCTCTGGTGCTAGGCGTAACGAGAGTAACGAGCTGCGAAAATGCGAGTTGTTACAGTAGTTTGGTAATTTAACTCTTTTATTTATAGACTAAAGATCAAATACAAATAAACTTAACATACAAAACGTACAAACTGAAGGAAAAGACAAAAACACGCGATGGCATTTTCATAATTATCACTATCTATCAAAATTACCTTACAAATGATCATGTAGAGTAATTTTGATCTTTTGTAGAGTAATTTTGTAAAATGTTCTTGTAGTTTAATTTTGTAAAATAATCATGTAGAGTAATTTTGTTAGCATTTAATTATGAGGTTTAGCTTTATGGTTTAGTTTTTACCTTTTAGTTTTGGGAGGGGGGTTAGGTTTTTTTTTATGTTTTTGGGTGGTGGGGGGTTAGGTTTTTTTGGTTTTTTTTGTTAGATATAGTTTTTTTATCAAAATTACTCTATAAAGAACATTTTATAAAATTACTCTACAAGATCAAAATTACTCTACAAGAACATTTTACAAAATTACTCTATAAGATCAAAATTACTCTAAATGATCATCTGTAGAGTAATTTTGATAATTACCCTACGACCAAATATTTACGAAAATGTCACCGTGTTTTTTTTTTTTTGCTTTTTCATGCATTTCGTACGTTTGGTACGTTAAAATTATTTGTATATGAACTTTACTCTTTGTTTATAATATATTTCAGATATAAAACAAAAAAATAAAAAATATATAAAGAACCCTCTACCTGAACTTTCTTTCTCTTTCTCTCCCTCAACTCTCTCTCTCTCTCTCTCCCTCTCTAACTTCGTGTTCCGACCGCCCCCACCACCATGTAGCACCACCAACATAAAATACCCTCTCTTTTCTCACCCCTTTCTATATCTATTTGTTGTCTACCACCAACCAATCGACCACCATCATCTGTCTATCTCTCTATGCATTTCCCACTAATCTAAAATCCAAATAACTAGAAAATCAATTCTTCAATTCCACCAGATCTGAACCAATCCCACCTCCACCCAACCGTACCCTTCCGGCCGAACTTCCAGTGAGACAAGAACTCAACTAGAAACGTTACTAAGAAGACGAAGACGAGAGCCAGAGCGTACATACCGAGTTCGCTCCAGACCAACCCGGGAACAATGTTTCACCGTCTTTGTCCCAGAAGAGCTCATGTGCATCCCGCCCCCTTCCACCCGATCTGAAACAATTCCAACCCCAAATCATCGCACCGTCGCTGGCATCCGACGTCTCCTGCTAGTCATCAACAGGAAATGACGGTGGAGTTTGGTTATTCCAGATTTGGGTAGAAAATGACGATGGAGAAAGAAGTATTATGGTGGTGGTGTGTAGAACTGTAGATGGTGGTGGTGATAGTGGTGGGTGTGAGAGAGAAGAAAGAGAAGGATGAGAGAGAGATCAGATGTTTGAAAGAAAGAGAAACATCATAAACATTTTATATGTTTTTTTATAATATTGTTTTATGTTAATAAATGTTAAAAAAGGCCTAATTTGGCCTTAAATGAGGTCATTTTGTTCAGATTTAACCATTGAAATAAACTGAGTTAGAGCTAAGGACATAATGTGCAAGAGTTTGGAAATATCGAGTATGTTTTTTGTACTTTTTAAAGACAAAAGACAATAGTTTGCAATCTGGTGTCAACATAAATGACGACTTTTGTAATTTACTCAAACTTATAATAGTGTCATGTGCTATGGACAATCATCATGCCCCATACCAAATTATTGCGAGTGGGGTGTTACCTTTTGTATATTTAGTTTTTTTCCTTTTCAACTCTTAATGTTACCATTTAATTTAAACTTGATTTTTAAAATTCTTATTATCAGACAAAGTTCTTTAAATAAGTTATAAGCTTGATTTACGTAAATATACATGTAAAAATTTACAAATGCTGAAGTTGTTCATACCTTATAATCATACCTTACCCATTTAATTTGATTTTACCAAAACCATGATGAACAAAACCTCTTCCGACTAAGCAACATTGGTAATGATATCGATATAATCAAAAACAGTATAGGTAGTTGTTAATTTAATTTTTCTCTAACAACTTGCATTTGTTAACTTTTTAAATAAAAATCTAAATATGCAGTTGCGTTTAATTGCTTTCATTAATGTTCCGTCATAAATTTGTACTCAAAATAAAGTACTTTTTGTCTCATATGCTATACGAGTACCAGTACCACGAAGAACTAAACCTATTCAGACCCAACAACATCGATAATGTATTGTGATTTACGAAACCAATACCGGTATTCGTTTTATAGCTTTCAATCAATGTAAAACACATGTATATACCTTTCAAACAAAGCACAACTGTGTTTCTAGATTTTCTTTTCGGTCTCTATAGCAACTCTTGCTACCGTAACAAATGAACCTATACCAACCGAATTCCCGCCATCACACAGCGCGAGAAATTCCATTAATTGTGAGATTTAGAAAAGAGTAAGGGGCTGTTTGTTTACATCTGAATGGTCCCATTAAGAGGCAAGCCTCTGAATCAGTCAGAGGTATAGACGTTTGGTTCACCAAAACACCACCTCTGAATTAAACGATTCAGATCTGAATGGTTCAGCTATTATACATGTCAATGAAACTTGAGACAAGGATACCCTTGTGCCCTAAACAACACAGCTTCATCTTCTTCTCCCACAGCCCCATCTTCTTCTCCTCTCTGCTCCTCCCCTCTCCTCCACATCCGAACCACCATAGCCCCGCCATCCTCCTCCACATCTGAACCACCACATTACTGCCGACCGCCTCCACAATCGAAACTCCAGATCGCCACTGCTCTCCTCCTCAGCCGAACCAGCACAGTGCCGCCCTTCTCCTCAGCCGACTCCTCCATATCAATCGATTAAGGTACCCTCATTTGTACATTTTGAAGTTAAATATGATGATTTTGTAAATACATTGTGTACATTTTGAAGTTAAATATGATGATTTTGGTACAAGTTATAATAATGGTCAAGTTCCTGTTTGCAAGCCCACAAAAAACAAGAAGATAACTTATGTTTGTACCTCGTATAGGTATTTTTTTGGTTTTTATTTTGTATTGTGGTTCCTGTTTATGTGGAGCATGATCCTCCTTGTGTTTGGCTGTTATTTCATTTTAAAACTTTGAAATGCAACTAGCTTTAATTACTTTAGCTCCTTTTGAATTAGTTTTAAATTGTTGAGTCCGTTATTAAGTTTTATATATGTGAAGAAGATATACTGGGTGTTAGTTAAATGACTAGTTGATTTTGTGATGTTTTAATTTGGTTTATTTTTCTTTGTTCAATACATAGCGCTAAACAAACAGATACATTTCATTCAGCACGAAGTAGTTCAGAGGGGTAAAAAGTCATTCTACACAGTAATTTAGATGTGTAACCAAACAACACTTTACTGGTTTAGCACTTACCGGTTCAGAGCATCTTATTCGTTCAACACTTATTGGTTCAGAAGTTGCAAAACAACCCCTAATTTGTATTTTGTAAGCATTAGCAGAAGGCCCAGCTAGTCAAAGCCCGTTAACCCATTCTATTCTTCACCTTATCTACAAAAGCACCTCAGCAAACGGTCAAACCCCACCAAAAAACCACTCGAAATCAAATGAATCAATACCCCAATCACATAAACGGGTTACACACCGAAACCAAAAAGAAGCAAGATCCTCCAGTATGGAAATTCAAGGGGTTAAAACTCACAGCCGACACGGAAAAGTCATACTCAGTTGCTGATTTCCTGCAGGAAAAACGAGAAGACTCTGTGCTGGGACCCGGAGCCGGTGCGGGGGTGGGGTGCGGGGTAGGGGTGGGGTTCGGGTTGGTGGGTGGCATGGGGTTCGGTGGTTCGATGTGGAATCATGTGAGGGTTGCGTTTGGGTTTGGTGTTGGGTGCGGCGTTGGAGTCGGGTTTGGATACGGGCAAGGGTTCGGATATGGATCTAGATGGGAGACTTTGAAGGCGCGGGTTGTGAAGCCGGGTCCGGGTTCGAAGAAACGGGTTTTGATTCAGATTTGATTGTGTTTCTGATTTTTTTTAATTAATGAATTAGGGAGAGAACTTTGTCATGCCTTTTTTGCATTTGCGGAATTCCTCAAGCCAATGTTTAAATTATGGGAATTTGTCCCATGTATGATTCTTGAGTAAATTGCACAAAACGTCCTTTAAGTTTCACCAATCTTGCTGGTTCCAGCCTTAATGTTTAAAAGTTGCCAAAAACATCCTTTACGTTTATTTTTGTTACGGGTTTCATCCTTTGTCACTAACCTAGTTATTAATCCTTGTTAAATGGCCTCACATGCATAGCATGTGAGGATAAAACCGTCTTTTCTGTTAGTTTTGTGGTATTTTGGTAATATAATAAATAACAGCATGGGCATTTGGGTCTTTTCACCTAAATAAACATTACACTCATTTATTTTACATAAACTTAAAATAAATATCAGTTCTTTATTTTACATTATCTCCCTCTCTCTCTCAAACACAAACACCCACACCCGCCACCACACCACCACCACCTGCCAACAACCACCGCCACCTGCCCTTCCCAATAACCGGAGCCACCCAAACCATCAGATTTATGAACCAGACCGCTAACCCCAAACATCACATTTTTCAGATATCTGTTTGTTTAACCATATTCAACCTGTTCACCATCCTCTTCTACAAGTGCCGCCGCGGACAAGCACCACCACCACCAGAAATCATCACCTCAGCCCCCAAAACCATCGGAATCACCACCATCTCTCTACCTTCTGTTGTGGAGCCATGACGAAGTCTAATAGTTTAATGAGTTTGGCCGACGATCTAGGGTTTTGATCCCTCTGTTGCTGTTGTTGACCACAGCGAACCACCATGGCCATCCTCCGTCTTGTTTATTCTTGTCACCGGAGAGATGAGCCTTAGTTCGAAACCCTAGATCTAGAAATTGTTGTCAACATCTCTTTGTAACCCTAGCCGCCGCAACCAACAACGACTCACCTTTCACCGCCACGATTAGTTTAGTCGGTCTGGATCCACCATCATTGTACTTTCTCGAAGATGAAACCTGAACATCCATGACTAGGGTTTGATAAAGATTTCGGGGTTATGGTTTCAGATGAAGATGAAACGATGCGGGTGGTGGTGTCATGGTGACAGGTTGCGTGTGATGGTGGTGGCTAGTTTATGTCTGTAAGTTTGTGTAGGTTGAAAGATTTTTTACTGGGGAGAGAGATGAAGGGGAAGGAGGGTGAGATGAGAGAGAGTCCTTTAAGTTTCACCAATCTAGCAGAAAAGACGGTTTTTACCCTCACATGCTATGCATGTGAGGCCATTTAACAAGGATTAATAACTAGGTTAGTGACAAAGGATGAAACACGTAACAAAAATAAACGTAAAGGATGTTTTTGGCAACTTTTAAACATTAAGGCTGGAACCAGCAAAATTGGTGAAACTTAAAGGACGTTTTGTGCAATTTACTCATGATTCTTTTGTAGAGGTGTTCACGATTGTGATGATGTTTAAATATGTATTTGGGACATTTGAAACATAAAGAGTTTTGATAAAGATGAACTTCATATGATTTTTTTTGAAAGAAAAAAAATCAAAATAGGATTACTGCTATACCACTAAAGTATTATCGTGTTACCAGTGGAACCAGCTGATCATATCCATCTCCACTAAGCAATGAGCTCCATATTAGTTGCCTATATAGCTCAATGGTCGCAAACGACCCTCCCCCTCTTCACTCCTCTGCTCTCACAAAATCAAGCTTAGGCTAATAGTAGTTACCTTCGCTCTCCCCACTCTCTTTCACATCCAATTGCATTTGTATGGAACTAAAATTTATAGTGAAAATACTTAGAACATTAAAAAGCAATACAGAGTATATGAGAAGAGAAAGCAAGGTGGGATGTGGAGGAGAAAGATGTGACTAGAAATTTGAGGGTTTCATAAACAAATCAGACTCGTTAACACCTGCTAGGTTTAAAGGTTTATACAATTTTTTGTATTTAAATTTTAGCGAGGCGAGGTGGTTACTTAAAAATTATTAAAATTTGAATTAGTATATCACAATGTGATACTTCGACTTTTAGCTTCCTCTTTATCTATTCATGCTTTATAAGGCCATCCGTAATGGTTAATGCTCCATAAGGAGCATTTTTTGCTACATCATCATAAAACCTCTTCAAAAGTTTGTAATGGTTAGTGCCCTCTTAATGTTATTTTATTCATTACTCTCCTTTTTTTTTCTCCTCATTGGACATTATTCTAGAAATGTCCCAACATCTTCAAGCCCCTATAATGCCCATTACCCATGGTCTTAAGGAAAATGCTTTTCATTACCATCTAACTTTTTTTATTTTAAGTTACAAATTAAAAATTCCTATTCTTCAATCATTTCCAGTAGGTAATCTTGGTTAATAATTAATATGTAAATTCAAGTTTGTTTACCAAGAATATGAGACATGGATTAAAAATAATTGAAAGATACTGATTAGAAAAGAAGAAAAAAACCATAATTTTGAGATAAAGTTAATGGTTTTTTTAATTATTATTAACTCATAACTCACCATGTATTACTCGTATCCGTAAAAATATAACTCACCATATACTACTCATATTCGCAAAAACAAAACAAAGAAGTATAACTGAAGAAACAAGTCGACTGAAACATAACAACATATAAGTGTGTACTAGACATCAGACAAGAAGATCGTTTAAGCTAGAGGTGCACAAACCGGTTTTTTTCTCTAACCGGTTCGGTTAACCTAACGACCGGTTATTTTCTCATTTTTTGCTTTAGCGGTTTATTACTTTGAATGGTTCCTTTATTCACTTTGACAGAACCAGGAACCTTTTCGGTTAATTAACCGATTATTTTCAATCCCTAACCGTTTTTAACCGATTATGACTAAAAAAAGATCCCTAACCGGTTTATGATTAAAAATAAACACTTGTGCACCTCTAATTTAAGCCCAAATAAAAATTTAGCAAGGCCCATACAACCATTATATCTCATAATCATCTTCCTCACCAAACCCTAACCCTAACAACAAAAATGAAGTACAACCAACGAGTCACAAGCTCCCGCCGTAAATGCCGGAAAGCCCACTTCACAGCTCCGTCGAGCGTCCGGCGTGTGCTAATGAGCGCACCACTCTCCAAACCTCGCAGCAATCACGCTCGATCCACCCGTGAGAAAGCGATGATCAGTGTAAGCTCGATCATCACTTTTTAGGCCACCTAGTCAGTATCTTTTTATTTTCTCACTTAATCTGTGAAATGTAGATATTGCAACCTTTGCAGCCATTGGAAATGTAAATCGTTTGGGTCATTGACATCTTATCAAACTGATCATTGACAGTTAAACAATATTAAATCACAAATTAACAGTATAGGCTCGAAATTGGTGATCACTCCGTTGCTCCCTTCTGCATTAATGACATCATATAACTTTTTATCAACAACAATTAAATGAGAAGAAATGATCAATATAGTGAGGAGAAATGGTCATTTCCGTTGCTCCCCTGTGCTTCCCGCGACTACCAAAAAAAGTGTAAGAAAATCAATAAAATTTACTTAAATGAAAACACTATAGTATTACTTCCTATCATAAATTGGTTGGCATATGGCTGGTAATAAAAAATAAATAACTTTGCTATGAAAACTCTAGTTCAAGAAAGAAGACTTATAGAACAACAGTTACATACAAAGAAAACTGTGTTTTAGGTTAACGTCGTTATCTGGCTAAAATAACAATACATCCATGGGCGTAGCATAGTGTGGGCCCGGGGGTGGGCAACTTTTGTGTTACATAATCCACTATTGTTTTATGCCAAGTATTTGCTAAATAACAAAGGGTAGTCCTTGTAAGGAAGTACCACCATATCCTATTGAAACCGATAAACAATTAATTTATTTTTGGAACAAAAAAAATAGCTTAAAAGTCGAAAACAAAGAAATGATTTGTTAGTGTTTTAGCAATAATTACCTTTGATCCTAAACCACTAAAATCATTCACAGACGAAAATATTAGGTAGTGTTTGGTATAAAGGAATAAAAGGTGGAATGGAATGGATTGAATGAAAAGAAACATGTTTGGTTATAATATAGTAATGGAATGAAGCATTCCAAAAGAATGTAACTCCTTCCAAATATAACAATTTCATTCCTTGGTATGAGGGTGTCTTTTTCCATTCCTTTAAGGAATGAAAAAAGAATATTAGGTAGTGTTTGGTATAAAAGAATAAAAGGTGAAATGGAATGGATCATTCTGATTGATTGAAAAGAAGCATGTTTGGTTATAATGTGGGAATGGAATGGAGCCTTCCAAAGGAATGTAACTCCTTCTAAATATAACAATTTCCATTCCTTTGTATGAGGGTGTATTATTATATTATTATTAATTTTCATTCTAATATTCATATATATCAAAAAAATTATTATTAATTTTTTTACCATTTTATTATTATTATATATTATTATTGAGGCAATTATATTTTGTCGTTTTTAATACAACTGTGTTTCGTTACTTCGTCTTTTTTTGTTTATCAAATTGTATAAAATAATGATTTATTCTATTCACATATGAGAAACCAAACATCACAATTGAGTGGAATGATTCATTCCACTTCATTGTCCATCTATTATCCCGTCCATTCCATTCTCTCATCACTTTAATAAGGATATTATTCAATCCCATGTTCTAAGAAATATTACCAATCAAGACGTACTACAATCATGAATCATTTCCTTATCTTAAAAAGTTATAGAGTTAACTTCCTTTTTGCTCATTGTGGTTTGGTTATTTTAACGTTTTTGCCTCCAGTTATTTAAAAATTTGCCAAAAAACTCTTTGATGTTACCATTTTGTCGCAATTTTGTTCCCTGCCTTTAACTCCATTTTAACTCCGTACAAGAATACATGAAAATAAGTGTTTATGTGCATGGCCTGAATAAGCCCATAGGTTCCTGCTATTCGAATAAAAAGCGCAGCTATGCCTGAGATGCAGTCCTAAAGGCCCTGTTTTGTCTAACATGCACGAAAAATCTAACACGAACAATTAAACAACAAATGGGGTTTTCTTGTTCGTGTTCGTTAAGAAAATGAGCGCCTTCGTTTATGTCCGTTTGTTAATAGTATAAATGAATGATCACACACATAAACCATAAAAAAGAGAGTATCGAAACGTTCTAGGACCGGGCCTTGTGCACGTATATGGGAATATATATATATATATATATCCAGCAAAAGAGCATCAAGGGTGCATCAAAAAACAAACACTAGTTTTATATTTCTCAATTAAACACACTTCTTGTCCTACAATGATAAATACAGGGTGTTAATATAAACAATCGATAAATAAAGGTGTTAAGATAAAATTATCATACCATAGGAGTCAGACTCTCAAAGGTTCAATTAAGCAAAACAACAATACCTATTTGGCTTGGAAGCATCAAGTTATTACCACATAGTAAAAAATGGGTAGAGATAAGGATCGGAAGGCGTTGAACGGATCACTAGTGAGAAGAACAATAATATCCATATTGGACGGATCACTCGTGAGAAGGTTAACGGCCAGACGGTTAATGTCGGTGTTAATCCGTCGAAAATTGTTTATGAATTGATCGGTTTATTGCGGTTTGTTTTATGGTTTATGGATTTGATTTTGGTTAATTGCTGGTGTGTAGTGTTTGTTATTGATGTTATTAGATAGGTTAAAAACAATGCTAGATTACAATTGCTTTTTGATCTATAAATGTTAGTAGATCAGGTAGAGTTATCAAGGAAGATAATTGTTTGATTAATTTGTTTATGTATTGACGCGATTTGATTTCTTTGTTATATTTCATCCCCCACAATCTCCCTATTTTTCACATATGTTATATTTCTATGTTAATTTGTGGTAACTAATATATTGGAATTGGTGGTCTTGGAATTTGAACGACTCTTGAAATCTATCTTTTTATTGACAACCTCATGTGTGTTGGTCATCTTGAAATGTACTTTTAACATCATCGTAAATAAAAACTTGTCAAGTTGCATCAAAACAAAAGGTAAACGGGCAACAAGCTGCACCGCCAATTAACACATTACAAAGCTCATTAAGGCCTAATAGCGTACTATTCATCACACGCATGCCTCTAACACCAAAGTAACGTGTTATAACCAAGTGTGACTTTGTGTGACATGTTATTTACCCATACCATATTTTCCGACAAAGTATCACAAACGGAAGACCAACGGAACCGACAGACTAATCCGTAGGTGAAAGCCTCCTGATTTATAGTGACGCTTCAAATCCAATGAGGTGCGGGCGGACCTAGTGTATAACAAGGGGCAACCCCCGCTACGGCTTGGCACTCCGGCGGTAGTGTAAAATTAGTGTAAATTTTGAAAAAATTTGACGCTTTTTCAATTTCGTTACCGTTTTTTTATAAAAGTTACCGTTTACCAGATTTTCTAGATCCGCCATGCAAAGTATACTAGACAATTTGCAAGATGATCACTACATTATTTCTAGAGAAGAAATGGTCAAAAACTGTGGTTGAAGACCAAGAAATAATACAAGTTGAATACATAAAATCTACCTTTAAACCATTATATATCTTTCACTTTTTGAATTATGAAACCAATCCTAAATTTTCAACTGTATTCTCTTTAGATTTATTGTTTAATTCTTGAAGATCTATTAAAATTATTCGATCAATAATCTTCAAACAAAAATAGCATATTTACGTAACTCTACATTTTAACAATCCACTCAAAATTATTCACATTTTGAGATTTCCGATCGGGGGCGTAAGTCACCGGGCCTAAAATTTCTATAAAACCGGGGGTCGAAAACATATATACTCAAAAGTTTCTATACGAAAACTACATACTCTCCACTACTAAGCGAAAAGTTCGGGGGTCGGCCGCCTCCTCCTGCACCTTAAAGCTTCGCCCATGCACATGACCAACTTTAGTTTTAGAGAATGTAGGGTTCACCACAACCCCTTTTTATAAAGTTTTGTTTCTATCTTAAAGAGGCTCATAAAATTTTGATGATTCTCATGAAAGTAATTGCATGATCAGGAAATTTATTTGGTATGCATGGGCACCAATTCTTGAAAAGAAAAAAAGTAATAAACAATCCCAATCGAACGGTGTGTATTAAATTGGTATCAATCAATCTAGTCACAAAAGCATACCTACTCACTTCAATTCCACTTATAAATTGTGTCACACTCCTTTGCTCAAACCACAAAACATTATCAGTCCAAAATGAAGAGATCCTATAACATATGTTGTGTGGTTGTTCTTTCTGCATTGATGTTCGTACTCATGGGCCAAGTCCCTGGTTCAGCGGCCGCGAATTGCAACTACATGGAGCTTGTGGTGTGTGCGGGTGCAGTCACATCTCCTCAAGCACCATCTAGCGATTGTTGCGCTAGGGTGAAGGAACAGAAGACTTGTTTTTGTGGATACCTACAAAACCCGACCCTTCGCCAGTATGTCATGCCTAAGGATGCACAACGAGTTGCTAGGGAGTGTGGCGTTGCCCTCCCCAAGTGTTAGAACATATAGTTATGTGTTTTGATCCGATAATCGTTATATATATATATATATATATATATATATATAGTATGAGGAACTGAATAAAGTGGCTTGTTTTGCTTCAATGCTTCATTACCATATGTAACAAATTATTATGAACCAATGAATACATGTTACGGATGATTACATGTGTATTTATCGATGAAAATATGCAGATGAAATATATGATTTATTAATTGTTGAATCTTACTTGAATGAACAGTGGATTTATGAACAGTTAAAGTTGATGTTAATTAATTACTTTAAAAAAAGGGTGTGTTTCCGTTTAAACACCTAGGGTTGCTTGTGGGGGCCAACATGAACCTTGTTCGGAATTGGAAGCCAGTGGTCATTCGGGGTAGAATAACGCTTCTCAAATCGGTCTTGAATTCTCTACCGGTGTATTATTTCTTGCCTTTTAAAGCGCTGGTTCAAGTGTTAGATTCGCTTGATAGAATAAGACGTGTCTTCTCTTGGAGCAGGTTGGAAGAAAAGACGAAAATAAATTGGGTTGCATGGGAATAACCTATGATAAAACACCCCTCCCCTAGTGGTGCGGGTTCTACTAATTATTGTAAAATTTTATTCTTCAGATTATAAATCGTTTTTGTTGATAAATTATAAGATTATAATCGTTTGATAAATTTATTAAAATAATTGAAATGTAAACAATCATCGATTACGTAAGTAGCCTTTTAGTCTTTCGTAATTTTTTTAATATTATAACATATTTAAGTAATTTATTTTGAATAAAAAACAACCTTCTCGTTATAAAAGTTTAATTTAAAAATTATAAACCCATTTACCCAATTACTTTTTTTACACTTTTAGTTCAATAACACTTTTAACAAGTAGTTCCTACCCACGTGTTGTAGCGGGGCACTAACCTTTCTTGCAAAGGATTAATCACTAATGGACCTGCTCGTTAAACTCAGTCTATAAGATTAGGAATGTATTTTATTTTTTTTTTGAAATGCAAAACCTTCACTAACTTAAGAGTAAATTACAAAAATCATCCTTTATACTAGATTGCAAAGTGTCATTTGTCTTCAAAAAATACAAAAAACGTACTTGATATTTGCAAACCCTTGCACGTTACATCCTTTGCCCATAACTCAGTTAGATTTAACGGTTAAATCAGAAGAGATTGGTAATATTTATTTAAAATCTATTTAATAAATAAAACCAAAAAAAGAGTTTTGAATTATTAAAAATGTATAAACAGGTAAATAAATCACCCTCATCTCCCTCTCTCTTTCTCTCTCTCTTTTCTCTTTCTCTTTCTTAACACTCTTTCTCTCTCTCGTTCCTGTTTTCATCACCACGACCACCTCCATAAACCACCCTCACCACCACCATAAACCACAATCCCTTTCTCACTCATCTCTTATAACCGCCATCCGGCCACCGCCACCCTAGAACCACCAGATCAGAGGTTGGAGAGGTGATTTTAATGGTTCAACATAAAACTCACATTCCAGAATTGTTTAGAGAGAGAAACCTGGAGATAAGAGAGAGCAAAAGCAAAGAGATGAGTGAATCGAAGGTTTGTGTGGGAGATTGAGATATGGATCGACGACGGTTATATCTCTCTGACCGATCTGGAACGGCGGCGGTTTAGGGTTTCCACGGTGGATGGCTTAGGCGTCGTTAGGATGATTGAATAGGAGGTTTGTGTGGAAGATTGAGATATGGGTCTTCAGATATGGCTCAAGCGGCCACCATCTTCAACGCCTGAATGTACAACATCGAATTTGAGATATTGTTCTTCAGATTTGTGCGGGAGATTGTGGGGTTTGACTTTTTTATGGGGTTTCCATTTGTTGGCGATTGGGGTGATTAAATCAGAGGTTTTTGGATTGTGGGCGGTTTGGGTTTGTGATAGGTTGAATTATGTGACGAATTCTTTGGTTGTGGAGGGTAATGGGTGGTTAGCGGCGGAGGTGTGTGTTGTTACTAATGGTGGTTGTAACGGTGGTTAGGTGGTGGTAATTGGCTGGGCTGGTGGTGGTTGAGTGATGGTGGTTGGGTGGTTGTAGTGGTGATGGTGGGGTAGGTGGGAGGGGGTGGTGGTGGGTAGTTAGAGTGAGAAAGAATGTAGAGATAGAGAGAGAATGTATGTGTGTGTTTGTATATATATAACTATATAAACAAAATTATTTTATTTATTATTTTTTATTAGACAAAATTGTTTTATTTCTTATTTTTTTATAATTGTTTATTTTAGAAATTAGAGTAAAATGATCAAAAATATCCTTATATGGGTCCAGTAGGTCAATTTAACCATAAATTAAGGTTGAAAGACATAACCTGCAAGGGTTTACAAACATCGAGTACATTTTTAGTATCTTTTAAAGACAAATGACACACTTTGCAATCTAGTATCAACATAAAGGACGATTTTTTAAATTTACTCTTAATTTAATGAAGAGAGCGGCCAACCGAGAGCTAGGAAAACAGCAGTCCGCAGGACACCATAAAAACATACACCAGTTTACAACAGAGACTTCAACAACCAATTTACAATTTTTCAATAATGCTAAATTTGCACAAGTCCTAATCTATCCATCCATCTATTTTGACCGGAAGAAAGGATAGATTTTTATTTCTTCAACCACTGCTCTTATGCCCGGATGACTTCTTTAAAAAACCAACTTGTTCCTTGTTCCGCAAATGCACCAAAGGGTAGTTAAAAAATAACCTTAAGCAAATTCGATTGTGCCTTTTTACGACGGCTGACAAAACATAATTTGCAAAGTTGCAGCTGAGAAGTGGGTGGGATGTTGTTTCTTCCATCAAACCACAAAGAGGACATAGATATGAGGGAATAGGAATACCTCTTTTGGTCAAACTGGGTTAGTTTTAGTTAGATTAATTAAACTACAAGAAGCACTCACCTAGTTTGATAAGTTGCAACTTGTGTAGGACTGCATGTTAGACTTGTTTGATGATCAAACTTGGTTCTTATGAGTTGATTGGGATGCATGGAATAATTTGTCATGATCAAACTATGTGATATGTGATTGATACTCCAGAGTTCCCAAAAGGAAACTTTATTCACACTGCATGATGAAAACTTGAAGTTTAGACATTGCATGAACTCGTAGGAATGTTACTGTAGAATTTTCCGAATTTACTTTAGTCATAATCTGAATGTACTTATGCCAAATAGGGCTATTCTTACGTATAGGATCATCTACTGGATGTGTAGGTGATCCACAAAAAAATCATAATTTTTCATGAACCCTAAATATGTTTTTGCAAATTTTTAATGTTGACGTGTAAAGCTGAGTTTTTCGATCAGAAAATGGGTTCCATTACGAGGACTATAACTTGATCAAGTTTGAGAGTTAGGATATGAAATTTTTACAATCGGTACTCCTAAGAGCTGGTGAGACACTCTAATTGGCCTTGAGTCAATTGGAGGAACGTAGATTTTTTTTATAAATTTAATGGTAAAGTGTCACTAGAAAACGACGCTTTTAACCTTTCTGTAATGTAGGATTTTTTATGAATTTTCTATGAAAAAGTCGGACCTCAAGATATTCACATAAACTCAAATAGACTATTTGCACATCTCATAAAATATTCATAATATTTTGTATCGTTTACTATTTTAAATAAAATACACCAACTGACTCAAAAAATGAGGTGGATATGTGATTGCTGGAACTTTTTGTCAACACTAGAGTTTACATCTATTTGGTTATGCAAGGTGTCTTTATGATGTAAAACTAAAATAAATGTCATCAAACATGTTATGTGATGTGTACTATAGCTTTACTTGACTTCCATAAACACGAATTAACATGAAGTCACTTAATTAGTCACCAACGGGTTATCGGGTCAACTTGGTCTATGTGTGAGTCTTACTTAACCTATTTGAATGATGAGATTTTTGAATGCAAAGTCTTATGACCAAACACATTAAACGCACACTGCTAGAATATCGTAATGTAACAGGTTATCGTTAGCGGTTTTTTATTCAATTATCTTGGTTAGATATATCATACGCGCCCTAAGGTGAGTTCACTACTCTTTCATGTACGCTTTCCTGGTAGGAAACTAAAACGCTACGCTTTCCTAGAGGGAAACACTGTGTGACTTTTCTTTATATTGGTTATTCGTTTATATCACATGTTTGCTAAAGCTACACATATCAGGAAAGTCCTTACACACCGAACCGTAAATATGGGGTGGCGAGGTAATATTTGGTAGTACTACTCAGTTTGACAAACCCCACACTGTGCTAGGAACCGGGCGTGAAACATTGACCTAACTCAAGTACCACATTCGTGATAGACGTGGTGGAAGGTACCAAAACACAACATTCAGCTTCGGTTCAAAACGTTTAGAAAGTTGTAACAGGATAGCTTACCTAAGATGTAATTGGAATTTACTTTATCCTAAACTCTGTTTATTACAATTACATTTTCTGAACTCATCAACCCCTTGTTGACACTGTTAGCATACTTCTGCAGGTCGCTAGGTATTGCACACGATTAGGAACATTCATAGAGTTGCATCATGAAACCTTTAAACTTATATTTTTATACATTATTGCATTACTTTTTGTGTGCATTTGTTTTGCGCATTGGGTTAAACTTTACTTTTACTTTACGCTTCCGCATTTTACTTGAACATTCAAAGCATGTGTTTTCTCATTTAATTGAGCAACGACATTTTTCTAAAACATAATTTAGAGGTCGTTCAACGTAACTAATGGCAATGATCCTGGTTTGTCACGCGCCTCGTAGTAAAACCTACATGTGGAAATTGAGGGTGTGACACCTACACTGATATAAGACTCGTTGTCTGTTACGCCGTTGCGCTCACATGACCCTACCAATAAATGTTAGCAACAAATGCTAGCCATTAATCAAAATCATTAAAATAACCTTAAATAAAACATTATTCCAGTATACCATCAATAAGTAAACACAATAACTATCAATCATTTTAGTAAGTATAATCATTTAAGGTAGCATGCACATCTGCTCGAAATAATCAAAATTGTAAAAGTGGGCATTTCGAACTCACTTGCTATCCAATGCTTAAACAATACCAACTAACGAACTTTCCGGGCTTTGACACTGTCAACCGACTTGTTTAAAGGTTCTCAAGAGAAACGAGCCAACTATTGCATAACACAAAATTTCTTTCTCGCGAAACATAGGTTGCTCACTTGCTCATGAAAAATAACGGCAACATAGATTGCTTATAAACAGTAGCATGCAACATAGTTGTTCATTAAAGGTAACACACAACGTAGGTTATTCCTGATTAGTGAAGCATAACGTAGGTTGCTCCAGAATAGTGAAGTGCAACGTAGGTTGTTCATAAACAATGAAAAGTAACGTAGTCTGCACTTGAACAATGAAGTGAAATGTAGGTTGCTTTTGAATAATGAAGCACAACCTCAGTTAGTAACCTTAGAACTTACCCATGACGGCCACAACCTTTTCTTGCTTGTTTTCCATGTCAAGTATTCAACTTTATTACTGGAAATGCATTGTAATTATCATATAACACTATTTTAAGCATTAACCATCCAAAACATGTAACTTTTCACGTAAAACTACCATATTGGTGAGATCTCCTCCACCCGAGTTTGATCAAGTCGAAACCAAGTCAAAGATGGCTTCTTTATCACCCATACTTTATATCAACACTAAAGCAAGGATCCCTTATCGTCCTCCTTTAATCCCCACGCAAAACCCCGCGAGAAACAAGCTTGAAACCGACTTTATCTCTCTAAACTTTCTGCCATGTCCATGTTTTCATTTCAGGATTTTAAATGATGTAATTACTATCATCATGTCCTTTGTGGGCTTTCTTTTTCTTTCCTTTTTGGGCCCTTAAACCCATAAATCCATAATTACATTTTAAATAAAAAAGAAGTCCATGATCAACTTAGTGATTTAGTAAGTCCATCGATCACTTTAATATAATAATTGTATTCGTCTAATCTATTGAATATAAAATTTGGGATGTTACATCCAGACATTCATTAAATAGTTAATTACGGTTTTCTTACTTTTGGTTTGACGAAAATTTAAGTCATTTTGTTGGCTTTGTATCATTACATGGTGTTTGTTAAATAAAAGGGCATGTAAGTCACTCTAAACTTAAGAGACTATTTATAAACCCCCCCCCCCCCCCTCTTCCCGGGCAACATAACCCTCACCTTTGTTGACCAAATCGCTAGCTACGAATAACCCATCCTCTGTCCTCCACGGTCTGTCACGTCTCCCCAAAAAGAAAGAAGCATAAACAATATTAGACAATTTTAATGTTTTTATATCCAATTGGTTTACTCCATTCTAGTGACTAGTGAGGTATTCTGGATAGATAAGAACCAAAATTGGTCTCACCTCACATCAATAGAGCCTTTTGAGGGTTAGATTTAAAAACGGGACTACAACCCTTTTACCTCCATTATCAAACTTGACATAAACCCCTTTGCCATGAATTCCATTGCCGAAATTCTACACAACCTACACACCTAAATCATACACCAAGAATTCAAGAAACAATTGTCTAATGCACCTAATGCCACACTACACTTTGTACTCCCCCATCACATATTGCTTCTTCAATTTATATTTACCTTTTATGTTAAGCGCCTATATTATGTGCGGTTGAAGCATATAAGGTAAAATCACAATTATACTCTTACATCTAAAACATGAAACAAACAGAGCTAATCTCAGGGTCTAAAACAACAAAAAATAGAACCCTAAATACCAAAATCATGAAAAAATATTTAGAGATTGAAACTGAATTTTCCACAAAAAAAAAACACAGAAACAAAAACCTTTATTTGAAAGAAATGTTCATTATGTACATAAGTTTATTTTGTGACTGCTTAGGATGATATGAAATGCACTTAATTATTCAATAGTAAATTACGAAAATAATTTAATTATAACTCAAAAATCGTAACGATAAAAGTAAAACCGTATAAATTGATATGAAAAACATGTGATTTGAGCTTGGCCGGCGAGTCTACGTAGCCGCCAAGTCTTCAACCTCATTTATATTCACAACACATGGCAACTTTTCAAACTCCACTATTGTTTTTCTTTGAGCATACTCCAAGCTTCACTTATTTCTATCCAAAACACAAGAGGTTGCAGAGTAAACTTTTTTAATGCTACCTTTGTGTAATAAAATATTTCACTCAATATATATATATTTTATATAAACTTTAGAATGTATGAATCCAGTTCTTTACATTGATCACTTTTATCACATCATAAATATTTGTATTTTCATCACATAATCAATCTCTCTAATAAATAACCCTAATAACCAAGTATTTGTAACTTTTACTTTAAATAAGTATATTAGAGTGTTATGTAAGAGCATTTATATTTGATCCTCTAGATAGAGTGTGTGTAAATGGCTATGAGACGAGAAGGAGAGAAAAATAGTTATTGTTTATCAGTAAATTTGAAGAAAACATATGGAAAAGAGTGGAAAAGAAAAAAATATAATGATAAAAGTAGAAAAAAATATTATTTAATTGAAAAGAAAGAAAAAGATTAGTAATCTTTTAATATAATTATAGAACATGACAATAGTGAATCAATTCTAAATGCTCTAAGACTTACCTAACTCTCTTCCAAACTTCTAATTCTTAAGCATTACATGTTATATTATATTTGTTAAGCATCATATATACTGCAAAAATGAAACGATGAATAATAACTAATCAAGTAGACTTGTGTACGTGTTAATTTTTTTTCAAGTTACATACAAATGTTGGATCCATCACTTGTGGTCTAGTGGTTGATAAGACTTCAAATATTCTTTTTGAGACTCAGGTTCAATTCCTACTAGTGCCAGATTTGGTGAATAAAGACAATGAAGGCTACTTCTTCCAGACCCTAGGTCAAGAATTCGAGCCTGAGCCACCCGGGTTTTAGTCCACCGCGCGTTGCGCCAGAGAGATTCCCTCTTGTGGCGGCACAAGCCCCTGTCCTTTGCAGTGGGTGATATTGTATCCCGGGGAACGCTGTTATCCAAACTCTGACGCCAGCGTGGGACCGGTTAAGACAACATAGTCTAGCGAGAGTAGAGTTAGGACCCTCTGTTTAGAAGGGTGTGAGTTCTCTTTCAAAACAAGTTAAAGATTCTCACCGTTCAAAAAAAAGACACATACAAATATAGTATACGATTTTTCACGTATCAATTTAAAATGGATTATGTAAAAATATATCCCTAAATTTGTCTTAGTCATTTGAATTGAGTTTAGGATCGTTAAAACTTCAGCCTTTACCATATACAAATAAATGTTCTCCATAAAAGAATTAGCAATTTTTTCAAATATTTTGATGTGTCGAAAAAATTATATAGTTATACATTGTTACTACATATACATATTCGAATATTAGTTAGTAATAATTTCTATAAAAAAACAAAAACATTATTCTTACTTCTAAAACGACAGTTACAAAACGCCAGAATCCATGTTTCACAGTACTAAAAACAAACGTACAAACAAAACAGCACGACGTACAAGACACTACATTACATTCATCTCATTTGGACTACTCATCTAGAATTCTTAGATGCTGGGACCCACGAAAATAACCCGTTGAAAACCGTCTTCACTGCCACGTGTCACAATATCCCCAACCTACCTCTGTCACCCCCGTCACTTTAACCTAGCCGTCCGTCACCCCCAGTCACATTTCCAATTATTTAACCCTAATCCGTTCAACCACTCTCACCTCACTCTGTACTTTTACCCATCGGAAAACTTCAAATTCATCGCCGGAAAACCTAAATCGGCGTTTTTCAGTTATCGGAAAACCTAATTTGATGTCATATTTTTCCAATTGTTGACTCAATCGAACAATTTCGCTACAAAATTCCGATTTTTTTTAGCTTAATTTGATCGGAATAAGATCATCAATGGCGACACTTCAAAAATTCAAACTATTAGCGACGCAATGCGCCGTCGCCGGAAGTCCGACGCGTAGTCCGTCAACGAGTCCGGTGATTCACCTCCGGCGACGGAAAACCTTACGGATGCTGTTAACTCGCAGCGGCGGTGAAAGTGGACGGAGACAGCCGGCGCGTGACGAATTTAATGATCGGAGAGCGCGTGACATTGACTCGTCGGAGAATCGAAAAAATGGTGGTGTGAGGCAGAAGTTGAAGGATTTGCTTGTGGCTTCGGCGTCACCGCCGGCGGCGCGTGGATTGCTTGAAGACGGTGGTGATGGTGGAGGTGAGATGAAGCGGTGGAGTGGTGGTGGCGGTTTGGTTGCACGGCGTGGTGGGAGACCGGTGTTGTCAGGGACGTTACGGCAGCGGTTATTGAGACGGGCGTGGAGGCCGGTGCTTGTGGCGATTCCCGAGTAAATGATTTGTTTGTTTGGGGAATTTAGAGATAGTTTCCAGTAATCATGATGATGTTGGATATATGATTCACCACCAAATTTCTTAAATGTTTGTTTTGTAACGTTTTATTAACAATTATATTAATTAATTTTATCAACTTGATGGTACGGATATGAATGGATGGATGTGTAAATATGATTTTACGTATGGGTGTTCAAGATAGGATTATCTGATTTTAAGATATTTGAAAACTGGATATTTGAAAATTTCAAATAGTTAATATTAATATCCGAATTCGTATTTGATATCCGAAATTATAAAAAAAATCAAAAAATCCTTATTGTCCATAAATTAAAACTAAACCTCTATTCGATTTTCCAAATTTCCAACATTGAAAACAAAAAAAATCATAAATTAACATCTGAATCCGATTATTTACTATTTTTATTGTATTTTAAACAAAATATAATGCTCGTATACATATATATATTTAAAAAAAATATATGATTTTTCGGATATCGGATAATCGGATTATCTGAAATTTTTGAAACTAACATCCAAATCCAAAAATTCGGGTTATCCGATTTTCGATATTTCGGATACGGATTTTCAGATATTTCGGATTCGTTTCGGATCCGAATTTTTTTGAACGCCCCTAATTTTAGGCTTGTGAAAATAAGATGAACCTTTATAAATCCAAGTTCATATTTTGATTTCAGGTTGTGTGTAGCCGGTCAAAAGAAGCTTTCGAGCTTGATACATTACTATGAAGTATGATAATTCTACTATGTTTAAGTTTAGGCTATTTTTATTATTTCAGTCCAAAAATAAAATCTTTGTATCTGAGTACCTGAGGTTTCATTTTTGTTGCAATTTTCATCCAATTTGTGAACTAGATTAGAATTTTATGTTAAGTTCTCACTTTTTGTCGTTTTCCTCATTAGTTAAAATATATTATGACATAAAATGACGATTATACCCTTCATTTAAATGAGGAAAACGATAAACAAGGGGAAATTTAACACAAAATTATAACCTAGTTTACCAATTGGATGAAAATGACAACAAAATAAAACCTAGGAATCCGAATACAAAAGGTTTTATTTTTGGACTTAAGTGACGAAAGTAACCTAAACTCAGAGACCATTTTAGCATTTCACTCATTACAATTAGATAAAAGATTGCACCATAATGGTAAAAGCATACTAAACAGGTAAGAATCGAAACCTTAATTCCGTGTGAAACATTGTATTTTAATCTCAATCATTACGAATCAAGGGCAAATGTATAAATTGAATTCAATTCAACTAATACGAAAATGAGTCCTCAACTCTACAACACACGTTTGAATTGAGCACTTAAAATACAGTATTCTTATAAATGTAGATTTTGGTGTGGAGTAAATTGCCAGATTCGTCTCCAAGGTTTAATCAAATTTGCCAGATTCATCCAAAAAAACTTTTTTTTCTCATCTGGACCACTAGGGTTTTAAAATCCTTGCGAAATCCATCCATTTTAATAACACAATTAAAAACTAACTTAGAGGTATTTTGTGTATATGTATTTTTTTTACTTCATTTGTTTTGCCACCATCCATCATCACTTTTATCTAGTCCACCAGCACAGTAAATACGTATCTTCTTTTTGAGATAACAATGAACACCGGCCGTCAACAACAGACACCTCAGTTTTTCTTCTTCCCGGTTAGACACAACCAAAACGAACACAAATTTCAGTAGTAATCACCTAATTAAACCTCAGATCTCATCCTCTCGAGTTAACCAAAACAGATCTGAACCGTAGAGCTTGCTGGAGTGAAACTTCACTAACAAGGAACAATTTTCGCTAATCGGAAGATCTCAAAAATTCGCTAAAGAAACGGGGTAGAACTTCGCTATCCTTGGATCTGAATCTCCCTCTGGAGAATTACTCTCCTTAACTCACACCTACTAACTGTGTGTTTTGTTGCAGGTTTGTTGAAGGTTGCAACGATTCTATGAAATTTTGTTGACTTTAGCACTAATTTTGAATATTAAAATTGTGGTTGGATACGATATTTTGTGGATTTTGAACTCAGTGAAACTTCATGTTCAGATTTGTTAAGTAAATAAAAACTTAAAAAGATTGAAGATAATACATACATATATAATATATATATATAAATGACAAAAGTATCCATTAGTTAACCTTAATTTTTGACAATGTTTGTAAAATTGATGGATCTGGCAAGTATTTTGAAACCTCAGTGGTCTATGTGAGAAAAGTTTTTTGGATAGATCTGGCAAATTTGACTAAACCTCAGGGACGTATTTAGCAGTTTAGTCTTTTGGTGTGTATTGAGAAAAGCGTTAGAAATAAATACTCTAAATTGATTAATAAGTTTTAACACACATTTTCAGTATGTAGAGAACAAGTTAAACAATCTTATGATCAAATTCATCATCATGTGTTCAATTCAACTCTAATTACCCAAAGACATCTATTGATGTATATTTTGTCATGCCCCACAGTGGTTTAGGATATATTGTCTAATTTTGCCCAATTTAATCACGATCTATCTAGTAAATGCTTGAAATAAAATAAATTCGACGCCTTCAAAATTTATAAGTAAAAAGTACGAATATGTTTTTCTTCCTTGAAGGACCTAGAGGAAGTTCACATTTATCGTGTGACTAAGTTTGCTATCATCCAAGTCCCTAATACTATTTATTTATTCAATAATACAACACATGAGGTGGATGGCTTTTTTACTTTTTATCCAATAATTCAAACAAAAAAAATATCTTGATATATCAGTTATTATGAAAATTTTGGGTGTTACCCGTAGATTATCTTTCCCCTCTTAGTTACCTTCTATCCTACACCTAATTGTGTTTAGGGTTCGCAATCAAATCCGAATCCGTTAGGTAAATTCAAAACCTGACACATTTGGACGAGTTTAGGGTCGATTAATCGGGTTTAGGACGGGCTTGGGAATAGTTTTTATTTTTTTACGGGTTTAGGAGTTAGTGATATACCCGTTTACCCGACCCAATTACCCTATAAAGTGTACACGTTTACCTGATTGTATACCTGATATAATTTCTTTTATACTATTAAATAAGTATATATATGATACATCCATTTTTTACACATACAGTATTCTATTATGTATACATTGTAGTTATTTGATATATATTTTTATAGTGACAATACAAAATATAACAGGTTAGTGTTACTTGATGGGTTTTGGGTTGAGTATACCGAACGGGTAAGCTTTTTAAATTAACGGGTTTACCCAAAACCCGCGGGTATACCCGACACCCGATGGGTATTTATCCGCTAGAAACCCGACGGGTTTTGAGGGGGTTTCAGACAACCTTATCTAACCAGGGTTGCGGTTGGAACTACCTAAACCCGATCCCAAACCTGACAGATTGTCATCCCTAATTGTGTGAACTAAAACATAATACACTTTTCACTATTAGTGGACGCACGTTGTTGTCACATGCCACACTATCGATGGGATGAAAGCTAATAACACATAAACAAGGTTATCCGATAATCAGGGATGGATCAACTACAAAAAAATAAGTTGAATCGGGCAAAATGATTATATCCTTTATAACTGTATTTCAAAATAGGTCCTTTATAACTATATTATTCGAGTCTTTGACGCAAGTAAATTAGCGGTGGATTGACTATAAAATTTAGTAAGTTACTGACCATGTCCTTTATAACTATATTTCAAATTATGTCATTACGGTACCTTAAAGTTAATTAAAAAGTTAACATCAGTTAGCTTAAAGGACAAATGACGTGCACAATTTAACCATAAAGGACATTTTACGTCTTTTTTAATAGAAATGACAAATAGTGCAATATATAAATAAAGGATAATTTGTGTAGTTTACTCTTTTTTAGGAATGACTGTGTTCAATTAATATTTGATTCTTACTCTCCACACGTTGAGTAATTCAACTCTTAGTCTCTCGAACTTTTGGGTGGAAATGTGTGTTTTGTGTCATTTAGAAATCATTTACAAACAAATGTGTGATATCATATTATATTACCAGGTGTTAGGATACCAAACAAAAATAAGGAATTATAAAAAGGGCCCCAACTATTAATCTGTTTTAAGGTCTCTAAAAAGGTTAAATTGTATGTGTGGTTGTTACTATGCGAATAAGATCGATCAACTATGTACTGAATATGTAGTTGTAAGTGTGTTTTAACGTATGGAACACTCAAGTGTATGAGAGACGTCTGACTAAGTGCCAAATGATTGAACGTGTCAAACGTATGAGACATAGTTTAAGCATATCAAGCGAATGAGCCATACGAGTGAAGCTACCAATCGTATGGGTCATGGCCTATAAATATGGGAGTCATGCGTTTGAACTAGAAAAATTTTCATTTTAGAGAAATCACACTTGATGTCTTCCAAATCTTCAAGATGTAAACTCTTTCGATATTGAATAAAATCTATGATGACAACGTTATGCTACTGAAATTCGTACTAAATTAGTTAATTATCTTTCCTCAAAACTACCGTCTTGAACGTATTCAAACACTAATTGTTAGGTTTCACTATCCTAACACGCAATTTTAATTGGTATGAGAGCTACGGTACCGATCTAATGGTTCTATCAATCAACTAGATCACCTACGCTCTTGATCAGTGTTCAAATTTCATGTTTTGTGTTCAACACATTAACCTTGGTGCGAAACTGTTTTTGTCAAAATCGAAGGTTAAAACACGGATAAAAAGTCAAATTGAAGCTAATGATTTGTTTAGTTTTGATTTTCGAACCTTTCTAAGTGGTTTCATCATCTAATTCGAAGAATTAAATATTTTGGATAAAAAATTGTTTAATAGCAAGTTCAGTCGTATGAAAAAGTTGCAGTAACTTTTTTTCAGTCATATGAGACATCCAATTAAAAGATTCCGTCATATGAGCCATCCGGTTAAAAGATTCAAAAGTATGACCCATCCGGTTGAAAGAGCTATACGCTTAAAAATTGTCATTCGATTGAAAAGACAAGACACGATCACAATGGGAGGATGATTGTGAAAAAAATTAGAAACATGTTTTAAGGATCGTCCGCGTTCGGTTTTCAGCATCAGATACGGATTTTCGGGAACACATTGAATTAATCGGAGAGTGTTTTAGGATGATTAAAACATAGGGTATTTAAGATATTGAGGGTAGTCACAGATACCGGAGCAAGCATCAATCTTTGTGATGTGACTGTTATGGGCCAAAACGTTAAATATTCCACATTTGGGCTACAACGTCAAATTTTTCTACATTTGAAGCTGAAGTGTCAAATTTTCCGCTACAGTTAGGGTTTCAAGACACGTGAATTTACCAATAATGAGAAGGAATAAAAATTTAAGAAATTGATTAATTTCTTAGGAAATTCGGTATGCAACAGTATTCGGGTGGTTAGACAGTTCCAATGATGGTTTACATACGTTTCTGATCAAATATTGAAGTTGGATGAGCAAAACGTTTGTTAGAAAAACGGGATTTCAGGTTTTCGTGAGTAAAAACTTATTTGATGTTGATCAATGTAGTTTGCAAAGTTTTTAGCAAATGACGATTTGGTTTTGAAGATATGCGGATCGAGCAATGATGTTGTTGCGCCAAAGCGAACACGGATATGGTTAAATTTGAAATGGAGGAGCTATAGTGATGGTTTCAAGTTTGTTAATGTTCTTGAAGATTGCAGTATAGCCAACCAGAGGATCTTGTTAGGAACTGTGCAAATGAATTTTGATTTTGGTAGAGGTTTCGAGATAAAACCAAGACTTGTTGTAGATAGTTGAAAGATCGAGCCTTTATCAGTTGTCGGTCAGTAGAAATGATTGTATTAATTAACGTAAAACTAGCACTAAGAAAGGTGATGGTAGACAATCGAGCATGGTTTTTTTTCTGACTAATTTGATATGAGTAATTTAAGAGGGAAGTCTGAAACAGAAGTATCAAGGATTTGGTTTTTCTACAAAAACTCGGATCAAAATTTTTGTAAGCCCGAAGCATTAATTTAGGGGGAATCTGTTGATGCATGTGAGATGACATCAACAGATACGTGATTGAAGTTGCAACATATTCTCCACAACACTCTAAAAACAAAGTTCAAGATTCGAGGTCAATGATCGACAGTGATGTATTGCAAAATACATCTAGTTCCGTGTATAGTTTGTACATTTTTCGAGTCCAACTGTGTCGTTTTTTGTTAGATTTTATATATTATTGAGTCGGTTGTGAATTATAGGTCTTGGGAGAAGAAAAGAGTTGAAAACGAGCTAAATTGGATAAAACCGAGCCTCCGAATGCATTTCATGTGAACGCGAGTTAAAACGGAATGAAAATAGAGGAAATATGCCATGTCGCGTTGCGTGACAAGGGAAAGGAAGACGTCTCGCATGACACGAGAGGTGATTTTGACCCCGATGACTTTGGATTCCTCGCACGATGCGAGACTGGAGGTTAAGACCCCTCATGCGACGCGAGGGGCTTAAAATCGCAGAAACATTCGTTAGGGTTTAGGATCAGCATGTTATATTCAAGAAACCAAATCGTTATGAAAAAACTTAACTTAGACAAAAAATTAACAACCCTGAGGCGAATAAAGAGTAGCATTAGACGATTTTGGAGCATAGGAAGTGGAAAGTTGAAGTCTTGAAGCGCGTGGATCGAGAATTTCCCAATTTAAGCATTCGGTGTTCATGGTTTCTTCATTCCTTTAACTCTATCATGTTTGCTACTCTTGTTTTGAACTTTGTTTATTGTTTTAAGATCATGACTGTTGGCTAAAACCTTATACACTTCCTAGGTTGTGATGAATACTATGTTTTGATATGTTTCTTTCGGTTTATGGATTAAAATTGTGGCTTTAATATTAAAGTAAAGAACTTCGGTTTTAATGATTAAATGTTTATGCGCATTTAATCTTGTTTGAACTTCATCACATGTTTGACTTGTGTTTTTGTGGATGTATTTCATGTATGAATGCAAGTTAGGTCGTGGACTGTGTGTTAGCGATTAATTATGCATGATTTTCGTAGAAACTGTGATTAAGATTTTTAATAGGATTAAGTATTCTACCAATCTCAATAGTTGTGAGGTGAGAGGTTTTCTATTTGTCTTTAGTGTTAGATTGTTAGGTTAGATACTTTGTGAGAAGATCCCCTTAGTTTCCCATTCACTACTTGCTTAACGAGTCTAATCAGGAATCCTTAGTTATATGTGACTTTCGCGCTGTGAGGTAGATTGTCTAGAGGGTACTTTATTATTACAGTAGAAAGCCTGTGAGGGAATCCTCTAAATTGGTAGTTTGACAACTTTTAGGTTTCCATAGGTTTCTTCCCGAGAATGGTCGAGTGTCCTTTAGGTTATCCTTGATATGTAGTATTTTAAGATCCTGATTTCCACAATAGTTCCACAACCGATAGATAGTGTCAATCATGTGTAGGAGTTTGACCTAGGTAGTGTCTTCCCTTCATCTGATCAAGTTCTCAGTCTTAGTTGCGTATTAACTTTAGCTGATTTTAATTAATTTTAGTAGTATGTTAGAAACCCCCCCCCCCCCAAACAACAAAAATAAATTAGTCAAGTCAGTTTAGTTTATAGTAATCGAGTCTAGTAATCGTAATCAGTAGAGGCTCGTGGGTTCGATACTCGGACTTACTTAAACTTTACTACATTGATCGGTACACTTGCGGTTTTGTCGTCTAGGTTTTAGAGAGTCATAGTTTATAAAGTTAAAACTTAGAGTGTCTGGTTTATGGTTAAAATTAGTTAGTTTAATTATAGCGCTCAGAGCATATCAAACAACAACATCCAAGTGGGAATATGTTAATGCATATTCGTGTGGCGGTTACTTTATGAATAAGATAGATCGAGTCTGTACTGAGTATGTAGTTGTAAGTTTGTTTAAACCTATGGAACAGTCAAACATACGAGAGATACTCTGACTGAGTTCGAGGCGATTAAATGTGTCAAACATATGAGACATCCGTTTGAACATATCAAGCGAGCCATACGAGTTGATTTCTCCCAGAACTTTAAGATGTAAACTCTATCTGCATTGAATAAAATCTGTGATGACAACGTTATGCTATCGAATTCATACCAAATTAGTTATCTATCCTCAAATCTTATGTCTAGAACGTCTTCAAACACTAATCGTTAGGTTTCACTATCCTAACTCGTAACTTTACTGGGACTACGGATCACACCTTATTTAAAAATTAGCAATATATGGTAGTGACATGATTAAAAAAAGGTTAAAAAAAATAGCAATATATGGTAGTGATATGATTAAAAAAGGTTAAATCGTAAGAAGTGTAAGATCTCACCATAGAGGCACATGTGTCCAAGGAAGGACCCAAGTGAGAAGGGTAGATGCGTCCCAAGAGGAATAAAGAAAGGTGCACATGCTTCTCAAATGCCAATGAACATGTACATGCAAGTCACATGTCAATCCGTCCATGATTTTGAAACGCATGTGACTTTTTTATACGTTAATTTTTAAAGAAAAAAGAATTATACCCTAAAATCAAGCGCTCTTTGTCTTTTAATATGATTATAGCATTGCTAAACTTTTGAATTATTTTCTTTGACTACATAGGTGCGTAAAACACAATGCACAATAGACTAAAAACACAGTAGACAATAAACTAAAAACACTATTGATAGAAGACTAAAACAACATCGACAACAAACAAAAACATAGTAGACAACATACTAAAAATACCATGGACAACATATCAAAAATACATATGTGTAGAGTAAATAACAACGGATAGCATACTAAAAACACCATGGACAGAGTTAAAACATGTGCAGATTAAAGAACACAATGGACTTATTAATAACACACATGTGGAAACTAATAAGACAATGGACAAACAAAAAGTAGAATGAACTAAAAACCTAGTTAACACTTATTTTGTTTAATTTTTTTATAAAGCAATATCATACTCATATTAGAGATAAAAAACGCTCGTTAATATGTTGTATTTTTTTAGAAAAATAATAACGTATATAAAGGTTATGAATACTTAAAGATGATAGGGGAATATGTATATGTCATAAAAAGTCAACAAATGTAGGCTAATCGTTTTATATCATTCCCCTCCTTTTTAACGTGGCTTGCATGTGACTCCCTTCTCAAACTAATCTCAACCCTCTATATTCAAGATCAATGGACCGTATTTCTCCCTACCATTTTCACGATTTCTAGGTTGGTGTTGGCTCTGGGAGAGCCGGGTGGCGTCGGCCGAAGGGGAACACTGCCCCCCCTTCGGTTTCGGCGGGCTCCGGAGTCCTCCCCTTTTTCCCCGACTACATTCTCTCTCTCTCTCTTCCTCTCTCTTATGCAGGTTGGTTCGGTGAAGGGAAGGCATCACCCCCTTGATGGGATGGAGAGGAGGTGGTGTGTGGTGAAGGTGATGTAAAGGATGTTGGAGATGATTTGGAGGATGGGAGGTGATAGGTGAACTAGCAACCACACTCCACAACAGTAACCTTTTATTTTAACCTAACACTAAATATAATAGCATAATTTTTTTTGGGTGTTACACTTCTCCACTCTTTTTTACCCATTTGTACGTTATTTTAACCCATTGCTTACCTTTTTTTTCATAGGGTTGTGTGAGCTAAAACAAAACTTACTTTTCAAAGTAATTGAACGCTTGGTGTTGTCCCATCACTACCCTGCCTATGGTAAAAAAAAATTCACAAATATTACCATATTACCACATGTTAGATTCTAAAAAAAAATATGCGATCCATTTTTGGGCTCAGAAAAGATTGAACCAGTCCTGCCCATCGTAGACTTGTTTTAAAAATCACCGTATCTTATATCTATCGGGATAGTGTTTTTGCTCATCATTATGTAACACATAATTACTGATACCTTTTATATAGTTTTTATATACCCAAATATGTCGAGCCCATTATTCTTTAATTTCAATTTTAAGACTGCATTTTTATTCACATTTATTTTAAAACTTATGTTACTTAAATATGATGCAATGAAGCTACCAGATTTAAATTCAAATCAAGTGCTGAAGGAAGAGGAAATGAGCATGCGAGAAGGGACCAAGAGTGCTTCCATTTGGCCTGAAAAGGTTTTCATTATTTTACTTTATTAATCATCTTCATTATTTCCTTTTCATTTTTTGAAAAAAAAAGATGTATAACAATAAATATGATGCATAAAGTTTTAAATATTGCGAGATGGTCGTGATAGAGTGATAGTGAATATTTGATTCAACCCAGATTTTTATTAGTTGTTAATGATATAACAATCGTCTTAAAGTTACTTAAATATATAAGACCTTTCTAGAGTATTTGGAAATTTTTATTTTGCAAGCGTGATTAAAAAAATTTCTTTAAACAGAAATATAGAATCAGTCCATTTCAGTATATAACAATAATTTATTTTGCAAGCCGCAGATGCTTTACCACAATGGACCTTTGGGTACTGGGTTTCCTATGGAATGGTGGCAAGTCTGGTCGACAACGGCGTCTGCGTTCGCGAGCATAGTCGGCCTTTTGCCATTGAATTTACCTGGATGATGTAACTTTTATTGTTTGTTAAAAAGAACTACCATTTATTTTCCAAATACCTAGGTTACCTTCGAAGACCAGAGAACATCCTTAAAGTGAGTACTGTTGAAAACAATTTAATCAAACAGAAAATTAATTATTTTATTATTAATTATCGAGTTATTGGCCAAACCAGTTTATTCCAACTTGAACAAACTGATTGAAGAAAGGTAGAAGGAGACTGTCCTGTTATCGAACGAATTTAAATAACACGCAAAAACTAAAACCAACCTGGCGATTTAAGAAACCGAGATTCTTGAATTGCACGGATGATTCCTGTCCTTAAAGGATTTTACGCGCTCGTATTGCTGTGAGCTGCAACGTAAACTCCCAGGATTTAATGCAGAATTGATCTGGTATTCCAACAGCAATGGAAACCAAAAACGTAGAAGCTGGAGAGGAAACAGGAACACCAGAGAGGAGGGTTGCGAAAATTGTATATATGAATGGGTAGCAGGAGCCTTTATTTATAGGTTGGGATTTCAACAGAGAATGAGAAAAACCGGGAATGGGATAAACATTATCAACTAATTCGAATATAAACTCCTAGAGATATCTATCTCAAATACGAATTCCTAGACTAATCCCATACGAATTCGAACTGGTGGAGATAACCCCCACTGTTTCGAATTCATCTCTATCCCAATCTTAACTCAGCTCTATCTCGATCCACAGATCTAACACACCTGAACCGGACTCTAGCTAAAAATAAAAGCTCCTCAGCTCCTAGCGACGATGCGTACGTGCGAAGTGCAAAGTGCGCCTCAAACGCGCCTATTCGCGAGCTCGCGGCCCGGCTTGGCTCGGCGCGCGTGTGGGCTTGACCCACTTCTCAACCCATTTAACACTTTGAAGGCCCATAAGGGGTAATCCCTCATAAGGCACTCAACTTTCACCTCTCCCACCAATGTGGGATGGAGGAAACATACCAACTTGTATGTTCCCACCATTAATATTTCCAACAATCCCCCACCAAGTTGGAATGTTTCCTTTCACTTAGACAGATGATGTCACTAGGTGTCACGAAGATTAAACCCAGTTTATGTTGATAAACAAGAAGAGACAGATCCGATGGTGTCCTATGGAATTAAACCATTAAACCTGATAGCCCCCTTCGGTTTACCCCCACACATCACCGGCCGACTTTGCGTTCTCACTGAGCGCGAATATGGCCGTGCGCTATAAATCCTTTTCATGACCCTTTAGAAGACAAACCACTTATCTTCACTCAAGGCAGAACCACCCCTAGATCATATAGGCAAAGTTTTACATCATCCACGTTGCTTGGATGCCTCCAAAACTTTGTTAAGAGCATTAGCTCACCCTTGTTCTCGGCAACGACGTACTATCATACCTCACATAGATCTATCAAAAAATTGATAGTACCTTCTATCGTTAAGTGACTTCGTTTTTACCCATTAAACTTTAGAAATAGGAGCACTAAGTTCAAGTTGGGTTTCCATCACTAACGATTATGTTGTGGTTTTAGACCCATGTCTCTCGCGATATTCACTACCAAATCTCTCGTCAGAGGTTTAGTAAACGGATCAGCCAAGTTCTTACTCGTCTTGACATAGACAACCTTGATGGTACCACTTCAAGAATTTGTCTCACATAATTGTGTCGTAGACCTATGTGTCTTGACCTCCCATTATACACTGCGTTGTATACTTTAGATAGTGTGGCCTCACTATCACAATACATGGGAATATACGGCATTGGAACATCCCACAAACGGATGTCCATAAGTAGATCTCTAATCCACTCTGCTTCCTTACCAGCCGCAGCTAGTGCTATGAACTCAGCTTCCATAGTTGAGTGGGCAATACACGTCTGTTTCTTGCTCGCCCAAGAAATTGCTCCTCCTGCTTAGAGTGTAAATCCACCCACTTGTAGATTTTGAATCACTGGTGTGATCAATCCAGCTCGCATCAGAATAACCTTCGAGTATTCTGGAATTAGACGTGTATGTCAGTTCTAAGTTACTGGTCCTTTTCAGGTATCCAAGTACTCTACCCACTGCTTTCCAGTGTTCTGTCCCTGGATTGATAGTATACTGACTCAGTTTACTTACAGCAAAAGCAATATCAGGACGAGTGCAATGTGTTGCATACATCATACTTCCAATAGCACTCGCATACTCTAGTTGAGCCACTGCTCTCCCTGAGTTCACATTAAGTTTCACACTTGGATCAAATGGGGTATTAAACTCTTTAATGTTCAAGTGTTGAAACTTAGTCAGAATTTTCTCTATGTAATGAGATTGACTTAGAGAAATCTGACTTTCAGTTTTTTCACCTTGATCCCAAGAATGGTATCAACTTCTCCTAGATCTTTCATCTTAAAGTTCGAGGACATATATTTCTTAGTTTCAGAAATACCTTCAAGGTGAGTGCCAATGATCAACATATCATCAACATAGAGACAAATCACAACTGTATAATCGGGTTCGCATTTAGTATAGATACACCTATCAGCACTATTTTGTCAAAACCCGAAAGCAGTCACAGTGGTGTCAAACCTCTCATGCCACTTTTTAGGAGCTTGCTTCAAACCATAAAGAATTTAATAAGTCTACACACTTTGTTCTCTTGTCCAGGCATCACAAACCCTTCTGGTTGCTCCAAATAAATCTCCTCATTTAGATACCCATTTAGAAACGCAGTCTTTACATCCATTTGATGGATGTACAACCCTTTCAAAGCGGACACCGCAATTAGAGTTCTAACAGAGCTAATTCTAGCCACAGGTGCATAGGTTCAAAATAGTCGATCCCTTCTCTCTGCCTATACCCTTTAGCAACTAATCTTGCTTTATTGGCAGAGATGGATCCATTTGGACGATACTTCCTTTTGAAAATCCATTTGGATCCAATGGGTTTCTTTCCCTTGGGTAGATCAGCTAACTTCCAAGTTCCATTTCCCACAATGGAATCCATTTCATCATTGACTGATTCCTTCCACAAAGAGTATCTCTTGATGACATTGTTTCGCTGAAAGTTTTAGGATCATCATCCAAATTAACAGCGAAAATGACCTCTCTCGTCACTTTCTTTTGAGTTCCCTCAACCAGGTAAGAAAAGAAATCATCTCCATAACTTTTCTCTTTTCTAGCTGGTTCTTCAACTATTGGGGAAGGTTGAATTCGTTTTTCAGAAGTACTAGAAGATGTGGTGTAGTTTGAGTTTTCATCATCTCTAGGAAACTTGTTCTCAAAGAATTCCACATCTCTGGATTCTACAACTGTACCTGATTCGTCATCCAACAGCCGGTAAGACTTACTATGCGGAGACTATCCAATGAATACACTCTTGTAAGCTCGTTCTCCCAGTTTGAGTGTCTTTGGATCAGGTACGCGATAATAGGCAAGACACCCCCAAACCCTCAAATACTCTAGGTTTGGTTTTCTTCCTTTTCCACAACTCATATGGACTCGTAGGTATCACACGACTAGTGATCCTATTGTGAAGATAACATGCGGTTAACACAGCTTCCCCCCACATATTACGAGGTAGACCCGATTGATTTAACATACAGCTAGTCATCTCTACCAAGGTTCGGTTCTTCCTCTCAGCCAAACCATTTTGTTGGGGAGTATATGGTGCAGTTCTCTCATGTATGATGCCTTCCTCTTCGCAGAATGCATCAAATTTTCTGTTAAAGTATTCTCCGCCTCTGTCCGAGCAAAGAATTTTAATGCGTTTCTCCTTTTGTTTTTCAACCTCAGCCTTATATATTTTAAATACCTCAAAAGCTTCGTCTTTTGAATGCAATAAATAAACATATAAGTATCGACTGAAGTCATCGCAGAAAGTGATAAAGTATCTCTTACCCCCACGAGTAAGGACTCCATTCAGTTCACAAATATCTGAATGAATTAGTTCTAGTAGTGATGCATTACGTTTATGGACACTTGGAAAAAGTTTCTTTGTGAATTTTGATTTCACACAAGTTTCGCATTTTTCAAATTCTTTATCTTTTAATTTTAATAAACCTTTAGTTTGCATTTTCTCAATGTTTTTAATATTTGTATGAACTAAACGTTTAGGCCATAAAGAAATTGAACAAGCGATATAATCAGAAGACATAATTTCATTCAAATCAAAACCAATTGCGTTACATTGATAAAAACTATCACTACCACTATCACCACTATCACTATCACTTTCATTCCCAAACCCATCAATCACTGAAACCCCACCTTCATCCGAGTCTTCTTCTTCATCAATTCCATCTTCAGCTAGGTTAAGGCGATACATTCCACCCGTGTTCTTTGCTTGACCCACATA
This sequence comes from Scalesia atractyloides, assembly GCA_947069175.1. Taxonomy (NCBI): domain Eukaryota; kingdom Viridiplantae; phylum Streptophyta; class Magnoliopsida; order Asterales; family Asteraceae; genus Scalesia; species Scalesia atractyloides. Next base: position 21,851,714 of record CAMTDV010000024.1, read on the forward strand.
GATGTCATTTAAAGAAAACTTCACACAAAGATTCTTGATAACCAGCTTGTAACCATTGCGATCAAACTTATCAGCAGAAACAAGACCCTTGGTGATACCAGGAACATGCAACACATCCTGAAGGGTAACATTTGACCATCTCTAAAGTTTAGTCGCACCGTGCCTTTACCACAAACTTCTACACATCAGCACATACCACCACTGTTCCTTGAGGAACAGAATCATAAGTAAGAAACGAGCCACGATTCCCACAAACATGAACAGTGGCTCCCGAATCCAAGAACCATCCTCTACATGCCACAACACGTGTATATTGAGAAAGCATGTTAACGTCTCCAAGACCCACATTGGCCACTAGATTGATGACTTTCTCAATATCAACAACACTTGTAGAACCAACTATAAAACCAGATTTCCTTTGTGAGCACTCTCGTGCATAATGCCATGTTTCTCCACAAACATGACATTTACCCGATCTCTTTGGTTGATGGTTGGTCGTTTGATGTGACTTCTTGAATTCCTTTTTCTTTGGTGCTGTAAACTTTTTACTCTTTGATGCCCCCTTTCCCTTTTGCCCAGATCTTCCAACAATATGATTCACACTCGATCCAACTTTACCTCTTTTGTCCCTGTTGCACGTTTCCTCCTCAATTAGAAGATGCTTCAACAGTTCATCCAAAGAGTAGTCCTCAGATTTGTGTATCATTCTCTTTGATAAATCTTTCCAAGTAGAAGGAAGTTTTGCAATAATGACCCCTACTTGAAAAATTTCTGGCAGTGGAATAGAAAGCGCGGTCAACTTGTTAACAAGAACTTGGAGTTCATGCACTTGCTCCAGGATTGACTTGTCATCAACCATTTGAAAGTCTAAGTACTTGGAAATAAGGTATTTGTTAGTACATTCTTCATGAGCCTTGTACTTATCTTACAAAGCCTTCCACAATTCTCTAGCACTTGTTACCGGCGCGTATAAGTCATAGAGACGATCTGAAAGAGAATTCTTGATGTGGCCAAGGCAAAGATCTTCAGCTTCCTTACGGACAAGTCTTTGCTTAGCCAAATCTTGATTCGGGACCTCTCCAGCCTTAAGAGGAGCGTCATCAGGGATTGCGGGCAAGCTTGGATCAAGGATATAGTAGAGTTTCAGCACAACGAGCATGAACTTAACTTTGTCCGCCCAACGGGTATAGTTCTGGCCATCGAATCTATCCAACTTGACAAACTCTTGATTCATGAATCTCAGATTAGCTGTTGGTAGTTCACCGTCCATTAGTTCTGTTGATTAAACACAAAAATAAAATCATTTAAGATTGTTGAAAACAATTTAATCAAACAGAAAATTAATTATTTTATTATTAATTACCGAGTTATTGGCCAAACCAGTTTATTCCAACTTGAACAAACTGACTGGAGAAAGGTAGAAGGAGACTGTCCCGTTATCGGACGAATTTCAATAACACGCAAAAACTAAAACCAACCTGGCGATTTAAGAAACCAAGATTCTTGAACTGCACGGATGATTCCTGTCCTTAAAGGATTTTACGCGCTCATATTGCTGTGAGCTGCAGCGTAAACTCCCAGGATTTAATGCAGAACTGATCTGGTATTCCAACAACAATGGAAACCAGAAAACGCAGAAGCTCGAGAGGAAACAGGAACACCAGAGAGGAGGGTTGCGAAAATTGTATGTATGAATGGGTAGCAGGAGGCCTTTATTTATAGGTTGGGATTTCAATAGAGAATGAGAAAAACGGGGAACGGGATAAATATTATCAACTAATTCGAATATAAACTCCTAGAGATATCCATCTCAAATTCGAATTCCTAGACTAATCGCGCCTCAAACGCGCCCATTCGCGAGCTCGCGGCTCGCTCGGCTCGGCGCGCGGTGTGGGCTTGACCCACTTCTCAACCCATTTAACATTTTGGAGGCCCATAAGGGGTAATCCCTTATAAGGCACTCAACTTTCACCTCCCCCACCAATGTGGGATGGAGGAAACATACCAACTTGTATGTTCCGACCATTAATATTTCCAACAAGTACATTTTCATCATATATATATATACACATGTAAAGTAAAGATCCCGTACAAATACGGTTATTGTCCAAAACGTACGAATGACGTGGAAAAGTAAAAAAGGGCGGTGACATTTTCGTAATTATTCTATTGTAGAGTAATTATCAAAATTACTCTACAAGTGCATCAAACAACATAAAATTCAAAATTTATTTGTACGTTAATTGTATATATATTTGATCTTTTATCTACACATGTAAGCTTATTTTAAAGATATACCTATGCTCGTACCCATATCTATACCCATACTCATATCTGTCTAAGGTTCATCGAATTACTTTTCAAACGGCTAACATTTGGAGAATATATATATATATATGGTTAGGATCATGTGAGAAGCACTATTAAGAAACTTGAAAAGCATTCTGGACCACACGTTTTCCCAAAACTTTTGATAATACACACACACACACATATATATATATATAGTTTAAAATTGACTATATACATATGTGTATATTACGAAAAGCTTAGGGAAATGTATGGTTCAGAATGTTTCTCAAATTTCTCAAATAGGGTGGACTTCTCTTAGGATCCCCACCTTATATATGTCTGTATATATTATCATGATGTAATGATATTGTAAAAGTTACCGATATGATTTTGCCACGAAACATCTCAAGTGATAGCGTGTACTTCACTTTACAATAAACATGATTGTAAGTGTATATCGGATTGAATACTATACATTTTAGGATAAATCTAATAGGAAGGATACCTTAAACTAAACGATTAATGTTGTCTGCATACTTTATGGCCAAAACTCTTGTTTCCACGCTTTCTATGGCCAAAACACACCTCATGCAAGCTTTAAAACTGATTTGATTGAGCATCAAATATGCAATGTACTGATTTGTTAGTCAAGTTCATCTAAAGAGGTTCTAGTTTAAAACCTAAGTCACAACTAGGTTGGATTCTAATCTTATTCAGATTTGGTGCCTAGGTATCCTCCCCATCGAGCGAAGTTTCTTCACGACAACACAATCAACCTCTATGCTCGAAAAAGTTGTGAAGTCAATTTTCGATTGGTATTAATACGCCACTCGAATAAAGCAAGTGTGGTGACCTTAATGCCCATCATTTTAACACATCAAATTAGAACTGTTGGATGTAGTAGCCTTTTAGATGTACAAGAGATCACCAAAGAAAACATTTTACTACAATGATTTTCTAAGTTATCAATTCAAAAAACTTGGTATTGGCAGACAAAATAAAGATAAAAAAGTTCCTAGATCAATGTAAGCGTGTTTGGTTTAAGGATTTAAGGTGGGAATCAAATAAAACTGATAGCTATTGTTTGTTTTAAAAAGGACAGGTTTTGTGAAAACCTCAAATATAATATAACTAGCAGAATGATGGCAGGAGCGATACATCGCATTGCGATACTCTTTTTTTAGTTTCTTATTCATGTAATATTTATTGTAGCAATATTGTGATAGATATACATCAGAAGTGAAGTAATCGGGTAATCCATTTCATTGTCTTGTGCATGGTTCGGTCAGTTCGGTTATTATCCTCGACCGAAGACGAAACCAAAGTCGTCTGTTAGTCCATTTTATTAACCAATCGGTTTTCAGATAATCATTTCGGTTATTCAACTATATTGATGGTTTTTTGTTTGGTTCATTTAATTTCAGTTAATAGCAAAAACCAAACTTGGGCTAAAACTTTTGCTTAGAAATATATGAAAATTGAGGTATAAATACACGAAATGAAAATATAAATATATGAAATGCAAATATAAAATATAAAATATGACATATATATGAACAGGAGGTATAAAAGCTAGAACTATATGAACATATGAATGAATCAGTTCGGTTCAGCTAATTTTGGTTAAACAAGAGTAAAAAAAATTGAAAACCGGTTTTTTGTTAATTAGGTTTTCAGCTAATTCATTTTTTTGGTTGATTTCAGTTCGGTTTTGTATGTTTTTAGTTTGATTTAGGTTAACAATTTAGTTATTGCTCACCGATAACCGATTTTGGTTAATAACCAATAATAGCGTGCGATGCGGCGGGAAACACAAACATTGCCACGCGTGCATTGTTCAGTTGGTTAGACTATTATCCTCAACCGAAATCAAGGTCATCGATTAGTCTATTTTATTAACCAATATGTTTTCAGTAAATCGGGTTGGTTTATTCAGTTAGATTGACAGTTTTTGGTTTGATTCATTTAATTTCGGTTAATAGCCAAACTAAACCAGGGCTAAAACTTTTGATTAGATATACATGAAATTTAGGTATAAATACATGAAATAGATGTATAAGTACATGAAAGGGTGGTATAAATATGAAATACATGAACTGAAGGTATAAATGCTATATATATATATATATATATATATGAATAGTTCCGTTTAGTTAATTTTAGTAAAATGAGGGTAGAAAAAGGGTGGTATAATTTTTGGTTAATTTGGGTTTCGGTAAATCAGTTTTTGGTTGATTTCGGTTAATGATTCAGTTATTACTCACCTTAGACACTGTTAATCACATAATATATCAATTTTTAAAATTAAAAAAACTATAGTAACAGATACTCAAATTAAAGAGAATAGAATACTCGTTTATATGGTGTGATTTAAGAAAATATGAAGTACCAAAAAGTTATGACCATTTAAAACTCCGAGGGAGGGGGGGTTAGTTTTTGTAACGGGATAAAGTGTAAATATTAACTAATTATCTATAATTTTATTAAAGACGACGGATTAAAGTGTAATCTAGATGAGATGATTAAATTGACGGTATTTAATTACTTGACATTCTGTAGCTATTAAACATTATGTGATAATGACTAAGTATGTTGGGCTTTAATCACTTTTACAGTAAGGCATCATCTACTTGTACCTTTTAATCCACACGTCAATACTGACCAAGACAACTATCAAAGCGTCGACAAAAATGAGTAGGTCGTCACGGTACTTTTGGATTTTTTAGACATTATAGTTTATAAGATATAGCAAGAATACGTAAAAGAATTATAAGTTTGTTGTGGAGGGGGAAAAGTGTGACTAATTACCTATAATTATGTTAAAACTCAGGGATTTAAGTATAATAAGATAGAGGACTAAAATATAATTATTGTTTAAAAGACCAATTTACCTTTATTTTAGGGGTGTATTTATAAATTAGGAGAGAAAAAGTTATTATTTTTTTGGGTATCTTAAAATGTCCATCCCTTATGCATTATAGATTATATTATATCAAAATTAATATAATATATATTAAATTATATCACATTAGCTACAGTAAAGTTGTTTCTTTTTAATATTGGTCGTCGTCGTCGTCATCATCATCATCACAAACCTCGGTAGATCTCATCAATAGCAAGTTGAGATAGAGTTTGATGAGGGAAAGATCTAGACAACCTTACATCTACCCCGTAGTAATACAGAAGACTATTTCCAGTGAGACCCACGACTTGATAGTAGTTTTGCATCAAGCCTTAGACATAAAACACATAACACTCAGCAATCGGGACAAATGTGTCACACCCCGACCATAGCGGAAAAGGTGACCGGGGCATGATTGGGTTATCATCAAAGCTCATGACATTTATTATGCGTTTCATATTCATTTAATACAATTTAATGGAAAGTTACAATAAATATTACAACATGTTCTAACTATCAATCTAAGCTTCTTTATTCTCTTCTAAGGCATTTCCTATGTTTTCCTTGCTTCAACCTGTTCACCTGTATCATGTGTAAAAAGATTTTTGGATCAACATAAAGTTGGCGAGTGAATCCTATGGAAAACATTTGAACAAGTTTATTTAATTGATTATGAAATGAGTGCACAACCACACATGAGTAAAAATAGATGTAAACTTATTCAACAATCATTAGATATTAAATAAAGCACACATGAACAATAATGGATCATTTAGAGGCACGCGATGCTCAACTCGTCTCTCACGAGGGAACTGATGGGCCTAATGAATGAATTGCATAAACATGATAAGATGAAAGACATAACTATAAACAATATAAACTCAATGATACACACATGAACAATGATGAATTGGTTTTTAGGCACTCGTTGTTCAACTCGTCTCCCACGAGGAACTGATGGGCTTAATGAATGAATTTCATATAATTTGACAAAATGAAATAAGTAATCACAACAATATAAACAATCTAAGTTTAGGTCACGATATGGTATGGCACAAATTTAAATAAACGAGTTAATTATTTGAGACACATGACACACCCCAAAACGTGTAATTAAAAAAGGGAGTTGTAAGATTCACTCACAGTGGGTGCGTTCGGTTGATGATGTTGAATGCACGCGAAGTGGTTTTAACCACGAGTGAAATTAACCTAGATAAATATCATTATGGTTCGGTAAGTAAACGGATTTTATTAATCTATTTTAGTAGGATTGTCGGGTGTATTTTTGTGAGTTTAAGGCTATTTTCTAACCTTAAAAATGTTATTTTTAAGTATATTTAATTGATTTTTAATTAAAATAAATAAATAAAAATAATAAAAAAATTTGATTTTTTTGCTACAGTTGACCGTTGACTTTGACCTGTTCGAATCGTGTAATTGTGCGCTGAGTGAGGCTCGAACCCGAGACCTCCCGTACGCGTGCACGCAGCTCTACCAACTAAGCTACGTGTCTAACCCGAAATATTTCTGTTTTTAATTATATTTATATACTAATTAGTTTAAACAGAAAATCCTTTATTTTCTAAAAACGATTTTTAATCCAAGACTCGGTGCGCTCCACAGGTCTCGAAACCGGGACCTGTGGCTTATGCAAACACACAGTCCACCGCTGGACTGTGTGTCCAACTTGTTAACTTAACTGATTTTTATTATACTTAAACACAAACTAATTATTTTTATTTCTGACTTATTTAAAAAGGTAAATAATTGTCAGGGTCGATGCAGAAGACCGGACTCGAACTCGTGCGCTTTGATTAAACATACACACAGTCCACCACTGGACTGTGTGTCTGACTTGGTTATTTTTCCGGTTATTAATATACTTAACATATAACAGTATGACTCCGGTTCGGTTAATAAAAAAAAATCATTTTTATTAAGGCAGCGTGTGTGGAACAGGATTCGAACTCGAGACGTTAGTGTGTTTAATGTGCACACAGTCCACCGCTGGACTGTGTGTCTAACCCGAGTTATTTCTTGATTTAAATTATACTTATATGTTACTGCAACATCGTCTTCTTCGTTAGATTTTAACCAGGAACGATGACGATCTGGTTCGAAGTTTTAATCAGGATTCTTTAGCGTTTTTAGGTTAATTACAGATGAGATATAAGTAAAAAGAAAGGAAATTAGGCGTGAGGTATACCGACTGGCTTCCTCTGTTTTTCCGGCGTAACTCCGGCGACAGCAATCACTTCCGGCGACGAGTCTCTTGCAGCAGAGAGTCTTCAGAAAGCTTACAAAGTATGTGGGTGACTTCGATATAAGTTCAGAGGGTTTAGTAAGGCTTAGAAGTGAAGAACCCGGTTTTCCGCCGATTTGCAGGTGATTTCCGGCGAGTGAGTTTTCGCCGAGAGAGGGTGCGGTTTTGAGCGAAAAGGTTTGCAGAGGTTCGAGGGGGTATTTATAGGGCAAATTATCGATGAACTTGGTCTGATTTCCGACTTGATTCATCGGTTATAATTTCTCCGGCGGTTATAGATGGTGTCGCGGACTCAGACGTCGGTTATAACCGATGTAGCGTTTAAGTTTTACGTTATAACTGAAGATGTCGTTAATTCTTGGCGAGATCGCCGGGATTTCCGACGACTGCATTTTGGCGCCGGTTTTGAATTCGGAAACTCATGATATGAATTAAACGATCCTAACATTTAACAAGGAACATCAGTGGCGCAGTGGTTTATGTGTTGAGTGTTAAGTTGTTTGATGAACCGGTTACTGACCCGGGTTCGAAACCCGGCAGAACCAAAGTATTTTTATTTTCTTATTTTTGACAGTTTTTCAAAAACTAATTATATATTCCCTTATAATAAATGATTATGTATCGTTTAAAATTATTTTAGGCATTTAATTCGCAACGAAACTTTTAATTGACTGTTCGGTTAATAAACGGAGCGGGTTTGGTAAAATCCGTTTTTTGACGGATGTTACAGTATCCCCTGCTTTTTAGAAATTTTGTCCCGAAATTTAAATAGTGATATATTTGACTAAAAGAATGATGGTGTTTAGTTTTGACAGTTACATACTTAGAAAAAGTAAGAGTTTAAGTTTGTGTTCGAGGCGGTAACGTTCCTTGTAAGGGTTAAGTACCCTATTACAGGAATCGCTTTTTGTTGCCTACTGTAAAAGTATTGATTAGCAGAATTGATTCGCTAACTATGATATCACACATAAGAATTTGGATATGTTTGGAAGGGTATGGTTATATCCTAAGGCAAAACTTCTAATACTACAACCTACATGGAACATAAATAAACATAACAGCTAATATTTGAACATAAATAAACACAACAGCTAATATCAGTAAGTTATGATTGGTTCTATGACTATAGAACACAACAGCTAATATTTGAATCCACATTCTGATATCATATATGTTTGAATGGTGGCAGTTCCTCTCTCGTTTGTTATGATGGAGAGGTTAGTTTATGTAGAAATGGAACACAATCAAATCTCTTTAAATAGCAAGATGATATAAATGTAACACAAAATTCAACCAAGGCAATACTAAATCCTATATGGAACTTCTCATAATCGCCTGATAATGCCTCTGATCCTTTGGCAAGAATACTTATATATAGGAAGTACCAGCGGCGTATCCACCATATTCTTGCCAAATTTTCATTGGTTTTATCCACAAGTTATGATTAGTTACCAAGGAACTACTAAATCCTACATAGAACTTCTCATAACCGTCTGACAATGCCTCTGATCCTTTGACAAGAATACTTATATATAGGAAGTACCAGCGGCGCATCCACCATATTCTTGTCAAATTTTCATTGGTTTTATCAGTGAATTATGATTAGTCCTATATGACTCTACAACCAATACAACAAACATAAAATACTGATATGAAAAATGTCTGTGCGATCAAGGCTCAATCAAACGGAGCCGATCGTATTGAAAATGAAAATGTCTGTGCACTCAAGGCTAAATCAAACGGAGCCGAGCGTATTGCATGTACTGAAAATGAATAACTTAATCTAAACAACAATCACACAAACAGCCTATGCATGGAACCTCTCATAACCGCCTGATAATGCCTCCGATCATTTGACAAAAATACTTATATATAGGAAGTACCAGCGGCGTATCCACCATATTCTTGTCAAATTCTCATTGACTTTATCCGCAAGTTATGATTAGTTATATGCGACTCTACAACAAACACAACAACCACAAGATACTGATAATGTAAATGTCTGTGCGATCAAGGCTCAATCAAACGGAGCCGATCGTATTGCATGTACTGAAAATGAAAATGTCTGTGCGCTCAAGGCTCAATCAAACGGAGCCGAACGTATTGCATGTACTGAAAATGAATAACTTAATCTAAACAACAATCACACAAACAGCCTATGCATGGAACCTCTCATAACCGCCTGATAATGCCTCCGATCATTTGACAAGAATACTTATATATAGGAAGTACCAGCGGCGTATCCACCATATTCTTGTCAAATTCTCATTGACTTTATCCGCAAGTTATGATTAGTTCTATGCGACTCTACTACAAACACATCAACCACAAAATACTGATAATGAAAATGTCTGTGCGATCAAGGCTCAATCAAACGGAGCCGATCATATTGTATGTACTGAAAATGTAAAATGAACTGTGCGATCAAGGTTCAATCAAACGGAGCCGATCGTATTGCATGTAATGAAAATGTAAAATGAACTGTGCGATCAAGGCTCAATCAAACGGAGCCGATCGTATGCGGGCACGCCAGGTTCAACCGCATAATAAAATGGGGAACAGGCTCAACGCTCATAAATGGGGAGCAGGCGGCCTCGGCAATTGCATATACTGAAAATAATAAACAATAATTACTCTAACAGTCTACACATGGAACCTCTCATAACCGCCAGATAATGCTTCTGATCCTTTGACAAGAATACTTATATATAGGAAGTACCAGCGGCGTATCCACCGTATTCTCGTCAAAGTTTCATTGCCTTTATCCTTAAGTTATGTTTGGTTCTATGTGATAAAGAAAAACATAAAACTAAACGATAGGAGTTGAATCTGGATCTTCGGTGAAGAGGACTAGTTGGGTATCTTCGTTTGGGCCGTCATTATCTTCGACAGGATTGGCGTTGATATTGAAAACTCTTCCTCTTGCTGGTGGCCTAGCGGTTGGGTTTTCTTGGTTTACTTGGTTAACTGGGTTTGATTGGGCTTGAGTGTTGATGACGTTAACCAGTTGAGGGCATGTGTTTCTAAAGTGGGTAGGGTCGCCACAATTGAAACAAGCTCGAACATATGGGAACATGGGGTATTGGGGTTGATGATAAGTTTGGGCCATGTTTTGAGTAGGGGAAGAGGTTTGGTTTTGCAAGGTGCGGCAAACCTTGCTCAAATGACCATAGCGTCCACAAGTTGCACATAGTCTACAAGGTAAAGTAAGGGGATGGTGATAAAAACAGTTGTTGCATCGAGGGTGAGGTCCAAGATATGGTTTCTTATTTGGGTAGGTTGAGTTGGGTGCCACTTGAGTGATTGGGATAGCTTGGATTGGTATGGCTTGTAAAACTGGTTGATTACGTTGGGTAGCAGCGAAAAGTTGCCCGTCTCTTTTTCTCTTAGGATTGGGTTGAGAAGGGGATTCGGTTTGGGTGGAGTCGGAGGTTTCAGTCGATTCTTTATCCTTCTTCTTCTCCTCCTTGAAGTCTTTGTTTCGGATTCGGTTCTCGGTAAGCTCTATTGCTAGCTCCATTGCTGCTTCCAAAGTTGCAGGCTTGGTACTTATTACAGGGTCTTGAATCTTTGACGGAAGACCACGAATGTAATGCTCGATCAAACGGTAGAGGGGAGTGAACATGTTGGGAACCATTTGATGTAATTCGAGGAATCTTTTGTTGTATGTGGTGTGGTCTCCTTCCTTTTGCTTCAACGAATAAAATTCATCTTCTAATTTCTTGATTTCGCTCCTTGGGCAAAATCGTGTCTGGTCATGATTTCCTTCAATTCGTTCCAAGTTAAGGTCATAGCATCGTCGACGCCTCGTTTGGCCTTCTCTGTATTCCACCAAGTAAGTGCTATCCCATATAATCGACCGGTAGCATATCGCACTTTGCGATCGTCAGGGCAATCGTAATTTAGAAAAGTGTTCTCCATTTCTTCAAACCAATGGAGGAGAGCGGTGACGCCTTCAGTCCCTTTGTATTTTGGAGGGTCGCATGATTTGAAATGCTTGTAGGTGCATTTAGTGGTATTTGGGGGAGAGTTGATAACGTTTTGGTTTGCTTGATTGACAGGATTAGCGGTAAGTGCTTATTGAACTTGGATTACAATGTTGGGTATTACGGCAGCCATTTGTTGAGCGATTAGGGCAGCCATGCGCTCGCGGGCTTTTTCTGCTCTCATCTTCCTACGGGCGTGGTTAGAAGACATCTACAAGGAATACATGTCAAGAGTATGAGTTGGATGCTTTTGGGTTCATGGGTCGCATTCAGGAATGAACATTCATAAAATAATTATAGAAAAATAAATCTGCTACATCCATAGCATGTCTTGGGCTTTGCTCGCCATTAGGCCCTACATGCCGCCATACTTCACCTTTGTAATCATGTGGGCCCCCATGAATACCGGTTCTTCATATGGTTCGAACGGGTTTGCCAGGTTGCGTACACTAAAACCCGGAGAAAATCGAGAAATATGTATACAACGTGTGATATTCGGAATGTGTCCAGGTGTAGACACGGTGACACCTCAAAGTGTGGTTAGTTCGAACGACGTTTGGTGTGGCATGCTTTGGCCTAATAGATCCTTCGTACTCTCATCATTGGTCCCCAGGTAGGCAAACTGGTCCGTTATATTGGATTTATACGAATGCCAACCTAGACAGGACGTTCCGACTACCGGTACTTGTACCCTTCCAGTTACTACATGCCCGTCGCAGAACTTACTTTGATGAGATTTGAAAATTGCAACAAAATCTTTGAATAATGAAAGTATGAAAATGAATTGAATATATGAACATTGATATATGTATAATGAATATGTATATAAGCATGTATGTTTGACTGTAAATATAAACAAATATGAAACAAATAAATATCACAAGTTTGTATGTAACCACCTAATCAATTAAAATTTAGGCAGACTATAGTATAGGCTCTAAGGGTCTAATAACCTATCCTATATCCCTATAGTCATGGCTCTGATACCAATCTGTCACACCCCGACCCGCAGCGGAAAAGGTGACCGGGGCATGATTGGGTTATCATCAAAGCTCATGACATTTATTATGCGTTTCATATTCATTTAATACAATTTAATGGAAATTTACAATAAATATTACAACATGTTCTAACTATCAATCTAAGCTTCTTTATTCTCTTCTAAGGCATTTCCTATGTTTTCCTTGCTTCAACCTGTTCACCTGTATCATGTGTAAAAAGGTTTTTGGATCAACATAAAGTTGGCGAGTGAATCCTATGGAAAACATTTGAACAAGTTTATTTAATTGATTATGAAATGAGTGCACAACCACACATGAGTAAAAATAGATGTAAACTTATTCAACAATCATTAGATATTAAATAAAGCACACATGAACAATAATGGATCATTTAGAGGCACGCGATGCTCAACTCGTCTCTCACGAGGAACTGATGGGCCTAATGAATGAATTGCATAAACATGATAAGATGAAAGACATAACTATAAACAATATAAACTCAATGATACACACATGAAAAATGATGAATTGGTTTTTAGGCACTCGTTGTTCAACTCGTCTCCCACGAGGAACTGATGGGCTTAATGAATGAATTTCATATAATTTGACAAAATGAAATAAGTAATCACAACAATATAAACAATCTAAGTTTAGGTCACGATATGGTATGGCACAAATTTAAATAAACGAGTTAATTATTTGAGACACATGACACACCCCAAAACGTGTAATTGAAAAGGGGAGTTGTAAGATTCACTCACAGTGGGTGCGTTCGGTTGATGATGTTGAATGCACGCGAAGTGGTTTTAACCACGAGTGAAATTAACCTAGATAAATATCATTATGGTTCGGTAAGTAAACGGATTTTATTAATCTATTTTAGTAGGATTGTCGGGTGTATTTTTGTGAGTTTAAGGCTATTTTCTAACCTTAAAAATGTTATTTTTAAGTATATTTAATTGATTTTTAATTAAAATAAATAAATAAAAATAATAAAAAAATTTGATTTTTTTGCTACAGTTGACCGTTGACTTTGACCTGTTCGAATCGTGCAATTGTGCGCTGAGTGAGGCTCGAACCCGAGACCTCCAGTACGCGTGCACGCAGCTCTACCAACTGAGCTACGTGTCTAACCCGAAATATTTCTGTTTTTAATTATATTTATATACTAATTAGTTTAAACAGAAAATCCTTTATTTTCTAAAAACGATTTTTAATCCAAGACTCGGTGCGCTCCACAGGTCTCGAAACCGGGACCTGTGGCTTATGCAAACACACAGTCCACCGCTGGACTGTGTGTCCAACTTGTTAACTTAACTGATTTTTATTATACTTAAAAACAAACTAATTATTTTTATTTCTGACTTATTTAAAAAGGTAAATAATTGTCCGGGTCGATGCAGAAGACCGGACTCGAACTCGTGCGCTTTGATTAAACATACACACAGTCCACCACTGGACTGTGTGTCTAACTTGGTTATTTTTCCGGTTATTAATATACTTAACATATAACAGTATGACTCCGGTTCGGTTAATAAAAAAAAATCATTTTTATTAAGGCAGCGTGTGTGGAACATGATTCGAACTCGAGACGTTAGTGTGTTTAATGTGCACACAGTCCACCGCTGGACTGTGTGTCTAACCCGAGTTATTTCTTGATTTAAATTATACTTATATGTTACTGCAACATCGTCTTCTTCGTTAGATTTTAACCAGGAACGATGACGATCTGGTTCGAAGTTTTAATCAGGATTCTTTAGCGTTTTTAGGTTAATTACAGATGAGATATAAGTAAAAAGAAAGGAAATTAGGCGTGAGGTATACCGACTGGCTTCCTCTGTTTTTCCGGCGTAACTCCGGCGACAGCAATCACTTCCGGCGACGAGTCTCTTGCAGCAGAGAGTCTTCAGAAAGCTTACAAAGTATGTGGGTGACTTCGATATAAGTTCAGAGAGTTTAGTAAGGCTTAGAAGTGAAGAACCCGGTTTTCCGCCGATTTGCAGGTGATTTCCGGCGAGTGAGTTTTCGCCGAGAAAGGGTGCGGTTTTGAGCGAAAAGGTTTGCAGAGGTTCGAGGGGGTATTTATAGGGCAAATTATCGATGAACTTGGTCTGATTTCCGACTTGATTCATCGGTTATAATTTCTCCGGCGGTTATAGATGGTGTCGCGGACTCAGACGTCGGTTATAACCGATGTAGCGTTTAAGTTTTACGTTATAACTGAAGATGTCGTTAATTCTTGGCGAGATCGCCGGGATTTCCGACGACTGCATTTGGGCGCCGGTTTTGAATTCGGAAACTCATGATATGAATTAAACGATCCTAACATTTAACAAGGAACATCAGTGGCGCAGTGGTTTATTTGTTGAGTGTTAAGTTGTTTGATGAACCGGTTACTGACCCGGGTTCGAAACCCGGCAGAACCAAAGTATTTTTATTTTCTTATTTTTGACAGTTTTTCAAAAACTAATTATATATTCCCGTATAATAATTGATTATGTATCGTTTAAAATTATTTTAGGCATTTAATTCGCAACGAAACTGACTGTTCGGTTAATAAACGGAGCGGGTTTGGTAAAATCCGTTTTTTGACGGATGTTACAAAATGTTGATTAGTGCATGTGCTCCCTTGTCTTTCGGCTATCAACGCCACCACATGATGCATGATTAACCGTCCCCCGCTTTTAATATTATTTTCACAAAATTAATAAAATAACGTTAAAATTAGTGGACTTTCACTTTTGCCCCCGAGAGCCCACACATATATACATTATAGGCGCATATCCCAAGATGAGCGTAAATTTTATTCATCAAAAGTTTTTCTTTATTCACATGAAACATGAGTATTTTTATTATACGTTAAAAATCAAATAGAAATATAAATAATTTATAATTTTATACTTAAAATACTTTTTTCTGTGTATTAAATATGTCAAACAATTTGTGTATTATATTTTTTACTTTAAAAATAATTATAGATCTTATTCATTTTATTAGATTATTTTATTAATCGTCATAAATTTGGATATGGTATGGTTTTTTCTCACGTTTAAATTAGGACGTAGCGTTTTTGTGATTTGTGAATATACTCTGACATGTGTTTTTATCTACATTTTCATGGTTTTAGTCAAGTTTAATGACGTGATGTACTGTTGCAATGCACGGGATATCTACTAGTTTATTTTAAATATATCAATCCTGATCTGAGCACACTTATAATTTTGTAACTCGAGGACACATCTATAAATTTAGTTTAGACATGTTGACGGTTTGTTAGTGGGTTAAAAGCATCATAAACGGGTTAACAAGTTGTAAATATGTTATGATAAATCAAATAAACAGTCGTCAACAGGTTGATATTACAAATTAATTCTTATTTTTTATTTTAAATGAACCTGTTTAATAAATGAGAAACAAAACAAATCAATCCATATGTTAACCCAAACAGTATGACTTATACCGATTTTATATTTTGTGTTATGCTTCGGTTGAAAATGTCACTCTCACTCTCACACTCCATCTCTCCATATTTTATTTATATTTTCCTTTTTCAAATACCAATTTCAATCATTTCCAACTTATAAAATGAATACTTTTTTAAACAATCATTTTATTTCTTTTTCACCATTTTCATTTAAATTCAAACTCATTTCTAAGGATAAAACACACAAAATTAATATTTGACTTAGCCCAAACTTTCATGATGGAGATATGGGTCTTTAATGTAGGATCTCTTCATATATTTCTTCTTATTTATATGAAAAAGCAAAAAGGGGGCTACACATTATTGAGGCAGGTATTATTCAAAGTATGAAGTTTGATCACACTTTACAAAACATATTTATTTGAAACTCATTTATTTCTGGAAACTCGTTGAAGTTGTAAAAATCCAAAAGGCAAAGCAAGAAGCAAAATAGTAACTAGTTAAGTGGTTGAATTCTTTTTAACCTTCAAAAAAAGTTAAGTGGTTGAATGAATGATTTCTTTTAATTAGAACAAAGCTAGTAACTATGTTGATTAGCTCTTCAATGAAAACCATATGTTACTAGACAAAGAAACAAACGACAAAGAGGAAGAAGCATTTAGTGTTTTCCGTTTGATAGAGATCAAACATAGTCCAATTTAGTTTGTCTTTCGTAGTGTATTTGTGGTTTTAAAGGGTAAAGAATCAATTATTTGTATGCTATTTGTCTCTGGATAATACTTACGATATTTATCTCTTGATAATACTTTTAGAGCATAAGATCGCTCTTTAGATTAAAGTACGGAAATGGTTATTCGAAGTCTTAATCAAATAATTTAGAAAGCCTAGAACGAATATGTGTGTTTATGATTTGTTTCTGGCACCAAATAGAATAAAGACTCGATTATATATGCAACAAACCAACACCTTGTTTAAATAAAACAATACAATGTTTTGTGATGAAGTTTGACAGCTAAACAAACTCAAATGATTGTTGGTTTTAAGTTTCAACAAGTCCTTCCTAGTATGATTCAAATTATCATTTTTAACTCCCCCATCCCCTTTGGTTGCTCAACCGATTTTAGCTCCAAAACATCGTTCCTCCAGCCTGCGCAATTGTTCCCTTGCTAGCCCGTCATTAACAGACCATCCGGAAGTCTGAAGAGCCCTGATTTTATGTATGTTTTTTTCTTGTCTAAACTTTTCTTGAATGTTAATTATTTTACTCAAATGTTTAGATTGATTATTTAATAGTTAAAGGTTGTAACTTGACTGTTTAGATTGATTATTTTATTTGAATGTATAGAGTGATTATTTAACTTTTCAAGTTTGAAAGTTAATTACTAATTAAGTTATTTAGATTAAACTTGTATGGATTGTTGATTGCTTTATGTTTAGATGGAACTTGTTACTTGGTGGTTGAATGGAGTATGACTTTTCAAGTTTAGATGAACTCGTTGGTTTCATCTTAATTTGCTATTTGAATTGAAGTTTCTTTCTTATTTTATATAAGGTTTATATTCTCTCAATTGGATGGATATCATGTTAGGTTGTTTGGTGCTTTATAATTTATAGAGTACATTACATACAATGTTCTTTATTTATATAATAAATTGCACAATTTTTTCATTTGTCTTCAAAAGTCACATAAAATGTCTTTTATTTCTAAATTTTGTACGCTCTTTGTCCTTTAAACTAACTGATATTATAAGGTAAAATGACCATTTTGTCCTAAAGATGTAATTTGGTATTTATTTTAAAAAAACATAATTTGTATTTTACTTAAAGCGTTTTTTCTTTTCTTTTGTTTTCTTTCTTTTTATTTTATTAAATTTATCGCTATTGTTTTATTGATCAATTTAAAATTTTCTTAATTTATTAAGTAACATATTTTTAATTAAAAGATATATTTTTATATAGCATATTTATTTTCATTTATTTGATTAAATTATTTACTTTTATTATTTTACAAACAACGTACTTTTTTATACTATGTGTTTTACATAAGGGTTATTGGATTTTATCATTTTTTAACTATTGTATTGACCGCTGCCACCCTCAACTACCACTTTGACGCCCGTCACCCCCAACTTAACACTTAGAGTGTTCTATCACCACGTCGTTAACTGATCACTAACTTTTGATCTTGGTACTATACTTTTGGGGAGGGATGTCATAGGGATCTTAGGACACCCCCTAAGTAGGGTTATTGGATTTTATCACCCTTAACTATTGGTCGCTGTCACCCTTAACTATCACTATGACGCCCGTCACCCCCAACTTAACACTTAGGGTGCTCTGTCACCACATCGTTAAGTGATCACTAACTTCTGATCTTGGTACTATACTTTTGGGGGTGTCATAGGGATCTTTGGAAGGTTTTTGGGATCTTAGGGCACCCCAAAAGTATAGTAACAAGATCAAAAGTTAGTAATTAGTTAACGACGTGGTGACAGAACACACTAAGTGTTAAGTTGGGGGTGACGGGCGTCAAAGTGATAGTTGAGGATGGCAGCGGCGAATAGCCAATGGTTGAGGGTGATAAATCTAATAACCCCCAAAAGTATAGTAACAGATCAAAAGTTAGTGATTAGTTAAAGATGTGGTGACAGAACACACAAAGTGTTAAGTTGGGGGTGGCAGGCGTCAAGTGATAGTTGAGGGTGGCAACGACTAATAGCCAATAATTGAGGGTGATAAAATCTAATAACCCTTTACATAAACCATTGGTGTAATCGAGTTATTTTATTTTATCACTTTCACTGTTATTATATATTATTCGAACGAAATCTACAATAAAATGTGGATAAAAATAAGCAAACCGATAGCGCGTTACGATGGTTTGTTTAAACATAGATAAAAAACATGCGACAATGTTGTATTTTGAGATGAGCGTCACACAGTTTATAACACGGTAAATGAGTTGCTTTAAAAATGACGTTACACAATTCAAAATTTTATAGAAAATCATAGTTTAAATAACCACACAGCAAATGAAGGAT
Source organism: Scalesia atractyloides (assembly GCA_947069175.1). Lineage (NCBI taxonomy): Eukaryota > Viridiplantae > Streptophyta > Magnoliopsida > Asterales > Asteraceae > Scalesia > Scalesia atractyloides. Next base: position 21,870,623 of record CAMTDV010000024.1, read on the forward strand.
TCCTAGGTGCAACAACCTGAGAGGTTGGTGCCATGTTGGAGGCGGTTGCACCTACAAACCCTCCATTGACGACGTGGTTATTTAAATTATTATTTTATACAAACAAAGTTAATTTTTGTAACGCCATTTTTAAAGTAACTGGTTTTTGGACATGTTATAAAATGTCTGATGATCATCTTAAAATACAACATTGCGGCATATTTTATATCTATGTTTAAATCAATCCATTGTAAAGAACTAATAACTTGCTTATTTTATCCACATTTGGTGTAAATTTCTTTCGACGACATATAGTAATTGCGAAAGTGATAAAAAAATAACTTGTTCACATCAATGCTCTATGTAAATACATACGATAAAAACTACAATATTTGTAAAACAAGAAAAGTAAATACTTTAATGAAATAAACGAAAATAAATAAATTATTTAAAAACACATATTTTTATAAAAAAATAGTTACTTAATGAATTAAGAAAATTTTAAAGAAATCGATTAAAAAATAGTGATATATTTAATAAAGAATGAATTGCAAATTTTGTTCTATATATTTATACCCAATTTCAGGCGATGTCCTTTGTCTTTTATATTGATAAGTTTTGTACTTAATATTTAAAAATTATGCACAGTTTGTCTTTTAGCCCTAACCAAGTTAAAATTTTTGTTAATTTGAGCAGGTGACTCGCACATGAGGGCATATTTGTCTTTTCACCCGTACAGGGTGTGACAACTATGAAAAATCCCGGTAAACTTTGATCGGCACAAGTCCGTGGTAACCGGACGTGATATGTATATCATGATATTTGTGGTGATTATGTGGGATGATACGAATTCTGGAACATGTTACACTGACTATAACAGGAGTATATGCAAGGTAATTACCAAAAACATTACGTTGACGCTATGCGTCACCTAGATGGTAAGACAAAGTCATGAATGGATTGACGACTATCGGGAATGTGTATTAGAAACACTCATGACTTGTGTGCTATGCTAAACGATATCTTTTATGTCTCGGAGAAATCTGAGAGCACGTCATGGTTAACATGACACTATTAAGGGCCAACGGTGTGAGGTTGGTGTTCTTAGCTTGTAACAACGTGTTAAACGGGAGCTTTTTTTTAACAGCGCATTAAACATTTGACGATGATTGTTAGGCCATTGGTAGGGCTATTTAAAGATTCTGAGTTCACGAAACATCTTAGTTACGAGCCATAGACTATGATCTAAGATTTGAAGACATTCGGAGAATGGGCACCCAAAACGTGGAATTTCCCTGTGAGGGAAACGCCTTCGTTTTGAAAACAACACAAGGCAACCAAACATGCAAGGAACGGTCAATCAAGCTTAAAAACACTTAAACTACGCTAATACGAGGCTTTTATTATTAAAACATAACCAGGTTCGGATTTCGAGACGGTTATGTACGATTTTTAAACCGAATCTTTTGACACTAAAAAAGCGAAAAAAGGAGCCCGTTTGGCAAATCGGAGACGCGTGTGGGACCCGAAAACGAACCTAAACGTGAAACCGAAGATAAACATCATCTTTTAACACGAAAAACGAAGCACGACAAAGCATATGTGGTGTAGGGGCACCCCACCTTATTTATATAAAGGTTTTTCTTTATTTTTTTTCACTAAATTCTTCATTATTCCACAAAATTATGCCATAAACCCTCCATTTCCAGCTGATCATCCATAGAAACTCTACTAATCCAAGGTATTCTTACAAGTTCTAATAGGTTTTGATGAGTTTTCTTGAGTATACATGGTTTAGCCTACCAAAAACCCTTTTTAATCCATGATTTTGGAAGGTTTAAACAAGTTTCTTGGCTGAATAAGAACACTTTGTGGATCCCCTGATGTTATATGGTAGCCAAGATCACAAAACTTTGGCTTTTGATACCATAATCGACCCCTAATCGCCCAAAATTGACTAACAAAGTTATTAACCAAAAAAAACTATGAAACAAGGCTTGATTGACATGGTTTATGGCATGTTTGGATTGTTCTTGGTATATAGGTACTGAATATGGCTCACACCCACTTCTGGACTCAAGAAAAACACTCGGAATCGAAGGAATCGCTAGGTATATCACCCGAAACTCGAATCTAGAATAGGCAGAATATTGTTTGGACCATAACTTGGTCCGTGCATATTGGATTGTGCTGAAATTTGGTGTGGTGATGTAGGGTATAGAAAGGAATGTCCACATAAAATTGTCGAATTTTTGGAATTTCCTATGATTTTTGGTGAATTTTTGACTGTTTTAAAAAAATGAAATTCGAAAAAATACCAAACGGGATCAATAAATCACCAAGCTTTAAAAAAACATCAAGGAAAATATAGAAAATGTTCTAGGAAGTTTGGGAGTCCATTGACTGAATTTTGATTTAGATTAAAAATCCACGTTTTTATGAGTTTTTGGTAGCCGGAAACGCACCGAAACGAAATCGGAAAAATCCCAAATTTTTAGAGGGAGTTCCTGTAAGGGAGTTCCTGAAATATTTTGGGAAGTTTTTGACATCGGATGATAAACAAAGTGAATTATGCGGTTAAATACTGTTTTGCAAATGATTTATTTGAGAAGTTAAAATAGCTTTATAAATTCCCAAATTATTTTTCCTTGAATCTATATATTTTTGCTGACTTTCACAAAAATTTCTAGAATTTTAAGAAATATGTAGATTAAATGGGATTTTTCGACTTTTAAAACGCTTATTTTAACTAAATTCGGCAGTTTACCGGACAACGAAGCTGCCGAAACTGGGAACTGAACAAAACCTATTTTGACTATAATTGGAACACCAGAAGTATTTTGAGAAGTTCCAGGGTAAGCGGGACACTTTAGGTGTGTTCAACCACCGTTCGGGAGGATCCCCGACGGCGAGAATGGAAACTCAAATTTGAGCAACCTAGACTCCCCAAACACCCAGACTCCATTAATGAAAAGTTAATCTTTATTAAAGCACAACACATTGGCACTATTGATATTCTCGTACCATTATCAAAACGTGTCAAACAACCGACTTTGGCTGGCACGCGAACCGGTGCCCGGGAGCCAAACGTGAAACTAATCATACCCTAACATCCATCACCACACCAGGATACTATATATACAACATGGACTGAAAATACTCACTCGGACCCAAGTTATAGGCATTACCGACCTAGCGACTTATTAGTAATTACTTGCATGATTGCTGTTAAAGCTAAACAAGCTTACATATACTCCTATTGCTACCTGTGATGCTACTATCCTGTGAGTTTCACTCCCCCACTTTTAAATTGTTTAACTGTTTTCTGGGGTGATTTGCATGTTACAAACTGTGTTAATTGCACCAACTTGTGATGAATTTCCTAACACGGTCCAGCTAGCTGAAGGTGTCTGTTTGTAACACGGTCCGGCTAGCTGAAGGTGTCTGTTGTAACACGGTCCGGCTAGCTGAAGGTGTCCGTTGTAAACGGTCCGGCTAGCTGAAGGTGTCTGTTGTGACACGGCCCGGCGCGCTGAAGGTGTCTGCGTGACCAGGTACGGTTAAAAACAGTCAAGGTTTCACTTGTATTCTCGTGTAATTCCATCCGTGACTATGACCAGTGCAATTAACCTTGTTAACACATAGTGTTCTGCAACAACTAAACCAGTGGAACTCACCCGCAACGTTTAGCTGACCCTTTTTAAAACTAACAAGCATTTCAGGTAACTTGAGACTGGTGTGATCCGTGTATGTTGTTCAAGACATGTTTATAGGCGAACCCTGATATAGACGCATGTGGCTTATAAGACTTATGTGGTTCATGGAATACGCAGTTGTAACATACATGTAGTATGTAATCAACATTTTGTAAGTAATAAAATGTAGTGTCTTTATAAAAAATGTGCTTGTACCAGAGGTGTCTGTTACATCCCGTACTTTTTTTTCCGCTGCAAGTCGGGATGTGACAGAAGATTGTATCAGAGTCATTGGTTATAGAGAATTAGGTGCCTTTAAGGAAACCTAGACTATAACTACGGGCTCGGACTTTAGTGGATATCATTGGAAATATTAACCTCAACTAAAAGTACTTAGCGAACACTGTAAAGTATCCTATTGGCAAGTTCCAGGATGGCCTTGTGGGGCAAGTGGGTTATTATGGTCCGGAACGTAATAACAAACTTGCTCATACCAGGCAGTGTTGGGAAAGTCGCGGTAATAAACACACTTAAATACGTGGAGTGATACATACGTGTACGAAGGTGATAGTGTGTGAATGTCTGTGCGTAAATTGATACATGAATTAGGATTGGTGGATAATACGCTACTACATATGCCTTCGGGATAGGCAGAAAACTGGTATTACAGTCCATTCCACCTTCCTACTGGTCACATGTTTAATATAAACTAGAGTTGGATTCATATCACTCCCACATTTGTTACTTATACTTTATGATGTGAGAACCAAAGCCTTTAGTGCGATACTATCTCACAAACTCTATTCTTATAGCTACTATAACGACGATTATGTACCAGACCGAGACTTCAATAAGAACATAGATACCCAAAGAACGCGCAGGTCGTTCTGATAGACTTGGAGGATGTGTACGGATCCTTATTCCACTTCTCGTTGCTTTATATTCGATTGTTATACAATCACAGAGTTCAAACATTTTACAAAACTTTTCATCCTTGAATCCACGATTCATTTGATTGTCCACTGGATTCCTCTTTTGCTTACAATATTGGCTTTAGCTTTCACGTCATGTAATACTATGATACTTAGTGGTGTTCCTTAGCACATGTTTTGATATATGTTATATCTGAATATGACGATCTCTGGGTTGTGGAGATGGCATGGAGTGAGTGAATAAGTTACCCTTCCCATTGTCATTCGATTCCATGGGATATAATGTTTGTGATGGTACAAATTCCTTTGAAATGCTTTGCGTTGTGGAACATCGTTCTGTGTGACCATCGGTTACATTGTGTTCTATTATGATTATTGATTGTTTCGCATTTCAGTTGGCTATTCGTGAAAAGCAATATTAGGCCGAATATCTTGGTGAATGGAACATTGATCAGGTATATAGGTATGGTGGATACGCTGCGGTACTTCCTATATATAAATACCCGGCTACATGATCAAGGTACCGTTACTCAGGGCAGACGGGCTTCATGTTGCGATTCATTCGGTTATGTTTTGAGCAACGCGGTGTTGAGACTTCGACCCTGTTTGATGCGATAGATAATGCCATAGTTGTCGTAACCACGATATCTATATACGTTTGTGGTGATTTTAAATGAAAAATAGTTTGGGGGTTGACATATAACGGCCTTTGGGTTAATCCAGGAAAGGTCCTTTCTTCGAAATTATAGTACGACTTTCTAGGGGTACTACATCCTGGTAGTACTCTGTACTGAACTATGCGGGTATAGCCGGTAATAGCTTACCCACATCGATTTACCCAATGATTGATTCATGATAGGTATCAATCCTTCTGCCTTTGGTAAGACAATTCAGCGTAATTTTTTTCGTTTGGCGGGATTTGCTAGAACGTACAGTCATATATTCGAAATCACTACGTTACGACAAACCAATTATACTTATGTCACCGACCGTCGTCTAGGAAGCTATTCGGTCGAAGCGTATATTTCCTTTACTAGCTATTGTTCGCTAGTGATCGAATCTCTAATTCTTAGTAAGGACGTGTAATTAGCATCAGTGTTGATAACCCAAGGGGATTTAGGGGTAACACATAAATGGAGAAACTTATTTGATGTAATCAAAGTTCGGCAAGGAGTTGTGTGGATGCGGATCTGATGGTAATAAGGCTTGTGGAGGCGAGAACAATTTTGCCTATATTCCTCGTAACCGATAGTACTTCGTATTAACAGGACACTCATATGCATACGTTTATTTATAAATATACAACATTAACCGTGGTTCAATCCAAGTGTCAATTTGGTAAATTTCGGTGAGGGTGACGTAACCCCAGTGCGAAGTAAGAAAACTATAATCATGAAGTAATCCGACTCACTGCTTCAAATCAATTCAATTCTCCTTACTAACACTATTGGAAAGTGTTAAGGTCCGGTACATATAAATTACTAATTTGATACGCCCTATCGATTTAGTTCAAACTAATACAAGATAAATCCCCAGTAACTCGAAGAAGTAGTGAATGAACGGTACGAAGGACCGTAACGAAGCTACTTCTTAATGTATAGTTAATAAACAAATGACACAAAGCGAATTTTTCGTCCAACGATTATTTTATATATATATATATATATATATATATATATATATAATCTGAAGGACGATATTTAAAAGAATTGTATAAAATTCTTATATATCAAATGATCCCTTGTTTTTAGCCTCGCATAACTTAGTAAAAATATGTTCTAGTGAAAGACGAGATCGCCTTCGAGTAGTATTCGAATACAGTAATATGATGACTAACCTATGTGATAACTCTTATCTAATCCAGACTCTAGACCATTGTTCTTTCGGTCTCTTTTTCGGTAATATTTTGTGACGACCGTACTAATTATTCATCTTGATAATGGTCGTAAGAGTAGTCAACCGAGTATTACCATTCCTAAGCAGGGCGACGAAACAACCATGAGAAGAAATGGTACCGTGGAACCCGGACGAAAGGGAATGACACCAAGCCCTATTTACACGGGGTCCTGACCTGAATTCTTTCATTTACTGTCCCCCTGAGATACTAAGTCCTGAATCAATATCACCCGTATGAGGGCGGTGCATTTGTTCTAGAAATCGCATAAGGGGATGCATGACTTCGATTCTTTTCGGTTAAGGCTTTTCGCGTCACGATACCTACTATGGCAGTGCGAGTGGTTCTGAGTAGGGACTAACTCAGATACTTGTATGCCTATAAGACATATTGACTCCCCGACGCTACGATAATAATACCTAGAGAATACCATACGTCTCCTCCTCTTCCTTGAAACACCTGAGGAGTCTAAATTTTATACATGATGAATTCACGATTCATAGGGGATGATCGAAATTCCCTTCGGGCCATTGTAAAGGTGTTTTTGGTAGTGGTCTCCTACTTGAGTAGGAGAATGATGCATGAGATACACAGACTTTCATCCGTCGATTGGACACAAAGTGAACGATACCCTACGCTTGTGAGTAACTAAGAGTTATACGTTAAACGGTGTTGCTTGTCCTCGTGAGTATATGAGGAGAAAATTCTCTAGATCATGGGAATGTTGTTGAAACACCCCTCGTTTTCCTTCGACTGATTGGTGTCTTCAATTGATTTTCATTTTTTCGATTTAAATAAGTAATCACGAAATACGATGTTACCAAGAAACCTGATTTTCGTTATTTTCGACTCACGAAAATTCTTATGCTATCTAAAGACAAGAATGGGAGAAATCTTAAGTATGATACTATATATATATATATATATATATATATATATATATAAATGGGTATTTGTACCACCTAATGCTAAAAATTAAGAACTACCCCGCATGAAGTAACACGATCACAACCAAACTCTCATTGAAAAGAAGTAGTCATGAGTCGTCCGAATATCGTAATTGGTGTCTTTTGCGCGCTGAACCCACCTGGGGAAAGCTAAACCATAAATCTTGTAGTCCCGATCATTCCAGATGAAGGGACTAGTGAATCTTCCGAATACGTCCCTTGGATATCATGTCCATCCAGAGGGGAAATTCCTTTGATAAGCACGTATTATATGATACGAATTATAGATACCTCGAGGTATGTAAATCGGTGTTTGGTTGGATACACCGACTGGCTGCAAAATGGCATTAATAACCTCTATTCCTATCCTAGCCGTCAGAGTGCTAGGCCTACCTCGATTGATTGTGGTTTTCATTCAGCCTTTCTTAAAACTGCTTCTGTTATTTCAAGAGGTGGCCGAGCGATTGTGGATCCATGTTACTACATTTTCCGGCGGCACGTATTCCTTCCTTGCCCTATTAGGAAGCAGAACGGACTAATCCTAAGACAAAGGGTCGAGTGCCCATGGTTTCATAAAACCACACGGTTTTCCCAATCTAAACCGAGAGGGTTTGAAGTGAGCAAACTCGACGAAACCCTTACGTTTAATTGGTGATTTAGATGGTGGAGGTGCCAAGGTGGGTAAGTATCATATCTTTCATTACTCATATACGGTGCAGATCATACCAAGTCCGAGTGGGACTCGAAAAACCACGAGACCGAGACAGTCAAGTAGTGACAAACCATCTGGTGAACTGTGCCACCTCACCCAGATAAGGATGAAAAGTACACAATTGGTACCCCCTTTAAACGAAAACATTTATTTCATAAACATAAGCTATAAGGTACAAACGTTGGGGATTCAAATGATACAACATTTTATCAGACTAAATATCAACTGGTTCACAAAAGTTCACTAGAAGGGGAAATGATTACTTCTTGTTGTTTCTGTTAACGATATCCTTATGAAACGTTAGTGGAGCGTGGCTATATTCCAACCCTGCGGGAGGTACTCCGTCGATGGGGAATCTTGAGTTAATGACTCGTTACTTAGTCATCTTTTACAAAGTTACCTGCACGTCTACGATCAATTTTGATTCTATAATTAGAGGCATCATGGCGATACTTGTGATCGTTAGATAGTTATCACGCCTTAAATATTTCTACGTGATATAGTAGCGTTCTAAACATGGTGTTGCTTGACTTAAAACCGCATTGGGTAGACACTCTATCACTCCCGGTATATGGGAATTTTATACGATTATCTCCCAGGGAATCACATCGGTGTTATCAAAGTTAATAAACAGTTGTACCACAGCTGGAGCTAAGCTCCCGAAACTAACAGAAACTGGAATTATTATTGTAGAAATTTTATATCCTTACGACGTAATCCCGACTACGGGTGAGTAATGCGGGCACACCATTGATGTAAGTGTGAAAATTCGTTGATACTCGTGTACGTGCTCGCCTTATGGCAACCTTGGGCTCTCAAAAGCCTTTCTCTTCCTTATTCTCTACCATAGAATAGGGATTCTCGTTGTCGGTTTTGTAGTAACCAAAGATAACCACACACACAACAAGGGAAGACTGTCACTCACAACTCGGTAAAACCAAATTTATTCTCTTTATACAAACATGCGGAGCATGGTGCTCACTATTGCGGCGTTCGTAACAAACCTTGAGAGGATATCCATACCCCTCCTCTATAGGGGGTGCTCAGGAGCTATTAAACCCAAAATTGTAAATGTAACCTATGGTGTCTATATGGTAAAGATAATGAATACGAAGAAAACATAATAATTGCAGTTATCTGCAAGCTGAATACGTGACTCCTGTTCTACTGTGACTCTAACAACACACTCACTTCAGATGGAAAGTGATGACCAATGTTACTCTTAACAATACGTAGGAATTCTGGATGGACAAATTACACCGCTACTATGTAGCACAATTATCATCTCCGTATGATGATAATATTAAACGAAAAGCGAAAACATACTTGTCGGTCAGATGACTGACTGAGCTTTCCAACGAATTACTAAACGAAATTTCAAGGACGGAATTCTTTTAACCGGCGGAGACTGTGACAACTGTTAAAAATCTCGGTAAACTTTGATCGGTACAAGTCCGTGGTAACCGAACGTGATATGTATATCATGATATTTGTGGTGATTATGTGTGATGATATGAATTATGGAACATGTTACACCGACTATAACAGGAGTATATGCAAGGTAATTACCAAAAAACATTACGTTGACGCTATGCGTCACCTACATGGCAAGACAAAGTCGTGAATGGATTGACGACTCTAGGTAATGTGTCTTAGTAAACACGCATGACTTGTGTGCTATGCTAATCGATATCTCTTATGTCTCGGAGAAATCTGAAAGCATGTCATGGTTAACATGACACTATTAAGGGCCAACGGTGGGAGGTTGGTGTCCTTAGCTTGTAACAACGTGTTAAACGGGAGGTTTCTGTTTAACAACACATTAAACATTTGACGATGATTGTTAGGCCATTGGTAGGATATTTAAAGATTCTGAGTTCACGAAACATCTTAGTTATAAGCCATAGACTATGATCTAAGATTTGAAGACATCGAATGGGCACGCAAAACGAGGAATTTCCCGGTGAGGGAAACGCCTTCATATTGAAAACAACACAAGGCAACCAAACATGCAAGGAACGGTCAATCAAGCTTAAAAATACTTAAACTACCTTAATATGAGGCTTTTATGATTAAAACGTAACCGGTTTCGGATTTTGAGATGATTATGTACAACTTTTAAAACCGAGTCTTTTGACACTAAAAACTTGAAAAAAGGTGCCCGTTTGGCCAATCGGAGACGCGTGTGGGACCCGAAAACGAACCTAAACGTGAAACCGAAGATCAACATTATCTTTTAACATGAAAAATGAAGCACGACAAAGCATAGGTGGGATAGGGGCACCCCACCTTATTATATAAAGGTTTTTCTTTATTTTTTTCATTAAATTCTTCATTATTCCCCAAAATTCTGCCATAAACCTTCCATTTCCAGCTTATCATCCATAGAAACTCTACTAATCCAAGGTATTCTTACAAGTTCTAATATATTTTGATGAGTTTTCTTGATTATACATGGTTTAGTGTTAGGATCTGAGTTCGGATTGATTGTATTGTTTTAAAGAAATTGATAACAAAATGATAAATCATGAAGAACTTTGCAGCGGAAGAATAGTTAAAACTTTATAACACAATCAATGAGAGAAAAGTTTTCATCATACCATGTTTTCATTACTCAAAAGATTGAAATCATTACAAAGTAATTACATGAATGAATCACTAGACTCCCCCTCAGACCGAGCTTACACACAGAAAGAATGTACAAAAAGTGCAAGTGTAAGCTGAATAGAACAGTACAAACACTGTCCATATATAGTACAATCCTAACCGCTGATCGTCTATGCTGACATCACTTTGACAGTGACATCTAACAATAATAAAAAACTCTCACCACTGCCTAAGCTATCCTCTGATAGTGGGTATAAGCACTGATGGCAAAGCACTGGTGATCCCTATCCTCTGATAAGTTTAAGCTCTGATGAAGCATTAGCAGATGTTCTTCAAAGGGTGATCAGGCCTTTGACTTTCAGCAGACCTTTAACTTCTAGAAGACCTTTCACCCATCAGAGGTTTGGTGATACAACAATCTTTATAACTGTCAGATCATTGGCACAAGCTAGTTGTTAGAACTATCAGCGGTTTGGTAAACGGTCTTTGAGAAGAGTGACTCTAAACTCTGTTTATTCTGGATCATATATAGCAGACCTGTTTTGGCATTTTATCATATGTTCTTTTGTAAGGTTCAATCCCAACAATCTCCCCCTAGAACAGATGATGCCAAAACTCTTCTTTATTCATGATCTTTATGTCTCATCAGCTTTTCCTTGATTTGTACTTTGAATTGTGATTCAAAGTTCAAGGAATCTTCATCATCCTCATCCCTGCACAGTTGTAGTTCCAAAAGATCTTGAAGGTCAGCTATACCCAGGATTACTGCATCCTTCCTTGATATACTCACAACTTTCCCATTGGACCTGAGCAGAGTCAATACATGGGTCTTTTTATCAGAGAGCCACTTTAGTATTTTTGAGTTCAATGGGTTTCTTGGGAGAGGAGCTATTTGTGATGAGAATTGAAAAGGTGAACTTCTTGAAAGCCTTTGAAAAAGATCTTCAGATTTAGCTAAAGGCTTCAATGGTTCTTTATTCAAGTCAGGCAAAGGTTCCTTTGTGATAGCCTGCTTACTTTTGTTAGCATCCCTTTGCTGATCTTGCTTATCCATCTTCAGCTGCCTCTTCCTTTGGTTGAGGGCTTGAATGGTTGTTTCTAAGACCAGATCTGCACTAAGGTTCTTAACATCTTTCCAATCTGGTGCATTCTGTCTTATTTGAAGGTCTTTCTTCATCCTATCAATTCTATCTGCTTCTTGTTTGAGAGCTTGAATGGACCACTCTTTGAACCGGTTCTCCTCAGCTTTATAGGGTTTTTCTTTCATGATAAATCTGACGAGGTTTGCCCTTTACTTCTTTTGAGGATCATCTTTTGGAGAATCCACGGTCATTTTCTCATTTAACTCTCTTGCATACTCTTCTAATTTCTTTACCTTGTTAAGCTCATGTTGTTCCCTTTTTGACAAGTAAGCATTACCCTTTCCTTCACTCTCTTCTTTTGCTACGATTTTGGCTTGCCTAGTCTTTAGTGTTAGATAATCCTCAATGGTTTTGGGATTTCTATAGCCATGAAGAGATGGGAAGGTCCTTTTGGTTGGATCAGCTTCTGCATAGAATTGTAGCATTTCTCCTTTTACTGCAGCCAACTCTAAAGGATATGATGTTTCCACAAGAATATTTCTTTTTGGATTTTGACCTTTGAGTGACTCAGCAAAGCTGATTTGTGGTGATGATGAATGGATGATAACTGGTTTTGGATTTTTTTGAATAACATGTGAAGATGGTATGTCATCATTTTTCACTGTAGCCATTCTACTTCTTTTTCTAACATAAACCAGTTTTGGTATAGGGGCATTTGTGCAAACCACTGCTGTTGTAACATCTGCTGTACTTTTAGTAGTATCAACATCTGCTACTGTGACAGGTGGTTGCTGAGATGAGGAAGGCAATAAAATTGAACTGTCAGTGGTTTGCCTTTTAATACCAGTAGTGGTTTTGGGACCAGCAGTGGTATCCTTCATCTCCTTCTCTTTTATCCTGACATGACTTTGAACGATCCTCATTTGTGTATCTTCATCATCTGCTTGAATTTTCAGGGTTTCATCACCTCCCTTTTCCTTTTCTTTGACAGATGTTTCAGCAGAAGTTACTGAGAGATTTTCCTCAGAGTCATTTTTCTTCCCCTTTTTAGCATCATCAACTCTTTCGAAGATAGTTGCAGGGGTAGTGTAGGGAATGAGAATTTCTTGATCACTTTAAGCTCTTCCAGTGTGTCTTTATACCTTGCTTCAACTTCTCCTTTGAATGTCTACACTTTTGAATCATGTAACTGATTAGCATACTGATAATGTTGTTGAAGCAGAGGATACACTTGTTTTGCAATTCTGGTGGCTTGAGCAGAGGATTGAGCAGTGTTTCGAGTTTTTGCAGAGAGTAACATCTGTTGTAGTACATTCTTGATATCTCCCACTGATGTCTCAATCCTTGTGACTTTGTTCGTCAATTCCTTATGTTTTAGCTCATCTCCTAAGTTAATAGGATCATCTGAGCTCCTACCAGTGGTGGTAGTTTTATCTAGGGATCATGAGCATGTGATTTGTCACTTGCTTCAAACTTAGATGCCCCTTTTTCTTGGTACTGGGGGCTTCCCACTGAAGCAGAGGTTACCTTGGTAGCCTCAACAGTGGTTGCCTTCAAAGGAGACTTATATATGAAACTAATGTCCAGATGTAAATCAGTGGATTCAACATCTGTAGTAGCTGCTCCATTTGAACTATAACAGGGATTTCGTGAAATCCAAGTGATGTAGCCTCCTCAACTGTTTGTGGGATAACCAATTGATTTTTATCAGACACAACCATTGTGGAAGTTTTGCTCTCAGTATTGTGTTGGTGAGAGTGGCCCTGTTGTGACTGACTATCAAAGACTTCAAACAGTGATATGGTAGTTGTTGTGATTTGAAGTGTGGAGAGTGGGGTGGAAAGCAGATTTCTCCTGGGAGATGGACAATTTAACATACTCTCAAATGAGGGTGATGTTATCAGTTGTGGGATCCATGTGCTTACAACATGTTCCTTTTGTGAGAAATCATGAGGAGTTATGGTTTTTAGTGGAGATCTTTCTACCATCTGCTGTGTGGAAGTAGCAGCAGTGGTTTCATGTGACTTTTGTGTTGTCACTGATTAACTTCTGGGATCTCATCTTCCAGAAGGTCCTTTTTGATGGTGGGTTTTGAAGGTTTCTTTTTGGTCATTTTAGTGGTTTTTGGTGTGGGTTGCATAACAGTGGTTGTGCTGCTGTGGTCTCCAAGAGCAGTGGGCTCAGCAGCTGGTGTCTGAAGAACAAATGTGGACTCATCCAAATTTTGCTCAGATTCCCCTGCTTGTGTTTTTGAAACTTTTGACTCTTTGGCCATAAGGCGAGTATATGTTTCAGATGATAGACTGTTTATTTGAAAAGACACACCTTGAATAACAACATGTGCACTTTCTTTGGGATTTTCTTTAGTAAATAATAACTTAAAAACCTAGGAAATAACAGAAAAGCATTCTCCCTTTTGTTTTTCACATTTTATAGATTTATTACCAAATCATTAAACAATACTTGGGAGCAATTAATCAGTTTTAGACATAATAGCATACCCTAAGTATTGAATTTTTAATGGTATTTCATCAAAACCAGTTGTTTTATTTGACACACATGTGAGCAGAGTATGAAACAGAAATTTCATTGGAGGTGGGAATTTTCCCTTTTTCATGGTAGCTTTTGATAAATCTCCTGTATATCCTTTGTTTTTCAAAACAATTTGATACTCACTTTTAGAAAAAGAAATTTTACCTTCTAGATCGTTCATCTGAAAAACCTCTGAGATGGTTTGTGGGGTTATTGGAACCAAAATCCCTCCCACTTTTGATGTGATTGCCCAAGGTTTCTTGTTTAGACTTTCAATCTCAGCATTTGCCTAGAAATCTCGAAGGGCATCTTGATAAATCGGTGCGTTGCAGGTTACCAGAGTCTTATACTTTGAGGAAAACAAGATATCAATGATTTCATGAAACTCTGTATTTTTCTTGGTCTTTTCAAAAGTACAAAGATAATTATGCGGATTTTTGATGTTAAGAGTGTGTTTTGGTGGTTCCTGTGTTGATTTCACTTTGGGTGCCATGATTATCAAAGGAAATAGTTTTGAGAAATTTTGAAATGGCACGGTAAAAGTGAAGGCTCTATTTGTGGATGAAATAGGGCTTTATAGGGTTTTCAAAAAGTTATGATGACGTGGCATCTGACGCAACAACTGTCGAATAACATCTGTCCATGTGTAACATCTGATTGACAATGGAAAACACTTGTTTGGCTAACCACTGACAGAGTAAACTATCAGTGGTTGTGACCTATTGTTAACACTATCAGAGGTTCCACATCAGTGGATAGGTTTTTCAATCCAACAGTGTTTTTAGGCTATCAGAGCTTTGAACAGACTTAGAGGATTTATTGAGAAACTCAATTTTAAACTATTTTTAAGAAAGAAATTTTGATTTTCCAAAACATTTTGATGCTTTTACACATGAATTGCAAGAGAACTTGTTTTTAACCCATGTTCAACATTCCAAACCAAGGTATCAAACTATCAAATGTGGAAGCATCAAATGCCTTTGTCAACACATTTGTTAGTTGATCTTTGGTATAGACACGTTGTCAAGAAATCAAACCTTCTACATAGCAATTCTTCACAAAGTGATGTCTGATGTCATCATGTTTTGATAAAAATTTTGATTATATGCAAGTTTAGTTTTGACAGACCATCTCGCATGTCCAACTGGAATTTTTCAATGACATAAGTTTTCAAACCTTTTAGTCAAGGCCTCATTCTCGTGCTAGTCCTTGTGTAAACCATTTTACAGACTTTGGCAGAGGTTGAGAATCCCAGATAGTACAAACTATTTTGTCTGCAGAGGCAACTCGTTTAAAAATAATTAAATCTGATGTACTAAACATCATACAGAGTCCTTTTGATTCACTTATGAGTGGATGTAATTTCCCTATAAAAAATTAGGGTACTACTCCAGGCAGGTACATGAGTTTTGAACTATAAAAAACAAGCAAAACTCAGTGTGTATGACCTCCTTAAAAAAATAAAAGGGGATACATATCCTGATATGAACACGAAATTTTTGCCAAAAAATTTGTAAAAATTTCTTGATAAGTGACTCAATTAGATCTGATAGATCTCCAGTAATTCTTGTGAGAAATTTATGATTTAAGAGTTTACCTTCGTCATTTTATGAGACTAATGTCAATCCTCTCCATTCAATTTGTTATGAAATCAACACAAACACACCTTCGCAACAGTTAGACCACATAAAACGCGATTTTCCGCACAAACTAAAACTCTGATCTCAACACCTATAGATAACACAATAACAACGAGATCGAGCTGATCTTCTTATATCAAATTAAGGTTAAATCAAATTTGACTGACCAAGCTCTGATACAAATTGTTAGGATCTGAGTTTGGATTGATTGTATTGTTTTAACCAAATTGATAACAAAATGATAAATCATGAAGAACTTTGCAGCGGAAGAATAGTTTAAACTTTATAACACAATCAATGAAAGAAAAGTTTTCATCATACCATGTTTTCATTACTCAAAAGATTGAAATCATTACAAAGTAATTACATAAATGAATCACTAGACTCCCCCTCAGACCGAGCTTACACATAGAAAGAATGTACAAAAAGTGCAAGTGTGAAAAGCTGAATAAAACAGTACAAACACTGTCCATATATAGTACAATCCTAACCGCTGATCGTCTATGCTGACATCACCTTGACAGTGACATATAACAATAATAACAAACTCTAACCACTTCCTAAGCTATCCTCTGATAGTGGGTATAAGCACTCATGGCAAAGCACTGGTGATCCTATCCTCTGATAAGCATAAGCTCTGATGAAGCATTAGTAGATGTTCTTCAAAGGGTGATCAGACCTTTGACTTTCAACAGACCTTTAACTCTAGCAGACTGTCACACCCCGACCCGCAGCGGAATAAGAGTCGAGGCATAATTGGGTTATCACCAAAGCTCGTGATGTTTACTAAAATGTTTCATATTTATTAAATTCGAATTACAACTTCAATATTCAAAACAAGTTCATACAATTACAAGGAAAAAGAAACTAAGTAAAACAATCCAAAGCCTAAACTGGTTTATTCTTCTAGGCCGTCCTATATGTTTCTTGCTTCAACTGGATCACCTGTATCATGTGTAAAAATGGGGGATTTTGGGTCAACAAAAGTTGGCGAGTGAACCTTGTTAAAAACATTTGTTATTGATTTCTTGTTGTATTTAATATGGAAAAATTGTGCAATAATCATATGTGAGCAAACGTATATAAACAAACAAACACAAACCACCTTGAATGAGTATATGACATGAATGATAATGTATATGTTGGCAACGTCACGTTCCGCTCATAGGTAATGGGAACTGACGAGCCTATGATGATGTATGTGAGATCAAGGCTCAATCAAACGGAGCCGATCGAAATGAGGCACCTGTACTCAACCCGTCTCCCACGGGAGCTGTTGGGCCTGATGAAATGTATATACTGAAAATGATAACTTTAAACTAAACATAATCCACACAACAACTGATACATATTGGATACACATTTGATCATGGATACGATGGATGCACAAGTGTTTAAATATAATAAATAATTAAGCGACACATGATACACCCCAAAATGTGATTAAAACGGGGAACTGGTAGAGATTCACTCACATTGGGTGCGTTCTTTTGATGATGTTGAATGCACACGAGTTTTGGGATTTGATCGACGAGGACAAACTAACCTAAAATAATAACGAAATGGTTCGGTAAATAAGTGGATTTTATTAACAATTTTAATAGGATTTTTAGATTTATTTTTTGTGAGTTTAAGGTCATTTTCTAACTTTTAAAAATATTATTTTTAAGTATTTTTAATTGATTTTTAAATTAAATAAATAAATAAAAAAATAAATTTTTTTTGACTTTTTGTTGACCGTTGACCATTGACCGGTCCGTTGACCGGTCGGACTGTGGTCTGAGTGTGCACTGAGCGAGGGTCGAACCCGGGACCTCTCGTACGCGTGCACGCAGCTCTACCAACTGAGCTACGTGTCTAACCCGAAATATTCTACGTGTCCAACTGTTCGGGTTTAAATCGTTCGTCGATCATATAAGTGATTGAAATGTAATGAATAAATAGAGTTACGGAATCGAATGTACCGAATCGAATGTTTTTCTCAGAATTCCGGCAATGGTCGTCGGCTCTGATTTGTGAATTCCGTCTGATTGAATAAATTAACAATTTTGATTGATGAGTTGTGAAATTGAGTTACTAAACAAGGATTATCAGAGGGTTTAGATGTTTGTACCGATTCACAGCGTGATTTCGGAAATTTCCAGAGATTTTCCTGCGAGTGCAGATTATCCGGCAACGTCGTCTGGGACCGATTCTGGTTGAAGGATTGAAGTTAGTATAAGTCTAACAATGGATTAAAAACGAAAGAGTCGAGAAATATACCGATTTTTTGTAAGTCTCGGTTTTCCGGCGAATGTCCGGCAATACAGAATATCTCCGGCGAGTGTAATTTCTTCGAGAAATTGTGCGATTTTGAGCGAAAAGATTACCAGAGACTTGGGTGTGTATTTATAAGGAAGAATCAGGATGAATTGAGTCCGAATTTGGTCTTGATTCATGGTCAAGGTTTTCTCCGGCGGTTATGACTGAGATCGCGGGATTAGACTTCGGTTATAACCGATGTCGAGGTTAATACACGCGTTCAGTCAAAAGAAACCGTCGATAATTGGCGAAATCGTCGGTAATTCTGACGACTGCGGATTGGGCGCGCTGATGACTGAATTCGATTTCGAGTTTTATTATAAATGTTATTTGTTTTAATAGATATCACAAATGAGTCAAGTGGCGGAGTGGTTGGGTGTTGCTTGTTTCTTCCGGCTGACCCGGGTTCGAAACCCGACAGCCTCTTTTCTTTTTTATTTAATTTATTTTTACTTTTTAATAATTATAGTTTTTAAATTCTAAAATGTTTATTAATTATGTATTGTTTAAAATTAATATTAATCATAAATACGCAACGAAATTTTTTAACTTGATATTCGATTAATAAACGAAGTGGGTTTGGAAACCCGTTTTTCGACGGATGTTACAGTATCCCCTACTTTTAGAAATTTCGTCCCGAAATTTCAGTAGTAGTGGTAACAGGAAAAAGATGTGGGTATTTCTCGCGCATTGAGTCTTCACGTTCCCAAGTAAACTCGGGTCCTCGTTTCGACTCCCGGCGTACCCTGACAATTGGAATACGACTCCATCTTAAACGCTTCTCTCCGAAGTCCATAATTTCTACTGGTCTTTCAATGAAATGCATAGATTCATCGACTTGAATGTCTTCTAGAGGAATATGGAGGTTTTCATCGGCGAGGCACTTCTTCAAGTTTGATACGTGGAATGTGGGATGAATTCTGTTGAGCTCTTCTGGTAGGTCAAGTTTGTATGCTACAGGTCCTACTCTTTCGAGTATCTTGAAAGGTCCTACGTAGCGTGGTGCTAGCTTGCCCTTTTGGCCAAAACGAACCACTCCCTTCCACGGTGATACTTTTAAAAGTATTTGTCACCAATGTTAAACTCCAAGGGCTTTCGTCGTTTGTCTGCATAACTCTTTTTACGACTTTGTGCCGCTAGAAGATTGTTTCGAATTTGATGGATCTTGTCTGTTGTTTCTTGAATTAATTCTGGACCGGTGATTTGTGCTTCTCCAATTTCGTGCCAACATATTGATGATCGGCACTTACGACCATATAAAGCTTCGAAAGGTGCCATGCCGATACTTGAATGATAGCTGTTGTTGTACGAAAATTCAACTAATGGTAGATGAGCGTCCCAATTCCCCTTGAAGTCTATGACACATGCTCGAAGCATGTCTTCAAGAGTTTGGATGGTGCGTTCTGATTGTCCATCAGTTTAAGGATGAAAAGCGGTACTGAGGTCTAATCGTGTACCCAAGGCGGCTTGTACAGCTTGCCATGTTCGTGAAGTGAAACGACCGTCACGATCTGAAATGATGCTTAAAGGTACACCATGACGGCTTACAATCTCGCTGATGT
This sequence comes from Scalesia atractyloides, assembly GCA_947069175.1. Lineage (NCBI taxonomy): Eukaryota > Viridiplantae > Streptophyta > Magnoliopsida > Asterales > Asteraceae > Scalesia > Scalesia atractyloides. The sequence goes on from CAMTDV010000024.1 coordinate 21,890,506, forward strand.
AGATACGAGCTAACTTCTCATTCTTAAAGTCCTCGCGGATCGGAATAAAGTGAGCTGATTTTGTAAGACGATCAATGATTACCCATATTGTGTCATAACCCACTGGAGGTGCGAGGTAACCCGGTAATGAAGTCCATGGTTATGTTTTCCCACTTCCATACAGGTATTTCAGGTTGAGTTAGAAGTCCTGAAGGTCTTTGATGTTCAGCTTTTACTTTGGAACAGGTAAGGCACTTGGATACAAAAACAGCAATATCCTTTTTCATTCCAGGCCACCAGTAGGTGTATCGAAGGTCTTGATACATCTTGTCGGCTCCTGGGTGTACAGAGTACCGTGTTTTGTGCGCCTCATTCATAAGGAAATCACGAAGGTTATTGTGATCGGGAATCCATATGCGATCTAGATAGTACAGAATACCGTTGGATTTGGTTTCTATTTTAAGTTCTGCTCCACAAGACAGCTCATTGCGTACGTCGTTTTCTGTTACAGAGACATGTTGAGCTTCTCGGATTCGATCTTTGATGTCGGTTATGATTTGCGAACATAGAAGATGAATGGAGTTCGCATAACCCTTTCGACTGAGCGCATCGGCCACCACGTTTGCCTTGCCAGGATGATACCGAATTTCACAGTCGTAGTCATTAAGAAGTTCGACCCATCTTCGTTGCCTCATATTCAACTCCTTTTGGTTAAAGATATGTTGGAGGCTCTTGTGGTCAGTGTATACTTCACACTTGGTACCGTAGAGGTAATGTCTCCATATCTTAAGAGCGAACACAACGGCTCCAAGTTCCAGGTTGTGGGTGGTGTAGTTCTTCTCATGAACTTTGAGTTGTCTAGAAGCATAGGCTATCACTTTCCCTCTTTGCATTAATACGCAGCCTAGCCCTTGCCCTGATGCATCGCAATATACTACAAAGTCATCGCAACCTTCGGTAGTGTGAGGATAGGTGCGTCACAAAGCTTTTGCTTAAGGGTTTGGAAGGCTTCTTCTTGTTTAGGTCCCCATATGAAGGGTTTTCCTTTATGAATCAAAGTCGTGAGTGGTACAGCAATACGGGAGAAATTTGCAATGAAACGGCGATAGTAACCAGCCAAACCAAGAAATGATCTTACTTCGTAGGGGTACGTGGCGCTTGCCATTCCTGTACTGCTTTGATCTTTGCGGGGTCAACATGTGTTCCCTTATCATTGACGACATGTCCAAGGAATTGTACTTCTCTTAACCAGAATTCACATTTGGAGAATTTAGCGTAGAGCTTTTCGGTTCTTAAGAGTGTAAGGATGAGTCGAAGGTGTCGTTCATGATCAGATTTAGACTTTGAGTAGATGAGGATGTCGTCGATGAAGACTATGACAAAACGGTCGAGATAGGGTTTGCATACCCTATTCATTAGATCCATGAATACAGCTGGGGCGTTGGTTAATCCAAATGGCATGACCATGAATTCGTAATGACCATAACGAGTCCGGAAGGCGGTCTTTGGGACGTCTTCTTCATGTACTCTGAGTTGATGATAACCAGAACGAAGGTCGATTTTTGAGAAACAGGTGGCGCCTTGAAGTTGGTCTAGGAGGTCATCGATGCGGGGTAAAGGGTAGCGGTTCTTGACCGTTAACTTGTTGAGTTCTCTGTAGTCGATATACATGCGAAACGTTCCATCTTTCTTCTTCACAAACAGAACAGGTGCACCCCAAGGCGATGAGCTAGGACGTATGAATCCTTTGCCAGTCAGCTCTTGCAGTTGACTGGCCAGCTCTTGCATTTCGGATGGGGCTAACCTATAAGGAATTTTGTGACTGGTGTAGCGCCAGGTATAAGATCAATGCGGAATTCGACTTCTCTCATGGGAGGAAGTCCTGAGATGTCGTCGGGAAAGACTTGTGGGAATTCTTTCACTACAGGTATATCTTCTAATTTCTTCTCTTTGTTTCCCTTCTTGACGACGTGAGTTAGGAATGCGACATAGTTCTTGCGGAGATACTTTTGGGCTTGAAGGCAGGACATCAATTTGAGTCCTTTCGAAGGGGTTTCTCCAAGATTCGTAGGGTTTGACCGTCTGCAAGAGGAATGCGAATGAACTTTTCGCGGCATACTACTTCAGCATGATGTTGGCTGAGCCAGTCCATACCGATTATAATGTCGAAACTTCCCAACTTCATAGGAATGAGGTCAACTGGAAAATCGTGATCGTTTAAAGTGAGGGTACAATTTCGTATAATAGAGTTTAATGAGACCGGTTTTCCGTCAGCAACTTCCACCGTTATGGATTCCATGAGATTTTCACGAGTTTGGTTGAGGATGGGTTCAAATTCTAAGGACACAAAACTCTTATCCGCGCCAGTATCAAATAACATGGATGCATAACTACCATTGATGAGAAACGTACCGTTAACCACGTTGTTGTCAGCCCTAGCTTGATTGGCGTTGATGTTGAAAGCTCTTCCTCTAGCAGGTGGAGGAGCTTGGTTAGCTTGGTTCACCGGATTTGCTTGAGCTTGGGCATGAATGATGTTCACCAAGCGTGGACAAGTGTTTCTAAAGTGGTTTGGGTCTCCACAGTTGTAACAAGCCCGCATGGGTTGCATCATGGGGTAGTGGGTTGGTAGTAGGATTGGGCCGTATGTTGTGTAGGTGGTAGAAGTAAGGGTTGTTGGGCTTGACCCACTATCTGATGGTGGGTTTGGGTTGAGGATTGGTTGCGGTTCATTCGCTGAAGTGTGCGACAGGTTTGGATGGTGTGACCTGCACGGCCACAGCTGGTGCAATGTTGGCAGGGGTGTTCGGGAAAGTGATGGTATTGGCAACGGTTGCATTTTGGGTATGGGCCGGAGTATGGCTTTTTATATGGTGCAGCTGAGGGGGCAATTTGGGTGATGGGTGCAGCAGTGATTGGGGGGTTTGTTTGTGTGACAGCAAAGTTTCTGTTGTTTCGCTTCCTTTTACCAGTAAACTCCGAAGAGGAGCCAGAATGGTTTGAAGTTTGAGCCTCAACGGGGGCTTTCTTTTTCTCCTCCTTGAATTTACCGTTTCGGATGCGATTCTCGGTAAGTTCGGTAGCTAGTTCTATTACGACTTCAAGTGTTGCTGGCGAAGTGCTTAGAACCGAGTCTTGAATTTTCGAGGGGAGGCCTCGAATGTAGTGTTCAACCAAGCGGTACACTGGGGTGAACAAGTTGGGGATCATTTGGTTTAGCTCGAGAAATCTTTTGTTGTAGGAAGTATGATCTCCTTCCTTTTGTTTTAACGAGTGGAATTCATCTTCCAACTTCTTGATTTCGCTTCTTAGATAGAAGCGTCTTGTCATTATTTCCCTTAACTCTTCCAATGTTAAGGCCATAGCATCTTCGACTCCTCTCTTACCCTTCTCTGTGTTCCACCAGGTCAGGGCTACCCAAAATAGTCTCCCGGTTGCGTAACGTACCTTGCGATCCTCGGGACAATCGCAATTGAGGAAGGTGTTCTCCATTTCCTCAAACCAGTGGAGGAGAGCTGTGACACCTTCGGTCCCTTCATACTTTGGGGGATCGCAAGACTTGAAGTGTTTGTAGGAGCACTTTTTGGAGGGAGGGTTGTCGACGTTCTGGTCTTCTTGGTTGGGAGGGTTGATGGGATTCGCGGTGAGAGCTTGTTGGACTTGAATTACGATGTCAGGAAGCACCGCAGCCATTTGTTTTGCAATTTGGGTGGCCAAGCGTTCGTTTAACCTTCCTGACTTTCTACCTCCACGTAGTTGCCTAGCCGACATCTACAGGAACATACATAGGAAGATTGTGAGTTTAAGAAGTTTTTAGGTGTCATGTGTCATTAAAAATAATAAAATAACATAATCATCAATAATGCAACTACATCCATAGGATGTCTTGGGTTTGCTCATGTTTGGGCCTCCAATGTCCCCCATACCATCGCCTGTATAGTCATGTGGGCCCCCATGACTATTGGCTTAGTAGGATTCACATTGGTGTTGGCGGTTTAACACTCGCATCACCCGAATGAAAACCATGAAGTATGTTTGCGAGATGTATGGTAGGAGGATGTCCAGGTATAGACACAATGACAACTCAAAGTGGGGTTAGCTCACACGACGTTTGGTATAGCATGCTTTGGCCTAATAGGTCCTTCGTACTCTCATCGTTAGTCCCCAGGTAGGCAAACTGGTCCTTTATTTTGGATTTATACGAATGCCAAGCTTAGACAGGACGTTCCGACTACCGGTACTCGTACCCTTCCAGTTACTACATGTCCGTCATGAGAACTCACTTTGATGTGATTTGAAAATACAAAGATCGTTGCAAAAATCATAGGAATTGTGAGGTGTGTGCTCTCATGGATATGGTATGTTATGAGGATATGATTTATGATGAGCATTGGATAATAATTTGTACTTATGAACATGCTTGCATAACATTGAATGTAACAATAAACATAAAGCATATAAACATCATGAATTTGGTATGTAACACATAAACAATTTTAAAATTCTAATCAACTATAGTATAGGCTCTAAGGGTCTAATAACCTATCCTATATCCCTATAGTCATGGCTCAGATACCAAACGGTCAAACCCGCAGCGGAATAAGAGTCGGGGCATGATTGGGTTATCACCAAAGCTCATGATGTTTACTAAAATGTTTCATATTTATTAAATTCGAATTACAACTTCAATATTCATAACAAGTTCATACAATTACAAGGAAAAAGAAACTAAGTAAAACAATCCAAAGCCTAAACTGGTTTATTCTTCTAGGCCGTCCTATATGTTTCTTGCTTCAACTGGATCACCTGTATCATGTGTAAAAATGGGGGATTTTGGGTCAACAAAAGTTGGCGAGTGAACCTTGTTAAAAACATTTGTTATTGATTTCTTGTTGTATTTAATATGGAAAAATTGTGCAATAATCATATGTGAGCAATCGTATATATAAACAAACAAACACAAACCACCTTGAATGAGTATATGACATGAATGATAATGTATATGTTGGCAACGTCACGTTCCGCTCATAGGTAATGGGGAACGGACGAGCCTATGATGATGTATGTGAGATCAAGGCTCAATCAAACGGAGCCGATCGAAATGAGGCACCTGTACTCAACCCGTCTCCCACGGGGAGCTGTTGGGCCTGATGAAATGTATGTACTGAAAATGATAACTTTCAACTAAACATAATCCACACAACAACTGATACATATTGGATACACATTTGATCATGGATATGATGGATGCACAAGTGTTTAAATATAATAAATAATTAAGCGACACATGATACACCCCAAAATGTGATTAAAACGGGGAATTGGTAGAGATTCACTCACATTGGGTGCGTTCTTTTGATGATGTTGAATGCGCACGAGTTTTGGGATTTGATCGACGAGGAAAAACTAACCTAAAATAATAACGAAATGGTTCGGTAAATGAGTGGATTTTATTAAAAATTTTAATAGGATTTTTAGATTTATTTTTGTGAGTTTAAGGTCATTTTCTAACTTTTAAAAATATTATTTTTAAGTATTTTTAATTGATTTTTAAATTAAATAAATAAAAAAAAAAAAAAAAAAATTGACTTTTTTGTTGCCGTTGACCATTGACCGGTCCGTTGACCGGACCGTTGACCGGTCGGACTGTGGTCTGATTGTGCACTGAGCGAGGTTCGAACCCGGGACCTCTCGTACGCGTGCACGCAGCTCTCCCAGCTAAGCTACGTGTCTAACCCGAAATATTCTATGTTTTAATTATATATATATACTAATTAAATGTTAATTTATTTGGTTTATATTAAAATAATTTAAATGGTTGAACCGGTTTCAGGGAGCCGGATCGAACTCGGGTCCTTTGGTTTGTAAGCGCACAGCCCAACCAGTTGGGCTGTGTGTCTTATCTGTTTAACTTACGGTTTATTTTAATCTTATAGACATACCGTGACTTGATCTGATTCTGTTTAAAAAAAATGGTTTTAATTCGGAAAGTCGGCGTGTTTGTAAGGTTCGAACTCGTGACGTGCGCAATGTGTTTGCACACAGTCCACCACTGGACTGTGTGTCTAACCCGGTTTAATATCTTGTTAATTAAACTTATACACAATGTCGACTTCGTCTTCTTCATTCAAAGACACAGACAAACGATATCCAACTGTTCGGGTTTAAATCGTTCGTCGATCATATAAGTGATTGAAATGTAATGAATAAATAGTGTTACGGAATCGAATGTACCGAATCGAATGTTTTTCTCAGAATTCGGGCAATGGTCGTCGGCTCTGATTTGTGAATTTCGTCTGATTGAATCAATTAACAATTTTGATTGATGAGTTGTGAAATTGAGTTACTAAACAAGGATTATCAGAGGGTTTAGATGTTTGTACCGATTCACAGCGTGATTTCCAGAGATTTTCCGGCGAGTGCCCATTATCCGGCAACGTCGTCTGGGACCGATTCTGGTTGAAGGATTGAAGTTAGTATAAGTCTAACAATGGATTGAAAACGAAAGAGTCGAGAAATTTACCGATTTGATGTAAGTCTTGGTTTTCCGGCGAATGTCCGACAATACAGAATATCTCCGGCGTGTGTAATTTCTTCGAGAAATTGTGCGATTTTGAGCGAAAAGATTACCAGAGACTTGGGTGTGTATTTATAGGGAAGAATCAGGATGAATTGAGTCCAAATTTGGTCTTGATTCATGGTCAAGGTTTTCTCCGGCGGTTATGACTGAGATCGCGGGATTAGACTTCGGTTATAACCGATGTCGAGGTTAATACACGCGTTCAGTCAAAGGAAACCGTCGATAATTGGCGAAATCGTCGGTAATTCCGACGACTGCGGATTGGGTACGCTGATGACTATTCGATTTCGAGTTTTATTATAAATGTTATTTGTTTTAATAGATATCACAAATGAGTCAAGTGGCGGAGTGGTTGGGTGTTGCTTGTTTCTTCCGGCTGACCCGGGTTCGAAACCCGGCAGCCTCTTTTCTTTTTTATTTAATATTTTTACTTTTTAATAATTATAGTTTTTAAATTCTAAAATGTTTATTAATTATGTATTGTTTAAAATTAATATTAATCATAAATACGCACCGAAATTTTTTAACTTGATATTCGATTAATAAACAAAGCGGGTTTGGAAACCCGTTTTTTGATGGATGTTACACAGACCTTTGACCCATCAGAGGTTTGGTTATACAACAATCTTTATAACTGTCAGAGCATTGGCACAAGGCAGTTGTTTGAACTATCAGCGGTTTGGTAGCCGGTCTTTGAGAAGAGTGACTCTAAACTCTGTTTATTCTGGATCATATATAGCAGACCTGTTTTGGCATTTTATCATCTGTTCTTTTGTAGGGTTCAATCCCAACAATCTCCCCCTAGAACAGATGATGCCAAAACTCTTCTTTATTCATGATCTTTATGTCTCATCAGCTTTTCCTTGATTTGTACTTTGAATTGTGATTCAAAGTTCAAGGAATCTTCTGAATTTATATGGTAGCCAAGATCACAAAACTTTGGCTTTTGATACCATAATCGACCCCTAATCGCCCAAAATTGACTAACAAAGTTATTAACCGAAAAACTATGAAACAAGGCTTGATTGACATGGTTTATGGTATGTTTGGATTATTCTTTGTATATAGGTACTGAATATGGCTCACACCCACTTCTGGACTCAAGAAAAACACTCGGAATCGAAGGAATCGCTAGATATATCACCCGAAACTCGAATCTAGAATAGGCAGAATATTGTTTGGACCATAACTTGGTCCGTGGGTATTGGATTGTATTGAAATTTGGTGTGGTTATGTAGGGTATAGACAGGAATGTCCACCTAAAATTTTAGAATTTTTGGAATTTTCTACGAAGTTTGGTGAATTTTTGACTGTTTTACAAAATGAAATTCTGAAAGAAAACCAAACGGGATCAATAAATCACCAAATTTTACACAAACATCAAGGAAAATATAGAGAATGTTCTGGGAAGTTTGGGAGCCCATTGACTGAATTTTGATTCAGAATTAAAATCCACTTTTTGAGTTTTCGGTAGCCGGAAAAGCATTGAACGAAATCGGAAAAATCCCAAATTTTTACAGAGAGTTTCTGGACATGGAAGGGAGCTCCTGAAATATTTTGGGAATTTTTGGACATCGGATAATAAACAAAGTGATTTATGCAGTTAAATACTGTTTTACAAATGATTTATTTGAGAAGTTAAAATAGCTTATAAATTCCCAAAATATTTTTCCTTGAATCTATTACTGACTTTCACAAAAATTTCCAGAATTTTAAGAAATACGTAGATTAAATGGGATTTTTTGACTTTTAAAACGCTTATTTTAACTAAATTCGGCAGTTTACAGGACAACGAAGCTGCCGAAACTGGGAACTGACCAAAACCTATTTTGACAATAATTGGAACGCCGGGAGTATTTTGGGAAGTTCCAGGGTAAGCGGGACACTCTGGGTGTGTTCCACCACCGTTCAGGAGGATTCCCGACGGTGAGAATGGAAACTCAAAGTTGGGCAACCTAGACTCCCCAAACACCCAGACTCCTGTAATGAAAAGTTAATCTTTCTTAAATCACCACACATTGGCACTATTGGTATTCCCGTACCATTATCCGAACATGTCAAACAACCGACTTTGGCTGGCACGCGAACCAGTGCCCGGGAGCCAAACGTGAAACTAATCATACCCTAACATCCATCACCACACCAGGATACTATATGGACTGAAAATACTCAATCGGACCCAAGTTATAGGCATTACCGACCTAGCGATTGATATTAGTAATTTCTTGCATGATTGCTGTTAAAGCCGAACAAGCTTACATATACTCCTATTGCTACCTGTGATGCTACTATCCTGTGAGTTTCACTCCCCCATTTTTAAACTGTTTTACTGTTTTCTGGGTGATTTTCATGTTACAAACTGTGTTAATTGCACCAACTTGTGATGATGTGAATTTCCTAACACGGTCCGGCTAGCTGAAGGTGTCTGTTGTAACACGGTCCGGCTAGTTGAAGGTGTCTGTTGTGACACGGCCCGGCGAGCTGAAGGTGTCTGTGTTACCCGGGACGGTTAAAAACAGTCAAGGTTTCACTTGTGTTCTCGTGTAATTCCATCTGTGACTATAACCAGTGCAATTAAACTTGTTAACACATATTGTTCCGCAACAACTAAACCAGTGGAACTCACCATCAGCGTTTATTTGACCCTTTTTAAAACTAACATGCATTTCAGGTAACTTGAGACTGGTGTGATCCGTGTATGTTGTTCAAGACATGTTTATAGGTGAACCCTGATATAGACGCATGTGACTTAGAAGACTTATGTGGTTAATGGGAATACGCAGTTGTAACATACATGTAGTATGTAATCAACATTTTGTAAGTAATAAAATGTAGTGTCTTTATAAACAATGTGCTTGTACCAGAGGTGTCTGTTGCATCCCATACTTTTTCTTCTGCTGCAAGTCGGGGTGTGACACAGGGACTATTGTGCAAATACTTAATATCTACGAATATTGTATAAATTAACGAAAACGACATATATACAATTTGGTATTCTCTCTCTCTAACCTACTTTATCTCTCTCCTCTTCTATCTAACATACAGACCACCACCACCTGGTTATCCCTACCACCCGACCACCACAATTAGGTATCTCTTATCTACCTACCTCCCTCTCTCTCTTACTCTGTCCATTACCACGATCAACGACGCCACCACCCGACCATTACCAAATGTCGCTGCCTGAACAACGCCAAACGCCGCACAACACAACAACTTGCCTTTTTCCCTTTCTTTCTCTCTCTAGTTTATCGCTCCATGGTTATGGATATAGATTTGAAATTTAGAGTTATTGAAATTATATATTTAGATGACTGATGATATGGTTATTGAAAGTTAATGGCTAAAATTAGATGGCTGGATTTGAAATTTAGGTTTATTTAAACTAGATGGTTGGATGGTGGCGGTGAGGGGGGTTAGTGGCGGTGGATGTTTATGGTGGTGGTTGTGTTATGGCTGTGGTGGCTGGTGGGGGAGTTGTTGGTGGTGGCGTTGGTGGTTGTTCAGAGTTGGGGAGGGTTATGGTTGTTAGTGGTTGATTGGGGTGGTGGTTAATGGTGGTTAAGAGAGGTATGTAAAGAGAGGTAAAGAGAGAGAAAGAGGGCACATAAATACGTATATACAATATATAAATAAATATTATATTATTTTCTTAATTTTTTTTATCTTATTTGTTAATTTTTTTTAAATAAATAACTAAAAAGACTAAACTACTCTTGCATGATCTGATTTAACATAAAAATTTAAGTGGGTTAAAGGTCAAATGACAAACCGTGCACGATTTTAAAATATTAAGTACAATAATCATCAATTTTAAAGACAAAGGACGCCGTCTGAAATTAGGTATAAAGATCATAGACAAAATTTGCAATTCACTCTTTGATAAAATAAAATAAAAACTAAAGTTAATTACAAATTATGTCTTTTATAAATACATTTCAGATTATGTCCTTTGCACAAAATGATCATTATTCAAGTTAATTGAAAAGTTAATATCAGTTAGCTTAAAAAACAAAGAGCATAAAAAATATAGAAATAAAGGACATTTTGCTTGCCTTTAGAAGACAAATAACGAAATTTGCAATTTAATATATAAATAAAGAACATTTTTTTGTAATGTACTCTAGTTCACAAATGGATATTCTCAAGTAATCCGAAAAATGTGTGATCTAAATTCTTAGGTTGTGCCAACCATCACTTATCTATGTTTTTCATATTTGACCCGTATAATAGATTTTGCATATTCATATAATTCTTAGGTAGGTTGAGTAAGGGTGCTCATTGGTCCAAATTCAAGTAGTTGAAACTGAACTAAAAAACAAACAAATTGAATTCGGTTCGACTTTCGGTTTCAATAAAAAGCTTTTTGGTTTTTATATATATTTTTATTTGTATTTTTTTACCATTATTTGTTATTGAACTGGGTCGGCCTGAAATTGTAATTAGATTCAGCTAAATGATAATACTTAAATAACTATTATTTATTTGGGTAAATTATACGTTTTGTTCTTTATCTTAACACCATTTTTCAGGCGGTGTTCTTTGGCGTGAAATTGACGAGTTTTGTACTTAATTTTCTGTCACACCCCGATTTCCATGTGTATCCAGGTGGGCCCGAGTGGGAAATATTGTGACGTAAGTTGATAACATCATAACCAAACAAACACAACACAGCGTTAGTCTTGGATATAAATTATTATTACAAACCGAAAGTTCAAATGGCTTGTAATAAAAGATCCACAGGAGGATCGAAATAAATATACAAATTATTTGTTCAACAGACTTCGGGCAACTAAGGACTTGCAAGATCCTCTTATGTCACTACCAAGCAGTTGCCGGCCTATTACGTGCTGATACCTGTAACTTAATATTTTGAAAATACATCAGTTAAACTGGTAAATACTAATAACCGACACATTATGAAAATCTTTTCAAAAATTGTTTTAAGTACACTTGGCATATTTTTATAAATAACTTTGGATAGTTCATAATGACCTTGTTTACAGTTTTACATGTTTGTCAATACATATGGGGTCCGGTGCAGAAACTAAATAACCTGATTAACCGACACACCACTAATAATCCACCAATGGGATTTAAAAAAATTTAGCATTCGCATCTGACAGTTGTATGCCTACACCCCGTGCTATAAGGTCGTGGCCGTTAGTTACTTAAATGGGCCGAGGATATCCAGGACACGGTCGAGTTAAACCCAATGTTTAAGTTATCAAACAAAACTGAATAAAACGGGTTATGAAGATTTTGTTAAATCACAATCCGATAACATGATCCCATACCCGACCAAGCGGTATTATTATACCGTATCCCAAGCCCGTATAGGGAAAATATGCTAAAAGTATTTACCTGAGCTAATTCTTCAAAAAGATTATAACTCAACCGAGAATCAAGAAAGTAAGCTTAGATAACAATCTACCGGGAGGCTTTAGTCTGGAATGATGGAATTAATAACCAATTAGAATGCTAACGGATCCTATCTACATCATAGACTCGGACCGGCTAGCTTAAAATGATATTTACGACACTAAACCCTAGATTAAGCGATGGTCGGAATAGAATGTAGTTTAAACCCGACAAATACTAAGACTTGTTTAATGTGGGTAAACATATTAAATTCTAGATTTTGAAATAAAAATGATAAGGTTAAACCCGTTTCGGTTAAACTACGTAAACTAGTCACATAAGCTTAACCGTACGCATATAAGCGAAACCGGGTAACCGGATGATTCGTATACAAGTTCCATATGCCATTATATTTTAAACATGTTGTAATATCAGTAGGATATCAACATGTATGCCGGTTATGATTTTAAAATCAAGTTACGCCTCAAGTGGGCGTTTTGGTCATTTTACGACTTGTAAAAGGAGCTTGCAAGTAAACTGATGTCATGGTCATAAACATTTTGTAAAAATAGTTAATTTATGAGTATATCAGTAGGATATCAATTATATGTGTGGTTTATAGTTTAGGACCAAACTATGCCCCGTAAAGGCATTTTGGTCATTTCACACATAACCTTGATAAATTATTTGTGAATCTGAGTTTAGGTCATGTACCTGTTGTAAATATATGTAAAATAAGTTTTGAAATCAGTAGGTATCAAGTCTTGATTCTTATATATGGTTTTAAACCATATTATACGTCGAAACGGCGATTAAGTCGCTAAATGACGATTTTAATGGTATTTGAGTGAAACTGATGTTATGATCAGGTTTGTATGATAAAAATATGTAATATAATATAACACATCAGTAGGTAAAAGGTTTTGTCCATTAAAAATGATTAAAACCCATTTTAAGTGCCGTAAGGGCAATATCGTCATTTAAGGACTTAATACATGGACTTATGTACAAACTCAGTTTACAATATGAATTGACATCCCAAATAATCCTGATTAAGATATTACATCAATAGGTAAAGATTTTGGTATCAAAATTATGTTTAAACCATTTTATACGCCAAAAAGGCGATTTGGTCACTTTAAAGCATGAATTACGCTTATTTACTCAAAACTCAGTTTATGACCATAATGTTAACATCAAAATAAGTTTAACAACTTTACCAATCAGTTTACAACTCATATGTATGCTCATTTATATTTAGAACCTCATTTTTACACAAAAGGGATTTTTAGCAAATTTTGGCATATTAAACGGAAACTTGCATTTGAACTCGGATTACTATATGACCATGTAATATAACTCCAGAGGGTTATGCTACAACATAACATGGTCACAATGCAACTTAGAATCAGTAACTAAAGTTTCTAATTCAGGTCAGAACTGAAAGTCAAAGTAGGAGTCAATCCTTGCGACTTTAGGTTGCGAATCGACCTTAAACCTGGAATTGACGGGCTGAACATGTTCACAGATGTTCTTATAATTATTGCCAAGTTATTAATGTGTTAAAACATATTTTATAACACCTACATTACTAGATATGAATTTATTTCAAAACTGACCTGTTGACTCTCTATGAATATAACTTTAACCCGTCAATAGGTCTAGTAAAAATGGTAATTAGGAGGTGCCCTTTTAAGGGATTAACACCTACCTAATTACGATCACGTAGCCATATTCGTACCGAACAATGGCTGGACCAAAATGGTCTTAGCCAATGGTCAAAGCGTTTTTACGTTAGCGCTTTGACTTTGGCTTTGGCTTAAAGCCTAACAAAAACAACTTAAGCAAGATGGAAGACTTACAAGTTATCCAAGAGAAGCTTATTAGTTCAGGGATGTCCCCAAAGACCTCAGGAACTTCCAACTTTCAGCAAAAAAGGAGAAAATGAAGAATGAGCAAGGAAGTGAGGCCTTGGAGGTGCCCTTTTATAGTTGAGGAAGGAGTTGGGGATCATGCCAGGTGTTAGGGGCTGCTCTAGGATGAGAACAAGTGTTTTGGAACGTGTCAAAGGCAGCACAATGGTGGCAACTCGCGTCAATGTGGCAGGGCAACAAGCTGCCAACAAAACTGCCTCTTGCAGTCGCTTACGGACCGTATGGCATTGGGCTTACGTGCCACACCCCAACCGATGGCGGAATCATCGGGGTAGTGGCACTAGGCGAACCAGATTGTCTCAAGAGATTCCGTAACAATTATTTAAAGATAACAAATCAACATTTAACATCCCATACTATTAAACTCATAATATTCTTAAACAATCATTACATTAATAAAATCCCTTAAATAGTAAAATCTGATCCAATCTCCCCTAGATTTATTACACTTGGAACTAAACAAAATAAACAAAACTAAACTACGCAAGCCACATCTAAGCATCCAAGCTACAAAATCCTCATTTCTGTTACATACGTTAGAATACAAGTCAATACAATTAAGTAAAGGTGAGCATACGAGTTTGAATAGCATAGTCGAGAAAGCGTTTGTGAAACAATCTAATTACATATCATGATACACTAAAACACTTAACATAACATAGGCTCATTTCTCATGCTAACTACCGTGAGAAAGCTTGCGCGTCCATCCTAACTAGACCCCGTCAGGTGTAAGCCACACTATAGTACCATACTAGCTAAGGAGGCAAGTTAACGAAAATAAGTCCTAGTCACATGTTTCTAGTATCACGTATTGAGCATATATAATCAGATTATCGCGTGTGATAAACAGTTTGATTTGTGAAGTGTTTTGATATAGGAACGTATGTAACACCCAAAAAGTGTGTTTAAGCGAAAATGGGTCAAGTATACTCACTGTGGGTGCGTTTTAGTTAGCTTAGAGATTCTAAGGAGAGTTGCGGAGAATGCCGGTTCAGCCTGTAGACGAACAGAAGTACATCAGTCTTCTGAAAAGCCAAAACGATGAAGTTTAAGTAGGGCAGTAGCGAACTTGTGTGTAAACACACAAGTTCGAGCAAACTTGTATGAGGTTTATTGAGTTGAGAGTTAACCTCGGGCGAACTTGTAAGTTTCTTATGGAAACTTGACAAGTTCGGTCGAACTTGTGGGGTTTGATAAGAGAGGAGACAAGTTCGGCCGAACTTGTGAAGTTTCCTGAGAAACTTTGCAAGTTCGAGCGAACTTGAGGGCTTCTGAAGTAAATCTTGGGCATTTCCACTCAAGTTCGGCCGAACTTGACCCTTAGAGGGCAAGTTCGAGCAAACTTGAATTCCTATGCTGTCAAAATCAGTGCAATCTCCAGCGAACTTGTTGTTTTTGGTCTAAAATCTTGCGTTTTCGCGTCGTTTGCTGAGTAAATCGAGTGTTCATCCCTCCAACCCTGTGCTACTGAGCAAACTTAGGTCGGAGAGGTCTTTTAGAGTAGTTTTAGCCGTTTTACTAAAGCGTGGGCTAATCCGGGCGAACTCTGGGTTCGTTCTGATTAGTCCGACTTGTGTAAACCAACATAAACGTCCTTGTGCTTCCAGATCTGGGATCTTGAATGATAGATGCTTCGTTTCATATCAGAAAATGAATAAAGGTTTTCTCAGATCTAGAACTTACAAACTGAGATCTTGCAGATCTCGTGTTTGGGAAGCCTCTGCTAACACCAAACGAACTCGTATTGTGTAGATCTAAGTTAAAAACAGAAGTTTTGAAGAAAAAGACGAAGATTTTCGTAAAAGAATGGGTTTTTTGATGAAAATGAAGGTAGATCCTTGTGCAAAATTGTTGTAAACCTTTGTTGGTTGTTGATAAATGTTGTTGCAGTGAAACCGGGTTGATTCTTACTTAGAACACGAAGGTTTCGTGTTTTGAGAGCGCTGGACGAACTTGCAGCAAGTTCAAATGAGTGAACAGAGCTTGGTATTTATAGGAGAAGGCAAAATGAGAGCTGATGGAGACCAAGTTTCGGTCGAACTTGCTAGGATTTCAAGAATGGATGGTTAAGTTCGGCCGAACTTGTACATGTATGTACAAGTTCGAGCGAACTTGAGGGAAAGCAAAGGATCCTTGTGTCTCAGGCAAGTTCGGGCGAACTTGTGGTAGTCAAGTTCGGCCGAACTTGGCCTGATGACCAAGTTTTGTTTGCCGATTTCGCGTTAAGAGCTTGTTTGGTTATTCGGTTCGCATTAGATAGTTATATTAAGCGTTAAATTAAGGCGTTAAGCGTTATAGCTGATATAATAGTGCGATTTAGCGATTCGAGAGTGCGATAATAACGTAAAACACCATAAGTAATTAACATAAACTTTATTATTAACCGAATCTCGGATTACAAAGGATCGATAAACGGAAAACAAAAGAAAAGATAACAAATGAATTTTCGAGTTGTTACATTACGGTCCTTAAGCCTATCTAGCCCCCACAGATTTTTAAATGGTTACGGACTGTAACCATATATGGTTGCGGTCCGTAACCGCCTTCCAGAAATCATTTTTTGGCAAATGTTCATGTTTGATCCCCGACTTTATAAAGTTATCGTTCAGAGGTTATAATAGAACACAACGACGCTTTCGGTCCCTCTCGGCCAACACATGGCAATGAGGATCAGCGGGACACGTGTCAGAAATTTATAGGATGGGTTTTTACGAGGTGTTACATCCTTACCCCTTTAAAAGAAATCTCGACCTCGAGATTTATTCGAAAAGATGGGTTACTTTTGTCGCATAGTGAACTCGACCTCCCATGTATACTCGGGGCCTCGAGGGCATCCCATTTAACCTTTACAATAGGCACGTGCTTTCTTCGAAGCTTTTTAATCTGTCGATCTTCAATCGTTATCGGTTTCTCAATGAAACGCAGGTTTTCATCAATTTGTACATCTTGATGTGGCATTGCGAGCGACTTATCGGCTAGACATTTGTTTAAGTTGGAAATGTAGAATACATCATGGATTCCACTTAGATCCTCGTGTAACTTAAGATTATAAGCCATCGAACTGACACATTCGATGATCTCTAATGGCCCTATATATCTTGGGCTCAACTTGCCCTTTTTACCGAATCGCATGACGCCTTTCCAAGGCGACACCTTCAGTAACACTTTGTCCCCAATTTGGAACTGAAGAGGTTTGCGCCTCTTATCTGTGTAGCTCTACTGCGTATCTCGGACAGCTTTGAGACGGCCACGAATTTGTATAATCTTATCTTTTGTTTCTAGGACAATCTCTGGTCCTGATAGTTGGGCCTCCCCAACTTCTGCCCAGCAGACAGGCGTTCGACACTTTCTCCCATACAAGGCTTCAAAAGGTGCAGCCTTGATGCTTGTATGATAACTGTTATTGTAGTAGAATTCAATCAAGGGTAGGTGGTCATCCGAGCTACCACCTAGGTCGATCACGCATGCACGTAAGCATGTCTTCCAAAGTCTGAATGGTACGCTCACTGTGTCCGTCAGTCTACGATGATAAGTCGTACTAAAGTTTAATCGGGTGCCTAAAGATTGTTGAAGCTTTTCCAGAAATGAGAGGTGTATCTTATATCTCTATCGGATACAATAGACACGACACTCCGTGTAAGACACAATCTCGTCCACATACATTTTAGCCAATTTATCCGAACTATACGTCTCTTTAATTGGCAAGAAATGCGCTGACTTAGTTAGCCTATCAACAATGGCCCAAATCATGTCATTACCACGTTTGGTTTTAGGTAATTGGTAATCAAATCCATAGTTACCATTCCCATTTCCAAGTGGGAATCTCAAGCTGTTTTAGAAGTCCTGACGGTTTCTAATGTTCAGCTTTAACTTGCGAACATGTTAGAAACTTTGCTACATAGGTGGCTATGGATTTCTTCAAACCCATCACCAATAATTAGGTTTCAATTCTTGGTACATCTTATCACCTCCCGGTGAACAGAGTACTTGGAGTTATGCGCTTCTTGGAAGATCAGATCTCTAAATCTCCAAAAATTGGAACCCAAATTCGTCCACTAAATTTGAGATTCCATCACTTCCAGTGTTAACTGTTCAACAGTTCCACCTAATCCTCATTCGTGATATTAGCCTCCATCAGGCTTATTTTTGCGCATCAAGCAGCTTTCATTCAAGTTGTTTCTGACTTCTATGCTTTTGGCGTAATCCTTAAAGGCTTAACCCTTTCCTTGTGACTAAGCGCATCAGCGACTACATTCGCTTTGCCGAGATGATATCGGATTTCACAATCATAAAACATTAAGGTTTCCATCCCTCGGCGTTGTTGCATATTTAGATCCTTCTGATTAAACAAATGTTGGAGGCTTTTGTGATCAATGTATATAATACACTTAGTTCCATATAAATAATGCCTCCAAAGTTTAAGTGCAAATACAACGGCGCCCAACTCCAAGTCATGGGTGGTGTAATTCTTTTCATGAACCTTGAGTTGTCGTGATGCATAGGCAATCACTTTGCCTCTTTGCATAAGCACACATCCCATGTCAGTATGTGATGCGTCACAATAGACAACAAATTCCTCAATGCCCTCTGGCAAAGTTAGTACTGGATTGCTCAATTTCTGGTTAAGAGTCTCAAAGGATTCTTGCTGTTTTGGACCCCAGTCAAACTTGATATTCTTGCGGGTCAAAGCAGTTAAATGAGTGGCTATTCTTGAGAAATTCTCAATGAATCTTCTATAATAACCAGCCAGTCCTAAGAAGCTGCGGATTTCAGAAGGTGTCTTCGGTGCTTCCCGATTCATTATAGCTTCAATCTTGGCGGGATCAACTTGGATACCACGCTCACTAACCACATGTCCAAGGAATTGGACTTCGCAAAGCCAGAATTCACACTTGGATAATTTAGCATACAACTTCTCCTTCTGTAACAACTTTAGGATGTACCTAAGATGTTTCTCGTGATCAGATTTATTACGAGAATAGATAAGTATGTCGTCAATGAAGACAATGACAAGCTTATCTAAATAAGGCTTGCAGACTCTATTCATGAGATCCATGAATGCTACAGGTGCATTAGTGAGCCCGAAAGGCATCACTAGAATTCATAGTGTCCGTATCTCGTTCTGAAGTCGGTCTTTGGAACATCTTCACTTTTAACCTTCAGTTGATGAAACCCGATCTTAAATCTTTCTTGGAAAAGTATCTTGCTCCTTGCAGTTGATCAAACAAATCATCGATCCAGGGCAATGGATAACGATTCTTGATCGTTATCTTGTTAAGTTCGCAGTAATCAATGCACATACGCATTGAACCGTCCTTCTTGTTGCCAAACAATATCGGAGCACCCCATGATGACGAACTAGGTTGTATGAAGCATTTCTCCAAAAGTTCATCAAGCTGAGTTCTTAATTCTTTCAAATCTGTTGGTGCTAGGCGATAGGGTGCTCTTGCAATTGGTGCAGATCTGGGTAGGATGTCTATCCTAAACTCTACTTGTCTATCAGGAGGTAAACTGGGTAATTCTTCAGGGAAAACATCAGGATATTCAGAGATAACGGGTATGTCTTCAATTTTCGGCTTAGGTTCATCGACGGTTATTTGTGCCATATAGATGACACAACCTCTCTTCATACATCGGGAGGCCTTAAGCATAGAGGCTTTTTCTAGCAACCCGTAGTGTATATCTCCAAAGATGGTGAGCACATCACAGGATGGGGATTTAATCTCGATTAGTTTCTTATCACAGGCAATGCGGGCTTGGTTATGAGATAACCAATCCATGCCTATGACTACATCGAACCCCGCCAATTTCATTAGCAGAAGAGAGTTAGGGATCAAATTATTCTTGATGGATATAAAGCATCCATCCAGAATGGAAGAAGTAGTTTCTATAGTTCCGTCGGCAAGTTCTACTTCATATGTTATGTCTAAAGTTCTTACAGTATTAAACTTATGGTCTACAAATGACTTATCAGCCCCCGAATAAAAAAGAACTATAGCAAAGGTGTCGTTGATGAGGAAAGTACCTGTTATAACATTGTCATCAGTGACAGCCTCTCGATCATTCATCTGAAAGGCTCGAGCATTTCCTTTCTTTGCTCCACCAGACTTTGCATTATCATCCTTAGCGGTCTTGGAGCAGTTAGTCTTTATGTGGCCTTTCTCGCCACATTTGAAGCAAGTAGTGCCACACCCCAACCGATGGCGGAAACATCGGGATGAGACGAACAAATTGCTCAAAACGTCATAATGCTACTTTGCGACAATATTTAATGATGCAAAATTTCATTGATACTAAAATTGGTAATACAATGGTTCGAAGTAGAAATACGACAAGTTTCAAAAGAAAATACAACATAGAACAAAATTCATGAAATTAAAACTAGGTGTCTAATCTACCCTAATTTGTTTCTTCGTCGGCATCAACTTAGTTTCCTGCAACATGTATTAAAATAATATATATCAACAAAAGTTGGCGAGCATACAAGTTTGTTACGTATAATAATAATGAATAAGTTTGTCTCATATCCAACATGGCAACATTGTATATAATTGTCATAACATACTAAACGTGTGCTCTTATATGTCAATCCATTGTCTAACGCAATTGTGATTACCCAACATTGTCATAAAATGGGTGTTTAATAGTTTACTTAACAATACCACAAGCATACGGGGGGCGTTACTCCTATAGCGCTATATTTGTTAAGGTTGGCTAGCAAAGTTAATGAGCATATAACACAAGTCTAACATAGCATGCATTATTCAAGTATATAAACAAGTATCATGTTATAATGGATAGAGTAAATTTGTAAGCAGGTTTCATGGTGTTTGTACATGTTGAACCCAAAATGTTAAAATAGAAAACGGGATCGAGTATACTCACGGTTTTGCAAGCTTATCCGACTTGAATTCCGAGAGTGTATGGTTGATTATCTTGGAGCACCTTGTCCTTCTACAAGAAGTAACGAAGGTACATGAGTATTGGGAGTTAACGGAAGATCATAGATTTGGAGTTAAAATATCATGAAAATAGTATTATGAAAATAACCATCTTGCACTCATAACACTTGTTCTTGACACTATAGAAACTCAAGGGTTTGGTATGTTTTCATGGATTCGAAGATCCATTAGAATCGTAACAAGTTTATGGTCCTTATATGATGTAACTAGTTTCTTAACAATTAACTATTAAGTTATCATTAAGTCTTTGCTACGTAGTCATATAGATATATAAAATACATAACATATAATTCAAGTAGGAGGTAGGAAATCAAAGTCTCCATTTAGGTACCTCTTGTGTCATGGATTTCATGCATGAGGTAGGAAGAACAAGCTTCCATTTAGGCACCTCGACTGTTCACCACTACACTTGTGTTATAGACACAAGGAGGGTCATGAACTAAATAAGAACAACAACTAAAACTAATGAAATCATCAAGTAGTGTGTGGATTCAATGATGGATAGCCCAAGCTAGTCCAAATATCACACATTCATCAAGTTTAACTTGGACACTACTCGTGGGTGTAAACCCTAGTCAAAAACAGAAAGTTTGTGAGGTTTTATCCTCTAATTTGACATGTCTCAACCTTGTTTTTAAGCCTAACCAACCATAAGTGAGGTTGTAAGCATTCGGACATAGGTTTGAGATGAGCTAGACTCAAGTTTGAACAAGTTTAACAAAGTTTGAAGAAAGTAAGGTAAAACAGTCCACTTTGGAGCCTTTTTCTTGACATTCCATTGATGCATAATGTCTATTGTCTAGGTCTTGGATCGAGTCTGTATGATTAGGGCTTGAATTGTTAGAAAATTGAAAGTATTTATGTTGTAAACACAAGTTCGGCCGAACTAGTGTGAAGGTAGATCAAGTTCGCCCGAACTTGATCTAGCCAATCCACACTTAGCCAGAACTTGTTGTTCTATATATAGGTTGTCTTGGATCTTTCATTGTAGGAACTTTGCGTTGACGACGGCAAAGCTCTTTCTGTTTGGATTCTCGATGTACTATTGATTTGAACTAATAAACAGACAATTTAAACAGTAAATCTTGTGTATTCCATTGACAAGTCACATAATTTCCGCTTATGATGGAGGAGCGATCCTAACAAGTGGTATCCGATCCATGGATACCTAATTTGCTAAGATCTACACAAGACACTCTCTATTTCTACCCATTTCTATCATTTTTCTACATTTTTTCACATAAATGATGAACCTATGGTTAAAAATGGCTAAAAATTGAATATGTCATACATAATCACCTAATAACAACCCTTGAAAGTTTTAGAATCAAATTCAATCGATTTCATGCCAAAATGTCAAAAAACCATGTTTGAAGACCTAACTTCGCTCAAACTTATACTATAAGTTCGCCCGAACTTGATTTAAAATCATCATATCTGTTGATTTTAAACAACTTCGCGCGAAGTTGTTGGAATTTTCAGAGAAGTTTGACCAAGTTTGCCCGAACTTGTCAAAATCTTGTTGAAATTTTACACATGTTCGCCCGAACTTGGTAAAACTTGGAAATTTTTCAAAAGTCACTACAAGTTCGCCCGAACTTGCTTAAAATTGAAATTTTTCAGAAATCTTTACACAAGTTCGCCCGAACTTGTTAAAATTGAATCTGAATTCTGTTTTCTGCACAAGTTCGCCCGAACTTATCAGTTTGCTAATCAATCTTCGAGTGTTTTTGAACGTGTTTCAGTTATAATCGTCTGATTTTCGCCATGGATGATTTTAATAATGCTTTTGCTACAGGAACAGCTCAGGCCTCTACATCAAATGCAAATGCGGTAAACCAGATGAATCTGGATAATGAGATGGGACTTCGGTTAAACCGCCAAAGTTGATGAGCATGGATGAGTTTGAAGGACGGAAAGAAAAGTTCGTGAACTGGGTTTAAGCGAATCATTTCTACAGTTGGGTTGCTATTCAATCCGGATATACGTGGCGAAAGGATGAGCGTGATCAAGATCTTGCATTAGTAAAGTTTACGCCAGAACATAAAGATGCATATGTGGCAGAGAAGAAAATGATCAGTCTGATACAGCAATCAGTGAAAGAAGACATCTTGATCTTGCTACCTGAATGCTCGACGTCACAGATGTTGTGGAATGCACTATGTGCATAATATTTGGGAAGCGCCGAGATGATTAAAAACAAGAAGGCTTTAATCAAGAAAAGAGTCATTTGATAAAGCAGATGATCAATAGATATTGTCATTTGATGATTCAGATGCAAATACATGATATTCATAAAATTGATGAAGAGACGATTGATAAATTGGCGGATGCACTTCCTGAGGGGGAGTGGTCGACCTACTTGATGGTATTGAAGAATAGTCCGAGTTGGATGCATTTCAAGCTATCATCTTTCATTTACAAGTTAGAATGACATGAAATGGAGTTGCTAAAAATGGCCAAATCAAAGAATGCAAATGTTGTGCAAGATGTAGGTGTGTACTACAAAGGAGGTGTTCAGAAAATTTCGAGTCCGAAAATTCAAACGGCGTTTAGTGCGAATATGAATTCTTCGAATCATTCATTCCAAAGTCAACAGAACACTCAATCATTTCCTAGTTATGATCAGAGTCCTCCGAACACAGGATATTCGAGTACTGGTTCAAATTCACAGTTTCAGAACCAAACTAATCAGTCAAATCAGACAAATCATTCCAGTTCTGATCCAAATGTATTTCAGTGCAACATTGCAGTTAATCTGAAAAACGTTTTCCCTGAACAAGTGGCAAAACAACATATAACGCTTCTTGCAACTGTACTTGAATCATACGAAAGCTTAGTTGCAGGGAAGATCGGAAATCCAGAAATGACGGCCAAGGATTACGATCAGGTTGATGAAGAGGAATTGGAACTGATGGATATCAAGTGGAGCTTAGCATCGATTATCAGAAGAGTCACAAAGTTTGTTGCGCTCACTGGAAGAGACATTGGAAACTCGAGCAATAAGCTTGGATTTGATAAGTCGAAAGTAACATGCTTCAAATGCATACAAAATGGGCATTTCAAACGCGAGTGCATAAATCAAGAAGCAAGCGGCAATTAAAATCCTTTCGGCAACAACAATGACTATTACAAGAAAGCATTGCAGTACAAGCCATATCCAAAGAGAACTCAAGTTGAAGTTCAAGATAATTCTTCAAAGCCAACTGAAAAATCTCTAGTTGTGTCTCATGAAGACGAAAGGTTTGACTGGAATAATTATATTGGCAAGAAGACTGGTGTTGCTTTGATGGCAGATCGTGGATGAATCAGATTCAATGGTTGATGATGCAGCTCTTGAGAATGCGATCTTAGAAGAATATCTGCAAAGAACAGAGGAAGAGGAAATGATCTATCACGAGACAAAGATGAAGAACATTATCCCTCCTAATTTTCATTCTAGTTTTGCAGGTTGCTTTGGAAATACATCGCAAGAGCAAGTGGTTAAAGAAAAGAAACCAGAGGTCGAGGAGGTCATTGATGTGACAAAGGAGATGAACGAAGAAAACCTCACAAAGATTGTTGACAAAGCCATGATGGAAAATCTGAAACAGGTGGGGTTCAGAGGTAAAGGTGATTGAAAAGGAAGTTGTGAAAGTTGTGGAGGTTGAAAAACCTTGCACAAAGTGCACAAAACCTTGTGAGCAATGTGTTGAGAAATCTCAAATCATAAGCGAACTAAATGTGCATAATGAACATTTTAGATACGATTATCGCACGATGAAAGAAGCTTATGATAAGATGAAAGGCACTTATTGCAATGTTGAGAAAGCTAATTTAGAACGAGGTGCCATAATAAGAATGTTAAAAGCAACGGTAATTGAAAAACAAGAAGCAATTAATATGTATATAAACACCATTGCTGAAACAAAACAAGAGCTTCAAGATATGAAAAATGAAACTGAACGAGTAAGACAACTTTTGCTCAGTTATACGACAAACGCTTATGTCATCGATCATATTCTTCCAATGATTTCGTCGGAGGAAAATGATATGAAGCCAAAAGGTAAGAAGCATGGAGAGTACAACAATGTTCCACCTCCATTGGGCACAAGTTATTGTCACAAGAAAGTGGATGGGATTGAGAAGGCAACTAATATAACACTTTTATCAGAAACAAATGATAGGTTGCCTGAGAACATTGATGTAGTCTACACGACATCTAATGATGACAATGAAGCAGTTGTGAAAAATGTAGTTAAAAACGTTCTGGGAAATGATTCTGATGATGGCAGCTTTGAGAGCGCCAACTCAAGTTTGAACAGTTCTGAATCACAATCCGAAAATGACGATAAATATTCAGAAAATAGCCTAAGTGATGATCATAATGTTGTGATGTACAAAGTTAAGGATTCTGATAGACTATATTTTGATGATAGTTTTCCGATTCGAAATGTGAAAGAAGATCAAATCGATAAACTATTCAAACTTGTTGAAGTATCATCAGATGATCTAGAGAAGAATGAAAAGAAATTTTACTTAAAATCCAAGAAAGTTTATAACAACTACCGAAGGAATGGTGGTGAGTTTCCTGAGAACAGGAGAGCGTGTTTGGGTTTGGAAGTAGAAGATGAACCGAAAAAGAAACAAAAGTCACCATTTCACGAATATAGGAATAAAAACATGAAATTCGTGTTTGGGACAAACACGGTTCAGGAAGAGAATTCGATTGGAAAACAATCGAACAATGAGTTTAAGAAGGAAAAGGAACTTCATGATAAGGCTAAACCTACAAGTGGAGTAAAACCCACAAGTGGACATTCTGCTGATACTCAGACTTGCTTCAAATGCAATGAAGTTGGTCACATTGCACGCAAGTGTCCGAAATCCAAGCCTATGTATCAACAAAGAAAGAAAAGTTCAGATGATGAGAAACTTAAGCACCCAGAGATTGTGTAGCCAATCACGATCTTAAAACGAAATAATGAATCTAATATCGAAGTGAAACCTAAAAGTGAATCTAAAATTGAGAAATCAACTTTTGAAAAGGCTAAACTTCTAAATCAAATGAAAACAAAGATTCAAAGTTTTACATCAAGAAAGCTCGAATGAAATCTCAATCATGGGTTGCATAGAAAACTTCGTCATCGTCTGAAGGTACAAAGATAACTACTGAATCAGTCAAGAATAGAAATGTCAATGACAGAAAGATTGATCAGAAGTTACCAAATGTTGATTTGCAAGTTCCTACTTTTGACATCCCGATTCTACCCAAGACAAGAAAGGCTTGGGGTTTCCCTCTTTAAATAGTTTCTTTGCATGTGCATGGGCTCCAAAGATCCATCTTGTCAAAGTGGATTATGGATAGCGGAGCTTCACGTCACATGACTGGGATGCGTGCCTTGCTCTTCGATATTAAAGCAATCAATGGAAGAAAGAAAATTTCAGATGATGAGAAACTTAAGCACCCAGAGATTGTGAAGCCAGTCACGATCTTAAAACGAAATAATGAGTCTAATATCGAAGTGAAACCTAAAAGTGAATCTACAATTGAGAAATCAACTTTTGAAAAGGGCGAAACTTCTAAATTAAATGAAAACAAAGATTCAAAGTTTTACATCAAGAAAGCTCGAATGAAATCTCAATCATGGGTTGCAAAGAAAACTTCATCATTATCTGAAGGTACAAAGATAACTACTGAATCAGTCAAGAACAGAAATGTCAATGACACAAAGATTGATCAGAAGTTATCGAATGTTGATTTGCAAGTTCCTACTTATAACATCCTGATTGCACCCAAGACAGGAAAGGCTTGGGTTTCCCTCTTTAAATAGTTTCTTTGTATGTGCAGGGGCTCCAAAGATCCATCTTGTCAAAGTGGATTACGGATAGCGGAGCTTCACGTCACATGACTGGGATGCGTGCCTTGCTCTTCGATATTAAAGCAATCAATGGAGGGTACGTGGGATTCGCAGGTAATCAAGGAGGTAGAATCGTTGCAGAAGGAAAGCTATCAAATGATATGGTATCGTTTGATAAGGTCAACTATATCGCTGAGCTAGAGAACAATCTTCTTAGTATTTCTCAGATCTGTGATAAACTGTTTACCACCCATTTCAACGACAAGGAGTGCATGATTATTAAACCGGGCTTTAAGATTCCAGAAGAATGGATTCTCATGATTGCTCCTCGCGAGAATGATCTTTTTGTGCTAGATATGAGTATTTCTACGACTACTTCGAAGTCGGCTCAATTTTTCGTAACGAAGGCCACAAAGAAGGAATCAATTCTTTGGCACAGAAAGATGGGCTATATACACCTTAGAAAGATGAATCATCTGGTTCACAATGATTTGGTTGAAGAAGTGAATCTTAGAAGCTTTCACATGACTGATAATTGTCTGGAATGCAAGAAAGGAAATTAGATTAAAAAGTCTCATCCAAGAAAGATTCTGAACTCCATCAAGCTGCCGCTCGAAAGATTGCATATGGATCTCTTCGGTCCGGTGAATGTGAAGAGTATATCTGGAGATCTTTATTATCTTATCGTCACTGATGATTATTCAAGGTTTTTATTGTTTTCTTCCAAGAGAGCAAAGACGAAGCGATAATGGTATAGAATTCAAGAACGTCCGAATGAAAGAATTTTTGCAACGACAAAGGCATCTTACACGAATTTAGTGCTCCAAACACTTCGCAACAAAATGGAGTGGCTGAGAGGAAGAACAGAACGTTAATAGAAACAACAAGAACTATGCTTGCTGATTCAAAACTTCATGTCAGTTTCTGGAGTGAGGCAGTCGCAGCAGCATGTTATACATTGAACAGAGTCTTGATGGTCAAACCTACAAAGAAGACTTGCTTTGAATTT
This sequence comes from Scalesia atractyloides, assembly GCA_947069175.1. Taxonomy (NCBI): domain Eukaryota; kingdom Viridiplantae; phylum Streptophyta; class Magnoliopsida; order Asterales; family Asteraceae; genus Scalesia; species Scalesia atractyloides. The sequence goes on from CAMTDV010000024.1 coordinate 21,918,171, forward strand.
CTAAACCTAAGGAAACTCAATCTGAAGTATTTAGAACCGTTTGGGGAACCTTGTACAGTTCTTGATTCAGACGGAAAGTTTGGTGCCAAATCGATAGATGGTTTCTTTGTCGGTTACGCAAGTCCACTCAAAAGAGTATATCTTCCAAGTTTGAGAAGTGTGGTAGAAGCACAGCACGTCGACTGTTTTCGATATACAACTCCAATTCAAAGAGCAGGCGATGCTTGGCTTTTCAATTATAGTGAATTGTGGAAATCATCTGACTTGCCAGAAGAGCCTTCTGAAGAAAACATTGTTGTGTTATATTATCTACATCAGTCGGCTAATCAAGAGCAGATTATCAGACCAATAGTGGTTAATCAACCATCTTTTGGATCATTTCTTCTGGTACAGTTCTAAGTACTAGCGGTGTTCAAGAAACTCATGCAGAACAAGTGACACCGGCTACAAAACCAGTAAATTCCACAGAAGAACCCAATCTTTCTCAAGCACATAATTCAGACTCTGATGAGGCTCCAACGTTTGATGATGATGGAGAATTTTCTTCTGATGAAGAATATGAGCAGATAACAAGTATGTTGAATCAATCTGCTGGCCCAAGTAATCGAAATGAAGCGTCTTCTAGTGCTCCTGAAGTTGAAACAGTGGTAAATCAGAATATTACTAATCAGGGGAACACTGCTAATGTTCCAAGTGAAGTGATGCCGAGATCTTATTCATACCACCCATCAAATTCCATAATTGGTGAATTGCAAGTTGGTGTACGAACAAGGAGTCAGATCAACAAAGCTTTGAGTTTTTTCTATACTCGAGTAGCTCCGACTCAAGAGTATTGCTATTATTCATGCTTCATATCCCAGATTGAACCGAAGAATGTTACTGAAGCTTTAGGTGATGAGAATTGGGTGCTTGCGATGCAAGAAGATTTACTACAATTCGAAAAGCTGGGGGTATGGAAACTTGTTGACCTTCCGGAGAATCAAAAGGCGATAGATACTAAATGGGTCTTCAAGTGCAAGTGCGATGATCGTGGAGTTATAGTACGCAACAAAGCTCGGCTCATTGTCGAAGGATTCCATCAACAAGAAGGAATTGATTATACAGAAGTGTATGCACCAGTTGCAAGATTGGAGTCAATCCGCATTTTCAATGCATTCGCTGCTTGGAAAGGATTTAAAGTGTATCAACTAGATGTGAAATCAGCTTTTCTATATGGTAGGCTACGAGAGCAAGTGTATATCGGCCAACCACCGGGTTTTGTCGATCTGCTTAACAAAAAGAAACCCTATCTTCTGGATAAAGCACTGTATGGTTTGCATCAGGCCCCGAGAGATTGGTACAAGACGTTATCTCAACATCTCGTTGGCAACGGCTTTATTAGAGGAACAGTGGATAATACGCTATTTACCAGAGAAGTTGGAAGTCATCTGATTATCGTACAAATTTATGTGGATGACATCATCTTTGGTTCGACAAATGATGATCTTTGCAAAGAGTTTGAAAAAATCATGAAGAAGAAATTCGAAATGAGCTCTATGGGTGAAATGAAATTCTTTCTCGGATTATAAGTTGATTAGTTGCCAGACGGTATTTTTATCCACCAAACCAAGTACGTTCATGATATAATGAAGAAGTTTGAGATGGATAGCACGAAGCGGTTATCTACTCCTCTGGCACTCAATCACGGAATTTGCATTGATGAAACTGAACCAAAGTTGATGATACTCTTTACAGGTCGATGATAGGATCACTGATGTATCTGACGGCATCTCGCCCGGATATAATATATCCTACCTACCTTTGTGCACGTTATCAGTCAAGTCCCAGAATATCTCACATGCAGATCGTGAAGCGAATCTTCAGATACTTGAAGGGATGTCCAAGCACCGGCTTGTGGTATCCAAAGAATGATAACTTCGATCTGACGGGATATGCTGACTCTGATTTTGATGTTGACAAATTGAACTAAAAGTCTACGATGGCCGGTTACCAGTTGTTTGGAACTCGATTAGTAACTTGGCAGTGCAAGAAACAAACCACGATTGCTCTCTCTACTTGTGAGGCTGAGCACATCTCAGCTTCCAGTTGTTGTTCACAAATTTTGTGGATACAACAGATGAGAGACTATGGATTGCAATTTCTTGACACTCCATTATATGTAGATAATAAGGCAGCAATCGACATAACAAAAAATCCAGTTCATCACTCTCGAACAAAACATATCGAGATTCGTTACCACTTTATTCGTGATTGCTACGAAAAAAGATTGGTACGAATTGAGAAAATCCACACCGATGAACAAAAAGCTGATTTTTATACCAAACATTTTACTCTTTCACGGTTTAAATACTTAATGATGCTTAATGGTATGAAAAATCTTTTGACAGGTGCGGATGCAAAGGTTGAATATGGATCGGACACGAGTTCTCGTGATCCTCATTGGTTTGTTACCTTTTAGGATTAGATTTTCTTAAAAACTAAAATACAAAAATACTTTTTGATTTTAGGGGGAGAAATATTACGAGAAAATACAAAAACATATGAAAAACCAAAAAGGACAAAAACATTAAAAAAGACAAAAAGAATTTTGTGTCAAAAAGGAAATGATAGTACATCAGTGGACTATCACAGTATGCTAAGGATTTGTAAAGTTTAAAAAGTGATAAACAAGTCTTACTTTGGATGTGTCGATAGGCTTTACACATTCAGTAGATTGTTTCCAGGATATAAACTAAATTTTACAACTGCTTAAACTTGTGGATTAACATCTCTCGGATATATGGCCTTAGTACTCCGAAATTACGTTTGAGAGATTGCCTAATTATGAGATACGAGGTCTTTATAGATGATTGATATCTGGGGTATTATACAAGTTCTTCTGATTTTGCGGAAGCTATAGCCTAGAACTTCTATAATGCTTTTGCTAAAAACCCTAAACTGCAGCAAAATTGAAAGAATCGAAATATCTAATCAATTGCAGTAAAAAGATTCCATAATTGGAACAACAGTCGAGCGTTCATCTCTTTGTCGATACGGTGGTATTAACCTGAGCTCTCAAGGCTTCGCATAACCCAGATACAGATATCAATTACGCTATACTCACCTGTAAGATGAAATCTAGGGAATCTTGATACGGGAGTATATTCTAAGATGGGAACCATAATTAAGTCAAGTTTCATAATTCTAACTAAGATATCTTGGAACAATTGAGAAATGTGTTGAAGTTTAAGTGGACAAACATATCGACAATCTAGATAAACAAGTTTAGAACTTAAAGTCATCAAAAGGTCAACGGTACTGGTGATATGTCTCAATTAACTGATATGATCCTTAGACACGAATTCACAAAAATATGTCTGTAAATATGTTTGTACATAGCTTATTTGATTTCAGATTTAAACTCAAAAAGATTTTCAGTGTGTTTTAGCATAAAATTTTCAAAAATTAAAAAGATTTTTTTTCTACATTGCTTTCAACAGCCAATGATGGCTAGCAGATCTTCGGAGTTCGGAAAGGTGCAAATTGTTGAAAATCTTGATGACAACGGTTTGGGAGCTAATCTGTTAAACCACAATACACGAAAAAACGATGAAAAGTTCATTAATTTGAAACTTAAATTTGAAGAAAAACACCAGTTTGTTCATAACGAGTCAAACCGGGGTCATTAACTTGGACTCGGCAGACAAATCAGTTAACCAAGGTCATTAACTTGGACTTGGTCAACTGAGTGGATTCTCATAACTGGTAAACAAGTGAAAGTTCAGGGTCAAAAGTGAAATTTGAAAAGTTTGAAAATTGTTCTTGATCAAGTTCGGCCGAAGTTATAGGTTTTGAATTGTTTCTCTTTATGAGAACTTCGGGCGAAGTTGTTTCAAAGAGAATGAATGTTTGATAGTCAAGTTCGCCCGAACTTGACAAAGTATATATAAAGAAGTTCGCTGAAACTGAATCATTTTATCTGATCTGAACTTCGAGGGAACTTGAGAGAACTTAGAGAGATTTGTGAATTTGCAAAGTTTATGCCGTTGTGCTGCCCAACTTAAGACCTGTTATAAGTGATTGGCACACTTATGAACATGGTAGAGGTATTAATTGCATAAATCAACCGTGAAATTGACATGTTTTGAACTAAGTTGGAGTGAATTGTTAAAATCAGTAGATCTAGGGTCTTGTTGAACAAATTGGACGGTAAAAATGGTTAATTAACATGTTAACATCATTAACAAATCATAAAAACGATGATCGGACCATGTTGTTTGTTGCAGGTTTGAATGGGGAAGATAACAACTTTGCACGAACTTGTTGAAGTTGTTTTAATACAACTTCAGGCGAAGTTGTTATCATTCTGAATAATATTTGAAAATTATAGCAAGTTCGCCCGAACTTGCTTAAACAGTTCAAATCCTGTAATCACAAAAAGTTCGCCCAAACTTGTTATAAAGATGTTAAAAGTGTTTTCATTACAAGTTCGCCCGAACTTGTTTAAAGTTGAAAATAAAATGTGAAACACATGTTCGAGCGAAGTTGTTGTAAATGGTATATGTGTATATCAAGTTTGCCCGAACTTGATGTTAAATGTTTGAAAATATGGTGAAAATTGTCTAATTCGCTTGTTTTTCTCGTCCGCAGAATATCCAGCTTTCGTTTAATAAGTTTCATAACACATGTATCTCGCTGGACGAAAAGATTAATCCTACTTTGGCAGCATTCTCCGAGATTCTAGAATTTTTGGGGAGAATTCCGATTACCGGCAAGCATGTCGTTTATAGATCGCATGTATACCTATTTTGGAACGCAGCATCTTATGACAAAGCGAACAAAGTGATAAAGTCTGTTGTTCATGTTGGTAATGAAGACAAAGAGTTTGTGATTTCTGAAGCTGATATTCGAAGGGTTCTTGAATTCAACGACAATGAAAATGACCCAATTAGATTTGAAGAGAGGATGGTAAAGGGTTCTTTCTATCGAATGGGATATAAGGGGCATGCAAATGAGCCTACATTGAAGAAAGGTGGTGTTCGTCTACAGTACGAACTTCTGATTCACGCTATTATTCACACCTTCAGTCACAGGAAAGCAGGGCTAGATGATATTCAAGATTATATGGCCTACATGGTTACTGCATTGGTGCTAAACAAGAAGTTTAACTACTCGAAAGTGATCTTCAAGTTCATGTCAAAGAATATGGGAAAGGATAGACTGGTGTTGTAGCCGAGGTTCGTTCAGATGCTGATAGACGAGAAATTCAATGATATTGCGAAAGAGTCGAACGATATTCTTTATCTGAGCCACATGGATGAAACAACGTTGAAGAAGCTCAAGATATATCAGAAACAAGATTCTGCTCCTATTTCAAAGCCTATGTTTGGTGCGATAGTTAAAGCTGATTACGTCTCACCACCTGAAAACAAATGGAGGAAAGATGGTAGTGGAGACGATAAAGAAGAGGTTGAGCTATTAAAGAATTTCAACGAGAAAAAAGGTGATTGGTATATCAAGAGGGTGGTTGTAGTTGAAAAGCAGAAACGTTAAAGGGCGTCAAAGAAAGTTGAAACTATGTTGATCGACGAGCCTGATGTTGAACAAGTTAATGTTGAAGGATCGAGCGTTGCAGTCAATATTGAAAGCCAAGAAGTTGAGGCTTCTGACAAAGATGATGAATCGTCTGAAGATTTTGCTGACGTTCGTCAAAAAGAAATTGAAAAAGAAAAGGAAGAAGAAAGGTTGAAAAAACTTGGTGAAGATTTGTATATTCCATCTGCTGATGATGGTTCCGATGAAGAACGTCCTAAGAAAAACACAAAGCGCTCAAAATCCAAGGCTGGAGACTTAAAGAAAACTACGGGTTCTCCTAGCACTCGATGAAAGAAAAAGGCTCAGAGTCGCATGTATTTGAATCAGAAAACGAAGAAAGGAGCTACACAAGAACCTCCTGTTTCTGAATTGCAAGAGATACCTATTGTTGAAGCACAAGTGCCACCAATGACTGCAACATAAGAACCACCAACTGTTACTAAAGTACAGGTTCAGAGTACGCCTCTATCAACTCCAAAGTCTGCTACAAAGGGTACTCCTAAAGTGAATCCTCCAAGATCAAAGCAAGCTACTCCTCATAGTGCTAGAGCTAAAGAGTTTAAAGATGATTTCGGCAATATTCTAGATAATATTACTCATCTTGTCACAGCTGAAGATCTTTCGAATTGGTTTGAAGATACTCCAGTTGACATGTCAGAGAAAAGAATCAAAGTGCTGGAAGATAAGCTCAAATAGAATGAAGTTGAAAAAGAAGCTCTAGAAAGCAAAGTAAAGCAAAGCATGGTTGAAAAAGAGATTCTACAAGACAAAGTGAAGTTTCTTGAAGATGACAGAGGCTACATGAAAGCGATTGTTGATAGTTTGAGTGTTGCGAATAAAAATTTGGAGAAAGAGATAGTTGAACTTAGAACTGAACGTGAGCAGAATGACAGATGGTTTGCCAGGCTTCAGAAAGTGTTAACAAACAGCTTGGGCATTGATTTCAAAGCAGAGTACAAAAGGCTTGATCTGCAAGAAGCAAAAGACAAAGCTGCAAAAGAATTGGCATAACAGGGTAAAGCCAAAGGGATTATTGAAGGTACTCCTAAACCTACAGAGGAGCCAGTGATTGAAAAGATTGTTGAATCAGAAAAAGCTCTAGAATCCGAGATTATTCCTGAAGATGTTTCTATTGTTGCTAAAAAGAATGATGAACCAATGAAAACCTCTGAGTTAGAGAAAGATGACGATGAGGAAGATGATGAAAAAGACGACGACCCTGAAGGTGATGATACGAAGGATGATTCAGATCATGATGATGGTGACAATGATGATCAGCGGGGCGTTGGTCTAAAGATTGATTTTGCTAACGTTCACTCTTAATTTGATTTTGAATCCTTGATTAATGATGATGTAAACATGGAGGATGATCAATGTAAGGGGGAGCAAACAGAACAAACAGGGCCTAAAGATGTTGATGTGTCTGACATTATAGTTGGTATGCCTATTGCTGCTGTTCATGAAAAACCTTTGATGATAATGTTAGATCCAAGTATAGAATAAGGGGAATTTGTTCACAACTACACAAAGGAAGAATTGGCCAAAATGTTCGAAGTTGATGCTCATTCATTTGAATTCGATTTTGAAGAAGAGTTGGTGAACATTAAGACGTTTGAACAAAAGGAATATGTTTACAAGCGTGTAGCAGAAGCAGATGATTATGATCGTGTTATTTTTGAAGAGTCTTCTGATGATGATGAAGAAAAGTATTCTGGTGTCAATACTGACAATTTTCTGACGATTGAAGAAATCATGAGTCAGATTTATGTGAATTTGTTGAAACAGAAGACTGATGAAGTAGTGAAGGAAGGTAATATTCCTAAATGCTATACGAAAGAATAGATTGCTGAAGCAAAAAAGTCATGGTTCAAAGAGATGCCTAAATAAAGGAAGTTCAAGTGACCACTGCGTTCTTTACTCGTGACAAAGATAAATCTCTTGGTGATATTCTGAGTTGGGGGTGGACAAGAGAACTTGATGTTTACGCCATAAAGAGAGAATTCGGGGTTCATTACTTCAGACATCTTGCTGATATAAAGAGGTTACCATTTTGGGATGGTGAAGAATTAATGCAAACGAGAAACATCAGTCTTCAGATGAAATTTAACGAACAACGGCTATGGGGGGTTATCAAGTTTGAAGCTTTAAGAGGTTTTGAATTGTGGAAGTCGTTTATACTGAAGCACAGAATCAAGATTGATAAAAAGACGGGTATTAAAGATGTTACGCTAGTGATGAAACGTCCAAGAGCATTGAAGAACATGCCACTAAAGCCTAGCGAACAAGATTTTCTTCCTTACTTCCTGTGGTGGCAGACGGATCCAGAAACTAGTGAAGTAGTGATTGTTTTACGGGCTGACGAGACGTGGGATATCACAAAAGAACAAGATCCGGAATGCATCAAACGAAGAAGGATTTGAGGGTTATGGTGAACTATTCGTATACTAGACCCGATGTGGCTAGTTAAGTGTTCAAAAGAATATGTGAAGTGTTTGCTCTTCAACAAGATATGTTTTGATAAACGTGAAGAAGTCAAAGCAAAGCAATACCAAGGTGTGATCAACATTTGTTATGTACATGGTATTAATTCAGGTCATATGTGGGAATCAAGATGGAGAGAGTTGGAAAGAGAAGAATTTTTGAAAGAGGAAAGACGACTAAAGAAGATACATGAAAGGGGTAGAGAGGCAAGGCTCAGACGATTTCAGTTCATGAAGTGGGCACCTCCTACTGACCAAATGCCTATTCCTAAGCAAGAACGACGAAGAAAGCCATACAAGAACTTCTTCGGAAGGTGTTGAAGATTGAACACTGATCATATCCAAGGGGGAGTTTGTTGATGCATAATGTCTATTGTCTTGGTCTTGGATCGAGTATGTATGATTAGGGCTTGAATTGTTAGAAAATTGAAAGTATTTATGTTGTAAACACAAGTTCGGCCGAACTTGTGTGAAGGTAGATCAAGTTCGCCCTTGATCTAGCCAATCCACACTTCGCCCGAACTTGTTGTTCTATATATAGGTTGTCTTGGGTCTTTCATTGTAGGAACTTTGCGTTGACGATGGCGAAGCTCTGTCTGTTTGGATTCTCGATGTACTATTGATTTGAACTAATAAACAGACAATTTAAACAGTAGATCTTTTGTATTCGATTAAAAGGTCACATAATTTCAGGTTATGATCGACTTTAGATACAAATTAGGTTCCTAAGTAGTGGAGGGGCGATCCTAACACATTCCAGAGCCTGGTTTTCCATGGAAAACCAATGGAAATGTTCCTAAGGTTGTTCCAAGCAAGTGGGAAAAAGAATGGAGTGATTTCATTAAGAATTGAGTGAGTTATGCTCACTTTTGTGAAAGATGAACTTTCTACTCGAACTCAAGAATTGCAGCTGATTATGGATGATTTGAGAGAGATATGGACGATTAGAAAAGTGTGAAATGCTTGGAAATCACTTGGCTTTTAAGGGGATGAGATAGGTTAGGTTTGGTGGAGTTTTAATGGTGAAAGAAGGCCATTGGGGGTGAAAGAAATGGTGGGATTCGTGTTATTCGTTGTTGAGTTCAAACTGCTGCCCGCCAGTACCCCTTACGGACCGTGTAGGGTATCCCTTGCGGTCCACAAGGGTCTTGTCAGGGCCACTTTGTTTTATTTTTTTTGAGTTTGTTGATTGAAAATGTATTTAAAGGTTATAACTTGCTATGTTATGAACAAATAAAGGTCACTAAGCATATTTAACATGTGCTAAAGGTTTCATATGTATAATTTGAATAAGATCAAGTATAAACATTGCATGCAAGTTTCGTAGTAACATGTAAGTCACGTATTTTGCAATTTTGTCAACGTTGTTGTATCTTGTGGATCAAATAACATATATGTAGAGTATAAACGAGTTTAACATGATAACATAGAACACGCGCTTCATTATGATTCAAGTCTTGGAATATTGATTACAACGGGAAGATGAACACAAAGATTACAAAAGTTTCTAAAAATAGAAATACAACATGAACTTTCCAAATATAGAAAGTTTGAAATAGCAGGGCGTTACAGTCTCCCCCTTTAGGAAATTTCGTCCTGAAATTTAGGAAGATGTAACGAATAGATGCGGATACTTGGTCTTCATATCACACTCGAGTTCCCAAGTAAATTCAGCTCCCTGTTACCTTCCCATCAAACCTTGACGATAGGAATTCAACTGCGCCTTAATTGCTTGACTCCTCGGTCCATGATTTCGACCGGTTTTCCATGAAATGCAAAGTCTCGTTGATTTGAAGATCTTCGAGCGGAAACGTGAAAGACAGGGCGAATGTTGTTGAGTTCTTCAGGCAGGTCCAGTCAATACGCAACCTTGCCAATCCTTTCGAGAATTTTGAAAGGACCTACGTAGCGAGGTGCGAGTTTACCTTTCTTGCCAAAACGAACTACACCCTTCCAAGGGGAGACCTTGAGAAGTACTTGATCACTGACGTTGAATTCCAAGGGTTGCGTCTTTTGTCAGCGTAACTCTTTTGATGACTTCGAGCTTTGAGTAGGTTACCACGTATTTGCAAGATCTTGTCTGTTGTTTCTTGTATGAGTTCAGGACCAGTGAGTTGAGCTTCACCAATCTCGTGCCAACAGATAGGCGATCGACATTTTCGACCATATAATGCTTCAAATGGAGCCATTTGAATACTGGCGTGATAACTGTGTTGTATGAGAATTCTACCAATGGTAAATGTGAATCCCAATTGCCACCAAAATCGGTTACGCAAGAACGAAGCATATCTTCCAGAGTTTGAATAGTACGCTCGGTTTGACCGTCGGATTGAGGATGAAAAGCAGTACTAAGATTGAGGTGAGTACCGAGAGCCTTTTGGAAGGTTTGCCAAACGCGCAAAGTGAAATGACCATCATGGTCCGAAATGATGTCAATGGGGATACGATGACGACAAGTGATTTCATCCGTGTAGATACGAGCCAATTTCTCGACTTCATAATCTTCACGAATAGGGAGAAAGTGCGCAGATTTGGTCATACGGTCAATGATGACCCAGATACTGTCGTGACCAGAGGACGTACGAGGGAGTTTAGTAATGAAGTCCATAGCGATACTCTCCCATTTCTAGGCGGTAATTTCTGGTTGTTCGAGTAAACCAGAGGGACGTTGATGTTCGGCTTTCACTTTAGAGCACGTGAGATATTTCGAGACGTAAAGGGCAATGTCTTTCTTTATGCCAGGCCACCAATAAGATGTACGTAAGTCCTGGTACATCTTGTCGGCACCAGGATGAATAGAGTATCGAGATTTGTGAGCTTCCTTCATCAACAAACCACGAAGGTTGTCACGATTCGGGATCCAGACTCGATTGAGACAGTATAACATACCATCGGCTTTGGACGAAAGTTGTTCTTCAGCACCACACTTCATCTCATTGTATAAGTTGTTCTCGTTGATGGATGAGTGTTGTGCCTTATGAATTCAGTCCTAAAGATTACTTAGGATCTGGAAACAGTGGATACTCTTCGCATGAGGTTGACGACTTAGAGCATCGGCTACAACATTCGCTTTACATGGGTGATAGTGAATTTCGCAGTCGTAGTCGTTGAGCAACTCTACCCATCGACGTTGACGCATGTTGAGTTCCTTTTGATTGAAGATGTGCTGAAGGTTCTTATGGTCGGTGAATACCACACACTTGGTACCATAAAGGTAGTGTCACCATATCTTCAATGCAAAAACAACCGCACCAAGTTCAAGGTCGTGCGTAGTGTAGTTTTTCTCATGAATCTTGAGTTGTCTTGAAGCGTAAGCGATAACCTTGTTCCGTTGCATAAGAACGCAACCAAGGCCTCGGTTTGAAGCATCGCAATGCACGACAAAATCATTGTTTCCATCGGGAAGAGCGAGAATAGGAGCATTACAAAGCATGTCCTTGAGCGTTCGGAAAGACTCCTCTTGTTCGGGACCCCAAACAAAAGGTTTATCTTTTTGAGTCAAAGATGTGAGAGGAACGACGACTTTTGAAAAGTTTGAAATGAAGCGTCGATAATAACCAGCTAGACCAAGGAAAGAACGAAATTCGGAAGGGGATTTAGGAGCGATCCAATTCTTTACGGCTTTGATTTTCGCGGGATCAATATGAATGCCTTTCTCATTCACAACATGACCGAGAAATTGAACTTCCCTTAGCCAAATTCACACTTGGAGAATTTGGCATATAGTTTTTCACGTTGAAGGAGTTCAACGATAAGACGCAAGTGTCACTCGTGTTCATCTTGAATCTTGGAATATATGAGAATATCGTCTATGAACACAATCACAAAGCGATCCAAGTATAACTTACACACCCGATTCATTAAGTCCATGAAGACCGCGGGTGCATTCGTTAAACCGAATGGCATAACTACGAACTCGTAGTGACCGTATCTAGTATGAAAGGTGGTTTTAGGGATGTGTTCTTCGAGGACTCGAAGTTGATGGTAACCAGAACGAAGATCGATTTTGGAAAAACAAGTTCGTCGAGTTGATCAAAGAAGTCGTCGACGCGGGGAAGAGGATAGCGGTTCTTGACGGTGAGTTTGTTGAGTTCGCGATAATCGATACACATCTGAAACGAACCATCCTTCTTTTTGACAAATAAGACGGGAGTGCCCCAAGGAGATGTACTAGGGCGTATAAATCCTTTATCAAGAAGTTCTTGAAGTTGGCTCGATAGCACTTGCATTTCTGAGGGTGCTAGACGGTAGGGAGATTTAGCGACAAGCGTAGCGCCAGGGATGAGGTCAATTCGGAAGTCAACAGAACGAGGAGGAGGAGGACCAGGAAGGTCTTTGGGGAAAACGTCGGGAAAATCACACACCACTGGGACATCACTTACGTCCTTTCCTTGCCCTTTTCTTCCACAATGTGGGCTAAAAAGGCAAAGTACTTCTTACGTAAGTACTTGTTCGCTTGTGTGCATGACATGAGTTTGAGACCTTTTGAGGGTCTTTCTCCATAAACGTGCAAAGTGTCACCAGACGGAAGAGGCAATCGAACAAACTTTTCGTGACAAGCGATTTCAGCATGGTTCTTACGAAGCCAATCCATACCTACTATGATATCAAAACTACCTAATTGCATAGGTATGAGATCGATGGAGAATACATGATTATTGAGAGTGAGGAAACAATCGCGAAGGACGGAGTCAACGGTGATGGATTTGCAATTGGCAACTTCGACGGTGAAAGATTTTGGAAGCTTAGAGCGTGCACAGTTTAACATTGGTTCAAATTCTACGGATACGAAGCTTTTATCCGCACTAGTATCAAATAGTAAAGAAGAATACAAGCCATTGACAAGGAACGTACCTTTCACGACTTCATTATCGTGTTGCGCCTGGTTTGCGTTGATGTTGAAAGCGCGACCACGAGGAACTTATTGTTGTTGCTCTTGATTGTTCTGAGGACATTGGGGGTGAAGGTGATTCGGATCACCGCACTTGAAGCAAGCTCGGATGTTGGTGGCAGGAGCATGACGGTTTTGGTTTTGGGGAGGTTGCTGGTTTTGGTTGCCTTGTGGTGCAGGAGCACTTCGGCAAGCGGCAGTTACATGCCCAAACCGATTGCAATTTGTGCAATGGTAGCATGCGATGTTGGCTGGGTGGTGGTGATGGCATATGATACACTTGGGATGATTCCCAACGTATGGTTTTCTTGCGGGTTCTTGAGGGGTATTTGGGTTTGCAGTGGTGTAATCGCGTTGCAACTTTGGTTTTGAAACTTTCAATTCTTTCCATTGTTGTTTCGTGATTAGGACTTGGGTTCACTGGGTTCGGTGGTGGCTTGGTTGGCAGATTTGGTGGTGCTGGAGGGTTTGGTTTTAATCACGCATGCGATTATCATTGATTTCAGCGGCTAGGCGGTAACAAAATTCGATGTTATCAGGTCTCAAGGCCTTAATGGCATCACGTATGGTAGGAGGAAGGCCATTGAGGAATTTCCTAATGGCACGTGTAGGCGTGTTCACGAGGTGGGGAACGATGATGCTTAATTGTTTGAAGCGGGTGGTGTAACCAAGGTTATCGTCACCCACTTGCCTGAGGTGCCAAAATTCATCCTCAAGCTTTTCTTGTTCATATGGAGGACAAAACTCCAACATCATCATTTCCCTTACCTCGATCCAAGGGAGGGCATAGGCTTCTTTGTTGGAGCGAAGGTTACGCTCGTTCGTCCACCATTCGAGAGCTCGAGACTGGAAGACGCCCGTTGCGCTTCGAGTTTTAAGGTGCTCAGGACAATCACTGTTGATGAATGTCACTTCGATGCTCTCAAACCATTCGAGCATAGCGTTGACACCCTCGTTGCCAGTGAATGACCTAGGGTTGCAAGCGATAAAGTGCTTGTAGTTGAAAGAGGTAGGCTTAGGCTGTCAGTTTTGGAGTTGACAGATGAGTTGATGGCGGTAGCGGTGACCTTGCTCACAATGTCGGGAATGACTTGAGCCATTTGCTTAGCCATGAATGCAAGTAATTTCTTCTTGCTAGACCTTGACTTTGAGTTCCTCTTGGAGTTGAAAAGACGGTTGGAAGACATCTACAAGGTTGATGATAAAAGGACTTGATCATAATGTTTTTGAGAAAAGTTAATTTGCATAATTTAGCATGTAACATGTAGCACATAGTTTCATAGAGTTTACATTGGCAAAACAAGAATTTACTTGGTGTAATCACAAATATTGACATGAAGGATTTGTAAATTCATATTGTTCACGAAGGATTATTGTTGTTTGAGATTGCGAGATAAGTGCAACTTGTGTAAATGAATCGAAGCTAGTAACGTTCGAAGTATAAAACACATTGAAATTGAATTGGCAAAAAGATAGGCTCAATAAAACATTGGAATGTTTCGGGTAGAGAAACATCGACTATTCCAAAGTGAATCGAAAATCCTTTCGAGTCAGGGAAACATGCTTTGGCCTAAGAGGTGGAATACTCTCATTGAGAAGCGACTAACTGTATTCACCCTTCCAGTTACTACATGTCCCTAGTCGATCAAAAATTCGAGACTTTGGCGAGATTGAAAATTGAGGAATGGGACTAACAAGGTGGGGGTTTCACCCCTAACTTGATTACATCGTACCTGAAATGTGGTTGGTACTTACCAAACGAGGAGCGAATTCTGACTCGTTGGTAAGGGTCCACTAGAGTTTGAAAGGGAAGTTTCCATCAAGATGTGGATATCACTCCTAACTTAATGACGTAACTTCGTGTAAAAACCATAAACACGGAATGAGGGATTTCACCAAAATTGCGGGCCATTGGGCCTATCTTGGTGCAAATCGTCTCGTTGATGTAATAAGAGTGTCTTCAAGTGTGTGATTTGTGTAAGATGTCTTTGGAAAGACATTGTAATATTTAGACAAAAGGGGAGATAGAAGCAAAGTAGGAAAAATTAACATTTTAAGCATGAATAAAGAATGGTCAAAATCGGACACTTAAACTATAGACTAGGTCAAGAGCATGGCAATTTTCCAAATTCCCTACAGTTATGGCTCTGATACCATTCTGTCACACCCCAACCGATGGCGGAAACATCGGGATGAGACGAACAAATTGCTCAAAACGTCATAATGCTACTTTGCAACAATATTTAATGATGCAAAATTTCGTTGATACTAAATTGGTTGTACAATGGTTTGAAGTAGAATATGACAGGTTTCAAAAGACAGTACAACATAGAACAAAATTCATGAAATTAAAACTAGGTGCGTATCTAATCCACCCTAATTTATTCCTTGATCGGCATCAACTTAGTTTCCTACAACATGTATTAAAATAATATATGTCAACAAAAGTTGGCGAGCATACAAGTTTGTTACATAAAATAATAATGAATAAGTTTGTCTCATATCTAACATTGCAACATTGTATATTATTGTCATAACATACTAAACGTGTGCTCTTATATGTCAATCCATAGTCTAAAGCAATTGTGATTACCCAGCATTGTCATAAAAGGGGTGTTTAATAGTTTACTTAACAATACCACAAGCATACGGGTGGGCATTACTCCTATAGCGCTATATTTGGTAAGGTTGGCAAGCAAAGTTAATGAGCATATAACACAAGTCTAACATAGCATGCATTATTCAAGTATATAAACAAGCATCATGTTATAATGGATAGAGTAAATTTGTAAGCAAGTTTCATGGTGTTTGTACATGTTGCACCCAAAGTGTTAAAATAGAAAATGGGATCGAGTATACTCACGGTTTTGCAAGCTTATCCGACTTGAATTCCGAGAGTGTTTGGTTGATTATCCTGAAGCACCTTGTTCTTCTACAAGAAGTACGAAGGTACATGAGTATTGGGAGTTAACGGAAGATCATAGATTTGGAGTTAAAATATCGTGAAAAATAGTATTATGAAAATAACCATCTTGCACTCATAACACTTGTTCTTGACACTATAGAAACCTCAAGGATTTGGTATGTTTTCATGGATTCGAAGATCCATTAGAATCATAACAAGTGTATGGTACTTAGATGATGTAACTAGTTTCTTAACAATTAACTATTAAGTTATCATTAAGTCTTTGTTACATAGTCATATACATATTTATAAATACATAACATATAATTCAAATAGGAGGTAGGAGACCAAAGTCTCCATTTAGGTACCTCTTGTGTCATGGATTTCATGCATGAGGTAGACAGAACAAGCTTCCATTTAGGCACCTCGAATGTTCACCACTACACTTGTGTTATAAACACGAGGGTCATGAACTAAATAAGAACAACAACTAAAACTAATGAAATCATAAAGTAGTGTGTGGATTCAATGATGGATAGCCCAAGCTAGTCCAAATATCACACATTCATCAAGTTTAACTTGGACACTACTCGCGGGTGTGAACCCAAGTCGAAAACAGAAAGTTTGTGAGGTTTTATCCTCTAATTTGACATATCTCAACCTTGTTTTTAATCCTAACCAACCATAAGTGAGGTTGTAAGCATTCGGACATAGGTTTGAGATGAGTTAGACTCAAGTTTGAACAAGTTTAACAAAGTTTGAAGAAAGTAAGGTAAAACAGTCCACTTTGGAGCCTTTTTCTTGACATTACAAGCCTGGTTTTCCATGGAAAACCAATGGAAATGTTCCTAAGGTTGTTCCAAGCGAGTGGGAAAAAGAATGGAGTGATTTCGTTAAGAATTGAGTGAGTTATGCTCACTTTTGTGAAATATGAACTTTCTGCTCGAACTCAAGAATTGCAACTGATTATGGATGATTTGGGAGTGATATGGAGGATTAGAAAAGTGTAAAATGCTTTGAAATCACTTAGCTTTTATAGGGGATGAGTTAGGTTAAGTTTGGTGGAGTTTTAATGGTGAAAGAAGGCCATTGGAGGTGAAAGAAATGGTGGGATTCGTGCTATTCGCGGCTGAGTTCAAACTGATGCCCGCCAGTACCCCTTACGGACCGTATGGGGTATCCCTTGCGGTCCGCAAGGGTCTGGTCAGGGCCACTTTATTTTATTTTTTTTTATTTTATTGATAGAAACGTATTTAAAGGTTATAACTTGCTTTGTTATGAACAAATAAAGGTCTCTAAGGATATTTAACATGTGCCAAAGGTTTCATATGTATAATTTGAATAAGATCAAGTATAAACATTGCATTCAAGTTTCGTATTAACATGTAAGTCATCTATTTTGCAATTTTGTCAACGTTGTTGTATGTTGTGGATCAAGTAACATATATGTAGAGTATAAACGAGTTTAACATGATAACATAGAACACGCGTTTCATTATGATTCAGGTCTCAGAATATTGATTGCAACAGGAAGATGAACACAAAGATTACAAAAGTTTCTAAAAAATAGAAATACAACATGAACTTTCCAAATATAGAAAGTTTGAAATAGCAGGGCGTTACAAGTAGCATCTTTGATATCCCTACAGTCCCGGGTCTTATGCCCCATTTTCTTACAGATACCACAAGGTTTAGCTTGTGGATCAAACCGACACTGTCCTCCGTGTCGTTTGTTGCATATCTTACATATAGGTCTATCCTCAGACCTATTCTGGTTCTTATGGGATCCGTATTTCCCTTTCTTATTGAACCTTTGGGAGTTAACATCCTCCCTCTTCCTCTTTCCATCAGTCTCTGTTCTGACTGACATTCACCTCACAAAATCTTGGGTGAGGGAAAGAGATACTTCAACCGCGGATTTGTAAGTGCTAGGTTGAACAGCCTTAACTAAGCTCCTTATCTCCGGATCCAACCCATTAATAAAACGCGCAATGCGCTTGGGTTCCAGAGTAACTAGATAGGACACCAGTCGAGAATAGGAATAGAAGTCGGATACGTACTTTCGACAATCAAGATTTTTCATTATAAGAGCTATAAAATCCATCTCTATCTTTGCCACCTCATGAGGTGGGCAATAAGTGTCCTTAACCAAGTCTACGAACTTGGACCATCCCAGATTATATAAATGCACCTTCCCAGTTACTGTATCAAAGCCTTCCACCAGATTAGGGCATTGCCTTGAATGATTGGGATGCAAATTTAACAATATCCTTATCAGCACAACCGCTGATATCAACCACATTTTCCATCTCATCTAACCACCTTAGGGTCTCAACAGCCCCTTTTTCTCCATTAAAGTCTCGTGGCTTGCATGAGACGAAATATTTGTACAAACAACCATCCTTGGAAGAATGGGTCTTCTCAAGAATTTCCTACTTCTTGGCTTCGTTCCTCACATTAGAGGAGTGCACAGAACTCTCCTTCTTAACAGAGGGAGGAGGCTTTGAGAGTGGTTTAGATCTAGATTTAGAGTGAGTAGCACTCGATCTTTAAACTTTTCAAAGGCTTTTTCATAGCCTTTCCTACGGCTGCATCTATGCGAGCCTGAAAGTCATCTTCATTGATGACTATATTCGATTATTGTGATCGTTATCATTGTGGCGACTACTTGCACCATCGGAGTGAGCCATTTAAATGCTTCGGTGCTAGACATCAAAATAGGTATTCATATGTTAGCCATGGTATAATTAAACCATTTAAGCTTTAACATCACAAATGAATGTTTTTTAATATATATATATATATATAATAGGTCTCAAAAGGACCATCATAGGTATTCAGAAGATTAGACATAGTCCAGAATTTTAGACAGTGGATCGTAATGTCACATCTGTCATTGTCGCATTCACAATTTTAAGATAGCTCGTAAGCCTGTCATAAAGACATAAAATACGGCACAAAAGGCCTTGTCACAAAAGACTTATAAGTGTGGCACAAAAAGGCCTTGTCACAAATGGACATATAAAATTTGGACAGGAGTCATAGACTACAACTGTCACGGTCACTAATGGACATGATATATGCCCGTAGGTACTACATCACCAATGGATGTTATTTAATAACCCGTAGGTATTACATCACCAATGGATGTTTTAATCAAGCCGTAGCATTACATCACAATGGTTTGTTTTAATTATGGCCCGTAGCACTACACACAAATGGATGTTTTTAATATAATAGCCTTGAGCATACATCACTAATGGATGTTATGATCATCGTATTGATGATTCTAGCCAGGATAAATTTGATCATGAGGGCTATAAGGTTTGGACATAGTCCATTACCTGGGCGGCTAGCGTGGTTCCTCAAATTACATTGCCAGGAGGGCCAATATTACTTGAATATTAACACAGAATAATGTCTTAAAATGGTTTGACAGATTAGCCATGGTCGCATTGACCATAGAGGCTTCGAGGCTTGAACATAGTTCACCACCTCTAGATAGAAGGGATGATCTTCCTTAACTATCATGGTAGAAGGTTATTTCATCTTACCCACCATTTATATTTGCAATTAAAGTGATCTTGTCACTTGGCGGTTGTAAACCATTAAGAAGATCTTTTGGAATTATATAGCAGAGCGATAAAGATCGTGTTAATATTGAGACGATCGCTTGAGCAAAGGAAGTAACGAGTACTTTGAAGTTAAATTCCAAAATTGCATTTAAAAGATAAAAATTACATGACTTGCCTTAAACAAGACTTTCAATACAAAAATTTGTCCACGCAGGGACTAAAAGAAATAAACATGTCCTCGCAGGGACTTTTGGAAATTTAATCACATGGAATAAATAAATACAACTTTATTCTTCCTTCTTCCCTTTGACCATCCTCGTTAGCCTTTTGAAGAACTTGCTTGTTTGCTTCTCGGATTTTTCAGCTTTTTGATGAATTTCTTTCGTTCTTTGTAAGGCCTCTTGCATGGCCTCGAGTGGTGCCTGAGGTTGAGGCGGTGGTTGTGGTTGAGGCACAACCGGATATGGGTATCCATAAGGTGGATATCCAGTAGATGCGTACGAAGAGTAAGGAAGTGGATAATTTGGAAAGGGAGGTGGATAGTATGCATTGTACATAGCTGCATCAAGATACGGGTCATATGCTGGAGCAGCAAGATCAACAGGGTCATATCCAGGTATTCCTGGATAGGTGGGAATCGGGTACCTAAACCCAATGGTGATGGCTGAACTACCGGTTGGGGCATCGGATCAGCAGCAGGTTGTTGGGTTGAAACCGCCACAGGTGATGTGTTTGAGGGTCCACCCATTTGTGGATCCTCAGGGATAACAGGGTAAGATGGTGGCAAAGGTGGTAGCGAACCCGACCTTTGTCCAGCACGTACTGACATACGTGCACCACGCTTTCGACGTGGTTGTGATGATTCGGTTTGGTGGTTGAGGTTGGTCCACTTGTTGCATATGTTCATCCTCTATATGAGGATGTGGTGATGGAGCATGGTAGGGAGGGTTGTTGTGGTAGGAAGGAGTGTTGTAGAAGTTATACGTTTCCCACCGTTGTTGGAACTCATCGGGACCTCCATAAGGTGATCCCGTTAAGGAATTAGACCCACTGGACAGCTCGATCGGATGTCCATATGATCCTATGGGCGGCATTTCAGGATCTGAGTCTTCCTCCATGTGTGTAGGTGAATCGACAGGAGGTGTTATTGGTGGCGATTGCACATGGTCAATTGGGTTGAAGTTTAAAAACTCATGATGCGAATGTGAATGGGAATGGTGAGAGTGGTGCGAATGGTGTGAATGATGAGATGTTGAGAATGGGATTGGGGTGGTGAGTACTCGTGGGATATTGAATGGCGATACGGTTCCCATGGTGATGAATAATCCCCCGATCCTTCGTAAGGGTTTGGGCTCGAAAAATGAGACGGCCCCTGCATCAATGGTCCGCCTCGCATCGAACTTTTGCCTTTGCCTCCACGTCCTCTGGATCTGGGTGGCATATTTCCTGCTTCAAAAACAAGCAACAAGAATAATAGAATAATGAAATGATAAATCCTAGGTCAAAGCCTACACTCGGAAGTCTAAGGAATGTGCTATTGTGTATTTTCTAGATTAACACAAAAGGCTAGCGTTTAATTCACTCGAACTTTGGCTCTGATACCAACCTGTCACACCCCGATTTTCACGTGTATCCCGGTGGGCCCGGGTGGAGAATATTGTGACGTAAGTTGATAACATCATAACCAAACAAACACAGCACAACAGAAGTCTTGGATATAAATTATTATTACAAACTGAATGTTCAAAGTTCGAATAATAAATACATGGCTTGTAATAAAAGATCCACATGCGGATCGAAATAAATATACAAAGTATTTGTTCAAAGACTTCGAGCAACTAAGGACTTGCAAGATCCTCTTATGTCACTACCAAGCAGCTCCGACCTATTACGTGCTGAAACATGTAACTTAATCTTTGAAAAATACGTCAGTTAAACTGGTAAATACTAATAACCAACACATTTTGAAAATATTTTCAAAAGTTGTTTTAAGTGCACTTGGCACATGTTTATACATAACTTGGGATAGTTCAAAATGACCTTGTTTATAGTTTTACTTGTTTGTCAATACATATAGGGTCTGGTGCTGAAACCAAATAACCTGATTAACCACACACCTCTAATAATCCACCAATGGGATTTAAAAATATTTAGCATTCGCATCTGACAGGTGTATGCATACACCCCATGCTTAAGGTCGTGGCCATTAGTAACTTAAATGAGCCGAGGATATCCAGGAAACGGTCAAGCTAACCCCCATTGTTAAGTTATCAAACAAAACATAATAAAACGGGTTATGAAGATTTTGTTAAATCACAATCTGATAACATGATTCCATACCCGACCAAGCGGTATTATTATGCCATATCCCAAGCCGTATATGGACAATAGGCTAAAAGTATGTACCTGAGCTAATTATTCAAAAAGATAATAACTCAACCGATAATCAAGAAAGTAAGCTTTGATAACAATCTACCGGGAGGCTTTAGTCTGGAATGATGGTATTAATAACCAATTAGAATGCTAACGGGTCCTATCTACATCATAGACTCGGACCGGCAGCTTAAAGTCGCACTAAACGCTACGATTAAGCGATGACCAGAATAGAATGTAATTTAAACCCGACAAGTACTAAGACTTGTTTAATGTTGTTAAACATATTACATTTGGATTTTGAAATAAAAATGATAAGGTTAAACCCGTTTCGGTTAAACTACGAAACTAGTCACGTAGCTTAACCGTACGCATATAAGCGAAACCGGGTAACCGGATGATTCGTATACAAGTTCCATATGCCATTATATTTTAAACATGTTGTAATATCATAGGATATCAACATGTATGTCTGTTATGGTTTTAAAATCAAGTTACACCTCAAAAGGGCGTTTTGGTCATTTACGACTTGTAAAAGGAGCTTGCAAGTAAACTGATGTCATGGTCATAAACATTCTGTAAAAATAGTTAATTTATGATGTTATATTAGTAGGATATCAATTATATGTGTGGTTTATAGTTTAGGACCAAACTATGCCCCGTAAGGGCATTTTGGTCATTTCACACATAACCTTGATAAATTATTTGGGAATCTGAGTTTAGATCATGTGCCTACTGTAAATATATGTAAAATAAGTTTTGAAATCAGTAGGTATCAAGTCTTGATGCTTAGATATGGTTTTAAACCATATTATACGCCGAAACGGCGATTAAATCGCTAAATGACGATTTTAATGGTATTTGAGTGAAACTGATGTTATGATCAGGTTTTTATGATAAAAATATGTTATATAATATAACACATCAGTAGGTAAAAGGTTTTGTCCATTAAAAATGATTAAAACCCATTTTAAGTGCCGTAAGGGAAATATCGTCATTTAAGGACTTAATACATGGACTTGTGTATAAACTCAGTTTACAATAAGAATTGACATCCCAAATAATCCTAATTATGATATTACATCAGTAGGTAAAGAGTTTTGGTGTCAAAATTATGTTTAGACCATTTTATACGCCAAAAGGGCGATTTGGTCACTTTAAAGCATGAATTACGCTTATTTACTCAAAACTCAGTTTATGACCATAATGTTAACATCAAAAAAGTTAACAACTTTACCAATCAGTTTACAACTCATATGTATGGTCATTCATATTTAAAACCTTATTTTTAAACAAAAGGGCTTTTTAGCAAAATTATGGCATATTAAACGAAACTTGCATATAAACTCGGTATTACTATATGACCATGTAATATAACTCCGGAGGGTTATACTACAACACAACATGGTCATAAGGCAACTTAGAATCAGTAACTAAAGTTGCTAATTCTGGTCAGAACTGAAAGTCAAAGTAGGAGTCAATCCTTGCGACTTTCGGTTGCGGACCGACCTTAAACCTGGAATTGACGGGCTGAACATGTTCACACCTACATTACTAGATATGAATTTATTTCAAAACTGACCCGTTGACTTTCTATGAATATAACTTTCACCCGTCAATAGGTCTAGTAAACGTGGTAATTAGGAGGTGCCCTTTTAAGGGATTACACCTACCTAATTACGATCACATAGCCATGTTCGTACCGAACAATGGCTGGACCATAATGGTCTTAGTCAATGGTCAAAGCGTTTTATGTAAACACTTTGACTTTGGCTTAAAGCCTAACAAAAACAACTTAAGCAAGATGGAATACTTACAAGTGATCCAAGAGAAGCTTATTAGCTCAGGGATGTCCCAAAACCTCAGGAACTTCCAACTTTGAGCAAAAGAGGAGAAAATGAAGAATGAGCAAGGAAGTGAGGCCATGGGGTGCTCTTTTATAGTTGAGGAAGGAGTTGGGATCATGCCAAGTGTTAGGGGCTGCTCTAGGATGAGAACAAGTAGTTTTAGAACGTGGCAAAGGCAGCACAATGGTGGCAACTCGCGACAATGTGGCAGGGCAGCAAGCTGCCAACAAAACTGCCTCTGGCAGTCGCTTACGGACCGTATGAATTGGGCTTACGGTCCGTAAGCCTATCTGGCGCCCACAGATTTTTAAATGGTTACGGACCGTGACCTATATATGGTTGCGATCCGTAACCGCCTTCCAGAAACATGTTTTGGAAAATGTTCATGTTTGATCCCCCCACTTTATAAAGCTATCGTTCAGAAGTTATAATTTAACATAACGACACTTTTGGTCCCTCTCGGCCAACACGTGGCGATGAGGATCAGCAGGACACTGTCGGAAATTTATAGGACGGGTTTTTACGAGGTGTTTTATGTTTCAAAATTTTACACGTTACGTCCTTTAGCTCTAACCCATTTAGATTTCCTTGTTAAATTTGATCAAGGAATGGTATTTTAGTCTTTTTACCGTTTTAAAAAGTATTATATACATATACACACACACATCACACACAACTCTCTCTCTCTCTCTCACTCACCTCTCTCTCTCAAACACAACAACTTAAATCCCACCACCACCTCCCACTACCATCAACTGACCAAAACCACCATCAACCCACTACCATTAAAAAAAAAAAATTCTAACTGGGTTAGGGTCAAAGGACGTAACGTGCAATATTTTGAAACATTAAGTACAAAACTAATCAATTTTCACACCAAGATACCGCCTGAAAGATGTTAACATAAAGGACAAAACTTGTAATTTACCCCATTTACTATTAGATCTATTTGGATTGTTCCGTTTGAACCTAATTTTTGTTTTGTGAAACCAAACAAGAAACCAATTTGTAATTCAGCTAGGTTTTTAATTAATTAGGTTTCAAGGGTCAGGATATAATAGGAAGTATGTTTAATGTAGGAAGGATATAAAGTAATCTTACCATCTATTAAATAATCAAGGGTTAAGATTAAATGAGTGAGATTGAACAAAACAAAAGAGGCGCGTGGATTATTCTAAGGGTATTGTAGTCCATCCAAGCCAATAGTTTCTCTTCCTCCAATTCCCCTATTTTTTAAAACGTTAATAACTTTTTCATACGAAATTATTTTTTTATAAAAATTTCATTAAAAACGAGTCGTTTTTTTATCTTTAAAACGAGCACACTATTGCTATACTTTCGAAAAAAATTTCGTTAACACAGATGCTAAAACGTAATGAACAAAAAACACACAAAAATGATTTTTTTTCTAAAACCAATGAACTAAAAACACAAAAGAATATGTTCTTTATAAATGGACAAAAAACACAAAAGAAAGTGATTTTTGCTAAAACGCAATGGATCAAAAACATAAAACAAAGTGTTCTTTCTAAAACGCAATGGACAAAAAACACAAAAGAAAGTGTTCTTTTTAAAACGCAATGGACAGAAAACACCAAAAAATGTGTCTTTTCTAAAACGCAATGGATCAAAAACACAAAAAAAATGTTTTTCTAAAACACAATGGGCTAAAAATACAAAAGACTAAAACGCAATTGACCAAAAAACAAAAGAAAGTGTTTTTTTTTTTCTAAAACGCAATAATTAAAAACAAAAAAAAATGTGTTTTTTTTTCTAAAACGCAATGGACTAAAAACACATTAAAATGTGTTTTTTTACAACGCAATGGAATAAAAATAAAAAGAATTTGTTTTTTTTTCTAAAACGCAACGGACAAAAAACATAAAAACGATGTGTTCTATCTATATAATGTTATATTAAAAACACAATGGAATAAAAAATGAATTGGAAAACAAAAAAAGCAATGAGTGTAAATTCCATATAAAACGCAATGAAAGCCTAACCGCTGAATTGTCAGTATGCACATGGAATGATGATGAACTATGCACATGGAATGATGGTGAACTGGAAAGACCATCATCAGATCCAATCAACAAATCCCAAATTATAACCATGCTCATTTCATTTCCTCTCACCAAATTCAACATATTTCTTTGTCTGAAGAAAAATGGAGCAAAAATCATGGGTATGTAACGGTAAGGATACAACTCGCTCTCTGTTTTGCTCTGCACTGCTGCTAGGGTTTACGACCGCTGCCACCCGCCAACAAACTCCCTCCACCCTCATCGACTTCCGTTGTTTCATGTCTACCTCGATTTCACCGTGATTCTTGACGAAAACGGAGAAGATGACCTGCTAAGTCGTGGTCGGACGATGACGGGGTAGGGAAAATGGGAAGGTGGTGGCGGTGGGTGATAGTGTGGTGGTGCACAGTTGAGTTGAAAAGTAGCGTACTGGGTTTTTTTCTAGATCTGGAAATATGTATTTGTTATTTCTTTTGGATAAAATGCCCTTCCTTCTGATTTTTGTTGTCACATGTCCTTTATGATTGCTTTCATATCCTTCCTACCAAAACAAACTTCCTTATTTGATCTCCCAGGTTTCAAACCAAATAATGAGCAACCCTAAGGTTAAGCTTCTACTTGAGTAGCATGCCAAATAGTATAACCTTTAATTTCTACCTTGCTACTTAGTTATTAATGATTACTTGCTTAACTGTTAATTTTAGGCAATACAGATAAATGAACAAACGTAGGTCATGAACCTAATAAAAAATCTAAGAAGTTACAAACTGGTTCGCAAACTTTAGATAACACTCAAAAACCTAAAGTATTTTGGTGATTGGCTAAATCCGGTAAAAAAAACTTCAATGACCTAACCCGACTCGACAAGAAGTCCCTCTTGATATACATATGAAAACAATTTTTTGCTCCCATAAAAAAATATGTATCCGACAATGCCGATACTCGCAAACCTCCCATAGCTTCATATCTAATGATACATTATGGTGAACTTGACGGTACGATTAAGGAGTGTATGCATAAGCTCGAATCTCCAACGGAACGTAAACATCAGCTAAGCTACTTTATATAGTGCTTATTCTCTAGTTTATTGGAATAAGGATGTCGATCAAGAAATATTAACAGAAGCACTGGAAATTTGAAAAACTCATTCCATCAAGCGTGAATTAGCAAATTTCCACCAAAACCAAAACCAAAACCTTTTGTTATATTTTTTCTATTTCGTTCTTTATTCATTTCTGGTTTGGATCTCAAAACCAAACTTTGTTCGTCACATTAGTCGTTGCAACTCACCGGGTGCGGATGTAGGAACATAACCAGTGTCACATAACATCATATGTTTTTGGAGGATGGCATGGCCAGCCCTGGAGTGGGCGGGGAGGACCACCGGCCAGGGCCGATATTTCGAGGGGCACATATTTTATGAAAGAAACCCGATATGTATATGTAAAATATTTTTTTTAAAAGGGTACACCCATACAACATTAACATAGCCCACTTACAAAACTATTCTTATGGTTTAGGTTAGTTATTAACCCCTTTGGCATTAGTTAGTGAGCCCAATACCCAATTTCGTTAAGGGCTAAGGACACATTTTTCCGAGCTCGAACATGATACACAAATTCTCAGGGCCAGCCCTGAAGGATGGCATCATTGTTTAACCATAATTATTTCTGTTAAAAGAAAAATTAAATAAATTATATTATACAAAGCTACAATCACAAGAGTGATGTATAGTAGCACCCACCTCAACCTTTCTTCTTTCTTTTTTTAGTGACTTTTATTTTTGTATTTTATTTGCTTTTACAAAGCTACAATCACAAGAGTGATGTATAGTAGCACCCACCTCAACCTTTCTTCTTTCTTTTTAGTGATTTTTTTTTGTGTATATTTCTATAGCACCACCTCAACTTTCTTCTTTTTTTTAGTGATTTTTTTTGTGTTATTTCTATGTTTTTTTTGTATATTTATCTTTCACCTTTGAGCATTGGTTCTTACACGCTCTCAACTTTATAATACTTTGTTATCGAGTTTGACATACATATTTTTCTTTGTGTGTTGGTATACATCAAAGTTGATTCACGTCTCGACGTAAGTTTATTTTGAGAAATCAGTCAGGTCAAATATAATAGGTTTTCGTATCGTACCATTTTTAACTTAATAAAACATTATAAATTAAAAAGAGTCAGGTCAAAATATAATTCAAGTTACTTTACGTTTCAATATAAATTTAACTTTGTTTACGTTTAAAGTTACAATCACAATATGGATGACCAGTGCCTGGCAGCTGGCCATTGGTTATGTTTTTTCTCTCTTTTTAATCTTTTAGTATACGTTTTTTAGCATTTACCCTTCAATATTGAATATCGGCGCCTATAACCCTTCAGCTTTCTAAAAACTTTACAATATTTTTTACGTGCTTATATTTATGTACATGTCGGTATAAAATAAAGCTGATTACGTTTTTTTAAAATAGGTAAGCTTAGATATATCATGTATTTCATTGTTTTTTCCTTTACATTTTAAAAATATGTATGATCTACGCTTTGGCATAAATTGTGTTTTTACAACAACTCGGGTCAAGTATAATATGCTTTCATTAGACTGTATAAATTCGACTTACTTTATATTTCGGTGTCACCACAGCGCGCGGTACCATTTTTAACTTAGAAAAACATAATTTTGTACTTTGTTATGTACATGTCGGTATAAGTTCGAGTTATGTTCGATGTAAATTTTTTTCGCAAATAAGTCGGGTCATATATAATATGTTTTTTTGCTTATTTTTATGCACATCTTTAGTTTATCTACGTTTATGACATAACTTTTGTTAGAAACGATTTAGGTGTTGACGGTACAAAACCGGGTTACTTTACCCTTGGGTCCGCTTTTTTTTACGTTTTGATATGATCTACGCTTTTGCATAAATCACGCGGTACCGTTCTTAACGTATGAAAACATAATTTTGTACTTATTTTTATGTACATGTCGGTATAAGTTCGAGTTGGTGTTCAAATAAGTCGGGTTATATATAATACGTTTTTTATGTAAATCTTTAGTTTATCTACATTTTGATGTAACCTTTGTTCAGAAACGATTCAGATGTTAACGGTACAAATTCGAGATACTTTACATTTAGACCCGTCGTAACGCGTGGGTAACTTTACTAGTTGTGTACATTTTGTAGCCCATTAAAACTTGAATTTGTAACATGATTAGAAAGATAACCGATACAATGTTGCATCCTAGGTGTTGGGCCTTCTGACCCAAGTGACAGAAATTAGCCCATGAATAATACATGATGAACTTCAATAAACCGTGAACTGTGTGTAAAGAATAATAATAATCTAATTTCTTTTAAAATATGTATAAAAGAGAAATGTTTTATTTGTGTGTAAAGAATAATTATAATAATCTAATTTCCTCTAAAATATGTATAAAATAGAAATGTTTTATTTACAAATCTACTTATGATATTTAAGATAAACACTTGGCCTAACAAATTAATGAGAGAAAGAGAGCAAAATTAGGGGAAAATCATTAATATACTTTCTCATTTTTTTATAAAAGTCACTGAATAATTTTTACATATAAAAAACCAACATATTTTCTATTTTGTCTTATAAAAGTCTCTCAACAATTTTTTTGAACCTTAAAGTCCTTTCACATGTTAAATTTGAACAAAATTATGACAAAAACAATTTAAATAACTTGGAACCGTTAGAGGTGTTCGTCGATTATGTTCAGTTTATTCAATTATCTTGTTCCTTTTAGTCGTTTTGAAATTTTTGGGTTAAACCAAAAATCGACCCAAACTAAACGAAATTTAAGGACTTCAAAACTGAATCACAAACCACATTCGAATTTGGTTGTTTGGTTTTTGCTTATAACTGAATATAACGAATTCATATGATTAGGTTTATTCGACTAAATATAAAGTATGGTTTACTTTGGTTACTCGGTTTATTGGGCTACATATAAATCGAATCCATTTTATTTTGTTTGGGTTTAATCGTTTTTTGTTCGTATTTTTTGTTTTTAACTGTTTTTTGTTTAGTAGCAATGACCTATGAACTTTCAAACATATTTAGGTTGAAACATAACTTCATGTAGTAAGTTTTAAAAAAAAAGTTTTTGTCAAAATTATGTTCAAATTTAACATGTGAAGGGACTTTAATGTTCAAAAAATGTCGAGTGACTTTTGAGAAACAAAACAGAAAGTATATTGGTTTTTTACATGCAAAAAATTGTTAGAGGAACTTTTTTGAAAAAAAAATATATTGGTTTTTTATGATATTTTCCCACAAAATTAAGTATAATGAATTTGCATGTCTTTGTATCTTAAACACAAATGGTGTTAAAACCGAACTACACCAACCGGTTTGGCCAGCAAACCAAAAACCATACATGTTTTAATGAGCCAAACAACTATCTACAAAGTTGGAATAGTTTTTGTAAGAAGCGGTAAATCTCTAAAAAAAACCCGATGGGATGGATCCAACAAGTGTATATAAACTAACTTGAAGAGGCTAGCTTATGTCACCAAGTGTTCTAAGGGTGGAAGGGGTACTCAAACACATGGGGAATGGTAAACTCTTCACCTTGTCAATCACTTCATGCCATGTCAACTTTCCTCTCGCTCGCTCCCCATTTTACACTCAATCACTAGGGGGATGCTTCACCCAAACAATTTTAAAAAAAATAAATAAATGTGTGATTATTTGGAAGATGGTGGGGCCCACCATTAACCCCCTATCTCTCCCACTCTCTCCTCTCTCACCTCGGTGACTAGTCACCGTGCAACCCATTCACCGAACACCGAAACAGAGCCGACAGTGGTTTGCCGATCAAATTGTTCCCCGAGGACCTCATCGAAGGACGCCCCTCCTCCCTAAAAATTTACATGCATTTCATTTCTTTTGAAAATAGATGTTTGTATCACCAATTCTCTAAAAACATGGTTTACAAGCATAGCTTTTACTTTATAAAAAGTTTTATTTGATATAGTCTTGTCATCTTTCGACTTTACAATAGAGAATATTTGTACTTTTTTTATTTAACATTTTCCTTCTGAAGAGTCAATAAAAAGTTAGCAAAACTTAAAGAATACTTTAAAGATTTAAAAACTAATAAAAAATATAAATTCAAAGTAATAAGATTTTACTTAATTAGTTAATTCTGTATTAGGGAAATATATTTAGTTATGGTCTAACACGAGGGGCCCCACTCTTGTATGCTATAACGTGGAAAGCATTAAACTATTTTCAATATTTAAAACGAATTTAAATTAACAAATAACTATAAATGAATACTTCATGAACTTTGTGTTATTGTTAACACATAACTGTAGATTGATAATATTGATTAGTCATTATCAATGTTTATAATTTGGTCAGTAGAAAAACCAAAAGAAAATATAATAATTTATTATAGGTCACCAATACTACTTTTTAGGTTAGGTTCAAGTGTCTATGGAGTCAAGATAAGTAGTTAACTCAAGTATTTTTGAAGCCTTGTTAACAAAAGGTTTACATGATCATTATAATTATTTAAAAAGAAGATGGGTACAACTGTGTACAAGTGGTAACAAAACATAATCTAAGCTATACTGAGTGTTGCAAAAGTCGCTAGGTGGTCTATAGTCGGTCGACAGGGGAGTTGAGAGTAATCGGAGTACGCGAAGAGTACTCGAACATTGTAAATATAAAGAAAATTAATTATTGTATATTATATATATGTTAAAATAAGCATAATTCATGTCAAAATTGGTATAATTTAAAATGAAACATGGTTGAAGTTCAAATCTCACTGAGTATAAGGCCGAGTAGTCCGAGTACAAGGCCAAGTAGGCCGAGTACAAGTTCGAAATAGTCTAAATACAAGTCCGACTAGTCTGAGTAGAAGGCTGAGTAGTCCGAGTACAAGGCCAAGTAGGCCGATGTTGGCCGATTTTGACCGCCGCCGACTAGTCAAGTCCGACTAGGATAAACTCGCCTCGGAGGTGGTCCGAGAACCGAGTACTCGCCGAGTACAAGGCCGAGTAGGCCGACTTTTACAACACTGGCTATAGTATACAACTATAGACTATAAAGTCCCATTTGAATCATTCCAGGAATGATGTACGTTTTTCATTTTATGTATTTTGGTGTTTTTTTATGTAAATTGTACATGGCAAACATGCACATAACTATATAGATACATAGAATTTAGCTTTTTTTGTTGCAAAACATAGAATCCCAAGTATTCATGAAGCAATTTGGTGAGTTATGAATATAAAATGTAAGATTAGTGTCAGGGCCGTCTTCGAGAATTCCAAAAATCTTTGGGCCCTGTGCGAGTAACGAAAATCGGGCCCTAAAATATATTTTCTTAAAGGAACACGCTCACCTTTCCTCTCGTATGTGGCAATTAGGGTTTCTAGATCTAGATCAAATATTTCACTCATTTACTATCTCTTTCTTGTTCTTGAACAATTAGGGTCTCATTTGTCAATCTTATCAGATTCATGTTGAATTTGATCGCAGTTTGATTCCTCTTTATGTCATTACAAAGATTATTAGTTGACAGTCTTCATTGTGAGTTTAGAGAGTTAGATTCATGTATTCTGCAAACAGATTTGTGAGTGTTTTGGGTAATAAACGTTTAGGTTTGTGCATTTGGACGTGTTTAATCAAAGATCTGAGTTTGATACCTTGATTGTGATAGTTAGAAAGATCATTACAAAGAAAGTATTGAACTACCAAGTCTAAATGTACCAATCAAACGCAATCATACAATTTAGACCATCTTAATCAATATGTAGGGGATTAAGTTCTATTCATACGATAATCATATGTTTCCAATTCAGTTATGAAAAAGCATGTTCATGCCATCTAAGAATCAAACACCTCCTATCTTCACAGCCTGCTACACGTCTGCTGTTGTTTGGAACCATATAAGTATCTGGTGTAAAATCCCTCCTATCTTCGCTTTTACTTGTAAGGATTTGTTCGAGATACAAAAACACATCACAGGAAGCGACACGAAAAAGAAGGTTGTCCAGGTAGTGATTCTTGTGACTATGTGGAGTGTATGGAAAATGAGAAACAATGTCGTCTTTTCAAACAGTCCAGCAAAAATTGAAGAAATATTGGGGGAAATCAAAGCGCAAGGCTACTGTTGGATCTATAATAGGGCAAGTAAACTGGAAAATGTGGAAGTCCTTTGATCTGTAATTTCTTTTGTTTGTTTGTGTTGTGCCAGCCATTTCTAGCTTCTTGCTGGGAGTTTGGTTTTTGGCTTTGGTTTTATGAAGGTTGCAGTTCAAAAAAAATGAATCAAACACCTCCCAACCATCCGAGAAACACACACTTTCAATTTAACCTTAGATTTAAAGTTAACGCTACTTAGCATACATTTCTAACAAACAAGGTCTAGCATTATTACTCTACACAATATACCAAGCCACATGCTAAGTTAACTCAACAAATCACTCAAATGCACACTTACATATACATAATGACTATGGCAATTTGAACACAATTATCGTTGAAATGCAAAATCTGAGTGTATACTAACTTGTAGATACTAATATACTATATGTACTCACTATAGTAAGTTTAGGTTTAAATGATATCAACCCTTGCTCAAAGATTGACGGGATGCATAAGAATCAATCCAATTCCATCATGCTAGTTTCGGTAATAGTTACCATTTAAAAGGCTTAAGTGTAATTTACCAAATATAATAAACAAAATCCAACTATTAGTATCATTTAGTAATGCTTTTATACCAAACAAATGATTTTGACCTCAAACTACATTCAATCTCACTCAATTTTGGTTCAAAATAACAAAACATGACTAATCTCTCATACAGATTTTGAAATACAAACACATGTATAGAAGCGTTATTTTATCATTCAGAATCAATTATGGTCCATTTGAAGGTCCGTGATCAGGCTGTTCTAGACGGAAGTTAGTGGATAAACGTAAACCGATTCGGTAGAATGTTATTACAGAAAGGAGTAGAAGTAGAATGCAGTGGAAGTCTTCATTCATACCGAAAGAGTATACATCTTTATAAGTCTAGCTGCCGGAGTTCCTGGAGAAAATCCGGCAGCACCTCCCCGTAGGTATGCCAAAAACTTAAATGACAAAATGAACAACCACCTATATATAGGGAGACAAGTTCGCTGGAGTGTAGGTGAGTTCGGGCGAACTTGACTATGTCGAGTTCGGCCGAACTTGACATCAACATGTAATCTTAAGTGAACTTGGCCCTGCTATAGTCAAGTTCGAGCGAACTTGATCCCTTTTACACTGAAATCTCCGTATTTCGGTCGTGTGTTCGATTCTAACTTATACAATATTCAACACACGCTCTATCTAGCCTATTCAACAAGTGACGAACACCAGGTGCACCAACAGATTCCCCCTTGTTCGTTACTGTCGAATCTTGGTCTTCAAACTGAGCCGTGTTTGAATATTCTGCAACTTCAATCAAGGTATCTGCCGTTGTCGTCGAAACGCGTCAACAAATTCCCCCTTAATTGATATCCGGGTTTGCATTATCAACATCTAATTCCCCCTGAAATCTCCAGTTCAGATATTTGTTGCACAATTTCCAACCCCTCTGATTTGCTTGACCGACAAATTATCTTGAATAGACACCAATTTGAAGCTCACCAATGCAGCTTCTCCATTTCAACTTTAACCACATCCGCGTTCAGTTTAGCGTATATCTCCCATGATCGATCTTCCGATCTTCAAAACTCAACCGGCAATTGATAGAAACTTCAAAATACCACACCGGTAAACTTCAAATCAATGTTTACCTGCAAAAATCTGAAATCCCAATTTCCGTAATCACTCCTGATCAGCAAATCGGTAATCTTTTTCAATCAGTAAATCTTTATCGGAACCAAATAATCTAGTAACACTTCGACTCTGAGAAACATTCGTCCGCGATCAAAATCACATTCTTCTTCTTCAGTCACATTTCAGATATATAGCTATCTCCGGTAGACCAGCGCCACTTAATCGCCAAACATCATCATCCAACGGCGATTAATCCAAATAGAAGAATGATTCATCTGCTTGAATATTAAAAATAATGGCCACCAAAGGTTAATCATCAGATTTTCTTGGTAATTTTGAAACCATCCGTCTTCGGAGCTAGTCAATAATTCCTAAGATCATCACCAAACGTTTTGAACGTTTTCAGTTCCTCACTGGTACCAATGACTGCTAATCCAGCTAATTGTTCCTTCACCGGAGATCAGGACTCTAACCCTTAAGCATCACTCTGTATCATGAACTAAAACTCGGAACTTCCTGTGATCACATAATCCCAAATGGATAATCTCTTTCGTCAGCAACTGGTACACTTTTTTGTCTGGAAGATCCGATCCATAAATCATCTTCCTTAATCATGGTACCACGTACAACCCGGGGCAACTGAAACTACAAAGCATCCTTATCTCCTGCCGGTTAATCCAGTCAATAATTCATGTGCAAAGCAGAGTTAAATATAGGCAGTCGGTGTGCTTAAACCATACGCGCGACTCAGGTGTCAATCCACAACCATGACCGCAGAATCTGATAAACAACTACTCCAAGACTCAGGTATGTAACCACCTGTTTTCAAACTAGACATCAACTTGATCAATTTACAAATGAATCTCAAATCTCTGTATTTCCTGGTTAATCTGTAGTCGGAAACCACCCAAATACTGTTGCAGTGTCACGAATTTCAAAAATACCGGAATATTCAAATATTGAAAATTTTTTATTCCCCCTCATTTTTGCAAATTCTGACCATACTGAAATTTTCACTGAAATTCCACCTCAAATCCGGAATTTTCAGTATTTAAGAAATGCGGAATTTACTTTAAGACCCATCGGTAGTCTTCAACCCTAATGATCACCAAATTGTTTTGTTATCAATGACTACCCTCTCATCTTCAACCATCTCTAACATCATCATCTCAGCCTCTCTCTAAGGCCTCTGACGGTGTCCCCGAATAATCAGTATCAGACGTTAAAATTTCGAAAAAAATTCTATCACCAATTTTTTCTGGACACCCGTCTCATCAAACCGAGCAATAAAATTTTTTCAATGCCTTTTTTTAGGCATCCTGACAAGTTCGGGCGAACTTGTTATATGCTAGAGAGACAAGTTCGGGCGAACTTAGTTAATTGTGACAAGTTGGGCGAACTTGCATCAAATAGACAAGTTCGGGCGAACTTGTGCTTAATTTCAATGAAAATCAGTCAAGTTCGGGCGAACTTAATGAAAATTCATGAAAAACTTTGTCAAGTTCGGGCGAACTTGATGAAAAGTCTTGAAAAACCATGTTAAGTTCGGGCGAACTTGACCTTGACAGGTCAACTTCGGGCGAACTTGGTCTCCCAAATCAGCCATTTTTCACATTTTTCGATCCAAAATCCTTATTTCTTTAAATTTCGAGATGATTTCACCATAGATCTGGTCAAAAATGATTTTCTAACAATCCTATCCGTTCAATTTTAGAGTTTGTCCGTGGATTGTATGTTTATTTGATGATTTACGTCTAAAACCCCTCCTAATGTCCATAAATGTCCAAATTCATGAGCGTAGGTGATAACCGTAGCTCTGATACCAATTGAAGGTCCGTGATCAGGCGGTTCTAGACAGAAGTTAGTGGATAAACGTAAACCGATTCGTAGAATGTTATTACAGAAAGGAGTAGAAGTAGAATGCAGCGGAAGTTTCATTCATACCGAAAGAGTATACATCTTTATAAGTCCAGCTGCTGGAGTTCCTGGAGAGAATCCGGCAGCACCTCCCCGTATGGATGCCAAAAACTTAAATGACAAAATGAACAACACACCTATATATAGGGAGACAAGTTCGCTGGAGTGTAGGTGAGTTCGGGCGAACGTCAAGTTCGGCCGAACTTGACATCTACATGTAATCTCAAGCGAACTTGGCCCTGCTATAGTCAAGTTCGAGCGAACTTGACCAATACAGGTCAAGTTCGGGCGAACTTGATCCCTTTTACACTGAAATCTCCGTATATTTCGGTCGTGTGTTAGATTCTAACCTATACAATTCAACACACGCTCTATCTAGCCTATTCAACAAGTGACGAACACCAGGTGCACCAACACCATTGACTAATCAATTCACCAAATTACAGTTTTAATAAATTTAGTCAAAATCACCATTTTCATCAGTTTTAAAATTCCCCTTGGCTTATCCTTCAAAAGCTTCTCCAATGATTTATAATGCAATACTCTGTAAAATTCTGCCTTTTGTCAATTTTAATTAGATTTCCTCAATAACTAACTTACACGTAATATTGGTATACTTAAAAGTCATATATTAGTCATCATCTGACATGTTTCTAAGCTATTGGACAACCAGTACATGCTCAACTTTTAGAAATTTAATACATGTGGTTCGAAACCAAATTAAACTTTTCTAAAATTAGTTTCACCTAGCTCTTCACTCTTCTCTCTCAATCATTTGTAGAAACTGAAAATAGTCTTACATCTCGATTTAGATACTAATTTCTTAGTAGAAATGAGATTGTTTTACATGGTCTTGCAAAACACACTTAGAATTGCTTTGTGTTCTTCTCTTGTAACCTATAGGATAAATATCAAGTTCGAGCTGGTAATTTTAACCATTCTAGTAACTAAATACTCACCCTAATTTTAACATTTTACTAAAATTTTGGTCCAATTTTTAATATAAGTAAATTAGTATAATGCCAACCAAATACAAATGAAATTTTTGTAATTATTATGTTAAGTATAGATATTCAACAAAATATCGAAATCAGAATGTTATAAAGATGGCCTTAAAAAGGTTTGCTTCTAGACATAACCGTCATTCACCCCCTTGTTTCCTCTTTCTTCATAACTTACCATACAATTGGATTAGTCATTAGCTATCCTACTCAGTTATACATAAACTAGTTGCAAGAGCGTTAAGGTAAAAGCGAGAAAGAGCCCAACGATCCATACGCTTTACCCCAATTAATCGTAATGTTTAAAAGGTAGATCCTCACGATCTACAATAGTTAAGTACTCCAACGATAAGGTTTTATAGATAGGTTTTATAGTTAATTAGAATTCTATGTAAAGTTTTTAAAACAAAAAAGGAAGAAGAAAAGATAAAGAATACGAAATTTATTGCCTATTATACAAGAGGGTGGGCCTAACACCTTTGAAGGACTTGATATCTCTAATGTCAATCTAAACAAGTATATTGCCCTCGTATGCATGTAACCGTACCTTATGGTACAAAAGATATTTAGGGAACCATATCCCTCATATTGGATGGAGGGAGGATAGATGATAGTGTACAAAATGCAACATATAAATTACATCAATTGAGGTATAAAACTAACATTTTTTTAGTACTAATATTGGAAAAAACACGTTTCTTTATTCCTTTTGTAATTTCAGGATTAAAAGAGCATAAAAGAACGAAAGAAGACAATAAGCAGCCAAAAC
This sequence comes from Scalesia atractyloides, assembly GCA_947069175.1. NCBI lineage: Eukaryota > Viridiplantae > Streptophyta > Magnoliopsida > Asterales > Asteraceae > Scalesia > Scalesia atractyloides. The sequence continues at coordinate 21,956,322 of CAMTDV010000024.1, forward strand.
CAAATAAATACGAAAAGAAGGAGACGACCACGGGCCGTGTCCATCCAACACGGGGCGTGGTCAGACCTTACACTTCAAGACAAAACCTGCAGAAGCTTCTACGCCCATCACGGGGCCGTGCCGAGGCCAACATGGGGCGTGTTCAACTATAAGATTTGCATAATCCAGATAGTACAGCGAACAGTTGACACGGGCCGTGCCTAGAGGCCACTGGGTCGTGTGGGGCCCTCTGCTGTCAGATGCAATTAATGAAAAAAAGAAGGATGATGGCCACGGGCTGTGCCCACTGGACACGGGGCCGTGGCCGGCCCTCTGTTTTGACTATAAATAGGGGTGCTTGGTTCCCTTCAAAGGTATCCTTGGCAAAACACTTCTCTCTCACTTTGCCACCACTCCACCACCACTACAACACCAATACCACCACCATCATCCATCGATTATCTTTAGAGTGTGTAGTAGTCTCGGGATCCAAGATAGATTGTAAGGGTTCTTATCAAACAAAGGCATGCTTGGCTAAATTCCTTACATCACTTGGTGAAGACTAATTTTTATGTATTACTTTTAGTTTTTAATCTTTCGGCACTTTTTAATTCGGTATATATTATTGACTTTAATAACTAGTTTCTTATGTTGAAAGTGAATTTTCCTAACCGTTTTTTCATGATGTCATTGATTTGCTTATTCGTGTCTTTACATCTTTATAAAGCGCGTTAACTACTTGGAAGGGGGTTAGAAGGGTGGTTTGGTAAAGTTCTTGTCTCGTTCAATGTATAGATCCTGCGAGGACTTGGTTCAAGCTTATTAGGGCCTCCTTCAATGCTTTATGGGTATTGGATGACGGGGGACGCGAATAGTTTGAACCCCTCATATATAAACTACTATTAATATTTTAAACGGCTACTTGAGATTGTATCCCTGCTGGCTCAAACCACTTAGCCGAGGGTAACGTCACCTTCAAAAGAGGGGTTTACCACTTTCCGCATTAATAACTTATTTAATTATCTTCCAATATTCCGACCCTTTGGGATTGTATCCCTGCTGACTCAAACCACTGGGTTGAGGGTAACGTCACCTTCAAATGAGGGGCCTACTACTATAACTAGATATCTCTTAAAAAGTCCGAAAGTGCAAAAACTATTCAAAGGAATACATAAAAGAGAAGTTGGATCCAAGTGATTTTATCTTGTGTATTTTATTTTATTTATCTTCTTATTTTTATTTTTAATTTTTATATTTAAAAATTTTATCAAAAAAATTTAGATTGATTAGACGTTGATGATAAACCGGTATTAAAAGCTCTTGTGTCCTTGGACAATCTCGGTATCTTACCAACGCTATACTACGCTCATGATGGGTGCACTTGCCCAAGTGTTGTTTAATGCTAGTATAATATCGTATTTTATAAATTTAAAACTTGACTAATGCGTAAAATGAACCTAAAATGTTAATAAAAATATAGTACGCTTATCGCACACCAAGTTTTGCGCCGTTGTCAAGGATACAAGGATTTTGAGAAAGTTTAAAATCAACGGCCTACTTATTTTTTAACAATTTTTCTTTTTTATTTTTAGGAATTTCTCAATTTTTAGAAAAATCTTCACTTTCTGCAGAAGTGCAACACGGGCCATGCTGGGTCCGACACGGGGCCGTGCCCAACACCATCACTGGCAGTAAAAAATTTATGTGACAGAAGAGTGAACACGGGGCCGTGGCGGTCACCACGGGGCGTGCCCAGCTCCTCTGTAACTGGGATTTAGAAAATTGAATTACTGCATCTTGACCACGGGCCGTGGCCGTTAAACACGGGGCCGTGGTGAGAAAAGCTGACCCAAACTTCTTTTGTTCTAATCGCAGGACTTCGAACTCGATTGCAGGGCCTGAAATCTCTACACCGTGCATGAGCTCTAGTTCCGATAAAGACATAAAAGAACCTCTAGACGAACCCGAACGCTTTCTAAGAAAAAGACTAAAAGGCAGGAATAAAGAGAAAGCTTCGGAGAATCAAAACTTAATGGTGGATCAACGTACCCTAATGGATTACCTACGACAACAGTCGGTAATCTTGGGCCGCGATCAATAGCACCAAACATTGATACTAACAACTTCGAAACTAAGGCCGCATTTGATTCAAATGCTCCAAAATTCCGCCACATTTCATCGGCCTTCCCGATGAAGATCCCCATTTACATATTACCAACTTTTTGGTAATATGTGACACGCTTCCGAATCAATGGAGCATCAAACGGCGCCATTCGCCTCCGCATGTTCCCATTTTCACTAAAGGACCGAGCTAAGGCTTGGCTAAACACCCTCCCGGTGGTTCGGTAAACACTTGGATGAACTTGCCCAAAAGTTTCTAAACAAAAATTTCCGCCCTCTAAAACCGCTAATTAATGACAGAAATAAACACTTATTCACAAGAGGACGGGGAAACTTTGTATGAAACTTAGGAAAGATTCAAGGAGCTCTTGAGAAAATGCCCACACCATGGTCTTGCAGTATGGCAACAAGTATCCACTTTCTATAATGGTTTGTTGCCACACACGAGGCAAACACTCGACTCAAGCTCCAGGGGACTCCTAGGCAATAGACGCCCGAACCAAAATTTAAATCAAATTGAGGAAATTGCTCAAAACAATTTTCAATGGCACACCCCCCAAGGTTCAAAATCTATTGCCCCGGACGCCCATAAGGTTGACGAAAACACCTTTTACAAGCCCAAATCGAAGCCTTATCCTCGAAAATAAAAAAAATTAGAAATGACGAAACGTCTTCGGTTATGGCTTGTGAAGTGTGTGGTGGGCCACATGAAAATTGGAGTTGTATGAAAGATATGGAAAACCAAACGGAAAATGGTAAACTACGTAGATAATTGACCTAGACCATCGGGCCCCCTACAGGTACCTACAATCAAGGTTGGCGAAACCATTCCTAACCTTGGTTGGAGGGAGCCAGGGAATAGTAGTAACCAACAAAATCAAAGACCTAACTTTCAACAACAACCAAGAAACGGATCACAAAATTTCACTCAACAACAAGGGGGCCGAGAGAGGCTTGAAGACCTCATCACACACCTTATTTCCGAAACTGAAAAAAGGCACTTGGATCGGTTCTCACAAACAGAATCCGAATTAGAAACCAACGGGCGAGCATTCAAAACATTGAAAAACAACTGAGCCAGCTCGCCCAAAATTTCTCCAAAAGACCACAAGGCGCACTACCTAGAAATACCCGAAACCAATTTCCCAAAAGCACAAGTACACTTCATAACCTTAAGAAACCGAAAAGTGGGTCCCGAGGAAAACCGACACAATCCATCAACAACAGTCCACCCGAACAAAGCACACTCACACCTCCTAACCACCAAGAAACCACTACCACACAACATCCCGAACCAACAAAAAACCCCTCGGTACCCTGCCCGGTCGTTTACTTCGCCAAAAGACCGATGGGCAATTCACGAAATTCATAAACCTTCTAAAACAATTGCATATCAACCTCCCGTTTGTAGAAGTCCTCACTCAAATGCCAAAATATTCAAAGTTTATGAAAGACTTCCTTACCCACAAACGAAAGATTGAAACATTGCAATTAGAAGTGAAGAATGCTCCGCCGTGCTCATCAACAAACTCCCCCAAAAGAAAATCGACCCAGAAGCTTCACCATTCCTTGCTCCATTGGGGGATCACCTATCCGAAATGCACTAGCCGACCTTGGGGCTAGAATCAATCTCATGCCCGCATCGATGTTTGACTCGACTCGGACTTGGGAAACCAAGCCCCACAAAAATGAGCATCCAACTCACGGTAGGTCGATCAAACACCCTCAAGGCGTCACCGAGAACCTCTTGGTCAAAGTTGGGGAATTCGTTTTCCCAGCCGACTTTGTCATCCTCGACATGTAGGAAGACACCGAAGTTCCACTCATTTTAGGAAGACCATTCCTCGCCACCGCTCGTGCCATGGTGGATATGAGTGACAGGAAAACTTACATTAAGGGTAGGAGACAAGGAATTGAAGTTCGGGGTAGGAAAGAGAATGGAGGATGACTCGATCAACGACGTGGATGTCATAGACTCAAGTTAGATGACACACTCCGACGATGCAGCATGAGATGCAATGCATCCCGCTCGAGTAGCATATGACAGGTATTGGGTCTAGCCAAGGACCCTTATAAACATGGCGCACCACGGAGGTATTCCGCGGAATTATCTTAGTATTAACTTAGTTTAACTTTTGTGTTTCCTAGTTTAGTTTTCCTTTTCAGAAATAAAACACACGAGAAAAGATGAAAAATGCTCAAGGGACGTCAAACCCACACCCCATGCATAAAAACAGTGCCTTCCGACAGCTTTCCGCATCTTTCCAGCATGTGCAACACGGGGCCGTGCTCAGTTCAACACGCCCCGTGCCCAGGTTCTACAGAAAAAATTCTGAAACAGGTTATTGACCACGGGCCGTGTTGACTGGCCATGCCCCGTGGTCAAGCTTCTTAAAGTTTTGATACTGGCACTCTGACACGGGGCCGTGCCCGGACCACATGGGCCCGCTGCCCAGAGGCCCAGTAACATAAAAAATTTTTTTTAAACACGCTTTTACGTATTCGAATCAACCGAAAAAATTATTTTTGGACACATTGAGGACAATGTGTAATTTAAGTGTGGGGGGGGGAATAACACTTTGAATCTAGCAAGTCCTAATAAAAGCATTGCACAAAACTCTATGGAACCGCTAATCACCCCAAATCTTTTCAAAATTTTTCATTTTCTTACTTGTCTTGGTTTAATTTGGGAATAACAAGTACTAAAAAGTTATGTTTTTACAAATTTACAATCAATAGCGTCGTGATAAAAAGAACCAAATAAGAAAAAATATATAAAAAGGGCATGGCAAATCTTTTCTAAAATTTGATTATATATACTTGATCACACTACAAACCCATTCCCACAATAAGTGAGCTTTGAGCCTTTATCGAGAATACATTCATCTTTAAACTAAATGCTCATCTTCGTTTCTTGTGTGAATAGCCGCTTGGTTCTTACGACTCTAGAACTTGCCGAGAAGATACATTTCAAATCCTTACCAACATAAACCCAAGTAAGTAAATGATAGAGGCACTAGGACTAACCCGTTCTTCATTCAAAACCATTATTTTCTTTTCTTTTTACCCATTACCAAAATCCCCCTAGTAAACCCTCTTTGAGCCTAAACCTTTTTCACCTCTAACCCGAAAAACAAAACATCCATTACCCACCAAAACCCTTTTTCATTCAAATCCATTTATTTTAGTAAAGAGCACCGGTTATGTTGAAAAAAAAACCATATCTCTTTAACCAAACAAGTTCTTTCAAAAATCTTGTTTGAAAATGATTGGTTTAAAGAAATAAACAATTTCTACGATAACCGACGCTTTTTACGCTTTTCGCCATTTTAATAACCGCTAACCTAAAAATCACGTACCCTTAGCCCAAGCCTAACCCTTTCAAAGTCCTCTTGATACTCGCAAAGGTTTTATAGTTAAAAGGAGTTGGCAAGCATATGGTAGAAGTAAGTTCCAAACTGGAATCGAGCGATATCACAAAAATATATCTTCGGCCGAGTGTTGAGTGATCTCTTGAGAGGTATGTGAACTTGTGTATAAATAGAATTTTCAGGAGGCATGTTATGCCCAAAACAAATAATTTTCTTTAAACCGTTCTAAATAAATCATGACGAATAGGATTGTAAATAAAGTAAAAACAAAATTTAAATAAAGATTTTGGATTCCCAACCTCAAAGACAAACCACAAAACTTCTTCTCTACCTATTCCATTTGGGTGTGTAAGCCACATTTAAAAAGTTTTGCTTGAGGACAAGCAAAGATTCAAGTGTGGATATTTGATGTGTGCAAAATGCAACATATAAATTACATCAACTGAGACATAAAACTAACCCTTTTTAGTACTAATGTTGGAAAAACACGTTTCTTTGTTCATTTTGTATTTTTAGGATTAAAAGAGCATAGAAGAACGAAAGAAGCAAATAAGCAGCCAAAACCAAAATAAATACGAAAAGAAGGAATAACGAACCATGCCCGACCCCTCAGCAACACCCCAAAGGACAAAGACAAAAACAAAGTTACAGAAGACGAACCACGGGCCGTGTCCATCCAACACGGGCGCATGGTCAGACCTTACACTTTAAGACAAAACCTGCAGAAGCTTCTACGCACATCACGGGTCATGCCCAGGCCAACATGGGGCGTGGTCAACTATAAGATTTGCAGAATCCAGATAGTACAGCGAACAATTGACCACGGGTCGTGCCCAGAGGCCACGGGGTCGTGTGGGGCCCTCTGCTGTCAGATGCAATTAATAAAGAAAGAGAAGGATGATGGCCACGGGGCCGTGGTCGGCCCTCTGTTTTGACTATAAATAGGGGTCCTTGGTTCCCTTCAAAGGCATCCCTTGACAAACCACTTCTCTCTCACTTTGCCACCACTCACCACCACTACAACACCAACACCCATCACCATATCCATCAATCATCTTTAGAGTGTGTAGTAGTCTCGGGATCCAAGATAGATTGTAAGGGTTCTTATCAAACAAAGACCATGCTTGGCTAAATTCCTTACATGACTTGGTGAAGACTAATATTTTATGTATTACTTTTAGTTTTTAATCTTTCGGCACTTTTTAATTCGGTATATATTATTGACTTTAATAACTAGTTTCTTATGTTGAAAGTGAATTTTCCTAACCGTTTCTTCATGATGTCATTGATTTGCTCATTCATGTCTTTACAGTCTTTATAAAGGCGTTAACTACTTGGAAGGGGGTTAGAAGGGTGGTTTGGTAAAGTTCTTGTCTCGTTCAATGTATAGATCCTGCGAGGACTTGGTTCAAGCTTATTAGGGCCTCCTTCAATGCTTTATGGTATTGGATGGCGGGGGCGCGAATAGTTTGAACCCCTCATATATAAACTACTATTAATATTTTAAACCGGCTACTTGAGATTGTATCCCTGCTGGCTCAAACCACTTAGCCGAGGGTAACGTCACATTCAAAAGAGGGGTCTACCACTTTCCGCATTAATAACTTATTTAATTATCTTCCAATATTCCGACCCTTTAGGGATTGTATCCTTGCTGACTCAAACCACTGGGTTGAGGGTAACGTCACTTCAAAAGAGGGGCCTACTACTATAACTAAGATAATTCTTAAAAAGTCCGAAATGCAAAAACTATTAAAGGATACATAAAAGAGAAGTTGGATCCAAGTGATTCTATCTTGTCATTTGTATTTTATTTTATTTATCTTCTTATTTTATTTTTAATTTTTATATTTAAAACTTTTATAAAAAAAAAAAAAATTAGATTGGTTAGACGTTAACGATAAACCGGTATTAAAAGCTCTTGTGTCATTGGACAATCTCGGTATCTTACCAACGATATACTATGCTCACAATGGGTGCACTTACCCAAGTGTGTGTTTAGTGTTAGTATAATATCGTGTTTTATAAATTTAAAACTTGATAATGCGTAAAATGAACCTAAAATGTTAATAAAAATATAGTACGCTTAATGCACACCAATAGAGGTTGAGGCCAACCCACCTTTCTTGTTATTCGATTTAACCCAACAAGTTGTTCATCTTGTTATCGATCAAGCTTCTAGGGTCATTTAGTGGTTAGTCGTTAACGTTTTTTGTTTGATATACATTTGAGCTAAAATGGTTGTCTTGTTAAAAGTTTTATGTATCCATGGTATATTGTTTGCATAGTAAACCAAAAAAAGATTGACAAATGATATGGTTTTGTACAGTATTTATTTGAGTTATTAACAATACAAAATTAGAAAGTTATCTAACCAAAGTATGTTTAGCTTAGTAATCATATTAGAGAACACCATAAAAATAGCCATTTTTATATTACACAAACCCATTGTCACCTATCTATTTTGATTATATAGGTAACCAACCACTCGACCTTAGTTTTGTTGCTAAGCTTAATGAAGCCAAGTTTAATACACATCTTGAGCTTTGACGGACGTTAACAACTTAAACAAAATCAATACATAACTTGGTCGTTATACATACTCAAAGTTTGTATAAGGTATTCGCTCACTCAACATCACTAATCTCTTAATAAAATATAACAACCTGTAATATTTCAATCTAGTCCTGAATTCTATACTAACTTCAGCATTAAAGGATAGTCCAACGACTCCAACCTATGACCTTTTCAACGTGTTTCTTGGTTTTGTATATCTAAAATGAGACGGAGAAAGCAAGGTGTGACCGTGTTGATCTTCATCACCCCGGGGTACATACCCATTCCAATATTTGCTTCTTCTAGCATGTATCCCAAACCAAACCTCTATAGTCAATCACCAAAAATATCAAAACCGAACAATCATTTTCCATTTCCCACATTAATTATAAGAAAAACTTTATAAATTTAAAGCAAATAAATACGATATTATATTTCAAACCACCAGATCATCACATTCATCAACACTAAAATAAAAAACTATATATATATAACCAATAAAGTAATGGGATCTAGTATCACAAAATGTATCATAGTATCCCAATATTTTGTCCAACCTATATGTTTTGTCTCCACTTCCTCATACTAACGGTAACCCACAACCACTCGCCCACGCGCCACTTTCCACCCAAAATCTCGCCGGAAAAACAAGATCCAACACATACCCACAAACCCAATTACCATAAAGTTCCATAAAGATCAAAACTTTATATATGAATCGACCCACAAATGGGTGGAGTGACGTCATCGATCGCCGCTAAGTTCGCGTTCTTCCCACCCACTCCGCCGTCGTACAAGGTGGCAGACGACGGCGGCGGGCAGCTGTGTATCCCGGAGGTTCCCCGGAGAGATGGGGTTGAGGTGTTGAAGCTTAGAACTAAAAAGGGAAATGATAGTGACTGTACATATTAAACATCCTAAAGCTTCTGCTACACTGTTGTATTCTCATGGAAATGCAGCTGATTTGGGGCAGATGTTTGAGCTTTTTGTGGAACTGAGTCTTCGTCTGAGGGTTAATCTTGTTGGGTATTGTTTTTCTTGAATCACCCTTTTGGTTTGTGATCTTCTTTGTTGTTGGATTTGGTTGGTTTTGAGTGTTTAGGGTGGAAAGTTTTGATCTTTGTTTGATTAGGGTTTGTGTGAATTTGGCTTGATTTGGTAAGTGTTAGAGGATTTAGGATAGAAAGTTATTATCTTGTTTGATATGGGTTTGTGTTCAAATCTTGATGGTCAATTAGGGTTTGTATAAAAATCTTGATGGTCAACTTTGATCTAGGGTTTATATAAAAATCTTCTGCTCTATTGGGTTTTATATAAAAATCTTGGTGTTCAGTTTCGATCCTGTTCGATTTGGGGTTATGTAAAAATCTTGTTGTTCAATTAGAGTTTATGTAAAAGTGTTGTTGTTTAAGTGGAGTTTTTATGAATTTTTTGGTGTTGAATTCTGATCTTGTTAAATCAGGGTTTATATAAAAATCTTGTTGTTTAATTAGATTTTATATAAAAATCTTGCTTTTGAGTTTTGATCTTGTTTAATTAGGGTTTATATAAACATATCACTGTTGAATTTTGATCTTGCTCAATTAGGGTTTGTATAAAAATCTTGTTGTTCAATTAGTGTTTATACTAGGGGTGCAAATGAGCCGAGCCTTATCGAGTCTAAAATAAAGCTCGTTTATTTATCGAGTCCGAGCTCGAGCCTGGCATATGAAGCTCGTCAGGCTCGTCGAGCCTTAGTGTAATATTAGTTTTTACTAATATTTAATAACATTTATCCCTTATTTAACGTTGTCTAGTGAACGAGCCTAGCCGATCTTATTTAAACTTGTTTACGGGCCGAGCCCGAACCTAAAATAAGTTTGTTTAGTAAACGAGTCTGAGCCCAAGCTTCACTAATAAAGCTCGCCAGCCTAAACGAGGCTATTATTTATATTATTTTTATTTATTAAACTTGTTTACGGGCCGAGCCCGAACCTAAAACAAGTTTGTTTAGCAAACGAGCCTGAGCCCAAGCTTCACTAACAAAGCTCGCGAGCCTAAACGAGGCTATTATTTATATTATTTTTATTTAATATATTAATTAATTAATAGTAATAAACGATCCGAGCTCGTGCTTGAGAAACTACCAATGAGCCAAGCTCGAGCTCTCATAAGTTAATTGAGCTCAAGCTTGACCAGCTTGGGCTCGGTTCGTGTGCATCCTGTTTGGTTCAATGATGAAAACTTTGGTGTGCATATGGTTCGATGAAATTCAATGAGAATGGAATCTGGGTTTCATTTCCAACCTGTTTGGTTCACAAAATTCAATATTCGGAATCCAAATGCTGACATGTTTGTTTGGAAAGAATTGAATTTGATTGTGTTGAATCTTTCCCGTTTTGGGATTCCGTTGATGCTCACGGGGGCCTTTGGATATATGATAATTATGCATTAATGTTGTGTATAACTGTAGATCAATGATCATTTAGGGTAAAAATAATAAAATTTAAGAAACTCATTATTAGATTCCGATTATGTGCAGCTACGACTACTCTGGCTATGGGCAATCGACGGGAAAGGTGTGATATCTAACTTATGCACACATATTTTTATTGAAATATACTTTATGGTCACTATTTAAAAAATAAAACTATTGTGTCTTTTTGTTCATAACAGCCATCAGAGTGTAACACGTACGCACATGTTGACGCGGTATACAAGTGCCTCAAGGAGAAATACGGTGTCAAAGATGATCAACTAATCTTATACGGTCAATCCGTCGGTAGTGGGCCCACCATTGATCTTGCATCACGTGTGCCCGACTTACGAGGTGTGGTTCTACACAGTCCAATCCTCTCGGGCCTAAGGGTGTTACACCCCGTCAAACGAACCTATTGGTTCGATATCTACAAGGTCGTTACAAAATATCAAACTGCATATTAAATATTAATATACTTTAGTTTCCTTTTCTCGTCTCGTGAATTGATAATTTACCATTTTACCCTTTTGTTGCGTTTGTTGTTTCAGAATATGGAGAAAATCAGTTTAGTGAACTGCCATGTTCTCGTCATTCACGCAAGATCAATCACTATAGTTTTTTTTAAAAGAAAATGCTACCCGTTTTGTATTTTACGCATTGTGTTGTATACAGGGAACATCCGATGAAGTTGTTGATCATTCGCACGGGAAACAGCTATGGGAGCTTTGCAAGAACAAATACGAACCGTTGTGGCTTACGGGCGGCGGTCATTGCGACCTCGAGTTCTATCCCGAATTCATACGACACTTGAAAAAGTTCGTTTTGGCACTTGGGAAGTCGAAACGAGCCACAAACGGGCCAAAGGATGCGACAACCAATGTTGAGAATCTGAAGAAACCATCCGACACTGGAACCACTAGTCCCGCAGACGCGTTAGAGTTGCAGCCTGACCTTCTGGAAGTTTCTAGAAATAGTTTAGACAGTAGACTCGAGAAGTCAAAGAAACCGAACAAGCCTGAGAAGTCTCGAATGAGTGTCGACATATTTAGAAGACGAAAGGGGTTGGTGTGGTGATACTTGTATAAGAAAGGTAACTTGTTACGCAAGATTTCACCCGTTATGGATGGTTGGTATGGAAGTAAGTATAGTTTCATATTTAGTTTTACTGTTGTTTAAAATCATTTGTATGTTATAGAACATAGCTCACAAGCCAGCTTGTTTTTTTTTTATTTATCTTTGATTTTTGTTTCACTTTTATTTCACCATGTAAAATGAATATTATGTTGTAACATGGGGATGGATTGGTGTTGAAGTAACTCATATGTGAATGAATATGCAGCAAAGTAGGAAAAACTAAAGTGATTGTGTTTGGGCCTGATGGTGGGCCATGGCTTAATCCAATTTAGCCCATTATAATTTTGTTTATTTATATAACATAAATAAAATATTTAATTAGCCCAAACATCATAGAGCCCAAATCATTATATATGGAAGAATGTATATTATAAGTCCAAATAGAAAGCCCACACTATCAAATTAAAAACCCAAATTCGTTTAGTTGGGACTACGACCTGAACAAAAGCCAGAAGGGGGGAAAACGTTGCTGCTGTGCCTACTCTTGTTCGACTGTAAACTGCTGCGCTACTTGTGGATTGACCGGCTGCAGCTGCTGCGCTACTTGTTGTGATCTTGTTCGACTTCTTCAATCTTCATAAGGTTAAAGGTATGTGCTTTTTTTTTATCTTTAGGTTTACTTTAAGGCTGCAATTTATGTGATCTAAGTTGAAATTAGGGGTGAATTTTAGCCCTAAACTTTTTGAATCTTTCAGTAACTATTAGATTTTTGAAATTTTGGGTGATGTGTTAACTTGTGTTATTAGATTATGCCATGGGGGAGTTAACTTGTGTAATGTAGGGCTGCAATTTATGTGATTTAGGTTGAATTTAGTGGTGAATTTTAGCCCTAAACTTGTTGAATCTTTCTGTAATGCTTGACCTGACCCGAATCGAATCACCAACGTCCGACCCGAACATAGAAATTTTTTTAGGTCCGGGTGCTTTCCGACCCCGAACTTTTTTTTCAAGCTTCGCCACCGACTACGAGCACAGCACTAAAGATCCAAATAAAACAATTATATATCTTTAAATGTTAATTTATCTTTTTCGGCAAGAAACCTTCAACCACTATATAAATGTAAATAGTGGTTTCCTTCCAATTATATGGAAGCAGCCGTCTTTCATTTTGAGATAACAAATGGCGGATGACGAAGGATTAGGTGAAGGTTGGTTGAGTTAAAAAAATAAAGTTCGAGTTACAATACTTTCTAAGGTTGATATTTTGGAAATATAATTGGCTTAGGCTCTTTTCAAACAATTTACTATTTTGGTAAAACAATCCGTAATTATACCTATTTGTCGTTTACTAACGTTAACTATTGTCCATGGTGTGTAATTAGTGCAAAATACCTATTGTTTCAGCTTGCAATATTAGAGGGTTACTGAATGTCCAGAAGGAAATGGAGTTGTCCAACTTCAAGAAAAAGGCTCTACAAATGATCTTAACGACATGTTGGGAGATATGGAAGGCTAGGAATAATCTAAATTTTCAGGTAAGCGGGTGTTAAAAGAGAAAATTTTAGATGAAGTACAAGCGATGACCTTTCTTTGGATGAAAAATAAAGCAAAGCAAAGGAATTTGGATTGGCGAAGTTGGGTCTCTTTCACTATAAGCGAGTAAATATTTGTAGTAACTCACCGGTGTAATGTAGGGGCTGTTTTTGTATGATATTTTTGGATCTAGTGTCTTGCTCGTCTTAAAACATTGTACATGATTTGGTGATGAATAAAATGTTGTTTGCCGTTCAAAAGAAAATAAATTATATTTCCAAATAAGCTAACCCCTAGTTAATTTTAGTGAGAAATTATTAGTTATTAGTGATTGTTTTTAAAGCATCAGATTAAGTGATAAATTACTTTTTTTATAATATGGAACAAATCCAAAATGTTGATGGGTGGAGATCTTTAGAGAGAGAAAGTAGAGAGAAAGAGGTAAATGTATATTTTATTGAGAGAGAAGAATAATGGTTTTTAAACCCAAAGTAGGTATAACCCACTTAAGCCATAGGTACAACACTAACAAAGTATATGGTACAACACCTAACTTAATGCTTAGAAATGATGCAATTTATAGTAGTATATAATATAATATAATTTGTTTTGTGTAACTTCATGATAACTAATATAATTAAATCGTTTAGATAATATAATTTTTATACCTGTCGTTATTGTATACTAATAAATAAATAAATAAATAAATAAAAGTACTAATAAATATAAAATATTAATACTTTTTTTAATCCTAAAAAAAGTTATATGGACTTATATCAGAATAAGAGAAAATCATGAAAATGATTATTTACTGACGATATATGTCATTTTATAGCCATCTATATTTACTTGCATATAAAACTATAATTCCATTAAAACCGATTAAAGGAATGCGATACGTGATACATGATGCATCAGCTTTTCACTTGTGTATCAACATCAAACGTTTATTCGCTAGGACTTTGGCTGAAAAAATAAATAGAGTAAACTTTCATTTTCTCCCTATGGTTTGGTCGTTTTAACGGTTTTGGCTCCAATTCTTTAAAAATAGCCATTTTTACTTCTTGATTTATACAGCTTATCTCTATTTCACTCCCCGCCTCTAACGCCATCAAATTCAACTGTTAAATCCTGGTCATATGCTCCTCACATGAGGGGTATTTCAGTCTTTTCCCATATTTTAGATATTTTGTTGTCATATATAAATAACACATATATAAAACAGATATACACTTTAAATAGATATACACTCTCTTCTCTCTCTTCATGCTCTCTCTCCTCCATAAATCATCCTCACCATCAACAACCTCCCCACCATCCTGCACCAGGGCCATCATCTACCGACCACGTTAACTACCTCCTGTCGACACCACCCACTAACCACCACAAGCTTTAAACACAGATCTTCATCTATCGCAAGCACTTACTGATAGAATATAATATCTTCAAGAGCTGTTCAAGCAACAAACAAGCTTTAACACAGTTCTTCAGTCAGATCCCGACTTATAGTGAGATCGATAACAAAAGCGACGAAAACTGGAAGCAAATCGCTTCCTGCGACTCCATTTTTACTCGAGACGATTGATTCGGATGGATAATAAGATGTCAATACAACCTATGATATACAATCTATAGAGAGAGAAAGGGGAACACGGATAGAGAAAGTGTAGGAGAGATAATGGTGGATCTGAGTTAGGGAGGCCGCTGGAGGAACGCTCCTAGGGTTTCGAGCCAAGAACTCTAGCTCCGATGACTTTACAGACTCGGATGATGATGGTGAAGATGAAGTCAGTTGGAATCTTGATTTAGATCTACTTTTAAAAGATTTGAGTAGTTAGGGAAGACGCTGGAGTGTGTGTAGAGTGGGTGGGGGTGGTGCAAGTTGGTTATTGGGTGGGGCTGGTACAACATGATGGTAGTGGTGGTTGTCGGGTGGAGATGGTGGGAGGGGGTGGTGGTTGTTCGGTGGGTTGGGGGTAATTGTTGTTACAGTACAAGTATAGAGAGAAAGATGTATGGATGGATGAATGTTATTTTTGTTATAATTATATAAATATATATAACTAATATTATAATAATAATAATAAGAGAGGATGGGAAAGGCTAAAATACACTCTCATGTGAGGGGCACATGACCAGGATTTAACAGTTGAATTGGATGGACGTTAGAGGTGGGAAGTGAAATAGAGATAAGCTGTATAGATCAAGGAGTGAAATAACTATTTTTAAATGATTGGGCAAAACCGTTAAAACGACCAAACCACATGGAGCAAAACAAAACTTTACTCAAATAAATATATGCACAAATCCAAGTTGTGTGCTAGCCATTCTCTTCGGGTATCATAGACGGAAATGAGAATATAGTATGTTTGATTATCAAACCTATTTCATAGCTATCTGTAAGAACCAAACCATGTGAGGTTTGTTTGTAATAACCGCATGGAATTGTGATTTAAGGACATGAAATTTGATAATGATTGTATGAAAACATACTTAATTAAACATACACACACAACATAACTTATGGGGGGTTTGTTAGTAATAATAAAAAAACTAATTAGTACCAAATAACAAAGGAGCAAACATCAACAATGGCTTCAAAGTACCTGGTGTAAACTTCCTAGCAAACAACACACACATAGGTTTTGTGTTATCATTATAAACACATTCGTTAGAACCAAACTGAATCGAGTTCAAGAACTCTTCTGTAATCTCACTCCTCACAAATTTTCTTGGATGCGGGCCCGCAGTTGACCAATCAACATGTGTAATAGTTCGGTTTGAGTTTAACTCTCCATATAAAATATTTACCATTGTTGGTAAATAATGTTCATCATTATAACATGGTGGATGACATATTCTTTAAAAAGACTGTAGTAGTTTTGATCATCAACAATTGCAAGAGCAAGATCGCGATTAACTTCAAACCATTGCGACCCTTTTCGCCAACCTTGAATGGTGATGTTGGGTGACATTTGTGGATTGTAGCGACCACGACCTGATTTTCTTTTCTCGTCATAAGAGCTTATATAGCTTAGTTTCGAGTTAACAAGATAATTATAAGTGGTGGTGAAGTTATACAATGGGATACATGAATCGGATAGTAACACAAATCTTTGATTTGAGGGATCAAGGAACGCGTTCGCTAGGAGTCTTCTCTCGGCATCAACCATCAAAATATCTCCCCAATACACTGGCTGCGCTAAGTAAATGATATGAGACCCAAGGCTAAGCATCCATATATATATATATATATATATATATAGTGAAAGTGTATTGTACAATTTTGCTTAACGTACACTGCGTACGTTGTGAAGATATAACATGCGTGATTTGTTTTTACCCATGCGTGATTTCTGATTGTGTACATGCGTGATTATGTTCATTCGTGATTATGGTTTTCAACATGCGTGATTATGGTTTTCAACATGCGTGATAGGGTGTTTGAGTTTCATAACGTGCGTAATTTCATATCGTACGCATCGTACGTTAAAGAATATTGTACATTAATCCACCCACACATATATTATATATATATATTAAAATGGACATTTATAATTCATGAAGTAATTAACAGTCATAAATAAACATGTATTAGTGATTAAACCTTATTAAATTTCAATATAAAGATGTTTCAAGATATTTGAAAGCTGAAAGAAGATTAAAGCACTGAGTGGGAGGCGTGAAGGTGGCATTTAAAAAAAACATCAACAAATTAAAAACCAACCCAAACAATACCATCAATCAAGAGCATGCACCTCACCATCCAAATATCCCACACGCTAGTGGAAAATACCCTGCCCTCACCACCACACCACCTCCATGCCAACCCACATGGCGGTGTTCCCGGCATTAAGGAGCCACCACACCACTTTTCTACCCACTTCGTGTGATTGATTTCTATAACATGTTTAACCATAGAAAGAAATCTAAATATCAATATAAAAAAAAACCTATTATATATAAATCCCCAAAAAAGGATATATATTCTTTTTAATTATTATTTTTATACATATTTCAATTCAAAAAGAATAATATCTTCAATAAGTATCTTTCATTTTCAGCAGTTTTATACATATTACCAAAAAAGAATACTACACAATAAGTATCTTTCATTTTCAGCATAATTGCCATTGTTTTGTAAAATATAACAAATATGCATTTAATTACTTGACTCTTATTAATCAGACGTTATTAAATTATACGTCAGAATAAACTCACCTGGCTGGTAATTCTTGTGCTGTGCCATAGAAGATAGAGTCGTGAGGGGTGGTATCATTGTAAGATGGATGGGGTGGACGTAGATGGAGAAAAGACCTTCATACCCTTTGAAGAACAGTTCCCACAAAGATGAAAGTGACAATGACCCTGGTGTCAAAAACATAAATGCAACCTTATAGGGGTATTTGGGGTAGTCTTTTTTGATATTTCCATCACACTCTTTACCAAATCTTCATCACTCATATTGTGATCATGGGTATTTGTTCGGTTATCGAAACCCTAGGCGGCGGTAATGATGGCAAACGAATAGATTCCAACAACAGTGGCAGCGGGGGTGATGGTAACAAAGAAAGAGTATTTGCACGTGGTAGTGGTGGTGTTAGTGGTAGTAATGATACTGAATGGAAAATACTAAAAATAGAGGTCTGGACCGTGACAGTGAAATTTTGAAGGTAGAGAGCGCAAAAAAAGCCGATCAAGAAGATAAACAAGTGACATAGAGAGTTTTTAGAGTGGAAAAGATTTAAGAATTTAATGGGGAAGGCTATTCTATTGTGGCGGGCAACCATAATTATTTGTATGACTAAAAAGACTACTTCTACATACAATATATATTTAGGGGGGTTGCCAAATCATATAGTGGTGTTTCATTGATAGCATAAAACTTTGTTTCAGCCGTCAGAAAATGAAAAAAAATAATAATAAAAAAATTATAATTTTGGTTTCAGTGGGTTATGGAACTTTTTTTTTGGCTTAGTGCTTTCTTTTTATTAACCGAAACTATATGTAGAAAAACACAAATCAAAGACATGGGAGATGGGGAAATGTGGAGTTATACCGGTTTTGAAATTTTATTGGCTTTTGACCAACTATTTGTCAAAATCAATTTTGACATAGACTAGTAGTCTGGAGACTTGGAAGGGCAGAACAATTTTTGAAGAAATTGATTAGGATTTAGGGATGGAAAGTAATGGTGTTAATCGAATCGAATGTTGAATTGCTTTAATCGAATGTTTCGAATAATTTTTTTTGCTTGAATTCGAATTCATATTCAAATTAAAATCCCAATTCGTAGAGATGTAAACGAACTGAACCGGCGAACAATTCGTGAACCGTTCGCCTGACAATTCGTGAACCATTCAGCGGGGAGTTTGGTTATGTCTGTTTATTAAATGAATGAACACGAACAAGAAATTCCGTTTGTTAAGCTAAATGAACAATCGTGAACAAAGGATGCGTTCGTCTGCAAGGGCATAGCTTATATATTTTCAATGGATTCTTTGTAAGGGACCCGGGGTGGGCTTCCATCTGTGCGTGATATATAAGTTTCACGCGTGATAACCGGCCGCCGCCATGCAACTTCAACGCGTGATGCTTTGTTCCGGTGATAAAGTTCACGCGTTTTGGGGAATGAGTGATGGAACCATATGAGTGGGGGTGAGGGTTTAGTGTTGGGTGTTGTGAGTGATGAACATTTCCACTAAAAAAGGTCGTGAGTGATGGGATGATGGTTGATGACATGGCGAAACTTGATTGGAAGTTGTGAGTGAGTGATGAGTGATCGGTGATGACCACCCCTACCCCCTAATCTATGTAATGAGAAATGTAGATTTTATTCTAAAATGAATATATGCTCATTTGTATTTGTTTATGTGAATGAACGTTCGTTTGTGTTCATGTATGTTCATGAATCATGATTTTGTGTGCATGAACACTTGTTTGTGTTTATGTATGTTCATGAACATTTGTTTGTGTTCGTTTATGTTCCGTAAGTTTTTGTGAACAATTTATGAACACGTTCATATACTTAATGAACGAATAAGAACAAGAAATCTCGTTCGGCAAGTGTTCGTGAATAGTTCAAGAACAAGTTCATTCCTTAATAACGAACACAAACATGCTCAGTTCGTGTTCGTTCGGTTCGTTTATAACCCTACCAATTCGAATTTGAATTGAATTCGGATTAATTCGAATAAATTTGTTTTGGTTCAAATTTAGTTAAAATATGTAATATTTTTTTTAAGTTATAGGTTTTGTAATGGGTTTGGTAATGGGCTATTTTAATACTTAGAATAAATTTAGAGATTCATCTATACTATAGCCCAATATATATAGGATCGGTTCAAATCAGAACCACCACGAGTTGCGAGAACCACGAGAACTAGGCCATCCAAAATGTTTTTTTGAATTTTTTTTCTCAAAAGTCGTAAAAACAATCACTTGTTTCAGCAAAAAATTAATTGAAAAAAATGTCGCATACCCACATTTACATGAGACGTAAAAAATATTTATTTTCTTCCAAAATTTACATCTGCTGCAAAAAAACTTTCATCAGTTAAAACTACTGACTCGCCAGTTTTTTTTACTTTTTTTATACAGATGTGTTTATAATTTTTTCATCTACGTTTATGCAAATTTTTTTTAACCTAACTCGCGCCGAATCAAAAAGTTCTCGCGGTTCTCGCAACTCAAGGTGGTTCTCATTTTACCCTTTCCCTATATATATATAGGGCTCGTTTCAAATGAGAATCACCACAAGTTGTGAGAACTGTGATAACTTTTTGTTCCCGCACGAGTTGGGCCAATTTGTTTTTTTTTGCACAAACGTAGATAGAAATATTATAAACACATTTGAAAAAAAAGTAAAAAAAATGTCGATTCGGTAGTGTAACACCTCGTAAATTCCATCCAGTTAAACCCCGACACGTGTCCCGCTGATCCTCGTGCCGGCTGCTGACCGAGAGGGACCAAGTGCAACGTCATGTTAGCTAATAACCTCTGAACGTCAAGCATAATCAGATCAAGAATAAATCCCAGAAAAATTAAAAATTTTCTTCCTTGGAGATTGCTTACGGACCGCAAGCCAATGCAGTTACTGTCCGTAACCGGGTTATTGAGTTTTGGGCGCTGGAGGTCCTTGCGGACCGTAACCTTATGGTCATACGGTCTGCAAGGGACCAGCAGATGGCAGAATTGTTGCAGACTCATGGCAGCATGCATGTAAGCTTAACTTTCGCGAATTCCCACCATCCCTCTGCTCAAGACACGACCCTAGACACTTGTGATCATCAGTAGTGCATGCCTAACACCTGTATTGATCCTCACAAGCCCATCTAACTCCATAAATTCAAGCTTGATCTCCACCTAAAGAACTTGCACATTTTCATAACTCACTCTCCTCATCTCTGCAAAGTTCTGGAGCTCAAGCAACCTTCAAGCCTGTTCTAATTTCGTGCTAGGACCCTTTGTAAGTGTCCTTAATCCTCCTTGTTCCCTCTATTGTGTTTTCAAGCCAAAAGTCAAGCTTGTCGTAAAAACGGTCTGACTTGCGGTTAAACTTTATCGGTCCAATCATGATCTAATCTAAACATGGTTACGTGACCGTAATAAGGTAGGTAACAAACCCCATAAGGGCACCTCCTGATTTCCACGTTTGCATGTCCAATTGACAGTCAAACTTATTCATAAAAAGTCAAACTGGGGAAGATTTGGTATTAAACGCATAACTAATAACATGCATGTTATAAAATATATTTTGTCACTCTAATAATTTGATAATAATTATAAGAACATGTGGAAACATGTTCGGCTCGTCAATTCCAGGTCGAAGGTCGGTTCGCAACCGAAAGTCGTGAAGTTTGACTTCTGCTTTGACTTTCAGTTCTACCCCGATTTTGTGTCTTTCAAGGCCGATTCTAAGTTGCATTATGATCCTTATATAAAGTAGTAAAACCATCTGAGGTCATACTACATGATCATAATCATATTCCGAGGTATGCGCAAGTTTCATCAATGTGCAAAATGTGACTACTTTGTCCTTTTTGCTTAAAATGAGATTTAAACTAAAAATGAAAATGCAACAAGTGACCTACTGATATGTTAACTTGTTTGTCTTGCATGCATGTCAATAATTTGGTCATGATTTGAGTTTTTCCTAAATATCGCAAATCAAGCTTTTAAAAGATCAAAATGCCCTTTTCGGCAAATAAATTGTTTTAAACATAACTCCTACAATAAAATACATTACCTACTGATTATAAAACCTATTTCTAATATTTTTATAGTAGGTACAAGTTATAAACTCAGATTCCCAAATAAGTCTTCAAATCTATGTGGAAAATGACAAAAATACCCTTTTGGGGCATAGTTTGGTCTTTAAATATAAACCACACATATATTTGATATCCTACTGATATACCATCATAAATGAACTATTGTACTGAATGATTATGACCATGACATCAGAATTATTGCAAACCTCTTTTATAAGTCGTAAAATGACCAAATTACCCTTTTGGAACTTAATTCGATTTTAAAACTACAACGAGCATACATGTTAGTATCTACTGATATTATGACATCTATTAAGTATAATGGCACATGAAACTTGTATATGACTCATCCGGTTACCCGGTATCGCTTATATACATACGGCTAAGCCTACGTGACTTGTTTACGTAAATTCACCGAAACCGGTCTAACCTTATCATTTTTATATCAAATTCCAGAATGTTATATGTTTACCCAAAATATACAAGTCCTAGTACTTGTCGGGTTAAACAACATTCTTTCCGGTCATCGCTTAATCTAGCGTATCGTTCCGTTACGTATCCTTTAAGCTAACTAATTCGAGTCAACGACTCAACCTAAACCCGTTAGCATTCTAATTGGTTATTAATACCATCAATCCAGACTAGAAGCCTCCCAGTAGATCGATACTTTGCATTTGTCTTCTTGATTAACGGGTGAGTTACTATTCGTTAGAAGAACTAGCTCAGGTAAATACTTTAGCTTATTTTCCCTATACGGGCTTGGGATACGGTATTATATTACCGCTTGGTCGGGTATGGGATCATGTTTATCGGATTGTGATTTACTAAATCTTATACCCGTTTTATTCTGTATTGTATGATAACTTAAACATTGGGGGTTAACTCGACCGTGTCCTGGATATCCTTGGCTCATTTAAATTACTAATGGCCATGACCTAAGCTCGGGTTGTAGGCGTACACCTGACAGACGCTAATGCTAAACAAATTATTTTTATTATACTCCTCTGTGGGTTTTATTAAGTGGTGTGTCGGTTAATCAGGTTATTCGGTTTCTGCACCGACCCCATATGTATTGACAGGCCTGTAAAACTGTAAACAAGATCATTTTGAATTGTCCCAGGTTATAAAAGATTTTCGTGCTCAATGCAACTAAACATATTTTCTTTAAATGTTTTCAAATGAGTCGGTTAAATGTATTTACTAGTGAAAACTGACGTATTTTCCAAAAAGGCTAAGTGACAGGTTTCGGCACGGAATAGGCTAGGAGCTGCTTGGTAACGGCGTAGGGAATTTCTCAAGTTCTTAGTCAAGCCTAAAGTCTGTCAGAGGATATCATTTTCGTACTTTCGATCCGCCTGTGGATCTAATATTGCAAACCTTATATTTACTTTTTAAGACTTTCAAACACTATGGTTTGTAATAATATTTAATATTCAAGACTTCCGCTGTGCTGTATATGTTTGACCATGACGATATCAATCTTACGTCACAATACTCCCCACCCGGGCCCACCGAGAATGTGTTGGAAATACGGGGTGTGACAGGTAGTTTTGATTGATGCACGTTTTTTACGCGATGGTGTAAATTCTACATGACGATAAATATTTTTTTACGCCGCGTGTAAATGTGGGTATACGACATTTAAAAAAATTGCTGAAACAATTGATCTTTTTTATTACTTTTGAGAAAAAAAATTTTAGAAAAACCTTTTAGATGACCTAGTTCTCACGGTTCTCACAACTCAAGGTGGTTCTCATTTTAACTCATCCCTATATATATACGTATATATGGGGGAGGTTCATTTGAGAAGACTCTTCTTAAAAGAAGAAAAATGAATTAATCTACACCCTATATTTTTTTTGATCAATGATTGTGAATCAAGATATAATTTTTGTCCACTTTTAATCAATGCTTTAATTACTAAGGGTAGTATAGACAATTTGACGTAGAATATTAATACATATTTTAATGAGTTACTAAACCCTTATTAATGCAGCCATAATTTTCTCCTTCACCACTTATAATGTAATGGCTCCTAACCAATTTTAGTAGAAGTGACAAAATTTTTTAAAAATTCTATGCCCTACACATATTTTATTATGAGTAGGATAATTATTTAAAAATGTTTCGAGTCCTACACATTCTGTATGCTACACAAAAATATTGTTTTAATGGTGTAGGAAACGTTGAATATGTAATATCATGTGCATGATTGTTTTTATTGTGTAATGTTCACAACTATTTTCCTTAGGCTCCGAGTCTAGACATCAATTAACCCTTATTAAAATCTTTATTTATTTATTATTTCGTTTTGCTTTGTTTTCTAATTTGTTTTGGAGCAGGATGCCACCAAGATGCCGTGGTAGCATTAGGAGAGGCGGAGGCTCAACAAGAGGAGGAGCATCCGGGCAAGGATCATCCCGTGTACCGAGCCCAAACTCATACGAAGGATCAGGAGATTCTTCGTCATCATGGCGACTGTTTGGGTACACGCTTCCATGCGATTACTCTCCCCCATATTCAGACTCCCAAGACTCACACTACTCATTCCATTCGTACCATTCGCATCACTCCCATCACTCCAACCCTCACCAAGAAGCCTCCAACCCAAACAGCTATGCGCGTTCACCATCTATAACGCCATCGGTTGACTCACCCACGCACATGGAGGAAGATCTAGAGATGCCACCCTTGGGATCACGCAACTATCCCATTGAACTGTCAAGTGGTCCCCCTTCTCGCATGGGATCACCATTTGAAGGCCCCGATGAATGGGATTTGAGATGGAGCCAATACCAGTTTTACTATACCCCTTCCCCTTATTCTTCTAAGCCACCATCACCTCCCCAAGAAGCCGTACAAATGGAAGTGGAGGAACAACAACAACAACAAACATCTCCAAGAAGGAAGCGTGGAGCACGTATGTCAGTACGTGCAGGGCAATGGACGGGTTCGCAAAACCTATGTTCCAAACTTTCCCTGTTATCCTTGAGGACCCACAAATGGGTGGACCCTCAAACACGTCACCAGTAGCGGAGTTACCACCACTACCACCAGCCATTGAACCTACTGTTCAGCTATCACTGCCGGAACCAGGAAACCCGATTCCTTCCTACCCAGATTCATCTGGGTACCACCATACACCTACACCTTTACACTATGACTATTCGGCGCCGTCTGTTGATCCATATTTGGAAGCAGCCGCATATAATGCTTATAACCCAACTCCTTTTCTCCCATACTCAGCTACATCATATCCTGTCTATGGATACCAATACCCTTCTGCATCCCATTATCAACCGCCATCGCAACCCCCGCCACAGCAAACACCTCAATCAACGCCACAACTAGAGGCCATTAATCAGGCCTTAGAAAGAGTGGAACAAATGCAGCGCCAAACTGAGAAAAGGTGAAGAAAACCTTCAAGGCCTTCAAGAAGTTGACAAAAATATGGAAGGGAAAGAAAGATGAGTAGGGATTGAGCTACTACTATTTCTATTTTAGTCACTGCGTGGACAAGTATTTTTATTTTTATTTTAGTCCCTGCATGGACAAGTATTTCCATTTTAGTCCCTGCGTGGACAAATATTTCTATTTTAGTCCCTACGTGGACAAGTATTTCTAATTTAGTCCCTGCATGGACAAGTATCATTATTTTAGTCCCTGCGTGGACAAGTATTTCGTTTCCGTCCATGCGTGGACTAGCTATTTCTGTTAGCCCCCTGCGAGGACCAATTAATCTTAATTTTGATTAAAAGACCTGTTTAAGGCCTTAATGTAATCCCTTATTTATTTTAATGAGAAAGGATTAAAAAATTTTATATGTATGTATATATATAAGTATTAGAATATCCTTTGTTCAAGCGATCGTCTCGACTTTACTCGAAATTTTTATTGATCCGCTAAAATTCCGAAAGATCTTCTTAATGGTTTTCACAGCCAAATGGCAATAGACCATAATAAATTGGCAAACTATGATAAGTTAAGGACTGATAACCTTCTATCATGATAGCTAAGGAAGAATACCCCTTCTATCGAGAGGCAGTGAACTATGTTCCACCTCAAAGCCTAATGGTTAACAAAATCATAGTGTACGTCAAGAATGATAAACACTTCCATTGTCACTCAAGGATGAATGGCTTATGAACCATACCTACCCATCCAATGGAGTCAAGGACATCGTAACCTTTAAGTTCCCTGTCCAAGGTAGTGAGCCACGCTCCAAACCTTATTAAAATGATCATAAATATAACCTAGGCTTTATTATAAAAACCATTTTAAGACAATTAATCCTAGTTAACATCTAAGTGATGTTGACTCTCCTGGCAGTGTGACTTGAGGAACCACACTAGTCATTGAGGTAGTTGGGTTGCGCCCAAACCTCATCAATCATAAGTGATCAATCTTATATCATCTTGTCAGAAATGCAATGGCAATAAGAAATTCAAACATCCATTAGTGATGAAATGCCTTTCAGCAATAAATCCCATGTCCAAACACCATTCATGATTCTTTAAAAGTCTAAGCCTTTTGTGCCAAGTTTATTAAGAAACATGTACTTTAATGTACTTAAATGGTTAAGAATACCATGATACACTGCGAGTCATCAATTGCAACGATCAACTAATGGACTTTTAAACTGTGTAGTACCAAGATCTACAAGATGGCTAACTCTAGAGGAGCCAATAGTCACCCCGAGAATGAAGATCATGCTAATGTTATCGTTAACGACGATGCCTTCCAAGCTCGCATCGATGAAGCTGTAAGTAAAGCCATGAACAAAGCCTTGGGGAAGCTAAAAGATACCAGCGCTACTAACTCCAGAACCGTATCTACTCCACGATCCTCAGCGAAGAGGAGTAGCTCTGTTCATTCTTCAAATAAGAGGAGTGAATCTAGGAGGACGAATGACCAAGGGTCACACGAGCATAGAGAAAGGGACCGTCCCGTTAGTGATGGTTGCACCTACAAATACTTTGTCTCCTGCAAGCCACGAGACTTTAATGGTGAAAAAGGTGCGGTAAAATGCCTTAGGTGGTTGGATGAAATGGAAACCATTGTGGATATTAGTGGTTGTGCTAGAAAAGATGTGGTGAAGTTTGTGTCTCAGTCTTTCAAGGGCAAAGCCCTGATATGGTGGAAGGCAATGGTGCAGTCTACAGGGAAGGTGGCCCTGTATAATTTGGGATGGAAAAAGTTTGTTGATTTGATCAAGAAGACATACTGCCCTCCCCACGAGGTGGAGAAGATAGAGTCTGATTTCTTGACTCTCTCTATGAAGAATCTAGATTGCCACAAGTTTGTTACTGATTACAACTCCCTATCAAGGTTAGTTCCCTACCTGATCACCCCAGAGCCAAAGCGCATTGCGCTTTTCATTAATGGGCTTGCTCCAGAAATAAAAGGGATGGTCAAGGCTTCTAAGCCAAGCACTTACCGGTCTCCTGTGGACCTGGCACTGTCCCTTACTCAAGACATAGTGAGGCAAAGATCAGTTAAGAATGATGCCAAAGGAAAAAGGAAAAGGGAGGAGGACAACTCCCACAAGTTTGACAGGAAGAAGCAGAGGCCTGGGTTCAAAGGGAACCAAGGTCGGTCCGATGATAGACCCGCGTGTAAGATTTGCAAGAAGAAGCATGGGGGTCAATGTCGTTTTGATCCACAGCTAAGCCTTGTGGAATCTGTAAGAGATTTGGACATAAGACCTTGGAGTGCAAGGATCTGAAGGACGCATCTTGCTTTGGATGTGGCGAAAAGGACCACATAAAGACTAACTACCCTAAGGCCACCAAGGATGGTGCCAAGAATGGAGGGGCAAACAAGGGAAATGCCCGAGCTTTCCAGATGACTTCTAGGGAGGGCGTCAACGACAACAATGTCATCACAGGTACTTTTCTCATTAATGACATTTTTGCTAGAGTCTTATTTGATTCCGGAGCTGACAAGTCCTTCGTAAGTCGTAAGTTTTTGTGAATTACTGAATTTGCCCATAAGAGCCTTAGACGTAACCTATGAAGTAGAACTCGCTGATGGAACCTTAGAATCCGCTTCTACCATTCTTTATGGATGTTCCATATCCATAAAGAATCAAACTATTCAGTCTCTCTTTAGCCAATGAAGTTTGCAGGATTCGATGTAGTCTTAGGCATGGATTAGTTATCCTATAACCAAGCTCGCATCGCGTGCAATAAGAAACTCATCGAAATCGTATCCCCGTCCGGTGAGACCCTTACCATATTAGGAGATCATCATGGGTTACCCAAAAAGATGTCTCTTCTGAAAGCCTCAAGATGTCTGAAGAAAGTCTGTATCATTTACATGGCACAAGTAACAATTGACGAACACAAACCAAAGATAGAAGACTTAGGAATTATTTCAGAATATGTAGATGTATTTCATGAGGAATTGCCTGGTTTACCCCCAGACAGGCAAGTGGAGTTTAGGATTGATATCCTGCCTAGAGCTGCACCAACTGCAAAGGCTCCTTACCGATTGGCACCTTCAGAAATGAAGGAACTAAGAACCCAACTGGATGAGCTTTTGGAAAAGGGCTTCATACAGCCTAGCTGTAACATCCGCCAAAAACCGGATTTACCAAACCCGTTTTGTTTATTAACCGAACAACCAGTTAAAAATTTCGTTGCGTATTTAATGCCCAAATTAATTTTAAACGATACATAACTAATAAGTATATTAGAATATAAAATTTATTTTTGAAAATGTATTAAAAATAGTGAGTTAAAAATAACATGCTGAAGCCGGGATTCGAACCCGGGTCAGCCAAGTCAACCGGGTCAAAACAGCCTTAACTCTCACGCGCTCAACCACTCCGCCACTTGTGTTTCTTGTTGATTTATTGATTCAATTAATACATATAATAAAAGTTGAAGTCGATTTTGGTCACTCCGCGCCCAAATCCGCTCACGCCGGAAATCCCGGCAATTCCATCAAAGTTTGCCGTTTCTTTTTGGTCATAACGTATACATTAACAAGTAAGGTCGGTTATAACCGAAGAAAACCATCAATTTCATTCATTGCTTTGAATTTCTATTGAAACCGAAAATACAATCCAAATTCGGGATTGTACCTTGTTCATCAGTTAGGCTCACGTATCTATTAAACTCACACTCATCATTTCGCACAGAAAACTTTGCCGGAAGTCGCCGGAATTCTCTGAAAAATTACCGGAAAGTTTCGCCGGAAAACCGAATTCAACTCATCTTTTCTTCTTACCCAAAAATAAGATCATAGAACTCATACTGACATCACTCCCACTCATCTTAAACCTCTGAAGAATCTCTGTCGCAAGAAATTTCACTCGCCGGAATTCTCTGCAAGTCGCCGGAAAACCGGGACTTTCATATACACGGTAATTACCTCAATGTTTCTGTTTCATTCCATTATAAGACGAATTCTAACACCATTTCATCGCTCAGAATCAACCACAGACGACGTTGCCGGATTTTTCTGTTTTCGCCGGAAAGTTTCTGAAAGTTTCAGAATCACACTGATAACCGGTATGATCATGTAATCTACTGATAATCATTACTCATTAGTTCAATTTCACATCTAATCCCTCCAAACTGCTAATTGACTCTAACAACCGAAGGTCACCAGAACAGAGCCGACGAGCTTCGCCGGATTTTCTGAAGAAGACGATCTGTTCGGTATTTTCTTTCCCCAAACTCTTCGATTCAATACTTTCCAATTGTTCATTTTGTTCATTAACAGAATTAATCAAGTATCAGTTGCTTTGACCGATGTCTGTGTTTTGAGCGAAGAAGACGAGTTCAGATATGATATAAGATTAATTAAAAACAGTTTTATAAACGGGTTAGACACACAGTCCAGCGGTGGACTGTGTGCAAATAAACACATACACGTCGCGAGTTCGATTCCTGTCCCAACCTCATGCGCTGTAATAAAATGCCTTTTTTTTAAAACTGAACCGGGTTAACTCGTTAGATGTTAAGTATAATAAAAATCTGTATTTAAACCAAGTTAGACACACAGTCCAGCGGTGGACTGTGTGTAACATTAAGTCACAGGTCCCGGGTTCGAGACTTGTTGACGACACCGGTCCGATACATTTAAACCCTTTTTAAAAATAAATAATTTTCGGATTAATTGAATTAGTGTATAAATATAATTAAAAACAGAAATATTTCGGGTTAGACACGTAGCTCAGTTGGTAGAGCTGCGTGCACGCGTACGGGAGGTCTCGGGTTCGAGTCCTGCCCGGCGCATACATACACACAATAAAGGGTCAACAAGTCAACGGTCAACGGTCAAAAAGTCAACATTTTTTTATTATTTTTATTTATTTATTTTATTTAAAAATCAATTAAAAATACTTAAAAATAACATTTTAAGGTTAGAAACTAGCCTAAAAATAACAAAAATATATCTAAAAATCCTATTAAAGTTGTTAATAAAATCCATTTATTTACCTTACTTTTCTTTATTAATTAGGTTAGTTATTCCTCAACGATCAATCCTCTAAACTCGTGCGCATTCATCATCATTCACCGAACGCACCCACTGTGAGTGAATCTCTACAAATTCCCCGTTTAAATCACGTTTTTGGGGTGTATCATGTGTCTTACTATTTATTATATTTAAATCATTGTGCATACATCATATCATGAATAAATGTGTATCCTGCCTGTGTAAACTGTTTGTGTGATTATTGTGTAGATTTAATTTATTATTTTCAGTACATGCAATTTCATAGGCCGCCGCTCCCCATTACATTATGAGCGTTGAGCATGTTACCCATTACATTATGAGCGTGAACCTGGCGTGCCAACATACGATCGGCTCCGTTTGATTGAGACTTGATCGCACAGACATTTTCATTTTCAGTACATGCAATACGATCGGCTCCGTTTGATTGAGCCTTGATAGCACAGACATTTTTCATTTTCAGTACATGCAATACGATCGGCTCCGTTTGATTGAGCCTTGATCGCACAGTTTCATTTATGTTATATATTTATGCAAGTTGATATGTTATTGTATGCTGTTGGTTTGTTAATGTATGTTATTGTTTGTTGTTTTGATATCGTATACTAATGGGTTGTGATTGTATGCTGTTGGTTTGTTAATGTATGTTATTGTTTGTTGTTGTTTGTTATTGTAAGCTAATTGTCGTTATTGTATGTTTATTTACGTTTGTTCATATATGAATATTGCACAATTTTTCCATATTAAATACAACCAGAAATAAATAATAAATGTTTTCTAACAAGGTTCACTCGCCAACTTTTTGTTGATCCAAAAAACCATTTTTACATATGATACAGGTGAACAGGATGAAGCAAGGAAAACATAGGAAATTGCCTTAGAAGAAAAATAATGAAGTTTAGAAGGATGAATAGAACATGTTGTATTTGTTTGATATGATTGTATGATCTCTTTTAAATTGAAATAATAAATATGAAACATTATAATAAATGTCATGAGCTTTGATGATAACCCAATCATGCCCCGATCACCTTTTCCGCTGCGGGTCGGGGTGTGACACTAGCTCATTGCCTTGGGGCAATATTGTTCGTGAGGAAGAAAGATGGTTCAATGCGTCTGTGCATTGATTATCGTGAGTTAAACAAGGTAACAATTAAGAACCGTACCCTTTACCCAGGATCGACGAATTATTCGACCAATTTCAAGGAGCTAGTTACTTTTCAAAGATCGATTTAAGGTCTGGATACCACCAGCTGAAAGTCAGGAGTGAAGACGTCCTGAAAACTGCTTTTAGCACCAGGTATGGTCATTATGAGTTCTTAGTGATGCCTTTTGGACTCACTAGTGCACCAGCATCGTTCATGGATCTTATGAATAGAGTCTGTAAACCATACTTAGATATGTTTGTCATTGTTTTCATAGACGACATCCTTATCTATTCTCGTAATCAAGCCGATCACGAGAAACATCTAAGGTGCATTCTAGAACTACTAATGCTGGAGAAGCTTTATGCAAAATTCTCTAAGTGTGAGTTCTGGCTTAGAGAAGTCCAGTTTTTAGGGCATGTGGTGAGTGAGCGAGGTATTCAAGTTGACCCAGCTAAGATGAAGCTATCATGAATTGGGAAGCACCCAAGACTCCTTCTGAAATTCGTAGTTTCCTCGGATTGGCCGGATATTACAGAAGATTCATCGAGAACTTTTCAAGAATAGCCACTCCTTTAACTACCTTGACTCGTAAGAATGTCAAGTTTAATTGGGGTCCCAAGCAACAAGAATCTTTTGAGAATCTTAAACATAAGTTGAGCAATGCTCCTGTACTTACTCTACCTGAAGGTACTGAAGAATTTGTCGTCTACTTCGATGCTTCACACACTGGTATGGGCTGTGTGCTTATGCAAAGCGGCAAGGTGATCGTCTACGCATCGCGACAATTAAAAGTGCATGAAAGAAATTACACTACTCACGACTTGGAACTGGGTACCGTAGTGTTTGCAATGAAATTATGGAGGCCTTACTTATATGGTACGAAGTGTATTATATACACTGACCACAAGAGCCTCCAACACTTGTTCAATCAAAAGGATTTGAACATGAGACAACGTCGTTGGATGGAGACATTAAACAATTATGATTGTGAAATACGATATCACCCTGGCAAGGCAAACGTAGTTGCCGATGCGCTTAGTCCTAAGGAGAGGGTTATGCCAATCAGGATCAACGGCAAAAGTATTGAGCTCAAAACTAGTTTGAATGAGAAACTACTTGATGCACAAAAGAAAGCTATGTTGGAAGCGAACTTCCCTAGGGAAGGGCTAGGTAAAACTGTTAATCAATTGACTCCTGGCAACGATGAAATTCTTAGATTCAGTGGGAGAATCTGGGTTCTGATCCATGGAGGACTCAGAGACATAATCCTCCAGGAAGCACATAACTCCAAATATTCGATTCATCCTGGAAGTGACAAAATGTAGCAGGATCTAAAACCGAATTATTGGTGGATGGGTAGGAAGAAATACATCGCCAATCATGTAGCGAAATGCTTGACGTGTTCGCAAGTCAAGGCAGAACATCAGAGGCCGTCAGGACTTCTACAGCAATTGGAAATACTCACATAGAAGTGGGAGATGGTAACTGTGGATTTCATTACCAAATTACCCAAGACGAAGAGTGGAAATAACACAATATGGGTAATTGTCGATAGACTGACTAAGTCAGCACATTTCTTGCCGATAAAAGAGACGCATAGCTCTGACAAGTTAGCCAAGCTTTACGTGGACAAAATCGTATCAATGCATGATGTGCCAGTATCTATTGTATCCGATAGAGATACAAGATACACTTCTCACTTCTGGAAGAGTTTCCAGCAATCCTTAGGCACCCGATTAAACTTTAGTCAACTTACCATCCTCAGACCGATGGTCAGAGTGAGCGTACCATCCAAACACTAGAAGACATGCTTCGCGCTTGTGTGATCGATTTAAGTGGAAGTTGGATGACCACTTGCCTCTAATCGAGTTCTCCTATAACAACAGTTATCATACGAGCATCAAGGCCGCTCCTTTCGAGGCCTTATATAGGAGAAAATGTTGGACGCCTATTTGTTGGGCGGAAGTTGGGGAGGCCCAACAAACAGGACCTGAGATAGTCCTGGAGACGACAGATAAGATTGGGCTAATCCTTGAACGTCTCAGAGCTGCCCGAGATAGGCAGAAGAGTTACGCATATAAGGGGCCTAAACCTCTAAAATTCCAAGTAGGGGACAAGGTGTTGTTGAAGGTATCACCTTGGAAAGGTGTGATGCGCTTCGGGTAGAAGGGCAAGCTGAGCCCTAGGTACATAGGACCGTTCGAGATCGTCGAGCGTGTTGGGTCGGTATCTTACCAGCTAAAATTACTTGAGGAGTTAAGTGGAATTCATGATGTGTTTCACATTTGCAATTTAAAGAAATGTCTAGCCGATGAATCGCTGGCAATGTCTCATGAGGACGTCCAGATAGATGAAAACCCGAGGTTCTTTGAGAAACCGATTGCAATCGAAGATCGGTAGGTCAAGAAACTCCGGAGAAAGAAAATACCTATTGTAAAGGTCAAGTGGGATGCTAAGTAGAGGCGCCGAGTATACATGGGAAGTCGAGTCCCACATGCGTCAAAAGTACCCTCATCTTTTTGAATAAAATCTCGAGGTCGAGATTTCTTTTAAGGGGGTGAGAATGTAACACCTCGTAAATTCCATCCAGTTAAACCCCGACACGTGTCCCGCTGATCCTTGTGCTATCTGCTGACCAAGAGGGACCAAGTGCAACGTCATGTTAGCTAATAACCTTTGAACGTCAAGCATAATCGGATCAAGAATAAATCCAAGGAAGAAAAATTAAAATTTTTCTTCCTCGGAGATTGGTTACGGACCGCAAGCCAATGCGGTTATGGTCCGTAACTGGGTTATTGAGTTTTGGGCGCTGGAGGTCCTTGCGGACCGTAACCTTATGGTCATACGGTCCGCAAGGGACCTGCAGATGGCAGAAATGGGGCAGACTCGTGGCAGCATGCATGTAAGCTTAACTTTCACGAATTCCCACCATCCTTCTACTCAAGACACGACCCTAGACACTTGTGATCATCAGTAGTGCATGCCTAACACCTGTATTGATCCTCACAACCCATCTAACTCCATAAATTCAAGCTTGATCTCCACCTAAAGAACTTGCACATTTTCATAACTCACTCTCCTCATCTCTGCAAAGATCCGGAGCTCAAGCAACCTTCAAGCCTGTTCTAATTTCGTGCTAGGACCCTTTGTAAGTGTCCTTAATCCTCCTTGTTCCCTCTATTGTGTTTTCAAGCCAAAAGTCAAGCTTGTCATAAAAACGGTCTGACTTGCGGTTAAATCTTTATCGGTCCAATCATGATCTAATCTAAACATGGTTACGTGACCGTAATAAGGTAGGTAACAAACCCTCATAAGGGCCCCTCCAGATTTCCACGTTTGCATGTCCAATTGACGAGTCAAACTTATTCATAAAAAGTCAAACTAGGGAAGATTTGGTATTAAACGCGTAACTAATAACATGCATGTTATAAAATCTGTTTTGTCACTCTAATAATTTGATAATAATTGTAAGAACATGTGGGAACATGTTCGGCTCGTCAATTCCAGTCTAAGGTCGGTTCGCAACCGAAAGTCGTGAAGTTTGACTTCTGCTTTGACTTTCAGTTCTGCCCTGATTTTGTATCTTTCAAGGCCGATTCTAAGTTGCATTATGCTCCTTATATAATGTAGTAAAACCCTCTGAGGTCATACTACATGATCATAATCATATTCCGAGTTTTGCGCAAGTTTCATCAATGTGTAAAATGTGACTACATTGCCCTTTTTGCTTAAAATGAGATTTAAACTAAAAATGAAAATGCAACAAGTTACCTACTGATATGTTAACTTGTTTGGCTTGCATGCATGTCAATAATTTGGTCATGATTTGAGTTATTCCTAAATATCGCAAATCAAGCTTTTAAAGGATCAAAATGCCCTTTTCGGCAAATAAATTGTTTTAAATATAACTCCTACAATAAAATACATTACCTACTGATTATAAAATCTATTTCTAATGTTTCTATAGTAGGTACAAGTTATAAACTCAGATTCCCAAATAAGTCTTCAAAAATATGTGGAAAATGGCAAAAATACCCTTTCGGGGCATAGTTTGGTCTTTAAATATAAACCACACATATATTTGATATCCTACTGATATAATATCATAAATGAACTATTTGTACTGAATGATTATGACCATGACATTAGAATTATTGCAAACCTCTTTTATAAGTCATAAAATGACCAAATTACCCTTTTGGAACTTAATTCGATTTTAAAACTACAACGAGCATACATGTTAGTATCTACTGTTATTATGACATGTATTAAGTATAATGGCACATGAAACTTGTATATGACTCATCAGGTTACCCGGTATCAATTATATACATACGGCTAAGCCTACTTAACTTGTTTACGTAAATTCACCTAAACCGGTCTAACCTTATCATTTTTATATCAAATTCTAGAATCTTATATGTTTACCCAAAATATACAAGTCCTAGTACTTGTCGGGTTAAACAACATTCTTTCCGGTCATCGCTTAATCTAGCGTATCGTTCTGTTACGTATCCTTTAAGCTAACTAATTCGAGTCAACGACTCAACCTAAACCCGTTAGCATTCTAATTGGTTATTAATACCATCAATCCAGACTAGAAGCCTCCCAGTAGATCGATACTTTGCATTTGTCTTCTTGATTAACGGGTGAGTTACTATTCGTTAGAAGAACTAGCTCAGGTAAATACTTTAGCTTATTTTCCCTATACGGGCTTGGGATACGGTATTATATTACCGCTTGGTCGGGTATGGGATCATGTTTATCGGATTGTGATTTACTAAATCTTATACCCGTTTTATTCTGTATTGTATGATAACTTAAACATTGGGGGTTAACTCGACCGTGTCCTGGATATCCTTGGCTCATTTAAATTACTAATGGCCATGACCTAAGCTCGGGTTGTAGGCGTACACCTGACAGACGCTAATGCTAAACAAATTATTTTTATTATACTCCTCTGTGGGTTTTATTAAGTGGTGTGTCGGTTAATCAGGTTATTCGGTTTCTGCACCGGACCCCATATGTATTGACAGGCCTGTAAAACTGTAAACAAGATCATTTTGAATTGTCCCAGGTTATAAAAGATTTTCGTGCTCAATGCAACTAAACATATTTTCTTTAAATGTTTTCAAATGAGTCGGTTAAATGTATTTACTAGTGAAAACTGACGTATTTTCCAAAAAGGCTAAGTGACAGGTTTCGGCACGGAATAGGCTAGGAGCTGCTTGGTAACGGCGTAGGGAATTTCTCAAGTTCTTAGTCAAGCCTAAAGTCTGTCAGAGGATATCATTTTCGTACTTTCGATCCGCCTGTGGATCTAATATTGCAAACCTTATATTTACTTTTTAAGACTTTCAAACACTATGGTTTGTAATAATATTTAATATTCAAGACTTCCGCTGTGCTGTATATGTTTGACCATGACGATATCAATCTTACGTCACAATACTCCCCACCCGGGCCCACCGAGAATGTGTTGGAAATACGGGGTGTGACAGGTAGTTTTGATTGATGCACGTTTTTTACGCGATGGTGTAAATTCTACATGACGATAAATATTTTTTTACGCCGCGTGTAAATGTGGGTATACGACATTTAAAAAAATTGCTGAAACAATTGATCTTTTTTATTACTTTTGAGAAAAAAATTTTAGAAAAACCTTTTAGATGACCTAGTTCTCACGGTTCTCACAACTCAAGGTGGTTCTCATTTTAACTCATCCCTATATATATACGTATATATGGGGGAGGTTCATTTGAGAAGAATCTTCTTAAAAGAAGAAAAATGAATTAATCTACACCCTATATTTTTTTGATCAATGATTGTGAATCAAGATATAATTTTTGTCCACTTTTAATCAATGCTTTAATTACTAAGGGTAGTATAGACAATTTGACGTAGAATATTAATACATATTTTAATGAGTTACTAAACCCTTATTAATGCAGCCATAATTTTCTCCTTCACCACTTATAATGTAATGGCTCCTACACCAATTTTAGTAGAAGTGACAAATTTTTTTAAAAATTCTATGCCCTACACATATTTTATTATGAGTAGGATAATTATTTAAAAATGTTTCGAGTCCTACACATTCTGTATGCTACACAAAAATATTGTTTTAATGGTGTAGGAAACGTTGAATATGTAATATCATGTGCATGATTGTTTTTATTGTGTAATGTTCACAACTATTTTCCTTAGGCTCCGAGTCTAGACATCAATTAACCCTTATTAAAATCTTTATTTATTTATTATTTCGTTTTGTTTTGTTTTCTAATTTGTTTTGGAGCAGGATGCCACCAAGATGCCGTGGTAGCATTAGGAGAGGCGGAGGCTCAACAAGAGGAGGAGCATCCGGGCAAGGATCATCCCGTGTACCGAGCCCAAACTCATACGAAGGATCAGGAGATTCTTCGTCATCATGGCGACTGTTTGGGTACACGCTTCCATGCGAGTACTCTCCCCCACATTCAGACTCCCAAGACTCACACTACTCATTCCATTCGTACCATTCGCATCACTCCCATCACTCCAACCCTCACCAAGAAGCCTCCAACCCAAACAGCTATGCGCGTTCACCATCTATAACGCCATCGGTTGACTCACCCACGCACATGGAGGAAGATCTAGAGATGCCACCCTTGGGATCACGCAACTATTCCATCCAGTTAAACCCCGACACGTGTCCCGCTGATCCTCGTGCCGGCTGCTGACCGAGAGGGACCAAGTGCAACGTCATGTTAGCTAATAACCTCTGAACGTCAAGCATAATCAGATCAAGAATAAATCCCAAGAAAAATTAAAAATTTTCTTCCTTGGAGATTGCTTACGGACCGCAAGCCAATGCAGTTACTGTCCGTAACCGGGTTATTGAGTTTTGGCCGCTGGAGGTCCTTGCGGACCGTAACCTTATGGTCATACGGTCTGCAAGGGACCAGCAGATGGCAGAATTGTTGCAGACTCATGGCAGCATGCATGTAAGCTTAACTTTCGCGAATTCCCACCATCCCTCTGCTCAAGACACGACCCTAGACACTTGTGATCATCAGTAGTGCATGCCTAACACCTGTATTGATCCTCACAACCCATCTAACTCCATAAATTCAAGCTTGATCTCCACCTAAAGAACTTGCACATTTTCATAACTCACTCTCCTCATCTCTGCAAAGTTCTGGAGCTCAAGCAACCTTCAAGCCTGTTCTAATTTCGTGCTAGGACCCTTTGTAAGTGTCCTTAATCCTCCTTGTTCCCTCTATTGTGTTTTCAAGCCAAAAGTCAAGCTTGTCGTAAAAACGGTCTGACTTGCGGTTAAACTTTATCGGTCCAATCATGATCTAATCTAAACATGGTTACGTGACCGTAATAAGGTAGGTAACAAACCATAAGGGCACCTCCTGATTTCCACGTTTGCATGTCCAATTGACAGTCAAACTTATTCATAAAAAGTCAAACTGGGGAAGATTTGGTATTAAACGCATAACTAATAACATGCATGTTATAAAATCTATTTTGTCACTCTAATAATTTGATAATAATTATAAGAACATGTGGAAACATGTTCGGCTCGTCAATTCCAGGTCGAAGGTCGGTTCGCAACCGAAAGTCGTGAAGTTTGACTTCTGCTTTGACTTTCAGTTCTACCCCGATTTTGTGTCTTTCAAGGCCGATTCTAAGTTGCATTATGATCCTTATATAAAGTAGTAAAACCATCTGAGGTCATACTACATGATCATAATCATATTCCGAGGTATGCGCAAGTTTCATCAATGTGCAAAATGTGACTACTTTGTCCTTTTTGCTTAAAATGAGATTTAAACTAAAAATGAAAATGCAACAAGTGACCTACTGATATGTTAACTTGTTTGTCTTGCATGCATGTCAATAATTTGGTCATGATTTGAGTTTTTCCTAAATATCGCAAATCAAGCTTTTAAAAGATCAAAATGCCCTTTTCGGCAAATAAATTGTTTTAAACATAACTCCTACAATAAAATACATTACCTACTGATTATAAAACCTATTTCTAATATTTTTATAGTAGGTACAAGTTATAAACTCAGATTCCCAAATAAGTCTTCAAATCTATGTGGAAAATGACAAAAATACCCTTTTGGGGCATAGTTTGGTCTTTAAATATAAACCTCACATATATTTGATATCCTACTGATATACCATCATAAATGAACTATTGTACTGAATGATTATGACCATGACATCAGAATTATTGCAAACCTCTTTTATAAGTCGTAAAATGACCAAATTACCCTTTTGGAACTTAATTCGATTTTAAAACTACAACGAGCATACATGTTAGTATCTACTGATATTATGACATCTATTAAGTATAATGGCACATGAAACTTGTATATGACTCATCCGGTTACCCGGTATCGCTTATATACATACGGCTAAGCCTACGTGACTTGTTTACGTAAATTCACCGAAACCGGTCTAACCTTATCATTTTTATATCAAATTCCAGAATGTTATATGTTTACCCAAAATATACAAGTCCTAGTACTTGTCGGGTTAAACAACATTCTTTCCGGTCATCGCTTAATCTAGCGTATCGTTCCGTTACGTATCCTTTAAGCTAACTAATTCGAGTCAACGACTCAACCTAAACCCGTTAGCATTCTAATTGGTTATTAATACCATCAATCCAGACTAGAAGCCTCCCAGTAGATCGATACTTTGCATTTGTCTTCTTGATTAACGGGTGAGTTACTATTCGTTAGAAGAACTAGCTCAGGTAAATACTTTAGCTTATTTTCCCTATACGGGCTTGGGATACGGTATTATATTACCGCTTGGTCGGGTATGGGATCATGTTTATCGGATTGTGATTTACTAAATCTTATACCCGTTTTATTCTGTATTGTATGATAACTTAAACATTGGGGGTTAACTCGACCGTGTCCTGGATATCCTTGGCTCATTTAAATTACTAATGGCCATGACCTAAGCTCGGGTTGTAGGCGTACACCTGACAGACGCTAATGCTAAACAAATTATTTTTATTATACTCCTCTGTGGGTTTTATTAAGTGGGGTGTCGGTTAATCAGGTTATTCGGTTTCTGCACCGGACCCCATATGTATTGACAGACCTGTAAAACTGTAAACAAGATCATTTTGAATTGTCCCAGGTTATAAAAGATTTTCGTGCTCAATGCACCTAAACATATTTTCTTTAAATGTTTTCAAATGAGTCGGTTAAATGTATTTACCAGTGAAAACTGACGTATTTTCCAAAAAGTCTAAGTGACAGGTTTCGGCACGGAATAGGCTAGGAGCTGCTTGGTAATGGCGTAGGGAATTTCGCAAGTACTTAGTCAAGCCTAAAGTCAGTAAGAGGATATCATTTTCGTACTTTCGATCCGCATGTGGATCTAATATTGCAAACCTTATATTTACTTTTTAAGACTTTCAAACACTATGGTTTGTAATAATATTTAATATTCAAGACTTCCATTGTGTTGTATATGTTTGATCATGACGATATCAATCTTACGTCACAATACTCCCCACCGGGCCCCCCGGGAATCTGTTGGAAATACGGGATGTGACAGGTAGTTTTGATTGATGCACGTTTTTTTACGCGATGGTGTAAATTCTGCATGACGATAAATATTTTTTTACGCCGCGTGTAAATGTGGGTATACGACATTTAAAAAAATTGCTGAAACAATTGATCTTTTTTATTACTTTTGAGAAAAAAAATTTTAGAAAAACCTTTTAGATGACCTAGTTCTCACGGTTCTCACAACTCAAGGTGGTTCTCATTTTAACTCATCCCTAAATATATATACGTATATATGGGGGAGGTTCATTTGAGAAGAATCTTCTTAAAAGAAGAAAAATGAATTAATCTACACCCTATATTTTTTGATCAATGATTGTGAATCAAGATATCATTTTTGTCCACTTTTAATCAATGCTTTAATTACTAAGGGTAGTATAGACAATTTGACGTAGAATATTAATACATATTTTAATGAGTTACGAAACCCTTTTTAATGCAGCCATAATTTTCTCCTTCACCACTTATAATGTATTGGCTCCTACACCAATTTTCGTAGAATTGACAAAATTATTTAAAAATTCTATGCCCTACACATATTTTATTATGAGTATGATAATTATTTAAAAATGTTTCTAGTCCTACACATTCTGTATGCTACATAAAAATATTGTTTTAATGGTGTAGGAAACGTTGAATATGTCATAACATGTGCATGATTGTTTTTATTGTGTAATGTTCACAACTATTTTCCTTAGGCTCCGAGTCTAGACATCGATTAACCCTTATTAAAATCTTTATTTATTTATTATTTCGTTTTGCTTAGTTTTCTAATTTGTTTTGGAGCAAGATGCCGCCAAGATGCCGTGGTAGCATTAGGAGAGGCGGAGGCTCAACAAGAGGAGGAGCATCCGGGCAAGGATCATCCCGTGTACCGAGCCCAAACTCATACGAAGGATCAGGAGATTCTTCGTCATCATGGCGACTGTTTAGGTACCCGCTTCCACACGAGTACTCTCCCCCACATTCAGACTCCCAAGACTCACACTACTCATTCCATTCGTACCATTCGCATCACTCCCATCACTCCAACCCTCACCAAGAAGCCTCCAACCCAAACAGCTATACGCGTTCACCATCTATAATGCCATCGGTTAACTCACCCACCCACATGAAGGAAGATCCAGAGATGCCACCCTTGGGATCGCGCGACTATCCCATTGAACTGTCAAGTGGTCCCCCTTCTCGCATGGGATCACTGACGTATTTTTTCCAAAAAGGCTAAGTGACAGGTTTCGGCACGGAATAGGCTAGGAGCTGCTTGGTAACGACGTAGGGAATTTTGCAAGTTCTTAGTCAAGCCTAAAGTCTGTCAGAGGATATCATTTTCGTACTTTCGATCCGCTTGTGGATCTAATATTGCAAACCTTATATTTACTTTTTAAGACTTTCAAACACTATGGTTTGTAATAATATTTAATATTCAAGACTTCCGATGTGCTGTATATGTTTGACCATGACGATATCAATCTTACGTCACAATACTCCCCACCCGGGCCCACCGGGAATGTGTTGGAAATACGGGGTGTGACAGGTAGTTTTGATTGATGCACGTTTTTTTACGCGATGGTGTAAATTCCAAAAAGGCTAAGTGACAGGTTTCGACACGGAATAGGCTAGGAGCTGCTTGGTAATGACGTAGGAATTTTGCAAGCTCTTAGTCAAGCCTAAAGTCTGTCAGAGGATATCATTTTCGTTTGAACTCTACACTATATATATATATATAGGGGATGAATCATGAGAAAACTATCTTAAATGAGAAAACCAAAAAACTAACTAAAAAAGCCAAAAAAAACATATCGAATTTTTTTTATTTTTTTTATAAAAAATCGCCATATATATTATAAAAAAACTTTTAAAAAAATAAAAAAGCATATAATGCACATGTGCGACATATACATATAATGTACATGTGTAGTACACATATAGGGCACATGTGCAGTACAAGTTTTTTATTTTGAAAAAAAACGTTTTTTATACGTAAAAAGCAACGACTTTTTATAAAAAAATGTAAAAAAAATTGTATGTTTTTTATGCTCTGTTTTTGGATTTTTTTAGTTAGTTTTCTAGTTTTCTCATTTATATGTAGTTTTCTCATGATC
The DNA here is from genome assembly GCA_947069175.1 of Scalesia atractyloides. Classification (NCBI taxonomy): domain Eukaryota; kingdom Viridiplantae; phylum Streptophyta; class Magnoliopsida; order Asterales; family Asteraceae; genus Scalesia; species Scalesia atractyloides. Next base: position 21,998,990 of record CAMTDV010000024.1, read on the forward strand.
TTCTCCCATTATATATATATATATAGGGGAAGGTTCATTTGAGAAGAAAATTTTACTGAGAAGAAAAAGAAGAAAAGGGCATAATGGTAAAACATTAATTAGTTTATAACTCCTCTCATTTATTATTATGTCTGACTAATTAATTAGTTATAAAGACTATCATCCTCCACAATAAAATTTTTTGCCTACACACATCAAAAGTTATCTTACACATTTCAAAATTTATCCTACACAACTCGGAATTTATCATACACATCTCGTATTTATCCTACACTATAACTGATTGTTATTTTTATTTTTTGAGAAAAATATAAATCTTAGAAATAAGTTACAAATTTAATATAGTTAGCTATTAAAGATGAAACTACCAATTAATAATGTATGTAAGTTTACCAATATACCCTTATAGTTACATTAAGTATAAATATTAAATGAATTCCAATGAAGCATTTCTATTGGTTGAAAAAAAAATTTCTTCTTACAAAGAATTTCTTCTCATTTGAACCCTCCACTATATATATATATATATATATATATATATAAAAGGTCGTGTTTATTATGTAACCAAATTAATGCAAAAAGTCAAGATAACTGCATAAGCACGTTTATACCTTGTTTTTAAAGGTTCTATTATTCTCACACCCCTAAAAATAGAGATGTTCAAAACCGGATATCTAAAAATTTTAGAAATCCACATTCAAACCTAAATCTAAAAAATTTGGATTATTCGGTTTTCGGATATCCAAATTTTTTATTATCCAAAATTTCTTATATTTCGGATACAGATTTTTCGGATATTTCGGATTCGGTTTCGGATCCGGATTTTTTTGAACACCCCTACTTAAAATGTTATTCGCACATTTTTATTTTTATTTTTTGAGAAAAATATAAATCTTAGAAATAAGTTACAAATTTAATATAGGTAGTTATTAAAGATGAAACTACCAATTAATGATGTATGTAAGTTTACCAATATACCCTTATAGTTACATTAAGTACAAATATTAAATGAATTCTAATGAAGCATTTCTATTGGTTGAAATTTTTTTTCTTCTTACAAAGAATTTCTTCTCATTTGAACCATCCACTATATATATATATATATATAAGGTCATGTTTATTATGTAGCCAAATTAATGCAAAAAGTCAAGATAACTGCATAAGCACTTTTATACCTTGTTTTTTAAGGGATCTATTATTCTCACACCCCTAAAATTAGAGATGTTCAAAATCGGATATCTGAAAATTATAGAAATCCACATTCAAACCTAAATCCGAAAAATTTGGATTATTCGGTTTTCGGATATCCAAATTTTTGATTATCCAAAATTTCTTATACTTTGGATACAGATTTTTCGGATATTTCGGATTCGGTTTCGGATCCGGATTTTTTTTGAACACCCCTACTTAAAATGTTATTCGCACATTTTTTTCACTTTATCTCTCCCTCTCTCTCTCTATATATATATAGATAGAGAGAGAGAGAGATAGAGGGGAGAGGTACTGGAATATTAACTTCCTTTTTAAAGATAGAATAAGAGAGAGAGAGAGGTTGTCACTCAATTATATAATCATCTTATATACTAAATATGTATTATTTTAGACATTCTCTTTACTTTATACACGACTTTTTCTCACCGTATTATTAATTCCAAATTACGTTGGTCTCGTCTTAATGGGTTAATGATTGGTGGGAGATGGGTACAAAACAGAAGAGAATCAAGACAGAAGTGTTGAGGTTATTTTACTTTAAGTTTAAAGAAACCCTTATAGATCGGCCTACTTCCTTCTGCCCCTACAACAACCGTTTATCTGACTCTGATGCCGCTTTATTTTTGTTGAGTTCTCGACCTTTGAAATTAAAGCTGCAGTGTGGGATTGTGACGAGGACCGGGATCCTGGCCTTGACGTGTTTAATTTGAAATTCATAAGGCGGTACTCGTCTCTTTTGGAGCATGATTTTTTAGAGGTTTTCAACATTTTTTAGGGACGGTATCATCAGTCAAGGTTGTACTTCGGGCTTCATCGCTCTCATCCTATGGTCAATGAACCCTCTAGCCTTAACGACTTTAGGCCCATTAACCTAATTGGGTGTATCTCCAAGGTTATTTCCAAGGTCCTAGCGAGAATAATTAAACAAATTGTTAGCTTGCTTGTGTCGGATAATCAATCCATTATTTTGGCTAATTGTAATATCATGCATGGATGACCCCTTTCTTGTTAATAAGATCTTTTCTTGGTTTAATAATTCTAAGTTGAAAACGTTTATATTTAAAGTGGATTTTGAGAAGATGTATGACACTTTAAATTGGGTTTATAGACTCTGTCCTCGGTCAAATTAATTTCCTCTTAAATGGCGTATGTAGACTAAGGCGATTTTGAGCTCGGCTAAGTCGTCAGTTTTGATGAACGGATCCCCTACTTCTGATTTTCGGTGCTTTAGGGGGTTTCGTCAAGGAGATCCTCTTTCTCCCTTTATTTTCATTCTTGCAATGGAAGTGTTTATCTGTTTCTTGAAGAAAGCCGAGCATGCATTCTTTTTTCGGGAGTCCGTCTTCTAGATAATGGTCCTACGATTTCCCACTTTATGCATGCGGATGATGTATTGATTATGGGAGATTGGATGGGGGTGATATGGATTGGGTGGCTTGATTTCTGAGGGCCTTTTAATTGGTGTTAGGGCTTAAAGTGAATTTTCATAAATCTTCAATGTATGGGGCTTGTGTTAATAAGCATGTGGTTTCACATTCGGCCGCCAAGCTTCATTGCAAAACTGGCTCCTTTTCTTTCACTTATTTGGTGTAACATTTCGTATTTTTGTAATTCTTTTCGTTTTATTGTAATTCGTATCTTCCATTTCAATCATTGTAATTTCGAGACTTTGATCATAACGGAAATCACATTTTATATCATGCTTGTTTAATCATGCATGCATAATACGAAAAAATCAAGAGATACACATTTTAATTAAAAACTTAGACATAGATCGAGATTATATTTTCTTGCAATGATATTCATACATGTCCATACATTACACCTGCGTAATTTCACATTAAAATGTTTAAAACATGCTTAACTATGTGTTTATGGCCCCACATAAAAACCAAACCTAACCACAAGTGCCAAAATGGGATTTTGGTACTTTTGATAGGTGTTACAGACCGCAAAACCAAACCTCTTATGGTCCACAAGGACCTGGTCTAGCAGATTGTTTGGATTTCATGAATTTTGGCTCCATTTCCCTTCTTTCAACCCCCAACCACCTCATTTAACACCCAAACCCTAATCCCAACTATACATACAACCCCTTACCACATCCTAAACACTTTCCACACTCCAAACGCTCTCTCTAACACTCTCAAATATACACTTTTCTCAAGTTAGAGCTGAAAACTTCAAGTTCAAAACAATGAGTTTGGACCCTTTTCATACAGTTTTTCTTGTTTTCTTGATTTCTTGATTTCTCCTTCCTTGGATAACCTCTAGGAGTGTTACTACATGTTTACCAAGGTAAAAAAAGATGATACATCACCATTTGCGGTCCAAAGTTGGGAATTTTCTTGGTTTCTTTGAAGACTTTCAAAACTTGTTCATTATACTTGGTTTCTTAGAACATTTGCAAACCAAACCAAGCCATCAACTAACTTCAATGTTGAATGGCTTGTTTTAGGGTTTTGTTCCAGAAATATCGAGGTTCAAAAGTGTCACACCCCAACCGATGGCGGAAACATCGAGGCGGGACGAAATAGATTGCTCATTGCTCATAAAACTAAATGTGACAATAATTAATTTAATCCAAATTTCATTTCATAGCATAAGTCATTACAATACAAGGGAAATTCAAATAACATTAACTTGGCAAAATTTGATACAACAATATTAAACCTAAACATCTAAATGTGTATCTATCGTCCTTGCTACTTTGATTTCATATCATCATCTCCATCATCCTGGAACATGTTTTAAAATAACAATTCAATGCAAAAGCAAAGGCGAGTACACAAGTTTAAGCATAACATACATACACGAATAAAGTTTAAACAAATCCACATGACAACTATGATTTTTACAAGAGCATATACAAGGCATGCAATACTACTAGTCAAACCCTTAACGCAAACACGATATTTTAACGTGGCCTCTAGATTTCATGAGGAGGGGGATGCGTTACTTCCTATAGCGCTATACATGTCAAATGAAGGCTTAAGATAAGCTAATGACTATGGTATTACATAAGAATGATCCAAGGTATAAGCGACGAGTAATCTATCAAAGCATGCATGTATATTGGATTGTTTCGTGCATTTCATAAAGTTTAAGTTTAGTGATTTTGTATATGGTAAACATGTTACACCCAAAAAGTGATAAACGAAAAGTGGGTCAAGTGTAGTCACGGTTTTGCTAAGTCTTCTAACTTGACAAGTCCGCGAAGGTAGTTGTTTTAATGGGATGAACGCCGAGTTATCCTACAAGAGGAAAACAAAGGCGTATGAGTATTGTGGATGATGATGGAACATTCGGAATGGAGATTCAAGGTATGACAAAGTATATTTATGAAAATAGTCACTAAGGTATTAGCACTTGTCTTTGACACTATAATAATCCATAAGGATTGAATGTGATTTCATAGGTTCGAGTCCTATTAGAATCGTGACAAGGAACTATACACATTAGTGATAAACTTATTAACTTGATAGGTGACTACTTAATTTTCATCAAGGGTTCAGTTTTAAGGATTTATATTATGGTCCATACATATATAGTTATATAATCATGTAGGATGTGGGAGATGAACCATCCACTTTGGAACCTCTTGGTGTCATGTAAGTTAAGTAGGAGGTGGGAGGATTAACCATCCACTTTGGAACCTCGTATGATGTTCACCACTACACAAGTTACCATAGGTAATAAGGAGGGTCTTAGAACAATAATATGAACAAGAATGTAAATGACAAGATGTAAAGTGTGTCACCATGATACCAAGTAGCCAAGTGAAATACAACCCGGTGAGCACACTTTGACACACGTCAAAGGCTAGACGGGGGCAGTGACACTTTCAATCTAGCAAACTAACTTGGGATAATGATGAAAATCATCAAGTGATGTGGGGTCCCAAAGTTTAGGATAGCCCAAGCTAACCAAAGTGGACACATATGAACAAGTTCATGAACTTGAATCACTTGTGAGCTTAAAGCTCTTCAAAAACAGAAAGTTTAGGGTGTTAAAACAACCCTTAGTTCATGTTAACAAGCTTGGTTAGGCTTTACTAATCATAAGTTTGATTTGAAGCACAAGAACACAAGTTTATTGAAGGTAAATCATAAGTTTTATAAAGGTTTGAACAAAACAGAAACTTTGGAGCCTTATAGGTGAATATCCAGGTCTGGATTCTCCATGGAGAATCCTTGACTCAAACCTAAGGTTAATCCAAGTATGTAGGAAAAAGAATAGAGTAATTTCATTAAGTATTGAGTGAGTTATGCTCACTTTAGTATGAAGGTATGAATATGCCCGAAATTCTGTATTGCAAGTGTTCTTGAGGTGATTTGGGAAAGATTAGGAGGTTGTGAAAGTGTAATAATGCTTGGGGAAGGGTTTTATTTATAGGGGAAGAGTTAGGAGGGTGTTAGGGGGTGTTTAATATGGATTAGAGGTGATTGGAGGTGAGTTAGATGGTGGGATCCGTGCATACGAGCCAAAACCATTCTGCCCGCCTAGAGGTGCTTACGGACCGTAAGGGTTTTGTCTTGCGGTCCGTAAGGACCTGGTCAGAATAATAAATTTTATTTCTTGTTTTATGTTGACTTGTGACGGGTTTTAATATTATCCTAAGGTATTTTATAAATGATTAAGGTATTATAAGTATAAGTAACATGCCACAAGGTACATGTATGTATAAAATGAATACGATTGAGTAAGAATATCACGTTTAAGTCTCGAATAAGTATAATCCTCATGTTTTGCAAGTTTATCACACGATTACGGAATCACGATTATGTTCAAGTGTATGCATAAGTATAAGTATAAAATGGGTATGAATAAGAAATAGATGAACAAAATACGAGTTTTGATTACAACGACAAATTGAATATGAGACACAATGCTTTCTGAAAATAGAAATACTATACAAGCTAGCTATAAATAGAAAGTATGGAAACGCGAGGCGTTACAGTCTCCACTCCTTTAGGAAATTTCGTCCCGAAATTGTGGAAGATGCAACAAAGAGATGCGGATACTTAGTCTTCATATCAATCTCGAGTTCCCAAGTATACTCGGCGCCACGTTTTCCTTCCCATCGAACCTTGACGATAGGGATTCGACTGCGCCCTAGTTGCTTGACTCCTTGGTCCATGATTTCGACCGGTTTTTCCACAAAGTGCAAAGTATCATTGATTTGAAGATCTTCGAGCGGAACTTGAAGTCCTTCTTCAGCTAGACACCTCTTTAGATTTGAAACGTGAAACACAGGATGAACATTGTTGAGCGTTTGAGGTAGGTCCAGTCGATACGCCACCTTTCCAATCCTCTCGAGAATCTTGAAAGGACCTACGTAGCGAGGAGCGAGTTTGCCTTTCTTACCAAAACGGGCGACACCTTTCCAAGGGGACACCTTGAGAAGTACATGATCACCAACATTAAATTCCAAAGGCTTGCGTCTTTTGTCAGCGTAGCTCTTTTGTCGGCTTCGTGCTTTGAGGAGATTATCACGTATTTGTAAGATCTTGTCCGTTGTCTCTTGTATTAGCTCGGGACCGGTAATTTGTGCGTCTCCAATCTCGTGCCAACAAATAGGCGAATGATACTTACGACCATACAATGCTTCAAATGGAGCCATTTGAATACTAGCGTGATAACTATTGTTGTACGAGAATTCAACCAAGGGTAAGTGCGAATCCCAATTGCCGCCAAAATCGATTACGCATGACCGAAGCATATCCTCCAAGGTTTGGATAGTACGCTCAGTTTAACCATCAGACTAAGGATGAAAAGCGGTGCTAAGATTAAGCTGAGTGCTAAGGGCGGATTGAAAAGTTTGCCAAAGGCGAAAGGTGAAACGAGCATCGCGATCAGAGATAATATCAAGAGGAGTACCATGACGACCAATGATTTCACTCATATAGATACGAGCCAATTTCCGACCTTGTAATCTTCAAGAATTGCGAGGAAATGCGTGGATTTGGTCAAACGATCGATGATAACCCAAATGCTGTCGTGACCAGAAGGGGTACGAGGCAATTTCGTGATGAAATCCATGGCTATGCTTTCCCATTTCCAGACAGGATTTCTGGTTGTTCGAGCAAACCAGAGGGACGTTGATGTTCTGCCTTGACTTTGGAACACGTAAGGCATTTGGACACGTAAAGAGCGATATCACGTTTCATTCCAGGCCACCAATAGGATGCGCGCAATAGTGGTACATCTTATCAGCTCCAGGATGAACAGAGTATCGGGATTTGTGAGCTTCGTCCATCAAGGTGGTCCGAAGATTGAGACGATCGGGAATCCAAATGCGACTATGGTAGTAAAGAATACCATCAGGCTTAGCTTCGAGTAGGTTTTCGACTCCACAATTCAATTCGTTATCGAGGTTACCCTCGTTAATGACGGTAAATTGTGCTTGTCGAATCAACTCGTTGAGTTTTCCCACAATTTGGTAGCAACGAACACTCTTAACATGAATCTTACGACTAAGTGCATCGGCCACGACATTCGCTTTACTAGGGTGGTAGCGAATATCACAGTCGTAGTCGTTTGACAATTCTACCCAACGACGTTGACGCATGTTGAGTTCCTTTTGATCAAAGATATGTTGGAGGCTCTTATGGTCGGTGAAGACTGTACACTTTGTACCATGAAGGTAGTGTCGTCAAATCTGTAACGCAAAAACAACTTCACCGAGTTCAAGGTCGTGAGTAGCATAGTTTTTCTCATGACTTTTGTGTTGTCTCCACGCATAAGCAATTACTTTGTCTCGTTGCATGAGAACGCAACCAAGACCTTGGTTAGAGGCATCGCAATACACGACAAAGTCTTCGTTCCCATCGGGGAGAATAAGGATAGGAGCATTACAGAGCATGTCCTTGGGCGTTTGGAACGATTCCTCTTGTTCGGGACCCCAAACAAAAGGTTTATCTTTTTGAGTCAACGAAGTCAAAGGAACGGCAATCTTTGAGAAGTTCGAGATGAATCGACGATAATACCCGGCTAGGCCAAGAAACGAATGAATTTTAGAGGGCGACTTAGGTGCAATCCAATTCTTCACAACTTCTATCTTTGCAGGGTCAACATGAATACCGAGTTCATTGATGGTGTGACCTAAGAATTGAACCTCTTTTAGCCAAAATTCACACTTGGAGAATTTGGCATAAAGACGTTCAGTTTGCAAAATCTGAAGAATGAGACGCAAATGTCGTCCATGCTCTTCTTTCGTCTTGGAGTAGATTAGGATATCGTCGATGAATACAATGATGAAATGATCAAGAAAAGGCTTACACACGCGGTTCATGAGATCCATAAACACTGCAGGTGCATTGGTTTAACCAAAAGGCATGACTACGAACTTGTAGTGTCCATAACGTGTGCGAAAAGCAGTTTTGGGCACATCTTCCTCGGAAACTCGAAGTTGATGATAGTCAGAACGGGGATCAATCTTTGAAAAGCACTTCACGCCTTGCAATTGATCGAAGAGATCGTCAATACGAGGAAGTGGATAGCGGTTTTTTACTGAAAGGTTGTTGAGCTCACGATAGTCAATACAAATGCGGAATGATCCATCTTTTGTTTTTGACGAAAAGAACGGGAGTGCCACAAGGAGAAGTACTAGGGCGTATGAAGCCTTTATCAAGAAGTTCTTGAAGCTGGCTTGATAGTTCTTGCATTTCTGAGGGTGCTAATCGGTAGGGAGCTTTCGCAACAGGAGTTGCGCCAGGGATAAGATCAATACGAAAATCGACAGCTCGAGGAGGCGGAGGACCAGGAAGATCGGGGAAAACAGAAGGAAACTCACAAATGACAGGAACACTACTTATGCTAGGACCTTTGTCTTTCTTTTCCACAACGTGTGCGAGAAAGGCAAAGTACTCCTTACGCAAGTACTTGTTCGCTTTGATGCACGACATCAGCTTGAGACCCTTAAGTGGTTTCTCTCCAGAGACGTGTAAAGAATCACCTTGAGGAAGAGGAAGACGGATGAACTTTTCGGAACAAACAACTTCGGCACGAACTCGCCTAAGCCAATCCCTGCCTACTATGATATCAAAACTACCCATTTGCATGGGAATGAGATCTATGGAGAACTTATGCTCGTTTAGGATTAGGGAGCAACCAGAAAGTATAGAATCAACAGAGATGGTCTTACCATTAGCGACTTCGATAGCGAAAGGGTTAGGCATTTTGGTTCGTTCGCACTTAAGCAAGAGTTCAACTTCTAAGGACACAAAGCTTCTATCGGCACCAGTATCAAATAGACATGTTGCATAAATATGGTTCACAAGGAACGTACCAGTAATGACGTCGTTAGAACTTTGGGCTTGAGCTGAGGTAAGCATGAAAACTCGCCCTTTAGCAGGCTCAGGCTGCTGCTGCTGTTGGCGTGGTTGGTTGAGAAGAGGACAAACATTGGCGAGATGATTTAAATCGCCACATTTGAAACACGCTTGCACATGATCATTTGACGTTGCAGTTGAGCTTGGTTCAGGTTAGGGTTAGGATTTTGCATGATGGCTTGGGCTTGTTGGTTTTGGGGTGGAGGAAAGTTTCAGAAACGGTTAGTAAAATGTCCTGACCTTTGACATTGTGCACACTTACGACATGGTGTGCCAACAGGATGGTGGTAGGAGCAGTTAGCACACTGGGGATGAGGTCCAGTGTAGCCACGCTTGGGTTGTTCGGTGGTAGTGGGGGTGATGGCTGCAACGGTTTAGAGAGGTTGAGGGTTTTGTGGAGTGACGACCACATTATTTTGAATAGAAGCCTTCCGCTTCTTGTTCCGGTTGTTGTTCTTCTTGGTTTGGAGGGAGGAGATTCGGTAGTGGTGGTGGTATCGGTGATGGCTTAGTGCGCATGCTTCGTAGGAACCTTGTCGTAGGCCCCTTGAAGGATGCAATTGTGGTTAAGCTCTATGATAGTGCTATAGGCTTCTTCGATGGTTTTGGGGCGTGCGGCGGCTACATGGTTCATGATTACAGGCGAGAGGCAACAGATGAGCTTGGCGATCGCCTTGGAACGGTATCAACCTTTCCAGGACAGAGGATACTAAGTTGTTTGAAGCGTGCGATCAGACCTTCGGCGTCGCTCCCCTATTGCGTTAGATTCCATAATTCGTTCTCGAGCTTCTGGGTCTCGTGGGGAGGACAGAACCGATCCTTCATGAGCTGCTTAAGCTCGTCCCAAGGTAGAGCGTGGGCCGCTTCGTTGCCACGCTTGTTGCGTTTAGTAGTCCACCACTCGAGGGCTCTTTGGCGAAAGACCCCGGTAGCGTTGAGGGTTCGAGGTTCTCAGGGCACCCGCCCTGATGAAAGGTAAGCTCCATCGCGTCGAACCAGTTTATCATGGTCGTGGCCCCGTCCATGCCAGTAAATTCGACGGGTTTACTAGCCATGAAGTGCTTGAACTGGTAAGACGTTTTGGGGTTGTTGGTTTTCGAATCGGCGGAGGATTTGGGTGTTTCGGTGTGGATGGTTTGAAGTTGTCTAACAATATCCGGGATGACACGGGCTATTTGATCGGCCATTTGTTCGGCGACATGACCAACGAGGTCTTGTTTGGAGATAGATTCCTCATTGTTGTTGTTATTGTTGGACCCCTTGTTGGACCTCTTGGACTTCTTCTCAGAGTTTGGGGAGTTCATCTAGAGGTTCAACATAGAAGGAAAAGGGATGAGACTTGATCATAATATGGAAAAACAAGTTTTGCATGTATAAGCATGTATAAGGTTCAAGTATGGTTCACATAAGATTGCATGGGTTCATCAAGCATGGTTCACAAAGTTTGCATGAATGTATCAAGTATGGCATGTATAATCTCGTATGAATGCGAATAAGGAGTATAAATTTAGTGTGTTCACGAGAAGTAGTATTGTTTTTTATTGCGATAAACGTGTGAGTTGTGTAACGGCTCGAAACGAATATGGTAACAAGTATAAAAGTACATAAAAATTGAGATAACATAAAAGATTAGCTCAATAAAACATGGGATTGTTTCGGGTAACTATTCCAAAGTGATTCGTAAGATCTTTTGAGTTATGGAACATGCTTTGGCCTAATAGGTAAAACGCTCTCGTCGATAAGTGATTAACGACATTTTACCCTTCCAGTTACTACATGTCCCTAGTCGATCGAAAATTCGAGACTTTGGCGAGATTGAAAATCGAGGAATAGGACTTAATCGACTAGGTGCGGGTTTCACCCATAACTTGACGAGTTCGTACCCTAGGTGTGGTTGTTTCTTACTAAACGAGGAGAATATTCCGACTCGTTTGTAAGATCCACTAGAGCATGAAATGGAAGTTTTCCATCAATATGTGGATATCACTCCTAACTTGATGGTGTAACCTCGTTCAAAATCGAGTATGCGGGATGAGGGATTTCACCATAAATCCTTGGACCTATCTTGGTGCAAATCGCCTCGTTTGCATCATGAGTGTCTTCAAGTGTATTGTGTAAACATCTTACGAAAGACGTTATGTAAGTATTAAGACCAAAAGATAAGGAAGAAGCAATGAGGAAGAATAAAGTTTAAGCATAAAACAAGAATTGTCAAAAATGGACACTTAAACTATAGACTAGGTCAAACATGGCAATTCTACCTAATTCCCTATAGTTATGGCTCTGATACCAATCTGTCACACCCCAACCGATTGCAGAAACATCGAGGCAGGACGAAATAGATTGCTCATTGCTCATAAAACTAAATGTGACAATAATTAATTTAATCCAAATTTTATTTCATAGCAGAAGTCATTACAATACAAGGGAAATTCAAATAACAACATTAACTTGGAAAATTTTGATACAACAATATTAAACCTAAACGTCTAAATGTGTATCTATCGTCCTTGCTACTTGGATTTCATAGTCATCTCCATCAACCTGGAACATGTTTTAAAATAACAATTCAATGCAAAAGCAAAGGCGAGTACACAAGTTTAAGCATAACATACGTATAAGAATAAAGTTTAAACAAATCCACATGGCAACTATGATTTTTACAAGAGCATATGCAAGGCATGCAATACTACTAGTCAAACCTTTAACCCAAACACGATATTTTAACGTGGCCTCTAGATTTCATGAGGAGGGGGATGCGTTACTTCCTATAGCGCTATACATATCAAATGAAGGCTTAAGATAAGCTAATGACTATGGAATTACATAAGAATGATCCAAATATAAGCAAAGAGTAATGTATCAAAGCATGCATGTATATTGGATTGTTTCGTGCTCAAACCTAAGGTTAATCCAAGTATGTAGGAGAAAGAATGGGGCAATTTCGTTAAGTATTGAGTGAGTTATGCTCACTTTAGTATGAAGGTATGAATATGCCTGAAATTCTGAATTGCAAGTGTTCTTGAGCTGATTTGAGAGTGATTTGGGAGAGATTAAGAGTTTGTGAAAGTGTAAGTATGCTTGGGGAAGGGTTGTATTTATAGGGGAAGAGTTAGGAGGGTGTTAGGGGGTGTTTAATGGGGATTAGAGGTGATTGGAGGTGAGTTAGATGGTGGGATCCGTGCATAATTCGCGAGCCATTCTGCCCGCCTAGAGGTGCTTACGGACCGTAAGGGGATTTGCCTTACGGTCCGTAAGGCCCTGGTCAGAATAATAAATTTTTTTCTTGTTTTATGTTGACTTGCGAAGGGTTTTAATGTTATCCTAAGGTATTTTACGAACGATTAAGGTATTATAAGTACAAGTAACATGCCACAAGGTACATGTATGTATAAAATGAATACGATTGAGTAAGAATATCACGTTTAATTATCGAATAAGTATAATCCTCACGTTATGCAAGTTTATCACACGATTACGAGTATCACCATTATGTTCAAGTTTATGCATAAGTATAAGTATAAAATGGGTATGAATAAGAAATACATGAACAAAATACGAGTTTTCATTATGATCCATGTATCAGAATACAATGATTACAATGACAGTCTGAATACAAGATATAATGCTTTCCGAAAATCGAAATACAATATGAGCTAGCTATAAATAGAAAGTATGGAAACGTGAGGCGTTACAAAAAGCCTCCATTATATGCACTCTAAGTCACTAAGTAACTTCCAAGTAACTAAGTGAACAAACTACACTAAGTCTCCAATAATAACCAAGTTTGGAATGCACTCGTCTAGTTATACTTATTTGGTTACTTAGTGATTTAGATGATTTAGTTATGTTATTCATACTTGTATTTCATGACCATCTAAATCATCCTTGTGGTAATTTTATGCAATGGTGAACATCATGAGGTTAGTGTATTACCCTACCTCTAATACATGTCTATAATATATCTAGTAATATACCTATATAATACAATCAAAACTGAACTATAATATCTATCGGAACCATGATTGAATGTTATATGTTAAGGTGGAAATTATCTTAGTTTTCGAATCCTTATTTTGGACTTCTAATGGGTGACTTAGTGCCCATGAAAAACACTAACTAAAATAGTGTCCGAATAAGTATCTAACCAATATATATTTTTATGTATTTTCATACTTATAAATTCCCGAATACATTCCGTATTTAAACTCCATGAACTCATACACCTTTGTTTATCCTTTTAGGGTAACTTGGTTATTCCATCCTCTAAACAGCTTACTCGCTTCTTATGGGAATAGCTTCGCAAACCGTGAGTATACTTGATCCATTTTACGTTTTAAATCACTTTGGGTTGCAACATGTACCATTATTAAATTCACAATCACACATACAATCAATATTATGCAAACACACAATCCTTAAACATGCTATTTGTTATGCTATTTGTTTATATGCACTAGGACAATCTTATGCATGCTATCTATCATTAAGTTTGCAAGCCTTCCTTAACATGTATAGTGCTTTAAGAGTAGCACACCGCCCATTTTGTGGCCATTGTTTAGTATATAATCAATACGGTCTTATTCACTTCAGTGATAAGATTACGTTAGTGGAAACTTAGGTTTGATTAATAGTTGATTAATGCTAGTATGCTTATATAACTTAGTGTACAATTAACATGTGGACTTCAGACAGTTTTATACTTATGCTATGTAGACAAAACTTGTGTGCTCACCGACCTTTTTGTGTTGATGGATGCTTTATATACATGTTGCAGGAAATACATGACGATGCACAAGAAACTGAATTAGGGTGGAACTAGAAACGCACCCAAAGTTTCCTTTATGTTTTGTCACGTTATTCCCAACTTGTTGTAATTTCCTGTTGAACAATGTATTATATGAAGTTTTGAAATGAAATGAAGTTTGAACCTTAATCTATTGTCGCAAATTTAGTGTTATGTTGTCTTTGAGCAATCTATTACGTCTCGCGTCGATGTTTCCGCCATCGGTTGGGGTGTGACATTTGGGATTAACGGTTAGAGCCACAGTGAATCTTTATAAGAATGGGATGTCACACCCCAACTGATGGCGGAAACATCGGGGTTAGTGGCACTAGGCGACCAGATTTTTTCATGAGAAATTCCGTAACAATTATCCAACAAAATTACTTAACGTTTAACATCCCATACTATTAAACATAATATTTCAAACAACCATTACAGAAATTCTGATTTTCTCATAAAAACAACATGGTTCGATATCCCCTATATTTTTATTACAACCGTTCTAAACAAGATAAGCAAAATACTAGATAAAACTACTCCAAAGCAATCCAAGCTAAATCCTCAACCTGTTACATACGTTAAAATACAAGTCAATACAATTAAGTAAAGGTGAGCATACGAGTTTGAGTAATACTAGCATAGTCGAGAAAGCGTTTGCGAAACAATCTAATTACATATCATGATACACCAAAACACTTAACATAACATAGGCTCATTTCTCATGCTAACTATCGTGAAAAGGCTTGCGCGACCATCCTAACTAGACCCCGTCGGGTGTTAGCCAAACTATAGTACCATACTAGCTAAGGAGGCAAGTTAACGAAAATAATTCCTAGTTACATGTTTCTAGTATCACGTATCGAGCATATACAATCAGATTATTCGCGTGTGATAAACAGTTTTGATTTATGAAGTGATTTTGATATAGGAACGTATGTAACACCCAAAAAGTGCATTAAAGCAAAAATGGGTCAAGTATACTCACTGTGGGTGTGTTTTGGTAAGACTTAAGATTCTGAGGAGAGTTGCGAAGTGCGCTGGATCAGCTTGTAAACGAATAGAAGTGCATCAGTCTTCCGAAAAGCCGAAACGGTGAAGTTTGAGTTGAGCAGTAGGCAAGTTCGGGCGAACTTGTACGGTTTTGGATGGTTTAGTGTCAAGTTCGGTCGAACTTGATGAGTTTCCTTAGGAAACTTGTCAAGTTCGGGCGAACTTGTGAGAAATCCTTACTGAGAAGGCAAGTTTGGGCAAACTTGTGTAGTTTCCTAAGAAACTAGGCAAGTTCGGGAGAACTTGTAGGATTTTTGGTGATGAATACCCAAGTTCGTTCGAACTTGACCCAATATGGGTACAAGTTCGGTCGAACATGACCTGGTGAGCTGGTGATTCTTGAGCGAACTTGATGTTTTCGGGTCCAAAATCTTGTGTTTTCGCGTCGTTTGCTGAGTAAATCGAGTGCCCATCCCTCCACCCTTAAGCCATTGAGTAAAGCTTAGGCTGGAGAGGTCTTTTGGAGCGAACTTAGCCATTTTACAGAAACTCGGGCTAATCCGGGCGAACTTGAAGGTTCGTACGGGTTAGTCCAGCTTGTGTAAAGTGACGATTTCGTCCTCGTACTTCTGGATCTGAGATTTAGCTTCGACAACGCCTCGTACCACTCAAAAGTGAAAGAAACATACGTCATTAGTCCGAATATTGTGTAAAAATCAATGTTCAAAAGTTTTGCTCAGATCTAAGCATAGATCTGAGTGAAAAACAGAAGTTTTATGGAAAAAGATGAAGATTTTCGTAAACAGAGAAGATTTGATGAAAACGAAGGCAATGCCTTGTGCCAAAATCATTGTAAACCTTTGTAAAACGTTGATAAACTTTGTTGTAGCTGAAATCGGGTTGATTCTTACTTAGAACACGAAAGTTTGGGTTTTGAGAGCTCTGGCGAACTTACAGCAAGTTCAAATGAGAGGAATGAGCTGAGTATTTATAGGTGAAGGCAAAGATGAGGGCTGGTGGAGTCAAGTTCGGCCGAACTTGTACAAAATTGTACAAGTTCGCGCGAACTTATAGTGATTTCAAGAGATAATAGCCAAGTTCGGCCGAACTTGTACATGTGTATACAAGTTCGAGCGAACTTGAGGATTATGAAGGATCCTTGTGTCATCAGGCAAGTTCGAGCGAACCTGGGGTAGTCAAGTTCGGCCGAACTTGGCCTGGTGATCAAGTTTCGTTTGCCGATTTCGTGTTAAGTGTTCGTTTGGCGATTCGGTTAATATTAGTTAGTTATATTAAGCGTTTTAGTAAAGTGTTAAGCGTTATACTTGATATAATAGTGCGATTTAGCGATTCGAGAGTGCGAGAGCGATGCGATAGCGAGCGTAATAGTAACCACAAACACACATAACACACAAATAATATAAAACCACGTAAATAATTGCGATTTGCGATGCGATGAGATTAGCGATGCGATTTAATAAGTGATTAGATGCGATATGACATACATACTCATAATTAGTTAACATAAACTTCATTAATAAGCAGATCTCAGATTTACAAAGGATAGCTACAATCGATAATAAAGAAAAAGATAACAATGAATTTCCGAGTTGTTACAGCCTCCCCTACTTTAGGGATTTCCTCCCGAAATTAAGCAGTGGCCGTAACAAAGAGATGTGGATATTTCATTTTCATATCACTTTCGAGTTCCCAAGTGAACTCGGTGCCGCATTTGCCTTCCCATCGGACCTTCACGATAGGTATGCGAGAGCGTCGAAGTTTCTTGGTCTCCCGATCCATGATTTCAACGGGTTTTCCATGAAATGGAGCGTCTCGTTGATTTGCAGATCTTCAAGAGGGACGTGCATATTTTCTTCGGCTAAGCACTTTTTGAGATTAGACACGTTGAAAGTCGGATGTACATTATTAAGTTCCGCCGGTAGTTCGAGACGATAGGCTACTTTACTGATCCTTTCCAGAATCTTAAAGGGTCCTACATATCGAGGCTCTAGCTTTCCTTTCTTCCCGAAACGGACCACTCCCATCAAAGGTGCAACCTTTAGGAGAACGTGATCTCCCGCTTCGAACTGTAGGGGCTTGCGGCGTTTATCGGCGTAACTTTTTTGACGACTCCGAGCTTTCAAGAGATTGTCTCTGATCTGGAGGATCTTGTCCGTCGTTTCTTGAATTAACTCGGGACCGGTGATTTGTGCTTCTCCGATCTCGTGCCATGCAATAGGCGATCGACATTTTCTTCCATACAGTGCCTCAAAAGGAGCCATTTGAATGCTGGTATGATAACTATTATTGTACGAGAATTCGATTAAAGGTAAATGCGTATCCCATGGTTCACCAAAATCTATGATGCATGCACGAAGCATGTCTTCGAGGGTGCGGATCGTGCGCTCAGTCTGACTGTCGGTTTGAGGGTGAAAAGCGGTACTTAGATTGATAGTATTACCGAGAGCGGATCGGAAAGTCTCCCAGAGATGCGAGGTAAAACGACCATCTCAGTCATAGATGATGTCACAAGGCGTCCCGTGTCAACATATAACTTCGTCGGTATAGATTCGGGCTAACCGTTCGACCTTAAAGTTTTCTCGTATAGCAATAAAGTGCGCTGATTTAGTAAGACGATCAACGATAACCCAAATGCTATCGTGACTAGAGGAAGTGCGGGGAAGTTTTGTAATAAAGTCCATAGCTATACTCTCCCACTTCCACATCGGGATTTCGGGTTGCTCGAGTAAGCCAGAGGGCCTTTGATGTTCGGCTTTAACTTTCGAGCAAGCTAAGCACTTCGAGACGTAGACGGCGATATCCTTTTTCATGCTCGGCCACCAGTACTTAGGACGAAGGTCCTGGTACATCTTGTCGGCACCGGGGTGAATGGAATATCGAGATTTATGAGCTTCGGTCATTAGCAATTCACGAAGATTGTCACGGCTGGGAATCCAAATACGATCAAGATAATAATAAATACCATTAGGCTTAGATACAAGCTGAGTTTCGGCACCACATTTCATTTCATCTTCCAAAGTATTCTCGTTAAAACACGCGAATTGTGCGCAGCGAATCATGATTTCGAGATCATTCAAAGCTTGAGAGTCATGAACACTATATACATAGCTTCGTCGACTTAGAGCATCGGCGACGGCGTTTGCTTTGCCGGGATGGTAGCGTATCTCGCAATCATAATCGTTGAGAAGTTCAACCCATCGCGTTGGCGCATATTTAGTTCCTTTTGGTTGAAGATATGTTGTAAGCTCTTATGGTCGGTGAAGACCGTACACTTAGTACCGTAAAGGTAGTGTCGCCATATCTTTAATGCAAAAACAACTGCATCGAGTTCGAGATCATGGGTTGTGTAGTTCTTCTCGTGGATCTTGAGTTGTTGAGATGCATATGCGATAACCTTGTCTCGTTGCATGAGAACACAACCAAGACCAAGATTAGAGGCATCACAATAAACCATAAAATTGTCGTTTCCGTCGGGTAAAGCGAGAATGGGAACGTTGCATAGCATACGCTTGAGAGTTTGAAAAGCTTCCTCTTGTTTAGAATCCCAAACAAAAGGTTGGTCTTTATGAGTCAAAGCGGTAAGCGGAACGGCTATTTTCGAAAATTCGGCGATGAATCGACGGTAGTAACCCGCCAATCCAAGAAATGAACGGATTTCGGAAGCATTCTTTGGTGTTATCCAACTCTTGACGGCTTCAATCTTTGCAGGGTCGACATGAATTCCTTGACTATTAACGATGTGGCCCCAGAAATTGGACTTGTTCGAGCCAGAATTCACATTTAGAGAACTTAGCATAAAGGCAATTTCCTTGCAGAAGTTCGAGGACTAAACGGAGATGGCGCGCGTGTTCGTCTCTCGACTTTGAATAGATAAGGATATCATCGATGAAAACAATGAAGAAACGATCTAAGACAGCTTTACACACACGGTTCATCAAATCATGAAGACCGCGGGTGCATTGGTAAGACCGAAAGGCATGACCACGAATTCGAAATGGCCATAGCGAGTACGAAAGGCAGTTTTAGGAATGTCTTCTTCCAACACGCGTAACTGATGATAACCGGAACGAAGATCGATCTTAGAAAAACAAGTAGCACCTTGAAGCTGATCAAATAAGTCGTCGATTCGAGGAAGAGGATAGCGGTTCTTGATCGTAAGCTTATTAAGTTCACGATAATCGATGCACATCCGGAACGATCCATCCTTCTTTTTCACGAAAAGGACGGGTGCGCCCCATGGCGAAGTGCTCGGGCGTATGAAACCTTTATCAAGAAGTTCTAGAAGTTGGCTAGATAGCTCGCGCATTTCGGATGGTGCGAGACGATAAGGAGCTTTAGCGACGGGAGTACCACCTGGAATCAAATCGATACGGAATTCAACATCTCGAGTAGGTGGTAAACCGGGTAAATCGTCGGGAAAGACCTTAGGAAATTCACAAACAACGGGCACATCTTTATAAGTCTTCTTTTCTTTCTCCAGGTTCACGATATGAGCGAGGAAGGCAACACATCGCTTTTGCAAGCATTTGTGTGATCGAGTACATGACAAAAGCATCAACTTCTTTGAGGGCGTTTCACCATAAACATGAAGTTGATCACCAGGGAAGGATCATTTTATCGAAGCAAACAACTTCAGCATGATTCTCACGAAGAAAATCCATGCCTACTATGATATCGAAGCTACCTAACTGCATTGGTATGAGATTGATCGAGAAGGTGTGGCTGTTGAGATCGAGGGAAAAACCGCGTAAGACGGAATTGACGGTAACGGTTCTTCCGGTGGCGACTTCCACATCGAAAGTCTTTGGGAGTTTAGCGCGCTTACATTTTAAAACCTTTTCGAATTCTAACGATACAAAACAATTATCGGCACCAGTATCAAATAAACATGAAGCATAAATACCATTAACGAGAAACGTACCATTGACAACATTGTTGTTATTCTGAGCCTGGCGGTGGTTGAGATTGAAGGCTCTGCCACGCGCAACTTGTGGTTACTGCTGCTGCGGCGGCTGAGGCTGCTGCTGAGGCTGCGGTGCTGGCTGCTCTTGCTTGACAGGATGATTCGGACAGACGGCGAAATGATTCCGATCACCACACACATAGCACACACGTGCTTTTGGAGTTTGCTGCTGATTGGCTTGAGGAGGAGCGGGTAAAGCTGGAGCCTAAAGAGCTGGCTGGCGAGAACCTGATCGGCAACTCACAGTAAAATGGCCGTAGATATTGCAGATTGTGCAAAAACGGCAGTTTCCACCAACGGCATGATGATAAGTGCACTTAGGGCACAGAGGGTGAGGTCCGGTATACGCACGCTTAGCTGGAGGTGCGTTCGGAGCGGCTGACTGAAGCGGTTGAGGGTTTGCTGGAGCAGCGAGAGCATAATTCTTACTCGGGTTTGCTCTTTTGCGTCCCTGATGCTTTCCCTTTTGTTCACTTGATGATTCGATAGCAGCTGTTGGTTCGACGACGGCTTGATTGGAGACTTTAGCAGAGTTCTTGAAATAACCATCCTGAACTCGCTGATCGTTGATCTCAGCGGCGAGTATGTAGGTTTCCTCTATGGTTGTAGTACGAGCAACTTTCATGAAACTTGCAAACACACTCGGGTAAACCACGGATGTAATTGTTGATAGCTTTCTCCGTCGTATCAACCTGGCTGGGACAGATGATGCTCAAAATCTTAAACCGAGCAGTAAATCCAGCATTGTCGGGACCATCCTGCTTGATACCCCAAAACTCATTCTCGAGCTTTTGCATTTCATGCGGAGGACAGAACTCCTTCCTCATTACTTCCTTTAGTTCCTCCCAAGATAGATTGTAGGCTTCGTCATTTCCATGCTTGTTTCATTCAGATGTCCACAAGTCGAGAGCACGGGACTGGAACACTCCGGTAGCGTTCACGGTGCGGAGGTCATCGGGGCATCCACTTTGCCTAAAAGTGACCTCAATAGCATCGAACCAGTGAAACATAGAAGTCGATCCGTCATTGCCCGTGAAGGCGAGAGGTGCACAAGCCTTGAAGTTCTTGAAGCTGAATCGCGGCTTGGGATTCTCAGTTTTCGAGTCGACTAAGGAGTTGCTGCTCACAGCATGAATTTCTGAGACGATTTGCAGGATGACTTTTGCCACTTCCTTGGCGACTAGTGAAGTGATGCGCTTGTTGCCGTTGTAGCGTTGAGCTGAACGACGAGTATGGGATCCGAGTGACGACATCTACACAAATATTTGGGATTAGACGAGATTCGATTATAATAGAGTTATGTTTAAAATATTTATTATAATTATTCATACAAGGCACAAAAACACATAAGCACGTATCCACATAAACACATAACCACGTAAGCACGTAGGCACATAGGCAAGTAAGCACGTAATCACATAAGCACGTAAGCGTATATCTTGCACGTATTCACTCTATTTAACATCCTGCGCAGCGCCACATGAGATGCGAGATTTAAGCGAGATATAATAGCGAGATAAGCGAGATAATACCACTTATGAGGCACACATGTCCTCATAGGCGTAAGCGAGTTAAGCGTCTTAGTTTGGTTGATGTATTAATTAGCGTTTTAGATTACGAGAGTTGTGCGAGTAGTACATGCGTTTAGGGAGCGTAAAGCGATAAAGCGAGATATCGATCATGCGAGAAATAAATAAAGCGAGAAATCGAATAAATCGAAAATTCTCAAAATCTTAAACACATAAATAATAATAATCTCGATGATGCGTAAATCGATGATATAGGCTTAAATCAATTGGGAGTGTCCGGGGTTTTGAGATGTTGACTACCCAAAGTGGTTCGATTACCCTTTGCATTCGGACCTACGCTTAAGCCTAATAGATAAATGCTCTCATCGCACGCGGCTAATGACGTTTACCCTTCCAGTTAATACGTGTTCCAAACCATTGGCATAACCGAGACTTTGGTGAGATGAAAATCGAAGCACGGAATTAGTTATTAAGATGCGGGTTTCACCCCTAACTTAACAACATCATTCCTAGTTGTGGCCACGTTCACCGATCACATTGGGCATTCCACTAGATAGAAAGGGAAATGTTCGTCGAGGTTTGGATGTCACTCCTAAATCAACAAAGATATCTCGTGATGAGTAATACGCGGAATGAGCGATCTTATTGAGAGTTCTTGGTTATCACACCTAATCTCAACTTGATCCTCGTTTGTGGGATATGAGCGTTTCATAATCGTGTATTATTGTGTTAACTTTAGGAAAGGCATATTTAAGCATTTATGGCAAGTAGATTAGCATTTAATTCAAAGATTGGTCAATCGGGTACTTAAACATGCTACTAGGTCTAACATGGCAATTCTACCTATTATCCTAAGGAATTCGCTCTGATACTAATCTCACACCCCAACCGATGACGGAAACATCAGGGTTAGTGGCACTAGGCGATCAGATTGTCTCACGAGAAATTCCGTAACAATTATCCAACAACACTACTTAACGTTTAACATCTCATACTGTTAAACATAATATTTCAAACAACCATTACAGAAATTCTGATTTTCTCATAAAAACAACATGGTTCGATATCCCCTATATTTTATTACAACCGTTCTAAACAAGATAAGCAAAATACTAGATAAAACTACTCCAAAGCAATCCAAGCTAAATCCTCAACCTGTTACATACGTTAAAATACAAGTCAAACAATTAAGTAAAGGTGAGCATACGAGTTTGAGTAATACTAGCATAGTCGAGAAAGCGTTTGCGAAACAATCTAATTACATATCATGATACACCAAAACACTTAACATAACATAGGCTCATTTCTCGTGCTAACTATCGTGAAAAGGCTTGCGCGACCATCCTAACTAGACCCCGTCGGGTGTTAGCCAAACTATAGTACCATACTAGCTAAGGAGGTAAGTTAACGAAAATAAGTCCTAGTTACATGTTTCTAGTATCACGTATCGAGCATATACAATCAGATTATTCGCGTGTGATAAACAGTTTTGATTTGTGAAGTGATTTTGATATAGGAACGTATGTAACACTCAAAAAGTGCATTAAAGCGAAAATGGGTCAAGTATACTCACTATGGGTGCGTTTTGGTAAGACTTAAGATTCTGAGGAGAGTTGCGGAGTGCGCCGGATCAGCCTGTAAACGAACAGAAGTGCATCAGTCTTCCGAAAAGCCGAAATGGTGAAGTTTGAGTTGAGCAGTAGGCAAGTTCGGGCGAACTTGTGTGTAAACACACAAGTTCGAGGGAACTTGTATGGTTTTGGATGGTTTAGTGTCAAGTTCGGTCGAACTTGATGAGTTTCCTTAGGAAACTTGTCAAGTTCGGGCGAACTTGTGAGAAATCCTTACTGAGAAGGCAAGTTCGGGCAAACTTGAGTAGTTTCCTAAGAAACTAGGCAAGTTCGGGCGAACTTGTAGGATTTTTGGTGATGAATACCCAAGTTCGTTCGAACTTGACCCAATATGGGTACAAGTTCGGTCGAACATGACCTGGTGAGCTGGTGATTCTTGAGCGAACTTGATGTTTTCGGGTCCAAAATCTTGTGTTTTCGCGTCGTTTGCTGAGTAAATCGAGTGCCCATCCCTCCACCCTTAAGCCATTGAGTAAAGCTTAGGCTGGAGAGGTCTTTTGGAGCGAACTTAGCCATTTTACAGAAACTCGGGCTAATCCGGGCGAACTTGAAGGTTCGTACGGGTTAGTCCAGCTTGTGTAAAGTGACGATTTCGTCCTCGTACTTCCGGATCTGAGATTTAGCTTCGACAACGCCTCGTACCACTCAAAAGTGAACGAAACATACGTCATTAGTCCGAATATTGTGTAAAAATCAATGTTCAAAAGGTTTTGCTCAGATCTAAGCATAGATCTGAGTGAAAAACACAAGTTTTATGGAAAAAGATGAAGATTTTCGTAAACAGAGAAGATTTGATGAAAACGAAGG
Source organism: Scalesia atractyloides (assembly GCA_947069175.1). Lineage (NCBI taxonomy): Eukaryota > Viridiplantae > Streptophyta > Magnoliopsida > Asterales > Asteraceae > Scalesia > Scalesia atractyloides. The sequence goes on from CAMTDV010000024.1 coordinate 22,023,262, forward strand.
CAATGCCTTGTGCCAAAATCGTTGTAAACCTTTGTAAAATGTTGATAAACGTTGTTGTAGCTAAAATCGGGTTGATTCTTACTTAGAACATGAAAGTTTCGGGTTTTGAGAGCTCTGGGCGAACTTACAGCAAGTTCAAATGATAGGAATGAGCTGATTATTTATAGGTGAAGGCAAAGATGAGGGCTGGTGGAGTCAAGTTCGGCCGAACTTGTACAAAATTGTACAAGTTCGCGTGAACTTATAGTGATTTCAAGAGATAATAGCCAAGTTCGGTCGAACTTGTACATGTGTGTACAAGTTCGAGCGAACTTGAGGATTATGAAGGATCCTTGTGTCATCAGGCAAGTTCGGGCAAACCTGGGGTAGGCAAGTTCGGCCGAACTTGGCCTGGTGACCAAGTTTATTTGCCAATTTCACGTTAAGTGTTCGTTTGGCGATTCGGTTAATATTAATTAGTTATATTAAGCGTTTTAGTAAAGCGTTAAGCGTTATATCTGATATAATAGTGCGATTTAGCGATTCGAGAGTGCGAGAGCGATGCGATAGCGAGCGTAATAGTAACCACAAACACACATAACACACAAATAATATAAAACCACGTAAATAATTGCGATTTGCGATGCGATGAGATTAGCGATTAGATGCGATATGACATAGATACTCATAATTAGTTAACATAAACTTCATTAATAAGCGAATCTCGGATTTACAAAGGATAGCTACAATCAATAACAAAGAAAAAGATAACAACGAATTTCCGAATTGTTACATGGGAAGCTTGTTATTGATCTCATTGAAGGTCGTCTCGCAATTTGGAAGGCTTCGGTTTTATTTATAGGCGGTAGGCTCGCCCTATTAAAGTTAGTTTTCGAGTGTCTTCCGGTTTATTTTTTCTCCATCTTCGGGTGCCAAACCCAGTTATTCAAAAGCTTAATGGGCCAAGTAGAATGTTTCTATTGGGAGGTAGAGAAGATAAAAATTGCGTTAATTGGGTTGCATGGTCGAAGATCACAAAACCTAAAGCCCAAGGAGGGCTATAAAAATTGCGTCAATATTAGCCTGCTAGTCAAATGACAATGGAGATTCCTTATCGAGGGCAACAAGACCTGGCGGGAAGTGATTAAAGTGCTGCATTTAGTCCACGAGCACTCTCCCATTTACGGTCAAGGTTGCCTCCTGAGGTATTTGGTACCGACTTGTGAATATCAGTGGTTTTTTTTTTTCTAAATGTGGTCCTTTTGGATGAATTAATTTAAGGGCAGCTTGGAAACGGTCGTCAAACTAGGTTATGGCATGACTTTTGGATTTGGACGGGCCCTTTAAGATACCTTTTCCCTAATATTTATTCTCTTAAGTTTTCCATATTTGCTACTGTGGCCGAGAAATTAGCTATCAAAGATGGTGTGGTGGGTTTGGATTGGCAATGGCATTGGAAGCATCCTCCATCGACTCATGCCGAAGTTTTGGAATTAATGGAGTGCCTTGGTCTTCTTTTTGGAGCCTCTTGGAACCAAAATTTGGATAATTGAATCTAGATAAAAGATCCGGCTAACGGGTTCTCGGTTAAGTCGGGTGGGAAATTGCTTACGAGGAATGGAGCATCGTCTAAGCGGTTTGGTTTCTCTTGTAACAAGTGGCTTCCCCTTAAGGTCAACGTATTCAGATGGAGGTTTTCTCTTAACTTGTTACCTATGATAGATGCCCTACAGACTAGCAATGTCCATGTTGATTCTGTCTTGTGCCCTCTTGTGGTGTGGTTCCCAAATCCCCAGACCATAATTTCTCAGTTGTGGCTTTTCTTGTGAAGTGTGGTCGGCTATTGCTTCATGGTGCAAGCTCCTATTTATCTTCGCTTTTTATACGGGTGATTTGCTGTAGTTCTATGCTTCATTAGGGTTATCTAAGCAAGGTAAGAAAGTCATCCAATCCATAATTCTATTGACTTGTTGGGTGATTTAAAGACAATCAGATTTCCAATAATGTGAAGGCTTCTGTAAGTGGGGCCGTGAGCGAGGTCAAAGCCCTTGGTTTTCTATGGCTAAAGTCTTGGGCTAATCTTGTTGATTTAGATGAAGCTAGTTGGCGGTTTGATTTTGTTTAATGTTTGCTCTGTTTGTTATTGTTTTTGTTGTATTTTGTTTAGATATCTAGCTTCTTGCTAGTCTTCTTTTCTCAATATAATTTCACCTTTCAAACAAAAGAAAATACAAATGTCTACAATTGTTAAATTATGCAATTCTCTCACACACGTAATATTATAAAGCTCAATTACAAGGGGAATTTTATAAAATGTCACGAATTATTTGATTAGTGCATGATTCAAGATCGTAACTAATGAGAATTTAAAAATGGACAAAGCAATAGTGTAAGAGTAATTGACAAATTTGATTTTTTTCCTATCATTTTAATCCATGAAGTTTGGTTAGTTTTGTCACTTTAGTTCAAATGTTTCATTTATCGCCCGTGGGTCTAAAAAGTTTTTAACATTGACATTTTAGCCCAACGGGTTAACTCCATCCATTTTTCTTGTTAACTCAAAGGGCAATTTGGTCATTTTATATATTTTATTTTTATATCAGATTTATTCCCCTCATTAAATTATGTGTGTTTGTGTGTATATGTGTATTGAAAAAAATAATCCAACTCCCACATTTCAAAACATATACACACACTCTCTCTCTACTCCCTCTTATGACCTCCACCAACCGCACGACCACTCGGCCACCACCAACTGCGACGAACTCAGGCCCCAGCAACTCCACCAAACTACTACGACCACCAAACCAAAATATATACCATCGCACTTCACGTCAAACCACCACCACCATCTCCATCACATAACCGGAAAAGCCAGGTCACCGCTAATACGAGAAGAACATGTTTCTGAGCATTGAAAATCAGTCATAACCTTCAACTATAGCTTTTGATCTGTATGCGGCGAGCCCAACTGCCAATCTAGATCTGAATAGGTGGCGGTCGATTTTCTGGCAGTGGCTTGATATTCTAGAAGGTTGTGACAGAGGGAGACGGAGTTGAACAGGTGGCAGTTGATTTTCGGGGTTTCAGGTGGTTGTCTATTGGTGGTGATGGGTCGATTTTACGTCGTTCAGGTTGTGACGGGCTCCGGAGTTGAGCAGGTGGCTTGCTGATAGCGATCGATGGTGATGTGTTTCAGATGGGTTTGGGTTTTGTAAGGTTTGGTGATTAACTAGGTCAATGGATGGTGTTAAGTTAGTTGAACTAAATGACAATGTTAAATATTTTTGGACCCCACAGACGATAAATGAAACCTTTGGACTAAGTGAAAAAAAAATACCCAAACCTCAAAGATTAAAATGACATTTTAGTCTTTATTCTCTTAGTTTGATAATAATGTTGGTGCCATAATAAAAAAAAGTATTAATAAAAGTACTCATGCCATATTGATTACAATATCAAACTCAACATATAATAGTGCATTTAACTTATTAAAATGGTGTCTCTAACCCACACAACGTTGTGTCAAACTTTCAAGCATCTCAGCCATATTGATTATATATCTAATTCAACATACAATAGCACATTTAACTTATTACAACGTGTCTCTAATCCACAAAACGTGGTGTCAAACAAGTTCTGATTCTATAGTGAGTTTGTGACGCAGTGTTAAACCCATTACAGGCTTACAACGTTAGAGCATTCACAATCCGTCCCCTAAATTCTGTGAGGGAATTTTTTATATTATGAAAAGTGATTGCAGGTGATTGAAAGTGGTTGTGAATAGAGGAGAGATAAAATGCTACTGTTCATCTGTGTTTTTCAGGAAAATAAACGGTGGTTCACAACGCGTGGAGTCTTTGCATTTCATCAATAAATGGTGCCTTAGGTCGGGGTGTCTTGTAACTTCCATATGCTTTGGTTGTACGAGCGGAACCCTTTTATTATGTTAAACTTTTGTGTTGAATAATGTTTAAATACTTTGTCTTTAATGTTTGTAAAAATCTAAGTACCTTGGCATCGTTATAAATATTTTAGTCCTTACTAGATGTTTGCAAACCGGATGCTTGGAAACCATTTCGTGTCACGCCTTGCAATTCCGCCTTCGGCGGGGTCTGACAGATTGGTATCAGAGCCTCGGTTATAGCGAACTAGGATTCCTTCTCGAGTCTAGACTATAACTTCTAGTATGCTCGCACGAAATGTTTTTCATTGCATAAAATGTTTTCAATACATTGCATTTGCAACCATGGTCAGTGTTAGTTGGGTTCATATGCTTATGTGATTATTTTATATATGTGTTATTTATATATATATTATATGGTGTACGGATGTTGTCAAGTTGCCATGTCATCATATTCTGATCCGATCATACTTACTGACTCTGAGGATGAGGAGATGATGGACTTTATTCCATCCTCCGACTCGGATCCGGACCAGGGCGACTCAGAACCTGAGGAGCTTGTCTTGGGAGATGATACAATTGTGTATCCTGCCTTAGGGGCGATGTATTGGTAGACGGGGTTGTACTCCCTGGTGCTCTTGTTCATGGTGGGTATGTTGTTGTCCCCGATATGGTTCATGAGGACGGGGATGTTGTTGTCCCCGATGTGGTTCATGAGGATGGGGATGCTGTTGTCCCTGATGTGGTCCTGGTTATTACGGATCTGGCTGGGATTGAAGCCCCCGCCGATCCTATTGTAGGGGTTGAGGCCCCTGTTGTTCCCGATTTTGGGGGTGATGCCCTAGTTGGTGTGGTTGTTGGGGACGCTGTCCCTGTTGTTGTTGATGATGCCCATGTTGAGGGCAGTCCGAGTATAGTGGTGGTTACTCCTCCACCTATGCCTGTGGTAGATCTAGTATCACCCTCTCCAGTTTCTGGATCTGGACCCGTTCCCGGTAGTGATTCTGAGGGCAGCGGGCACACTTGTGGGGGCTACCGGTAGTAGCGCCACGATTGTGAGGGTGGCTCCCACTACCTTTGAGGTGGGAGGTCCTTCTCGTCCTACTCATGTCGGGCCTTCTACCCGCAGGACTTCTGATGATGACTCCCTATCTCAGCAGGGGTTTCACGAGATGGTTCTGAGCAGGATAGAGAGTTTAGAGAGAGAGAACGAGCACCTTCGTGCTCGTGTCAGGGAGCTAGAGGATGCCAGGACTGACTATGTTTCGCATCATATCCAGGCTGACCTCCGTTCGACTTCGACTAATGGTTGTTTGGCTGTTGTTGAGAGTCGTTTGGATATGATGGTGATTCGTCAGCTTGCTATCGAGGGGAGCGTTCGTGAGAGCTACCTGGCAGGATTGGCGAGTCTTCCGATGTCACCTTTCCCTTGATTTGACCTAGTGGTGACGAAATCTCATTATACATTTTGTATGATCAAAACTTGTATTAGCTTAAAGCATTATGACTTTTGCTTTTTGTATGTATTGCAAAGCTAAAACAAGTGATCATTTAATATATCATGGTATTTTTTTATGGCATGTTGGGGTTGTTGTTCTCTCGTGATTGTTGTGTTGTGTTTGTTTCCTTTCGTTGTGATTTTTATGGTGGTTGTGATTTCGAGGTTACGACGTTAGTTTCACATCTTTCTTTTTGTGCATGATCGACTATATTGTAGAAATATACGTCTTAATTCTTTTAATATTATGTATTAGAAGAAAATGGCACCTGGAAGGAGATCTGCGCGTAGAGGACAAGTCAATCGCATACTGACTACTGAAGCTTAGTTGGAGGCGCTGTTGGAGCAACCGCATTGTTGCCGCGATTGCTCAGCATGAAGCTAACCGTGAGGATGCCAGTGGTGGTACTGGTGGTTCAGCGGGTGCAGGCGGTTCAGGTGGAACCGGTGGATCCGGAGGTTCGGGCCCAGGCGGGTCTGGTCTCGGTGGTGGTGCCACTTCGGGTATGAGTCGTTTGTGGTTTAGTCCTTGGATTATATTTTCACATATATTAGTAGTAATATTGTGATTTAATAATTCAGGAGGTACGACCGCGCAAGGTTGCACCTATAAGGGCTTTCTCGATTGCAAACCACGCAACTTCTCTGGAGCTGAAGGAGCAGTCGGTTTCATCCGTTGGATTGAGAAGATTGAGTATGTGATCCACATCAGCAAGTACACGCCTGAGCAGATGGTTATGTATGCTTCGTGCCTTTTTCTGGATGAGGCACTAACTTGGTGGAATTTGCAAGTACAAACACTAGGTGGTGATGCTGCTTATGGCTTGACCTGGGAGGAGCTGAAAGAACTCATGAGGGAAGAGTATTGTTCCCAAAGTGAGATTCAGAGGTTGGAGACTGAGTTCTGGAATTTAACCATGGTGGGTGCTGACATTGCAGGCTATACTCGGCGTTTCATGATTTGTCCCGTGTTGTTCCTTATTTGGTTACCCCTGAGTTTAAGAGGATTGAACGCTACATCTGGGGTCTTGCACCTGAGATTCGCGGCATGGTTACCTCATCCCACCCTGCCACTATCCGTATTACAGTGAGCCTTGCTTTCACTCTGACTGAACACGCCATTCGCATGGGGTCTTTATCGAAAAAGGATCCTGTTGACGAGTCCAAGGGATCTAGGAAGCGGAAGTGGTCCAAGTTCAAGAAAGGGAACAAGTCTGCTTGTCGGTATGAAGCTGCTAAGTGTGACAAGTGTGGCTGGTTCTGGTGCGTGAAAGTACACCGGACCACTGCCTAAGTGTGACAAGTGTGGTTATCATCATGTTGGCACTGGTGAGAGTGCTAAGTGCAAGAAGTGCGGAAGGATCGGGCACAAGGCTGAGACGTGTCGGGTTGCGGAACCTAAGAAGGATCAGGGCTGTTTTGAATGTGGCGTTGTGGGTCACTTCAAGCGAGAATGCCCGAAGCTGAATCAAGCAAGGGGAAGAGCTTTTGTTATTGGGGCCAAAGCTGCCCGCCAGGATCCGAACGTCGTGACGGGTACGTTCCTTGTCAGTAATCATTATGCATCCATTCTCTTTGATACCGATGCCGACCTTAGTTTGTGTTTAGCGATTTTAAACGTACGTTGGGTTTAGAGTCAAGTAAGTTAGACATACGCTTTTCCATAGTGTTGGCTAATGGTAAGTTGATTGAGTCTCGGGAGGTTGTTAAAGGCTGCACTCTGGGTTTGTGTGGTCGGGAGATCAAGATAGATCTTTTGCCTGTTCAGTTGGGTAGTTTTGATGTCTTGGTTGGCATGGATTGGTTGTCAGACAATCGTGCCGAGGTGGTGTGCCATGAGAAAATAATTCGTATCCCCCTACCAAATGGTGAAATGCTTTCTGTGCGTGGAGAAAGACGTGGAACTCCGTTACGGATTATTTCTAGTATGAAGGCCTAAAAGTGTCTGCGAAAGGGTCACTTTGCTTTCCTGGCACATGTGGTTGAGAAGAAGACCGATGAGCCAAAGATTGAAGATATTCCAATTGTGCAGGAATTCCCAGAAGTCTTCCTCAAGGACTTACCAGGATTACCCCCACAGCGACAAGTCGAGTTTCACATCGACTTAGTTCCCGGAGCTGCACTGTTGCGAGATCGCCTTATCGCTTAGCTCCATTGGAGATGCAAGAATTGTCAAACCAACTTCAGGAGTTGTTAGACAAGGGTTTTATTCGACCGAGTTTCTCGCCTCGGGGAGCTCCGGTTTTGTTTGTGAAGAAGAAGGATGGAACCTTTAGAATGTGTTTCGATTACCGTGAGTTGAACAAACTCACTATCAAAAATCGGTATCCCAAACCCGAGGATTGATGATTTGTTTGACCAACTACAAGGTTCAGCTTCTACTCGAAGATAGATTTGCGGTCACGGTATCATCAGCTGCGGATTCAAGAGGAGAGCATTCCGAAGACAGCGTTCCGAACTCGTTTTGGTCATTACGAATTCCTTGTCATGCCTTTTGGTTTGACAAACGCACCGGCACTCTTCATGGATTTGATGAATCGCGTATGCAAGCCTTACTTGGATAAATTTGTGATTGTATTTATTGATGATATTCTAATATATTCACAATCCAAGGAAGAACATGACCAACACTTGAGACTTATTCTTGAGTTGTTGAAAAAGGAGAAGTTATACGCGAAGTTTTCAAAGTGCGAGTTTTGGATTTCGTGAGGTTCAGTTTCTTGGGCATGTAGTGAACGATAAGGGTATTCACGTTGACCCATCCAAGATTGAAGCTATCAAGAACTGGGAAGCACCTAAGTCTCCAACGGAGGTGCGTCAATTCTTAGGTCTAGCGGGATACTATCGGCGATTTATCGAAAATTTCTCAAAAATAGCCCAACCCTGACCTCATTGACCCAGAAGGATAAGAAGTTCGATTGGGGAGATAAGCAGGAATCGACATTTCTTTTGCTTAAGGAGAAGCTCTGTTGTGCCCCAATTTTGTCACTTCCCGAGGGTACGGATGACTTCGTGGTGTATTGTGATGTGTCGCATCAGGGTCTCGGTTGTGTGTTGATGCAACGAAAGAAAGTCATTGCGTATGCCTCTCGCCAGTTGAAAGTTCACGAGAAGAATTACACCACTCATGATCTTGAGTTGGGTGCTGTAGTGTTTGCTCTGAAGATTTGGCGCCATTATCTGTACGGTATGCAGTGTACCATTTTTACAGATCATAAGAGTCTTCAACATATATTTGATCAGAAGGAATTAAATATGCGCCAGCGCCGTTGGGTGGAGCTGTTGAATGACTATGACTGTGAAATCAAGTACCATCCGGGCAAGGCGAATGTCGTTGCAGACGCCTTAAGTCGGAAAGAACGGGTTAAGACTTTACGTGTCCATGCATTGGGTTTAACAATCCAAACGAGCCTCACAGCTCAAATTCGTGATGCACAATATGAAGCTCTTAAGCCAGAGTTCGTCAAGGAGGAATCTCTACAGGGTATGGAGAAACAATTGGAACCTAAGGAATATGAAACATTTTCATGGGTCGAGTGTGGGTTCTGTTGCTTGGAGGTCTACGTGAATTGGTATTAGACGAGGCTCACAAGTCTAAGTACTCAATTCCCTTGGGTGCCGATAAAATGTATCATGATCTGAAAGAATTTTATTGGTGGCCCAATCTCAAGGTGATATTGCGACCTACGTGAGCAAGTGTTTGACTTGTTCCAAAGTGAAAGCCGAGTATCAAAAACCGTCGGGTTTGTTGCAGCAGCCTGAAATCCCGGTGTGGAAATGGGAGCAGATTTCCATGGATTTCATCACCAAGTTACCTAGAACGTCTAAGGTTAATGACACCATCTGGGTAATAGTGGATCGTTTGACGAAGTCCGCTCACTTTTTACCGATTCGAGAATCGGATAAAATGAAAAAGTTAGCGGAGTTGTATATCAAGAAAGTGGTTTCAAGACATGGAGTGCCAATTTCCATAATCTCAGATCGGGATGGCCGCTTTGTATCGAGATTTTGGCGTTCCTTTCAGAAGGCCTTTGGTTCTTGTTTGGACATGAGTATGGCCTATCACCCTCAGACGGATGGTCAGAGCGAACGGACCATCCAGACCTTAGAGGACATGCTCCGTGCTTGTGTGATGGATTTTGGTGGTAATTGGGATGCTCATCCCATTGATTGAATTCTCATATAACAACAGTTACCACACGAGTATCAAAGCCGCTCCGTTCGAGGCTTTGTATGGACGGAAGTGTAGATCCCCGCTGTGTTGGGAGGAGGTCGGTGAGAAGTAGATGATTGGTCCGTAGTTGGTGCAGGAAACTACGGACAAGATATTCCAGATCAAGATCGTTTGAAGGCGGCCCGTGATCGTCAGAAGAGTTACGTGGATGTTCGGCGTAAACCCTTGGCTTTCTAGGTCGGAGACAAGGTTTTTTAAAAGTCTCAACTTGGAAGGGTGTTGCAAGATTTGGTAAGCGCGGTAAGCTCAATCCAAGGTATGTTGGGCCATTTGAGATTTTGGCCAAGGTTGGCACCGTCGCTTACAAGCTCAAGCTGTCACAAGAACTCAGTAGTGTTCACGACACGTTCCATGTGTCGAATCTGAAGAAGTGTTTAGCTGATGAGACACTGGTCATCCCTGCAGATGAGATCTGCATTGACGACAAGCTTCACTTCATTGAAGAACCAGTCGAGGTGACAGACTGCAAGATTCAGAAGTTGAGGAAGTCGTATCAAGTTGGTGAAGGTTCGTTGAAACTCAAAGCGCGGTCCTGAGTTTACTTGGGAACATGAAGATCAGATGATGACTAAGCATCCCCACTTGTTTGAGAAGACCCCTGTCCAGGATGACTCAGTTTGAATTTCGGGACGAAATTCTTCTAACAGGGGGAGAATGTGACAACCCCCAATTTTCCAGGTTAATCCGTACATTCTAATCACTATTTTTACATTATTTCTGTGCAAATTTGAATTAATTATTTAGTAATTGAGTCCATGAGTCTAGCAAGGTCCGGGTTAGTGCATACCGTTGCATTGGGTATCCATAAATAAAGATTAATTTATCACGAAAAGGTAAAGGTGTTAAAAAACGGACATTGGTGATTATACGGTACACTGTAAAGTGCGACACTGTTCCAATATGCATGGAACACGAAAATATTGGCATTATTAATTGTTGCGTGTGAAAACAGATAAACACATATTATAAAAACTAAATTATAATATTAATCATTTTTATCGCGTAGTTGTCATTTTGCTAATTTTTAGTCATCTTATACTACGCCAATCCACCCCGTTACATGTCACTAATGTATTATTTATGTGCTAGAACAATTAATTTATTAACATTATAAACACATGGCATTGGTAAAAATTCAACAAGTTCTAAGTTGTCTGCTATCAAGGGGGCATGATTAACAACTAGTACACTACACATTATCCAACCCAAATTCCCATTTCCCTCTCTTTTTCTCACGGATCCAAGAGCAGCAAAGAAAAACACCACATCTTTGTGGTTTAGTAAGGTGGCCCCATTAGGTTGGTAAAATGTGTGGTTAGGGAATTACCACATGTTTTTGCCAACTAAGACCCACTCATCATACACTTAAACTTAAACTAAACAAACACTTTAACCCTTTTCCCTCACAATAGAACCCACGTCCACCAAGGTCTAACCCCATCAACATGATTTTGGTGACAAGGCTCAGTAGGAAGGTTGTTGAAATACTTGGGTGTTAATTATCCACATAACCCATGCCAACTAACCTCCATCACCATTTTTACTTCAACCTTAAACAAACAAATATTATAGTTTCTTTTGCTCTGCTAACCCACGACCAGACTCAAAGACCCACCCCACTTTCCATTTTCAAATCACTAAAGGAAACAATACATCACTTTCCACTCTCTGCCTCCATCCAAACTCCAAACCCTTATCCTTTTTATCCATTAATCACTAAAGTCAAGGATGGTTAATGATAAGGATTGAGGTGTAAGAAGATTATTTGAGCTTTTATTGGATTAGAGCTTCAAGACACTATCTTTTCTTGCACAAAATAGAAGGTTGTCACCCCTAGTCTTGAACTAGTGGTAAGAATTTTTGGTTCATCTTGTTCATCTCTTTTTCTTGATCAAAAGTCTAGTGTGTGCAAGTAGTGTTTCACCAAACAAGATGATTACTAGATTATTATTTTTTTTTTTTAAAGATAAACTAATCTATAGTTTTAATAGAAATGTTGATGTTCTTAGATGATGGGTTTGGTGTCATATAAATAATGTTGATGATTGATGAAATTATGTTTGATTAAAGTGTGTTAAAATGGATATATAGAGTGATTGTTGTATGTGAATTCTTGTTTTTCTTCTGGATGGAGACATGAAATGTGGGTTTTTGAGCAAAACGAAAAGGTGTATTATGTTGGGAGGAATCTTGAAGTGTCAAAACAAAATGTAATTTTATGTTTAGACGGCTAGGTATTAAATGATAATTTTTGTTTTTGTGGAAAACAAATGCATGTTATATGTAGATATGTATGCTTAGCCGATATGTTGATAATCATTTTGGTGGTTATTTGTAATATGAAGCTTAAGTGCATGATTGGAAACTCAAGACTTGGTAATTTTGATGAAAAGAAAAGTATGGTTTTGGATAAATTACGGGTGTTAAAATATATATAAACACATATATTAGTATAAAAACTAGACTTTTTAACGTCATTATGTAAAACATTATTTTAACATAAGCACCCAAGTCTTGAATATTTTTAGTAAAAATTATATATGTTTATACTTGGGAATACTTTAATAAGAAAATATATATTTTTGAACCTTATTATATATAATAACTTGTTCGTGTCCATTTTCCTGGTTTTTCAAATGGTTTATAAATATATATTATTTTTAAAAAGAATATATATTTATGTGTCGGTTGTCGTGTGTAGACATGGAGGGTTAAGGGTATGTCCCGGATGGGATCCCGGTATTATGGGTATCGATGTGTTAATATATATATATATATATATATATATATATATATATATATATATATATATTGCATGTTAAAATATATGTGTGATAACACTCGTATAATCAATCACCAACGGGTCGTCCAATTTAATATTTACTTAAAAATATTAATAAATCGTTTTAGTCTAAGCAAGTTTGGTGAACGACTTGCCGGGTAGACTCATGGTAGGCCTAGTGTCTTATTGGTTTAAGACACGTGTAGGTCGGGTAGTTTGTTTGGACCTCACTTCATTGCTAGCTTGCACAGGATACGCTTAGGTGAGTTCTCACGGCCCCTTTTTTGTTTTAAATTATTTTTATTTAAATCGGGGGAATTACATGCTTGGTACAAGGTATGGTAGTTGGGGATGGAATCTATCGATCTATTATATGTGCATAAGTTTATCGGTTTGAGCTCGGGAAATCCTCCTGGTGGTATTTCATTTTTAGTAACCATTAGTCTGCCGAGACCGCGGAACAGTCGAATAGATCTATTGGGCCCAACAAGCCCCGCCTTTAGTTAGTCGTAACCTTGGGTGCAATTGTGTCCTACTTTTTAGACGTTGCCATGGTGTGCGACGTGGCGAGGCAACATTGTTACGGTTTGGTTACGGGCTTATGTTTTAGCGCATACGTCATGGTTTTTGCAAGACTATGATTTGATCATCATGATTTCATTAGACTATGCATACTGGTTTTTATCGAATGTTAAAGATTACATATGTGTCATTAAAACCCGTGGAACGCACCAACTTTATTGTTTACTTTTTAAGCATGTTTTTCAGGAAAATAAACGGTGGTTCACAACGCGTGGAGTCTTTGCATTTCATCAATAAACGGTGCCTTAGGTCGGGGTGTCTTGCAACTTCCATATGCTTTGGTTGTACGAGCGGAACCCTTTTATTATGTTAAACTTTTGTGTTGAATAATGTTTAAACACTTTGTCTTTAATGTTTGTAAAATCTAAGTACCTTGGCATCGTTATAAATATTTTAATCCTTACTAGATGTTTGCAAACTGGATGCTTGGAAACCATTTCGTGTCACGCCTTGCAATTCCGCCTTCGGCGGGGTGTGACATGATAAATATTGGAGTGCTTCGAGTTTAGAAACTTAGACTATTCCAAAGTGAATCGCAAGTCCTTTCGAATTAGGGAGACATGTTTTGGCCTAATAGGTATAATACTCTCGTCGCGAGGCGATTAACGGTATTTTACCCTTCCAGATAGTACATGTCCCTAATCTGATCGAAGATACGAAACTTTGGCGAGATTGGAATCGTAGAGCGGGACCACTCATCAAGGTGTGGATATCAATCCTAGCTGACATTTTCGTCCCCAAAACTGTGGTTTATTGAACGAAACAAGATAAAATCTCCACTTGTCAATAAGGAACCACTAGATTATGAAATGGAAATTCCCCATCAAGATATGGATATCACTCCTAACTTAATGGTGAAATTCGCGTAAAATAACATGTAAGATAGATTGAAATTTGTCACCAAAGGCGGGAATCACCCCTATTTTGATGAGTTATTTCGATTGTGGAATAAGAGTATCGTCAAGTGTGTGTATCGTGTAGATGTTTTAGTAAGGGCACATTGTATATTTAGACAAAAGAAGAGGTAGAAGCAATTAGTAAGAATTAATATTTTAATCAAGAATCAAGAATGGTTGGAATTTGGTACTTAAACCATAGACTAGGTCGAACATGACAAGTAATTCCCTATAGTTATAGCTCTGATACCAATCTGTCACACCCCAACCGATGGCGGAAACATCAGGATGAGACGAAAATGAGATTGCAAGAGACTTCATAACACTAATTGTGACAATTGTGACAATTGTGACAAGTATTTAATAATTGCTTTTTACGTTGCTTGAACTAGGAACACCACAAGTTTAAAATGAAGAATGTATAATAAGTATTCAAATAAATAATTTCATTTCATTTAAATGATTTTTGTACAAGAACTGGAATCGAGATACAACAGGATTAAAAAGAAATTACAATACAACGAACATTAAAATTTAAATGCGTTTCTAGGGAATCCTACTAGTTTCATCTGTCACAATCCTGCAACATGTAATAAAAGCATGGATCAGTACAAAAGCACTGGCGAGCATACAAGTTTGAATATAAGTATACGTATAAAAGTTTGTCTCAAATCCACATGGCATTTTATTTTCAAGATGAATAAGCATACATAAACAACTTACGCATAGCAAATAGTATATAATTAAAATCCTTAACTAGCATGCGTAACAATCTAAGCATAACAATATCATGAGATTACAAGTTGAAGCTAACAAGCATAAACAACCTAAGAATAACAATGAACGTATTCGGTGGTTTGAGTATTTAATTATAATCGATTGCTCAAAGTGGATTTTGTATACATGTTGCACCCAAAAATGCGTTAAAGCGTAAAAAGGGTCGAGTATGCTCACATTTTTGCAAATTTTCCTTTGGTGATTTCGTGAAGAGTTGGAGATTGGAGCTTCAAAGCTTCCTTTAAAACACCTACTGTTTTCTTTTAGAACTCTTAGAGTTCTCTTCCTTGATTGGAAGATTTGAGAGAGGTTGAGAGAAGAAGGGTTGGAACACTTAGTGTCCTTTTAGAATTCTTAGAATTCTTGATTTAGAGAGATTGAGAGAATTAGAGAGATGGAGAAAAGAATGGTGTGAAAAAAAATGGTAGAAGGAGGTTGGTATTTATAGGTAGAGAAAGTGGAAAAGGGTGAAATATGATTGGTTAAAAAATGTGGAAGGTGATTGAAAAGACGATTGGTGGAGAAAGGAGGTGGAAAGTGTGAAATATGATTGGTTAAAAAGGTGGAAGAGGATTGAAAAGATGATTGGTGGAGAAAGGAGATGGAAAAGGGTGAAATATGATTGGTTAAAGAAGGTGGAAGAGGATTGATGAGGTGGAAAAGATGATTGGTATATTTCTTGGTATTTTTTTAGTATATATTATGTAATTGAGTATATAATAAGTATAAAGTATAATTCAAGTATCGAGGATGTGCGTATAAGTATTTATACGTATAATTGTGTCAGCTTGCGTATAAATACCTATTTAAATGGTCGGTTGTGTGAATAAAAAAATATGTATAAAATATGAATTTTATTATAATTAACGCCTCGAATTGTGAGATTGAAATAAAATACGAATGTAAGGTTTCTAAAATTAGAATACGAATACGGACATTTTTAAAATAGAAATACGAAGATACGAGGCGTTACACGAATAACGATTAATAATATATATATATATACACACATATTTTTATTATGTTTTAACGCCTCGAATTATGATACAAATATTTATTTTCTAAAATAAGGATGCGAAAAAGCGACCGAGCACCATGAACAACGTTCCTGATTTCAGATCGAGGACCTTGTGGATAATTTGACGTACCGACAGCCATAGAAACTGACGAAACAAAAATCGCAGCGAGAGATGAAGAAAAAGAAAGAAATCAGTGGGCGCCAATGAAGAAACACCAGATCTAAACGACCGGGATCAATTTAGATCTGAGGACGGGGTTTCTGCATAAAATAGTTAATCCCTAGCTTTGATCGTGATTGCTTAAGCTTCGATGATGATCACTACAAAACAGACAACGTCGTTAGCCTCGCCACGGGGAGACTGGGGGTTCTTTCCATGACCACCTTCCGGCGTGAGAATAAGTACCATGATCGGAGAAGAAGAAGTAAGTGTAATTAAAGTAGAATGAGAGTAGATGGTTAGCTTGTACCTCAAGTAAACGGAATCTTCTTCACCATTTGCGGTTATTTTACCATCCATGCACACGGATCATGAGTTGATCGATGGCTGGGGTGTTGCCACGTGGAAAGTGGCTTATTATAGATCTTCCTGAAGATCATGCCATCATCGTGAATTTAGATGAGCGTTCCAGATGCTGTCACGTCACATTCGGTTGTAACCGAATGGAGTCTTGCACGTTGGTCATTTAATGCTTCTAGAAAACCATGCAGTTGTGGACCTTTAATCAGTTGCCATGTGTACAGTTGGTGTCACACCCCTAATTTCCACGTATAACCCGGTGGGCCCGGTTGGGGAATATCGTGACGTAAGTGATATCATCATTACCAAACAATACAATATAACACAGCGGAAGTCTCGATAATTACTATTACAAACGTATGAATGTTCAAAGTTCAAAAATAAATACAACGCTTGTAGTTAGATCCACAGGCGGATCGAAATGCGATTACAAAAGGAAATTTAACAGACTAAGGCCTTCTAAGCAAAGGGTTGCAATTCCTCTTAAGCTTCGCCAAGAACTTCCAGCCTAATTACATATACTTTTCACATGCGCTTAGTCTTTTGAAAATATCTCAGTTTTCACTGGTAAATACATTTAACCGACTCATTTTGAAAATATTTCGAAAACATTTGGTGTACACAATGGTACTTAGTTTTATAAATAACTTGGGATAAATAATTTTCATGTTATCAGTTTTACATGCTAATAATACATTTAGAGCCCGAAATCTATGCCGGGATCATGATTAATCGACACGCCACTTTAACCACCTTTAATAGGTGCACCCCTAATGGGTTATATTTTAATTTAGCATCTGACGGGTGTATGCCTACACCCCGTGTTTAGGTCGTGGCCATTTGCAATTAAATGAGCCGTGGATATCAAGGACACAGTCGTTTTAACCCCCAAATGTTTAATATCAAGCAATACGAATTAAAATGGATTATTTGAATTCCCGACTCATTGGTCTTTGATCCCATATCCAGCCATGTGGTATTAGTATGCCGTATCCCAAGCCCGTATAAGGGAAAATAAGTTAAAGTATTTACCTTGTTTGCAAAATCTTTAAATAATAAGAAAATAAGCAAAGCATAGCCGTAATCAATAAAACTAGCTTGCTGACAATCTACCGGAAGTCTCTAGTCTGGAAACCGATTAGTTAGCTAGCGGGTCTTCATTTAGTCATTGACTTAGACCGGCTAACTTAAAATACGATAACGTACGAAAACGCTAGATTAAGCGATGACCGGAAAAGAATGTATTTTGGACCCGAAAAGTACTAGGACTTGTATAATATGGGTTACCATTTTACATTCTGGAATTTGAGAATATTTGATACGGTTAAACCCGTTTCGGTTAAGTTGAGTAAACTAGTCACGTGGGCTTAACCTTACGCATATAAGCGAAACCGGGTAACCGGGTGAGTCCCATACAAGTTCCATATGCCATTAAGTTTAAAATATGCTATTATAACAGTAGGTTATCCATATGTTGGCCCATTCTGGTTTTAAAAGCAAACTACGCCATAAAAAGGGTAATTTCGTCATTCTAAAATGTAATAAACGAGCTTATAAGTAAACTGATGTTATTATCATAATCATTTTGTAAAAATACTTATTTTATTATGTTATATCAGTAGGATAGCAATTATATGTGTAGTTTATCGTTTAAGACCAAACTATGTCACGAGAAGGGTATTTTGGTCATTTCTTGTATAATTGATAACTTATTTGGGAATCTGAGTTTGGTACATGTACCTACTGTAAATAAATTGAAAATATGTTTTGAAATCAGTAGGTATCAAGCCTTAATGCTCTAATATGGTTTTAAACCATATTATGCGCCGAAACGGCGATTAAGTCGCTAAATGACGTTTTAAATTGTATTTGAGTAAACTGTTGTTGTGACCAGGTTTGTATGACCAAAATATGTTTATTTATATATTACATTAGTAAGTTTGAGGTTTTGGTCCATTAAAATGTTTAAAACCCATTTAAAGTGCCGAAAGGGCGATATCGTCATTTAAAGACATAATAGACAAACTATAGCTTAAACTTAGTTTGCAACCTGAATGAATATCCCAAATAATCCTAATAATGATATTACATCAGTAGGTATAGAGTTTTGATGTCAAGTTTATGTTTAAACCATTTTATACGCCAAAAAGGCGATTTGGTCACTTTGAACGTGTTAATTACGTTAAATAGTTAAACATAGTTTATGACCAGGTTACTATTATGAAAATACGCTCATTAATATAATAATTCAGTTTACAACTCATATATATGCTTGTTAGTGGTCAAAACCTTAGTTTATGACAAAAGGGCATTTTAGGCATATTTATCGGATACTTGTTTAAAAACTCGGATTACTACATGACCATGTCCTATAACTCCAGAGGGTTATAGTATACTATAACATGTTCATAATGCAACTTAGGGATAGTAGCGAAGGTTGCTAAATCGGGTCAGAACCAAAAGTCAAAGCAGAAGTCAACTTTTGCGACTTTCGGTTGCGAACCGATCTTAGACCTGGAATTGACGAGCTGAACATGTTCCTACATGTTCTTATAATTATTACCAAGTTACTAGTGTGTCAAAACGGATTTTATAACACCTACATTACTAGTTATGATCTTATTTCAAAACTGACCCGTTTGACTTTTTATTAAAATAACTTTGTCCCGTCAATTGACCAAGCAAACGTGGTAATCAGGAGATGCCCTCTTGAGGGATTATCACCTACCTTATTACGATCACGTAGCCATGTTCGTTACGAACATTGGCTGGACCATAATGGTCTTAGCTCAAAGTCAAAGCATTTTTACGTCAACGCTTTAACATTGGCTTAAAACTTAATAAAACTGAAAAGGAGGGCTAAGAACACTTACACAAGGTCCTTAGCACGAAATAAGACTAATTAGGAAGTCCCCAAGGATCAGAAACCTCCATATATGATGAGAGGAGATGAAATAGAAGTGAGCAAGTTGGAGCTTCACTCAAGGGTACTATTTATAGCAAAGGATGGAGCATGAGGTCATGACAACTGTCCAGGGGTGCTACAAGGAGTCTCCAGGTGTTTTTGGACGTGTCACAACCAGCCAAGAGGGTGGCATTCGTGAGTAGGTGGCAGGGCAGCAAGCTGCCAAGCATTCTGCCTCTGGCATTCCCTTACGGACCGTAAGGGTTTAGCGTTGCGGTCCATAAGGACCTCTGGCGTCCACAAATTTTGAATGGTTACGGACCGTAACCATTGAGGCTTGCTTTCCGTAACCGCCTTACAAAAGCAATATTTGTTTAAATCTTACGGTCTGTAACCAGGTATGGTTACGGTCCGTAAGGACCTTCAGAGATTAGAAATTGTCACTTTTGATCCTCCGACTTATTCCGATGCTCGTTCAGAGGTTATTATAATAACATGACGGCGTCTTTTAGTCCCTTTCGGTTACATGTGGCCACCCAGAATTTTCGAGACACGTGTCAGAATTTTATTGGATGAAATTTTCGAGGTGTTACATCTTCACCCCCTTAATAAAAATCTCGACCTCGAGATTTATTCAAATAGATAAGGGTACTACTGTTGCATATTAGACTTGACCTCCCAAGTATATTCGGGACCTCGACGGGCATCCCATTTAACCTTTACAATAGGCACATGCTTTCTTCGAAGCTTTTTGACTTGCCGATCTTCGATCGCAATTGGTTTCTCTATGAAACGTAAGTTTTCATCAATTTGAATATCTTCATGTGGCATTGCTAGCGACTTATCCACCAGACATTTATTCAAGTTGCTGACGTGGAAAACATCGTGGATTCCACTGAGCTCTCAGGTAGCTTAAGCCTATAAGCTACAGATCCGACACATTCGATTATCTCGAATGGTCCGATGTACCTTGGGCTTAACTTGCCAAAGCGCATTACACTTTTCCAAGGTGACACTTTTAACATAACTTTGTCCCGATTTGGAATTGTAAAGGTTTCCGCCTTTTGTCGGCATAGCTCTTTTGTCTATCTCGAGCTGCCTTAAGTCGGTCGCGGATTTGCACAATCTTTTCCGTGGTTTCAAGAACGATTTCGGGTCCAGATAGTTGGGCTTCTCCAACTGGCGTCCTACATTTTCTTCCGTATAAGGATTCAAAAGGAGCGGCCTTAATACTTGTGTGATAACTATTATTATAAGAGAACTCGATTAGGGGTGAGTGATCATCCCAACTTCCGCCTAAGTCGATCACACAAGCTCGAAGCATGTCCTCCAAGGTTTGAATGGTACGCTCACTTTGTCCGTCCGTCTGCGGATGGTAAGCCGTACTGAAGTTTAATCTCGTGCCTAGAGACTGTTGGAAGCTTTTCCAGAAGTGAGATGTGTATCTCGTATCTCTATCAGATACAATAGATATTGGCACGCCGTGTAAATATATAATATCATCGACATAAAGCTTAGCCAGTTTATCATAATCGTATGTTTCCTTAATTGGTAAGAAATGAGCGGATTTGGTTAATCTATCCACAATAACCCAAATCGTGTCATTGCCACACTTGGTCTTAGGTAACTTAGGGATGAAGTCCATAGTTACCATTTCCCATTTCCACATTGGGATTTCAAGCTGTTGTAGAAGTCCTGACGGTTTCTGGTATTCTGCCTTAATTTGAGAACATGTCAAGCACTTTGCTACATGATTGGCTATATCTTTCTTTATACCCATCCACCAATAACTGAGCTTAAGATCTTGATACATCTTTTCGCTTCCTGGGTGAACCGAATATTTAGAACTATGTGCTTCTTGGAGGATTATATCTCTAAGTCCTCCAAAGATCTGAACCCAGATCCGATTATTAAGCCTAAACATTCTGTCCTTTCCAGACGCTAACTGATTGATGGTTGCACCTAGTCCTTCATTCGCGACGTTATTCTCTGACATGGCTTCCTTTTGTGTAACTAGTAGCTTCTCATTCAAGATATTCTTTAGTTCAATGCTTTTAGCATTGATCCTTACAGGTTTGACTCTTTCCCTGCGACTAAGCGCATCAGCGACTAAATTCCCCTTTCCTAGATGATATTGAATCTCACAATCGTAGTCGTTGAGTGTTTCCATCCAATGACGTTGCCTCATGTTCAAGTCCTTTTTATTGAACAAATGTTGGAGACTTTTATGGTCAGTGTAGATGATATACTTTGTTCCATATAAATAATGTCTCCAAAGTTTAAGTACAAATACTACCGCACCCAGTTCCAAATCATGGGTGGTGTAGTTTCTCTCTTGCACTTTTAATTGTCGTGGTGCATAGGCAATCACTTTACCTCTCTGCATAAGCACACATCCCATACCAGTGTGCGAAGCATCACAGTAAACCACAAACTCTTCAACACCTTCTGGAAGAGTTAACACCGGGGCATTGCTTAACTTGTGCTTTAAAGTTTTGAAGGATTCCTGTTGCTTTGGACCCCAGTTTAACTTAGCATCCTTACGAGTTAAAACTATCAAAGGAGCGGCTATTCGTGAGAAGTTCTCAATGAACCTTCGATAATAGCCAGCCAGTCCTAAGATACTACGTATCTCGAAAGGTGTTTTTGGTGCTTCCCAATTCATTATGGCTTCTATCTTTGTCGGATCTACTTGGATACCACGTTCAGTTACTATGTGACCAAGGAACTGAACCTCACGTAGCCAGAATTCACATTTAGAAAATTTTGCGTATAGCTTTTCTTGATGCAGAATTTCAAGAATGCACCTTAAATGTTTCTCGTGATCAGACTGGTTACGAGAATAGATAAGTATGTCGTCTATGAAGACAATGACAAACCTATCTAAGTATGGCTTGCAGACTCTATTCATGAGATCCATGAATGCTACGGGTGCATTAGTGAGCCCAAAAGGCATCACTAGGAACTCGTAATGTCCATATCTCGTTCGGAAAGCAGTTTTTGGAACATCTTCATTTCTAACTTTAAGTTGGTGATATCTCGATCTTAAATCAACCTTTTAGAAGTAGCTTGCACCTTGCAATTGATCAAATAAGTCGTCGATCCTGGACAAGGATAACGGTTCTTGTCGTTATCTTATTAAGTTCATGGTAATCAATGCACATCAGCATTGATCCGTCCTTCTTTTTGACGAATAGGATAGGAGCTCCCCATGGCGAAGAACTAGGTTGAATAAAACCTTTCTCTAAAAGTTCGTCCAATTGGGTTCTCAATTCTTTCATCTCGGTGGGTGCTAACCGGTATGGAGCTTTAGCTATGGGAGCTGCTCCAGGTATGATGTCAATACGAAACTTTACCTGCCTATCAGGAGGTAGGCCAGGTAATTCTTCTGGGAACACGTCTGGGTATTCAGAAATGATAGGTATATCTTCAATCTTTGTTTGGGTTCATCAATGGTGACTTGTGCCATGTAGATAACACAACCCTTCGTCATACATCTAGATGCTTTAAGCAAAACTGCTTTTTCAGGCAATCCAAAGTGTTTGTCTCAATGAATGGTAAGGACTTTTCCCGACGGGGATTTGATTTCAATGAGTTTCTTATCGCAGGCAATGCGACCTTGGTTGTGCGATAACCAATCCATGCCTAAGACTCCATCGAATCCTGCTAGTTTCATAGGTAGAAGAGAGACAGGGATAGAATAATTCTTGATGGATATGAAGCATCCGTCAAGAATGGAAGAAGCGGTTTCTATAGTTCCATCAGCGAGCTCTACTTCATAGGTTATGTCTAGAGTTCTTACGGGCAAGTTTAATAGTTCACTAAACTTATGATCTACAAACGATTTATCGGCGCCCGAATCGAAAAGAACTCTAGCAAAAGCATCGTTGATAGGGAACGTACCCGTTATGACATTGTTATCTTTCACTGCTTCCTTGGCATTATTTGAAAGGCCCTGGCAGTGGCTTTCTTAGCTTCAGTAGTTTTGCCTTACCCTCAGTATTCGCCTTAGGGCAGTTCGTTTTGATGTGGCCTGTCTCACCACATCCATAATAGGTAGCATCATTTATATTTCGGCACTCATGTGACCGACGTCCTGTTTTCTTGCAGATGTTGCATTGCTTCGGTTTTTGTTCCAAGCAACATTGTCCATAGTGTTGCTTCCCATTACAAGTGGGTTTGTCGCTCGACTTTGGATTATCCTTGCTAAACCCATGTTTACCCTTTTTGTTGAACCTCTGTGAGTTATTATCCTCTCATTTCCTCTTTCCATCAGTGTCAATCTTTACTGACATTTGCCTCGCATAGTCCTGTGTGAGGGAGAGGGATAGCTCTATAGCAGATTTGTAGGTGCCTGGCTGCACTGTCTTAACCATACTCCTGATTTCAGGAGCTAGCCCATTGATTAAACGCGCAATGCGTTTGGGCTCCGGAGTAACTAGATAAGGCACTAGCCTTGAAAGAGAATTGTAGTCGGTGACAAACTTCCGACAATCCATGTACTTCATGGTCAGATTTAGGAAATCGGACTCGATTTTCTCCACCTCATGAGGTGGGCCGTAGGTATCCTTCAATAATTCTACAAACTTGGACCAACTCAAGTTGTAGAGATGAACTTTGCCCGTAGACTGAACTAGGGCTTTCCACCAGATAAGGGCATCACCCTTGAATGACTGAGATACGTATTTAACAACATTCTTATCAGCGCATCCATTGATATCCACTACTGTTTCCATTTCGTCGAGCCACCTTAAACATTCCACGGCTCCTTTTTCCCCGTTAAAGTCACGAGGTCTGCAAGATACGAAGTACTTGTAGGAGCAACCATCACCATCGACGTTTGGTTTCTCAGGATGCTCATCACTCTTCACATTTGAAGAGTGTGCCTCACTCTTCTTTGATTTTAAGTGGCTAGGCTGAGATTTGGGTTTAGAAACAGGCTTGGAGCGAGAAGCACTCGACTCCGGTTGTCGTTCGGACTTATCCTTTAAAGCTTTGTCGACTTCGACGGCAATAAGTTCTCTCAAGTCGTTCTTACTAATAATAATGTTCTCCTTAGCGTCGTCGTCATTGCGTTTACTATTCACTTCGTTTGAATCCACCATTGTTGCAACGTAATTCTAAATATTGAGATGAATTTAGTTAGTTGCTATGGCGTACCCTTATTCACGACATGGTTCTATGACCATACAGAGTTTAAATATCAGATGAGGTATACTTATATAACCTAGGTCTCAAAGGACCATCGTAGGCATTTATAGATTTGGACACAGTCCAGAATTTATCAGTTAGTGCGTCATGCGTCACTACTATATTATTGTTCATTGGCTTTACACTATTATTGAGTGCTTGAACATTTTAGCCTGGATCTAACTTGATCACTGGGCGATAGGGTGTGAACATTGTCATTTACCCAATTGATTATTGTGACAATAATTATCACGAGGATTTAAGAGTTAACTCCCATTGCGAGTTTGACACAGAGAAATGATAAATTTGAAAGTTGAACATTGTTCACCTTTGCTAGACAAATGTTATTCCAAAATTTTCATTTGCCAATTTATTTGATCATAGTCATTGGCTGATGGATTTTGGGATAATATAGCAGATCAATAAAACTTGAATAAAATCATGATAATTGATTGAGTGGAATAAATAATAAGGAAATTTTGCTAAAAGGAACGTTACAAAATTGCCTAATACATAGGACTTGAAATAACAAGTGTAGTTCACGCATGAACTTTACAGAAATAACAATGTCCTCGCAGGGACTTCTTGGAAATTTAAATTACATAAATAAAAATACAAAATCTACTCATCCTTTCTCCCCTTCACGGCTTTATAAAGTTTCTTGATAAATTTTGTTGTTTTCTTCTCCGACTTCTTGACTTGTTGCCGCATTTCCCTTACTTGATCTAGGCCTCATTAATGGCCTCGAGTTGTACTTGTGGTTGGGGTTGAGGCTGAGGTGGAGGTGGTTGTGGCTGAGGCATACCCGGGTGCGTATATACATACTGGGATATCCGGTAGCCGCATAGGAAGGGTAAGAAGTGGGTAACTAGGATAAGAGGAATGATAAAGGGCATTGTGCATGGCTGCTTCAACATACGGACCGTATGAAGGAGCAGTGAAATCAGCACCATATCCAGATAGATCTGGGTAGGTGGGAATCGGGTTACCAAAACCCGATGAAGATGGCTGAACTGCCGGTTGGGGCGTCAGATCAGCAGCATGTTGTGGGGTTAGAACCGCCACACGTGAAGTGTTTGAGGGCCCACCCATTTGTGGGTCCTCGGGGATAATGGGGTAAGAAGGTGGCAAAGGTGGTAGCAAACCCAAACTTTGACCAGCACGCACCGACATGTGTGCCCCACGCCTTCGGCGTGGTTGTGATGATGATTCAGGTGGTGGCTGAGGTTGATCCACCTGTTGTATATCTACATCCTCGATTTGAGGATGTGGTGATGGAGCATGATGTTGGGGAGTGCTGTGATATGAGGGCGTGTTGACAAACACATATTGTGCCCATCGTTGCTCATATTCATCAGGACCTCGAAACGGAGACCCTGCCAAAGAGTTCGAGCCACTAGACAGCTCGATGGGGTGGCCATAGGATCTGGTTTGGGGAAATTCTTCCGGATCGGAATCCTCCTCCATGTGAGTTGGCGAGTTGACTGGAGGGGTTTCCGTTGAGGGTTGGTTGACTAGGTTGACGAAGTTAAAGTTGAAGATTTCTTGGTGCGAATGGGAATGAGAATGGTGTGATTGGTGGGAATGGTGAGAATGGTAGGAATGATGAGAGTGTGATTGAGGCGGGGAGTATTCGTGTGAAATAGAGTGTCTGTAAGGTTCAAAAGGGGACGAAGAATCTCCGGATCCTTTGTATGGATTATGATCAGGCAAATCAGCTGCTCCGGCTAGGGATGGTCTATAAGGTGGCCAAAAAGATGGTTCGATCATAGAGGGTCCACCCCTCATGGGTCCTTTGCCCTTTCCTCCGCGTCTAAATTTAGGCGGCATTATTCCTGTTTCAAAAACAATTTAAACAAAATACAAAGCTAGAATAATAAGATGGAAATGATTACACCTAGGTCAAATTCTAGACTCGAAAGTCTAAGAGATATGTGTTAATATGTATTCCCGAGATTAAACACAAAAGACTAGTGTTTAATTCACTTGAGAATTGGCTCTTATACCAACCTGTCATACCCCTAATTTCCACGTATAACCCGGTGGGCCCGGTTGGGTAATATCGTGACGTAAGTTGATATCATCATTACCAAACAATACAATATAACACAGCGGAAGTCTAGATAATAAGTATTACAAACGTATGAATGTTCAAAGTTCAAAAATAAATACAACGCTTGTAATTAGATCCACAGGGGGATCAAAATGCGATTACAAAAGGAAATTTACCAGACTAAGGCATTCTAAGCAAAGGGTTGCAGTTCCTCTTAAGCTTCACCAAGCACTTCCAGCCTAATTACGTATACTTGTCACCTGCGCTTAGTCTTTTGAAAATACGTCAGTTTTCACTGGTAAATACATTTAACCGACTCATTTTGAAAATATGTCGAAAACATTTAGTGTACGCAATGGTACTTAGTTTTATAAATAACTTGGGATAAATAATTTTCATGTTATCAGTTTTACATGCTAATAATACATTTAGAGCCCGAAAACTATGTCGGGGTCATGATTAATCGACACGCCACTTTAACACCTTTAATAGGTGCACCCCTAATGGGTTATAATTTAATTTAGCATCTGACGGGTGTATGCCTACAACCCGTGCTTAGGTCGTGGTCATTTGCAATTAAATGTGTCGTGGATATCCAGGACACGGTCGTTTTAACCCCCAAATGTTTAATATCAAGCAATACGAATTAAAATGGATTATTTGAATTCCTGACGCATTGGTCTTTGATCCCATAGCCAACCATGCGGTATTAGTATACCGTATCCCAAGCCCGTATAAGGGAAAATAAGTTAAAGTATTTACCTTGTTTGCAAAATCTCTAAATAATAAGAAAATAAGCAAAGCACACCCGTAATCAATAAAACTAGCTTGCCGATAATCTACCAGAAGTCTCTAGTATGGAAAGGAGGGCTTTAATAACCGATTAGTTAGCTAGCGGGTCTTCATTTAGTCATTGACTTAGACCGGCTAACTTAAAATAACGATAACGTACGAAAACGCTAGATTAAGCGATAACCGAAAAGAATGTATTTTGGACCCGACAAGTACTAGGACTTGTATAATATGGGTTACCATTTTACATTCTGGAATTTGAGATTATTTGATATGGTTAAAACCGTTTCGGTTAAGTTGCGTAAACTAGTCACGTGGGCTTAACCGTACGCATATAAGCGAAACCGGGTAACCGGGTGAGTCCCATACAAGTTCCATATGCCATTAAGTTTAAAATATGCTATTATAATAGTAGGTTATCCATATGTTGGCCTATTCTGGTTTTAAAAGCAAACTACGCCATAAAAAGGGCAATTTCGTCATTTTAAAATGTAATAAACGAGCTTATAAGTAAACTGATGTTATTATCATAATCATTTTGTAAAAATACTTATTTTATTATGTTATATCAGTAGGATAGCAATTATATGTGTAGTTTATCGTTTAAGACCAAACTATGTCCCGAGAAGGGTATTTTGGTCATTTCACGTATAATTGATAACTTATTTGGGAATCTGAGTTTGGGACATGTACCTACTGTAAATAAATTGAAAATATGTTTTGAAATCAGTAGGTATCAAGCCTTAATGCTCTAATATGGTTTTAAACCATATTATGCGCCGAAACGGCGATTAAGTCGCTAAATGACGTTTTAAATGGTATTTGAGTAAAACTGTTGTTGTGACCAGGTTTGTATGACCAAAATATGTTTATTTATATATTACATTAGTAAGTTTGAGGTTTTGGTCCATTAAAATGTTTAAAACCCATTTAAAGTGTCGAAAGGGCGATATCGTCATTTAAAGACATAATAGACAAACTATAGCTTAAACTTAGTTTGCAACCTGAATGAATATCCCAAATAATCCTAATAATGATATTACATCAGTAGGTATAGATTTTTGATGTCAAGTTTATGTTTAAACCATTTTATACGCCAAAAAGGTGATTTGGTCACTTTGAACGTGTTAATTACGTTAAATAGTTAACTATTGGTCCATTAAAATGTTTAAAACTTATTTAAAGTGCCGAAAGGGTGATATCGTCATTTAAAGACATAATAGGCAAACTATAGCTTAAACTTAGTTTGCAACCTGAATGAATATCCCAAATAATCCTAATGATGATATTACATCAGTAGGTATAGAGTTTTGATGTCAAGTTTATGTTTAAACCATTTTATACGCCAAAAAGGCGATTTGGTCACTTTGAACGTGTTAATTATGTTAAACAGTTAAACATAGTTTATGACCAGGTTACAATTATGAAAATACATTCATTAATATAATAATTCAGTTTACAACTCATTTATATGCTTATTAGTGGTCAAAACCTTAGTTCATGACAAAAGGGCATTTTAGGCATATTTATCGGATACTTGTATAAAAACTCGGATTACTACATGACCATGTCCTATAACTCCATAGGGTTATAGTATACTATAACATGGTCATAATGCAACTTAGGGACAATAGCTAAGGTTGATAAATCGGGTCAGAACCAAAAGTCAAAGCAGAAGTCAACTTTTGCGACTTTCGGTTGTGAACCATCTTTGACCTGGAATTGACGAGCCGAACATGTTCCTACATGTTCTTATAATTACTACCAAGTTATTAGTGTGTCAAAATGGATTTTATAACACCTACATTACTAGTTATGATCTTATTTCAAAACTAACCCGTTTGACTTTTTATTAACATAACTTTGACCCGTCAATTGACCAAGCAAACTTGGTAATCAGGAGATGCCCTCTTGGAGGATTATCACCTACCTTATTACGATCATGTAGCCATGTTCGTTATGAACATTGGCTGGACCATAATGGTCTTAGCTCAAAGTCAAAGCGTTTTTACGTCAACGCTTTGACATTGGCTTAAAACTTAATAAAACTGAAAAAGAGGGCTAAAAACACTTACACAAGGTCCTTAGCACGAAATAAGACTAATTAGGAAGTCCCCAAGGATCAGGAACCTCCGGATATGAAGAGAGGATATGAATAGAAGTGAGCAAGTTGGAGCTTCACTCAAGGGTGCTATTTATAGCAAAGGATGGAGCATGAGGCCATGAACTGTCCAGGGGTGCTACAAGGAGTCTCCAGGTGTTTTTGGACATGTCACAACCAGCCAAGAGGGTGGCATTCGTGAGTAGGTGGCAGGGCAGCAAGCTGCCAAGCATTCTGCCTCTGGCAGTCCCTTACGGACTGTAAGGGTTTAGCCTTGCGGTCCGTAAGGACCTCTGGCGCCCACAGATTTTGGATGGTTAAGGACCGTATCCATTGAGGCTTGCGGTCCGTAACCGCCTTACCGAAGCAATATTTGTTTAAATCTTACGGTCCGTAACCAGGTATGGTTACGGTCCGTAAGAACCTTCAGAGATTAGAAATTGTCACTTTTGATCCTCCGACTTATTCCGATGCTCATTCAGAGGTTATTATAATAACATGACGGTGTCTTTTAGTCCCTTTTGGTTACATGTGGCCACCCAGAATTTTCGGGACACGTGTTGGAATTTTATTGGATGAAATTTTCGAGGTGTTACAGTTGGTTATAACAGAAAAGATTCCTTTTGTCCAATCCTTAGTTCCTTGCGCGCGGATACGTCTAAGACTTGGGAGTTGTCATCGTTATATCTTCAAGCTTAACCGTACACTTGCGCGGGCCCGCACGAGGCTCTTTAAATGAAATATTATCCTTCTCAGATCTCCGGCGTATGGTTGCTAGGAACTGATCCTCCCATATTTGTTTAAATCGTTTGCGCGACACGCGCAAGACTACTTTAAGATGATCCTGAAGTATAATGATGGTATGGTCTTATGTCACACCCCAACCGATGGCGGAAACATCGAGGCGGGACGAAAAAGATTGCTCATTGCTCAAAACGCTAAAGGTGATAATATTTAATTAAATCCGAATTTCATTTCATACATAAATTTTCATTACAATACAAGAAACTTCAAATAACATACAACATTTGACAAAATTTGATACAACAATAATAAACCTAAACGTCTATGTGTGTGTCTAGCATCATCGCTACTTGGATTTCATAGCATCATTCTTCATCATCCTGTAACATGTTTTAAAATAGAGTTCAATGCAAAAGAAAAGGCGAGTACACAAGTTTAAGTATACGCATACGTATACGAATACAGTTTAAAACTAATCCACATGATACTAAGTTTATACAAGAGCATTATACATGGCATGCAATATTTCTAGTCAACCCCTTTGTTAACGCAAATCACGATATTTGAACATGGCCTCTAGATTTCACGAGGGAGGTGGTGCGTTAGTCCTATAGCGCTATACATGTCAAACGAAGGCTTAAGATAAGCTAATCGCTATGGTATTACATAAGAATGGTCCAAGATATAATCAATGAGTAAACGTACCAAGCATTCATGAATATTGGATTGTTTCGTGCATTTCATAAAGTTTAAGTATTGTGAATTGTATATGGTAAACATGTTACACCCAAAAAGTGATATAAACGAAAAGTGGGTCGAGTGTACTCACGGTTTTGCAAGCGTTCCGACTTGGTAATCCGTGAAGAATTGTTTGGTTGACAGGGGAACACCAAGTTATCCTACAAGAGGAAAAGTAGGTGTGAGCATTGGAATGATTATGGAAGATTCGGGATTTTGGAATAATGCTTACACTATGGTCTAGCACTTATACAAAAATAATCACGAAGGTCTAGCACTCGTTTGACACTATGGGAACCCGTTAGGGTTTATGTGATTTCATAGGTTGTAACACCCATTAGAATCTAAACGAGGAACCATACACTTTAGTGATTAAACTTATTAATTTGACACATGATTATGTAGTCGTTATCAAGGTTTCGGTTTAGGTACATATATATAGATTATAATAGTTATACATATAAGTCCATTCATGGATATCATAGAAGTCATGTAGGAGGTAGGTGTCACACCCCGACCCGCAACGGAATAAGAGTCGGGGCATAATTGGGTTATCACCAAAGCTCATGATATTTACTAATATGTTTCATATTTATTAAAGTCAAAGTTACATTCCAAATAGTCCAAACATGTCCATACAATACAAAGAAAATAACCAAAATAAAATAATTCCAAGCTCTAAATCATTTTATTCTTCTAGTCCAATCCTATGTGTTTCTTACTGCAGCTGGTTCACCTGTATCATGTGTAAAAATGGGGGGTTTTGGGTCAACATAAGTTGGCGAGTGAACCTTGTTAGATAAACATTTACTATTGATTTACTTGTTAGTTTATCAATGAAAAATTGTGCATAATCATAAATGAGCAAATGTAAATAATCAAGCAGTAGCAATAGCAATCACAACTATAACATACAATAACATATGATAGCATACTTTAACATACCAACATCATACGATAAATAACATGAATGAAACTGTGCGATCAAGGCTCAATCAAACGGAGCCGATCGTATTGCATGTACTGAAAATGATAAATGTCTGTGCGATCAAGGCTCAATCAAACGGAGCCGATCGTATGTTGGCACGCCAGGTTCACGCTCATAATGTAATGGGGAACATGCTCAACGCTCATAATGTAATGGGGAGCGGCGGCCTATGAAATTGCATGTACTGAAATAATAAATTGAATCTAACAATGACCACACAAACAGTTGAAACAAGCTGATTACACAAGTTCATGATATGATGTATGCACAATGGTTTAAATATAATATATAGCAAGACACATGATACACCCCAAAACGTGTTTAAAACGGGGAATTTGTAAAGATTCACTCACATTGGGTGCGCTTGATTGGAGATGGTGAGATGCGCACGAGTTGGAAGAGCGGAACAACGAGAATTAACTAACCTAAATAATAACGGAAAATGTAGTAAATGAGTGGATTTTATTAATAATTTAAACAAGATTTTTAGATATATTTTTGTGAGTTTAAGGCTATTTTCTATCTTTAAAAATATTATTTTTAAGTATTTTTAATTGATTTTTAAATTAAATGAAATAAATATAAAAATTGTTTATTTTTGCGTTGACCGTTGACCGTTGACTTGTTGACCGGTTGACCGGTTCGGTCAGTGTGCATGTATGCGCTGGGTGAGACTCGAACCCGAGACCTCCCGTACGCGTGCACGCAGCTCTACCAACTGAGCTACGTGTCTAACCCGAAATAATTCTGTTTTTAATTATACTTATATACTAATTCGATTTATCCAAAATTCTTTTAATTTCAAAAACATTTTAATTCATTGAACCGGTGCCACTAACAGGTCTCGAACCCGGGACCTGCGCTTTAACGTTACACACAGTCCACCGCTGGACTGTGTGTCTAACTTGGTTAATATACAAATTTTATTATACTTAATAACTAACGGAGTTAACCCGGTTCAGTTTTAATAAAAAAGGCATTTTATTACATAGAGGATGCGTGTATCAGGGATCGAACTCGTGACGTGTGCGTATTATTTGCACACAGTCCACCGCTGGACTGTGTGTCTAACCCGTTTAAAATACCAATTTTAATTATACTTATAATGTTATCACGGTTCATCTTCTTCGTTGGATTTTACCGACAGCAGATTACCCCATTAAATCTTGTTAATTCGATTGTTAAACATTGCACAGACTAATATGAGATAACAGAGATGATAATTAGAGGTAAACATACCGGTGAACGATTTATTACAGAGTTCCGGCAAGACGTCGGTCTCTGTTTTTAAGAACTTCAACTGAGCAAATCAATTAATCATGAAATTGAAGTGCTAAACAAATGTTAAAAGTGTGTTTGAAGGTCCTTACCGTTTCACAGACGAAGATAAAGATTTCCAGAAATTTTCCGGCGAACTGGAATTATCTGATAACAGTGTCTGAATTCGATTTCAATTGAAAGATTTGAGTTAGAAATAGCTTAATAATTGTTAAACTACGACGGTATTGAAAGACTTACCGTTTTGATGAAGAATACGGTTTTCCGGCGATCTTGCAGAATTTTCCGGCGAGTTGATTTAAGCTTTCTGATGGACTGAATGTATGACGAAAGTGAAATGGAAAGTTTGTATGATGTTTCTGAGTCGCGAGAGGGGTCTTGATTGAAGTAATTCAGACATTGATTATTTTCGGTTATAAAAACCGGTCATGATCAGAATTGAAGTTCATTCAAATCCGAATTGATTAGGATCGTCGGTGCACCGGTTTTGTTCAGTAATTCGTGAGTAATCAATCGTCTTTGGACGATTGGTGACCGATTTCGGTTATGGTTTGGCATTCAGGTTGTTTTCTGTTTGAATATAAATTTCATTTGTTTCCTAGTGATAACAGAAAACAACAAGTGGCGGAGTGGTGATGTGTGTGTGTGTGTTAAGTCTTTGGATTTCAATTTCCGGCTGACCGGGGTTCGAGCCCCGGCAGCAACATTTTATTTTTATTTATTTTGTTTTCACTTTTTATCAAATATAATTTTTATAGTTTAGTTTGTTTATTAATTATGTATCATTAAAAATCAAAATAACCATAAATACACAACGTGACATTTATAAATTGATATTCGATTACAAAACGAAGCGGGTTTTGGAAACCCGTTTTTGACAAATGTTACAGTATCCCCTACTTTTAGGAATTTCATCCCGAAATTTAAGTAGTAGTAGGAAAAAGATGTGGGTATTTTTCGCGCATTGAGTCTTCACGTTCCCAAGTAAACTCATGTCCCCGTTTCGACTCCCAGCGAACCCTAACAATTGGAATGCGACTTCGTCGAAGACGTTTTTCTCCGAAATCCATGATCTCTACAGGTCTTTCAATAAAATGCATAGATTCGTCAATCTGAATATCTTCCAGAGGAATGTGGAGGTTTTCATCAGCGAGGCACTTCTTTAAGTTTGATACGTGAAATGTGGGATGAAACCTGTTGAGTGCTTCTGGTAGATCAAGCTTGTATGCTACAGGACCTACTCTTTCGAGTATCTTGAAAGGTCCTACGTAGCGTGGTGCTAGCTTGCCTTTTTGACCAAAACGAACTACTCCCTTCCACGGTGATACTTTTAGAAGTACATGATCACCAATGTTAAACTCTAAAGGCTTCCGTCGTTTATCTGCATAACTCTTTTGATGACTTTGGGCCGCTAGAAGATTGTTTCGGATTTGATGGATCTTGTCTGAGGTTTCTTGGATCAATTCTGGACCAGTGATTTGAGCTTCCCCAATTTCGTGCCAACATACAGGAGATCGGCACTTACGACCATATAAGGCTTCAAAAGGTGCCATGTCGATACTTGAATGATAGTTGTTGTTGTACAAAAATTCAACTAATGGTAGATGAGCGTCCCAATTTCCCTTGAAGTCTATAACACATGCTCGAAGCATATCTTCAAGAGTTTAAATGGTGCGTTCAGATTGACCATCAGTTTGAGGGTGATAGGCGGTACTGAGATCTAATCGCGTACCCATAGCGGCTTGTACTGCTTGCCATGTTCGTGAAGTGAAACGACCATCACGATCAGAAATAATGCTTAACGGTACTCCATGTCGGCTTACGATTTCGCTGATATAAATACGAGCTAGCTTTTCGTTCTTGAAATCTTTGCGGATAGGAATAAAGTGAGCTGATTTTGTAAGTCGGTCAATTATTACCCATATAGTGTCATACCCACCAGAAGTGCGAGGTAACCCGGTAATGAAGTCCATGGTTATATTTTCCCACTTCCATACAGGTATTTCAGGTTGGACCAGAAGTCCTGAGAGTCTTTGGTGTTCAGCTTTCACCTTGGAACATGTAAGGCACTTAGAAACAAAAACAGCAATATCCTTTTTCATTCCAGGCCACCAATAGGTATATCGTAGGTCTTGATACATCTTATCGGCTCCTGGGTGTATAGAGTATCGCGTTTTATGAGCTTCCTTCATAAGAATTTCACGAAGATTGTTGTGGTTAGGAATCTATATACGATCTAGATAATACAGAATACCGTCAGATTTAGTTTAAATTTTAAGTTCAGGTCCACAGGACATCTCCTTTCGTACATCATCTTCCGTTACTGAAACGTGTTGGGCTTCTCAAAATTGATCTTTAATGTCAGTTATAATTTGCGAACATAGAAGACGAATGGAGTTCGCATAACCCTTTCGACTAAGTGCATCAGCCACCACATTTGCTTTGCCAGGGTGGTATCGAATTTCACAGTCGTAATCATTTAGAAGTTCGACCCATCTTCGTTGCCTCATGTTTAACTCCTTTTTATTGAAAATATGTTGAAGACTCTTGTGGTCAGTGTATATTTCACACTTAGTACCATAGAGATAATGTCTCCATATCTTAAGAGCGAACACAACGGCTCCAAGTTCTAGGTCATGGGTGGTGTAGTTCTTCTCATGCGTCTTGAGTTGTCTCGAAGCATAAGCTATAACTTTTCCTCTTTGCATTAGAATGCAGCCTAATCCTTGCCCTGACGCGTCGCAATAGACCACGAAATCATCACAACCTTCAGGAAGAGTGAGGATTGGTGCATCACAGAGTTTTTGTTTAAGGGTTTGGAAGGTTCCTTCTTGCTTGGGTCCCCATATGAAAGGTTTTCCCTTATGAGTTAAAGCCGTGAGTGGTACAGCAATGCGAGAGAAGTTTGAAATGAAACGACGATAATAACCAGCCAAACCAAGAAAAGATCTTACTTCAGTTGGTGTACGTGGAGCTTGCCATTCTTGTACCGCTTTGATCTTTGAGGGGTCGACATGTATTCCTTTGTCATTGACTACATGTCCAAGGAATTGCACCTCTTTTAACCAGAATTCGCATTTGGAGAATTTGGCGTAAAGCTTTTCATTCTCTATAAGTGTAAGGATGAGTCGAAGATGACGCTCATGATCGGCTTTAGATTTTGAATAAATAAGAATGTCGTCGATGAAGACTATAACAAATCGATCAAGATAAGGTTTGCAGACTCTGTTCATTAGGTCCATGAAGACTGCTGGAGCGTTGGTTAAACCAAATGGCATGACCATGAATTCATAATGACCATAACGAGTTCGAAATGCGGTCTTTGGGACGTCTTCCTCATGCACCCTAAGTTGATGATAACCAGATCGAAGGTCGATTTTAGAAAAGTAGCTGGCACCTTGAAGTTGGTCAAGAAGATCATCAATGCGAGGTAATGGATAGCGATTCTTGATTGTTAATTTGTTGAGCTCTCTGTAGTAGATGCACATACGAAACGATCCATCTTTCTTCTTTACAAAAAGGACAGGTGCACCCCAAGGCGATGAGCTAGGACGTATGAATCCCTTGTCAGTCAACTCTTGTAATTGACTGGCTAGCTCTTGCATTTCAGAGGGGGCTAACCTATAAGGAGACTTTGCAACTGGTGTAGCACCAGGTATAAGATCAATACGGAATTCGACTTCTCTAACTGGAGGAAGTCCTGAAATGTCGTCAGGAAAAACTTGCGGAAAATCTTTTACTACTGGAATGTCTTCAAGTTTCTTCTCCATGGTTCCCTTTTTGATGAAATGAGCTAAAAACGCGACATAATTCTTGCGAAGATATTTTTGAGCTTGAAGACAAGACATTAAGCTGAGCCCTTTCGACGAGGTTTCTCCAAAGATTCGAAGAGTCTGACCGTTTGAAAGAGGAATACGTATAAATTTTTCGCGACATACAACTTCTGCCTGATGTTGACTAAGCCAGTCCATACCGATTATGATATCAAAACTTCCCAACTTCATAGGAATAAGGTCAACTAGAAAATTATGGTCGTTTAGAGTAAGAGTGCAATTACGTATAATAGAGTTCAATGAGACCGGTTTCCCGTCAGCAACTTCTACTGTTATGGATTCCATGAGCTTATCACGATTTTGGTTTAAGATAGGTTCAAACTCTAAGGACACAAAACTTTTATCTGCCCCAGTATCAAACAACATGGATGCATATCTATCATTTATAAGGAACGTACCGTTAACCACATTGCCGTCAGCCCTAGCCTGATTAGCGTTGATATTGAAAGCTCTTCCTCTTGCAGGTAGAGGAGCTTGGTTCGCTTGATTCACCGGGTTGGCTTGGGCCTGAGCATGAATAATGTTTACCAACCTTGGACAAGTGTTTCTGAAATGGCTTGGGTCTCCGCAATTGTAGCAAGCCCGCATAGGTTGACCCATAGGATAATTGGGTTGGTAATATGTTTGGGCTAAATGTTGGGTAGGTGGATATAGTAGGGGTTGTTGGGCTTGACCCATTATTTGCTGGTGGGTTTGGGTTGAAGGCTGGTGGCGGTTCGTTCGCTGAGGCATGCGGCAGGTTTGAACAGTATGACCTGCACGACCACAGCCGGTGCAATGTTGGCAAGGATAATCAGGAGAATGGTGATATTGGCAACGGTTGCATTTTGGTAACGGGCCAGAGTATGGTCTTTTGTATGGTGTAGGTGAAGGGGCAACCTGGGTAATGGGTGCAGCAGGTATAGGGAGGTTGGTTTGTGTAACGGTGAAGTTTCTGGTGTTGCGCTTCCTCTTGTTAGCAAACTTAGAGGGGAGATGGAATGGTTTGAAGTTTGACCCTCAACAGGGGCTTTCTTTTTCTCTTCTTTAAACTTCCCGTTGCGAATTCGATTCTCGGTCAGTTCAGTCGCTAGCTCCATAGCAGCTTCAAGTGTTACCGGTGAAATGCTGAGAACTGAATCTTGAATTTTCGAGGGAAGTCCTCGAATATAATGCTCGATCAAACGATAAGTTGGGGTAAACAAATTTGGAACCATTTGGTTCAACTCTAAGAACCTCTTGTTATAGGTGGTATGATCTCCCTCCTTCTGCTTTAAAGAATGAAATTCGTCCTCCAACTTTTTAATTTCACTCCTAGGACAGAAACGCCTAGTCATGATTTCCCTTAATTCCTCCCAAGTTAAGGCCATTGCATCATCAATTCCCCTCTTCCCTTTTTCAGTATTCCACCAGGTAAGAGCTACCCCACATAGTCTTCCGGTGGCGTATCGAACCTTGCGATCCTCAGGACAATCGCAGTTGAGAAAAGTGTTTTCCATCTCCTCAAACCAGTGGAGGAGAGCAGTGACACCTTCGGTCCCTTCAAATTTAGAAGGATCACAAGACTTGAAATGTTTATATGAGCACTTGCTGGTAGGAGGGTTGCCGATGTTCTGGTCGTCTTGTTGGGGAGGGTTAGTGGGATTTGTAGCGAGGGCTTTTTGTACTTGGACCACAATGTCAGGCAGTATCGTGGCCATTTGTTTCGCGATTTGTGTGGCCAAGCGTTCCTGAGACCTTCCTGATCTTTTACCCCCTCGTTGTTGTCTAGACGACATCTACAGGAACATACATAAGAAAATTGTGAGTTTATGGAGTCTTTTTGGGTGTCATGTGTCTTTAAGAAAAATGAAAATAACATAAATATCAATAATGCAACTACATCCATAGGATGTCTTGGGTTTGCTCATGTTGGGCCTCAAATGTCCCCCATACCTTCACCTGTATAGTCATGTGGGCCCCCATGACTATTGGCTTGGTAGGATTCACATTAGTATTGGCGATTTAGCACTCGCATCACCCGAATGCAAACCACAAAATATGTTTACGAGATGTATGGTCGGAATGTGTCCAGGTGTAGACACAATGACAACTCAAAGTGAGGTTAGCTCACACGACGTTTGGTATAGCATGCTTTGGCGTAATAGGTACTTTGTACTCTCATCGTTAGTCCCCAGGTAGGCAAACTGGTCCTTTATTTTGGATTTATACGAATGCCAGCCTAGACAGGACGTTCCGACTACCGGTACTGGTACCCTTCCAGTTACTACATGCCCGTCATGAGAACTCACTTTGATGAGATTTGAAAACACAAAAATCATTGTAAAAGCAATCATGATGTGGTGTGTGCTTTCATGGATGTGATATGTTATGAGAATATGATTCATGATAGACATTATATGATAATATATATATATGAACATGCTTGCATAACATTGAATGTAACATTTAACATAAAACATATAAACATCATGAAATTTGGCATGTAACACACAAAAATCTTAAAAATTTATAATCAACTATAGTATAGGCTCTAAGGGTCTAATAACCTATCCTATATCCCTATAGTCATGGCTTTGATACCAATCTGTCACACCCCGACCCACAGCGGAATAAGAGTCGGGGCATAATTGGGTTATCACCAAAGCTCATGATATTTACTAATATGTTTCATATTTATTAAAGTCAAAGTTACATTCCAAATAGTCCAAACATGTCCATACAATACAAAGAAAATAACCAAAATAAAATAATTCCAAGCTCTAAATCATTTTATTCTTCTAGTCCAATCCTATGTGTTTCTGACTGCAGCTGGTTCACCTGTATCATGTGTAAAAATGGGGGTTTTTGGGTCAACATAAGTTGGCGAGTGAACCTTGTTAGATAAACATTTACTATTGATTTACTTGTTAGTTTATCAATGAAAAATTGTGCATAATCATAAATGAGCAAATGTAAATAATCAAGCAGTAGCAATAGCAATCACAACTATAACATACAATAACATATGATAGCATACTTTAACATACCAACATCATACGATAAATAACATGAATGAAACTGTGCGATCAAGGCTCAATCAAACGGAGCCGATCGTATTGCATGTACGGAAAATGATAAATGTCTGTGCGATCAAGGCTCAATCAAACGGAGCCGATCGTATGTTGGCACGCCAGGTTCACGCTCATAATGTAATGGGGAACATGCTCAACGCTCATAATGTAATGGGGAGCGGCGGCCTATGAAATTGCATGTACTGAAATAATAAATTGAATCTAACAATGACCACACAAACAGTTGAAACAAGCTGATTACACAAGTTCATGATATGATGTATGCACAATGGTTTAAATATAATATATAGCAAGATACATGATACACCCCAAAACTTGTTTAAAACGGGGAATTTGTAAAGATTCACTCACATTGGGTGCGATTGATTGGAGATGGTGAGATGCGCACGAGTTGGAAGAGCGGAACAACGAGAATTAACTAACCTAAATAATAACGGAAAATGTAGTAAATGAGTGGATTTTATTAATAATTTAAACAAGATTTTTAGATATATTTTTGTGGGTTTAAGGCTATTTTCTATCTTTAAAAATATTATTTTTAAGTATTTTTAATTGATTTTTAAATTAAATTAAATAAATAAAAAAATATAAAAAAATTGTTTATTTTTGCGTTGACCGTTGACTTGTTGACCTGTTGACCGGTTCGGTCAGTGTGCATGTATGCGCTGGGTGAGACTCGAACCCGAGACCTCCCGTACGCGTGCACGCAGCTCTACCAACTGAGCTACGTGTCTAACCCGAAATAATCTTGTTTTTAATTATACTTATATATTAATTCAATTTATCCAAAATTCTTTTAAATTTCAAAAACATTTTAATTCATCAAACTGGTGCCAGTAACAGGTTTCGAACCCGGGACTTGTGCTTTAACATCACACACAGTCCACCGCTGGACTGTGTGTCTAACTTGGTTAATATACCAATTTTTATTATACTTAATAACTAACGGAGTTAACCCGGTTCAGTTTTAATCAAAAAGGCATTTTATTACATAGAGGATGCGTGTATCAGGGATCGAACTCGTGACGTGTGCGTATTATTTGCACACAGTCCACCGCTGGACTGTGTGTCTAACCCGTTTAAAATACCAATTTTAATTATACTTATAATGTTATCACGGTTCATCTTCTTCATTGGATTTTACCAACAGCAGATTACCCCATTAAATCTTGTTAATTCGATTGTTAAACATTGCACAGACTAATATGAGGTAACAGAGATGATAATTAGAGGTAAACATACCGGTGAACGATTTATTACAGAGTTCTGGCAAGACGTCGGTCTCTGTTTTTAAGAACTTCAACTCAGCAAATCAATTAATCGTTTTGATTAGCTAATCATGAAATTAAAGTGCTAAACAAACGTTAAAAGTGTGTTTGAAGGTCCTTACCGTTTCACAGACGAAGATAAAGATTTCCAGAAATTTTCCGGCGAACT
Source organism: Scalesia atractyloides (assembly GCA_947069175.1). Lineage (NCBI taxonomy): Eukaryota > Viridiplantae > Streptophyta > Magnoliopsida > Asterales > Asteraceae > Scalesia > Scalesia atractyloides. The sequence continues at coordinate 22,064,564 of CAMTDV010000024.1, forward strand.
GGAATTATCTGATAACAGTGTCTGATTCGATTTCAATTGAAAGATTTGAGTTAGAAATAGCTTAACAATTGTTAAACTACGACGGTATTGAAAGACTTACCGTTTTGATGAAGAATACGGTTTTCCGGCGATCTTGCAGAATTTTCCGGCGAGTTGATTTAAGCTTTCTGATGGACTGAATGTATGACGAAAGTGAAATGGAAAGTTTGTATGATGTTTCTGAGTCGCGAGAGGGGTCTTGATTGAAGTAATTCAGACATTGATTATTTTCGGTTATAAAAACCGGTCATGATCAAAATTGAAGTTCATTCAAATCCGAATTGATTAGGATCGTCGGTGCACCGGTTTTGTTCAGTAATTCGCGAGTAATCAATCGTCTTTGGACGATTGGTGACCGATTTTGGTTATGGTTTGGCATTCAGGTTGTTTTCTGTTTGAATATAAATTTCATTTGTTTCCTAGTGATAACAGAAAACAACAAGTGGCGGAGTGGTGATGTGTGTGTTAAGTTGGATTTCAATTTCCGGCTGACCCGGGTTCGAGCCCCGGCAGCAACATTTTATTTTTTTTATTTTGTTTTCACTTTTTATCAAATATAATTTTTATAGTTTAGTTTGTTTATTAATTATGTATCATTAAAAATCAAAATAACCATAAATACACAACGTGACATTTATAACTTGATATTCGATTACAAAACGGAGCGGGTTTTGGAAACCCGTTTTTGAAAAATGTTACAGTAGGTGGCGTAGCCATCCATTTAGGAACCTAATAAGAGTTCACCACTACATAAGTTGTCATAGACAACAAGGAGGGTCAAGAACAATGTACAAGAATGATAAGAAATGAAATAGATGTTACTATACACTAAGTAGCCAAGTAATCTACAACCCGGTGAGCCGGCGTCAACACACGTCGAAGGCTAGACAACTTTCAACTTGCAAGCTACTTAGGATGAATGAGAAAACATCAAGTGTTGTGTGGACTTAGGTGTAGGATAGCCCAAGCTAACCAAGTTAGTCACACAAGACCAAGTTCAAGACTTGCAACACTTGTGAGCCTTAAGCTCTTCAAAAACAGAAAGTTTAGAGTGTCTAAACACTCTTATTTACATGTACGACAACCTTGGTTGGTCTCACTAACCATAACTTTGATTAGGAGCTCAAGAATACAAAGTTGAATGAAGAATACATAAGATTTAAAGAAGTTTTGAACACAACAGAAAGTTTGGAACCCTTTAGGTGCATTTCCAGGTCTGGATTCTCCATGGAGAATCCGTGGATTCAAACCTAAGGATTATCCAAGCAAGTAGGAAAAAGAATCAAGTGTTTTCGTTAAGAAATGAGCAAGTTATGCTCACTTTTGTGAGATGGTACGAATCTGCCCGAATTCTGATGTTGCAAGGGATTTAAGAGTGATTTGAGAGACATTAGAGTGTTGTAAAAGTGTGAAAATGCTTGGAGGAACTTGGTATTTATAATGGAAGAGTTTAGGGTTGATAGGAAGTGATAAATGGGGGTTTAAAGGTGATTGGGTGAGGTAAAGTGTTGGGATTTCGTGCAAACCCACGGCTGGTTTGAATCTGTTGCCCGCCAGAGGTGCTTACGGACCATAAGCTTAAAGAGTTGCGGTCCATAAGGCTTAGGCAGAAAACATATGTTTTATTTTTTTGATTTTATTGAATTGTAACTTGTTTAATTGTTACATGTTACGGGTTTTAGGTCCAGTTTAGGGTATTTAGGCATATATAACATGTACTAAAAGTCACCTAAGTGTAGAACGAATAAGATTAAGTATAAGGATCATAAATAAGTCTCGTATAAGATATGATTGTCACGAATTTGCAAATTGTCACACGTTTACGAATATCAAGCTTGTATGTATCATTAATTATAAGTATAAAATGATTACGAATAAGTATAACATGAATAGGAATAAATTCGAGTTTTCATTATGATTCAAGTCTCGGTTTACAAAGATTACAAAGATTACAAGATACAAAGATTCCAAAAATAGAAATACAAGAATAGCTTTCTAAATATGGAAAGTATGAAAACGTCGGGCGTTACATCCTCTGTGTTGGCACTGGGTTTTTGGGACCATACCCCTTCACTGGCACTAAAAGTGTTTCCTCTCGATGGGTATTCAACTTTACCAGGAACGCTACCACCTCAATTGGATCTAAATTTTACTTTTGATATATCTTAGCTTGAGCGTACCCTCAGCGTCTTTAAGACCGTGTTTAACACTTGATGCCTGAAATACAATTTGATCCCAAGATCGGAATTCCTAGTGCTATTCCTAAATCTAATCGTTATCGCTTACGTCTACAGAAGAACCCTATAAACTATTCTACACGAGCAATTTTCCTCATAATTTCAGGACGAAATTCCTAAAAGTATGGGAGACTGTAACATCGACAAAAAATGTATTCTAGAAAACCCGATTCATTTAGCAAATCGGATCTTAAACGAACTAAAGAAAATGTGTAAAATTTTATTATTTATTATTTTAATAATAATATGCATAACGTTAAGAAAATTTGGGGTTAAAAATATTGATTTTTATAAATAATATATAAAAGTATCGGTTAGTGTCGTTAGTTTGTATAAAGGAAATTATTTAATGAAGTTATATAAGGTGGTTTAGGGTGGTTATAAGGTATAAGGACCTAAACATGTTTTCTCCCAAACAGATAGGATGTGACATTTTATAATTATAAAGTATAGGGCCAAACTGCAATATTGGAAACTCTAACTAAATAAAAGAAAAGGCAGGGCTGGGACTAGAACCGGTGCCTTTACCCGGCCCTGAACTTAAACACAAAACTCAAGACCAACTGAGTTGTCTTGCTACTTATTCTTAAACCCGATCTGTTCTTTATTAATATACAGCTTAAATCCAAAGCTGTTCCCCACTCGCAGACATCCCTACCCCAGGTGCCGCCCCCAAAATCCCGACCCACTTTTCTTGTTTCGTGACTGTTAAGTCTGAGTTTACAAGGCTTGTGATTAATCAACAAATTGTAAGATCAAACAATTTTGTATTATATAAGTAAAGATAAACAATTACAAGTGAGAAATCATCATCAACATTTTTTTTCAATTATAATCAAGTGACTATAGAAAGTTTTACTGAAGTCTGACTTTACAGACTCCCCCTCAGACTGATCACTTATAATTTTGGTCGTAGAAAATAAAAGGTAATGTGTAGTGATGAATAGATCTCTAACACGTGAGATCTATTTATACTAAGTACGAAAGCTCTGTTTGTGATTGGCTGACATCACCCTGATAGTGAAATCTAACATTCCTAACTAGAAAAGATTCCACAGATGGTGCAAACATTTGTGGGAATCAAACATCTGATCTGACTATGCTAAACACTGTTAATTAAGCTAATATTGTTACATTGGGAAACAACTGTTAAGATATCCTTTGTTTCTTTGTTCCAAACATCTGTTTGGCCACACAGATGTTTGGTCTTCTTCATCAGACCTTTGCTTCAACAGACTTTAGGACTTGAATAAACCTTGCTTCTTCATGAACAGCGGTTCCAAGGCTTCAAACAGATGTTAGCTGGTCTTCAACAGATGCTCAGATTTAAGTGTTCAATATTCATTTATCTTTGGGAGGAGATTGTGTCACACCCGCGAGGTGCGTGACAAAGCAGGATCACAGTCATTAGTCATACTGGACGACCACTATATGAGTTTAAAAATTTTCCTGTTTTGCTCATTCATGAGGAAATATTGTTTATACAAATGAGTTGCAGAAGCGTAACAATTACAAACCGAAATAGTTAATGTAATTTAAAAATGAGTCTATTTGTTTGATGAAATCAATGCGACTCGAAGATGCATCCTAGTCCTGATGTGTGCTACCTTAGCAACCTGAGAAAACATGCAAAAGAAATCAAGTGTCAATAATTAATGAAGAGTGAGTTCACAAGTTTGGTTCACAAATTTTTAAACATAAGTTTTTCCCCACTGGTTCAACCCCGAACCAGTGTGTTATGAAGTTCCCCTGATCCAACCCGAATCAGATTATTGTTATATTGTTTAGTTTTTTATGTTATATGTTTAGGTAGCTAGCCTATGTCATGTCAACAAAGTGTTCGATCCGAAGCTGACGTTGCTGCCCCTGTTGTGCCCGGTCTATCACAAACCATGGCTAAATGTTAGGCAAATTCTACACCCGTGACCATCAACGTTTGTCTAGCTGGAGCGACCAGCTCGAGTGGGGCTTGTCAGGCCCAGTAGTACTACTAAAAATTCCCTTGCTATAATCCAATACTAATGGCATCGTAAGTGCTAAGGGGACTAACATGTGATATATGCTTCCTTGTGACCATAACCTTATAACATAACTCTAAATAGAAAGACGTTACTGTACCGTAATATATACAACCCATACATCACTATAACGTGTACATGTTTTCTCCCCTGTGTTTTGTAAACGTTTAAAGAATAAGGGGCCGTGAACTCATTGGTGATTGCTCGGTTAGACTTTTAAAGTGATTACAAGTTGAGTTTGGTCAATCACGTCCTAATATGATTACCATTTAGTTTATCAGTGTGCTCATGTAAGACACGAAATCCATACACGTATCATGCAATCATGTTGACAACTTATATATATTCCACGTAAACATATACATATATAGATATGTGATCATAGCACACAACAATTCAAATAATATCTAAGTTGACATTAACAGGTTTAATCATTCTCAGGTAGCACAACCAACATTTAGAAACACACATTGCAACTTATCACGTTTCAGCATTAATACCCAAAACTGGGCTTTTTTCGGGTATTTTTATAAAATATTTACCCCGTTCCAAAAATTCCAATTAAATTACATGACGTGCCAAACGGTCTGCGATACTTTATGTAAAATTCTCACGGCCTAACTCATTGTCAGTAATTCAATAAAAATCATTTACTAAGCTGTAGTCAGATTCATCATTTCTGACTGCAGCTCACGGAAAAATATATTTAAAAATACTCGTTCATCCAATTGACGAAATTCCAGTTGGAGGTTCCTCAGACACCTAAGGGTATCTACTGTATAAATTTCGTGACTTAACTCCTTGTTTTTACTGAGATATGACAGAAAACGTAACCTGCAAATTCTGCAGCAAAAACGCAGCTTTGGCTGCTGCACAAAAAAATTCTTTTGACATAGTAAACGACGTCCAAAAATTTTGATTCTAGCGCCATTAGAAGCTTTTTTCAAAAACTAAGTTTTAGACTTCAGAAAATATGTTTTTCGATATGTTAAGGTCCTGTTACAGCCAACTGAAGTTGGCTGCAAAAACCTGGACGGAAATCTGTTTCAGCTCATGCGCATTCTAACCATTCTTTTTAGCGAATCTAATGAACATTCAACCTACCGACTTATTCCATTCAGCCCAAATTCAACATACATCAGATTTTATCAAAAATCCTATCATCACACAAACCCTATTTTTATAAATCATGACTCTTAATTCTTATTTTATGAATAATCAGATCCGTATTCATTATCATGCATATTATACTCATTCTAATCATTATTTCAAGCATGATGCATTTATGATTTCAACCGTATATATTCAACTAAACACATATACACATAGCATCTGATAATAACAACTTATCATGATTATCTTCCTCAATATAGTGCATGTTAGAACCACACCAAACCCTATGTACATACATCATCAAAAACTCAGCCATATAACTCATAGAATTTCAATCCTAACCCTACCAAGAACACTAACCCTAATCAACATATACGTGCAGGCATACATAATCGACCATACTAAACATCATACTTGATTTTTATGAACCCTATACGACAAGTCATCATCATAAAACATCAAGAACATCAAGAAGCCAGAAAACGCAGCCATAATGATGAGTGGTTAACAAGGATATAGATATAATAAGTGAGTTACCGAACAAAAAAGTGATGAGGGATGATGAATGCTTGAAGCTGAAGCTTGTTCTTCATTAATTAGAGAAGAGGTAGAGAGAGGTGTGTGTACGTATGGGGTTATGGAGGCTGGTTAGGGTTGGGATTTTCTTAAAAAGGTTTCTATTTTAAGTTTGTTACATGTCGCATCTAGTACCTCAATTTTCTACTTTTTGAAACTTGGATAGAAAGTAATTATGTCTAGTTTGGTATTTCACACATCTAGTCCCTCATGTTTTGATTCTCTATAACTTGCATGGAAAGTTATATTTCCTAATTTGTTAATTAACACATTTAGTCCCCTAAGATTCTAAACTTTGAAACTTGTATAGAAAGTTAACCAACTAACTTTGGTGCATGTACAAGACTAGTCCCACCAGTTTGTATTAGTTCCATTTGTTATAATTTACATGTGTGACACAATGCAAGTAAAAATGTTATGTAAATTATAATGATTTAACTAAGAGGGTTAAAGTAACCTAAAAATGCTAGTTGTCACAGATTGGTTCAAATTTATATTTATTTCTTGATCATATGATTATGTTTTGGCTTTTGACTATCATATGTTCTTTTGTAGGTCCAACATCGACTTTCCTACGGACAAAATCGACCCGACGTTACCATGTATTACACCCATTGATTTGATGCCATTTTAATTCCATTTAACCCACAATTGATGGAGATTAATGTTGCGACCCTTGAATTGTCCCATTTACATCTGAAACTGATATAATTAAATCCTAGTCAAACTACACATGAACTCCATTGAAGAGCATGAGAACCCGAATCATTTTTGATCAATTTGATAAACATAACTTGAATTTGGATACTAATCAACTCCTAGAGACTTTTTCATATCATTACCCACCTTCAAATCTCGTTCATAACTTCTCCAGTTTGCAAATTAAAGCATTGAAGGAATCTAGGGCTCAAAACTTCTACTTGGGATATCTCCTTCAATTCTTAACCCTTTCTGGTAATTTTTGAGCCCATTGTGCTTTATTTGTCGAGCTTTACAAAAGCTCTCTATCAATTTCACTTGATAGAAGAAAATTGTTGTTCAATTAGATTCCGCGAAATCTAGGGTTCATAATCATTTGGGGATTTTTATACTTTCTTAGATTAAACCCATTTAAATTTAATCCATTATGTTCTTAGACTTATTAGGTGATGTAGTTTTAGTAGTTATAACAATAATCATGTTTTCCTAGTTTCCTAGGATTTATCTTGTCATAATCCATATATTTATTCTTATCAATTTTGTTAGAATAATTATGTTAATTATTTTAGATTAGTAAAATGATGAAATTTCAAAATATTATTACAATTTTTTTTAATATAGTTTCTACTAATTTAAAAAGTAAATTATTATATTAAATGGTATTTTTATGCAAAATCTAAAATTAGTGTATTTAGTTGTAGACAATTTTGACATCTTATCGTAACCATAGATTTAATCAATTTATTGTGAATCTTGAATTAATTGGTTGAGATAATTCATTTAGACATAAGTAAACTTTTGGGACAAATTGAACTATTAGTATATACTTATGTCTTAAACAATACTATAGATTATTATATATTTTGTAACTAAATTTAGTCTCGTATATTAAAACTATTTATTTGACTAAAATAAGTTTTTCTCGTCACATGATATATATATATATATATATATATATATATATTGATATTGTCACTAATAGATAAATTATATATGTTATATTGGTCGCTATTATTCATGATCGAGATCAATAAATATACGTTTAAGACTACATCATTAATGGTATTCGTAATCAATCTTGAAATATATAAATATTTATTTTAACAAATGTAATATATTTTATTATATCAAACTTGAAGATTATATTTGTTTTTAGAGAAAAAGATATATAATATTTTTTTAGTCGAGATCGTAAAACTTTTGTCATATTTTTACTATTATAAATAAATACGAATTGTATTATTTGAACTTATATATTTTAGGCATTTAAATCGTTTTATCATTTAAACAAGAAAATTCCCAAATCATGCGAACCTATAAATCATTATATCAACATATTTGTTTATTTCGCTTGTTTCCTCTATTCATACTTGTTTTCATATGTATGTTGTTAGGATGATTTTTGGGATATTATTTCCAAAACGTTACAACTTATCTTAAGTTGTACTTGGATCGCTTCGCAACCCGTGAGTAGATCTATCCCTTTCCCCTTTTTACAATTAATCTTTTTGGGGTATATCTTGTATTTTGTTTTTATTGTTTTCCGGTTAAGTCAACAACATGCAAAGTCAATATGTTACTACGTGTTTCGTACTTGTATTTCTATCGTTTCTAATATCTATTGTTGTATATGTGTATATATGTGTTTACTCGCTTTGTGTCACAAGTTTCTATTCTGAATCCACGGCTGACCAGTTCCACACGACCATGGGCTGAACTCGGTATCGACAACATTTAGCTTCGCTCTTCAGGGCTTGAATCTCATTGTGTTTATTGTTTCTTTATTAATATGTCGCATTAGAGGATTTGATTGTGGTGATTGTTGTTATTGTGAATTGTTATGGATGTATCTACTACACTTGAAGTTGCATGTTAAATTATTTTTAAATAAAATAATCAAAATAATAAGTAATTAGTTTATTTAAATTTAGATCTATTCACCAACTTTATGTTGACCTAAAAACTATTTTACGCATGATACAGGTACACAAGTATGAGACAGAGTTGAAGACAAAGACATGTAGGACATGTCTTAGATTAATAAATTGGTTTTTTTTATGTTTAATGAATTTGAATATTGTATGATTTATTTGAGACTTCTATATAAAGTGTGACAAATTTATTATGATCATGTTTTAAATATTAAACTTATAATAGTTATCATGAGGTTTGGACCATCATCATGCCATGTACCATTCCGATGCAGGTCGGGGTGTGACACATTACGTAACTTATTTCATTGTTATGCATAGTCATGTATGTCTTGTGTCTGTTATGATATGTTTATATGCATCTGATTATGTTCAATATCTGTTCCGTACAAGTTCTGGGAATCAAGTTATATAAGTATTTGTTTAGTGCCATCATTTAGATTTGTTTAGTGTCAGTACCGTTCCATGTTGCTTTATGTATGTCTGCCATTACTTTTATTGTTGATTTCTCTGTTACTAAGCAATCATTTGGCTCAACCGTAGTTTTTTTCTTGTGTTTGTCTTATGTGGTTACAGGTAATCCGGGGAAACGAGGATGAGAGGGAGAGAGAGAGAGAGGAATATGAAGTTCAAGAGTTTTAAGCTTTTCGTTATCATTTATTTTCAGTAATTGGATAATTTAAGACTTAGGTTTCCGGTTGATTCGAGACTTTGGTTTCTTGGATTTTATCTTTAATTGGAACTTGTTTAGTTTTTTATATCTGTAATAGTGACATGTCAACCTGTTATGGGTTGAGGTGTTTACAGTTATGGTATCAGAGCCAATGGCCAGGCCAGTGTGCCAGCGAGGATGCTAGGGTCTCTAAGGGATGGGGGTGGAGATGTAAGTCCCACATCAGTTGAGGAAGAGAACAAAGCCTTCCTTATAAGGAGGTGGGAACCTTCTCTACCAAAACGCGTTTTACCGGGGCGAGCAACTCGTCGGGTGAAAACAAAATCGTGAGTTCTTGCATGGCCAACCCATCGGGGCGAAGCGGGCAATATCTTGCCACGATTTACGTAGGTTGTTACATAAGATCTTTCTTTGGCATTCGCTGTAGCCGAAAGCTTAACCGATTATAACTAAAGAAAATCAAGGAACAAAGACCGCAAGACTAGCCATGAGAAAGGTGTGGGAGAAAAAGTAGCCCAAACCAAAGAAAGCACCACACGTAAGTCACCACCACACCTGGGATAAGAAGCCCTTCAATAAAGGGTATAAATATTTCATATGTGATGGGCCACATCAAGCTCGAGAATGCGCTAAGTGTCACACCCCGACCCGCAGCGGAAAAGGTGATCGGGGCATGATTGGGTTATCATCAAAGCTCATGACATTTATTATAATGTTTCATATTTATTATTTCAATTTAAAAGAGATCATACAATCATATCAAACAAATACAACATGTTCTATTCATCCTTCTAAACTTCATTATTTTTCTTCTAAGGCAATTTCCTATGTTTTCCTTGCTTCATCCTGTTCACCTGTATCATATGTAAAAATGGTTTTTGGATCAACAAAAAGTTGGCGAGTGAACCTTGTTAGAAAACATTTATTATTTATTTCTGGTTGTATTTAATATGGAAAATTTGTGCAATATTCATATATGAACAAACGTAAATAAACATACAATAACAACAATTAGCATACGATATCAAACAACAACAAACAATAAGATACATTAACAAACCAACAGCATACAATCACAAACCATTAGTATACGATATCAAACAACAACAAACAATAACATACATTAACAAACCAACAGCATACAATAACATATCAACTTGCATAAATATAACATAAATCAAACTGGGTGATCAAGGCTCAATCAAACGGAGCCGATCGTATTGCATGTACTGAAAATGAAAAATGTCTGTGCGATCAAGGCTCAATCAAACGGAGCCGATCGTATTGCATGTACTGAAAATGACAATGTCTGTGCGATCAAGGCTCAATCAAACGGAGCCGATCGTATGTTGGCACGCCAGGTTCACGCTCATAATGTAATGGGGAACATGCTCAACGCTCATAATGTAATGGGGAGCGGCGGCCTATGAAATTGCATGTACTGAAAATAATAACTTAAATCTACACAATAATCACACAAACAGTTTACACAGGCAGGATACACATTTATTCATGATATGATGTATGCACAATGATTTAAATATAATAAATAGTAAGACACATGATACACCCCAAAAACGTGATTTAAACGGGGAATTTGTAGAGTTTCACTCACAGTGGGTGCGTTCGGTGAATGATGATGAATGCGCACGAGTTTAGAGGATTGATCGTCGAGGAATAACTAACCTAATTAATAAAGAAAAGTAAGGTAAATAAATGGATTTTATTAACAACTTTAATAGGATTTTTGGATATATTTTTGTGAGTTTTAGGCTATTTTCTAAGTTTAAAAATGTTATTTTTAAGTATTTTTAATTGATTTTTAAATAAAATAAATAAATAAAAATAATAAAAAATGTTGACTTTTTGACCGTTGACTTGTTGACCGTTGACCGTTGACCGGTTAGGTCGGTTATATGTGTGCGTTGGGTGAGACTCGAACCGGTGACCTCCCGTTCGCGTGCACGCAGCTCTACCAACTGAGCTACGTCTCTAACCTGAAATAATTCTGTTTTAATTATATTTATATACTAATTAAATTAATCCGAAAATCATTTATTTTAAAAAGATTTTAATGTAGCGACTCGGTGCACTACACAGGTCTCGAACCCGGGACCTGTGGTTTAGTTTGGCACACAGTCCACCGCTGGACTGTGTGTCTAACTTGGTAAATATTCTAGTTTTTATTATACTTAACATATTACTGAATTAACCCGGTTCAGTCTCTAAAAAAAGGCATTTTATTTCGGTGAAGGTGCGTGTGTCAAGAATCGAACTCGGGACGTTATGCATATTGTTTGCACACAGTCCACCACTGGACTGTGTGTCTAACCCGTTCATAAAACTGTTTTTAATTAATCTTATATCATATCTGAACTCGTCTTCTTCGTTCAAAACACAGACGGTCAAAGCAACTTGATTAATTCGGTTAATGAACAAGATGAACAATTGGAAAGTATTGAATCGAAGAGTTTGGGGAAAGCAAATACCGAACAGATCGTCTTCTTCAGAAAATCCGGCGAAGCTCGTCGGCTCTGTTCTGGTGACCCTCGGCTGTTAGAGTCAATTAGCAGTTTGGAGGGATTAGATGTGAAATTGAACTAATGAGTAATGATTATCAGTAGATTACATGATCATACCGGTTATCAGCGTGATTCTGAAACTTTCAGAAATTTTCCGGCGAAAACAGAAAAATCCGGCAATGTCGTCTGTGGTTGATTCTGAGCGATGAAATGGTGTTAGAGTTCGTCTTATAATGGAATGAAACAGAAACATTGAGGTAATTACCGTGTAGATGAAAGTCCCGGTTTTCCGACGACTTGCAGAGAATTCCGGCGAGTGAATTTTCTTGCGACAGAGATTCTTCAGAGGTTTAAGGTGAGTGGGAGTGATGTCAGTATGAGTCCTATGATCTTATTTTTGGGTAAAAAGAAAGGATGGATTGAATTCGGTTTTCCGGCGAAACTTTCGGTAATTTTTCAGAGAATTCCGATGACTTCCAGCGAAGTTTTCTGAGCGAAATGATGAGTGTGTTTGATAGAATTCGCGAGCTCAGTGAATGAAGAAAGTATAACTCCCGGATTTGAATTGCATTTTTCAGTTTTGAATTGAAATGAATGAAATTGATGGATTCCTTCGGTTATAACCGATCTTAGTGTTAATGCATACGTTATGACTAAAAAGAAACGACCAAATTTGACGAAATTGTCGGGATTTCCGACGTGAACGGATTTGGAAGCGTTTGAGTAACTGGGTTTTGATTTCCAGATTGATTTATGTATTAATTGTTTCAATATGTTAACAAACAACACAAGTGGCGGAGTGGTTGAGCGCGTGAGAGTTAAGGCTGCTTTAACCCGTTGACTTGGCTGAACCGGGTTCGAATCCCGGCTTCAGCATGTTATTTTTAACTCACTATTTTTAATACATTTTCAAAAATAAATTTTATATTCTAATATACTTATTAGTTATGTATCGTTTAAAATTAATTTGGGCATTAAATACGCAACGAAATTTTTAACTGGTTGTTCAGCTAATAAACGAAGCGGGTTTGGTAAATCCGGTTTTTGGCGGATGTTACACTAAGAGAGCAAGCTTACATGCCGATGGTCCCAGTGGTTTGACAGTTTGTTAATCGGATAGTCCCTAGAGTGGATGGGGTTAGTTTTCTCCGTTAAGTCCATGCAAAATTACAAAATTAGCCCTTGCTTTTATTAAATATAAGAAAATTTAACACACACGCACATACGCGCGCACACACACACACACATGTATATATATATATAAACACACTCTCGCACTCTCTAAAACACACAAACTATGACTCTCTCTCTCTCTCTCAGGTAAACCCCCACCACCACCACCTACCGGTACTCACCCCCACACCAGCACCCACCCCCACACCACCACCACCACCTGCTTCAAATCCGGAAATCACCATCTCCGTTGTAGTCATCACCACTACCAACACAAATCTGGCAACCTCGCACCATTGGTTTGTCGGGTTTCGGGGCTTCAATTTTGGGTCTAAATTTGGGGTTTGATACTTTGATATGGAAATACAACGATCAGAATTACATTGATATAGGTTTGATCGGAATTACTTTGCTATGGGTTTGAATTTGGGGGTTTGATACGGTGGTTGTGGTGGTCAAGTGAAGGCGGTGGTTGTGGTGGTCGAATGAAGGCGGTGGTAGTGAGGGTGTTTGCAGATGAATGTGGTGGTGGTGAGGGTGTTTGCAGGTGAAGATGAGGGAGATGATGGAGAAGAATGAGGTGGTACTGGAGTTCGAGTGAAGGCGGTGCGGGGTTTAGGTTGGAGGTGGTGTGGCGGTGGTGGGTTCAGGTTGGAGGTGGTGCGACAGTGGTGGGTTCATGGTGGAGGTGGAGGTGGGTAGCAATGGTGGTGGTGGTGTAGGTGGATGGCTATGGTGATGGTGGCCGTTTATTTACAAGGGATGGGTGAATAAGGTGGGCCCTACACTTTTAATAATCTATATTGGTTTTTTATTTTTTATATGGAGGGTAAATAAGTAATTTCATATAGACTTAACGGAGAAAATTAACCCCCATCCACTTCAAATACTAGCCGAGTAACAAACTGTCAAACCACAGGGACAACTAGTGTAATTTCCAAAAGTTAAAGATTACATGTGTTATTTTTACAAAACTATAAAGATCATCCAAGAAATTCTCTTTTGCTTAACATGTTTCTCTTATCATGGCTTTGTTTGTGTGACGGTGAGTAGCTTTCAAATCATGACGGATTTTGATTTAGATAATACAATAAGCAATTTGTAAGTATTTTTTAATTGTATTATATTTTTCAACAACTTAAATTACATCGAATTTGTTTTTGACGAGGCTCCACCCTTAATTTAGAAAGAAACAACACTTTAATTATAATAGTTTTGCCGATTAAACCCAACCTCTAACCTGTAATTTATTAATATAATGACTTCGGTATTAAGAAATAAGCTAAAATGACTTTGTTTAAAAATTCGTATTTATCATTCTATGTGTTACACGGGCGGTATAAAGAAAATATTTTCCATGAATCTATTAATTTAATAAATTATACATAGATGTATATTCTACTATACTCACAATTAGTCCCCATATATAATTATTAACATACATTAATACCCCACACTTTAACACAAAGTGGCTTCTCATTAACAAAAAATCACAGATTGTTTTATATAATATATTTTACTTTATTTAATATATATAGTATAATTCATTTTATAATAATACGAAATGATGTATTAAATATAAAAAAGGTTAAATTACAATATAAAGGTTTTTTTGTTCTTTATTTCTGTTGTATACGAGATTTGAAGTCTTGAACCTATGACCTTCAAATCTAAGTGTACCTAAATGTTTTTACCTCTGCTCATTGATCACCAACATCAGTGGTAATTACAATATATAAGTAATAAACGTGTAAGCAATCTACAAATATCTAAATATTTCTTTGTACCACACGTTTGTCGTCTTATTTGTAAGATTTTTCATTTTTGTATAATATCAGTAACTTAACTTTGTATCTTCTTTTTATTCTTTATAGTGTCAGTGCTATGAGAAAAAAAATTGATTCTTTATGTACAAACCAACCTTTAATAGTGGTTATTTTTTACTTTTATTAATAATCATTGACTCAACATTCAGTTGTTCTTTATTTATAAGTTATTCAAAAAATTTAAATACAAATGATTTGCAGATATCATTCAAGATTTCATTAAAAATAATAATAACAATACACAAAAGGTAATAATTATTGTATTAATTTATTTAAACAAAAAAGAAGACAATTTAAACTATTGCCATTCTTGAACAAAATTAAAAACTTTAATTATTTTATAACTTGAATGCGTTAAATATGTATTATACTATTTAAAAGTCAGTTATAATTTTAGTTACAATTACAAATTATATTTTAAAAGGTCATTATATTTTATTGAGTGTTTTAAGAATGACGACTTCATAAAGGAAAGAAATATGACAGTTATAACGAAATTGCATTTACAATTTAGTTACAGAAAGAACTTTATATAAAGGAGAACACAGTCTCGAAACTAAAGTAAAAAATCTCATAAACATAAAAAATGATTTGATTAATCTTAAAAAGGAATGTAATTAAAATTTCAATGATACATCAAAATAATCAAAAATATTTTTAATTATTTAATATAAAAAATACGTATGCAATCGTTAATTGAGTAAAAAAAATTTATATAACTTTGAATAAACTATTGACATATATATACTGAATAGAAAGAATATTATTGTATGTCAATAAATCAAAGGATACAACTGAACCTTTAAAATAACATCGAAGTTTTCATTGAAAATGTTAAAGCAATTAAATATTGAAAAAATTAACGGATCAACAAATACCTAGTTAAAAATCGTTGTAAAATAACTAATCATATGCAGCTTCTGCAAATAATTTTTGATGAAGGAAATACTATTATAAAAGATAATAAAGGAAAGTGGTTGTACTTAAAAAGATGATAAATCCATAATATTTTCTGCAAGTAATTTCTTTAAAAGGAAATAGTCTCAAAAAAAGAAAATCTGATTTCTTTAAAATTTGTGACAAAAATAAGTGAAACAAAATACTTGTGTTTTCCCTTCTAAAACAAAATAACAATGATATTGACATATGGCTTAAAATGGTTTTGATTTTTTATAACTTATTGATTATAGATAAAACTCGCAAATGTGTTTTCTGCTATCACGTTATTTTACAAATCATATTCAATTCACGTCAATAATTTATGTGTGGTTTAAACTTTACTTTTACAAATCACATTCAATCCATGTCAATAATTTATATGGTGTTTTAAATATAGAAAATCAAACGGTTGAAAGAAAAAGGAAACTCTCCACGGTCTTTTTAACATGCCGACACTCTTAAAGTCACATTTGTTTGACACAAATCCACGTGAAGCTGTTTGGGGAAGCATTGCACATAGATTCACATCGTCATCAATGCCCTACCTATATTAGGGCTGAACCCATAAAATTATCCTATATATTAAAAATACAATTTTGTGGATGGTACTATTTATATTTTTATTTTTTTTCTTTTTTTTTCTTTTATCATTTTTTTACGTTAGTGTTTTTCTTTCTTTTGTATTTATTATTTTAACATTATAACAATAAAATCACTTAAGGATGAGCAAATGACGTCGGGTACCGATATCGATATCAATAGAGCTGGTGATACCGGTGTTTATTAATTTGGCAGCGGAAATTAAAACATCAGGATCGTAGTTAGGAAATAAATATCAAGGTTTTCAAAACACCAAACTTTTATATTAAACAATGGGATAGAACCATGTTTCCATTACAATACACTCGTAGAGGGGTAACCCCAATTTATGAAAAACATAAACTCCTTTTTATTTAGGTAACTTTTATAGCCACTTTTCTAAGCCTTCAGTGCTCTCCGGCTGGCTTCTGTTAGCTTCACATTAAGTTACCTGAAACGCGTTTTAAAAACATTTTATCAGCAAGGAATACTGGCGAATCCATCTCAGTTTTATCAAAACAAGTTCTTATACTTTACAGTTATTGAGAGCATCCGCATTTACAATGTTTATATCTACACAATTACTAATTCAGTACTGTCAATCCTGACTTGTGGGTCATATTACTTTGGGCCCTGTCACCCAACAGTAACGGTTCCTGTCACATTCCCGCGACTGTGGACTAGCAATGTATACAAAACCTCAACATACCGGCAGTAATTGTAGAATACATATACTCAATTACTGTTAAGCATAATTAAAACATTTAAGGTTTTTGGTAACACATTTTGACTCACAAAAAGATTTACAAAAAGAGAATGTACTCGCCTTGAACACTTAGGTATTCCTACGGAGTTCCTGGTGACAATTCTTGATTACTTCCTGGAATTTCTATTAAAACATACAATGCACATGTATTAGTAAATTAACCCAAGTCACTTTAACCATGCAACACGCGACAGAACTCCAACGAGCTTAGTCAGGCAGAGCCTAGACATGCGTTGGCGATTCTAAATCGATCAGGTAGGGTGTCCATACAACACGAGATAGGATTCCAATGAACGTAGTCGGGCAGAGCCTTGACATGCGTTGGTCCTAAATCGGGTATAATGGTGAATTAGTGATCGGGGGTTAAGATACTTACAGCGGGCAGTGCTTCGCAGGTTTAGGGGTTTAGGGGGTGTTTTTTAAGAGAACGGAGGTACGAGAGAGTTCTGATCAGAGAGTTTCGATCGAACAGGCGCCATTTTTCCAGTCCCAGGCCTAGCCTTTTATACCCGAAATTGACCACTCCCGCTCGTCGCGCGGGATTTCTGGACCTCCCTCGCGTGGCGTCTGAGACACCTAGCTAGGGCTAGGTCAGCCTCGTAACGAGCTAGGGTTGCCACATGGCGCGTAACGGTGACACGTCACCTGGACGTCTCCCGCGCGTCGCAGGAGATGCCAGGGATCCTGGCGCGTCTCGCCTGGGACGCCCAGATCAGATTTCTCCGTTTTTCTTATCGGATCTCGTTGTGCGTGTCCGGTTTTGCATTTACGGCTTGTTTTAGTGGGTTTATGGAGAGTTGTTACATCCTCCCCCACCTTGTTTTAAATCTCGTCCTCGAGATTCACTTGGATAGGTATGGATACTTTCTTTGCATTTCTGACTCTAGCTCCCCACGTATATTCTGGTCCTCTCTTTGAATCTCATTTAACTTTGACCAGAACTAATCTCTTGCGTTTGAGATTCTTGATCTTTCTGTCTTCAATCTGAATGTGTTTCTCTACAAACTTAAGCTTCTCATTTACTTCTATATCTTGAAGAGGTATCACCAATGATTCATCTGCTAGACATTTCTTGAGATTGCATACATGAAATACATCATGTATTCCTGCCATTTCCTCTGGCAATTATAGCTGATAAGCTACTGGCCCTATTCGTTTGATAATTTTGAAAGGTCTAACATACCTTGGGCTTAGTTTTCCTTTCTTGCCGAATCTTACAATTCCTTTCCATGGTGAGACTTTTAGTAGCACTTTATCTCCAACTTGAAATTCCAAAGGTTTGCGTCTGTTATCGGCATAACTCTTTTGACGATCTCGGGCCGCTTTCAGTCTTTCCTTGACTTGAATGATTTTGTCAGTTGTTTCTTGCACGATTTCAGGACCTGATAGTTGATTTTCTCCAATCTCTGCCCAACATACTGGAGTTCGACATTTTCGCCCGTAGAGTGCTTCAAATGGTGCAACATTGATGCTGGTATGATAACTGTTGTTGGAGGAAAACTCTATCAAAGGCAAATGTTCATCCCAATTTCCTCCAAAATCAATTACACAGACTCTAAGCATATCTTCCATTGTTTGGATTGTCCTTTCACTTTGACCGTCTGTTTGAGGATGATATAATGTACTTAGATTTAGTCTAGTTCCCATTGCTTTTTGGAAACTTGTCCAAAAATGAGAGGTAAAACGGTTGTCCCTGTCAGACACAATAGATAAAGGAATTCCATGCAATGAAACTATTTCATTTATATATAATTTAGCTAACTGTTCCATACCGAAAGTTTCCTTCATCAGTAAGAAATGAGCAGCTTTGGTTAACCTGTCTACAATCCCCCAGATTGTATCATTACCTTTTCGTGTCCTGGGTAGTTTGGTAACAAAATCCATTGTTATCAATTCCCATTTCCAAATTGGCCTTTCCAATTGTTGTAACAAGCCTGAAGGTTTCTGATGTTCAACTTTAACCTGTGAACAGGTTAGACATTTGGCAACGTAGCTTGCTACATCCTTCTTCATTCCTATCCACCATAAATTCTTTCTCAAGTCTTTATACATCTTATCACTTCCAGGATGCATTGTACACTTAGTCTTATGGGCTTCCTCTAGTATTCGATTTCGTAGGTCTCCTTGGATAGGGATCCAAATTCTGTTTTTATGGAATCTCCAAATTCCATCTGTTCCTTTCTCTAATTCTTTAATCATTCCTTTTAATCATTCAGCATCGTCCTTGATTGTTGTTTCCTGTGTCTATTTAATTTGCTCATTTAAATCTATCTGCAGGTTTAGTCTAAGAGAGCGTACTCTTTTTGGCTTCTCATGATACTTTCGACTTAAAGCATCAGCTACTACGTTAGCTTTTCCTGCATGATACTGGATATCATAATCATAATCACTAAGGATTTCCATTCATCGCCTCTGTCTCATGTTTAATTCCTTTTGTCCAAAGACATATCTTAAACTCTTATGATCTGTGAATACGACAAACTTACTACCGTAAAGATAGTGTCTCCAAATCTTAAGGGCAAAAAATCATTGCTCCTAACTCTAGATCATGGGTTGTATAATTCTCTTCGTGCTTTTTAAGTTGTCTAGAGGCATAAGCAATTACTTTTTGATGTTGCATCAGTACACATCCATATCCTAACTTAGATGCATCACAATAAACTACGAAGTCTTCAGTTCTTTCTGGCAAAGCGAGTATTGGGGCGTTGGTTAACTTTTGCTCCTGAATGCTTCTTTCTGCTTTGGTCCCCATTCAAACTTAACCGATTTGCAACTTAGCTTAGTTAACGGGATGGCTATTCTAGAAAAATCTTGAATAAAACGTCTATAATATCCTGCCAATCCTAGAAAACTTCTTACTTCCGTTGGTGATTATGGGACCTTCCATTTGGTAATTGCTTCGATCTTTGTGGGATCCACATGAATTCCTTCGTAGTTTACCAGATGTTCAAGAAATTGTACTTCTTGTAACCAGAATTCACATTTTGAGAATTTCGCATAAAACTTTTCTTTTCTTAGCAATGACAGGAGTATATGCAAATGCTCTGCGTGATCTTCCTTACTCTTAGAGTAAATTAGAATATCATCTATAAAGACAATTATGAATTTATCCAGGTATGGTTTACATATCTTGTTCATCATTTCCATAAATACAGTTGGGGCATTGGTTAAACCAAATGGCATGATAGTAAATTCATAATGACCTTACCTTGTTCTGAAAGTTGTTTTAGGATTGTCCTCTTCCTGTACTTTCAACTGATGATATCTTGAGCGTAAGTCGATCTTAGAAAAGAATCGCGCTCCTTGGAGTTGATCGAACAAATCGTCAATTCTTGGTAACGGGTACCGATTTTTTATTGTCACTTTGTTCAATTCCCTGTAATCAATGCACATACGCATAGATCCGTCTTTCTTCTTGAAAAACAACACCGGTGCTCCCCATGGCGATGAGTTGGGTTGTATGAAACCTTTCTCTAGTAATTAGTCCAGTTGTTTCATCAGTTCCTGCATCTCTATCGGTGCTAGGTGATAGGGTGCTTTGGCAATCGGTGCCGTTCCTGGTATTAGGTGAATTCTAAATTCAACATCTCGATCTGGCGGTAATCCAGGCAACTCTTCTGGGAATACATCAGAGAATTCAGATATTACGGGAATATCTTTTAATTCTTTCCCTTTATTGTTAGTGATTAGGGAAATCATATACACTATTCCTCATTTCCGTATATAGCTTGCAGCTTTCATCACAGAGATAAACTTTGTTGATCTTGTCGACTTATCTCCTTTAATTGTGATCCTTCCGCCAGATGGCACATTTACTTCTACAGACTTTTGATCACATATTATTCGTGCCTGATTGACTACCTCAAACCAATCCATTCCTAACACGACATCAAATCCGGCTAGATCCATGGGAAAAAGGTTAGCAGAAAAATTATGATTTAAAATTCCTATCTTTGCTCCTTGCAGGATTTTGCTTATTTGGATAGAAGACCCATTTGCCATCTCCACCAGACAGTTTTGGTGAAGTTTAGTTAATGGTTGATTAAGAAAATTGCAGAAGGAAGTATTGATGAAACTTTGGTTTGCACCAGAGTCAAATAATACTTTTGCATAAACATCATTAACTAAAAATGTACCGGCAATCACATCCGGAATCATCTTTGCTTCTTCAGCGGTCAGCATGAACGCTCTGGCAGTCTTCTTGGGTCCTTCGGTTGTCTTTGCTTTATTGTTTGCCGCTAGAGCTTGTTTCGGACAGTTGGGTTTAATATGGTCGGCTTCTCCGCAATTGTAGCACACCTATTGCTAACTTTCCTTCTGCAGTCTTCTTCCTTATGCCCTGAGAATTTGTAGAAATTGCAGTATGTAGAGCATTTCCCTGAATGTTTACTTTTGCAGTACTTACATGGGGGCGAAGAAGAACTTGCCCCTTTCCCATGGTTGGAATGACCATAACATAGTTCCTAGGTGTTCTTTTGAGCTAGGTTCCTTTTCTGGTTTTCGTCTTGCGTACGTACCAACTCATCTGTCAAGGTATTTGCCAATTCCACTAACTCTTCTAGGTTTGTGGTCTAGCTGCCTTGACTACATGTCTGATCTCACTGATTAATCCCCAGATGTAACGGGAGATCAATACTAGTTCAGGTGAAGCTAGGGTTGGTACAATCCTTGCATATTCAAAGAATGTGGTGGTATATTCTCTGCAATCTACCCTGATCATTCTATGATTTAGAAATTTATTAGCAATCTGCTCATTTTCATTAGGAGGACATAATTTCCTTTCAACTATTTCCTTAAAGTTGTTCCATTCCATACTGTAAACCCTGTCACTTCCTCTGGACTGAAGAATGGTATTCCACCACTCTAAAGCTGCATCTTTAAAAAGATTAGAAGCATACATGACTTTATCGTCATTTGCACATTTACTTATCTTGAGGACTGCTTCTGTCTTTTCTATCCAGCGCAAGGCTGAAATAGCTCCTTCATTGCCTGAGAATTCTATCGGTTTGCATGACAAGAATTCTTTATAAGAACAACCATATGAGATGGTTCTTCTTCTTTTTGGAATTGGAGCTTGGATTAACAGTTCGGGATTTCCATTCACGCTGTGATTTGATTCAGGGGTACACGTTTATTCCCGTTTATGGAATCATTATTTCCTGCCTTTTTAATGGTATCGATAATATAGGGCATAACATCTATGATTCCTTAGGCCACTATGTGTTCGATAGCACTTTTATTCATTTGATTCTCGTTATTATCGTTATTCTGGATTTCCTGATTTACTTCGTCTGAATTCTGAATTATAAACATTTATCAGGTATTAATATCACCGAATAAATTAAATAACAATCACACCAACACAGTGAACCAAAATCGTCAAGCATTGCGACTTTTACTCTTTTCATATATATATGCATCTATTACAAGCATAACTGGAATTCAAACATTAGTAACTTATGCATCGATATATATTACTTTATATCTATTTTAGTGTTTTTTCAAAGTAACAAAATACACACACACACACACACACACACACACACACATATATATATATATATATATATATATATATCAGGCTATGGCTTCCTTAAAACTGCATTTCACGCTCCTCATATTTCCAGACGAGCTTCTCTCCGATTTGGCGAATTCGGTTTCCTTCCTCCACCAGTTCATCTCCAAGCTAGCGGAGTTCTTCCACATGTTCCCTGGGTAGTATTGGGGCTGGCACTGGTTCAGTGTAAGGTGGAACTGGTTCTTCATAGGGAATTGGGTTTTCTAGTAGGTTCTGAATTGCCCAGTTGTTAGCCCACCATGGATCTAAAGGGTTTGGTGCTGGAATTCTAGGTATCTCATTGGGATCAAAGGCTGGGATTGGAAATTGGTTTCCCTGGTTCTGTTCTAGGTTCATGGGTTGGTTAGGAAATAAGGGAAGTAACAGTGGTTCTGGATTTGCTACTTGGTTGAAATTAGGTTCTCCTCCTACATTTCCAAACATATGAAAATTAGCTAGTTGTCTATCTGATTATTCTTCCCACAAGGGTCTAACTTCTGGGTTTTGGGTGTTTCTCTTAGTTCTAGCTGCTATGGCTTGTTGTTGTGCTTGTCTTAGTCTTTTTCTCTTCTCTTCTTTGGCTCTACTAAACCAACCTCTCTTTTTAGGGGAAAAGGTTCTGCGGATTTGGCTTTGAAAACAAAGATATCTTCGGAATCGGCGGTGTAGTCTGTGGTTGGCTGGGATGTTCCTTCATCCATGAGAGAATGATGTAGGTGACGATAAGCGTCAAAAGTACCCTGATCACTCATACTGTAAACTAAAGAAGTTATTAAAATAACACAAAATAATATATATATATATATATATATATATATATATATATATATATAAAGTCGCGGATATTTTCTAACACATTTGTTTAAAATTTAGGTATTTCAAAACAACATGCTTAAATCAGTGGCTCTGATACCACCTTCTGTCTCAACTCCCGACCCCACCCCGGGAGCGGGAGCCGCGAGACACAGAGCTGGTGGTACCGGTGTTTATTAATTTGGCAGCGGAAATTAAAACATCAGGTTAGTAGTTAGGAAATAAATATCAGGGTTTTCAAACACACCAAACTTTTATATTAAACAATGGGATAGAACCCATGTTTCCATTACAATACATTTGTAGAGGGGTAACCTGTAACATTTGTAAAAATCGGGTTTTCAAAATCCGCTCCGTTTTGTAATCGAATATCAGGTTGTAAAAGTTACTTTGAATATTTATGATTATTTTGATTTAAAACGATACATAATTAATAAATAAACTAAACTATAAAAATTATATTTGATAAAAAGTTAAAACAAAATAAATAAATAAAAATATGTTGCTGCCGGGACTCGAACCCGGGTCAGCCAAGAACAACTCCAACGACTTAACATACACTCACATCACCACTCCGCCACTTTGTGTTTTCTGTTATCTCTAGAAAACAAATGAGATTTATATACAGACTAGGTTAAACCGGTTTCGCCAACTGAGAAACGGAAATCGGCAAATCAATCGTCAAATCGTTTGATTTCTCGCGTATTCACGTTCATAACCGATGAACCGATGTCTTTAATCAATTCAGAGGTGATTGAACATAAATTTTCATTACTATCGGTTTTTATAACCGAAAAGAATCAAGGTCTCAATTACTTCAACTCTAAACCTCTCTCGCGACTCAGAAACGTCATACCAATACTCCATTTCACTCTCGTCACATTTTCAGACCGTCAGAACGTCTAAATTAACTCGCCGGAATTTTCTGCAAAAGTCGCCGGAAAACCGTATTCAACCCCAAACGGTAAATCTTTCAATATCATTGTAGTTCAACAAATGTTAGACTATCTCTAACTTAAACCTCTCAATTGAAATCGAATTCAGGCGCTGTATTCAACTAATTCCAGTTCGCCGGAACTCCCCTGAAAGTCTTTATTTCCGTCTGTGAAACGATAAGGACCTTCAAACACATCGTTAACGTTTGTTTATCACTTCAATTCCACAATCGACTAATCAAAAACGGCTAATCGTCTGTTCAGTTGAGGTGCACAAAAACAGAGACCGACGCCTGCCGGAACTCTGTAACCAATCGTTCACCGGTATGTTTTTCCTCTAATTGTCATCCCTGCTATCTCATATCAGTTTGTGTAACGCTTAGCAATCGAATTAACAAGTTTTAATGATGTAAACTGCTGTCGGTAAAAATCCAGTGAAGAAGATGAACTTTGACAATACTATAAGTATAATTAAAATTGGTAGTTTAAACGGGTTAGACACACAGTCCAGCGGTGGACTGTGTGCAAAATACACAAGCAAGTCCCGAGTTCGATCCCTGCTACACGCACTCCTTATGTAATAAAATGCCTTTTTGTTTAAAAACTAAACCGGGTTAACTTAGTTAGTTGTTAAGTATAATAAAAACCGAGATAATAACCAGGTTAGACACACAGTCCAGCGGTGGACTGTGTGCAACATTAAATCACACGTCGCGCGTTCGAAACCCGTCACTGGCACCGGTTCGTTGAATTAAAATGTTTTTGCAATTAAAAGAATTTCGATTAAACTGAATAAGTATATAAATATAATTAAAAACAAGATTATTTCGGGTTAGACACGTAGCTCAGTTGGTGGAGCTGCGTGCACGCGTACGGGAGGTCTCGGGTTCGAGCCTCACCCGGCGCAAACTATGTCACTGACCGAACCGGTCAACAGGTCAACGGTCAACGGTCAACGCAAAATAAACAATTTTTTTTATATTTTTATTTATTTATTTTAAATTAAAAATCAATTAAAAATACTTAAAAATAACATTTTTAAAGATAGAAAATAGCCTTAAACTCACAAAAATATATCTAAAAATTTCATTAAAATCCTTAATAAAATCCACTCATTTAATATATTTTTCCGTTATTATTTAGGTTAGTATTTCTCGTTGTTCCGCTCATCTAATTCGTGCGCATATCACCATCTCCAATCCAACGCACCCAATGTGAGTGAATCTTTACAAATTCCCCGTTTAATCACGTTTTAGGGTGTATCATGTGTCTTGTTATATATATTTAAACCATAGTGCATACATCATATCATGAACATGTGTATTCAGTTTGATTCTGTTGTGTAGTTATTATTAGATGCAATTTATTATTTTCAGTACATGCAAATTCATAGGCCGCCTCTCCCCATTACATTATGAGCGTTGAGCATATTCCCCATTTCATTATGAGGTTGAACCTGGCGTGCCCATATACGATCGGCTCCGTTTGATTGAGCCTTGATCGCACAGACATTTTCATTTTCAGTACATGCAATACGATCGGCTCCGTTTGATTGAGCCTTGATCGCACAGTTTCATTTATGTTATTTATCGTATGATGTTGGTATGTTCATGTATGCTGTCATATGTTATTGTATGTTATAGTTGTGACTGCTATTTGCCATTGCTTGATTATTTACATTTGCTCATCTATGATTATGCACAATTTTTCATTGATAAACTAACAAGTAATTCATTAATAAATGTTTATCTAATAAGGTTCACTCGCCAACTTATGTTGACCCAAAAACCCCCATTTTTACACATGATACATGTGAACCAGCAGCAGCTAGGAACACGTAGGATTGGACTAGAAGAATAAAATGATTTAGAGTTGGGATTATTATGTTTGGTTTATTTTTCTTTGTATTGTATGAACATGTTGGATATTTGGAAATGTAAATTTGACTTATTTAAATATGAAACATATTAGTAAATGTCATGAGCTTTGGTGATAACCCAATTATGCCCCGACTATTATTTCCGCTGCGGGTCGGGGTGTGACATAACCCCAATTTATGAAAAACATAAACTCCTTTTTATTTAGGTAACTTTTATAGCCACTTTTCTAAGCCTTCAGTGCTCTCCGGCTGGCTTCTGTTAGCTTCACATTAAGTTACCTGAAACGCGTTTTAAAAACATTTTATCAGCAAGAAATACTGGCGAATCCATCTCATTTTTATCAAAACAAGTTCTTATACTTTACAGTTATTGAGAGCATCCGCATTTACAATGTTTATATCTACACAATTACTCATTCAGTGTCAATCCTGACTTGTGGGTCATATTACTTTGGGCCCTGTCACCCAACAGTAACGGTTCCTGTCACATTCCCACGACTGTGGACTAGTAATGTATACAAAACCCCAACATACCGGCAGTAATTGTAGAATACATATACTCAATTACTGTTAAGCATAATTAAAATATTTGAGGTTTTTGGTAACACATTTTGACTCACAAAAAGATTTACAAAAAGAGAATGTACTCGCCTTGAACACTTAGGTATTCCTACGGAGTTCCTGGTGACAATTCTTGATTACTTCCTGGAATTTCTATTAAAACATACAATGCACATGTGTTAGTAAATTAACCCAAGTCACTTTAACCATGCAACACGCGACAGAACTCCAACGAGCTTAGTCAGGCAGAGCCTAGACATGCGTTGGCGATTCTAGATCGATCGGGTAGGGTGTCTATACAACACGAGATGGGATTCCAATGAACGTAATCGGCCAGAGCCTTGACATGCGTTGGTCCTAAATCGGGTATGATAGTGAATTAGTGATCGGGGGTTAAGATACTTACAGCGGGCAGTGCTTTGCAGGTTTAGGGTTTTAGGGGGGTGTTGTTTAAGAGAACGGAGGTACGAGAGAGTTCTGATCAGAGAGTTTCGATCGAACAGGTGCAATTTTTCCAGTCCCAGGCCTGGCCTTTTATACCCGAAATTGACCTCTCCTGAGACACCTAGCTAGGGCTAGGTCAGCCTGTAACGAGCTAGGGTTGCCACATGGCGCGAAACGATGACACGTCACCTGGACGTCTCCCGCGCGTCGCGGGAGATGCCAGGGATCTTGGCGCGTGTTGCCTGAGACGCACATATCAGATTTCTCTGTTTTTCGTATCGGGTCTCGTTGTGCGTGTCCGATTTTGCGTTTACGGCTCGTTTTAGTGGGTTTAGGGAGAGTTTTTACACCTACCATATCCTACCGAGCATTTTCGGTGCCGATACCTAATTTCGATGATTTTCAGGATCGGTACTTTCGGTGCCATTTCCGGTACCGAGCTCATCCATATTTTTACGTGTTAGTACCGTAATAACTGAATTGAAAACAACCGAATTTCCAACATGTAGGACGTGTGGGTCCTACTATTATATATTAGATTATTTAAAATCGTTTTTAGGATGGAGTGACTATCGTTTCTATGTCATTTTTATCTATGTTTTGATATTCGGTATATGCTTTCCATTACCGACACATGTTTTATAGACACTGGATCCCCGCCGCAACGCGCGGGCGAAAATTAACTAGTTTATTTTTATGTTTAGTGTATATTTACCTAAAACTACAAAAACAATTGCGGTAATAGTTGTAGAATGCCACTGGTGGAAAAAGGCGGTTGGCCTTTTCTTTTTTCGTTTTTTTCGCTTTTTGTGTTTTTAAATTAGTATAATTAAAATTGAACACAGATTCTAATATCAAAAGCGCATGTGGTGGAGTGGGTTTGATGTTTGATATATGCCTAAACATATATAAGAGACATGACAATTTGTTTTCTTTATTTAAAATAACATTTCCAATCCTTAAAGTTTACCGAGGTTTTCATTTATCCATTTTTAAGTCAGTTTACGTCGCTACTTCTGAACTTTAAAAATGTAGGATAGAGTTCCTCAACATTAATAAAAAATAGCGCGTATGCCAGCTGCTACGCTGGTATTTCCCCGTTAGGCAAGCTAAATTACGGTTTGCCCGTTTAAATTTACAGTTGTGTAATTGATTTTATTTTTTCCTCTTCCTAGCCAAATTACGATGTTGCCATCAGCTCAAATTTACAGTTTTGTCATCATTTGTGTTTTTTTCTCTGTGAAATTACGATTTTGTCCCAGTGTAAAATTATTGTCAAGCCATCGTTTTAGTTTTTTTTATAAAATTATAGCAGTGTTTATTGTTGAATCGGTGTAATTTTTATTCGTGTCAGTCGGTTGTCTGGCACACGCTCATTTGTTCTGAAAATTACAATTTGCCTCTGGTTTAAAATTATAGTGTTTCCATTTTTTTAGTTTTTTTAGCAAAAGTATTTTGTTTTAATTAGTATGTATAAGTAACCGAAGCACAAACCTAAATGTTATGAGAGAGAAATATTCGGCTTATTGTCCCGCAACACGGGCGGTGCAAAATCTAGTATTGAACAAAACAATAAAAGAAAGCTTGTTTGATATATTCTCGATCATTCCTTAAGATAATTTTGGCACTGATTCGGATAACTTTAACTCCGACGTTTAAATATATTGACACTAAATCCCAAAAAAAATATTTAAGATTTTGAAATTTACTAATATAAAAAAATATAAACATAATAAAAACTAACACATATATAAGAGTTATAAACTAAATGTCGAATTGGACCAAAGCTCGTTACCATCTCAATTCTTATAAACCAAATAACCATTTGAAAACTTAAGTCAATTCCTGGTTAGCTCAATAACCATTTAACCCTATACCATTTTAAACATTTAAACAATTAGCTTAATAATTATGTATTTTACAATATTGTGATAAATTAAAGAAAGAATAAGTGAAAACACACACACACGGTTTAAAGTGTGAAAATGGTGAGAACGGCCATCAGCCGTTGGATCAAAACAATCAATGGATTAGAATCGCACAGTGGCGTTTTCGTAAGTAACATGAAATTTAAAACGTGGACGCGCTTCATTAAGGGCAAAAAAGTAAATGTGCACCTACAAAACCCATACAACACGGGACCAAAACATATAACTGCCAGAGAAACCTCCCACAATTCCATCGAAAACGCGAAAACCCTAGAAAACACGAACCCTAGAAGATTATGGCGTCGAACCGTCAAACAAGATCCAGAAGCAACAAACACAGTAAGTTAACTTCGATTAACATTATACTAGTTTAATGATGTTTTAGGCGTTTTACATTGATCATTAATTGCAGTTTCCATGAATGAGGGAGTCGCCTTCTCCAAAACGCCAAAAAACCACCAAGCTGAAGAAAACAGGCAAACATGGTACAGATGGTTTATTTTTTATAGTATATATCTGTAATACTTTGATAGTTTGTTTCTGCACACCAAAATAAAATGAATCGTTATGATATGTTTTGTCTGTATGAGAACGCCAAATTACTTGCATCTTTTGTGTTATTAAAACGCCATGAAATGCCTGTTGTTGTCTAAATTGTTCTGGTTCTATAACTTTTTTTACTTATACTAAAATGCCGTTAAATTAAACTTTGATAGTTTGTTTCTGAAAACCAAAATAAATGAATCGTTATGATATGTTTTGGCTGTATGAGAACGCCAAATTACTTGCATCCTTTGTGTTATTAAAACGCCATGGCGGGTTGAATAAATGAGGTCAAATAGACATTAAAACGCCATACATTTTCATAAAATAATTGCTTTGAAAACAAATAGACATTAAAACGCCATGGAAATAATGATAACGTCATCTTTTAAGCGGGTTGAATAATGACAATTGTGCCCTCGAATATCATTTAGCGCCCCCTGCCACGTGTTAGGCCAGGATCGTTCTTACACTTCAAATCGTTCTCTCCAGATCCCATTTCTATATATATATATATATATATATATATATATATATATATATATATATATATATATATATATATAAGGTAGGGTTCATGCGAGAACCACATTTATTGCGTGAACCACGAGAATCTATGTGAACACAAAAAAACATCTAAAAAATCCCAAAAACACACAATTTTTTTATATTTTTTTTAAAATCGATATATTTCGTTACAAAAATAAAATAAAATTCGAGTAACAATTATCTATGCACATGTGCATACATATCATTTCTTGGACAAATTCCGTAATACAGTAACAGTAGTAGACAAGTGCATTTCATTACACTACCATCCGTAATACACTACTTTTTACATTACCAATATTAAAAATGCACATGTTTATCATTATGTATAACATTGATATAACGTGTTTTGTTACAAAAAGTTTGTGATTTTGAATGATGAAGTAGACATATATACATGGTTTGGTTATATTTGTCACTTTATGATGTAATATATTGTTTGGATGGTATAAAGGGTGTTGATGTACATGTAATAAAGTGAACCTATTGGTAATGGTATTGCATTATGGATAGTAGGAGGTAATGATATTGTATTATGGATGGTAAGAGGTAATGGTAGTGTATTATGGAAGATATGATAGATGAAAGAGAAAGTGTATTCAAAGTAGTGTACCAAAACACGTTTCATGTTAATACATATAAATGTACATGTGCATTTCTAATATTGTTAATGTAAAAACTAGTGTATTATGAATGGTGGTGTAAATGAAAGTGCAATTGTCCAATATTGGTAATGTATTACGGAATTTGTCAAAGAAATAATACATATGCACATGTGCATGGATAATTGTTACTCGAATTGTTTTTGGTTTTTTTATTAGTGACGAAATATAGTGTTTTTAAAAAAATATATTGTTTTTTTAGGTATTTTTTGTTGTGTTTACACTGGTTCTCGCGATTCTCACAATAAAGGATGGTTCCTAACGGATCCTTCTCCTACACACACACACACACACACACATATATATATATATATACATGTGTGTGTGTGTGTGTAGAAACGGGATCCGAAGAGAACGATTTGAAGTGTGAGAACGGATCCTGGCCTAACACGTGGCAGGGGACGCTAAATGGTTCCTAACGGATCCTTCTCCTACATATACATATATATATATATATACACATATATATATATATATATATATAAACGGGATCCGGAAAGAACGATTTGAAGTGTGAGAATGGATCCTGGCCTAACATGTGGCAGGGGGCGCTAAATGATATTCAGGGGCACGATTGTCAGTATCCACCACCGCTTAAGTAGATGACGTTTTATATAACTGTAGCGTTTTCATTTTTTTTAGACTTAGACTTTTTTGTAGTTTTGGCGTTCGTGGAAACTTGGGTTTTACAATCTACAGAAAAAATTCAGATAACAAACTACAAGAAAAAAATTAATAAAAAATCCGGTTCCAATATCTCTTCCAAATCTCACTGTTATAAAAAAATAGATAACAAACTACAGAAAACGCCTAATATTATATAAAACAACGCCATCTATTTAAGCGGTGGTGGATACTGTCAATCGTCACTGGCGTTTTTAGCTTTCCCGTGATTTCCTTTTGTTTGTTTTTTGAAATGGTTTGTTTGTGGTTGTTTAGTTCGACGCCGTGTGGGTGGATGCTATTTGCTCCCAATCTTCTTTATCATCATGGAGTCAAAACAACATCTGCACTGGTGTCGATCTCCTTCTCCTCATGCCAATATTCATCAAGAAAAAAGCACACAAAATGACATATCGATGTCATCAGTCTTTTTTTTTTCTTGAAGATCTGTCCATCTCGTTCAGCAAAAGCTTATTGAGTCATCCTACTCACTTAAGAATCCATTTACCGAAACTTCCTTGAAAACAATACTGTATATCCAATAGAAGTTATTTGTCATCTTTGATTTTTTAAACTTTTTTGGAGTTTATAGAGTCGGTGGTGTTTAGGAAACATGGCAGGTTTTTTTTATGCGATCAACGGAAGGTGCTGAGACGTTTCTTTTTATAGGACATATTTGGCGCGTAGTTTGGGCGGGATATTTAATATAATTAATGCAATTAATAAAGTATCTGTCGTTTCAAGTTTACTGTTTTTGTTAAGTATTTGTTAATTTTGTAATATCCCCAATCTTTTCAAGTTTTGGCGTTTTATTTTTTATGGCGTTTTTTTTGTTATATAAAGATGATAAATACACTAAATAAAATTCCGAAAAAACTGCATAAGAAAAATATCTATTTTTAATGGCGTTTTTATATGTTTTTTTAATGTATATTTTTTGTATTTTTTTATCGTTTTGATGTAGGGTGCAGACCTATAATGTTACAGGTAATTATGACGTTTGGAAAATATTTAAAAATTGAATTTTGTGCGTCATTGTGTGGTTTTTAATATAATAAATGGTAGTAATCAAGTATCCGTCGCTTCAAGTTACTGTTTGTTCAGACTGCTAAGGCTTTAAAACTTCTCATATTTTTAAGTTTTTTATTTTTTAATTTACAGGTAAAGACGGAAAGTAAAACTTTAACATAGAACCCCTTTTCGCTTGGCGTTACGTTGTTTGGTGTTTTTGTTATTAACAGAAAAGTTTTTATTAAATAACAAATTATAAAAATGACACCCAAAGAAAATAGGAATATTGGATTTTAGTAATCCGAAGTATTACAAGTTGTGATCAATGGAGGTCAAACTTTTTACAAGTTTGGATCATTTGGAGGGAATTTTTAAAGTTGGGAACTTTTTCATCGGCTAACAGGTGAAACTTAAGATCATTAAAATACAATAACCAAAAAAAATAAAAAAAAGCTAATCTAATCTTAATTGCTATCAAATATCTTCTTCAAGAACTCTTTTTGTTCACCTTCGTATCCTTTGTATTCATTAATCTTTTTTGTCCTACACAATTGAAATGCCAAGCTCTAGACGAAGCCGATCGATCAGTATATGGCGTTTTGTTTTGTTGGGGGTGGTTCTTTTGGATGTTGGAAAGATAGACGATGCCGCATATTGCCAATGCTATTTAATGGGGGGCGTGATTATGTGTGGGCTTTTCTCGCTTGATGTCCAAAATAGCGTTTACACATGCTATCATTTTCATACTCATCCCACTCTACACCATTTTAATAATGGAGTCCAGAATAGTATTTACACTGGCATATGTCTCTTCTTCTCATCTCAACCATCCTCGTATACAAGGCTACAAAGTGACATATCATCATCACTAGAGCCGTTTTTCGAGGATTTGTCCATCTTATTCAGCAAAAGGTTATGGGTTAGACAAAAAGAAAATGACGTTTTTTAGGTGGATGTTTTGCAACAGAGCATGGCGTTTTTGAGTGTATAGTTTGAAAAGAGAACATGGCGTGTAAGTGAATATTTTTCTGAGATATAATGTTTTTTTTGTGTATTGGGGGTGTGATTAAATGGATAGTGAGATTTTGTTTATATAATAGTTTTTTGACGCGTAGTTTAGCCGGAATTTCATTTTAATTAATGGTAGTAATAAAATATACGTTTTCTTTTCTCTTTTTACTGTGTTGTAGTTACTGTGATGCTTCAGCTTTTTTTTTATCTGTTGATGGTGTTCTCTCAGAGTTTATTGTTTTTTGGAATTTGGCGTTTTTGTTAAGGATGGCGTTTTCGTATGATCATGTTTTCTTTTTGATGTGATAATTGAAGTTATCGTAACGTCGTTTATATATAATTATGTTTTTGGCATGTAGTTCAAGAGGCATTTTTTTGTAATTAAAATGTTAATAATTTAATTCCCGTTACTTTTATTTAACGCGTTTTATCATTAAGTTTTTGTCTTTGGCGTGTCGCCGGAATGACGTTTTATGATTAATGTGGCGTTTTGTTTTATAGCAGTAGAAAGATCATTTTACCCTTAATGAGGCACGTTTAGGTAATAAAGTTTATGTTATTTACGAAAACGCCACCGTGCCAATCCTAGTCATTGATTGTTTTGATCTAACGGCTGATAGTCGTTCTCACCGTTTTCACACTTCTCATCGTTTTCTCCAAATCCCACCCCTATATATATCTATACTATATTAATAAGCATATCCAAGGGACGACTTATAGTAATTTGCTATTTCTTTTAAATTACCTTTAATGCATGATGGACACGTGTTTTAATCACAAGAAACACATATATAACCTAACTTTCCAATAATACCCTTACTTCACTCGAACAAAAACACACACAATTAGATCCAGGGTTTGTCATTCTTATCCGCCTCTCCTCTCCTCTACTCTCCATCTACTCTCTCTCCCCCCCCCCCCTCTCTGGCGATCAAAAGTAATCTAGGCTTTCTTTTCAGAGGTCGGATCTCTCTATACGACGCCAGATCTGTGTATGTGGGTGGAAGACGACGACACAAGGCTGGTTGGGGGCCAGATTGGTACCGTTTTTACCCTATCTGTTGTTTTTGTTTGTTAAATTTATATCTTGTAAGTTTTTTATAGATCTATTACCATATCTGTTGTTTTTGTTTGTTAAATTTTGTTGATCTGACAAGTAAAAACGTGTTCTTTGTTAATGAAAATCATTTAGAAGAGGTCAGGTTCCGTTGAAATGAAAATATGGTATGGTAACGAAATTTGTTATCTAGGGTTTGTTTTAATCTGTAGATCTGGCAAGTAAAAACGTTTTTTTTTCAAAGTGTTGTATTTGAAACCAAAGTTTCTTAGGGATATTAATTTGATTAATTAGATTTACTTTTTTCGTTTCCCATTGTCAGATCTATTTTCTTTGCTTTTTTTATTAATTAAATGGTAAGGCTGTCTATATATCTTGATTCGGTTTAGTCATTCGGTGCTCTAATTTCATGCTTGGATCTCCAAATCTTCGTATCATTCAATATATTTTCATTTTGAGGTGGATGTAAGTATGAAGGTAATGCTTGCTTTTTATTTTCCTTATATGCTCTAAGGTGGGAAAGTTTGGCAGCAAGTAAATTCAGTCCTTATGTTTTCAATTTGTTTATAGTTCGTGTTATGTTGTTGGTGTTTGCAGGGATGAAATGAATCAACGATTATGAGAGGATCCATAAGGTAGCTTCTAATTTAAGCGGTCACTTGGTTCTTCCAAAGGAAAATCATAAGTTTTTCCGTTTTTAATTGATTTGATTTTGTGGTTGAGGATGACAATTCGTATTCTTATTATGTGTATTTATATGCATTAATCGCTTTGTTGTTGTTTTTACAAGAAAATGTTTTTTTGCTTGCTTATGAGTTTGAACCTGCTTAAATTTAGGGTTTAGGTTTGAGAGCTTGCTTGATTTAGTTGATATTACATGGTTTATGTGCAAATCAAAATTGTTTGATCTATATGGAATTTAATCAAGTTTTAAAATCACATTTACCATTATTGTTAGTTTTACATACATGTAAGGTCTTTGTTTCTTGGCTTTGTTGGATTCTGATGTTTGATATGGCAGAACTATGATTATTTTAAATCTAACTAGAAATAGGCAAACGTAACTTTAAAGTGTAATAAATTATATTAGTTTGGGTTCACTCAGCCAATGGGAGCGTCAGATGAGATCTTCATAAGGAAGGGGGACTAAAGCCCAAATTTGCACACGGCAAGGCATACTCTAACATTATACAGCTTCTTGAAATGACAAAAATGTTTATTATATGATGTCAGGGACACATTTTAGTCACTAAAAGTCTTGAATAGTATCTTTGAACAATATTATAAGAAAGGTTTTGCATATGTGATTCTTGAGTTATATTTTATATTGGTTATATGTGATACCATTATGTTGAACGCCAATTAATTACATGTTAACATGTCTCTTTTTCATGGGGGAATTGAAGTATAGACTTGCGTATCTCCGAGCAGTTGTAAGTCTTTATGGACGTTGAGTTTGGAGAAATGGGTGAAACCGAGGATTGAAATTTTCAAAGTGTTAGAATATGTACAACAGACTGGGGTTTGCAAGTTTCAGATCTCAGTATCCTAAAAAGGGCTAGCCTTTTTATTGTAAAAGATCATTATCTATTCCATCTTGCCACTACCTTTCAAGATATTAACAACAAAGAAAAAGGTTTTGCTCCACACAGGTATAAGTTCTTGACTCTCTCACTTTTGACCATCGTTGAAGCAAAGAGTTTTATAGGTTTTCTCCCTTTATCGTCTTTTTTACATCACTGCCTTATAGTCCTTTAGTTATTAATCTCCATGGTGTTTTTTTCTTGATTTATAGAAACCCATCTAAATGCTTAACTTGAAGTGCACAGAGGGACACTTTGACTTTTGTAGTCAAACAATAAGGCATACTGGAATATTGGGTTATTTGTGGCCTGATATCATATGTACTGAATATGTAAATTTTAATGGTAAGGCTATTAATTTGATTAATTAAATTTACTTTTTCGTTTCCCATTGTGTGATCTAGAATAGTGGACCACAGACCATTCTTTTTCTCAGTTATTGCACGAGAAGCGTGTAGCCCAGTCGCGGAGTTGAGAAACTGGTAGGTTAATTTTTGTAGAGTTTATTGATTACGTGTAGCTGGTTGGATCTATTGTAGAAACAACTTTGGACTGAACCTCTTTAGTCGGTACCAAAAGTTGACACTGATGAAGTCAAGGTAGTTAGTTTTTATTTCGATAAAGGTATACATGCAGACATGTTTCTTGTGTTTGTAGATTCCTACAAGGATATGACAACAACCTCATATTTCTCACTATCAAGGTATGTACGGGATTGATGCTTTAAAACATGCACTCCTAAGAGGCTTTTAATTTGTGTTTTAAAACATTATTTTGGAAAAGAGTTTCCAAGAATGTGGGAACCATTTAGAGTGTATGTTTCAGAGCAGTTTTTGTATATATCTTTATAATCAAGGGACAGCACAAGGGAGGGGGATTCAATTTAGAACAAATTTAAGTAAAGAATTGCGAAAACCGGATATACACATGTACGATTTGCTTTAAAACGACATAACCAAATAGAAGGCAGGTTATATAAGTGATTCTCTATATCTCTCTTGCAATATCAGATCAGCATGATGTATAAATGTTTAGGCGGTTATCGCAGTTTGTTTTGAATGCACCCTACTTTAATCTAGGGATGAGCAAATGGTATCGGGTTCTGGTACCAAATTTACTGAACTGTGTACATTTTTGGTACCGATTATTGACATTTTCGGTACCGGTATTTACTGATTTTTACCCATCAAATACCGGTACTGAACCATACCGGGTATATTTGGTACTGGTACCCACTTTTGGGGATTTTCGGTACCGGTTGGTACTGAGCTCATTACCGCTTTAACCTATGGATTGGGCTATAATACTAAGGTATCTTGTCGTGTATTTTAATTTGGTTTTATGTTAATTTTGATGTAGGGATGGTCACACAGAACCAGAGTACAAACCTAAGGAAGCATTGGCAATTTATAGTCTTGTCAACTGGTTGGAGGTAAATAATATATAAGTAAATCTTGTCAACTGGTTTAACATGCTTGTAATGCATTATGAACTGATTGATTTTTCTTTTTAAAATGGTGTTAGGAGAAAATAAGAAAGAAATGTAACAGATGATGAAAACTAAAATAGGGGGTTATGTTGTGACATAGATTGTTGGTGTTCAGTTGCCAATGGGCCATGGTGGTTGTTGAAATAAGGTTGTTAATTGCATTGATATTGTAGAAAATGTTGCATGTTAGAACAAAGCGTGAGATGATGTTAAACTGTTAATGACGATATTGAGCCTGGAAAGTAGCAGATTTGACTTGTGCAGAGTAAAGGTGATACATGGTATGTTTATCAGTGTGCAAAATCTCCTCTTGCTTGGTTTGGTTGTTTGTGTGAATACTCAAAAACTTTAAAGCACATAGTTAGCCCAATCAAAGCACATATATTTGAGTTAGATCATACATGAAATACGTTAAGTCAAGACCAATCAAAGCACATATATTTGAGTTAGATCATACATGAAATACGTTAAGTCAAGACCAATCATTTTAGTATTACGTTGGTGCTTTACTTTCTTATTTCTAGAAGATTATTACTTGTAGTCAAGGGTATGGATTTCTGACACGACCCATTTGGGTTTAATCTAAACAGATTCGGGCCAGTTTCAAGTTGAACCCGTTTAGGTAAACGGGTCAGGTTCGGGTCAACCCGATCGGGTTGGCGGGTTGACCTTTTTAACCCACTTATATTAAAATTTATATTTTTACTGTAACACCCCAAAAACGTCGCAGTGGAAATACAAACGTAATGGTGACGGAAGTTGGTGCTCATAAATATCTTAGTGGACGATGCATCGTTAATTTTGGACATAATACTCAATTAAAACATTGTTTACAAGTTTAAACCATAACCATAACACAGTTAAGTTGTCTTGATCCTTATGGATCTTAATACAGTCGTTCCGAAATAAGTTTTTAAAAGTGTCCAAAGTTTATTATTAAACAAAACATGCATCACAACCACAAGATACGCCAAAGATTCCGAAGCCATGCTCAAGTACCTGTAGAACACGTTAAAATCAAGTGTCAACACAAAGGAGGGTGAGCTCACATATTCAAATTTAAAATAATTTGATCCAAGGAAAAACTTTCTAATTATGTATTTATTAACAAAACATGCAAATAATATTTTCGAAAGTCAATTTTTATTTCCTTAATAAAAATCCATGAGTCAGCTGTCGCAAGCGTTTCCCCGAAACCTCCGAATTAAGCATCTTCACAAGTTTAACATATTAAATTTATTGCATCAAATGTTCAGACTCATATGTTTGCAAGACAATACGAACTATATATTAACATTAAGGGTATAACCAACGCTAGACAATAACAGAATATAAATTCGTCGCTTGACATGACACGGAGCTACCGGTCGCGACAGGGTTGTCAACCCGATAGATCTATCAACAATTCCACGCAATCCATATTAATGATTAAATGGCTAAGTTTGCGCAAAGGGCCCGCAATGGGTCACCCAAGGTGCCAACCTTATGAACAAATATATA
Organism: Scalesia atractyloides; assembly: GCA_947069175.1. Lineage (NCBI taxonomy): Eukaryota > Viridiplantae > Streptophyta > Magnoliopsida > Asterales > Asteraceae > Scalesia > Scalesia atractyloides. The sequence continues at coordinate 22,103,840 of CAMTDV010000024.1, forward strand.
TCCTACTAAAATGATAAAATTTAATATAACACGTACGAATCCCTGACGTCCTGAAACGTAAGCCTAATCCCGATACTTACTCTCTTGAGATCAGGCCAATTCGTTACAACTTTAGATTTAAACATTTTAAATCCACACGGTCGTTCTATCCCCTAACGCCGTAAAATCCCTGTTTCATCCCCGAAACATATATATCATTATTCCAAAATCCGTTTCATCCCGAAACATATTTATATCCAAAACCATGTTTTTCTCCAAAAACATATCACAAATTTCTAAATCATATTTTCCATGAAAATATATTTATAGTTTAATCAAAGGCATATTTTATACGAAAACGTATACTTATCCTTTTAAGACGTGTTCTTCCCTCAAAACATATATTAAAACAGTAAAAAGAGGAGTTTAGTGACACTCACCTTTGGGTGCGTATTTAAAATAGCGCGATCCCACAATTTGATTCTACACGTCCTAATATACGTAGGCATGATTTAATAATCAATATATTACAAAATTCCTAAGTTTCTCCAATACTTAGAATTTTTCACATAACTTTAAGATTTCTTGAAAAGTTATTATTTTTGATTATGTTGGCATATTCATATATATATGAGTTCATATATATATATATATATGTATTTTAAGATTTTGCGACTTGAACAATTTTATTGGTGACCTTAATGTTTTATCCGTTACACTCCCGTTTATAAATACTATATATCTACGATTTGCTACATAAACGTGCACATATTCACAATATCATAACACGCGAAAACTCATTAACTTATTCACTTTATCATTTTTAAAGCATGTATACATGAAATAACTCACTAAGTTCACCTATGTATCAATTTTCATGCTCGACAAATAAGTTACACATTTTGGCGCGATTTCACCAATTCTACCGTTTTAAACATACAAGCGTACATGCATAGTCTTAATTCCCGCTATCATGTCAACACTTAACATATTATCATATTCACATATTTAAATCACATAACACATTTTAACACATAAGGTTCACCCACGAACAACCCATTCTAGTGTATGTTGAAAAATGCGTATTTTAGTGATTCGGTAAAGTTTTCGGGTGCCGAAAGTCACGTATGACTAACCAAACACCAAATAAACTAAATGTAAGTTAATATACTTATATTTATACTAAAAATATCAGTTTATTTTCTGATTTAAAACAGTTTCATAAATATCTCTCGAAAATGCGATTTTTACCGTTTTTACCGCATAGTTTTGCGTCGAACGTTACCATAACCATCCGAACTAGAAACGACTTCATACTTTAACACAATACAATTTATATACTGAATAATATGATGGTTATAATCAGATTGGTGCAGTTTTTGTGTAAGGCACATAACTCATGCGATTTCACACATTTTACAATTTTTTAAGCACATAGTACTACATGCAAAGCTAGTACACTTTATATCAAAGTTCATACCACTTTTATACATGAGATAACCTTATTTTTAAGGTTTATTTACCGATCTAAAACCATTTTTATCATATCATCATTTATTCATCTTTCTATGTACATACACCCACATGCATGTCCATGTACAAACACTTAATGCACTAACATCATGTCTTCATCATTTTGTATAAACTAATATGCACCCAACATGTATTTATTTCATGTTCATACATTTAAGAACACCATCTTCATATGACTATCATCATCTAATCATTTAAATTAAATGCAAGACATATATATGCATATATTCTTACACATTTAAAATTTAATCAACAAAAATGTACATGCATGCATATATATACATATATACACGACATATATACATATACATACAAGATTCCAAAGTTCAACTTTTCATATACATCCTTTCAAATCACCATAACCTTTTTAGAACATTCCAAAGATTACATGCATTCACCTTTTAACATCTTATCAAGCAAGATCATTTAAAACATCAAAACTCAAACTCTAACATACACACACACACACACACTAACAGCCATATATATACACACATTCATGTCCATTTTCATTTTTTTTTAAACATATGTGATGTTTTCAAGTTAGTGTTTAAACCCAAGAACATGAGAAACTTCATTTACTATCATTTCCATCAACAAGAATCAAAAACATATTTTAAGAACATGATTTTATACCTTCAAGTTCTAGTGGGTTTTGATAAAGATGTTGATATGGAGCTTGGATGTTGCTTGAAACACTTTAAAAACACCTTTGATCCTTCAAAAATACTTGAAATGGGATTGAATGAACACTGATTCTTCAATGGAGGTTCAAAATTTGAAAGTGGAGGTGTGTGTGGGAGCTCACGGCCGAGAGAGAGAGAGAGAGAGAGAGGAGTGAGTGATATGTGTTTGTTTGATCTTTAAATGGTTTAAGAAATGTGTGTTTGTGAGAAAAATGATTACTTATCTTCCCCATGCATACACATGTCCAATTGGAAGAATTTTCAAAGAGGTGGGCAGCCATATAGCCGCCACCTATGCCCCTCTCTCACACACAATCCTATACATACACATATATATGTTATTTACTGGCATTTAACTGGATACCGGGTATTTTATCTAACGTTTTAACTGCGTTTAACGCGTTTAAATTATTTTCAGTGCTCTATAAAAATAAACACACCAAAATATTACTAATCAATAAATTATTTGCCTGGACCAGTTACGTTGTCGGTAATTGGCAGTATCCGCGCTGTGTTGCGCAGCGCGCTTAAATTCGCAAAATAGGGATTTTAAGCGTTTTAATTTATTTTTATCATTCTATAAAATAAACTTGTCAAATTATTACTATAATAATTATTGGTTGCCCTGAACTGGCTATGTTGACAGTATTTTGTCAGATACGCGTAGTACGCATTTAAACTCGAAAAAATAGAGTTTTTAGCGTTTTAAATTATTTTTCCTCACGATTATGATTAAATGTATTATTTAACTCATAACAGACTATTTTTGGAATTTTAACATTATTCGGCGGTCACCGACGTTCGTTTCGCATTCTAACCGTTATGCGATAAGCGTTCATCTTAATATTGCCAACGTAATTTTTATCAAACTTTGGATTTACCAACGCATCAAATACCATATACAAACATCATAAATAATCAAATACGGTCTTTTATTCATTCATGACACGTGTTACATTTGTACGGGACAACCTAAATAGCCGGGTGTCACAGTCTCCCCCTGTTTAAGGAATTTCGTCCCCAAAATTCTTACACTACAGGTTTCGTTTTCGCACTAGACTTAAGGAGATGCGGATATTTTTGTTGCATCTGGTCCTTTCTTTCCCATGTGAACTCGGGTCCACGCTTGGAATTCCAGCGAACTTTGACCAACTTAATCCGACTCCTTCTAAGCTTCTGAATCTTCTCATCCAGAACTTCAACCGGTTCCTCGATAAATCTCAATTTATCGTCTACTTGAACCTCATCAGGGGGTATAATTAGTGTCTCATCCGACAAACACTTTCTCAGGTTGGAAACATGAAACACGTCATGAACTCCATTCAAATCCTGTGGCAGCTTAAGCCTATACGCGACTGATCCAACTCGAGATGCGATTTCGAAAGGACCTATATACCGTGGGCTTAGCTTTCCCCCTTTTCCAAATCTAACAACACCTTTCCAAGGCGATACTTTCAGCAGAACACGATCCCCGATTTGAAACTGCAACGGTTTCCTTCGGTTGTCGGCATAACTTTTCTGTCGATCGGCGGCAACTTCAACCTTTCCTTGATCTGGACAACCTTGTCGGTGGTTTCCTGGATGAGCTCAGGTCCGGTTAGTTGCCTTTCGCCAACTTCAGCCCAGCACAAGGGCGATCGACACTTCCTTCCATACAAAGCTTCAAACGGAGCTGCTTTGATACTAGCGTGGTAACTATTGTTGTAAGAAAACTCTGCCAATGGCAAATGAGTATCCCAACTTCCACCAAAATCAATCACGCACGCTCTCAACATATCCTCTAACGTCTGAATGGTTCTCTCACTCTGACCATCCGTTTGAGGATGATATGCAGTACTCATGTCCAAACGAGAGCCTAGCGACTCCTGAAGAGATCGCCAAAATCTGGAGTTAAATCGTCCATCTCTATCGGAGATAATTGACACAGGCACTCCATGTCGGGCTACAATCTCGTTAAGGTACAACTGCGATATCTTTCGGTCTTGTCTGTTTCCTTAATGGGCAAGAAATGAGCAGACTTCATCAATCGATCCACAATTACCCATATAGTGTCATGTCCACGTGACGTACGGGGTAATTTAGTGATAAAGTCCATTGCAAGATGCTCCCACTTCCATTTAGGAATCTCTGGTTGCTGCAGAAGCCCAGACGGCCTCTGATGTTCAGCCTTAACCTTCGAGCATGTCAGACATTTACTTACATACACCACAATATCTCTCTTCATATTCGGCCACCAATATAACTCCTTAATATCCTGATACATCTTGGTAGAACCTGGGTGAATCGAATATCTGGACTTATGAGCCTCATTCATAACTAGTTCACGTACCTCTAAGCGGAACCCAAACTCGGTTCATGAAGTACACTACTTCATCCGCTTTTGGTATCAGTTCACATTCCAAACCTCTCAAACCTTCTCTACTCAAGTTCTCATCTTTCAAAGCTTCTCGCTGTGCATTACGAATTCGATCGGTCAAATTCGTTTGTATGGTCAAACCCAAAGCACGAACGCGCAGAGGCTTCTCCCGCTCCTTCCTACTGATAACGAATATCACACTCGTAATCATTGAGTAACTATACCCAACGCCGCTGTCGCATGTTGAGTTCCTTCTGATCAAAGATATGCTGGAGGCTCTTATGGTCTGTGTAAATCGTACACTTCGTGCCATACAAATAATGTCTCCAAATCTTCAAAGCGAACACAACTACTCCCAACTCTAAATCATGAGTTGTGTAGTTCTTCTCATGCACTTTCAGTTGTCTGGATGCATAGGCTATCACTTTGTCCTTCTGCATAAGCACGCAACCAAGGCCCAAACGTGATGCATCACAATATACAACAAACCGTCATTTCCCTCTGGCAGGGATAGGATAGGTGCACTACACAACTTCTCTTTCAATATCCGAAAAGCTTCCTCCTGCTTTTCTGTCCAATCAAACTTCTTATCCTTCTGGGTCAATAGCGTTAATGGCTGCGCTATTCTGGAAAAATTCTCAATGAATCTCCTATAATACCCAGCAAGTCCTAAGAATTGCCGCACCTCTGACGGAGTCTTCGGCGCTTTCTAATTCCTAATCGTCTCAATCTTCGACGGGTCCACATGTATACCTTTCTCATTTATGACATGACCGAGGAAATGCACCTCTCGAATCCAAAATTTACATTTAGAGAACTTGGCATACAACTTCTCTTTCTTCAACAGCTCCAGAATCATCTTCAGATGTCGCTCATGATCTTCTTTGGTTCGCGAATAGATTAGTATATCGTCGATGAATACTATCACGAATTTGTCCAAATAAGGTTTGCATACCCTGTTCATGAGATCCATGAACACTACAGGCGCATTAGTTAAGCCAAAAGGCATGACTAAGAACTCATAATGGCCATAACGTGTTCTGAAAGCAGTCTTTGGAACATCTTCCTCAACAATCTTCAATTGGTGATAACCTGAACGCAGGTCTATCTTTGAGTAGTAACTTAATCCTTGAAGCTGGTCGAACAAATCGTCGATTCTTGGCAACGGGTACCGATTCTTGATAGTTAGCTTGCTCAACTCTCTGTAATCAATACACATTCTGAAGGAACCATCTTTCTTCTTCACGAACAAAACAGGCGGTCCCCAAGGCGAAAAGCTTGGTCGTATGAAACCTTTGTCTAATAGCTCTTGAAGCTGATTTCACAATTCTTTCATTTCTGACGGTGCTAATCTGTAAGGAGATTTTGCAATCGGTGCAGCACCAGGTACAAGATCAATCTTAAACTCGATCTGTCTCGTGGGGGTAATCCAGGCAAGTCCTTAGGGAAAACTTCCGGATAATTGCGAACTACAGGAATTTCTTCAGTCTTCCCACTTTCGGCATTTGTATCCACTACGTTAACCAAGAACGCAGGATAGCCCTTACGCAACATCTTGTGCATCTTCATAACACTAACCACTTTTGATACTCGACTCGATCGGTCACTGTGAACAACTATAGCTTCACCACCACCAGGACGAGGTATCCGCACTTGTTTCTCCGAACAAATTATCTCAGCTCCGTTCTTGGATAGCCAATCCATCCCAACGACTACATCGAAACTACCCAGCTCCACTGGTAATAAATCGATACTAAAACTATGATCGCATAACCGAATTCTACAACCACGAATAATTTCGCTAGTCTCTATCAATTTACCATTTGCTAATTCTATCATGTACTTTTTACTTAGCTTACTTGTTTGTCAACACAGAAACGGTTCAAAGTTTTTCGAAACAAAAAAAGTCAACACCAGTATCAAATAGTACGAACGCAGAATGGTCATTGATTAAGAATGTACCGGTAACAACTGCAGGATCATCACGTGCCTTCCCAGCATTCAGCTCAAAAGCTCTGCCCCTGGCATTCTGACCCTTCACATTCGGACAGTTCCTCTTGTAGTATCCCTGCTCTCTGCATTCAAAGCATCCCTCGAGCTTAACTCCCTCCGACATACTCTTAGCATAGCACTCGCGAGTAATATGACTAGTTCGACCACATCTGGCACACCTTCCCTGCTCATCACCGTGAGTCTTTTTCGCTGAACCACTTCCGCCATCCCTGGCATTATCCTTCCTAGAACCACTCGAATTAGCCACATATGCTTTCCCCGATTCGCGTTTCCTCTCACGCTTCACATCGGAATCCTTCCTTGAGCTCTCAGATCTTCGCTTCCGCGAATCCCCAGATCTAGACTCAGCATGCTTTGATCGGTTAGATTTCCCATCTGCCTTGACTCTTCCTGACGACTTCCGAGTCTCCTCTTTCCTGTTAAGGCTACTTTTGGGAGCAACATCATCCGCTAATGACTTCGCTAGAGTAGTAGCTTCCAGATAGGTAGTGGGTTTCGCTGACGTAACCATACTACGAATTTGCGGCGACAATCCCCAGATATACCTCTCTACCTTAACGTACTCAGGAGTGACCATTCGTGGAACCAATCTAGCCAAATCATTGAACCGAGACGTATAAGCTCTGACGTTCCGGCCTTCCATGGTCAAATTCCAGAAGTCAGTCTCAATCTTCTGCATCTCACTACGCGGGCAGTATTACATAAGAAGCAACTCTTTTAGTTCATTCCAGGTAAGACCGTGAGCCGCATCTTCACCCAAAATCTGAACTTGAGTGTTCCACCAGGATAAAGCTTCATCGAGAAAGGAACACGAAGCATACCTAACCCTCTGATCTGCAGCACAACCGCTGATGGCCATCACAGATTCCATCTTCTCAATCCATCTAGTGATTTCAAGAGGCCCCTCAGCACCGGTAAATGATCGTGGGTTACAACCCTGAAATGTTTTATATGTACATCCATGCACTGTTCACAAGGTTAATGAAAAATCAAGATTACTCACTGATTATATCATAACACAGGAACTACTAAAACTTTTCCGATCATTATATTACCTTGCGGGTTTCCAATCTGCACACCACCTTCACCATGGCCAGGAGCACCACGACCCCGTCCTTGCCCGATATTCTGGTTAGCTTCACGCTGTTCCAAGGCAGTATTAATGTGTTGGGCTATGAGTTGTGCCAACTCTTCAGGGGTGGTAGGTAGTCCAGTACTCTGTCTCGCTTTTGGCGACATCTTGTCGTTTCTATTATTGCAATAATAATGTCAACATAAGATAATGTTTAAATAGTTCAATCATTAAATACTAGTGGACTAAACAATACACATGCATCCATATAATAATGAGAATAATTTAACCAAAAGAAACCTATAGCATTGATATTTATCATAGAAATAACAAAGCTTGTTCATAGTACAACGATAAACCAAAATGTGGTGTGACATAATTAACCACCAATAACAAGTCTAGATGAATTTCCTCCTAAATATCCAAAAATTTGGCATGCAAGCCAATATAAGGGTTTATCAAGAGACATACAAAACAAACAAAACAAACAACCAACAATCACTTCTTCAATCCCGAAAACTCGAGAAGCCTCCTCACAAGCTCCTCAAAGTCAACTATCCTCCAATGCATTTGATCCATTGCACTGTCATCCAAGTCCTTCAGCTCTTCAAACTAATCTATTTGCCCCTCCAGATCCTTCACTTTTTCCTTGGTCACCTTCAGATCTTCGCGAATGGCCCCCAACTGACGGTCGCAGTGAGAGCATCGGTCAACCCACACTCCTTTCTGCTTCTTCAAAGCAGATGCAGTCTCAGCTCTGGAAGTTGAAGCGATGTCTCCTACAGGTCGCATCCTCTTCCTACGTCTGAAATAAACTAGTGTAGGTGCAATGGAAACTCGCAACTCTGGCAGCTGAACAGACGACTCAAACGAAATAGGTGGAGGGATCTCAGGTACGGGCTCAACAGTGACAGTGGGTGGAACTACTATGGGCTCTAAAGGTAGAACCGTAACAGTTGTGGCATCCACCACTGGTGCAACCCCGAACGATCCTCCAATGAAAGGTGCATCTCTACTTAGCTCATCAGTAGTAGGCACGGTGCGGATGATTGTTCGATCTCATAAATCGAGGGTGGAACAGTATCGTCATGGTTAATCCAACCGTTACTCGTATGCGCGTAACATGGGTCGACCTGGCTGGCGAATGCAGCCGGGCCATCATAGAATGACGAGGCAAACTTGGCCATACTAACAATCTGAGGTGTAGTGACGGGTATTTCTGGCAAAACGGATCTAGGTGAAGTCTCGAATTCTGGCTCGCTCTCAGAGTCAGTAATCTCGATGACCTCGTGCTCGTGCGACATCTATGACATATATATAACCGTACAAAGTAAGTGTGTATTCAAATGAAAAAAAAACACATAAGGCCCAAATAAACAGATTAACACGTATGCACAATAACACGCAATGATTCTCATACATTATCAAAATCCATGTTTATTTAAAAATTTTGGCTTCGCGAATTTTGGACTTATATCTCAAAATTCTTTGGTTGAAGTCTAGAGTTTTCCCCTGAAAACATCTAGTTCGCTAACAACCGTTGGCTCTGATACCAACTTCTGTAACACCCCAAAAACATCGCAACGGAAATACAAACATAATGGTGACGGAAGTTGGTGCCCATAAATATCTTAGTGGACGATGCATCGTTAATTTTGGATATAATACTTAATTAAAACATTGTTTACAAATTTAAAACACAACCACAGCCATAACACAGTTAAGTTGTCTTGATCCTTATGGATCTTAATACAGTCGGTCCGAAATAAGTTTTTAAAAGTGTCCAAAGTTTATTATTAAACAAAATATGCATCACAACCACAAGATACGCCAAAGATTCCCGAAGCCATGCTCAAGTACCTGTAGAACACGTTAAAATCAAGTGTCAACACAAAGGAGGGTGAGCTCACATATTCAAATTTAAAATAATTTGATCCAATGAAAAACTTTCTAATTATGTGTTTATTATCAAAACATCCAAATAATATTTTCGAAAGTCAATTTTTATTTCCTTAATAAAAATCCATGAGTCAGCCGTCGCAAGCGTTTCCCCGAAACCTCCGAACTAAGCATCTTCCCAAGTTTCACATATTAAACTTGTTGCATCAAATGTTCAGACTCGTATATTTGCAAGACAATACGAACTATATATTAACATTAAGGGTATAATCAACGCTAGACAATAGCAGAATATAAATTCGTCGCTTGACATGACACGGAGCTACCGGTCGCGACGGGGTTGTCAACCCGATAGATCTATCAACAATTCCACGCAATCCATATTAATGATTAAATAGCTAAGTTTGCGCAAAGTGCCCGCAATGGGTCACCCAAGGTGCTAACCTTATGAACAATATATATATCCTACTAAAATGATAAAATTTAATATAACACATTGTACGAATCCCCGACGTCCTGAAACGTAAGCCTAATCCCGATACTTACTCTCTTGAGATCGGGCCAATTCGTTACAACTTTATATTTAAACATTTTAAATCCACACGGTCGTTCTATCCCATAACGCCGTAAATCCCCGTTTCATCCCCGAAACATATATATCATTATTCCAAAATCCGTTTCATCCCGAAACATATTTATATCCAAAACCATGTTTTTCTCCAAAAACATATCACAAATTTCTAAATCATATTTTCCATGAAAATATATTTATAGTTTAATCAAAGGCATATTTTATACGAAAACGTATACTTATCCTTTTAAGGCGTGTTCTTCCCCCAAAACATATATTAAAACAGTAAAAAGAGGGGTTTAGTGACACTCACCTTTGGGTGCGTATTTAAAATAGCGCGATCCCACAATTTGATTCTACACGTCCTAATATACGTAGGCACGATTTAATAATCAATATATTACAAAATTCCTAAGTTTCTTCAATACTTAGAATTTTTCACATAACTTTAAGATTTTCTCGAAAAGTTATTATTTTTGATTATGTTGGCATATTAATATATATATATATATATATGAGTTCATATATCTATATATATATATATATATATATATATATATATATATATATATATATGCATATGTATTTTAAGATTTTGCGACTTGAACGATTTTATTGGTGACCTTAATGTTTTATCCGTTACACTCCCGTTTATAAATACTGTATATCTACGATTTGCTACATAAACGTGCACATATTCACAATATCATAACACGCGAAAACTCATTAACTTGTTCACTTTATCATTTTTAAAGCATGTATACATGAAATAACTCACTAAGTTAATCTATGTATCAATTTTCATGCTCGACAAATAAGTTACACATTTTGGCGCGATTTCACCGATTCTACCGTTTTAAACACACAAGCGTACATGCATAGTCTTAATTCCCGCTATCATGTCAACACTTAACATATTATCATATTCACATATTTAAATCACATAACACATTTTAACACATAAGGTTCACCCACGAACAACCCATTCTAGTGTATGTTGAAAAATGCGTATTTTAGTGATTCGGTAAAGTTTTCGGGTGCCGAAAGTCACGTATGACTAACCAAACACCAAATAAACTAAATGTAAGTTAATATACTTATATTTATACTAAAATATCAGTTTATTTATTGATTTAAAACAGTTTCATAAATATCTCTCGAAAATGCGATTTTTACCGTTTTTACCGCATAGTTTTGCGTCAAACGTTACCATAACCATCCGAACTCGAAACGACTTCATACTTTAACACAATACAATTTATATACTGAATAATATGATGGTTATAATCAGATTGGTGTAGTTTTTGTGTAAGGCACATAACTCATGCGATTTCACACATTTTACAATTTTTTAAGCACATAGTACTACATGCAAAGCTAGTACACTTTATATCAAAGTTTCATACCAGTTTTATACATGAGATAACCTTATTTTTAAGGTTTATTTACTGATCTAAAACCATTTTTATCATATCATCATTTATTCATCTTTCTATGTACATACACCCACATGCATGTCCATGTACAAGCACTTAATGCACTAACATCATGTCTTCATCATTTTGTATGAACTAATATGCACCCAACATGTATTTATTTCATGTTCGTACATTTAAGAACACCATATTCATATGACTATCATCGTCTAATCATTTAAATTAAATGCAAGACATATATATGCATATATTCTTACACACTTAAGATTTAATCAACAAAAATGTACATGCATGCATATATATACATATACACGACATATATATATATACATACAAGATTCCAAAGTTCAAATTTTCATATACATTCTTTGAAATCACCATAACCTTCTTAGAACATTCCAAAGATTACATGCAATCACCTTTTAACATCTTATCAAGCAAGATCATTTCAAACATCAAAACTCAAACTCTAACATACACATAAACACTCACGGCCATATATATACACACATTCATGTCCATTTTCATTTCTTTTTAAAACCCATTTGATGTTGTTTTCAAGTTAGTGTTTAAACCCAAGAACATGAGACACTTCATTTACTATCATTTCCAACAACAAGAATCAAAAACATATTTTAAGAACATGATTTTATACCTTCAAGTTCTAGTGGGTTTTGATAAAGATGTTGATATGGAGCTTGGATGTTGCTTGAAACACTTTAATAACACCTTTGATCCTTCAAAAATACTTGAAATGAGATTGCATGAACATTGATTCTTCAATGGAGGTTCAAAATTTGAAAGTGGAGGTGTGTGTGGGAGCTCACGGCTGAGAGAGATAGAGAAGAGTGAGTGATATGTGTTTGTTTGATCTTCAAATGGTTTAAGAAGTGTGTGTTTGTGAGAAAAATGATTACTTAGCTTCCCCATGCATACACATGTCCAATTGGAAGAATTTTCAAAAAGGTGGGCAGCCATATAGCCGCCACCTATGCCCCTCTCTCACACACAATCCTATACATACACATATATATGCTATTTCCTGGTATTTAACTGGATACCGGATATTTTATTTAACGTTTTAACTGCGTTTTAACGCGTTTTAAATTATTTTCAGTGCTCTATAAAAATAAACACACCAAAATATTACTAATCAATAAATTATTTGCCTGGACCAGTTACGTTGTCGGTAATTGGCAGTATGCGCGCTGTGTTGCGCAGTACGCGTTTAAATTAGCAAAATAGGGATTTTAAGCGTTTTAATTTATTTTTATCATTCTATAAAAATAAACTTGTCAAATTATTACTATAATAATTATTGGTTGCCCTGAACTGGCTATGTTGACAGTATTTTGTCGGATACGCGCAGTATCGTGCAGTACGCGTTTAAACTCGAAAAAATAGAGTTTCTTAGCGTTTTAAATTATTTTTTCCTCACGATTATGATTAAATGTATTATTTAACTCATAACGGACTATTTTTGGGATTTTAATATTATCCGGCGGTCACCGACGTTCGTTTCGCATTTTAACCGTTATGCGATAAGCGTTTATCTTAATATTGCCAACGTAATTTTTATCAAACTTTGGATTTACCAACGCATCAAAGACTATATATAAACATCATAAATAATCAAATACAGCTTTTTATTCATTCATGACACGTGTTACATTTGTACTGGACAACCTAAATAGCCGGGTGTCACATTTACAATATGTTTTATGTTATAAATTTCATTAGGTGTGTAATTTTATGTCATAGTTATAACTTAAAAAGGGAAATTAACATAATATTTTATGATTTAATGTAATTTTACTATATATTAATTTGCTAAAAATAAATAAAAAATTTCGGGTTGAATGGTCAGGTTCGGGTCAGCCTGAGAATATTCGGGTCGGGTTCAGGTTCATATGTATGACACAATCTTCAGGTTCGGGTCGGGTTCAGGTTCGTCTAAAATTTTCAGGTTCGGGTCGGGTTGAACCCGCCAACCCACGAACACGACCCATTTAACACCCCTACTTGTAGTATTACTCTTCTAAATCATTCATAACCTAACATAAAACAAAATGGTTGATGAACCAACGGAAAATGGGTATAGTGGTGGTAAAATTCAGTAAATACCTGTATCAAAAACGTTAAATGTCGGTAACCGAAAATCAACTCGGGTTGGGAAATTGCACCACTTCCGAACTGGTACCCAACTTAGCCCGATCAACAAATGTACCATTTTCTTATCCCGCCCCTACATAGCCTTAAACTCACCAACTTAAGTGATATGTTTCCCGCCGCGTCGCGAGGGTAAACGACTAATGTATGATCGCAACCTATATATATATATGTAACAACCCCCGCCCCACCCCGGGAGCGGGAGCCGTGAACCAGTCAAGTGGTATCGGTGTTTATTAATTTGGCAGCGGAAGTTAAACATCAGGATCGTAGTTAGGAAATATTATCAGAGTTTCAAAACACCAACTTTTATAAGTAACAAAAGGGATAAAACCCATGTTTCCATTACAATACATTCGTAGAAGGGTAAACCCCAATTTATAAAAACATAAACTTTTATGTAGGTAACTTTTATAGCAACTTTCTTTAAGCCTTCAGTGCTCCATAGCTGGCTTCTTATAGCTTCACATTAAGTTACCTGAAACGCGTTTTAAAAACATTTTTATCAGCAAGAAATACTGGCGAGTACATTCCATTTTACATAATGACACAATATTATACTTCACTGTATTAAGAGCGATTACAATGTTTACTTCTACCCAAGTACTCATTCAGTATTTGTCATGTTGACTGTGGTCATATTACTATTGGCTAATTCGTCGTCCAATAGCAACGCTATATTCAGTAGTGTATACAAAACCCCACATACCGGCAGCATTGGTAGAATACAAAAACTCAATCACTAATAAGTATAATTAAAACATTTGAGGTTTTGTAAAACAATTCAGTAGAAAAAGAGAATGACTCACAAACTGTGAGAAAAAGAGAAATGACTCACAAACTGTGAGAAAAAGAGAAATGGCTCACTTTGGTATCTTTGGTAATCCTACTGGTTTTTGGCAACTGTTCCTGATTGTTATCTATTAAAACACACAATGCACGCGTGTTAGTAAAATAACCCAAGTCACATTAATCCATACATCCCGGGACATGTCACACCCCAACCGATGGCGGAAACATCGGGATGAGACGAACAAATCATTCAAAAGCATCATAACACTACTTTGTGACAATATGTAACTAAGCAAAATTTCATTTCATAATAAAATTGTCAAGTACAACATAATTCAAGGAAATACGACAATACAACAAGTTTGACAAATAACAACACAACAAAATTGATACAACAATAATAAACCTAACGTCTATGTGTGTATCTAGCGTCAATCGCTACTTCTTTTCATAGCATCATCTTCTCATCCTGTAACATGTTTAAAATACGAGTTCAATGCAAAAGCAAAGGTGAGTATACAAGTTTGAGTATAGTATAAGTATAAGCATAGGTTTAAACAAATCCACATGGCAACAAGAATACATACGAGCATACACTAGGCATGTGATATTTCTAGTCAACCCTCTGTTTACGCAACTAGTATAAATAATTCAACATGACCAACGTTCACAGGCGGTGCGTTACTCCTATAGCGCTATACATGTCAAATGGAGGCTCAAAATAAGCTAATGTCTATAATATCACATACGTTCAATCCCTAGTACAAGCATCACATAAGTGTCAAGCGTTCATGTATATTGGATTGTTTTGCGCAAGTAATAAAGCATAAGTTTTGTGTTGTTTTGATACGTAAAAATGTTACACCCCAAAGTGTTTAAACGAAAAGGGGGATTCGAGTATACTCACGGTTTGTTTTTGTGTCTTTTCTACACTTGAACAATTCCGTGAAGATGTTGGTTCGTGGGAGGAAACGCCAAGTTATCCTACAAGAGGAAAGGAGGCGTATGAGTAACGAGTTAACGGTGGATTTGGAGTATTCGGGTAAATGTAAGAATAATGTTTGGAAAAGTATTATAACATGAAAAATAGTCACTAGACATAGCACTTGTCATCGACACTATAGCAAATCCACAAGGATTGAATGTGTTTTCATAGGTTCAAGACCTATTAGAATCGTGATAAGGAACTACAAAACTTAATAACTTAACGAATGATTCACTTAGTCATTTATCAAGGGTTCGGTTTCTAAGTTTATTATTTAGTTCATATACATAATTAGTCCTATAGTCATGTAAAAGGTGGGATGATAATTCATCCACTTTGGTACCTTTTGAATCAAGTAAGTCAAGTAGGAGGTGAGAGGATTAGCCATCCACTTAGGAACCTCTAGGTTTGTTCACCACTACACAATTCACCATAGGTGACAAAGGAGGGTTCAGTACAAAATGTAAATATGGTGTCATCTAGATACCAAGTAGCCAAGTGTGAGTCAACCCGAAGAGCACACGAGGACAATGGTCAACGGCTATGTGGGGTTGTGACACTTTAGGTCTAGCAAACTAGCTTGGGATCTTGATGAAAAACATCAAGTGATGTGTGGTCTCAAAAGGTTTAGGATAGCCTAAGCTAACCAAGGTGGACACACATGAACAAGTCTTGACCTTGCATCACTTGTGAGCTAAAAGCTCTATGAAAACAGAAAGTTTGGAGTGTTTAACACTCCTATTTACATGTATAACAACCTAGGTTAGTCTCCTTAATCACAAGATTGATTAGAAGCTAAAGAACACTAGGATGGTTTGAAGTAAACATAAGTTTTGGAAAAGTTTATTTTAAAACAGGAAATTTCTTGCACTTCAACCTCAATATAAAGGAGTTCCATCTAGGTTTTCCATGGAAGAACCTAAGGAAACAATCGTAGAGGTGTCCCAAGTGCTAAGGAAGAAGAAACAATGAGAAAGGTGAAGTAGTAGTGAGTTAGAACTCACTTTGAGAGCTTTGAACTTTCTGCTCAATTTCTGAGTTTACTAACTGATTTCAAGTGTTTAGAGAGTGAGATTAGAGTGTTTGTAAAGTGGAGGAAGTGTGGGAATGGGTTGGGTTTTATAGGAGGTGATTAGGGTCAGTTAGGTGAGCATTTAGTGCAAGAAGCACAATCCTTGTGCACTAAAATTGACAAATAATGAGCCAAAATCACTTTCTGCCAAAATGGGTGGCTGGTGGGCCGCGAGAAGGGAAGGGGGACACGCTGGCGGCCCGCGAGAAGCTGGGATGAGTTTCATTTTGGGCAAAACTGCCCCCTGGGGTCTATATTTAGGGGTTTGGGGTGTTTTTAAGCATAAAAGTGCATTTTCAGGGGGTTTTAAGTCAGTTTATCGCAAGAATAAGTATGAGCAAGTATAATTTTATATATGTATCATGTATAAGTATCGTATAATGTATGTATGTCACGTTTTTGCAAGTTCACCACACGTTTTATGAATATCACAAGTATGCGTTACACGTTTGAATGTATGAGTATAAAATGTTTATGATCAAGTATAACATGAATACAATTTTCATTATGATTCAAGTCTCATTACAATGGTTTACAACAAAGAATGATTACAAGATACAACGTCTCCCAAAATAGAAATACAACACGTGCTTGCTAAAAATAGAAAGCATGGAAACGCGAGGCGTTACAGTCTCCCCTCCTTTAGGAAATTTCGTCTCGAAATTTAGGAAGATGCAATGAAAAGATGCGGATACTTAGTCTTCATATCACTCTCAAGTTCCCAAGTAAATTCAGCGCCGCGCTTTCCTTCCCATCGAACCTTGAGATAGGAATTCGACTACGCCTTAAGTGCTTGATTCCTCGGTCCATGATTTCAACTGGTTTCTCCACAAAATGCAAGGTCTCATTGATTTGAAGACCTTCGAGTGGAACTTGAAGTCCTTCTTCAGCTAGACAATTCTTTAGGTTCGAAACATGAAAGATAGGATGAACGTGGTTGAGCGCCTGAGGCAGATCCAGACGATACGCTACCTTGCCAATCCTCTCGAGAATCTTGAAAGGACCTACATAGCGAGGAGTGAGCTTGCCTTTCTTACCAAATCGAACAACACCTTTCCAAGGGGATACCTTGAGAAATACATTATCACCCACGTTAAATTCCAAGGGCTTGCGTCTTTTGTCAGCGTAGCTCTTTTGTCGGCTTCGGGCTTTGAGTAAGTTGTCACGAATCTGTAGGATCTTGTCCGTTGTCTCGTGTATTAATTCGGGACCAGTGATCTGAACATCTCCGATATCGTGCCAACAAATAGGCGAACGACACTTGCGACCATACAAAGCTTCAAATGGAGCCATTTGAATACTGGCGTGATCACTATTGTTGTACGAGAATTCTACCAATGGTAAGTGCGAATCCCAATTGCCGCCAAAATCGATACGCATGACCGAAGCATATCTTCCAAGGTTTGGATAGTACGCTCAGTTTTACCGTCGATTGAGGATGGAAAGCGGTGCTAAGGTTAAGACGAGTGCCAAGGGCGGATTGAAATGTTTGCCAAAGGCGGGAGGTGAAACGAGCATCGCGATTGAAATGATGTCAACGGGAGTACCATGACGACTAATGATATCATCCGTGTAGATACGAGCCAATTTCTCAACCTTGTAATCTTCACGAATGGCAAGGAAATGAGCGGATTTGGTCAATTGGTCAATGATAACCCATATACTGTCATGACCAGACGAAGTACGAGGAAGCTTGGTAATGAAATCCATAGCAATACTCTCCCATTTCCAGACGGAATTCTGTTGTTCGAGTAAGCCATAGGGGCGTTGATGTTCAGCTTCCACCTTAGAACAAGTAAGACATTTCGAGACGTAGAGAGCGATATCTTTCTTCATTCCAGGCCACCAATAGGATGTACGAAGATCATGGTACATCTTATCAGTGCCAGGATGAATGGAGTATCGGGATTTGTGGGCTTCATCCATCAAGGTGGTTCGAAGGTTAAGACAGATTAGGAATCCAAATGCGATCATGGTAGTAAAGGATACCATCGGGTTTAGCTACGAGTGGGTTTTCGACTCCACAATTTAACTCTTTATCGAGGTTACCCTCGTTAATGACGGCAAATTGCGCTTGGTGAATTAGCTCATGAAGTTTTCCCACGATTTGGTAGCAACGAACACTCTTCACATGAGTCTTACGACTAAGTGCATCGGCCACAACATTTGCCTTGCCAGGATGGTAGCGAATGTCACAGTCGTAGTCGTTTAACAATTCTACCCAACGACGTTGACGCATGTTGAGTTCCTTTTGATCAAAGATATGTTGAAGGCTCTTATGGTCGGTGAAGACCGTACACTTTGTACCATAAAGGTAGTGTCGCTAAATATTTAACGCAAAAACAACTACACCAAGTTCAAGGTCGTGCGTAGTATAGTTTTTCTCATGAATCTTGAGTTGTCTCGACGCGTAAGCGATAACCTTGTCCTGTTGTATAAGAACGCAACCAAGACTTTGGTTTGAAGCATCGCAATACACGACGAAATCGTCGTTTCCATCAGGGAGGGTAAGGATAGGAGCATTACAGAGCATGTACTTGAGGGTTTGAAAAGACTCCTCTTGTTCGGGACCCCAAACAAAAGGTTTATCTTTTTGAGTCAACGATGTTAAAGGGACGGCAATCTTGGAGAAGTTCGAGATGAAACGACGATAATACCCAGCTAGGCCAAGAAACGAACGAATTTCAGAAGGCGATTTAGGTGCAATCCAATTCTTCACAGCTTCTATCTTAGCGGGGTCAACATGAATACCGAGTTCATTGACGGTATGACCAAGGAATTGAACCTCTTTTAGCCAAAATTCACAATTGGAGAATTTGGCGTAAAGACGTTCGGTTCACAAAAATTGAAGGATAAGTTGCAAATGTCGCCCATGTTCTTCTTTCTTCTTGGAGTAGATGAGAATATCGTCGATGAATACGATTACGAATTGATCGAGGAAAGGTTTACACACGCGGTTCATGAAATCCATAAACACCGCAGGCGCGTTAGTCAAACCAAAAGGCATGACCATGAACTCATAGTGTCCATAACGTGTGTGAAAGGCAGTCTTAGGTACATCTCCCTCGAAACTCGAAGTTGATGGTATCCAGAACGGAGATTGATTTTCGAGAAACAAGTCGCACCTTGAAGTTGATCAAAGAGATCGTCAATGCGAGGAAGTGGATATCGGTTCTTGACTGTAAGTTTATTGAGTTCACGATAGTAATGCACATCCGAAACGGACCCATCTTTCTTCTTGACGAACAAAACAGGAGCGCCCCAAGGGAAGTACTAGGGCGTATAAAGCCTTTATCAAGAAGCTCTTGAAGTTGGCTAGATAGCTCTTGCATCTCCAGGGTGCTAAACGATAGGGAGCTTTCGCAATAGGAGTTGCGCCAGGGATGAGGTCAATACGAAAGTCGACAGATCGAGGAGGCGGAGGACCAGGAAGATCCTTTGGAAAGACATCAGGGAAATCGCAAACAACGGGAATGTCGCTCAAGCTCGGGCCTTTCTCTTTCTTTTCCACAACATGGGCCAGAAAGGCAAAGTACTACTTGCGCAAATATTTGTTTGCTTAATACACGACATGAGTTTGAGACCTTTAGAAGGTTTCTCGCAGTAGACGTGTAAGGAATCATTGCTAGGAAGGGGAAGGCGATGAACTTTTCCGAATAAACAACTTCGACACGAACTCGCTTAAGCCAATCCATGCCTACTATGACATCGAAACTACCATTTGCATAGGTATGAGGTCGATCGAAAACGTATGATCGTTTAGAATCAAGGAGCAATTAGAAAGGATGGAATCAACAGAGACGGTTTTACCATTTGCGACTTCGACAGCGAAAGGATTAGGCAATTTGGAACGTGCACACTTAACTAATGGTTCAAATTCAATCGACACAAAACTCTTATCAGCGCCTGTATCAAATAGACATGAAGCATAAACATGGTTCACAAGGAACGTACCAGTGATAACGTCGTTTGAACTTTGAGCTTGAGTTGAGGTAAGCATAAAAGCTCGTCCTTTAGCTGGCTGAGTCTGCTGCTATTGTTGAGGCTGCTGGTTGACGTTGCGCTGAGGGCAGACGTTAGCAAGATGATTTGGATCACGACACTTAAAACACGCTCGCACAGGAGCATTCTGAGAATGAGGTTGAGCAGGGTTAGGCATGAGGGCTTGGTTGGTTTGGGTTTGGGGGTTGCTGCGACATTGGCTAGCAAAGTGCCCGAATCTGTGGCATTGAGCACATTTGCGACATGAGGTGCCAGTGGGATGATGGTGTGAGCAGGTGTTACATTGGGGATGTGACCCAACATAGCCCAATCTTAGTGCTTGAGGGTTGGCAGGGGTAATGGCTGCAACTGCTTGGATGGGTTGAGGGTTCGGCGGAGTAACAACCGTGCAATTTTGACCAGAAGCCTTCCGCTTCTTGTTCTTAGGGTTGTTGTTGTTTCTGGGGTTTTTAGGTGAGGGTTCAACGGTGGCAGGTTCGACGGTGGCTTGGTGCGCGCTTTTCAGCGAGGCCTTCGCGGCATTCCTATGCACGACCTGGTTGCTGTTAAGGCGAGCAGCCAAGTGGTAGGTTTCCTCGATAGTTGCTAGGAAGGCAGCTTCCACGAGGTTCATGAAGGAGTCGGGTAGGCAATGGATGTATTTGTTGATAGCCTTCTCGGTGGTATCAACTTGGGTGGGGCAAAGGATAGTAAGCTGCTTGAAGCGAGTGGTTAGGCCATCATTATCATCCCCATTTTGCTTGATGTACCAAAACTCTTGTTCTAGCTTCCTAAGCTCATGTGGAGGGCAGAATTCGTCTTTCATGATCTTATTCAATTCGTCCCATGGCAAGGTGTGGGCTGCATCATCCCCTCGAGTGCTGCGTTCAGAGGTCCACCAATCGAGAGCTCTCGATCGGAACACCCCTGTGGCATTTTGGGTATGCAGATCGTCGGGGCAGCCACTGTGACGGAACGCGAGTTCCATGGCTTCGAACCAAGTTAACAACACTGTGGCGCCATCCTTGCCTGTAAACTCTAGCGGTTTACAAGCTATGAAGTGCTTGAAGAGGAATTGCGGCTTGGGTTTCTCCACCTTGGAGTCGACCGAACCATGAAGCGATTCAGTGTTCGATTGGATCTTACTAACGATATCAGGCATAATTCGGGCCATATGGTCGGCCATTTGCTCAGCGACAATGTTAGCGAGTTCTTTCTTGGAGTTGGAACGAGAGTTCTTCTTGCTCTTCTTGTGTTCATCGGATGAGCTTGGAGATGCCATCTAGAAGTTCGAAAGGAAAGGAAAGGATGAGACTTAACCATAATGTAAAATAAGTTTGGCATGTATAAGTATGTAAGCATGGTGTAACACATATATTTCACATAATTAGCATGAATTCAACAAGTATGGCATGTGTAAAACATATGAATGCGTATAAGGAGTATAAATTTAGTTTGTTCACGAGGATTATTATTGTTTTTGATTGTGATAACGTGCGAATTGTGTAACGGTTTCAAATGAATAAGGTAACAAGTATAAAATCACATAAAAATTGAGATAACATAAAAGACTGGCTCAATAAAACATGGGATTGTTTCGGGTAGAGAAACGTCGACTATTCCAAAGTGATTCGTAAGATCTTTCGAGTTAGGGAACATGCTTTGGCCTAATAGGTAAAATACTCTCGTCGAGAAGCGATTAACTGTATTTTACCCTTCCAGTTACTACATGTCCCTAGTCGATCGAAAATTCGAGACTTTGGCGAGATTGAAAATCGAGGAACGGGACTAGTTGACAAGATGCAGGTTTCACCCTTAACTTGACAACATCGTACCCTAAGTGTGGTTTGCTTCTTACTAAACGAGGAGCATATTCCGACTCGTTTGTAAGATCCACTAGAGCATGAAATGGAAGTCTTCTATCAAGGTGTGGATGTCACTCCTAACTTGATGGTGTAACTTCGTGAAAAAAAAATCGAATACGTGGAATGAGGGATTTCGCCAAAAATTTTAAGTCATTGGACCTATTTTGGTGCAAATCGCCTCGTTTGCATCACGAGTGTCTTCAAGTCTTCAAGTGTATTGTGTAAATGTCTTAGGAAATACATTATGTATGCATTAAGACCAAAAGATAAGGGAATAATCAATGAGGAAGAATAAAGTCTTAAGCATGATAATAGAATGGTCAAAACGGACACTTAAACTATAACTAGGTCGAACATGGCAATTCTACCTAATTCCCATAGTTATGGCTCTGATACCAATCTGTCACACCCCAACCGATGGCGGAAACATCAGGATGAGACGAACAAATCGTTCAAAAGCATCATAACACTACTTTGTGAAATATGTAATTAAGCAAAATTTCATTTCATAATAAATTGTCAAGTACAACATAATTCAAGGAATACGACAATAAAAACAAGTTTGACAAATAACAACATAACAAAATTGATACAACAATAATAAACCTAACGTCTATGTGTGTATCTAGTGTCAATCGCTACTTCTTTTCATAGCAATCATCTTCTCATCCTGTAACATGTTTAAAATACGAGTTCAATGCAAAAGCAAATGCGAGTATACAAGTTTGAGTATAGTATAAGTTAAGCTAGGTTTAAACAAATCCACATGGCAACAAGAATACATACGAGCATACACTAGGCATGTGATATTTCTAGTCAACCCTCTGTTTACGCAACTAGTATAAATAATTCAACATGACCAACGTTCACAGGCGGTGCGTTACTCCTATAGCGCTATACATGTCAAATGGAGGCTCAAAATAAGCTAATTTCTATAGTATCACATACGTTCAATCCCTAGTACAAGCATCACATAAGTATTAAGCGTTCATGTATATTGGATTGTTTTGCGCAAGTAATAAAGCATAAGTTTTGTGTTGTTTTGATACATAAAATGTTACACCCCAAAGTGTTTAAACGGAAAAGGGGGATTCGAGTATACTCACGGTTTGTTTTTGGGTCTTTTCTACACTTGAACAATTCCGTGAAGATGTTGGTTCGTGGGAGGAAACGCCGAGTTATCCGACAAGAGGAAAGGAGGCGTATGATTAACGAGTTAACGGTGGATTTGGAGTATTCGGGTAAATGTAAGAATAATGTATGGAAAAGTATTATAACATGAAAAATAGTCACTAGACATAGCACTTGTCATCGACACTATAGCAAATCCATAGGATTGAATATGTTTTCATAGGTTCAAGACCTATTATAATCGTGACAAGGAACTACATACAATAGCGAGAAACTTAATAACTTAACGAATGATTCACTTAGTCATTTATCAAGGGTTCGGTTTCTAAGTTTATTATTTAGTTCATATACATAATTAGTCCTATAGTCATGTAAAAGGTGGGATGATAATTCATCCACTTTGGTACCTCTTGAATCAAGTAAGTCAAGTAGGAGGTGGGAGGATTAACCATCCACTTAGGAACCTCTAGGTTTGTTCACCACTACACAAGTCACCATAGGTGACAAGGAGGGTTCAGTACAAAACTGTAAATATGGTGTCATCTAGATACCAAGTAGCCAAGTGTGAGTCAACCCGAAGAGCACACGAGGACAATGGTCAATGGCTTAGTGGGTTGTGACACTTTAGGTCTAGAAGCTAGCTTGGGATCTTGATGAAAAACATCAAGTGATGTGTGGTCTCAAAAGGTTTAGGATAGCCCAAGCTAACCAAGGTGGACACACATGAACAAGTCTTAACCTTGCATCACTTGTGAGCTAAAAGCTCTATGAAACAGAAAGTTTGGAGTGTTTAACATCCTATTTACATGTATAACAACCTAGGTTAGTCTCCTTAATCACAAGATTGATTAGAAGCTCATATAACTAGGATGGTTTGAAGTAAACATAAGTTTTGGAAAAGTTTATTTTAAAACAGGGAATTTCTTGCGCTTCAACCTCAATATAAAGGAGTTCCATCTAGGTTTTCCATGGAAGAACCTAAGGAAACAATCCTAGAGGTGTCCCAAGTGCAAAGGAAGAAGAAACAATGAGAAAGGTGAAGTAGAAGTGAGCTAGAACTCACTTTGAGAACTTTGAACTTTCTGCTCAATTTCTGAGTTTACCAACTGATTTCAAGTGTTTAGAGAGTGAGATTAGAGTATTTGTAAAGTGGAGGAAGTGTGGGAATGGGTTGGGTTTTCATAGGAGGTGATTAGGGTTAGTTAGGTGAGCATTTAGTGCAAGAAGCACAATCCTTGTGCACTAAAATTGACCAACAATGAGCCAAAATCACTTTCTGCCAAATGGGTGGCTGGCGGGCCGCGAGAAGGGAAGGGGGACACGCTGGCGGCCGCGGAAGAAGGCAATGGGATAAGTTTCATTTTGGGCAAAACTGTCCCCTAGGGTCTATATTTAGGGGTTTGGGGTGTTTTTAAGCATAAAAAGTGCATTTTCAGGGGGTTTTAAGTCAGTTTATCGCAAGAATAAGTATGAGCAAGTATAATTGTATATATGTATCATGTATAAGTATCGTATAATGTATGTATGTCACGTTTTGCAAGTTCACCACACGTTTTATGAATATCACAAGTATGCGTTACATGTTTGAATGTATGAGTATAAAATGTTTATGATCAAGTATAACATGAATAAAATATGAATTTTCATTATGATTCAAGTCTGGATTACAATGATTTACAACAAAGAATGATTACAAGATACAACGTTTCCAAAATAGAAATACAACGCTGCTTGCTAAAAATAGAAAGCATGGAAACGCGAGGCGTTACAGGACATAACTCCAACGGATTAGTCTGACAGAGCCTCGACATACACGTTGGGTCCTATGTCAACCGGGTAGGATAAGTCACTTTTAGCCATACATCAGGGACAGAACTCCAACGGCTTAGTCTGACAAAGCGTCAACATATACCGTTGGGTCCTATGTCAACCGGGTAGGGTGACAAGTCAATGAACAGGGGTTACCGTACTTACAACGTAGCAGAGCTTTGCTATTTAGGGTATTATATCGAGCAACGTTTAGTTATTATAGGGACTGAGAGAAAGAAAAGAATTGGACAAACGAAACAGAGCCAGAGGCCTCCTTTTATAGGCTGAAACCTGGGTCGCTCGCGCCCGCGAGTCATTTCTTTTGTCTCTCTCGCGGCCCGCGAGAGGGCTAGGCTAGGGCCTAGCTTTGGCCAGTCAACATGTAGGTCAGCCGGGTGTCGTGCCATGTGGCACGTTGTGGTGTCCCCGTTCATCTCCGGTCGCAGCCCGCGAGGCCCAGGGGAAGTCCCGTCGCGTCCCACAAGCGGCCCGTATTATTTGTTTTTATTTGTATTTTTATTCCGAATTTAAATTTCTGAAGCATTTTTCTTATAAAGGACTTCGCCCTTGGACCCTGCTAGGGGCTACCGCCCCTAGGACCCTGCTTCTCAGGGGCACTGCCCCTGAACCCCCGCCAAGATGGCGTGAGATTATTTGGTTGTTGTTACAGTATATATATATATATATATATATATAAAAGGGTTAGGGTAAAATGAAAACCTATACAAGTTGTGAGAACTTAGAGAACTCGGTCTTACGAAAGGTTTTTTCAAAATTTTTTTTACCAAAAATCCTAAAAAAATCAAATTTTCCAAAAAAAATAAAAAAAAAACTTGTTTTCTTTCATTTTCGGCAGCTGTAAATGCTGTAAAAAGTGATGTCATTCTTATGTCATCACCATTTTACACTTACTGTAAGGGGCCGAAAAACACCACTTCGTTTTTTAAAATTTTTACGATAGTGTTTTCTAAAATTTTAATCTAGGGGTGTAAAAAATGGGAGCAAAACTCGCACGGGAAGGTCGAGTTCTCTAAGTTCTCACAACTCGGAGGGTTTTCCCTTGATCTTGATCCTATATATATGTGTGTGTGTGTGTGTGGTGGGGTTCGGCTACAAAGTCCAAAATGCCATTTTTCATACAAAGTGTATAAAGTCATAAAACATCACAATTTCAAAAATAAAACACTCAAGACCCACAAATAACAGAGTGAAGATCACTAAAACACAATATCTAAATCCTAACAGTCTATAAAAACTTCAAACACACAATCGTAGAACTATGAATATAAAACACAACATGATAATCAATATAAAACACATTAATGTTAATCATTCTATAATCAAATCCTTATCATCCAAAACAAAACACAAAACCCACAAATATGGCATGTTAGTAATTCTCACTTTGTTATTTGTGGGTTTTGGGTGTGTTTTATGGTTGACATTACGGTGTTTTATGACTTTTTACACTTTGAAGGAAAAAAATGGACTTTGTTGCCAACTCCCACCCTATATATATATAGGGGTGGGATTTGGGGAAAATATCTAAAAGTGTGAAAACGGTGAGAACGCCCCTCATCCGTTGGATCAAAACAATCTATGTATTAGAATGGCGCGGTGGCGTTTTCGTAAATAACATCAACTTTATTACTTGGGGGTGCTTAATTAAGGGTAAAAGGGTCTTTCCACTGCTCTAACGCAAAACTCCATATTAATGACAAAACTCCATTCCATACACAAAAACAACGTATGTATTTAAAACGCCACTGATACAAAAAAAGGCCGGCACTTAATAATAAAACGTGTTGCAGATATTTGTTTTGAACAAAAAAAGTAATTGAAAGTTAATTATTAACATTTATTACAAAATTCTCTCCTAAATTAGCGCCAAACCATCATTATATAAATGACGTTACAATCACTTAATTATCACTTCAAAAAATATTGATCATACTAAAACGCCATCTTTAACCAAAATGCTAAACTTTGACAGGAAGAAATATGGAAACCATCATTTTATGGAGATACACACTCAGAAACAGAAGATTCGTGATCCGTTTTGACAATAGAAGAAGAGTGTTTGTTAAAATAATCAGAGCCATCTTGAACTTAGAGGAAGAAGTACAAAGGGGAATCTTAGCACTTGGCGACCCTCTGGATAACCACTATGATAAAACACATACGGTTATAAGAAGACTAACCAAGACCAAACAACGCAAATGCACAATGGACTCAGTCATCAGATCATGGCATTTTGATGATGACACTGACATGGTCAGCGTTATATGTGGCAACGGGGGAGCAGGAAGACTACATGCTTGAAACATCATGACCAAGCAGGGACTTGGGTTCATGGAGGAGTTACACAACGCAACATGTTGAACACAGACATGAACCCGAAATTGGAGTTGTTGCATGACATGTTCAAATGGAGGCTTCAAAATTTTTCAAGAACAAAACGCCAATGAAAGCAAAAGTGATGACTTGGATGAGAAACTGGATGAAGAATCCGAAGAAGAAGACGAAGGGAGTGATGGATACTTCTCAGATATAATCCCTTCTGACCAAGAGTTTTATTTTTTCTTTTGTATAATTTTTTTTCTGTTTTTGCTATCTACTTTTAAATAACAAAAACATTATTTTCTCCAATTAGCTATAAAACACCAAAATGCCACAATTGCAAAACACAAAGAAAAGTTGATTAGTGAGTTCTACAATTCTTATCAGTGAAACGCCAGATACTTTACTACTACCATTTATTAAAACACCATACTAAAATAGAAAACGCTAAAACATGGAAGATGGGACGTGTTACACCCTTGACATGTAAAAGCTGAACAAACAATAAATGAAGCGACATATATTTTACCACTACCATTTATTAAAATAAAATCCCGCCTAAACTACGCGCCAAAAAAGCTCTTATATAAACACAACATCTCAGAAGCAATTTGGTCACGCCCAAAACACAAAAAAAAGTCATATTCTCTTGGCAAACCATTCACTTAACACGCCATGGTCACCTGACAAACCATTCACTTAAAACGCCATGTTCTCATGGTCACACCCATAAAACTTTGCTGAATGACATGAATAAATCTTCAAGAAAACGAGTCTAGTGACGATGATATGTCACTTTGTACGATTTTTCTTGAAGAAGGTTTGGATGTGAAAAAGAGACCGATACCAGTGTAAATGCTATTTTGGAGTACATTACTAAAAGATGTAGAGTGGGATAAGGATGAGGATGAGGGCATGTGTATATGCGATTTTGGACATCAAGTGAAAAACCCACTCACAATCACACCCCAATAATAGCATCCACAAAATACGGCATCAGTCTATGTCTACGATATCCAAAAGAACCGCTTCGACAAAACAATAACAAAAGATCAACCGAAAACCAAGACGCCATATTTTACTGAACGATCAGCTTCGTCTAGGGCAGGTCGTTTCAACTACGTAGGAAAAAATCGACACCTATCTAAGGAGTTCAAAGGTTCAGGGGATAAGAAAGTTCAAGAAAGAAGAGACTGATAGTAGTGAAGATTTGGAAAAGGAAATTTGATTAGCACTTTTTATTTTATTTTTCTTTCATATTTTTTGTAGTGTCATTTTCTGTGGTTTGTTATCTAATTTTCAGCTAATAAAAATACATTAGTTCTCTAAAATTACTTATAAAAACACCAAATGACAAAAAACGCCAAACAACAAAAACACCAAAATTCCATGAAAATCACGTATTATTAAAAAACTTAAAATAATTATTGAAATGTTTAAAAGAAGGTGCAAATGAATAGAAACACAAAAAAGGCTACCGTACTAAAGCTTTAGTTTGTCATCTTTATCTATAAAACACCACTAAATAAGAAAATGCCATAATTAAAAAGATGGGAAGTGTTACAGCCTTAACAGATAAAGTTGAACAGCCAGTAACTACATAGTAACTACAAATAGTAACTGAAGCGACAAATACTTTTTTACTACCATTTATTATATTAAAAACCACACCATAGCACACAAAACCAATTGTTTATATTTTCTAAATGCCATAATTACCTGTCACATTATAGGCCCACCATCCTACTATTGTTTTTGCCGTAAAACATTATTTCTTACATAAACGCCATTAAAATATAAAACGCCAACTAAACATAAAACGTCAGCTTGAAGGATGTGGCGTGTTACAGGCTTAACAAATAAAAGCTAAACAAAACAGTAAATACAAACAGTAACTGAAACGATGGACACTTTATTAATTAAATTTATTGTAATAAGATCCCGCCTAAACTACGCGCCAAAAACATCCTATAAAGAGAAAAGTCTCAGCACCTTCCGTTGATCACACCCAAAGAAACGACATGTTTCTTAAATACCAGTATCTCTCATTGTAAAAACGCCAAAAAGGGTTTAAAAAATCAAAGATGGCAAACAAGGTTTCTTTGATATTCAGTATTGTTTTCCATGAAGTTTCGATGAATAGATGCTTATGTGAGGAGGATAACTCAATAAGCTTTTGCTGAATGAGATGGACAAATCTTCAAGAAAAAGAGACTGATGACAGTGATATGTCATTTTGTGTCCTTAGTTCTTGGGAAGGCTTGGGGGAGAAGAAGAGACCGATGACAGTGTAAATGCTATTTTGACTCCATGATGATGATAAATGTCACACCCCGACCCGCAGCGGAATAAGAGTCGGGGCATAATTGGGTTATCACCAAAGCTCATGACATTTACTAATATGTTTCATAGTTAATAAAGTCAAAGTTACATTTCCAAATATCCGAACATGTGCATACAATACAAAGGAAATAAACCAAACATAACAATCCCAAGTCTAAATCATTTTATTCTTCTAGTCCAATCCTATGTGTTCCTAGCTGCTGCTGGTTCACCTGTATCATGTGTAAAAATGGGGGTTTTTGGGTCAACATAAGTTGGCGAGTGAACCTTATTAGATAAAAATTTATTAATGAATTGCTTGTTAGTTTATCAATGAAAAATTGTGCATAATCATAAATGAGCAAATGTAAATAATCAAGCAGTGGCAAATAGCAATCCCAACTATAACATACAATAACATATGATAGCATACATGAACATACCAACATCATACGATAAATAACATAAATGAAACTGTGCGATCAAGGCTCAATCAAACGGAGCCGATCGTATTGCATGTACTGAAAATGAAAATGTCTGTGCGATCAAGGCTCAATCAAACGGAGCCGATCGTATGTGGGCACGCCAGGTTCAACCTCATAATGAAATGGGGAACATGCTCAACGCTCATAATGTAATGGGGAGCGGCGGCATATGAAATTGCATGTACTGAAAATAATAAATTGCATCCAACAATAACTACACAACAGAAGCAAACTGAATACACAAGTTCATGATATGATGTATGCACAATGGTTTAAGATAATATATATATCAAGACACATGATACACCCCAAAACGTGATTAAACGAGGAATTTGTAAAGATTCACTCACATTGGATGCGTTGGATTGGAGATGGTGAGATGCGCACGAATTAGATGAGCGGAACAACGAGAAATACTAACCTAAATAATAACGGAAAAATATATTAAATGAGTGGATTTTATTAAGGATTTTAATGAAATTTTTAGATATATTTTTGTGAGTTTAAGGCTATTTTCTATCTTTAAAAATGTTATTTTTAAGTATTTTTAATTGATTTTTAAATTAAATTAAATAAATAAAAATATAAAAAAAATTGTTTATTTCGCATTGACCGTTGACCGTTGACTTGTTGACCGGTTCGGTCAGCGAAATAGTTTGCTCCGGGTGAGGCTTGAACCCGAGACCTCCCGTACGCGTGCACGCAGCTCTACCAACTGAGCTACGTGTCTAACCCGAAATAATCTTGTTTTTAATTATATTTATATACTAATTCGGTTTAACCAAAATTCTTTTAATTTCAAAAACATTTTAATTCAACGAACCGGTGCCAGTGACGGGTTTCGAACTCGCGACGTGTGACTTAGTGTTGCACACAGTCCACCGCTGGACTGTGTGTCTAACCTGGTTACTATCTCGGTTTTTATTATACTTAATAACTAACTGAGTTAACCCGGTTTAGTTTTTAAACAAAAAGGCATTTTATTACATAAGGAGTGCGTGTATCAGAGATCGAACTCGGGACATGCGTATATGTTTTGCACACAGTCCACCGCTGGACTGTGTGTCTAACCCGTTCATTTTACTGGTTTTAAATAAACTTATAACTTAATTAACTTCGTCTTCTTCATTCAAATTTCCGTCGACTGAATCACTGATCCGTTTCTTGTTTTTACGATTATCAAACATTCTTAAGGTTAAAATGAAATGACAGAAACGGTGTTGGAAGTAACATACCGTAGGAATGATATATCACAGAATTTCCGGCAAATGCGTCGGCTCTGTTTTGGTGCACCTCAACTGAATCAAAACAATTAACCATTTTGATTAGTCAATCGTGGAATTGAAGTGATAAACAAACGTTAACAGCGGGATTGGGCGTCCCAATTTCCTCTGAAGTCTATGACACATGCTCGAAGCATATCTTCAAGAGTTTGAATGGTGCGCTCAGACTGTCCATCAGTTTGAGGATGATAGGCGGTACTGAGATCTAATCGCGTGCCCATAGCGGATTGTACTGCTTGCCATGTTCGTGAAGTGAAACGACCATCACGATCAGAAATAATGCTTAACGGTACCCCATGTCGGCTTACGATTCGTTGATATAAATACGGGCAAGCTTTTCGTTCTTGAAATCTTCACGGATAGGAATAAAGTGTGCTGATTTTGTAAGTCGGTCTATAATTACCCATATAGTGTCATACCCACCAGAAGTGCGAGGTAACCCGGTATTGAAATCCATGGTTATGTTTTCCCACTTCCATACAGGTATTTCCGGTTGGACCAGAAGTCCTGAGGGTCTTTGGTGTTCAGCCTTCACCTTGGAGCATGTAAGGCACTTGGAAACAAAAACGACAATATCCTTCTTCATTCCAGGCCACCAATAGGTATATCGTAGGTCTTGATACATCTTATCGGCTCCTGGGTGTATAGAATATCGCGTTTTGTGAGCTTCATTCATAAGAGTTTCACGAAGATTGTTGTGGTTAGGAATCCAGATACGATCTAGGTAATACAGAATACCGTCAGATTTAGTTTCAATTTTTAGCTCAGCTCCACAGGACATCTCCTTTCGTACATCTTCTTCCGTTATTGAAACGTGTTGGGCTTCTCGAATTTGATCTTTAATGTCAGTTATAATTTGCGAACATAGAAGACGAATGGAGTTCGCATAACCCTTTCGACTAAGTGCATCAGCCACCACATTTGCTTTACCAGGGTGGTATCTAATTTCACAGTCGTAGTCATTTAGAAGTTCGACCCATCTTCGTTGCCTCATGTTTAACTCCTTTTGATTGAAGATATGTTGAAGAATCTTGTGGTCAGTGTATATTTCACACTTAGTACCATAGAGATAATGTCTCCATATCTTAGGAGCGAACACAACGGCTCCAAGTTCTAGGTCATGAGTGGTGTAGTTCTTTTCATGTGTCTTGAGTTGTCTCGAAGCATAAGCTATGACTTTTCCTCTTTGCATTAGAACACAGCCTAACCCTTGCCCTGACGCGTCGCAATAGACTACAAAATCATCACAACCTTCAGGAAGAGTGAGGATTGGTGCATCACAAAGTTTTTGTTTAAGAGTTTGAAAGGCTTCTTCTTGCTTGGGTCCCCATATGAAAGGTTTTCCCTTATGAGTTAAAGCCGTGAGTGGTACAGCAATGCGAGAGAAGTTTGAAATGAACCGACGATAATAGCCAGCTAGACCAAGGAAAGATCTTACTTCAGTTGGTGTACGTGGAGCTTGCCATTCTTGAACCGCTTTGATCTTTGAAGGGTCGACATGTATTCCCTTGTCATTGACTACATGCCCGAGGAATTGCACCTCTTTTAACCAGAATTCACATTTGGAGAATTTGGCATAAAGCTTTTCCTTTTCTAGAAGTGCAAGGATGAGTCGAAGATGACGCTCATGATCAGATTTAGATTTGAATAAATAAGAATATCGTCGATGAAGACTATAACAAATCGATCAAGATAAGGTTTCCAGACTCTGTTCATTAGGTCCATGAAGACAGCTGGTGCGTTGGTTAAACCAAATGGCATAACCATGAATTCATAGTGGCCATAACGAGTTCGAAAAGCAGTCTTAGGGACGTCTTCTTCATGCACTCTAAGTTGATGATAGCCAGATCGAAGGTCGATTTTTGAAAAGCAGCTGGCACCTTGTAGTTGGTCAAGAAGATCATCAATGCGAGGTAAAGGATAGCGATTCTTGATTGTTAACTTGTTGAGCTCTCTGGAGTCGATGCACATACGAAACGATCCGTCTTTCTTCTTTACAAAAAGGACAGGTGCACCCCAAGGCGACGAGCTAGGACGTATGAATCCCTTGTCAGTCAACTCTTGTAATTGACTGGCTAGCTCTTGCATTTCAGAGGGGGCTAACCGATAAGGAGACTTTGCAACTGGTGTAGCACCAGGTATAAGATCAATACGGAATTCGACGTCTCTAACTGGAGGAAGTCCTGAAATGTCGTCAGGAAAAACTTGCGGGAAGTCTTTTACTACAGGAATGTCTTCAAGTTTCTTCTCCATGGTTCCCTTTTTGATGATATGAGCTAAAAACGCGACATAATTCTTGCGAAGATATTTTTGAGCTTGAAGACAAGACATTAAGCAGAGCCCTTTCGACGAGGTTTCTCCAATGATTCGAAGAGTCTGACCGTTTGAAAGAGGAATACGAATAAATTTTTCACGACATACAACTTCTGCCTGATGTTGACTGAGCCAATCCATACCGATTATGATATCAAAACTTCCCAGCTTCATAGGAATCAGGTCGACTGAGAAATCGTGGTCGTTTAAGGTGAGTGTACAGTTGCGTATAATAAAGTTTAATGAAACTGGTTTCCCGTCCGCAACTTCTACCGTTATGGATTCCGTGAGCTTATCCCGATTTTTGCTTAAGATAGGTTCAAATTCTAAAGACACAAAACTTCTATCCGCACCAGTATCAAATAACATAGATGCATATCTACCATTTATAAGGAACGTACCGTTAACCACATTGCCGTCAGCTCTGGCCTGGTTAGCGTTGATATTGAAAGCTCTCCCTCTTGCAGGTGGAGGAGCTTGGTTTGCTTGATTCACCGGGTTGGCTTGGGCCTGAGCATGAATAATGTTTACCAACCTTGGACAAGTGTTTCTGAAGTGGCTCGGGTCACCGCAATTGTAGCAAGCCCGCATTGGTTGACCCATAGGATAATTGGGCTGGTAATATGTTTGGGCTAAATGTTGGGTGGGTGGTAATAGTAGGGGTTGTTGGGCTTGGCCCATTATTTGTTGGTGGGTTTGGGTTAAAGGTTGGTGGCGGTTCGTTCGTTGAGGCATGCGGCAGGTTTGAACAGTATGACCTGCGCGACCGCAGCCGGTGCAATATTGGCAGGGATGATCAGGGGAATGGTGATATTGGCAACGGTTGCATTTTGGTAGCGGGCCAGTGTAAGGTCTTCTGTATGGTGCGGGTGAAGGAGTGACTTGAGTAATGGGTGCAGCAGGAATAGGGGAGTTGGTTTGAGTAACTGCAAAATTTCTGGTGTTGCGCTTCCTCTTGTTAGCAAACTTAGAGGAAGAGATGGGATGGTTTGAAGTTTGACCCTCAACAGGGGCTTTCTTTTTCTCTTCCTTGAACTTCTCGTTGCGAATTCGGTTCTCGGTCAGTTCAGTTGCTAGCTCCATAGCAGCTTCAAGTGTTACCGGTGAAGTGCTGAGGACTGAATCTTGAATTTTCGAGGGAAGTCCTCGAATATAATGCTCAATCAGACGATAAGTTGGGGTGAATAAATTTGGAACCATTTGGTTCAACTCCAAGAACCTCTTGTTATAGGTGGTGTGATCACCCTCCTTTTGCTTTAGAATGAAATTCGTCCTCCAGCTTTTTAATTTCGCTCCTAGGATAGAAACGCCTAGTCATGATTTCCCTTAACTCCTCCCAAGTTAAGGCCATTGCATCTTCAGTTCCCCTCTTCCCTTTCTCAGTATTCCACCAAGTGAGAGCTACCCCAAATAGTCTCCCGGTAGCGTATCGAACCTTGCGATCCTCAGGACAATCGTAGTTTAGAAAGGTGTTTTCCATCTCCTCGAACCAATGTAGGAGAGCAGTGACACCCTCGGTCCCTTCAAATTTAGGAGGATCACAAGACTTGAAATGTTTGTATGAACACTTGCTGGTAAGAGGGTTGTCGATGTTCTGGTCATGTTGTTGGGGAGGGTTAATAGGATTTGTAGCGAGGGCTTGTTGTACTTGGACCACAATGTCAGCCAGTATTGTGGCCATTTGTTTCGCGATCTGAGTGGCCAAACGTTCCTGAGACCTTCCTGATCTTTTACCCCTTCGTTGCTGTCTAGACGACATCTACAGGATCATACAATGAGAAGATTGTGAGTTTATGGTGTCTTTTTAGGTGTCATGTGTCTTTAAGAAAATGAAAATAACATAAATATCAATAATGCAACTACATCCATAGGATGTCTTGGGTTTGCTCATGTTGGGCCTCAAATGTCTCCCATACCTTCACCTATATAGTCATGTGGGCCCCCATGGCTATTGGCTTGGTAGGATTCACATTAGTATTGGCAATTTAACACTCGCATCATCCGAATGCAAACCACAAAATATGTTCATGAGATGTTTGGTCGGAACGTGTCCAGGTGTAGACACAATGACAACTCAAAGTGGGGTTAGCTCACACGACGTTTGGTATAGCATGCTTTGGCCTAATAGGTACTTCGTACTCTCATCGTTAGTCCCCAGGTAGGCAAACTGGTCCTTTATTTTGGATTTATACGAATGCCAGCCTAGACAGGACGTTCCGACTACCGGTACTGGTACCCTTCCAGTTACTACATGCCCGTCATGAGAACTCACTTTGATGAGATTTGAAAACACAAAAATCATTGTAAAAGCAATCATGATGTGGTGTGTGCTTTCATGGATGTGATATGTTATGAGTATATGATTCATGATAGGCATTATATGATAATACATACTTATGAACATGCTTGCATAATATTGAATGTAACATTTAACATAAAACATATAAACATCATGAAATTTGGCATGTAACACACAAAAATCTTATAAGTTTCTAATCAACTATAGTATAGGCTCTAAGGGTCTAATAACCTATCCTATATCCCTATAGTCATGGCTCTGATACCAATCTGTCACACCCCGACCCGCAGCGGAATAAGAGTCGGGGCATAATTGGGTTATCACCAAAGCTTATGACATTTACTAATATGTTTCATATTTAATAAAGTCAAAGTTACATTTCCAAATATCCGAACATGTGCATACAATACAAAGGAAATAAACCAAACATATCAATCCCAACTCTAAATCATTTTATTCTTCTAGTCCAATCCTATGTGTTCCTAGCTGCTGCAGGTTCACCTGTATCATGTGTAAAAATGGGGGTTTTTGGGTCAACATAAGTTGGCGAGTGAACCTTATTAGATAAACATTTATTAATGAATTGCTTGTTAGTTTATCAATGAAAAATTATGCATAATCATAAATGAGCAAATGTAAATAATCAAGCAGTGGCAAATAGCAATCCCAACTATAACATACAATAACATATGATAGCATACATGAACATACCAACATCATACGATAAATAACATAAATGAAACTGTGCGATCAAGGCTCAATCAAACGGAGCCGATCGTATTGCATGTACTGAAAATGAAAATGTCTGTGCGATCAAGGCTCAATCAAACGGAGCCGATCGTATGTGGGCACGCCAGGCTCAACCTTATAATGAAATGGGGAACATGCTCAACGCTCATATGTAATGGGGAGCGGCGGCCTATGAAATTGCATGTACTGAAAATAATAAATTGCATCCAACAATAACTACACAACAGAAACAAACTGAATACACAAGTTCATGATATGATGTATGCACAATGGTTTAAGATAATATATATATCAAGACACATGATACACCCCAAAACGTGATTAAACGGGGAATTTGTAAAGATTCACTCACATTGGGTGCGTTGGATTGGAGATGGTGAGATGCGCACGAATTAGATGAGCGGAACAACGAGAAATACTAACCTAAATAATAACGGAAAAATATATTAAATGAGTGGATTTTATTAAGGATTTTAATGAAATTTTTAGATATATTTTTGTGAGTTTAAGGCTATTTTCTATCTTTAAAAATGTTATTTTTAAGTATTTTTAATTGATTTTTAAATTAAATTAAATAAATAAAAATATAAAAAAAATTGTTTATTTCGCGTTGACCGTTGACTTGTTGACCGGTTCGGTCAGCGAAATAGTTTGCGCCGGGTGAGGCTCGAACCCGAGACCTCCCGTACGCGTGCACGCAGCTCTACCAATTGAGCTACGTGTCTAACCCGAAATAATCTTGTTTTTAATTATATTTATATACTAATTCGGTTTAACCAAAATTCTTTTAATTTCAAAAACATTTTAATTCAACGAACCGGTGCCAGTGACGGGTTTCGAACTCGCGACGTGTGACTTAGTGTTGCACACAGTCCACCGCTGGACTGTGTGTCTAACCTGGTTATTATCTCGGTTTTTATTATACTTAATAACTAACTGAGTTAACCCGGTTTAGTTTTTAAACAAAAAGGCATTTTATTACATAAGGAGTGCGTGTATCAGAGATCGAACTCGGGACATGCGTATATGTTTTGCACACAGTCCACCGCTGGACTGTGTGTCTAACCCGTTCATTTTACTGGTTTTAAATAAACTTATAACTTAATTAACTTCGTCTTCTTCATTCAAATTTCCGTCGACTGAATCACTGATCCGTTTCTTGTTTTTACGATTATCAAACATTCTTAAGGTTAAAATGAAATGACAGAAACGGTGTTGGAAGTAACATACCGTAGGAATGATATATCACAGAATTTCCAGCAAATGCGTCGGCTCTGTTTTTGTGCACCTCAACTGAATCAAAACAATTAACCATTTTGATTAGTCAATCGTGGAATTGAAGTGATAAACAAACGTTAACAGCGGGATTGAAGGTCCTTACCGTTTCACAGACGGAAATAAAGACTTTCAGGAAATTTCCGGCGAACTGGAATTAGCTGAATACAGCGCCTGAATTCGATTTCAATTGAAAGGTTTAAGTTAGAAATAGCCTAACAATTGTTGAACTACAATGTTTATTGAAAGATTTACCGTTTGAGGATAAATACGGTTTTCCGGCGAAATTTGCAGAAAATTCCGGCGGGCTGATTTAAGCGTTCTGATGGTCTGAAAATGTGACGAAAGTGAAATGGAATGTTGGTATGATGTTTCTGAGTCGCGAGAGGGGTCTGGAGTTGAAGTAATCTGGACTTGATTATTTTTCGGTTATAAAAACCGATAATGATGAGACTTGATGTTCAATCAATTCCGACTTGATTAAAAATCGTTGGTGCAACGGTTATAAACTGAATGTGCGAGTAATCAAGCGATTTGACGATTGATTTGCCGATTTCCGTTTCTTAGTTGGCGCAACCGGTTTAACCGAGTTTGTGTATAAATCTCATTTGTTTCCTAGAGATAACAGAAAACACAAAGTGGCGGAGTGGTGATGTGAGTGTGTGTTAAGTCGTTGGAGTTGTAACCGGCTGACCCCGGTTCAAGTCCCGGCAGCAACATATTTTTATTTATTTATTTTGTTTTAACTTTTTATCAAATATAATTTTTATAGTTTAGTTTATTTATTAATTATGTATCATTTTAAATCAAAATAATCATAAATAGTCAACGTGACATTTATAACTTGATATTCGATTACAAAACGGAGCGGGTTTTGAAAACCCGTTTTTGACAAATGTTACAATAAACATCATGAGCAAATAGCATCCACCCACACGACGTCGATCTATGTCTCCAACATCCACAAAAGCCACTCCGACAACGGACAACAAATAAAATCACGCCAAACTCAAAACGCCATATATTTGTGACAGTTCTTGTAGTTTCAAAAGAAGAAAGAGACTAATGACAATGAAGATTTGGGAGAGAAATTGGATTCAGATTTTTAATTTATTTTTTTTCGCTTCTATTTTTTATGTAGTTTGTTATCTAATTTTCCGCTTAAGAAATACGTTATTCCTCTGCAAAAAAAAAATGCTTGTAAAACGCCAAGATGCAACAAACGCCAAACTCCAAAAACTATAAGTTCTAAATAATGAAAACGCCGAATATTGATTCAATATTGAAAAGAATTATAACGCCAACTATTAAGCGGATGTGGACAATGACAATCGTGCCCCCGTATATCATTTAGCGGCCCTTGCCACGTGTTCGACCAGGATCTGTTCTCACTGTTTTCCAATTTTCATCGTTTTCTCCTGATCCCATTTATATATATATATATATATGGGAAAGTTAACGTACAATATCCCTTTAATGTGCGAAGCGTGCACGACTGAATTATGCATGCTATAGAAGTCAAACCATAATCACGCATAGGGTAAACTCAAAATCGCGTGTGGAACAAAAAAATACGTAAATCACGCATGACTACCTTAATCACGCATATGGTCAAAACCACGCATGAACAAACACATATAATCACGTGTGACAAATCATAATCACGTATGTTATATGCATAATTACGCATGTTGTTTAGTGGTCGTGTAAAAAAAGAATGACACGTGTCTCAATCTCCTATTCACAGGTCTTCGTACGATAAGCTACTATTGTATTCTACACTTTCTCTCTTTACGTATATATGTATTAAAAAATCCAACTATCTATAAAAGGTAAATAAAAATGATTAAAGAAAAACGGATTAGAAAGAAATAAAAAAAGGAAAAAAAAACCTTAACCCAACCCCTCTCCAAACAATGCAGGTCCAAAGACTTGAAACCAAAAACCCACCTAAGGACCCATACTATAATTGGTGGTCCATACTTCTCTGTTCTCCCGTCCATGACCGCCAAATTGGTGTCATAGTGTCATTATTTCAGATGTCTCGACGAGTTAATCAATCCTCCTCACCAACATTTCAAAGGAACCAGGATTAACCTAAAATATTATGTCCTTTGTCGGTAAATTTTTGGTAAGAACTTCAAATACCAAATTTCTCTCTCTAAATCTCTATCTCATGTTACAAGGAAGCTACACTTTAAGGAAGCTACACTTTGACTGAGTCAACTTAAATAAATGATTTGAAAATTTGGTAACACTAGCGGTGTGAAATTATGACATGGTTCGATCCTAATTTGAAATCCACAGGTATGAGTTTAACGTAAATAGGTTTGGGAAATGGCGATTCTTAGTGAGGGCAAGACAGGTCGGGTTGAACCTGTTTAGAGGGAGTTTGTAAGTAATTAAGGGGTTCATGTCGAACTTGTTTAGCTAAATGGGTCGAGTCGTGTCAACCCGACAGGCACGTGAGTTGACCTGTTTAACCAATTTATTTTTTAATATGTTTTGTATGATATAAATTAAATTTGTTGGACATAACATGCCAAAATCTAAAACTTAAAAGAGACTAAAATAAGATTTTATAAAATGAAATTGTTTTATGTACATTTGTATGTCTTAAACGGATTGTGTTTAATTTTTCATTTCAACCCGCAATTATTAGTGTCATATTGGAGATTTGACATTATTTTTGGGTTCGGATTCGAGTTCATAACAAATTCCTAATTTGTATCGGGTTTAAGAGCATTCGCAATTGATTCCTTATCCATATCTATATAATTACAATAATAACAACTATTTTTTTCTCTAGTTTTTAATTAAATAATAATTTTTTATACTTTTATCATTACTTTTTTTCTCTTATTCACAAGCATTTTTTAAAATGAACAATGTTTCTCGCAGTATATTTACGGATTAACAGTAAAACTTACCGAATTTTTGTTTAAACGAACTGAACTGCCTTGACTTTGTCTGCTCACTTGTCTCCATGCATGCGGTTGGTGGTGGGGCGTACACTGTAAACATTTGTCACATCCTACCTACCTATCCTACGCACCTACCCATCTTATCCTACGCACCCTGCACCAGTGATCACCCAAACCAGCCGTTTTCACAGCCTTTCATGATCACCTACCCACCTACATACTCCTGTCCATCCTCCACCTAGGGTTTCGCACATCCACCATTTTCACTCACCATTCCGATTCATATCCATGCCGTATTCCACTGTCAGACCGTCGGTTGTTTCTCGTGACCACATGATCATATGACCACTCGTACGACCGGTTGTTGCATCTAACGTAAACTTATTTTCTAAATTGCTGCTTTTGGAGTATACTTTTTGGCTTTTTGCTAAGATTCCCCTGTTTATACCTCTCAAAAGTGTCCTCTGTTTTCTAGGGTTATTTGTTATCATTACGGAGAATCTGCAATTATGAAATTGAATCCAGAGTGAATGAAGTGTGAACAAGATGACGGATGACAGTGCGAGCGTTACGACGTCGTGTTTAGCCATCGGCGAGAAACGTCCTCGTCGCACCGGCGGTTGCGTCGGAATATTCTTTCAGTTATTCGATTGGAATCGACGGTTCTCCAAGAAGAAATTCTTTCCTAAACGATTACTTCCTGTTCCACCAGGTCTGTTTCTTCTATAATTTCAACTTAAAAAAATTTGATAAATTAAATATAAATTTTATTGTTTTAGATCGTGCAAAAGAAGCTTCAAAACTGTTGCAGATTGCTGATGCTGCTCAAAACGACGGCGTTTTAAGCGGTGATAATATTAATTCTGCCGGAAAAAATGGTGGTCAAACTCCCACTCTGGTTGCAAGACTCATGGGGTTAGAATCCATGCCGTCCGTACAACAGATTGTTAAACATTCATCCGGTGAACACGATGAGCTCGATACGAACCCGAAACCGACACAGATACAGCAAGATTTCAGGCCACAGAAGGTTCAGAAAACAGGAACTAGTGATAGAACAAGTGTAACTAGGTTTGGGGCAGAAGCATTGCAGTTGAAGAATGTTTTAACAAGATCTAGAAAGCATCATTACTCAAAACTTGCATCTCCTGTGCCGAAAAGTAGTCATCAATCGAGGAGGAATTCATCGCGGTTGATCGGTGCTGCCACTCGAGTTTTAGAGTCCGGGTTGCAGGGTAGACACAAGTCGAAATACGCGATTTCTTACGGTGCGAGAAACCGTATGAAGGGGGAGAATGAGAATGAGAATGTTGATGTGTTGAGTCAGCAAGCGTGTTGTAAAAACTGTGGCAGTTTGATTGATGTTTCGGAGTGTAAATCGAAGGTTAATGTCGGTCCGTCTGTGTTGAACTCGTCGTGTGATCAAGAACAAGAGTCGCGGTCTCGAAATGTTGCTTCCCGGGATTATGTGAAGGGAAATACGCGACGGGTTGTTGAAGTTAGGGTTTCGTTTCAGTCTAAAGACTTTGTGGCATTGAATAGGAGTTTAACGAGTCAGACACGGTCAAGGGTACCGGGTAAAGTCGACGATAAGTTTGACAAGAGGGGTAAGTTTGAAAACGGGCCGTCTCAATGGCAGAAAAGGCGAACAACACGCAACGGGCCAAGAATGGTTAGTAGTTCT
Source organism: Scalesia atractyloides (assembly GCA_947069175.1). NCBI lineage: Eukaryota > Viridiplantae > Streptophyta > Magnoliopsida > Asterales > Asteraceae > Scalesia > Scalesia atractyloides. The sequence continues at coordinate 22,146,864 of CAMTDV010000024.1, forward strand.
CAAGCTGCAGGAAAACAAATCGGGTCAGAAGCATTTAGATTCAATTCTCAAATGAAGAACAGGAGTGAAAGCCCCTGAAAAATTAGAGAGAAGAAAGAATAACAAAAATGCCACTTCTTGTAAACCAAGCGATCAAAAGATCGGTTTGCAGCACCCGTTCCCGCTATCAGGGGATTGTTTGAGTGCACTAGTGGAAGAAAAGCTGCAAGAATTGACGAGTAGAGTCGGGTATGACTTAAGAATGAACGGGAATCCACCAAAGAGGACACCGGCAACTAGTTTTCAAGATTTGTTATGTGCTCTAAGCACGGAGAGACAAATTAGTCAAAAGAATATGGAAGTTAGACCGAAAAGGAACCATCTTCCGCCCCATAGCAGATGTAGGTTTGATCATGACACCAGATTCTGTTTGCCGGTATGTTGAGTTTTCTTTCATTGTATTAGTTTTAGCACACTTCTTAAATTATGTTAATCTTGATTGATAATAAATGTTTTCCTGTATTATATGTCCTAATTCCATATGCTAGCTTGTTTAGTTTTGGGTAAACATCTTGATGTATTTTTTCTTTTTTCATGTTTATTTTATAATCAGACAAAATTACAAAAAGCAGACGGGTTGATCGCGAATAAAAACAGTGATCATCTTAGCCCGGGATCAGTTCTTGAAGCCTCCTTTTCAAACGACAGTTGTTGCTCTAGCAGTTTGGAAGATAACTCAGGTAACACATTTAAACTCGGTTTCTTGTAGTAGAAAACTGCAATCAACTTCGAACCCTTTGATCAAGTTTTTGTTATTATAAACAAATGTATTTTACTATGTTCTTTTGTTTTCTGATTGAAGGACGAACACAGCATGCTGTTTCCATAAGTTATTCATTCGGTGAATCACAATTTCAAGAATCCGAGACGAATCTTTTCTACTCGGATGACTTATTTAGTAACGAGAACACGCGTAACGAGTTGGTAGGCGATCTTCTCACATATATTTCACAAGTATTATCCACCATAGAGATTGTTAATTCCAGAAAAACGGGAAACACGCTGGCCCACATAAAGCACGTCGTCTTCAACTCCGAGCTAGTACTAAGCAACCAAATACCACATAACCCAACTGAACTCAATTTCTTCTTCATATGTGACCTTCTTCTTGAACTAGACGCGCTTGCAGACGTCATATGGACCACATTCGGCAACTTTCTTGGTTCGCAGAACGATGTTGCGGGATATCAACTCAAACATTTCGTGTTTGATGCTGTAATCGAGTATCTGGAATCAAAATTCGTTAAATATTCCAAATGCGGGTTTATATCATGGATTGATCTCCCTCAGTTTAGGGTTTAGATGGTTTGGTGCATGAAATTGTGGAGGAAGTGAGAAGGTGGATGGGTTTGGTTGGTGTGACATCAGATGAGTTGGTAGAGCGGGATATGAGCCATTGTTTAGGAAAATGGACCGATTTTGAGGTTGAAGTGTATGAGACTGGTGCCAAAATCGAGTCGGATATTATGCAGATGCTGGTTGATGAAATTGTTGTTGACTGTTAAGGTATTCATTTTAATGGTACGATGATTTAACATGGCGGTGAGTTGTCTTGTGTTTTTTTTCCTTTGGTTTGCTGAAATTGTTGTTGGTGTTTAAAGTATTCATTTGTAACATTGTAATGAAATGCTAGCAAGTTTAAATGAGATGGGCTGCATATTGAAGAAGGAAAAATTGTTTTATATAATCTTGCTCGCGAGTTATAAGGCTAAGGCTAAACGGCGGTGGTGGAACCAGAAAATAAAATTTTAATACGTGTGCTTGTAATATTTTTTTTATTCACTACTGTATAGAAGTGCACTCTGCCATTAGTGAATCAAGGGAGGTTCTTTGCTACGAAAAGCCCATTTGTTCCGCGCCTTCCACAAAAACCAAACTGTAGAATAAAGAATAGCCGTCTTCAACATCTGCGGGTCCTTAAGAGTCAGTTGGGTTAGAGCTAATTTGAAGAGATCCTCAACATTGCTAGCCTAACGAATGAGAACACCTAACGAATACATGATCAGCGGTCTCTTCCTCCAATTTGCAGCAGGGACAACGGACATCCACGATGGGGACACGGGCACCCGTGGATGATTGAAATTCGATGATTATATAAACACTATGTATTACTAACGTTTATGATTCATGTGTTTACAAGGGAAAACGAATAAATAAAAATGGGATTACATTAAAAAAAAATCTTAGGCAAAATTGGGTGGTCAAGACAAAGGAATTTTGGTTAAGTCAGGTGTTTACAGTTGAGACCAGTTTATGTGACAGGTCTCGTCATAGTTAAGTTGTATCTTTTTCAAGCAACGATGATTTACTACGTTAATCAAACAATCAACTTTGTGTAATGATAGGTTTTGGAGGAACCTTTTTGTAATAAGATTTCTATATTAAGTTATTTAATATTTAATTAAACGTGTTTCCCACACATCATAGTTGCAATCTTTTTAAATACAATATATTAACTTAATATATATTTGAATGTCCCGGGTGGATTAATGCTTGAAATTATATATACTTTTACTCGGCTTATGAAAATTTACCCTGTTTAGGGCCATTCAAATCGCTCGTCGCTCGTTCGATTCTTGTTCGGAAATTCCTCGGAAAATGCTCTTTGATTTGACGCTCGGTTGTAAACGAGCCGCTCTGCTTGATTCGGTTTGTAAATGAGCCAAGCATGAGCAAATGTCTGCTCAACTCAGTTCGGCTCGAATTATTTTTTTAATTCGTATATATATATACATATACATATACACATACATATAAAACATGTACATATACACATACATATAAAACATGTATATACACAAATATAAATTACACATATATATACACACATTACACAAATATATATACTTATATATAAATTAAATTCCTAGTTTTATATATACCACTATAGTAGAGTTTGGTCCACTAAATACAAATTTACAACTACATCTATACGTACTAGCTCAATCACACAAATAAAAAAATTAATATCAAATCTAAAAGTTAAACCGATAAACGGTAGTCTGCTCATCGCCTCAATGTTTTATGTCGTTACCCTAAGTCGATCGTCTCCTGCTCTCAATGTCATTTTCGTGCAATATGATCATTGACTCATCGGCCATAACATTGTTATTCATAAGAAAAATACTATGCCATGAAATGTGTCTGTTTTTAAAAAAATAAAAACTTGAGAACCAACGTTGTTCACTGTCTCTCTCAGCAAATTTAAATCGGGCGACACTAGGGATGAGCAATTGGTACTGGATACCGAACCAGTCCTGTACCGGAACCGAATTTCCCGTACCATATTTTTCGGTACTTTCAGTATCAATACCCGTAAAATACCGCATTTTACCTTCAAATACCGGTACCGTACCGGATATTCCAGTACCGGTACTCAGTTTTGATGAATTGCGGTACCGGTACCAGTTCGGTATGGTACCGGTACCACACTCATCCCTAGGCGACACGATTGTCCAAATCGCTCGACGCTCGCTCGGAATATTTACTGTTAGGAAAACGCTCACTTGATTTGAGGCACGGTTTTAAATGAGTCGCTCTGCTCGGTTCGGTTTGTAAACGAGCCAAGCACGCGTAAAGGTCCGCCGATTTGGCTCAGCTCGTGAACAGCCATAACCCGCTACCTTACCTTATAAAACAAATAAATAATCCTTATTTTAAAATCGAGAAAAATTAAATCATAGGTGGGATAAAATAAAACAATCAAAATCACAGTTTGTACAAATAGAGTACTAAAAAACATTAATAGGCAATGATTTCTGGATCAAGTAACTGGAAAATTTGCATTTCTTTTGAAAGATGTAGGTTCAACTTTTACTTGAGTGCATAGTGAGGTATTGGTAGGGCAATGATAGTTAAACAAGTTATTATCGGTAATTTCACGTCGTGTCTACGGGCGGGCAAAATGGTGGTAGACTCGGGTTACTCTCGGAGTACTCCGTTTGGTCTAGTGGATGCCCGAGAGTGCTCGGGATTGATTATGTTAACCGTTAAAAAACTAAATAACATTAGTAAAATTAAAAGAGTAAATTACAAAATTTGTCCTTTTGTATGTCACTTATTGTAAAGTGTGTCTTTGTCTTCAATATATATAAGAAACGTACTTGATGTTTGCAAACCCTTGCAAATTATATCCTTTAGATCTAACACAATTAGTTTTCACGGTTAAATTTGACTAAGTCAACCCACATAAGGGTATTTTAGTCATTTTATCCTAAATGCTAAAACACAATTATAAAAATAAAAAGAAAAGAATTTTAAAATTATGTATGTATATATATTGATAAACATATACAGACACCCATACATGACGCCTCTTCTCCTTCTCTCTCTAACCATCCTACCCCCACCACACCACAACCACTGCCCCCACCACCACCGACTCCACCACCACCATCGATCTGTCTCCTCTCTCTTCTCTCTTCACACACACACTAAACCCTGTCTCTATGTCACTCTACTTAATCACCACCACCACCACCACCACCAACATTCAAATGGCACCACTGCTCCCTAACAAACCACAATCTGATCATTTCCTGCAATCTCATCTACCACACACTGTCACCAACACCCACCCCACGCCACCACCGGTAACCCCACCACACACGCTCTCTGTATATCTTCGGGAGCCAACCAGTACTGTTAACACCATCGTTTCTCTCTGTTACACACACAAACACGTATAACACACAGTGGGTCTACAAACTGGAACAAATCGATTGAAACCCACAATCTGACACACCAACTTGAAAAAATTTCAGAACTTTGAATGTAAAAATCGACTGATTTGGGATGAAATTAAGAAGAAAGAAAAGGTGAAACTGGGGCTAGAACTTACTGGAAATGAGACACGCGATTCGAACTTAAACATCATCCATGGGTGTTAATCGTAATCGTTTTCGATCTGGTCACTTAGAATCGAGCCCAAACATCCCCGATCTACCGCACCTAGACAAGATCGACAGTCTACCACCATTGTCGCATGTGGCGGTGGTGGTCACATGTGGTGGCGGGGTTGTGGCGGTGGTGGTGGTGGGTGAATGGCGATGGTTGTGGAGGCGGCAGGTGGTGGGTGAATGGCGGTGGTTGTAGTGGCTGCAGGTGGGGTGAAGAAACCAGAGAGAGAGAGAGTTAAGAGAGAGATAATGAGGGTTGAGAGAGAAAGAAAGACTGATTATATGTTTATATATTTTAATATTTCAAATTCTTTTTTTTTGTTTTATTCTAGTAATTAGAGCAAAATGACCAAAATACACATATGTGGAGTCCATTACGTCAGATTTAACCATAAAAAATAACTGAGTTATGGTTAAAAGACATAACTTGCAAGGGTTTGCAAACATTGAGTACGTTTCTTGTATATATTGAAGACAAAGAACACACTTTGCAATACTCAAATTAAAACCCATTTGATAGAGAAAACATGCTTGTTGCTTCTTACCCTTACAATTGAAAAGTGAAATAATAGTTGTAAATTGGTAACAATTGTCCTTATAAAAATGTATTTATATAAATGTATCCTCAACCTCCATTGTTTCAACCATGGCTGCTGGAAACAATTTCTTCACTTCATCCAAGTTTGCATAGCTCTTTTAGACGACCTAATAAAATCCCCTTCTTTCTCTTCTCCTCCGGCACCGACGACTTATAGCCACCCGATCTCAAACTAACATCATACACTTTTGAACAACTCTTAGCCGCCGGAGCAGCATACTTCTCCACTACCGCCGGCAGAACCGCTTTCCGGTAATCATTCCTGGTATTAGACACTACAACTGGAGCAGCGACAAACCCACGCCTTTCCCTAAATTATTCGTAGCTGCATGGAAGCTCTTCTGAACCTGAAACTTGACCGGCTTCTTCGCCGGAATTATATTATTGACAGAATCTTGATTTTCCGGGGGGGGGGGGGGGGGTTGGTTTGTTTCATCCTGACTTTTGATTCGCGGAGATTGGCGTAAGCTTCGTATTTGGATCCTCTCTCCATGATTATTGATTCAACTGTCTATAAAGGGTGATCGGGGAATTCGTCGGAGATATTGTCTCCGGCGAATATGGGTTCGATGTTTATATTACGAGGGAAAATATATCAATGGGTTTAAGTATAGTTTTTAAACATATTAATAATGGAAATTGGGAAAAATGAAAACAAATATATTGAGTTGTTGCCACAACCATCAAAAGAGTATATTTTATAACTTTTCTCACGTCCTATTAAGACATTTGTTGATCTACTATTAATTAGCTAATTGTTTATTAAATAATAATAATAATACTCGAATACACGATTCTAACTTTAAATTTTTTTAGTTGTGTTAGATACATAGATAACATGATTTACTCGGTCTAAGTAATGGCAATCGTATCAGGTTGGTGGGCTGATATGTCCGGTTTTAACACAATCAATATATTATGTTAAGCACACAAACTAACACTCGACCTAAACGACCAGTTTATAGTATTTATCAAAACATGTCAAAGGGGTTGACGAGTGGTAATAAAGTTATATACATATTAACCGTGTTGGTAAGTTGTAAAAAAATGAGTTAAATGAGTTAGCATGTCGACTTGTTGACGAGAAGCATTAGCCTTGCTTATTAGTTATCGGATATATACTATCGATATAACCCAACAATCCCTAATTCCTTACGTCCGTTGCTTCCTTGTGACATGTTCACATCTTGAAAGATAAAGCAACGTAACCAAAACGTTGTCTTGAGAATAGGGGTTTAAAAAAAGTGCAGATAAACATGAGAGAGGTCGACGGATGGATTGATTTCTCATTTCTGTCACTCACAATCTATTCTCTCGGTCTCTGGCACATGATTATTGATATCTCTTGGTCTTTCATAGAATACTCGATACTCAAGTTGCCAAAACCGGGAAAGAAGTCGAAAGTCTGTTGATGCATATGTCTGTTGCCTACGTCATCGTATAACGTCGAGTCTGTGTTTAGGAGCGAAACGTGAAGATTATGTATGTTGTGAGTCAAGTTCGCCCGAACTTGTAGTGGGAAGGACAAGTTCGCCCAAACTTGTCATGGCTATGACAAGTTCGCCCGAACTTGACCTAACCACATTTGGAGCGAACTTGTTCAAGTATAAATAGGATAGTTGTGTTCTCATTTGATAGAATCAGAGATTTTGTGTACTGGACGGCGAAGCTCTGTCCAAGTGTTTCCAGGATTTGTAACGTTGACTATTAATGAAACGGTGTTAAAAAGAAACAAATGAGTGTATCCAATGTCGCCTAAGCAAACGGATTCCGCACATTTACCTTAGGTTTGTCAGATTAGTGCCTGAACGATCCGTACAACGGACCTTCAATTGGTACCAGAGCAGGAGATGACTAATTTGAAGACACTGGACTTAGAACATCACATCTTCTACTCATTTCTTTATGTTTTGATTTTTCTTGGATATTTCACGAACAAAATGGACTGATTTTCAAGTATAATACGTAAAATCCATAATACTAAAACCCTTGAAAAATCAGAGCTAAAAACGATCAAAATAATGTCGAAATTTACAAAAAATCAAGTTTTGGAAACTCATTTTGCACGAACTTGTTGAACAAGTTCGCTCGAACTTGTCCAAAAGTGAACAAGTTCACCCGAACTTGTCCAGAAGTATACAAGTTCGCTCGAACTTGTCTGAAAGCGAACAAGTTCGTCCGAACTTGTCTAAGGGTTTCTAAAAAAAGGCATGAAAATCCCAAAAAACGTCTCGGACATTATATATTGTTAGATTCGTTTCGACGAGATGAGTTTAAAGATATAATCGGGTAAAAACAGTTTTCGGAAAAATTTTAAACGTTTTTAGCAAACCGATAAGTCAATATCGTCGATTAAAAAAGTCGGTTTTTGCATAAAATTTCTGTTAACTAGTCTTTTTTTGTCGGAAATGGAAGATATTGTTTTTGAAAGAATAGATGATTGATTTGATGGTATTTGGAATTCGAGAAATAAAAATGACAATAAAAATACTTGGGTTAAGAGATTTGAATATTTTTTGTGTAGAAAAGATGAATCGTTGAATCAGTTAATTAAACGGTATGATGCATTACTTGACAAATTAAAAGAATACAATATAAGAATGTCAAGTGCTGAAGAGATATCAAAATTTGCAGAAGCGTTACCGTTAGAGTGGGATGAATATTTGATTGAATTGAAAAAGGATTCTAGATTTTCAAAGTTTTATCTAGATGAGTTTTTCATTGAGCTTAAAACCACGATTTAGATATTACAAAGAAGAAGAAATATTTGATTGAAAAGATAGAAGAAAAGCTAGATAAAATAAGCTTGGATGTGGTTTTTGAAATAAGTAGAAGAATCAATATATGTCTTAAAGCAAAATCTGTTATGAAATATGATATTAACAGGGGTTGTTATATAAATGAAAATATGAATCATGTTGATTTTACTAATTTTTTTCTGCAAGTACATTCAAGACAGATTCAACTCCAAAGAATAAAGAATCAAGTGCATCAACATATGAAGCTTCAAGTTCTGAATCTGTGTGTTCAAGTTGTCAAAAATTCAGATCTTATAATGTCAAACTTTTGAGAGATGTGGAAAGTTTGACATTAGAAAACAAAAATTCTATAAAATTAGAAAATGATTTGAAAAATCAAATAAATAATTTAGAAAATAAAAAAATTGTTTTTGAAAAAATTAATATTGAAAATCAAAAAACAATAAATTCTCATCTTAAGAAAATAACTCAACTTAAAAATAAAGTTGAGATTGCTAATAATAAAATTGTTGATTTAGAAAAGAATTTGAAAGGTTTTGTGACCTCGTCATTAATTCTAGATCATATATGTTAAAAACCGATCAATGAGAATAAAAAGGAAATTCCAATAAGTGACAATGTCACAAATTATGACGATGTCATAATTGAGAATTGTGATGATAATACCGATGATAAAAATGATAAAAAAAATTATTTTTGAAACTAAAAGAAAAATTTCAAGAAAGTGTTCTACAATTTCCTGAAAAAGGTGAATGCTCAATGCAAAAATATTCTAAACAGAATGGATAACAAAAACAAAAAGAAAATCAGAAAATTTTCAAAACAAAAATAAAAGTTCATCGGTACGATCATCCAATCATTATAAAAAATCACAAAATTTAAAAAATATAAAACTCACAAAAATTTGAAAATAAGTTGTGCAGGTCGAAACACAATGCTCCAAAGTCAAATCAATACTACAGAAAAATCTAGGATGATGATTATTACACGTCAAATCAATGTGCTGATTTGGGTGTATGGTCTGAATGGAGAGATTGGTACGATAACAGAGTGTGTTACAACTGTGGATTTAGTGGACACATTGTTTTTAACTGCCTAACAAAGAGATTTGATACGAGAACATGCTATAAATGTCAAATCAAAGGTCATGTTGCCAAGGATTGTCTGACTAATCTTAAAAGAAGACCGGATAAATCTCAGGGGAAGAACGAAAATGCTGTCAAGAAGACAGTAAAAAACAGAAGAAAAGCCCAAAGAACAGAAAATGAAATTATCGCGAGGGCAGAAAGACAAATTGCGGAAAAAGAAAAAGAAAATTAGAGAGTATTTGGAAAAGATTTTGTCATCGGATACATCTAAGAAATCAGATAAAAGTTCTGATGAATCATTTTACTCACTGTCAAGTAAAACGAATTCATCAGATACAAATCTGAGGACAAAAGAGAGAATAGTGGAGAATAAATTAATAAATCAAACAGTTAAAGTATCAAAAAAAGTAAAATTTTCAAATAAAATTTTTATCAAACTGTCTGAATATCAAAAAGAAAGTGAGGGACTGTTTATTTCAGATGTTAATGAATTTGGTAAACCTAAATCCAGAATGGATTGGGTTCCAATTCAAAACTAATTGAAGATTGTTTGAATGTGCAGGATAACCAAATTTCAAGCAAGCGTCATTTTAGAAGCAGTGGTTGTTCGTGCAGTGGAAATAACTTGAAAGGATTGGTGTACCACACAAACAAAATGGTAGTCTCGCGTTCACATTCGTAAAATGTCGTTAAATGGTTAAAATGGAAGATTCTTATTTTCGATTTCGAAAAGATGTTTTCAATTTTAGGGGGAGAAAAATTTAAAATTGTCAAAATAATTATTTCTGTAAAATTGAAAAACATCATTTTAGATAGATAATTTTTTTTTCAAAAAGACAAAAACAATAGAAAATTTCAAAATATAAAAAACATTGAAAACTGAAAAATGAGATTAGTTGTGCAAAAAGAGGAAATGATAGTACATCAGTAGACTATCAATTCATGCTAAAGATATGTATTGTTTAAAATGGTTAAACAATCTCACTAAAGATGTGTCGGTAGGCTCAGCTAGACTAGTAGTTTTGCGATAACAATACAAACTTAAATAGAAAAGCCTAGTTCTAGTGGGAAACGCGGTTGAAAGCATAGTACTTAGTGTTGTCCTTTGTGACTGTGTACCTACTAGGTAATCGCTTAATGCTGAAAAGCATAAAAACCGGTTAGTTTGTGAACTTTCACATCTTACTGAAAAAGTCACTTTGTGTTTTCATTTTCAAAAGATTTAAACTTATTTAATTTCTTTATTGTGTTTAAGCATTGGACATCCTCTGCGTATACGAAAGTATCGAACTGGATGTTAGTGCCTAAATGTTTCTTCTTTATTTTATTGGTGTTTCGTTTAAATCTTAGATCACCTCTGCGTATATGTGAATATCGACTGGTGGTTAAGATCTAAACAATTTCAACTTGTTTTTCATTTCTTATTTTGTTTAAACATTGGACTTTCACTGCGTATCGAAAGATCGACCTGATTGTTATTGTTTAAACATTCTGCGTTATTTTCACACAATTCATAGTTGATAAAAGTTTAAAGGCATTACTTGAGTTAGTGTATTACATGATGAGGGGATATGCTGAGATCATGGGGTCCATAAGAATTTAGTACAGATTAATGTACCTTAATGTATCAGTAAGCATTACGAAAGTTTTTATATTGAGTTTAAGTGGACACAATATCGACAATCCATGTGAATTGTTTAAACTAAGTGTTTCATCTAAGAACAACGGTGCAGTGATATGTTTTAGTAATCTGATATGATCCTCTAGCACGTTTTCTCACAAAAATATAAACTGTAGATATTACATTTTAGTTTGTTTGCATTTATGTATTCAAAATTCAAAATCCAAAAAGATTTTCTTTCAAAATCTTCCATGGAAACTTGATAATGTTGAATGTGAGCCAGACCAACAAGACTGTTAAGAAATTGTTTGTGTGTGGATACGTGTGATTGATCTTAACCGTCAAATCTTAGAGATTCGGAGCATCATTTAAGGGGGAGCTAGATAAACTTGTTTATCGAAGATAACAAAAAGCTCAAAGTAAGGGGGGGCATGGTGATTAAAGTTAATTGGAGTTTGATGACTGCGGAAACATCCAAGGGGGAGTATGTTGATGCATATGTTTGTTTCCTACTTCATCGTATAACGTCGAGTCTGTGTTTAGGAGCGAAACGTTAAGATTATGTATGTTGTGTGTAACCCTTGTGCAAAATTTCGGGCTTTCAAAAACTTTTTCTTTGAAAGCAATTTGATAACCGATGTTTAAACGTAATCCGTTTAATGCAACATACACACCAGGACGAGGACACGAACTACACATACCCAAAATTCCCTTTACATGACTTAGAAATAAGCTTCGAAGGGATTAGGGACGACGAAAACATGTTTATACAAGAAAAGGGACTATTTGCGACAAACTGCAAAAGTCTGCCAATTCGCACAGCAACGTACACTCTGGAACAAGATCATAAGCCAAACATACCCTAGATGCCCTTAACATAGCTTAGAAATAAGTTTTGAGGGGTTCGGTATGCGAAAATGCGCTTCTTTGATCATAGGGACTAAAAGCGTCAAAACTGTGAAAGTATGCAATTTCGTAATCGCTAGACCATTGTATTTTAGTGATAGGAATGCAAAAATACCATTCGTTACGTAATTTAGGTCGTTTTCGCATCCGTTCGAGTTTCGTCGTAATTAACCGAAAAACGCAATCGCACCGCTAAACGAACCAGCATCCATGACATTTTTGAGCATATTTCTAGTCCCCTATACTTTAACATCCTTGTAAAGCCTTAAAATTGGGTTAACGGGGGTTAAACGCGTCGAAAAACAAGTTTAAAGGCTGCAGGGACCAAAACTGCCATTTTTGAAAACTCAGCCCCTGCACAAGGCTTACGGACCGTAAGCCCTGGACCTTTACGGTCCGTAAGCAGTCCCCAGACAGTTGTATACAGCTGGTTGCAACTTGTTTTGTTTGATTGTTTCCTTGTTTGGAGACCAAGTTAAGTGTTCAACAAGTCCCCTAATCAGTTCCTAACACATGTATGGTGTGGATCATTCCTTGGAGAACACATTTACACTTGTAATGATCCTAGAGATTCATGAAACACTATAAATACCTCCTTCATTTGCTTCATTCATTGCTCGTTCCATTCTTCTTATCTTCTAAACTTTAAGTGGAGACTACCACATTTGTTGGAAGCTTCCTACCTGAGTTTTCTAGTCCTTTTCCAGCCTAGAACACTTGTAAGTGTTCATTCATGCTTGTTTATTTATTTCAAGCAAGAAAGTTAAATATTGTTTGACTTTCAGCTTTGACCATGAATTGGTCAAGTCAAAGTTCGTTTGAACTTTGCAACGTGAGCGTAATTACGATGGTTATAGTCCCTTACGACTATACCTATTGATTAGCACGTTGACTAGTCGAAGTGATGAGTCAAAATTTCGGTGTGCATTTTGCGTTGAAACTATTTTCGGATATCAAAACAGTTTTCTAACTTAGTTAAACATGTTTTAACATGTTTAACTCATCACTTCTAGTTTAGTGCTTATTTAGGGTCATAATTCAAGCAGTCTAAACAACCACTTAGACTTTCGAACCTGACCCGTTTAGTCGATCACTAGGATCCGACCAAACACATTAGGTGACCATAGTTGTATAGGGAATAACCTTCCAAGGTTATACCTTATGGTCACTTCGTTTAGTTAGTTGTATGATAGATAGAAAGATACTATAAGGAATATTACACAAAAATGCACTTAGTAAACACATAATTGCCATACATTGTGAAAAATTGATTACACATATGAATAACGGGCCATAAGTGTCACACCCCGACCCGCAGCGGAAAAGGTGATCGGGGCATGATTGGGTTATCATCAAAGCTCATGACATTTATTTTAACGTTTCATATTCATTAATACACTTTAATGGAAAAATTACAATCAATATTACATCATGTCCTAAACATCAATCTAGGCTTCATTATTTTCTTCTAAGGCATTTCCTATGTTTTCCTTACTTCATCCTGTTCACCTGTATCATGTGTAAAAATGGTTTTTGGATCAACAAAAAGTTGGCGAGTGAATCCTATGGAAAACATTTGAGCAAGTTTATTTAATTGATAATAAAATTAAGTGCACAACCACACATGAGTAAAATAGATGTAAACTTATACACCAATCATTTAATATTAAATAATGCACACATGAAAAATAATGGATCGTTTTGAGGCACGCGTTGCTCAACTCGTCTCTCACGAGGAACTGATGGGCCTAATGAATGATTTGCATAAACTTGACAATATAAAATATATAACTACAAACAACATAAACTAAATAATACACACACGAACAATAATGGATTTGTTTTGAGGCGCGCGTTACTCAACTCGTCTCTCACGAGGAACTGATGGGCCTAATGAATGAATTGCATATAAATTGACAAAATGAAATACATAACTACAAGCAATATATACAATCTAAGTTTAGATCACAATATGGTATGGCACAAGTTTAAATAAACGAGTTAATTTTGTGACACATGACACACCCCAAAACGTGTAATTAAAAAGGGGAGTTGTAAGATTCACTCACATTGGGTGCGTTCGGTTGATGATGTTGAATGCGCCCGAAGTTGGTTTTAACCACGAGTGAAACTAACCTAGATAATGGCATCATGGTTCGGTAAGTAACGGATTTTATTAATCAATTTTAGTAGAATTGTTGGATGTATTTTTGTGAGTTTAAGGCTATTTTCTAACCCTAAAAATGTTATTTTTAAGTATTTTTAATTGATTTTTAAATAAAATAAATAAATAAAAATAATAAAAAATGTTGACTTTTTGACCGTTGACCGTTGACCATTGACTTTGACTGTTGACCGGTTCGTATGTGTAATTGTGTGCGTTGGGTGAGGCTCGAACCCGAGACCTCCCGTACGCGTGCACGCAGCTCTACCAACTGAGCTACGTGTCTAACCCGAAATATTTCTGTTTTTAATTATATTTATATATTAATTAAATTAAACAGAAAATCATTTATTTTTAAAAACGATTTTAATCTAACGACTCGGTGCGCTCCACAGGTCTCGAACCCTGGACCTGTGGTTTAGGTTAGCACACAGTCCACCGGTGGACTGTGTGTCTAACTTGTTAAATAAACTGATTCTTATTATACTTATATACAAACTAAATATTTTCATTTCTGTCTTAAATAAAAAGTTTGATAATTGTCCGGACCGGTGCGGTAGTCCGGACTCGAACTCGTGACGTGTGGTTAAACATTCACACAGTCCACCACTGGACTGTGTGTCTATCTTGGTTATTATACCGGTTTTTATTAAACTTAACATCTTACGCAGTGACTCCGGTTCGGTTAAAAAAAGGAACATTTTTATTAGGACGAAGGTGCGCGGGACAAGATTTGAACTCGAGACGTAAGCGTGTTTTATGTGCACACAGTACACCACTGGACTGTGTGTCTAACCCGAGTTATTTCTTGATTTAAATTAAACTTATAGACTACTGAAACTTCGTCTTCTTCGTCAGACTTAACCAGAAACGGAGTCCGATTGGTTCGTCGATTAAATTGTGTTCGTTAGTGTCTGGTGGTTAATTACATGTGAGATTAAATAAAAGAATGAAGGATTAAGCGTAAGGTATACCGACTGGACTCCTCTGTTTCTCCGGCGAAACTCCGGTGACAGCAGAAACTTCCGGCGACGTATGTCTTGCGGCAGAGAGTCTTCAACGAGCTTGAGATAAATGTGGGTGACTTCGGTATAAGCTCTGGGGGTTCAGTGTTTAGAGTAAGGCACAGAAGTGAAGGGCTCGGTTTTCCGGCAAGGTGCAAAACTTTTCCGGCGAGTGGAATTACGTCGGGTAAAGGTGTGATTGAGAGCGAAAAAAGCTAGGAGAGGTTCGAGGAGGTATTTATAGGGCGGGACATCGACGTATTTGGCCCGTTTTCCGACTTGATTCGTCGGTTAGAAACTTTCCGGCGGTTATAACTTGTGTCGCGGACTCAGGCGTCGATTATAACCGATGTAGTGATTAAAGTTTACGTTATAACTGAAGAAACCGTCCAATCTCGCGAGATCGCCGAGATTTCCGACGACTGCAATTGGGCGCGTCGTTATTTGAATTCGAGATTTATTTTATGTATTAATTGTTTCCAATATTTAACAAGAAACATGAGTGGCGCAGTGGTTGAGTTTGTGTGCGATAAGACTTTGCTGAAGTTGTTGGCTGACCCGGGTTCGAAACCCGGCAGCAACATTATATTTTTATTTCATTATTTTTAACAATTTTTCAAAAACAAATTATATATTCCAATACACTTATTAATTATGTATCGTTTAAAATTAATTTGTGCATTAAATACGCCACGAAATTTTTAACTGATTGTTCGGTTATTAAACGGAGCGGGTTTGGTAAAATCCGTTTTTTGACGGATGTTACAGTATCCCCTGCTTTTTAGAAATTTCGTCCCGAAATTTAAGTAGTGATATATTTGACTAAAAATGATGGTGTTTGGTTTGACAGTTACATGCTTAGAAAAAGAGTAAGGGTTTAAGTTTTTGTTTAAGGCGGTAACGTCCCTTGTAAGAGTTAAGTACCCTGTTACAGGAATTGCTTTTTGTTGCCTACGGTAAAAATATCGATAAGCAGAGTTGATTCGCTAAATATGATATCATGCGTAAGAGTTTTGATATGTTTGGAAGGATGTGGTTATATCCTAAAGCAAAACTTCTAACACTACAACCGACATGGAACTTCTCATAACCGTCTAACAATACCTCTGATCCTTTGACAAGAATACTTATATATAGGAAGTACCAGCGGCGTATCCACCATATTCTTGTCAAATTTTCATTGGTTTTATCAGTAAGTTAGATTGGTTCTATGATGTAACTCTAGAACATAAATAAACACAACAACCAATATCTGATTCTCAATTCTGATAGCATACATGTTTGATTTGTGACAGTTCCTCTCTCGTTTGTTGTGATGGAGAGGTTAGTCTATGTAGAAACAGAACACAATCCAATTTCTTTAAATGCGAGATGATATAATTGTAACACAAATTTCAACCAAGACAATATTAAATCCTACATGGAACTTCTCATAACCGCCTGATAATACCTCTGATCCTTTGGCAAGAATACTTATATATAGGAAGTACCAGCGGCGTATCCACCATATTCTTGTCAAATTTTCGTTGGTTTTATCCACAAGTTATGATTAGTTACCAAGAAATTACTAAATCCTACATAGAACTTCTCATAACCGCCTGACAATGCCTCTGAACCTTTGACAAGAATACTTATATATAGGAAGTACCAGCGGCGTATCCACCATATTCTTGTCAAATTTTCATTGGTTTTATTAGTGAGTTATGATTGGTTCTATGATATAACTCTAGAACATAAATAAACACAACAACCAATATTTGAGTCCACATTCTGATAGCATACATGTTTGAATGATGACAACACCTCTCTCGTTTGTTGTGATGGAGAGGTTAGTCATTGTGGATGTGAGACATAGCTCAACTTCTTTAAATGATGAAATTGAATACGCTGAAATGTATAATGAACAAACTTCAACCAAAACATACTAAATCCTACATGGAACCTCTCATAACCGCCTAATAATGCCTCCGATCCTTTGACAAGAATACTTATATATAGGAAGTACCAGCGGCGTATCCACCATATTCTCGTCAAATTTTCATTGACTTTATCCGCAAGTTATGATTAGTTCTATGTGACTCTACAACAAACACAACAACCACAAGATCATACTGCATGTACTGAAAATGTAAAATGTATGTGCGATCAAGGCTCAATCAAACGGAGCCGATCGTATTGCATGTACTGAAAATGAAAAATGTCTGTGCGATCAAGGCTCAATCAAACGGAGCCGATCGTATTGCATATACTGAAAATAATAAACACTAATCTAAACAATAATCACACCAACGGTTTATACATGGAACCTCTCATAACCGCCTGATAATGCCTCCGATCCTTTGACAAGAATACTTATATATAGGAAGTACCAGCGACGTATCCACCATATTCTCGTCAAATTTTCATTGACTTTATCCGCAAGTTATGATTAGTTCTATGTGACTCTATAAAAACACAACAACCAACACTTACTAAATCCTGCATGGAACCTCTCATAACCGCCTGATAATGCTTCTGATCCTTTGACAAGAATACTTATATATAGGAAGTACCAGCGGCGTATCCACCATATTCTTGTCAAATTTTCATTGGCTTTATCCGCAAGTTATGATTTGTTCTATGTGACTCTACAACAAACACAACAAAATGAAAAATGTCTGTGCGATCAAGGCTCAATCAAACGGAACCGCTCGTATTGCATGTACTGAAAATAATAAACAATAATCACTCAAACAGTTTATACATGGAACCTCTCATAGGCGCCTGATAATGCCTCCGATCGTTTGACAAGAATACTTATATATAGGAAGTACCAGCGGCGTATCCACCATATCCTTGTCAAATTCTCATTGGCTTTATCCTTAAGTTATGATTGGTTCTATGTAATTCTAAAACATAAAGAAAAACATAAAACTAAACGATTGGAGTTGAATCTTGATTTCCGGTGAAGAGGACTAGTTGGGTGGTTTCGTTTGGGCCGTCATTATCTTCGTCAGGATTGGCGTTGATGTTGAAAACTCTTTCTCTTGCTGGTGGCCTAGTGATTGGGTTTTCTTGATTTACTTGGTTAACTGGGTTTGACTGAGCTTGAGCGTTGATGATGTTAACCAATCGAGGGCACGTGTTTCTAAAGTGGGTAGGGTCGCCACAATTGAAACAAGCTTGAACATATGGGAACATGGGGTATTGGGGTTGTTGATAGGTTTGGATCATGTTTTGAGTAGGGGGAGAGATTTGGTTTTGAGGGGTGCGGCAAACCTTGCTCAAATGAACATAGCGTCCACAAGTTGCACATAGTCGACAAGGTAAGGTAAGGGGATGGTGATAAAAACAGGTGTTACATCGAGGGAGAGGTCCAAGATATGGTTTCTTATTTGGGTAAGTTGAGTTGGGTGCCACTTGGGTGATTGGGATAGCTTGGATGGGTATGGCGTGTGAAATTGGTTGATTACGTTGGGTAGTAGCGAAAAGTTGCCCGTCTCTTTTTCTCTTAGAAGTGGGTTGAGAAGGGGATTCGGTTTGGGTGGAGTTTGAAGTTTCAGTCGATGCTTTATCCTTCTTCTTCTCCTCCTTGAAGTCTTTGTTCCGGATTCGGTTCTCGGTGAGCTCTGTTGCTAGCTCCATTGCTGCTTCCAAAGTTGCAGGCGTGGTACTTATTACAGAGTCTTGAATCTTTGACGAAAGACCTCGAATGTAGTGCTCGATCAAACGGTAGAGGGGAGTGAACAAGTTAGGAACCATTTGATGTAACTCGAGGAATCTTTTGTTGTATGTGGTGTGGTCACCTTCCTTTTGCTTCAACGAATAGAACTCATCCTCTAATTTCTTGATTTCGCTCCTTGGGCAAAACCGTCTTGTCATGATTTCCTTCAACTCTTCCCAAGTCAAAGTCATAGCATCGTCAATGCCTCGTTTGGCCTTCTCTGTATTCCACCAAGTAAGTGCTATCCCATATAAACGACCGGTAGCATATCGCACTTTGCGGTCATAGGGGCAATCGCAATTTAGAAAAGTGTTCTCCATTTCAAACCAATGGAGGAGAGCAGTGACACCTTCAGTCCTTTTGTATTTTGGAGGGTCGCATGATTTGAAATGCTTGTAGGTGCATTTAGTGGTATTTGGGGGAGGGTTGATAACGTGTTGATCTTCTTGATTGACAGGATTAGCGGTAAGTGCTTGTTGGACTTGGATTACAATGTTGGGTATTACGGCAGCCATTTGTTGAGCGATTAGGGCAGCCATGCGCTCGCGGGCTTTTCCTGCTCTCATCTTCCTACGGGCGAGGTCAGAAGACATCTACAAGGAATACGCATCATGAGTATGAGTTGGATGTTTTTGGGATCATGGGTCGCACTAGGAATGAACATTCATAAAATAAATATAGAAAAATAAATCTACTACATCCATAGGATGTCTTGGGCTTTGCTCGTCATTAGGCCCTGCATGCCGCCATACTTCACCTTCGTAATCATGTGGGCCCCATGAATACCGGGTTTTTCGTATGGTTCGCATGTGTTAGCCTAGTTACGTACACTAAAACCCGGAGAAAATCGAGAAATATGTATATAACGTATGATATTCGGAATGTGTCCAGGTGTATACACGGTGACACCTCAAAGTGGGTTAGTTCGAACGACGTTTGGTGTGGCATGCTTTGGCCTAATAGGTCCTTCGTACTCTCATCGTTAGTCCCCAGGTAGGCAAACTGGTCCGTTATATTGGATTTATACGAATGCCAACCTAGACAGGACGTTCCGACTACCGGTACTTGTACCCTTCCAGTTACTACATGCCCGTCGCAGAACTTACTTTGATGAGATTTGAAAATTGCAATCAAATCTTTGAATAACAAAAGTATGAAGATGATTTGAATATATGAACATTGAAATATGTATGATGAATGTGTATATAAGTATGTATGTTTGACTGTAAGTATAAATAAATATGAAACAAATAAACATCACAAGTTTGTATGTAACCACCTAAACAATTAAAATTTAGGCAAACTATAGTATAGGCTCTAAGGGTCTAATAACCTATCCTATATCCCTATAGTCATGGCTCTGATACCAATCTGTCACACCCCGACCCGCAACGGAAAAGGTGATCGGGGCATGATTGGGTTATCATCAAAGCTCATGACATTTATTTTAACGTTTCATATTCATTAATACACTTTAATGGAAAAATTACAATCAATATTACATCATGTCCTAAACATCAATCTAGGCTTCATTGTTTTCTTCTAAGGCATTTCCTATGTTTTCCTTGCTTCATCCTGTTCACCTGTATCATGTGTAAAAATGGTTTTTGGATCAACAAAAAGTTGGCGAGTGAATCATATGGAAAACATTTGAGCAAGTTTATTTAATTGATAATAAAATTAAGTGCACAACCACGCATGAGTAAAATAGATGTAAACTTATACACCAATCATTTAATATTAAATAATGCACACATGAAAAATAATGGATCGTTTTGAGGCACGCGTTGCTCAACTCGTCTCTCACGAGGAACTGATGGGCCTAATGAATGATTTGCATAAACTTGACAATATAAAATATATAACTACAAACAACATAAACTAAATAATACACACACGAACAATAATGGATTTGTTTTGAGGCGCGCGTTACTCAACTCGTCTCTCACGAGGAACTGATGGGCCTAATGAATGAATTGCATATAAATTGACAAAATGAAATACATAACTACAAGCAATATATACAATCTAAGTTTAGATCACAATATGGTATGGCACAAGTTTAAATAAACGAGTTAATTTTGTGACACATGACACACCCCAAAACGTGTAATTAAAAAGGGGAGTTGTAAGATTCACTCACATTGGGTGCGTTCGGTTGATGATGTTGAATGCACACGAAGTTGGTTTTAACCACGAGTGAAACTAACCTAGATAATGGCATAATGGTTCGGTAAGTAACGGATTTTATTAATCAATTTTAGTAGAATTGTTGGATGTATTTTTGTGAGTTTAAGGCTTTTTTCTAATCCTAAAAATGTTATTTTTAAGTATTTTTAATTGATTTTTAAATAAAATAAATAAATAAAAATAATAAAAATGTTGACTTTTTGACCGTTGACCGTTGACCATTGACTTTGACTGTTGACCGGTTCGTATGTGTAATTGTGTGCGTTGGGTGAGGCTCGAACCCGAGACCTCCCGTACGCGTGCACGCAGCTCTACCAACTGAGCTACGTGTCTAACCCGAAATATTTCTGTTTTTAATTATATTTATATATTAATTGAATTAAACAGAAAATCATTTATTTTTAAAACGATTTTAATCTAACGACTCGGTGCGCTCCACAGGTCTCGAACCCGGGACCTGTGGTTTAGGTTAGCACACAGTCCACCGCTGGACTGTGTGTCTAACTTGTTAAATAAACTGATTTTTATTATACTTATATACAACTAAATATTTTCATTTCTGTCTTAAATTAAAAGTTTGATAATTGTCCGGACTGGTGCGGTAGTCCGGACTCGAACTCGTGACGTGTGGTTAAACATTCACACAGTCCACCACTGGACTGTGTGTCTATCTTGGTTATTATACCGGTTTTTATTAAACTTAACATCTTACGCAGTGACTCCGGTTCAGTTAAAAAAAGGAACATTTTTAATAAGACGAAGGTGCGCGGGACAAGATTCGAACTCGAGACGTAAGCGTGTTTTATGTGCACACAGTCCACCACTGGACTGTGTGTCTAACCCGAGTTATTTCTTGATTTAAATTAAACTTATAGACTACTGAAACTTCGTCTTCTTCGTCAGACTTAACCAGAAACGGAGTCCGACTGGTTCGTCGATTAAATCGTGTTCGTTAGTGTCTGGTGGTTAATTACATGTGAGATTAAATAAAAAGAATGAAGGATTAAGCGTAAGGTATACCGACTGGACTCCTCTGTTTCTCCGGCGAAACTCCGGTGACAGCAGAAACTTCCGGCGACGTATGTCTTGCGGCAGAGAGTCTTCAACGAGCTTGAGATAAATGTGGGTGACTTCGGTATAAGCTCTGGGGGTTCAGTGTTTAGAGTAAGGCACAGAAGTGAAGGGCTCGGTTTTCCGGCGAGGTGCAGAACTTTTCCGGCGAGTGGAATTACGTCGGGTAAAGGTGTGATTGAGAGCGAAAAAGCTAGCAGAGGTTCGAGGAGGTATTTATAGGGCGGGACATCGACGTATTTGACCCGTTTTCTGACTTGATTCGTCGGTTAGAAACTTTCCGGCGGTTATAACTTGTGTCGCGGACTCAGGTGTCGGTTATAACCGATGTAGTGATTAAAGTTTACGTTATAACTAAAGAAACCGTCCAATCTCGCGAGATCGCCGGGATTTCCGACGATTGCAATTGGGCGCGTTGTTATTTGAATTCGAGATTTATTTTAAGTATTAATTGTTTCCAATATTTAACAAGAAACATGAGTGGCGCAGTGGTTGAGTGTGTGTGCGATAAGACTTTGCTGAAGTTGTTGGCTGACCCGGGTTTGAAACCCGGCAGCAACATTATATTTTATTTCATTATTTTTAACAATTTTTCAAAAACAAATTATATATTCCAATACACTTATTAATTATGTATCGTTTAAAATTAATTTGGGCATTAAATACGCTACGAAATTTTTAACTGATTGTTCGGTTATTAAACGGAGCGGGTTTGGTAAAATCCGTTTTTTGACGGATGTTACAATAAGCACTTAGGATAGGTTTCAAATCAAAATGTAGGCTTTGTTAAACCATATCATATGAGTTCCAACACTCATTTGGTTTACAATACCTCATTCTATCCGATTCCTCAATTTATGCCCGTTATGCTAACATAGTATCCGATACACTAGGAGCTATTTCAACACTTGAACTCTCGATCCTTTGAGCTTTGTTTTATCATTTGACCAAGATATATACGCAATCCCAGGCGAGTACTTAGCTCCCCTCTTTTACGTTTTCAAATGTTTTTGGGGTGATTCATATGTGTAATCAATTTTTCACAATGTATGGCAATTATGTGTTTACTAAGTGCATTTTTGTGTAATATTCCTTTTATGCAAAGACATGACAATTGGGGACACGAAACAAATCCTTATAGTATCTTTCTATCTTTATAGATTGATTCTTGTAGGATACTTTAAGTATAGTCTTAAATCTTCCTATCTTCATAGCGAGATTTCCAAGAAGTGCTTTACAAGACAATGGTTATGGTTTATGTGTAGAATTGTTGGTGATTTAGATAACAAAACTAGAGTAATATAATAAGGACATGGTGGATACGCCACTGGTACTTCCTATATATAAGTGTGCTTATTGTATTACCCTTCGTAGCCTTATCCGAATCACCATTAGGATTTAGGATTTTGTGACACGACAATGATACAAGACAAGTGGCTAAACTAAATCCTTAAAGTATCTATCTATCTTCATAGTTAGATTCTTGTAGGATGTTTAAAGTACTAATTGGTAGTCCTTTATTGGATTCTGTGTACTTTAATGCGTATTTGACAAGACAATGTGACCAAGACGATGATTATGTGGTTATTGTGATTAGTTGTGATTTAGATAACGAAACGAGTGTAATACTATAAGAACATGATGGATACGCCGCTGGTACTTCCTATATATAAGTGTTCTTATTGTATTACTCTTGTAGCGTTATCCAAATCACATTAGGATTTTGTGTTTTCAAAAGTACAATATCTAAATCCTTGTAGAACTCTTTCATATTTCTATATGATAGATTCTTAGAAGGATAACCAAAGTATTATTTCAAATCGTTGAATTGATTTCTAATAATACTCACGCGGGTTATGACAAATGTCAATATTGTTTTTATTAATCCTTGATTGGATTTCTAATAACATACTCACAAGTTTTATGACCGAAATTCAAGGCGATTACAATGAACAAAGTACGATTTCAATGTCATAAAAATTACTTAGTATTAATTATGTTGCCATATACAAAACTATTTTGTCACAAGTTTCATAATCAAGTTAATGTATTGCAATACTAAAATCTTTTTGCCATTCATTGGCTTCAAAGAGTCCATTTTCAATAGACAACTCTCGTAGTTGTCGAAGTATTGCATCACTAAACTTTTTCCATTTACTTGGCCAACAAAACTATGTACTCGCCAACAATGTTTGTTGATGTCTCGTTTTCATATATATTTCAGGTTTCGACTATTCAAGCATGCTACACATAGGAATGCGTACGGGCTTTAGACTTCCTTAAACAAAAGAAAGTTATATGTATTCCTTGCGTTGAAAACATTGTTAACAATAATGAAACATTTTAGTACCAGTTGTGGCTGAGCAATTTTCTAACGTGACTCCCTGATATTTCCGGCGCGTGTTGTTATATTACGCGATTGGGGTATTACATTGTGAGTCAAGTTCGTCCGAACTTGTAGTGGGAAGGACAAGTTCGCCCGAACTTGTCATGGCTATGACAAGTTCGCCCGAACTTGTAGTGGGAAGAACAAGTTCGCCCGAACTTGTCATGGCTATGACAAGTTCGCCCGAACTTGACCTAACCACATTTGGAGCGAACTTGTTCAAGTATAAATAGGATAGTTGTGTTCTTATTTGATAGAATCAGAGATTTTGTGTACTGGATGACGTAGCTCTGTACAAGTGTTTCCAGGATTTGTAACGTTGACTATTAATGAAACGGTGTTAAAAAGAAACAAATGAGTGTATCCAATGTCACCTAAGCAAACGGATTCCGCACGTTTACCTTAGGTTTGTCAGATTAGTGCCTGAACGATCCGTACAATGGATCTTCAAAGTTCTTAGGTCGTATAATACTTGATTCGTTTCTCACTTCCCTATGACTCAAGGTATGCTCAAGGTATGATGTGTTATGATTATATGACTTGGTTATCAGTCGGGACTCTTTGTGGATACTTATCACCTATTAATTATGTGATTTAATTTGATTATGTGAATTGTTTATCAATTAGGAATCTCTGGGGATACTTATCACCTATTAATTATGTGATTTAAACTGATTATCTATTCGAAATTGTTTGAGAGTGTAAGACTTGATTAGGCATCTTATCTGCTAAGTTCCTTGTATAAGTTTTTTCTTATTAACATCCGTGTACGAAAATTGAAAGTATAAACAAAGAGAAGGGATTATAATTGATCTGCACCAAATACAACATATAAATTATATCAAATTTAAAAACAATCCTTTTTAGTACTAATGTTGGAAAGAGTGCGTTTCTTTGAATACTTTTGATTTTCAGGAGTAAAAGAGCTTAAATATACAAAAGGAACAAATTAACGGCAAAAACCAACAAAAATACAAAGGAAGGAAAGTTGACACCTCATACCAACCCTCCGAGCTTCAACCCAAGACCAAAACAACAAATCAGAATACAAGCACAGGGCCATGCCACCAAGGCATGGGGTCGTGCCCCACTCAAGATTCCAGAAAGAAAGAGACAAACAGAAGCAGACAAAAGGCACGGGTCGTGTCCCATGGACACGGGACGTGGTCAACTCCCAGATATGCAAATCTTTAATAGTACAACAAGTACAAGGACCACGGGCCGTCCCATTGACACACGGGGCCGTGTAAGCATACATACTGACAGAGCTCATTAAATGAAGACAGAGAAGAAGAAAGCACGGAGCCGTGTAAACCATCTGTTTCCAACTATAAATAGGGGTTTATTGGATTTTATCACCCTTAACTATCGGCTATTGGCCGCTGCCACCCCCAACTAACACTTTGATGCCCGACACCCCCAACTTAACACTTAGTGTGTTCTGGCACCACGTCGTTAACCAAAACCTAACTTCGTTAGTTTTTTATCCTAAGTGACCAATTTTTGATGATGTGGCTGGTTTTTAATGACATATCATGTTGAGGTGGCTTTAAAGAAATCTATATTTTATTTATAAAATATATACATATGCAGACCCTCCTCTCTCTTTATACTTTTTCCCTCTCTCTACAGCTCTCTATCTCTCCTCTCTAACTCCCAACAACAACGACTACCACCATCAACCATCACCGCCCACCACCACCCCACCTACCACCATCCACCACCACCATCACAATTATAAATCGGTATGAATTGAGCTACCACATCTCTATTGATGAATAAAACCTGAGAGGATCAAGATTTAAAGACCCTAACCTAAGATCGACATGTGGAAAGCTAAGAAGACAACAAATCACATACTAAAACACATAGCAATGGTGTAAATATTCAATAAAATCTCATATAAGTGAATCAATTCTGCAATTGACGGCAGCGGTGGTAGTATCCCGTTGTGGTGTGATGGTGAAAGCGGCATGTTAATCTCATTTTCGGTTCTAATCAGATCTGTAGTGAATCGAGTAGGCGGTGGTGGTTCGTGGCCGACGGACATGTTTTCCGGTTCGATTCAGATATGCGATGTGTATGGTGGGTATCGAATTTGTTTGACGTAGATATCTTTGCAAAGAACGAGAGTGGTGCTCTCAAATCTGCCCACAAATAGTTGGACGGTAACCATTTATGGTTCCCAAATCACTTGATTGCTGCAATTGTTCTTCTTCTCTAATCAGATGTATACCATTAGATGGTATTCTTCGAGTAAATGGGATCATGCTCAAACGCAAACACAAACACTTTGGCAAGATTTAATTTTGAGATTCTCAACCTTCATTGTGTCTCCACCACTCACCGGAGAAACGCCGTCCGGTGACAAAGACTGCGCCACCCTCATAACAGAACTCAAAATTCTTTACTCACGATCCATTCTTTGGAGAAACAAAACCAAGAATTAAAACAAGCAACGAGTTGAATCAAGGCACAAAGCAACAGACTCAAAGTACATGATCTCAAAAGAATGTTCTAATATCAGTGAATTGATCTTGAAACTTGTAGTTCATTTCTTGTTTTGTTCTGAACATTAAGGTTTATGTTATGAATGAGGGTTTGATAAAACTAACTTATCTTGCCACGTTAAACAAAGAATATGCCACATCATGTTGCCGCGTCAGACTCATATGCCACGTCAGCTAAAATAACTAAGTCAGTTAGAGTCTATTTAACTGATGAGTGATATCACAACCCAAATGTTAAGTTGAGGGTGTCGGGTGTCAAAGTGTTAGTTGGGGGTGGCAGCAGCCAATAGCCATTAGTTGGGGGTGATAAAATCCAATAACCCATAAATAGGGGTGATAAAATCTAATAACCCATAAATAGGGGTGCTTGGTTCAAATGCAATCCATCCCTTGGCAAACCACTTCTCTCACACCTGCCACGACTCTCGCACCACAATACCACCATCAACCACCACATTCATCCATCATCCATATTTAGAGTGTGTAGTAGTCTCGAGATTCAAGATTGATCGTAAGAGTTTTGTTAAACAAATGCCATGAGTGGCTAATCTCTTACATCACTTGGTGAACAAAATCTTTTATATTTTACTTTTGATTTCCAAGCTTTGGTTAACTTTTTAATTAGGTATTAATGACTTTAATATCTAGTTTTTTTATATTGAAAGTGAACATCATGTTTTGTGGATTCACTCATTCGTGTCTCGACGCTCTATATAAAGCACCTTAACTGTCTGGAAGGGGGTTAGAAGGGTGGTTTGGGTAAGGTTCTTGCCTCGTTTAGTGTATAGATCATGCAAGGATTTGATTCAAGCTTATTAGGACTTCTTCTGAGGCAGATAGCATCAATTCGGGGAAAGTAAGAACGACTTGAATCCCTTATAATAAACTACTATTAAAACTTTACCGACCTTGCGGACCGTATCCCTGCTGACTCAGACCATATGACCGAGGGTAGCGTTGCCTCCAGAAGAGGGAAATGTCACATTTTGCATTAAAAACTTAATTAATTATCTTTCAATATTCTGGCTTTACAGAACTGTATCCCTGTTGAGTCAGACCAATATGACCGAGGGTAGTCTCTTAAAAAATCCAAAGTACGGAAATCATCAAAGGATACGTAAAAGATAAGTCGAAACCAAGTGATTATCTCTTGTCTATTTGTTTCTTTCATTACTTTAGTTTCTTTCTTTATTTAATTTATTAAAAATATTTTCTCAAAAATTGGTTAGACTAAACGTTGACGATATTCCGGTATTGAAAGCTCTTGTGTCCTTGGACGACTTTGGTATCTTAGCATAATTATACTACGCCAACAATAGGTGCAGTTGCCCCAGCGTGTTGTAGAGAGCGATAATGTTATATTGTGTTTTAGAAATTTAAAGCTTGATAAACAAGTAAAAGTGATTGAAAATATATTTTAAAAACTATATCCACCTCGACACACATCAATAACATTGAACTTTGGAAAAGAACATGAGTTTTTTTACTTTGCTTTAGACGATTGAGCCAGACCATATAAGAGATATAAAACAACCCACACAAAAAGTCGCAATACTTCGTATATGAAGATTTGGGTTTGTATGCTAATCTTTATATTATATTATTACAAAATAACTAATTATAGATAATTGCTCTTTAATAAGAAATAACTGAATCATGAAAAGGGTACTTTCTAAAACTTTAAAGTGGTGTTCGTTTTATCAAATGTAATGGAATTGTAATTAGAAATGAATTTGAATTGCATTTTTAGGAATCCATTTGAAATCTCATTATGTGTTTGGTTGGTATAATTATTAATGGAATTAACATGTAAAATATGTAAAATGACATAACTACCTTGAAATCACATATTATGTTTGGTTAGTGTAATTTCAAAGGATTTAAATTCAATTCCTGATTAAAACGAACAACATGAGATATAGAATTTACCTTTGAATTCCATGCAAAATCCATTTCATTCTTTCAAACAAACACTACCTAATTTTTGTTACGTCTTACAACATTTGTTGATATGTTATTTAGGGTTTGTTAAACAATACTTAAAAACACGATGCTAACTTTAGAGTTAGACTACTAATGTTCACCTACTTCGGATTAATATAATAATTATAAAAAAATATAATAATAGTAAATATTTTACAACACATATATTAGGACGGCTATTTACGAGGGTCACACATGGCTTAATCAAGCACAGGGAAATTTGAACACTGTTAAAACACATTTAGGCATACGTTATAAATTTGTTTTATGTGTATAAGACGCTTGAAAGTTGACAGAAGTTACCTATTAAAACAGAGTTATATATGTTAATTCAAATAACTTTACAAGTATTATTATGTGAATGTAAAACTCACGCGTTGCGATGAGATATTAAAACTCACGCGTTACGGCAGGGATGTTAACATTTGGAAAGTCCGGTTTCGAAGACTAAAAAAAATTATTTTCAATGTTAATAATACACTAAATTGTATGATGTAACAAAAAAAAAAGAATAACTTGTGTTTTACGTCGACCGAGTACCATAAAAATATATACTGATAATGATTTCGATAATGCCGATGCCAGTACCTATATTGTTCGGTCTGTACCGGCTCGGTTCGTTATAGTACCGTTATTTCGAATAAAACCTCATTTTAAACAAAATTTACATCGGAATGTTGAGAAAGAAATTCAAACACAACCGCATACTTAGTTTTTACAAAAAAAATAGAAAAAAACAGAAACAAAAACACAAAACTAATGATTGAAAGTCATAAAACAAAATTAAAACTACCGTATTAAAGAAATATATTATATATAGCATAAGGGATAAAAAGAAACGGAAAACAAGAAAAAGAAAACTCAAAGTCACTGTTAGCATTGCAAATGTTATATACTAAATTCCTAATAATTACAACTAGTGGGGTTCTCTGTTCTTTGCGGCGTATTTTCAGTTGGTATCTGTTCGATTTGTTATAGTAGTGGTATGATGCTAGCGCTCGGTATAGCAACATGTCCTCTTAGATATTCAAACATGTCCTCATTGACCCCTTGGTGGTGGATATTTAAAACCGAAGAAGATAGTTTGTGGAGGAAATTTATTGGTGCTATGCACTTCATCATGGCGTGCTATTCCTTAAACAAATCTTTAAATGGAACTTGGAGTGTTATCACCAATCTTGAGAATCATATGGCTTCTAATAATATGGTTCTTTCAAAGGCTATTTGAAGTTTTGTCGGGAACATGGCTAATACTTGGTTCTGGCTTGACCCATGGCTGTTGGACAACCCCTGTTAAAAGAGAATGTGTAATCATTCATATGTTTTATTTATTACTAGGGCTTCTTTAGTTGGGCTGATATTGTTATTAGTCTAATACATTTGAGCTTATCATTGGGCTTGTTATATGTTGACCCAGCTATTGACCAGGTTGTTGAAGTTGTTACAAGTTGTTAAGTCCAGTATGTTGAAGGGGCTATGTGTAAAATCTGAAGGACTGCGATCATCTCCGGTAATTCTTGTGGACTAAAGTGTAACTATCAAGTTAAGAGATATAAAAGAGATGCTTCTGGACTGTTCTGCATATCTCTCCTTCATCTTTTACGCATACTTGTTCTCTGTAGTTTGTTAGGGTTTTGTTAATCTCTTGTTGAGTTTTGTACTGTATTTTCTCTCTGTTTTGTGATATATTGTTCTTCTGTTGTTGATGATCATCAGTTGATGATCATCCAGGTATTTGTATTGTATTCTGTTGATTACAGATCTCACATATTGTGAGATCTAAGGTTTGGGGGGCGTTTTTTCAGGTTTGGGTAACTAATAAAAGTTTTGGTCATCGTTTTGTCGATCCTTTGTTGTTCTGTGTTGTTTACTTTGTGATTTGCGTTGATTTCATACCATTTTACATGGTATCAGAGCTCTAGGAGCTCTTTGTTACTGATCTTGGTTGTTCCGCTGTGTGAGAACAGGTTTCTTGTAGATCTGAGTTCTTCTTCATTTGAATAATTGCTTAGATTTGCGTCTTGGAGAGTGTGTCGTTCGAGATCTGGTGAATCAGAAACCCTAGTTAGGGTTTGGTGTCTCAATCAGAAGAATACTCATCTTCTGGTGTTTTTTATTATCTGTGTTGGTCTCTAAAACTCCTAGAAAGTTTTAGGCAAACCAACCAGAGCTGTTCAAGTGCTTCTTGATCTGTGGTGTGTAACCATAGAAGGTTACAATCTCAGATCTGTTTAGAGGGAGTTAAATGCATCTGTAGATTGTTCTATACTTCTCTTGTTATTTCATTCTTTTCTATTGATATTAGTTGATACCGGTGTAGTGAGGACCGGTTTTTTAGTTGTTGTCTGTTCATCTTGTGGAAGGTTATTGAGTTGAGCACCTGTGTTATGCTTGTCCTGGCACCTTTTGAGTGATGAACAAGGAATCTGGCCTCTGATACAGTCTGCGTTTTGTTTTTCTTGTTATTTGGTATTGTCATACTGTTGTTATTTTGTGTGTGTACTGTTTTGATTGTTTAAATAGGAGATTCTGTAGTACAGCTCAGACCTTAATAAGTAAATTGGACATAGGTGATCCTCTATACTTGCATCCGAGTGACTCTAGTGCCTTAACAATAGTGAGTATTAAATTGAAAGGTACAGAAAATTATTATGTCTGGTCTAGTGCTATGAAGTTGGCTTTAGAGTCAAAGAATAAGTTTGGCTTTGTAGATGGTAAGTGTGTCAAATCTAAAGATGATCCTGTGTTTGCCAGTCAGTGGGACAGGTGTAACTATGTGGTTCTTAACTCTGTGGTTCTTACATGGTTATTTAATAGTGTTTCTGAGGAATTGTTTCTTGGTCAGGTTTTTTCTAAGTTAGCTTCTGAGGTTTGGACTGATCTTAAAGAATCTTTTTATAAAGTTGATGGCTCAGTTGTGTATGTTTTGTATAAGAAAATTAATTGCATTTCACAAAATGGCAGTACTGTTTCTGAGTACTATAACATACTGACAACTATGTGGAAGCAATTTGATGCCATGTTGCATCTTCCTTCCTGTTCTTGTCAGGCTGCAAAAGATTATAATGATTTCTCTACTCTTATAAAAGTATTGCAATTTCTCATGGGCTTAGATGATGTGTATCAGCCTGTGAGAACAAATATTCTGACCAGGGAACTATTTCCTTCAGTTAAGGTAGCCTTTTCTATAGTTTCTAGAGAAGAGTCACATAGGTTAGCTAGTAATGGGTCTAAAACACAAGGTATATCATTTGTGTCTAAAACAAATCAAGGTTTTGAGTCAAGAAGAAGAATGTCAAGAGGACCTAATCCTAATTTAAAATGTACTCATTGTAATATGTTACGTCATACTGTTGATAGATGTTTTGAAATTGTTGGTTACCCTCCTGGTTTTAAAAAGAGAAAAAATAATAATCAGATGAATAAAACTAACTTTTCTAATAGTAGCAATAAGTCTAATAATACTGCTGGGTCTTCTGTCTCTGCTAGTACCACTGGTTATCCTTTTACATCTGAGCAGGTTGTCAAGTTGTTAAGCTTAGTTGCTGAAAAAAATAGGAATGATAATCAGAATTCTAATGTAGGAGGTGAGTGTTTCAGTGCATCTAATTTTGTGAGTTGTTCAAGTTCTGTTAGTTTTAATAATATTGGGTGGATTGTTGACTCGAGTGCTAGTCAGCATATGGTTAAATCAGATAAAAACATGATAAATCTGATTGATGTTTCTGAGTTTAATATTACTGTTGGTCATCCAAATGGTACCAGTGTAAAAGTCTTAAAAATTGCTGATCTAAAGTTAACAGAGGATATTGTTTTAAGAGATGTCTTTTATGTTCCGGGTTACTGTTAATATGTTGTCTGTTTATAGACTAGCAAAAGATAGTCATGTATCTGTTATCTTTAATGAAAATGGTTGTATATTACAGGATTCCAGTTCAAAGAGAGTCCTGGTGAATGGTAATCAATATAGTGGCCTATATTTTGTAGGGAATAATGGTAATTCTAATGCATGTTTTAATAGTTCTGTAAAGTCCTATACATTGCATAGTAGGTTAGGGCATCCCTCAGATCAGGTTCTAGCTGTGTTGAAACAACATTTAAGTATAAGTAATAGTGATCATGGTCCTCGTGATATATTCCATAAGGCAAAACAAGTTAGAGTCCCATTTCCTTTAAGTGAACACAAGTCAAAATTTGTTGGTGATTTAATACATTTGGACTTATGGGGTCATTATAAAGTGGCAAGTTATGAAGGGTTCAAGTATTTTCTAACAATAGTAGATGATTATACTAGGTCTGTGTGGTGTTATTTTTTGTCCAACAAAACTGAAGTGTTTGACAGTTTAAAGGAGTTTTATGAACTTGTGTTAACTCAGTTTAAGAGGAAAATTAAAGTGTCCCGAAGTGATAATGGGACAGAATTTGTCAATAATCAAATGAACATGTTTTGTAAAACTAAGGGAATTTTGCATCAGACGTCTTGTTCCTATACACCACAACAAAATGGAGTGGTGGAAAGGAAACACAGACATCTGTTGAACACAACTAGAGCTCTGATGTTTCAGGGTGGTCTGCCTTTAAGATTCTGGTCTGATTGTGTGCTAACTGCAGCGTATTTAATAAACAGGTTGCCTTCTAGTGTCTTGAATGGTAGGAGTCCTTTTGAAATGATGTTTGGATTTAAACCCTCTTTGTCTCATCTTAGGAACTTTGGATGTTTATGTTTTAGTACAATCTTAAGTGAATCAGATAAGTTTGCATTTCACGCTGACAAGTGTGTTTTCTTGGGCTATTCAAATGTTAAAAAGGGTATAAGTTGTGGAGTTTAGACAGTAAAAGGATTTTCTTTTCCAGAGATGTAAAATTTTATGAAAATGTTTACCCTTTTAAAGTTAAAACTTTTGATAGTCAAGAAACTGTTTGTGAAAATGATCATATTAATTTTTTTGATAAGTATGTATCTGAAGTTCCTAACATACCCGATGATGAAGAGGGTACAAATGGTGCTCATAATCCTATTAGTGATGATCAACAGCCATTGTCACTCTCTACATCAACCCCTAATCCTGATGTTGTTCATGATCAACACATAGGACATGAGAGTAGTAGTGGTAGTGGTAATAATGGCAGGGCAGAGGACACTATAGGATTAAATGTAGATACCAACCTGTCTGAGGGTACACAAAGTGTTAGGAGGTCTGCCAGAAGTGTTTCTATACCAAAAAAACTAGATGGTTTTGTGCTTGATGGTAAAGTGAAATATGGTATAGATAGGGTTGTTAGTTATACTTGTTTGTCTGCTGAGAATTATTGCTTTGTTAATTCTTTGAATAAGATGGTTGAACCTGCTAGTTATATTGAGGCTTCTAAGGACATTAGGTGGGTTGAAGCTATGAACACTGAAATGGAGGCTCTGTTTAAGAATAATACATGGGTTTTGGTAGATTTGCCACCCAATAGAAAACCAATTGGGTGCAAGTGGGTGTATAAAGTAAAATACAAGGCAAATGGTGGAATTGAACGTTTTAAGGCAAGGTTAGTTGCAAAAGGGTATAATCAGAGAGAGGGACTTGATTTTAGTGAAACTTTTCCCCTAGTGGTTAAAATGGTAACCATAAGATGTGTAATTTGTGTTGCTGTAAAAATAAATGGCCTATGTATCAACTTGATATTAACAATGCCTTCCTGTATGGTTCTTTAACAAAAGATGTATACATGTCTTTACCCCCTGGTTATTATTCAAAAGGTGAAACAAAAGTTTGTAAGCTTGCAAAGTCCTTATATGGACTTAAACAGGCACCACGTAAGAGGAATGAGAAATTGGCTGAAGTTTTGGAAAAAATAGGTTTTAAACAAAGTTTATGTGATCATTCTTTGTTCATAATGTGTAAAGAGTCTGTGTTTGTTGTTCTGCTTGTATATGTAGATGACATAGTGTTAACTGGGAATAGTGTTGAAGAAATAAGTAAAGTTAAGAAGTTGTTAAGTGACAGTTTTAAAATAAAAGATCTGGGTAAACTGAAGTACTTTCTTGGAATAGAGGTCTTATATGATAAAGATGATGTTTGTTTAAATCAAAGGAAGTATTGCTTAGAGTTACTAAATGAATTTGGGTTATTAGGATGTAAACCAGTGTTAACTCCTATAGAACAAAGCTATATTGTGTCTTCAAAAAATGAAAAAAACCCAGTTTTATTAAAAGATGTCACCAGTTTCCAAAAGTTAATAGGCAAACTTATATATCTTTCTTTAACTAGACCTGATATATCATATGCTGTTCAATTCCTAAGTCAATTCATACATAGTCCAATTGAGTCACATTTGCAAATTTCCCTAAGATTACTTAGATACCTGAAATCTTGTCCAGGAAAGGGTATAAAGTTTAAGTCAGAAAATGAGTTAGACCTGTTGGGTTTTGCTGATTCTGACTAAGGGAAATGTTTAGTAACAAGGAAGTCTGTAACAGGTTTTTGTATATTCCTGGGTTCTTCCTTGATCTCATGGAAGAGCAAAAAGCAGAGTGTTGTGTCAAGGCCAACAACTGAAGCTGAGTACAGAGCCATGTGCTCTGCAACTTGTGAGATAATGTGGGTTATAAACTTGTTAAAAGAACTTAAAATTGATGTTAATCTACCTGTTAGCTTGTTTTGTGATAGCAAAGCAGCTTTATCTATAGCTGTAAATCCAGTATTTCATGAAAACAAAACATTTTGAACTGGATTTGCATTTTTTGAGAGAAAAGGTTGCATGTGGTGTTATACATCCTGAGAAAGTTGATACAGAAAATCAACTTGCAGATGTGTTTACTAAAGGATTGTCTATTGCACAACATGAAGTGTTCTGTGATAAACTGGGACTGGTAATTTAAACATATGAATGAGAGGGGAATATTAAAAGAGAATGTGTAATCATTCATATGTTTTATTTATTACTTGGGCTTCTTTAGTTGGGCTGATACTGTCATTAGTCTAATACATTTGAGCTTATCATTGGGCTTGTTATATGTTGACCAAACTATTGACCAGGTTGTTGAAGTTGTTACAAGTTGTTGTTAAGTCCAGTATGTTGAAGGGGCTATGTGTAAAATTTGATGGACTGCGATCATCTCCGGTAATTGTTGTGGACTAAAGTGTAACTATCAAGTTAAGAGATATAAAAGAGATGCTTCTGGACTGTTCTGCATATCTCTCCTTCATCTGTTACGCATACTTGTTCTCTGTAGTTTGTTAGGGTTTTGTTAATCTCTTGTTGAGTTTTGTACTGTATTTTCTCTCTGTTTTGTGAGAGATTGTTCTTCTGTTGTTGATGATCATCAGTTGATGATCATCCAGGTATTTGTATTGTATTCTGTTGATTACAGATCTCAAATATTGTGAGATCTAGGGTTTGGGGGGCGTTTTTCAGGTTTGGGTAACTAATAAAAGTTTTGTTCACTGTTTTGTCGCTCCTTTGTTGTTCTGTTTACTTTGTGATTTGCGTTGATTCCATACCATTTTACAACCCCCTCAAATTTTGTTTTCCCATGTATGTTTGGTTTGGAGATTGATAGATTTTGTTTGGTGGCATATCGATGTATACATCCCATCTTGAATCCAATGTCCCTGCATTGGAATTGGAGGGTTCCAATCCTAGATGAAGAGGTGGCAAGTGATCTGAGTAGGCTCTTTGATTTGACTTTATCCTATAATTTCAATGGTGGTGGCGACAAGTGGAGGTGGAATGGAGACTCTTCGAGTGAGTTTTTGATGTCTGCTGTTAGAAATTTAATATGGGTTTCCTCCCAGACGGTGGTCAACAACATTTTAGATTGGAATTCTTGGCTCCCTCTTAAGTTAAATACGTTTGGGTGGAGAGCTCTTCCTGTCTAGTTACCTACCACTGATGCTCTCTTCAAACATAAGATTAGGATGGGTTCTAACATTTGCAGTCTTTACCAATCTGATGTTGAACTTGTAGACCATATCTTCTAGGGGTGCTATGTGGCTTCGATTGTGTGGGAGAACATTAGTAGGTGTCTATGCGTTTTCTTTGGTGGGCATGTTAACCATCCACAAACACATTCAAGGTAATGCGGTCAAGATGAAAGATCTACACTCCATATGTTAGTTGGATTTTGGAGTTTATGTCGAGTCCGGAACAATTTCATTTTTTCAAAAGTATTGGTCAAAATGAAGGTGATAATTGGTAAAATTAAATCGCTTGCTTTCCTTTAGATTAATAGTAGGGCAAAGAGATTGAAGATGGATCGGGACAAATGGAGAAAGTTTGACTTGTAATTGTTTGTGTTGTGTTGTTCTCTTTTGTTAGTGCCTCTCTTGTTAGGCAGCTCCTTGCTAGTGGGAGTTTTGGCCTTTCTTGGTTGAATAAAAGTTGCCGTTCAAAAAAATATATGTGTACGAGGTTCCGGTATAAAGCTTCTTATTCTATATAAAAGGTTATGAAAGGATGATTTGTAATACCGAGGGCGAAAATGTATTGTTGAGAATGTTGATGATACTTTTGTATGATATCCTTGACGTATGTAACAAAGAACGTAGAAGAGTCTTAAATCTTCGATTATAAAAGGAAGAAAATCTGTTTGTACATGCATGTTCCTAAAAGAGATTGGTTATAGTTTAAGATTTCATTGGTATAATGGTGAATTAATAAAGGATAAAATTCGATTAAAATAAGTTGACTTTAAAAAGTCTAAAGTACGTGGATTCCAATTTTTCTGAAAATATAACATACTCCAACTACTTATAAAATAACTGAAAGAAATCATTTACAAGTTAAATATCAAAGTTTGACTGAAAATAA
The DNA here is from genome assembly GCA_947069175.1 of Scalesia atractyloides. Lineage (NCBI taxonomy): Eukaryota > Viridiplantae > Streptophyta > Magnoliopsida > Asterales > Asteraceae > Scalesia > Scalesia atractyloides. The sequence continues at coordinate 22,184,583 of CAMTDV010000024.1, forward strand.
TAATAAAAAAATATAAAACTGATCGATTACAGTGGGTAATTATCAGTTTCTAATAATATATTTATTACATATACAAAATTAAAAATCACAATGATATATAAATCAAAATTATTTTTCTATGATTGTATATAAACCAAACGTCTAGCAAACTGCTAGTGCATTGTTTGGCGTAAAGTTTGGTTACATTCATTCAACTATTTGGTTTTGTGTTCGAATATGCCCGTTTATTTACGTTATTTTACGTCCGTCAATGTTCAGTCATTTACATTCATCAATGTTCATTTGTTTATGCTAGATTGATAAAAGATGTTTATATTTAGTTTATTACCCTAACAATTTAAACTTCTTGCATTTTGTAACTTTTAATTTCTGATTTTTACCCTTTGTCCCTTATTTGAAGTTTCCCCTTTTCTTCCTCACCCTAGCTACTAAGTTCCCTGTTTACTCTTTAAGACTTGACTTCTTGGATAACTATGTTCATGTTTATTATGCGAAAGCATTTTCACAGATAACTATGTAAGTACTTAACTTTAATATATTGTGTAATTATGCATTACGCATGAGATTAAAAATTGTTGATTTTTTTCGAATTAATATATGTTCGTTTGTGCTTGTTTATGAAACTAAAGAATGAACACAAACGAATATGAATACAATCATTTTCTTAACAAACAAACACAAACAAGAAATTTTGTTCGGTTATGTGTTTGTGAACCATCAGTTTATTAGATAAAAGCGTAATAAACGAACATAAACGATGCCTCATTCGATTCTATTCGTTTTCAACCCTGTCTTTTCTATATAACAAGTTCAACTTTACCACAATAATAATTTCATGTACATATATAAAAACGAATTTATAATATAATTTTATATTGCGAAGTAGTCACGAAAAAAATACTTTTTTAATGAAAACTAATTCTAATTTTTGAACTAACTTGTAATGTAATAAATAATATTTAATAGATATCAGTCATTATTTTTTGAATCTTAGCCAAGCTTTATCTTGAGTTATGAGTATTTTAAATTGTCCCATTCCACTCCATTTATTTTACTACAAATTGAGAATATATAGATGATTAGATTCGACATCATATTTAACTTTTAATTGTATAAAATTTGATCGAAGGGATAAGCATTTAACTAATAACAAAAAAGAACTTAATAATTTTGTTAATAATCTATAATGATTAACAATACAATGTTATGTAATTATAGCTCAACTTGTTTCTACAATAAAAAAGGTTACAATATTTGGTGGATCATCAAAGAGCAAAAAGCCAAAAACATTAAAACTTTCGAATCCTGTTATGAAGTTGAGGGTGGAGAAGTGATTGGTACTCAAAAGTTAAGGTACGTTAAAAGTTAGGACAACTCTAAATCTTCGGATGTACCAATGTATTACTTAATATATATTTATTTTGTTATTCATTATTCAATTGCAAAATTTTGACTTTCCAACTTGTTGACTCTGTCCAACCCACCAAGAGGATGCCAATAGCCCAATACTAATATACAATGTAGGATTTCTGGAGCGTTGTGATGGAGATTAGGTCGTATTAGCTTGGTTTGTTATGTCTACGAAACTGGTACCTGATATAATTTATGATATCAAGTGTGAATACAACTCTATTTTTTATACCAGCCGGAATGTCGAGATACCATAAAAACAATATTTATACCAATATCAATGTTGTTGGAACTGGAACAATTCGTTTAAACACGGTAAAGTATAAAAACCAATTATATTTGACGTGTTTGATTTTCCATTAAACTTTTTATCTAAATGTAGATAAAAATAAGTATGTTGAAACAACATATTTAGAATTTATACAACATTATATTATATTATAAAAAGAATGAAAATAGTAAACATTGCCACTTTTATATAATAGAGAAACCAAAAGATCACATGTACTTTTTACATACACAGTCTACTGTGCTTTCCCTTGGCCTCACCAATGTAACCGGTATGGTTTATACAAATTTATAGCTTAATGGTTATTTATATTAGCATGAATACACAATTCAATATTTTATTTCAACAACTTATGTAAAGTCTTGTAATGATAATTTATAATAACTCACCTTAGTTGAAAGTTTCTCTTGACTAACCAAAGTCTTCCGTGAAACCAATTAAATCTTCTGTTTAGTTCCTTAAAGCCTCAACGACCACCTATTATAATCACGATCATTCTTAATTAGCACTACGAATGAATCTTAAAATCTTTTGAAAATGGTCATAACGTCTGAACAATTTCCTACAAATTTTAATGTTTGAAATATTTTAGTTTTTCGTCGGAAAATGATTAATTAATAGTACGTTTTAATTATTATATATTTTTGTCTTTTCATCGAAAATGGTCAGAGCTTTCACCCAAATCTTTTATTGGAATTTTCGGTATAGAAATTGATAGTTTTCTAGTAGTGATAAGGTACTATTTTTAAGTGCTTACAATGTGTATGCAAATACAAAGACATTGTCTTTTGTAACCTTAAAAGGCCAGTCGTAGGTTAGAGTAAGAAGTGTAGGACACATGCAACATGCCATAACTTATGCTCTAAGTAAAACTAATTTCAACTCTTTTGCACTGTAGAATTAGTCATTAGACTCTTCATGCAAAATAATCATGGCTTCTCGCCACACCAAAATAACATTCCCCTCCAAAATCGTGAACCTTTTCCACTCTAAAAACTCTCTTTTTTACTTGTTTTTCTTCTTGATCTGCTTGCCGATCGGCTTCGTTTGCTCTTTCTACCTTCAAAGCTTCTCTGCGGCTGTTCATACCTCTATTTTTAACATTTTTCGCTCATTGTTGTTACCATTATCACCACCACTACCACATGCAAACACTCTTTCTTTATTAACACCACCATCACTAGTATCACCTCCACCACTAACTTCAAACCTTACCACAACCGTCACTACCACTACCAGATAATCTTTCTTTTTCACCACCACAACCACTACCACCACTAACTTGAAACCTATCACAACTGCCACTGCCACTACCAGATAATCTTTCTTTATCACCACCACTAACTTCAAACCTACCACAACCGCCACTACCACTACCAGATGATCTTTCTTCATCGCCACCACCACTAGCACCACTATCGTCGGAATCTATTCCTTCGGCCACATTGCCCTCATCACTGTCCATTAAGGTTTCAATAACCGAACAAATGCCCATGATGCACAATTTGAGTGATGAAGATTTGGTAAAGAGAGTGATGGAAATTCCAAAGATGGCCACCACATATACCCCGTCTAAGGTGGCATTTATGTTCTTGACACCAGGGCCATTGCCACTTTCACCTTTGTGGGAGCTGTTCTTTAAATGAAGGTCTTTTCTCCATCTACGTCCACCCCCATCCATCTTACAATGACACCATCCCTCAACAGTCGGTCTTCTATGGCACAAGAATTACTAGCCAGGTAGCTTAATTTACCAACTGTAAATATCGTTACAAGTAATAATAATAACAATAACAATAATAAAATAACAATGCAGAAGTGTGATATGCATGTCATAAGGAAATAAAACTAAATAGGGATAAGACTGAGTGTATAGGGTTGGCGTCCATATATACATTTTTTTTATTGGCTACAAAATTAAACCCTGAAACATATCCGAACTTCTCAGACTTACATCCTAACACCACTCACACCCAAGCTCCTAGGCGTCTTCGTTTCCGTTTTTGGCGCCGAGTGGCGAGTGGCCTGACTCTGTTAAGTATAGTATAGTCCAAGAGGGTGAGGGTGAGGGTTCAGTTTGTTTGATTTAGTAAGAAAGAGACAATTGGGGACATGAGGGCAACATGTAGAAACGCCCTTATAATTAAAGTTGAATATCATAATAAGGTCTACTCACTATTACACGTTTATTTTACTAATACTACTTCACCCATCGTGTGTGTATATATGTGTGTGTTTCGAATGCTTGAGTACAATATCATACATATCGATGGATGCTCTTTTAAATTTAATTACATAATAAGTTTAAATCACCAATACACGTTTATAATATTAATGTTAATTACTTCATGAACTATAAAAGTTAATTTTCATATATATGGATGCTTGAGCCTCGAATCTTATATTGTTTACTTTGCAGCCTTTGTATTGGGGTGATATTTCAATGGTAGATGCCGAGAGAAGACTGCTAGCGAACGCACTCCTTGATCCCTCGAATCAACGATTCGTGTTACTATCCGATTCATGTATTCCATTGTTTAACTTCACCACGACTTATAGTTATCTTGTTAACTCAAATTTAAGCTACATAGCCTCTTTTGACGACAAAAGAAAATCAGGTCGTGGTCGCTGACTTTAGTGATTAATGGATAAAAAGGATAAGGGTTTGGAGTTTGGATGGAGGCAGAGAGTGGAAAGTGATGTATTGTTTCCTTTAGTGATTTGAAAATGGAAAGTGGGGTGGGTCTTTGAGTCTGGTCGTGGGTTAGCAGAGCAAAAGAAACTATAATATTTGTTTGTTTAAGGTTGAAGTAAAAATGGTGAGTGGAGGTTAGTTGGCATGGGTTATGTGGATAATTAACACCCAAGTATTTCAACAACCTTCCTACTGAGCCTTGTCACCAAAATCATGTTGATGGGGTTAGACCTTGGTGGACGTGGGTTCTATTGTGAGGGAAAAGGGTTAAAGTGTTTGTTTAGTTTAAGTTTAAGTGTATGATGAGTGGGTCTTAGTTGGCAAAAACATGTGGTAATTCCCTAACCACACATTTTACCAACCTAATGGGGCCACCTTACTAAACCACATCACCACAAAGATGTGGTGTTTTTCTTTGCTGCTCTTGGATCCGTGAGAAAAAGAGAGGGAGATGGAAATTTGGGTTAGATAATGTGTAGTGTACTAGTTGTTAATCATGCCCCCTTGATAGCAGACAACTTAGAACTTGTTAAATTTTTACCAATGCCATGTGTTTATAATGTTAATAAATTAATTGTTCTAGCACATAAATAATACATTAGTGACATGTAACGGGGTGGATTGGCGTAGTATAAGATGACTAAAAATTAGCAAAATGACAACTGCGTGATAAAAATGATTAATATTATAATTTAGTTTTTATAATATGTGTTTCCAGGCATATTTGAACAGTGTCGCACTTTACAGTGTACCGTATAATCACCAACGTCTTTTTTTAACACTTTTACCATTTCGTGATAAATTAATCTTTATTTATGGATACCCAATGCAACGCTATGCACTAACCCGGACCTTGCTAGACTCACGACTCAATTACTAAATAATTAATTCAAATTTGCATAGAAATAATGTAAAAATGTGATTAGAATGTACGGATTAACCTGGAAAATTGGTGGTTGTCACATATCAAGCCTCTCTTTTATATTATTTCAACTTTTACGCGATTTAATACTTGTTACCTCGTTATTTCCAAATCATCGGTGTACACAATAAATTAATACACGCATACTCATACGTTACACTTGATTCGGGATTACTGGATAGCCTTATGTGATAAACTAGTCATTAACTTCGGATGAAGCCACACCTTGACATATGTAGTGCTTGTGAAGCACTATAGGAGTAGCGCATCGCCACATGGATTTGTGGTAATGTCAAGACATTCATACATACTAGCGGACACGTTGGGTTGACAATTTGTCATTAACTTCGTAAGAAGCCACACCTTAACATGTATAGTGCTTGTGTAGTACTATAGGAGTAGCGCACTGCCACATGGATTTGTGGTCATGTTAAGTCATACACACATACATACACGATCTCGTATTAGCAGAAGCGATGGGTTGACAACTTGTCATTAACTTCGTAAGGAGCCACACCTTAACATGTATAGTGCTTTTGTAGCACTATAGGAGTAGCGCACCGCCACATTGATTTCTGGTCATGTTATGCCATACATACATACTTGCGGACACGATGGTTTGACCAGTGATATCACATGCCAATAATGCGTTAATCTAGTTAACTAAATACCTCATTTTAATCATACTCATACTTATAACATCTCTCATACTTAAATACAATCATACTTACATACTTAAATTCCTATACGTTATCATCCTCCCTTGTAATATGTTAATAAACCCTGTTGGTGACACGGAACGTAACCTGGCATCGATTAGCGAAACGAACGTAATATGATATGAACATGGTGGATACACCGCTGATACTTCCTATATATAAGTGTTCCTATCATATTACCAAACTTCGTGAAAACATGCCATGAGAAATCCGGTGATTCCCTGTTATCGAATACAAACTTCGATCACTCGCGGGCTATTCTCGGTTATACCTAAACATACTTCGAAATGCTAACTCTTTTTAAAGTCTTCCTCTTGAATAAATTTCGGGACGAAATTTCCTAAAGTGGGGGAGACTGTAACGCATCGCTTTTTCGCATCCTTATTTTAGAAAATAAGTATTTGTAAAACATAATAAAAATATATGTATATATATATATATATATATTATTAATCGTTATTCGTGTAACGCCTCGTATCTTCGTATTTCTATTTTAAAAATGTCCGTATTCGTATTCTAATATTAGAAACCTTACATTCGTATTTTAATTTCAATCTCACAATTCGAGGCGTTAATCATAATAAATTCATATTTTATACATATTTTTTTATTCACACAACCGATCATTTAAATAGGTATTTATACGCAAGCCGACACAATTATACGTATAAATACTTATACGCACATCATCAATACTTGAATTATACTTTTATACTTATTATATACTCAATTACATAATATACTAAAAAAATACTAAGAAATATACCAATCATCTTTTCCACCTCATCAATCCTCTTCCACCTTCTTTCAACAATCATATCTCACCCTTTTCCACCTCCTTTCTCCACCAATAATCTTTTCAATCCCCTTCCACCTTTTTTAACCAATCATATTTCACCCTTTTCCACCTCCTTTTTCCACCAATCATCTTTTCAATCCTCTTCTACCTTTTTTAACCAATCATATTTCACCCTTTTCCACTTTCTCTACCTATAAATACCAACCTCCTTCTACCATTCTTTTTCACACCATTCTTTTCTCCATCTCTCTAATTCTCTCAATCTCTCTAAATCAAGAATTCTAAGAATTCTAAAAGGACACTACGTGTTCCAACCATTCTTCTCTCAACCTCTCTACTTCTCTCAAATCTTCCAATCAAGGAAGAAAACTCTAAGAGTTCTAAAAGAAAACACTGGGTGTTTTAAAGGAAGCTTTGAAGCTCCAACCTCCAACTCTTCACGGAATCACCAAATGAAACTTTGCAAAAATGTGAGCATGCTCGATCCTTTTTACGCTTTTACGCATTTTTGGTGCAACATGTATACAAAAGCCACTTTACGCAATCGATTATAATTAAATACTCAAACCATCGAATACCTTCATTGTTATGCTTAGGTTGTTTATGCTTGTTAGTTTCAACTTGTAATCTCATGATATTGTTATGCTTAGATTGTTACGCATGCTAGTTAAGGATTTTAATTATATACTATTTGCTATGCGTAAGTTGTTTATGTATGCTCATTCACCTTGAATATAAAATGCCATGTGGATTTGAGACAAACTTTTATATGTATACTTATATTCAAACTTGTATGCTCGCCAGTGCTTTTATACTGATCCATGCTTTTATTACATGTTGAAGGATTGTGACAGATGAAACTAGTAGGATTGCCTATAAACGCATTTAAATTTTAATGTTTGTTTATTGTAATTTATTTTCAATCCTGTTGTATCTCGATTCCAGTTCTTGTACAAAAATCATTTTAATGCAATGAAATTATTTATTTGAATACTTATTATACATTCTTTATTTTAAACTTGTGGTGTTCCTAGTTCAAGCAACATAAAAAGCAATTATTAAATACTTGTCACAATTAGTGTTATGAAGTCTCTTGCAATCTCGTTTTCGTCTCATCCCGATGTTTCCGCCATCGGTTGGGGTGTGACACTCGGATCGACGGACACGTGGAGGAAGATTCCTTTGGCGAAGCTGATATTCATCATGATCATGGTCATGTGAATATCCCAGTAACGCCGGGGACTCAAAATTCAAATCCATCTGCTCAAATTACTTCAATATTACCTCCTGGTGAAACTCCGATGTCATGGTTTGTTAAGTCTCAAAGCGCTCTAAATGCAATTTATGCACAGTTGTGTGCACATACTGGTACACACCGGCACCACAGATGCAAGTTCCACCAACTCAGGTGCATGTCCAACCTGCACCTCGAGTATTGAATTATAATTCATCAAACAGAGAACGTGCATCATCACACGTTTCTGCAGAAGAAATATAGATGTATTCTCAATTCACTAATTCTGGCACTGGATGCCGAGAACGTCAGGAGGATCAGAATTCGTAGAAGCGACAATCGGTTCATTCACGATTGGGTCCTCGTTCAACACAAGAACGTGATAACAATCGTGAAGAAGAAGAAGAAGAGAAGGCGATAGTGTGAGTGTTTTTAGTCGATTACAGAAGGATCATGCTGATTATAAACCTAAGTCCCGTGCGATTTATAATCCAAAGGCTGAGCACGGTTATACTTTGGTATATCAACCAGCCGAAGCTGCGGAACAATCCAAATTTGTAAAAAAGATAGCACTAGCTCCGCTTGAACGCACGAAGTTACCATCCAATTTGGGAAAATTCAACAAATGTTAATCCAGATGATCATCTGCGCTTGTTCACTAACGCAAGCCTTATTGGTGGATGGACATTACCCATGTGGTATCATTTGTTTGTTCAAACTCTTACGGGAGCTGCACGCTTATGGTTTGAGAACCTACCAACATGTAAACTTACTTCCTGGAATGATCTAAAGGACAAATTCCAAACTCATTTTAGCCAGCAATGGCGATATGTCAGAGACTCCTCAGATGTTATGAAGATCTGGCGGAGAGATGATGAGAGTTTGGAAGATTTTATTACTCGATATAATAAGGAAGTCCTTGAGATTAGAGATATGCATGAAGATTTAATCCGCACACAGTTCAAGTATGCGGTGCGATGCGGCGTGATGAAATGATTAAAGTTTTATCAGGAAGCGTGGGTCTCCAGAAAAGTTGGGAAAAACTTATGGTGGCAACCAAGGTTTACGCGCAGACCGAGCGTAATCTAAGTTCTAATAGACCACCACTGCCTCAGTATCGTCCACAAGATATGATCAGAAATAATGGTTGTAGGAACAAGAAAAATTGGAAGGATTCGAATCAGAGTTCTTTTTCCCCTTATTCGCCAGTGGATGCCCACGCAACCATCAACAAGCTCACCACTCAAAAGGCGATTAAGAGAGAGACTCGAGACATGCAGTGGACGCCTCTGACAAAGTCTTCGGCAGAGGTCCTCAACACTGAGAATCATCAGTTTAAACAGCCAAAACCCATGAAAAACAAGAAAGGTCAAGATCTGAATCCTTTTTGTGTTATCATTAAGATTCTGGACACACCACAGACAATTGCATCAGTTTGCGCACTGAAATTGAGAAAGCATTGAAAAGTGCAAACTTACACATTTGCTTCAAAATGTGCGTAAGGAAGTTCGCCAGATCACACGTGTTGATGAAGGTCCGAGTAAGAAAAAGATGAAGCAAGTTTCAATGATACAAGGTGGTCCATCACGCAAGCGTAGTCAAAAGCGAGTTCACAGTGAAAGCTGGCGCGAGCAACAAGTAATTTTTCCTATCATTCCAGGTGGGCCACAAGAAAAAAGGCCTGTGGTGATAACAAGCATTTTTGGCCATTATCGCCTGATTACATGTTCATTGACTCAGGCAGTTCTATGGATATCATTTACGAGCAATGTTTCGAGCAACTAGACCCAAAGGACAAGGCGCGTTTAGAACTAGTAGATTTCCCTTTAGCTGGTTTTTGTAATGAAGTCGTCTTTCCGCTAGGCCAAATTTCTTTCCCTGTTATGTTGTCTGATGGAAAGCGAACGCGCACCGTTCTGGTCAACTTTGTGGTTATGCCAGGCAGATCGCGGCATCATGTGTTACAGGGTCACTGCGCGCAAAGGAATTTAAGTATGATTACATCTACTCGACATGCAGCTTGTGGTTTCCCTACAGAAAATGGAGTCGCGATCATTTATTCAAAAAAGGAGGTCATGTCCATTGATGAGGAGCCACCAATGAAAATGGCAAAACAGTCTTCATCCAATTAGCCGGAAAAATGGGTATTTAACAACAAACATCCAGAACAAACAATTTTACTAGGTCCCGCCATGTCGCCAACAGTTCATACAAAGCTTAAACAACGGTTATTTCAAAATATGGATATCTTTTCATGGTCACCATCTGACATGACTGGTGTGCCACGAGATGTGGCGGAGATTGGTTATATACCTTTCCGTCGGCAGAACCAGTTGTTCAAGCAAAGCGTAGTTTAGGCCCAGAGAAGACCCGCGAATGAACGAACAAGTTTCTAAACTTTCAAGCTGGTATTTTGCACGAAGTTAGATATCAGACGTGGGTTGCTAACCCAGTTATGGCTCAAAAGAATAACTTCGGATGGTGCATGTGTGTCGATTTCAAAGATCTTAACAAAGCATGCCCGAAAGATCATTATTCTCTCCCTGAGATTGACAAAAAAATGGATTCTTTAGCTTCTTTTCGATGGAAGTGTTTTCTGAATTGTTATAAAGGTTACCATCAAGTCAAGATGAAAAAAGAAGATGAAGACAAAACAGCTTTTCGCACAGAGAAAGGTATTTTCGGTCTTCGCAACATGGGGGCTACATATCAAAGGTTAATGGATAAGGTTTTTGGAGATGATATCGGAGTGACAATCGAAGTCTATATTGATGATCTAGTCATCATGAGCCTCGACGAAGAATTAATGCTCAAGAACATCCAGCGTACTTTCCAATCATTGCGAAAGGTTAATCTAAAGTTAAATCCAGGAAAATGTTCATTCGGAATGGAAGAAGGAAAATTCTTGGGTTTCATCGTTTCCAAGAATGGCTTTATAGTCAACCCAGAAAAAATTGAAGCCATTCAGCGCATGCCTTCACCATCAACTATTAAAGAAATGCAACGGTTGGCTAGTCGGTTGGCTACGCTTAACCGGTTTTTAGCAAATCATGCTGCTAAATCTTTCCCTTTCATTAGCACATTGTGAAACTGTGTCAAAAAGAGTCATTTCCAGTGGACTCCAGAAGCAGAGAAAGAATTTCAGGAAATGAAAGAGTGCTTAATCCAGATACCAACCCTTACAGCTCCGGGAAAGCAGAACCCTTGATATTATACGTGTCTGCACCTGACATAACAGTTGGCGCAGTTCTGTTAATGGAACGTGACGGGGTTCAAACACCAATCTATTATGTCGGCAAAAGGCTAACTGATCCAGAGACACGCTACTCAATAATGGAAACACTCGTTTTAGCTCTGGTTCACGCCTTGCGTCGCTTGTGCAGGTATTTCTCTGGTCATTTAATCACAGTCCTCAAAAATTATCATTTGGGTCAGGTTTTATCAAAACCTGACGTGGCTGGCCGGTTGGCAAAGTGGGCTATTGAATTGGGAGGTCACAACATTCTATATAAACCGCCCGACCATTAAACGACAAATCCTGGCTGATTTTTTTACTGAAGTACCAAGATATAAGATCCAAGAATATGAAGCAATTCGAAACCTGGTTCCAATTATCGCTGACAGCGTATGGACCTTACATACCCATGGCGCGTCTAGTGATGATGGCGCAGGGGCTGGTCTTCGCTTGGTCAGTCCCGACAATCATGAGTTCTCTTGCGCTATTAGATTGAACTTTTAAAGTACCAACAATGAACCAGAATACGAAGCTTTCCTTGCAGGGCTTCGTCTAGCGATAAAAATGGGCGCGCATAATCTTGAAGCTCCTGTTGATTCTTTGCTAGTTGCGGGACAGATCAACGGTATATACGATGCGAAGGGTGAAACAATGGCCCTATATCTTGAGCAGGCGAAGACCTTAATCGCTAAATTTCAGACCTTTAAAGTAATTTACATCAATCGAAGTGAAAACAAGCAGCCCAACGCGCTTAGTAAATTAGCCGCAACAAGTTTCAAACATCTTGCAAAGAGGTGCGCATCGAAGTACTCAAGAATCCGTCTGTACCCTTACGTCATATAAATTTGGTATAAATTGGAAATCCATCATGGATGTCCCCGATTATCATGTATTTGCAAAATGGTACTCTTCCTGAAGGAAAAGCGGAAGCGCAAAAGCCTCGGCCCAAAGCGTTGAATTACGTAATGTCAGATGGGGTGTTATACAGAAAATCATACTTGGGTCCGCTTTTGCGCTGTGTTGATAAACAAGATGCTCAATACTGTCACACCCCGACCCGCAGCGAAATAAGAGTCGGGGCATAATTGGGTTATCACCAAAGCTCATGATGTTTACTAAAATGTTTCATATTTATTAAATTCAAATTACAACTTAAATATTCAAATCAAATCCATACAATTACAAGGAAATGAAACTAAGTAAAACAATTCAAAGCTTAAACTGATTTATTCTTCTAGGCCTTCCTATGTGTTTCTTGCCTCAACTGGATCACCTGTATCATGTGTAAAACGGGGGATATTTTGGGTCAACAAAAGTTGGCGAGTGAACCTTGATAAAAAATTGTTATTAAATTCTTGTTGTATTTAATATTAAAAATTTGTGCAATAATCACATGTGAGCAAACATATATATATAACAAAACACAAACCACATTGGATGAGTAAATGACATGAATGATGATGTATATGAGATCAAGGCTCAATCAAACGGAGCCGATCGAGTGACATGAATGATGATGTATGTGAGATCAAGGCTCAGTCAAACGGAGCCGATCGAATGAGGCACCTGATACTCAACCCGTATCCCACGGGGAGCTGATGGGCCTAATGAAATGCATGCACTGAAAATGATAACTTCAATCTAAATATAATTCACACAACAATTGATACATATTGGATACACATTTGATCACGGATATGATGGATGCACAAGTGTTTAAATATAATAAGGAATTAAACGACACATGATACACCCCAAAATGTGATTAAAACGGGGAATTTGTAGAGATTCACTCACATTGGGTGCGTTCTTTGATGACGTTGTATGCGCACGAATTTTAGGATTTGATCGACGAGGAAAACTAACCTCAATTAATAACGAAATAATTCGGTAAATTAGCACTTTTAATTTATACTCTTAATGTGATTTTTAGATTTATTTTTGTGAGTTTAAGGAGGTTTTCTAACTTTAAAATCTTATTTTTAAGTATTTTAAATGATTTTCTGATTAAATAAATTAATAAAAATAAATAATTTTTTTTTGACTTTTTGACTGTTGACCGTTGACCGGTCGGATTGTGTTAATTATATGCGCTGAGTGAGGTTCGAACTCGGGACCTCTCGTATACGTGCACGCAGCTCTACCAACTGAGCTACGTGTCTAACCTGAAATATTCTCTGTTTTAATTATATATATATATACTGATTAACTTTTATCTTATTTAATTTATTTCAAAAATGATTTAAAATGGCCGAACCGACTTCGGTGACCCGGAGTCGAACTCGAGACGTTCGGTTCGAGTGCGCACAGCTCAACCAGTTGGGCTGTGTGTCATATCTGTTTAACTTATGATTTATTTTATTCTTATAAACATTCTGTGACTTACTCTGATTAAGTTTTAAAAATGTTGATTTTAATTCTGAAATTCGGTAACGTGTGCGATTCGGTAACATGAAGATTGAACATACGTGTGCATCAGTTGTGCACCCTCAAGGTAACGGACAGGTTGAAAGCATCAACAAACAAATTGTGGAAGGTATAAAAGCGAGACTGGGAACGACAAGGCGAGGCTGGGTGGATGAGTTGCTGAGCATATTGTGGGCTCATCACACTATGCCGAAAACTAGTACATGCAAAACACCGTTTAGCCTCGTGTGTGGCACTGAAGCAGTCATTCCCGCCGAAATCGGTCTTCCTTCACTACGCATGCTCGCTATGGAAAAAACAATGAGGAACATCAAAGACTTGATTTAGACCTCTTAGAAGAATGGCGCAAAAACGCCGCTATCAAGGAGGCTAAATATAAGTCGAAATTGGAGAATTTACAACGCGCGAGTTCGTGTTTGTATTTTCTCCCAGGTGATTTTGTGCTTCGCAACAATGAAGCTTCTAATGAAGAAAGGCAGGCAAGCTCGCACCAAAATGAAAAGGGACGTATGTAATCAATGAAGTTTTAGGAAAAGGCGCATACACTCTCAAACGTCTCGATGGAACAAATGTCCCCAGGACATGGAATGTCCAACAGTTACGCCGATGCTATATGTAATCCTAGCATCTTCAAACGCACAGGCCTTACGCTTTATCAATATATGTGCAGAAGATAGCTATTTACAATAGTTTTATTTTTATGAAATCTTAACGGTTTTGTATCACATGGCCTTTGCGCCTTATCATTAATACAAATATCGTTACTTACATCATGATGTTTCTTTATCTTTTATGCTTCGTTACAAATGCGCGAAATCACTTTGTGTATGCACAAAAACATCATGGTATAATACAAGTCTCATGAACATTATTTACTCCTAAAAACGTCTACGCGTGAGGTGGGTTATAACTTGTTCAAACATGAGCTTAATACCTGATGTTGTACCTCAACAAAGCTGTTTAAGGACACGTAGAAATTGTAACTAAGGTGCATAAAACACGATAACATCTGCATTAATATATACAAAGTACAAGTCAAAACATTGATTGTGCCCAGCACATCTTAACAACAAAGATTGTCAACATCATCTACCAACAACAGTCGCCCTACCAACTATTATATGCCTTCACCTTTTTTATCACCTTCTGTGCCGATATCTTCTTCTCGAAAGATATCTTGCAGATGGTTGACAAAATCATCATGTTCCAAGGCCGCATCAACCAAGTCCATCACGGGAGGTTGAATGTGATCATACTCTTCCTTAGCCGTTGCGAACGTGGAAGCAGTATCCACCCCATGTGTTGCAGCGCGGTTGGTATCCCATTTCACGTCCAAAGTAGTTGTTACATGACGAGTGCACTCTGCGTATCCTTGGGTATACCCGTCATGACGTGCTGTCACCATCAGCTTCGCCACTGCGTTATCCAACTCCAAAGAATTTAAGATGGAATTGGCGATCTGTTAAGAAAGCAACAACAGCTTGTCAGCAAAGTTTTAATGGCTGTGTCAAAAAAAGGGTTAAAGACTTACGTTAACAACACCATGTTGCTGCATCCACACCATGTTGTTAGTCAATGGTTCCACCATGCTCTCAACAGTAACTCGGGTTGTTTCGGCGTTTTCAAGCTTCGCTTCATTCTCTGCTAAGCAGCGAACCAACTCAGCTTTCTCTACTTGAACAAGTTGCACGTCCTTCTTCGCAACATTGAGCTCCGCCTTCATCAAACAACATAGAGGTAAGATCAGCAATCTCTTTATTTCTAAGGAAAAGAGGTGCACTAGTTTCTACCTCTTTCCGCTCGTTGAGCTCATGATGGGATCAAGCTTCCTCTGCAGAAGAAATCGCCTATGTTTTCTCCTTTTTTAACCTCTCAATCTCTGTCTTGAGATTGACCGACTCATTGCGTAGAGTAAGTTTTTCACTGTTGTCTCTCTCGCAAGCCTCTTTCCACCGCTTGCGCTCCTCAGCAAGGGTGGCAGCCTCAGCCTCCGCTTTCTTTCTCTATCCCATGGCAGACCATTCCTCAGTCTTTTGTTCATCTTCAAACTTGGCTTTATCGGCTTCGAGTTCAACCCTTAATGCAGCAATTTGTGCTTATTCTGCTTCCACCTTTCTCTTTCACGCTTCAAAGGCTTCCCATTCATTCTGTATACTGCACCATTCGCGCACAATCCTGTGAGTGGTGGATGACGCACTGGCAGTTTCTTGTACATAAGCGCAATAGGTGCACTCATGCGTTTGCTCTTCTTGAAATTTTATCTCCGCAGGCGGAAAGGCACCTTTGAACCATTCTCTGCACACTTGCCAGTTAGAGAAAGTATCGCCTTGTTTCAACTTCCAAATAGGCACATGAATGTCGGCAGCTCTTTTCTCCGAGTAAGTTCGATAATAATAATCACCCGGAGTGTCATCCGGGCGAATGGGAATGGGAGACTCCTCAACATCATGTACTTAAAAAATGGGAGATGCAACTTTTTCTTCTTCTCTCCGCGCACTCCCCTCAGGAGGATCGGAAACATGCACAAAAACAGGTATAGCAGTATCTTTAGGCTGCTTACCAGCAACAATTACACCCTGCTCTTTTTTCTAGAATGGGTGTAACTGTTACAACCTCCGGAGACTCTGGCTTTGTGAAGTCAGCGCCAGATGACTTTTTTTCTCAAATTCAGGAAATGTATCTTCTCCGACGGAGGTTGCCTGGCTAACATTGGGGGAGGTGACGGGGCACGCTCGGCATGAGATGACCCCTGTGCACCCGCACCCTGAGATGTTGCGCCAGTTTTTTCTACAAAAAATGAACAAAGTGTCAGAACGGGATTGCTTAATTGGCTTAAGTTTGAAGCTTACCAGGAGTAAATTTGGAGGTGAGCGCATCCAAGTTCCCTTTTTTCCCAATCTTCTTACATGGAACTTTCGCTGCAGGTTGAACCTTAGTTGCACCCTTAGAAATTTTTCTCTTCTTTTGTTTATCTCGAATTAAAGGTTCAGCCCTTGAATCAAGATCAATGGGATCTTCTGGGTTCTGGACAGGAACGTCTGCGCCTTCTTGGGTTCCGCCTTAGGTTTCTTTAAACCTATAGGCGCAAGTCCTTCCAGGGTTTCAGACACCACTACATAATCACACCAAGACTCAGATACAAAGCGCGTACCTTTCTTCTTTTCCAATTTCAGCGCATCTGCCTTCGGCGCGTCCGTCTTCTTGGTTACATCAGCAGCAGGACCCACGCGTTTTTTCTTTTTGGAATCTGGGCCAATGCCCAATTTTATTAAATCACCTAGTCAATCACGCACAATATCATAAGCAAAGTTACATTGCAATATTACCCAAAGTGTAACATAAGCAAAGAGTAATATTGCAATATTACTCGGGCATGTATAAATGTAAACACTTACCAACACCTGGCGCCGACTGTGCTTTGAGGTCTTCATCCTTAGGGAGTTCAAAATTTCCCAAGATTTGCCTGTACCAGGATGGCTCCGCGGGGTCTAAGGGTATGATGCTCATTTTCCCTTTCTCTCTCCTTATGATACCACATACAAAGAGGTCCGTGTAAAAAACGCAAGAATAAGTAACAAAACCCACTACGCGCCACAAAGTTCTTAAACACACTCATGATTACTTACTAGTATTATCTTTAATATATCGCGGTGATCCACTTTCAACTGTAAGCTCATATCGGCAGCAACCAAAGCTCGCTCAGGTAGGGGAATAGTTGGAACTTCCTTCAAATCTTGATACCATTTTTCATTAACTAGTATGGATATGGTTTCCAAAGTTATATCACCAGCACCCCGAAAGGTCATCTTCAACAGGATTACCCCAGATTTGATGTAAAAACTTCTGCTTCCAATCATGGTATGATTTCAGAGGAGTAGGTAACAGTTTTTTCACCGAAGTCGCTGTTGAAAGAATAGAAACCCAACGAACAGTGAAGATGATAGAAAACCCAGAAAAGGTTGACTGTTGGAAAAATGTCCATGGATCGACATAAAAATTCAAAATGTTTTATCCTCACCGTTCCTATGGGGTTGAGTTGAGAAATATGAAATTTATAATAGTGAAGAAGATCTATAAAAACTTTGGTGACCGGAAAACGGAAGTTACCGTGGGCAAAGTATTCCCAGAAAAGGGTAATATAACATCGGTCGGCGCCTAGGCCGTCGTTTGGCCTTCTTCAGGGTATCGAGCACCCCAGGATGATGGAAATTTAAAGTTGGTCCCAACCTTGTTAAAGGTCTCTTCCGACCACTTTAACGGTGGCAACGTCGGAGGAACTACCTCAGTTGAGGCTTCGGCAATATCGATAGACGCCATGACTATCAGGAGATAGAAGAATGAAAGGATGAAGGTAAGAGGAAGGGTATGTTTGGTAAGGAGCTTTTAGGAGCTTCTAGCTTTAAGCTTTTAAGAAAAGCTGCTAATCAATAAAAAGCCTTGTTTGGTTGAAGGAGCTTGAAGCTTTTAGGTTAGAAGCTTCAAGCTTTTGGTTAAACGCTCATACTAGTAGCGTTTAGAAGGAGCTACAAGCTTTTAGGGAAAAAATGACCATGTTAACCTCTAAAGATAATAAACTTTTTAATGTACCAACTTTTTAATGTCCATTTTGGTCATTTTATACATTTCATTAAAAGCTCCAGCTACTCTACCAAACACCTAAATATTCTAAAAAGCTACAACTACCAGCTACCAGCCTCCAACCTTTTTAGCCACCAGTCACCAGCTACTTTTGCCAAACATACCCGAAATGGGAAAGTTGGAACAAGTGCTCAGAGATGAAACGGCAATAGGGTATATATGCTTTTGAGAATCGTGCAGCCCCTTTTTAGGAAAGCACGAAACTCTAGTCAACAAGTGGGCAAGTGGGGAAACAATAATGGGCCTCACGCGCGCGTAGCATACACGCCGGTCGTAAACCAATTAATGCCAGACATTTGACACTATTGACAGCTTGTCACACAACCGTCATACGTCACCGTTGCACGTTTTCTCTCACCTAATTCTCTCGCCAACTCCTATCACCTATCAGTTTTTTAAAAAATTCAAAATTTTTAAATCCTTATCCTAAACAAGGAAGTATCTTCATCAAGAGGTTTCCTCGTCATCCTACACTAAGGAACTTTGTATACAATTTTTCCACAATGAAGCGCACACCCAACTTTTTATAAGTCGAGTGCTCCACCTACTTGTCATTCGCGCATAGGAGCAACAATGGACTGGGGGGACTTGAAGGGGTATGGTCCCAAAAACCCAGCGCCAGCACAGAGGACCATACCATCACTATACTTCAGGATCATCTTAAAGTAGTCTTACGCGTCCCGCGCAAGCGGTTTAAAACAAATCTAGGAGGATCAATTCCTAGAAAGCATGCGCCGGGGCTATGAGAAGGATAATACTTCATTTAAACACCCTCGCGCGGGCCCGCGCAAGGGTACAGTTAAGCTTGAAGATATAACGATGACAGCTCCCAAGTATCAGACGTATCCGCACGCAGGGAACTAAGGATTGGATAAAAGGAATCTTTTCTGTTATAACCAACTGTACACATGGCAACTGATTAAAGGTCCATAGCTGTAAGGTCTTCTAGAACCATTAAATGACCATCGTGCAAGAATCCATTCGGTTACAACCGAATGTGACATGGCAGCATCTGGAATGCTCATCTAAATTCACAACGATGGGATGATCTTCAGGCAGATCTATAACAAGCCACTGTCCACGTGGCATCACCCCAGCCGTCGATCAACTCATGATCCGTGTGCATGGATGGTAAAATAACCGCAAACGGTGAAGAATATTCCGTTTACTCTCTGTTACATTTTAAGTGCCAAAACCTTCGGCTATAAAAGGAGGACTTGAGGTACAAGCTAACCATCTACTCTCACTCTACTTTACTTACACTTACTTCTTCTTCTCCGATCACGGTACTTATTCTCACGTCAAACGGTGGTCACGGAATTCTCCCTGTGGCGAGGCTAAGGGCGTTGTCTGTTTTGCATGATCATTATCGAAGCTCAAGCAATCACGATCAAAGCTAGGGATTAACCACTTTATGCAGAAACCATGTCCTCAGATCTAAATTGATTCCGGTCATTTAGATCTGATGTTTCTTCAGCTAGGGATGTGGAAGTGGAGAGCGTTAATGACAATATATTAGATAGCTTGTCATAGGCAATACGAACATTACGTTGTGAAGCCCACAAATGGCGTATCTAGGGTTGATTGCAGCTTTAGAGAAAATCATGTCTTGTAGGTAATTTGTAACACGAGAAAGTTTGCAAATTGAGTTGTAAAGTAAACTCATGATGCCTAAACTAAAATTGTGGCGCAATTTGGGATTGAAAAACAAATTCTCTCATAACACCAAAATGATAGAGTTGAACTCGCAAGTTCGTAGAATTTGAAACACCAAACACATAACCAAATCAAACTAACACAAAACTCCCATGATTAGCTTAATTTTGCTTTTGAAAATTTGACAAAGACACTTATATATAGCAAGTCCCAACGGCATATCCACCATATCTCAACCAAATTTTCATCAACATCGTTATTCGAATCATGATTGACAATTCAAACACTACTTATATAGACTCCTCATGACCAGTCTAATGAGGCTTTTGATAGTTTAACAATGACACTTATATTAGGAAGTAATAGCGGTGTATCCACCATGTCCTTATCAAATTTTCATCGGCTTCGTTATTCGATCATGATTGACAACACAAACACAACTTACATAGAACCTCTCTTGAACAGTCTACCAAGGCGTTTTATAGTTTGACAAGGACACTTATATATAGGAAGTACCAGCGGTGTATCCACCATGGCCTTATCAAATTTCATCGGCTTCGTTATCGTGTCAGGATTGATTCTATGTGATGATCGACTCAAACTTACGAATTTTATAACATAACCAAATCCACAAACAACCAATGCTTGAGTCTCGCCCCAAAAAGGGTGTGACTAAATGATGGCAGGACCTACATTCCATAGTTATGAGGGAAGGGTCAGTCTATGAATAAGTGAGACGATACTCACATTACATAAATTATGGGGAAAGGTAAGCCATGATGAGTGATGATGTGAAACTGTAACAACATGAACTAGCAATAAAACAAATCATAAAGCATAAAATGGCGATAACATAAAACGCCAGAGTAAAGGAACGAAAACACAATAATTTTAAAATACTAACATAGGAAGCGTGACAATGACACAAGCTTTCAGTGGTACTGAATAAGATTTATTAATTGTATCAATTGATGTTAGTACGAACGTCAAGGATAGAAGTAGGCTAGCAGATAAAATCGATAATATGGGAAAAACCAACCCGTAAAGTCGAATGACAGAAGCACGAAGTAGCAGTAGTGATCTTAACTTCCACTAGTTATGTGATAATTACGATTCAGACAAATGTATAGGGGTCCTAAGAAAAAATAGGAAGAAACTTGTGTGCTCATGGATCGGCAATCTAAAGATGCATTTCAAGTGATAGGACGGGTAGTAGCAGAAATTTTCTAGGTTCTACTAATAAATTTTAGTTGTTAAACGGTCTCTTATTAACCATAACTTTATTAATTAGACTCACGTTTATTGAGTTTTGAATACTTAACTATACTTACACTTTACTAAGTGTAAAACATTTTTTTACGCACCAAAAACAATCTGGTTTATTTATAAAAAAATATTTTCTTATAGTTTTTAAGAATTTTTTTAACTGATGTAGGAAAAATTATAAAAAAATATTTAATATATATATAAATTAAAAAACAATTTGGGGTCAGAAAGTTTTAACGTCACCGTGTGCCTTTTATTCGTATTTAGCAATCTCTGGGCACATGTTACGGAAGAGGTTAGGGTTGTGACGTTCAAGTCGTAATAGACGACTCGTTTGGATTTAAAACATACTACCAAAAATCACATCTTTACACTTGTATTCGATAGATCATAACAATTTTTATTTGATTTAAACTACTTCATACATAGTCAAACTCAAAATGTTTTATTCAAATAAACTCATCGCATAAAAGCTTTGTCGTGCAGCTGACCACGTCATGGTTTTCTTGGAACTTGATGAGTGTTCGTCGGCATGCTTTCTATTATCTTGGTTCTCTAGGTTGGCTTGAATGACTCGCTCGTAAGGAACGAGTTGGGTGACATAAGGTATGGTCGGTTGATCCATAAGTGGAGTGTCTGGTTGGACATATGGTTGGATCATAAGGTATGGGTTTGCCCGGTCAAGTGGAGGAGTCATGATTGGTGCATTAGATGGAGCCATAGGTGGTTCTGTTTGAGGTTTATAGTGTCGGCAGTGTTGATAAAATGACCATAATGCCCACGGTATGAGTAAATACGGCACCTGGAGTTGTCTGGGTAGTGTTTTTGACATGAAGGCACTGTAATGTCCACGATAAGGTTTTCTGTCAGGTGGAGGATTTGGGGCAACTTGGCTTAGCGGAATAGCCGGTATAGCATAGTTTTGGTTGGTTTCTCTCCTCTGACGGTTGTGGTCGTTGGGCGATGATTCAACTTCAGCCTCTTCAATCAGATTTGTGGAGGTGTTGGCAATGAGGCCTATTGAACTTGAACAAAAATGGTAGGAATAACTGCAACCATTTGTTCAGCTATTAAAGCTGCAATACGGCGGGTAGAGATTATTGTTGACGACGACAACGGCGATATGGAGGCATCTGTGAGACATAATCATAAGTAAGATGTACAACCCATAATGAGAATAGATGGACAGATGAATGAATTCATAGATTTGTGTTATCATGGAACTTAGGGAAAATACCACAATTCAAGAATACAAATCACGTGAAAATATTATAGAGTATCAAAGGGTAGAAAAAGTATGACCTTTTGACAAAGTACAAAAAGGTAGGATGATTTATTTGAAGATCACTAGGATCTCGTGGAATATTAAAGATTATTTCAGGGGTAAAACATGAAACGATATAATTATCACATGGAATATGATAAAATAATAAAGGTTATGATAAAATAATATTTCATCATAAAATATTGAAAACCCATAGGTTTGGCACATTGTAGGGTTTAGTATGACTTCCGCATGTCACTTTCGTAATTACGTGTGCAACCACAATTACCGAGCTTTCGCATGCTCCACATATACTCGTTGACGTACAACTTAACCCAAAAAAATCGTGAATTATTAAATGACTCCATTTTGGGGTGGTGTAAAATGATGTGTCTGGATTATATCCAAGAATTAACATAGACGCGGTTAATGTATCAAAGTGTTGTTAGTTCACGTGACGTTTGGTGTGACATGCATTGGCCTAATATGTTATTGTGCTCTCATCGTTAGTTCCTAGGTAGGAAAACTGGTCCACTAATTGGATTTATACGAATGCAGCCTAGACAAACATTCGACTATCGGTACGTAACCCTTCCAGTTACTACATGTCCGTCACATGAACTTGTAACACCTCGTAAAATCCCGTCCAATTAAATCCCGACACGTGTCCCGCTGATCCTCGTTGCCACGTGTTGGCCGAGAGGGACCAATGCGTTGTTATGTTAAACCTCTGAACGACTATTTGAAAGTTGAGGGACCAAACTTGTCAACATGCTAATTTTAGCCTCTGAGTGACTTTTACGGACTGTAAGCCTTATGGGTTACAGACCGTAAGAAAGAATAAAGGATTGAAGCAGGAAGGTGGTTATGGACCGCAAGGCCCTCTCCTTACGGTCCGTAACCAGATTCAAAACAGTGGAGCCATAAAGGCTTAGGGACCATAAGCCATTACCCTTACGGTCCGTAAGGGACGGCTAGTGGCAGTTTTTGTTTGGGAGCCAAAAAACTCTGCCCTTGTGCCACCTCTTTGAATTTGCCACCATTATGCAGTGCTTGCCACCTCTTAGTACACCTGGGATGATCCTACATCAGTTCTAAACACTTGGATCAATCCTATGCAATCTCTTCTACTATAAATAGGAGTCTCCATACTCCTCATTCTTTGCTCAATTCATTTCTTCTCCTCTCTTGCTCACTTGGAAGTTCCTGAGCTTATTTGGGAGCATCCTCTAAGTTCTAAGTCTTTCTTTGGATCAATTGTAAGTGTTCCAACCTTCTCCTTTCATTTTTATAGGCTTTAAGCCAAAAGTCAAAGCATTATCCTAATAACGCTTTGACCTTTGGTTAAGACCATTCTGGTCCAGCCATTGTTTGGTACGAACATGGCTACGTGGTCTTAATAAGGTAGGTGTTAATCCCTCAAAAGGGAACCTCCTGAGAATAACGTTTGCTTGGTCAATTGACGGGTCAAAGTTAGTAGCTTAAAAAGTCAAACGGGTCAGTTTTGAAAATAGTTCACATCTGATAATGTAGGTATTATAAAATATGTTTTATCACTTTATTAACTTGGTAATAATTGTTAGAACATGTGTAAACATGTTCGGCTCGTCAATTCCAGGTTTAAGGTAGGTTCGCAACTGAAAGTCGTGAACTTTGACTTCTGCTTTGACTTTCAGTTTTGACCCGAATTAGAAACTTTAGCTACTGATTATAATGTTGCATTATGACCATATTATCTTGTAGTACAACCCTCTGGATTTATACTACATGGTCATTTGGTAATCTGAGTTTTTACGCAAGTTTCCGTTAATATGCCTTATGTTGACTATTATGCCCTTTTTGCCTAAAATGGGGTTTTAAACATAAAATAGCACACAAATGAATTACCTGCTGATATGTTAACCTGTTTAACTTATTTTGATGTCAACATTTGATCATAAACTGAGTTTTAGTTAAATGTCGAAAATTATGCTTTTAAATGACCAAATTACCCTTTTCGACATCGAAAATGGTTTTAAACATAATTTCTTCATCAAAACTCATTATTTATCTACTGATTAATGTCATAAGTAGGAATATTTAGGATACCAAGTCAGATTATAAACTGAGTTTACCAACAAGTTCTTGTATTAAGTCCTTAAATGAGATATTGCCCTTACGGCACTTAAAATGGGTTTTAATCATCTTTATGTACAAAACCTTTTACTCACTGATATATTATATTAAATAACATATTTTGGTTGTTAAACCAGGTCATAACTTCAGTGTTTTTTTTAAATCGCATAAATTGTCATTTAACGACTTTATCGCCATGTCGGCGCATAGTATGGTTTAAACCCATATCTATGGACCAAAACTTGTACCTACTGATTATTAAACTTATTTTATATATTTTTACAGTAGGTACATGTTCTAAACTCAAATTCCAAATAAGCAATTAAAACTATGTGTGAAATGACCAAAATGCCCCTACGCGCATAGTTTGGTCCTAAACTATAAACCACACATATATTTGATATTCTACTGATATAACATCATAACTTAAATATTTTTCTAGATTGTTTATGACCATGCCATCAATTTACTTGCAAACTCCTTTTATGAGTCTGTAAAATGACCAAAATGCCCTTTTGAGACTTAACTTGATTTTAAAACCTTAACGGGCATACATGTTAATATCCTACTGATATTATAATATATTTAAAGTATAATGGCATATGGAACTTGTATATGACTCATCCGGATACCCGGTATCGCTTATATGCATACGATTAAGCCTACGTGACTAGTTTACGTAATTTAACCAAAACGGGTTTAACCTTATCAATTTTATCTCAAAATCCAGAATGTTATAAGTTTACCCATCTTATACAAGTCTTAGTACTTGTCGGGTTTAAACTACATTCTATTCCGGTCATCGCTTAATCTAGCTATTGTACGTACTCATTATTTAAGACTAGCCGGTCCGAGTCTATGACTTAATAGGACCCGTTAGCATTCTAATAGTTATTAATACCATCATTCCAGACTAGAAGCCTTCCAGTAGATTGCTACCTAAAACTTTCTCTTGATTAACGGCTGAGTTATAAAGCTTTGAAGTAATTAGCTCAGGTAAATACTTTTAAACTATTTTCCCTATGCGGGCTTGGGATACGGTAAACTATTACCGCTTGGTCGGGTATGGGATCATGTTGTCGGATTGTCATTTAACTAAATCTCATAACCCGTTTTAATCTGTATTGTCTGATAACTTAAACTTTGGGGGGTTAACTCGACCGTGTCCTGGATATCCTCGGCTCATTTAATTACTAATGGCCACATCCTATGCACGGGGTGTAGGCATACACCTGTCAGATGCTAATGCTAAATTATTTTATATACTCCTTGTGAGTTATTTAAGTGGCGTGTCGGTTAATCAGGTTATTCGGTTTTTTGCACTAGACCCCATATGTATTACAGGCCTGTAAAACTGTATACAAGATCATTTTGAATTGTCCCAAGTTATTTATGAAAATGTGCCATGTGCACTTAAATCAATTTTGAAAGATTTTCAAAATGTGCTGGTTATTTGTATTTACCAATGTAAACTGACGTAATTTCAAAAGATTAAGCTACATGTACAAACATATAGGCTGGGAGCTGCTTGGTAGCGACGCAGAGGATCTTGCAAGTCCTTAGTTGTGCCCAAAGTCTGTTGATCACTTTATGTACATTTTATGATCCGCCTGTGGAGCTTATTACAAGCCGTCTGTATTATTATTTTGAACTTTTGAACATTAACGGTTTGTAATATTATTTTAAATCCAAGACTTTCGTTGTGTACTCTGTGTTGTTTGGTTATGAAGTTAACAACCTTACGTCACAATACTCCTCACTGGGCCCACCGGGACTTACGTGGAAATCGGGTGTGACATGAACTCACTTTGACGAGAATGAAATCTCAATTGAAATCAAACCTCAAAATAAAATAAATAAAAAATTCAAGAGTAAGCAAAATCCTTTGAATATGAAAATGATTGACTAATTATAAAAACTCGAGAATGAAATACAATAAATCCCAAGAATAATTAAAATACATAAAAGAAATAACTCCTTTTAACACTTTAGATGATGAAAATAGAAAAGAAATAATATCCGAATATTTAATATTCATATATAATATAAGGTGTGTGCATGTGTGATGTAAATAAATCATATAATAATAAATCACTTAGTAACATGCAAAGCACATAACTTTTAGCATATAACATCTAAAGGTGCTCACATGTATTCATACGCTAAGACAAATAAACAATTAAACACATAAGGTACCTAATCAACTATAGACTAAGTCTAAGGGTCTAATAATCTAAACCTAATCCCAATAGTCATTGGCTGTAATACCAATCTGTCACATCCCAACCCACAGCGGAATAGTACAGGACATGATGCTTGTCCATAGCTCATGACAACTATTACAAGTTTAATATTTAAAACATGATCAAATTAAATTTATCTCACTTTACATATAAGTCTCAAATAAATCATTCAATATTTAAATTCATCAAACATAAGATAAAATCTAATTTATTAATCAAAGGCATGTCCTACGTGTTTTTGTCTTCAACTCTATCTAATACTTGTGTACTTGTATCATGCGTAAAAAGGTTTTTTGGTCAACATAAATTGGTGAATAGATCTAAATTTAAATAAAATATTTTGCTTTATTATTTTGATTATTTTATTAAAAATAAGTTAACATGCAACTTCAGTGTAGTAGATACATCCATAACAATTTACAATAACAACAATCACCAAAATCAAATCCACTAATGCGACATAATAATAAAGAAACAATAGTCACAATGAGATACAAGCCTCAAAGAGTGAAGCTAAATGGTGGTGATACCGAGTTCAACCCACCCATGGGAACCTGTCAGCCATGGATCCACAATGGAAACATGTAACACAAAGCGAGTAAATACATATATTCAAATATATGCAACAATAGATACCATAAACAACAGAAACACAAGTACGAAACACATAGTGACACACTAACTTTGCATGATGTTGATTTAACTAGAAAACAATAGAAACAATACACATGATACACCTTAAAAAGGTTAATAGTAAAAAGGGGAAAGGGATGGATCTACTCACGCGCGAAGCAGGTTGTAGCGTTTTGGGAATAATATCCCAAAAATCATCCTAACAACATACATACGAAAACAAGTATGATAAAGGAATCAAATGAAATAAACAAATACGATGATATATGATTTCTCAGTTCGCATGATTTGGAATTTTGTTGTTTAAATGATAAAACGTTTTAAATGCCTAAATTAAATAAGTTCAAATAATACAACTCGCATTTATTTATAACTGTAAAAATATGACATATATGTACGACCTCGACTAAAAAAATATTATATATATTTTTCTCTAAAAATAAATATATAACATCTTCAAGTTGATATAATAAAATATATTACATTTGTTAATATATTAATATATATATATATATTTATATATATATATATATATAATATATATAATTCAAGATTGGTTAAGAATACCAACAATTAAACATATCTTTATTGATCTCGAATATGAATAATAGTCTAAATGACTAAAAATATAAACTTATCGTTTTATAATGATATATATATATATATATATATATATTGGTTAAGAATACCAACAATTAAACATATCTTTATTGATCTCGAATATGAATATAGTCTAAATGACTAAAATATAAACTTATCGTTTTATAATGTTAAGTTTTAGCGACCATTATAATATATATTTTATCTATTAGTGTCAAAATATATATTTGATACAATAAAATATATTTCATTTGTTAATATAGGGTTAGGCTCAATTGTGAACAATCCCCCCCCCCCCTAATTGTGAACTAAATGAATCAATCTTGACCCTTGATATTTTTTAGATAGGGTAGATTGTCATTAGGTAAGTAAATTTAATTTTCATTTAATATTAATCAGATAAGGGTAGAATTGTCATTAGGTAAGTAAATTTAATTTTTCATTTAATATTAATCTTAATAATATTTTAATAAAAAATTAAGTTACCAAGATTAATGTTACTGATCTACAAATTGGTAATTCCAGATCTTCTTCATAATCATAATTGAATCCAACTAATCATCCAATCACATTCCAGTCATTCTAATCATCAAAGAATCACGTCGATCTTCTAGTTTTTTTTTGCGATCACTCTTTTCTTCATTGGACCAGCAATTATTCATCCTTCTACTGCCGTCAAGACTAAGAAGAAGATTGAAGATTGTTAGATTTTGTTTTTATTAAGATCTATGGTTCTTGGTATTCGTAATCCACTTTGAATTCTTTATTATTTGTTTTCAAACATTACGGCCATTTTTCACTTTAATTCGATTGCAAATGAAAGTTGCACATACCTAGCCATTGTTTATTTTTTCTTTTGAAGTCACATCCCATCTATTAAAATTTATTCCACATACTACCACTTCTTTAAAATGTCGCCACATGTCCATCAGATTGATTGATAAACGATCTAATATGGGATAAAGAGAGTTTGTTCTTATTAACAGTGGAAATGTAATTCGGTTTTGACGAGGACATTCTTAGTGGTCTCGTCTATCTTTTTTTGTTCCATCAAGATTGTTCCAACCTGCTATTCCATATAGTAAAAAATAAAAGGTTTGGAAGTGATGTCAGCATATTTGACAAATATCATAAGCATTTGGATTTTAGAAGAGTTAATATTATTTTGGCCTTTTAACGGATATGTATATGAAACATATGATGGTTCGGATCATGGTTTGTTAATATACACATATGTACAATGCTGAACAATCATCTCAAAAACTTATTATACACATGTGTACAATGCCAAACAACCATCTCAGATACTTGTTATACACATACGTAAGATGTTGAACAACAATATCATTAAATTCTGATTAGAGGTATATTATAAATGTACATATATGTACATCCGTTTCTAAACTGTAAATACGTACAATACACATGTACAAGGCCAAATAACCATCTCAGATCCTTGTTATACACATATGTACGATGCTGAAAACAATATCATTAACTTCTAATTAGAGGTATATTACAAATGTACATATGTGTACATACGTTTTTAAAATGTGAATACGTATAATACATATATGTATAGAGAATGTAATAAAATATTTTTAATCATGTTCTAGATGGAACAATATTTGATAATTTGTGTTTTTTAAAATTATCAAATATTAATTTAAATTGGTGAGAGAAAAAAATATAGAGAATGTAATTAAATATTATTTTAATTGGAAAGAGAAATCATGAGAGAGAAAAAACCAATTTATTAAATGGAGAGATAAGAAAATACAATTATGCCTTGTGTCAATTAAAATACATGAAGTTATAAAAGATAATTACAATTTTGCCACTAAAGAAAAAATCTAGATTTACAAAATCAATGTTCAGGATAAATTCATTTTGTTTATAAATACACCATTATTCATCCATGAACTCTACCCTGCTAATATATATATATATATATATATAGTAGGAGTTGGCTACAAATCCTAAATTTCATATAAAGTGTAGGAAGACATAGAGAAGTGACATGTGGCATTTAGGGTTTTTAATAAATTAGGTAATTTGACATTTATTTTATTTTTGGAATCTATTTCTTAATAACTAACCGTTGAGCATATTATGGTAACCATATATCTCCATGATTTTTTGAATTGGTGGTTATTCAGTATAAGAATACGTAAATCTTAATTAACAAAACAAATGGTTTTTATAATCTTCATCATTTTGTTCATATCAATCATCTTACGTGAGTAAAACTGATAGCTTCAAACGCAATTGTTGATTGCGGAGATGGTAAATACAGTTCTTTCTGTGTTTATTAGTATCAGTTGTGTGTATCGATATTTATTTTTTTTGTTGGAAATCACCAGCATGTTCTTGATGTTGTGCTTTACCAGTTACGATGTTAAAATCACCAGCATGTTCTTGACATTGTGTTTAACAGCAAGCAGATTAATACCGTTGTGTTTTAGCATTCATGCTGGTAATGCTGGAGGATTTCTTGGCGCTGTGTTTTACCATTCATGCTGGTAATGCTGGAGGATTTCTTGACATTGTGTTTTATCAGCAAACAGATTAATTACGTTGTGTTTTAGCATTCATGCTGGTAATGCTGAAGGATTTGTTGACGCTGTGTTTTACCATTCATGCTGGTAATGTTGGAAGATTTCTTGACATTGTGTTTTAATATCAAATAGATTAATACCGTTGTGTTTTAGCAGCAAGCAGACCAATTTCTTGATGATGTGTTTTACCAGCTGCAATCCTCCATGAACAATTTCTTGACGATGTGTTTTACCAAATGCAATCCTTCATGAACAATTTCTTGACGATGTGTTTTACCAACTGCAATCCTTCATGAATAATTTCTTGACGCTGTGTTTTACCAGTTACAAGTTAATTCACAAATGACATGTTTTTTGTGGTTTCTTAATGATGTGTTTTATAATTTTTGGGTTCTTTGCGAGAGAGGGAGAGAGAGAGGAGAGAGAGGGAAAATCGCAAATGTGGGGTGGTTTATGGAATGACAGTTATTTCCATATTTAAAATAAGCTAAATGACACACATTTACCCCTACCTAATTAAATCATTCTATTATTAAGACATACATATTACCAAAATGCCACCAAGATGATCTCAACTATTAAACACACCCATCGGATGGCCCAGATCGCTTCTTAGACTTTCTAGAAAAAACACACTTTGCGTATGATCCCCACTATATTATTATATTATATATATTATATATATATATATATATATATATAGGGTCAGGATCATGTGAGAAACACTAACCTAATTGAGAAACTTAAGAAGAATTCTGGACCACACATTTTCCGAAAGCTTTTCGTAATATACACATATGTATAGTTTAAAATTGACTATATACATATGTGTATAATTCAATATACACATATGAATATAGTCAATTTTAAACTATACATATGTGTATATTACGAAAAGCTTAGAGAAATGTGTGGTCCAGAATGCTTCTTAAGTTTCTCAAATAGAGTGGACTTCTCTTAGGATCCATACCCTAATATATATATATAAAAGGAGGATCAAGATCAAGGGAAAACCCCTCCAAGTTATGAGAACTTAGAGAACTCGAACTTCTCGTGTGAGTTTTGCCCCCATTTTTTTCACACCCCTAGATTAAAATGTTAGAAAAGACTGCCGTAAAAAAAACTAAACAAAAAATTTAGAAGTAGCATTTTTCGACCCCTTACAATAGCTGTAAAGTGATGACATAACTTTTTACAGAATTTACGGCAGCCGTAAACGAAAAAAAACATTTCTTTTTTGAAAAATTGATTTTTTTAGGATTTTTGGTAAAAAAATTATTTTTTTTGTAAGGCCGAGTTCTCTAAGTTCTCACAACTCGTATATGTTTTCATTTTACCCCAACCCTGTTTAAGAATACCAACAATTAATTATTTAGTCTTAAATGTATATTTATTGATCTCGATTATGAATAATAGTCTGAAATCACTAAAAATATAAACTTATCGTTTTATTATGTTAAGTTTATATTCATAGTCCAATTTGTCGCAAAAGTTTACTTATGTCTAAAAGAATTATCTCAACCAATTAGCGTAAGGTTCACAATAAATAGATTAAACCTATGGTATAAGATGTCTAAATTGTTTGCAACTAAAGATACTAATTTTAGATTTTGCATAATAATACAATTTAATATAATAATTTACTTTTTAAATTAGTAGAAACTGTATTAAAAAACTCTTAATAATATTCTGAAATTTCATCATTTTACTAATCTAAAATAATTAACATGATTATTTTAACAATACTTATAAGAATAAATATTTGGATTATGATAAGATAAATCCTAGGAAACTAGGCAAACATGATTAATGTTATAACTACTAAAATTACATCACCAGATAACTCTAAGATCATTATGGAATAATTTAAATGGGTTTAATCTAAGAAAGTATAAAAATCTCCAAATACTTATGAACCCTAAAATTCATGTAATCTAATTGAACAATAATTGCCTTCTATCAACTGGAATTGATAGAGAGCTTTTGTAGAGCTCGAAAAAAAAGCATAAAGGGTTCAATAATTATCTGAAAAAGTTAAGAATTGAAGGAGATATCCTAAGAAGAAGTTTTGATCCCTAGATTCCTTCCATGCTTTAATCAGCGAAGGAGACAGTGCGTGTAGGCGTACACACATTGTTCCATTTTAAACAGAAGTCAGGAGTCAGAGCTAAGATCGATCTATTCACCTCTAAGTGGCCCAGGTACTAATCCAGTACAAGTTAGAGACGTAGTGAACTTTAGTTACACACCGTCACAATGAGTGCCATGTCGTAGACGTCCCAACGACAAGTCTTAACATATAATTGCTCGGGTGACAGAGTTCAAAGGCATATCAGAAATAAACG
The DNA here is from genome assembly GCA_947069175.1 of Scalesia atractyloides. Classification (NCBI taxonomy): domain Eukaryota; kingdom Viridiplantae; phylum Streptophyta; class Magnoliopsida; order Asterales; family Asteraceae; genus Scalesia; species Scalesia atractyloides. The sequence continues at coordinate 22,217,631 of CAMTDV010000024.1, forward strand.
TATCACTGACATAAGTCGAAAAGGAACATGCAATAACGAGCACAAGATCTAAGGTCTAATGTATGATACAATATATACTAGTCATATAACAATAGGAAACAGAAACAAATAACAAAAACATCCGTACTACAAAGTAACGGATTTGAATAAAAATACTATGATGAAAACAACATAAATCCGTACCTTAGGTTTTGCAAAACCAATCAAAATATATCATGTGGTCTTTAACAAGTATGAGGGCCTACACTTTAATTCTCAATCAGATTATATCTTCCCCTTAAGCGTCTTATTTGCTCGTTAATCGACTTTCTGGCGACCGACAAATATATTTTGATGATGATGATATTGTTTTGTACCTTTTTTTCTTATAATCAAACCCCAACTTACATGTGTTAAAGTTTATATCATATGATAATACAAGCAACTCGTTTCTTACATGCTTATAATTTATATAATTTAGTACATTTCCATGTAGTTTAGTTATTGTATGGTATGGAAATAATAACACTTAGTTTTCTTATATAGTCATTGGTGTATTTTACTTTATGTATCATAGTCCATGCAACATAAGTTAAAAGGTTATTATTATACATATAATTGAACAACTTGTTAGCTACAATAATTGTTTTTTTAACGGCTAACTGCTTTCTACGTGTAAACCCACCCTTTCGGAGCTATGTCTAAAGGCTGACTACTCGACCACCGCTAGAAAGCGTAGCACACCCCTGATGCGAAGAAACCCCATGGAATAGGTAAAACTGCCCCCTAGACTCGAACCCGGATAAAACCTAAGGTCAAGCCTTCACCGAGATGGGAACAACCACTGCGTTGCAGTGGAGGACCCAGCTACAATAATTGTTAATTTGGTATATTAATGACTCAAAATCTTAATTATAGCTTATCATGTGATTGGGAGTGAATGAATGACATGTACCTTTAATGACTTTCTTTCACATTTTATATTCTAAAATCATATATATGATTAATTTTATCTCCTATTTTTTATTGACTTTAAAATGTAAAGTATAATTTTAAAACTTATTTAATTGTGATTTTAAAATATTATAATTTTAAAATATCTAAATACATGAAGTGTTTCTTGATTTCTAGAAAAATCCATTTAAGTTACAATTACTTTTAAAAACATTTCACTAATGACAAAAAATGTTAGTTAACCATCCCAACAATATAAATTTGAAGATGTTATCATTCAGTGTAGTGTCGTGTCTTTCGCTGCTTCACATTGGTTGTTTTCTTCGTTGCTACGTGATTATTTCAACAGACGTACCTACGTTATTTTTTAATAGTCTAATGCATGGGTTGGTCACGGGTTTGTTTAATTTTGTATATAAACTTTCGAATGTTATCAACAAAATCAAGGTTTCGTTTTAATTATATATAAAGTTACATATGTTTAATAATGTGTGGTCTTCGGTAATGTTTTGATGTCATTAATTTTTGTCACGGTTTTACGCCTCCACCGCAACATGCGTAGTTACATTTCAAATTGCAAAGCAGAGCCCCTGGAATGTTTGTCCGGCCGCGAAGCGCGGATTGGTACCCACTAATTGTATTAATACTACAAAATATAAAAATCAACTTAGACTTACTTTCTGAGATTTAATCACGATGACTATCTTTTTAGCATTATCACAATTATTCGTATAAATAAATTAATTCTATTTATAAGAACAAATCCTTATTTTTCATAATTCAAATTCCAAATTGGGCTAGGCATGTTGAGTGTACTGGTTTGACTTCTTATGCATGAATGTGTTCTGTATGTTACAATCAGCAAGGTATAGGGCTGCACATTTTGGCTTACAAATATCTTGAATTTCCATGGTTGCTAGCCTATTTTATTGAGTTTTGAGATACATATGGGTACTAGATGTATTAAGCAAATTCCAATTTCACTACCTGTAAACTCACAATCCTAGGTAGTGTTCGTTTCACGGAATTGAATGAAATCCTAAGGGAATTGGAATGTTGATTCCACTCCTTATTTTGTTGGTTTCATCAAAATAATGGATTGGAATTGAACAATAACATACGGAAGGTAATTTAGATTCTAATTTCATCCAAATTTCATTCCATTTTGCAAAACAAACACATCTAAATTACAAATTAAATTTCAATTTCGGCGCGAATTTCATTCCAATTCCATTACAATCCATGAAACAAACACTACATATTCTCATTTTTTACTAATGTGCATTTTATCATGCAACGATTGTAGGTGGTGATCCAATATAGTGTGGTCAATAGTTGTAGATACATAATCACGTGCCACCTCCGAACATCCTCCAATAGGACGAACGGACTCAAGGAGTCCGAGGCACATCAATGGCAGAACATAACTTTTTAGTCGGATGGTCAAAATAAAACTCTTTTGCAAATTTTCTAATTGCCATGCTAATAAAAGTTTTGTTGCTAAAAAAAGTGTGGCTTTACATTCGTTAAATTATATCAATCACTTTTACTACCGATTGACGTATCAATTATAATTTGTAACCGTTGTAAAATGATCTTTTCGTTGGAAAGGAACTATGCTATGTATCATCTTCTTAATCAAATAATCATGGATCACCAACAATTTCATCTTTAAATAATTCAAATTCCTCTTAACTTGTTTTATTGTTATTTTCATTAAAGTTTAACAAATTTGATGAAATCTGGTCCTCTGGATACATGGATTGAGTTTTTTTTTACCGAAATATCTTTCTATATTCACATTTCTACACCAAAAACACTAAAAAATTGTGAGAAAAGTTTATTTAAAATAAAATATAAAATATAAAATTGACAACTCAATTCACAGTGAAAATATAAAATGCTACTGTAGAAGAAGGTAATCAAATAATCAAATAACAACTTATAATTCAATTCATGATTATTAATTAAAAAAATAATAATTAATTAATTAATTAAGAAAAAACCTAAGAAACAAAAACAAAACTTACTTCATAGTGTAGAAAGGTGGATGTGACTTTTCAAGTCTTCAACTCTCCAACACTTCATATTTCAAAGTTTCCAATTTGAAATCAGAGAATGCTGTAGAGTGTATTCCGAAAGAGACAAAATACATCAATAAAATATTCAGCAAAAAGATATTACGTTTACATTTTTAGGCCAACCTTATTTAGAAAAGGCCCTGATTCCTTAAAGCCCATAACAAAACATTTAACTATTTAATGTTAAATATATCAGAAAATATATCACGTGCTTCTTCTCTCTCAGACTTCTACCCTTTTTCTTCTTCTCTCTGCGTCTTCACAAACAATAACAGGACCACCGGACCACCACTTCCGGACGGAAAACCTTCAAATATCTCCAATTTTTCTTCTAATTTATAGCTGTACACAAGAGAACCAGGAGGTTCAGCTATTAAGACAAAAAAATCGTTCACTACTCAATAAACCGGAAATTTTGCCGGCCGGAGGGTCAACTGACCCCTGACCCTCCTGTAGTTCCGCCCCTGGGCACATCACAAATACCATGAAGTCCGTCCCCCGCCCAAAGTGGGGGCGCACATCAAAGAGGTGCGTCCCTGCCGAATGACATCATCTAAAAATCTAACTAGTATAAATACCTCCTTTAAAGTACACATCAAGTATGATTTTCGGAACCTTCGGCCTTTTTCTCTCTCTCTATACTTTCTCTCTCTAAATCAATACTTACCCTCACACGGAGGATGGTCACAGAGTAGCCCTCCCAACTCTACAACGAGCCTAACAGTTTGTTATTTGCGCAGGCTAATCCTGCTCCTTGCACGACAAGATCTGATTGTAGCCAATCCAGAGTCCGGCCTACTTTTTGGATCTTCAATACTTGAAGACCGCTCGTCTCAATACCGAAATATCGACGGTAAGTCCATGCTTGGTTTAAGGCTTTATGAACCATCGCAAGAAGTGCTAACTCCATCTCTATCTCGAACCGATTTCCGCAGGTTGTAGGGTCCGATACCTTCATCCTCGCTATTCTTAAGATTGGTTGAAGCGCTAATCATTGCACGTACCCGGTACGTCCTTCGTCCGTATACTATTGGATAGGGGATTGTTTGGTCGGGTAACGGGCTATGAGTGAAACGGCGTATAGAACCCTCACTGTGCGTGAGGGTTGTAAATTATCTAGGATCGTTTAAGAACCTGCACGTTTAACAATGATGATTATGCGACGCATGGTTATGGGTGTGTGTGGAATAATACGATTCATGCGTGGGTGTTATGTGGGTGACCAGTTTGGGAGGTAGGTTGGTTTGGAAGTTATTATTTTATTAGTGAAGATCTATTATAATGAAGAAGCCGTAGAATGGGTTGAGTTATGGAAAAATAGAAGAATAATATCTAGGGCATCGTTCACAAAATAAATAAAAGAAAATACATCTTTATTAAATTTTTATTGCGACACAACTGGTAAAGTGAAAACAAGAAACAAATCATCTTTAAACTGATTACAACGAAAGAAAATAAACAATTAACAAAAGACGAGATATCGGCTGAAGCACGTTCAAGATGCTTCCGTTAAAACAAATTTCCGGCCACTAAGGTGAACCCGTCTGTTTCCCAGGGTACAACAGCCTAAACAGATTGTACTGCCGGGATTAGCCTAGCATCTGAAAGTATACCTGAAACAAGAGTGCACATAGATGCAAAGTTAGAGAATTCGTTTGATGTGTGTGTTGTATGAACCATACGATTTCAGTATTCTGTGTCTAAAACAAAGCACAAAGCTTTGTATATAGACCGGTAAGAATTTGAAGTGACAAGTCTCCATGAATACAAAATTCAACAAAAATAAATACTAGAATTCATTGTCACCATGAATTCTGAGATTTAATCATTTGACAGGTAAGAGAGTGCAAAGTGCGTCTTCAAAGCGCCACATTGCACCCATCGCCCTCGTCCCGGTCCCGTGCTCATGCCCGGGCACGGGCGTGTGTCGGATGCTTCGCACCCTCTTGGATGCCATTAGGTGTGAGTTGTCACATAAGAATGCATTCGTATAGAGAATTCTAATTATAAATCCACGAAGAATTTCTCTCCACTATGTGGGACAAGCATAATTCTCCACATATTTATGGTTCCAACACACAAACTTAATGCTCAAGATCTCTCATTCATCTTGGCTTAATTATTAAATAATAATTATATTAATCAACAATATAATATTATTTATAATATTTCCAACAATCCCCACATGAATCGTCCCATACACTCAAGTGTCACGATAAATTTCAGCGGTTACGTAATGCATGATAGGTAGGTTTCCTTTTGAACCCTCCTTTGTGACATATTTAGTCTCCTAGCGGTTAGTAGACGCGATGTCCTTAAACCAACCCCTTTTTACGTAGACGTTATTACACATCACACATTACTCTTCTTGGTCTGGCTAACCCATCATAGATGTGTCCATTATGGTCATGGTACACCATCATGGTTCTGCAAGAGTTCTAGGAATTGTGCCCCCAATTCCATTCGAAGCGACCCACACTTTTCTCTAACATAGGTGATGTACAAAATCATTAAAATCCATATGCTTAACCTCTCTTGATATCACTAATTTCAAGTAGGAATGGACTTGGAAGTTTATAACTCCCTTTGTATGTTGAGGTACTCCCCCACAGTGACCTCAGTTTGTATAGTTAGGTGGTCCTATTGAGCCTAGATCATGTGATCTCCAATCTTCTAGGATAGGTTTTTCGTTGTACAAACTTACTCCAATGGGCTTTAGTCCCATTCCCATCGACGGCTTATGTACTACCTCTCTACTTAAGCCTTTTGTAAGCGGATCCGCAATGTTATCCTTTTACTTCACATAGTCGATCATGATAACTCCAGCTGAGAGTAGTTGTCGTATCGTGTTATGCCGACATCATATGTTCCTTGATCTGCCATTATACATTGCATTTTGAGCTCTACCAATAGCTGATTGGCAATCACAATGTATGCAAATGGCCGTCACATGCTTAGGCCATCTTGGAACATATTCCAAGAATTGACGTAACCATTTTGCCTCTTCTCCATCTTTATCTAACGCGATAAACTCAGATGTAATCGTGGATCTAGCTATAAGAGTTTGTTTGGACGACTTCCATGATATAGCTCCTCCTCCAAGGGTAAACACATAACCACTTGTAGATCTAGAATCTTTCATATCGGATATCCAGTTAGCATCGCTGAATCCTTCCACGATGGCTGGATTTTGGCCATAATGCAGTCTACAGTTTCTCGTGTATCTCAAATACCTTAATAATCTTGTCATACTCTTCCAGTGCTCTGAACTAGGATTACTAGTATATCTACTTAGCCTACTCACAACATATGCTAAGTCTGGCCGAGTACATGACATAAGATACATAAGACTGCCAATGATCCTTGGGTATTCCAATTGAGCAACACTCTCGCCTCTATTCTTTGGCAAATGTTGAGAGGTATCAATTGGAGTTTGAGCTACACTCGTGTCCTCTGGATTGAACTTCTGAAGGATCTTATCAACATAATAGATTGACTTAGCACCAAACCAAATTGGGTTTTTATGATCTTTACTCCAATAATCACATCAACTAGGCCCATATCTTTCATGTCAAATCTCGCTTTCTACATGTCTTTAGTAGATCTGATCATCTTATCATCACTCCGAATGATAAGCATATCATCTACATAAAGGCATGAGATCACATAACCTTAGAAGTGTCTTTCACATAGACACATTTGTCGCATTAATTTATTTTGAAACCACTGTTAAGCATAACTTGGTCAAATTTTTGATGTTATTGTCAAGCCATATAATGACTTGACGAGTTTACACACTTTGCCCTCTTGGCCAGGAGCAGAGAAACCTTTTGGTTGCTACATGTAAATCTTTTCCTCTAATTCCCCATTGAGAAATGCGGTTTTTACATCCATTTAATGTAGTTCCAAGTTTCTCAAAGCAGCAATTGCAAGCACAACTAATAGATGTTATATAGTCACATGAGAGTATGTGTCAAAACAGTCAAGACCTTCCTTTTGTCTAAACCCTTTTATCACAAGCCTTGCCTTATACTTGTCGACAAAGCCATCAACCTTCATCTTTTTCTTGAATATCCATCGATATCTAAATGGCTTGCACCCTGGTGGAAGATCTACTAGCTCCCAAGTATTATTTTGCAAGATAGATTCAATTTAACTCTTGATGGCTTCTTTCCATTAAGGTCATCTGAAGAAGTGACTGCTTCTCGATAGGTTTGAGGCTCACTCTCAACCATGTATGTAAGAAAGTCAGGCCCAAAGGATTTCTCAGTCCTTTGCCTTTTGCTTCTTCTTGGCTCACCCTCTTCAGCCTCTGATTTTTCATGAGTTTCGTCTCGAACAATCTCATCAACCATTGTTGATGAACTTGCATAATTTCTGTTGAAGAACTCGCATGAGTTTGTACTAACATTGGAAACTCTTCTTCAAAGTAAGTCATATTTATTGGCCTTGTCTCTATGATAGAGTCCTTGTGCACATTAGGATTCTTGGATTCATATACAAGAAAGGATGTAAACTACCGTTTTGTCATATCAATGAAAATGCAGTCAACAGTTTTGGGCCCTATTCTAAGCATGGTTGTAAAACAAGGTTTCCAAGGCCGAGTACTACCTGAGTAGTCGCTACAAGGTAGGCTGCTGAGGAGACTTTCTTCAACAACGCCTAATTACTCGGAATCGGTCAAACGCGGTCAAGCTCGGCCAGAATCGAATCTAGTAGGTCAAGTCGTGCTGAGTTTGAGTTAAAAGTAAAATAAATCACAATTTCTATGCCTATCATATTAAAGTATGAATATCATTGTCACGTACTTTGTTATAAATATAAGTAAATATATGCTATTTGACATATATTTAATTTTCAAAAACTAATTTCTTTATAATTTAACATGTCGAGTACTCCCGAGTACTCTCCGTCAGGCCGAGTACTCTCAACTCCCTGGTTGACCGACTAGGGAGCACATAGCTACTTTTACAACCATGATTCTAAGCGCCTTAGGAGGTGTAACAATCACCTTGGCCAGGCACCCCCACACTTTCAAGTATTTATAGGATGATTTATGTCCCCACCACAACTCATGAGGTGTTACATCCTTATTCTTAAAAGGTATTTTATTTAACAAAAAATTGACTGACAAAATGCCCCCCCCACATATCCTGGCTCATCCCAAAACTTATCAACATGGTATTCATCATTTCTTTTAGTGTACGATTCTTTCGTTCTGTGATGGCATTTGATTGGGGTGTATAAGGAGGGGTACACTCATTTATTATGCCACTTTTTGCACATACTTCCCCAAATGGTGAAACATATTCACATCCTCTATCAATTCTCACACGTTTTATTTTCTTGTTGAGTTGATTCTCAATTTCAGCTTTATACAAGATAAACTTGTCAACTGCTTCATCCTTACTCTTAAGTAAGTATACATAACAATTTCTTGTATTATCATTGATAAAGGTAATAAAATTTTATTACCACCTCTGGTGGGAATTGATTTTAAATCACACACATCAGTGTGAATCAGATCAAGGGGTTTACTCTTTCAATTGATTTGAAGGATGATCTTGTTTGTTTGGCTTCAACATAAGTTTTACATTTTGTTTTAGAGTCAATGGCAAAAGTTGGTATGCAATCTAGTTTAAGTAAACGCCGCATCGAATTAAAATATGCATGACCAAGACATCCATGCCAAACATTAGGAGACTCAACCAAGTAAGCAGAAGTACAAGCATTTTTATTCATGTTTTTCTTAACGGGCATTACCTTAAGTTTAAATATGACATTTTGGGCATAGCCCTTTCCAACAAACATACCATGCTTACTTAAAACAAATTTATCACTTTCGAAAACCAAATGAAAGCCAAACTTGTTAAGCATCCAACCCGACACAAGACTCTTGCGCAAGTCAGGAACATAGAGCACATTCTTTAAAGTGAGCTGTTTCCCAGATGTCCACTTTAAGATCACATCACCTTCTCATTTGATATCAACTGTAGCAGCTTTCCCATGTACAACTTCTCTTCTCCCACCACCTCTTTAAACGTATTAAAGACGGTACACAGGGCGGGTTACCTCTTCCATCATGGCAATAAGGTCTGAAATTATGGCCACTAAGGGCATACCATCATCATCAACCATAAGAGCTGTTTCACGTTTAGGCTCTTTGCATTGGTCAGCACGGTGACCGGTTTGTCCAAAGTTGTAGCACTTCTCTTTAAAGGGACCAACCTTCTTCTTCACACCATGTTTCTTTGGCCCAAGGTCAACACCTTTGGTTTTCCCATTGCCATTGAACTTGAGGCCTTTGTTACCCTTGTGACCCCTTGAGGATTGACCATGTTCCACAAGGTTCACTTTTGTAGAAGCTTCAACTTGACTTCTTTTGTGTGATAGCCCATTGTCTTCCTCAATACGAAGACGAACCATAAGGTCTTCGATGGCCATTTCCTTTCGCTTATGCTTAATGTAATTCTTGAAGTCCACCCAAGTAGTATGCAACTTTTCAACAATTGTAGCCACTTGGAATGTTTCACTAAGATTCATTCCTTCAGACAGAATGTCACTAAGAATAATATGAAATTCTTGAACTTGACTCATACCAGTTTTTGAATCAATCATTTTATAGTCCAAAAATCTAGCGACAACAAACTTCTTAGTACACGCATCCTCATTCTTGTATATGCGTTCCGGGTGGCTCCCATAATTCTTTGGCAACTGGAACCTTGAAATACACATTATGAAATGCATCTGAAAGGCCATTCAACATATAGTTGAGGTATAGGTACTCAGAATGTTTCCATGTATCAACTGCATTCACATATTGGACATCACTAGTCCCTTCAGCAAGTTTATTAAATTTTCATTGCGAATTACAACTGGTAAAGTGAAAACTACATAACATAATTACAAATAGAAAGAAACAAATAATCCTTTCCTTAAACTGATTACAATGAAAAAAATAAACAATTAACGAAAATGTTCAAGACGCTTCTTTTAAAACAGATTTCGGGCCACCCAGGTGAACCCGTCTGTTTCCCAGGGTACAACAGCCTAAGCAGATTGTACTACTGGGATTAGCCTAGCACCTGAAAGTATATCTGAAACAAGAGTGCTCAGAGATGCAAAGTTAGGGAATTCGTTTGATGTGTGTGTTGTGTGAACCATACTATTTCAGTATCCTGTGTCTAAAACAAAGCACAAAGCTTTGTATATAGACTGGTAAGAATTCGAAGTGATAAGTCTCCATTGAATACAAAATTAATAAAAATAAGTACTATAATTCAATGTCACAATGAATTCTGAGATTTAATCATTTGACAGGTAGGAACGTGAACAGTCTCTAGCTGACCACACCAAGCCACATCTAAAAATAAGCAAAGGTGGCTCCAAGCGGCTCGCGGCGATGCGAGCGTACGAAGTTCCATCAAAGCGCCCATCGCCTTCGTCCCGTGCCTGAGTGTGTGTCGGTTGCATTGCATGTCGAATGTTTCGCACCCTCCTGGCTGCCATTGGGTGTGAGTTATCACATAAGAATACATTCGTCAAGAGAATTATAATTATAAATCCACAAAGGATTTATCTCTCCACCTATGTGGGACAAACACAATTTCCTACATATATTTATGGTTGCAACACACAAACTTAATGCTGAAGATCTCTCGTTCATCTTGGCTTTATTACTAAATAATAATTATATTAATCAACAATATAACATTATTCATAATATTTCCAACATAAGAAAATAGGATTTTGCATGCTTGGATTACGGTTTGGTGGGAAATGTATGGGTTTCGTTTTCAAATATATGGTGAGGTCATGAGTTGTTGTAGTTTATGGGTAGTAAACAATAGTTGCATACATGGTGTTGTAAGTTGCGGTTAGGAAATATTTTAGTGTTTGTCAACATGGGTGGACATACATGCATACGTATGGTTGGTTAGTAGTTTAGGCATGTTATTTATAGTTGTGGATAATTACAATGATGATGGTGGTGATGTAAGGGGTTGCACATGAGTCTAAAATTTCTTCATGGTGGGGTTCGTGGTTGTTCGTTGGAAAACAGGAAGCCATGAGGATGGTAGTGGGTCATTTACATAATGAAAATGATCTTGCTTGATCTTTAATTAAGAAAATTATATATGTGTATTAAAACGAAAAGTTGTATCGAATGGAACATGTAGGACTCGTTAAATGGTTTTAAGGAAGCTAGAATTGTAACGAGTAGGTTATGTAATGCAAATTGAAAACGTGTAGGTTGTTGAAGCCATCATAGGATTCGCACTCCTCTCGTTTAGGTGAGTTCTATTGTCCATTTTTTATGTTTTTACTATTTCCGGCAGAAATGCGTGCGTAACTGTTTTAAGTGCTAAATATGGTAGGCTTACATATATTTTATGTTTTAAATAATTGACGAATAATAATGTGTCTACGTGTGTAAAGATGTATATTTTAGACTGTTGTGTGTTTATGTAATTTTGCGTTTGTCGTTGTCTTTGTGATACGACAAACCATGATGTGGGAGACGAAACCCTTCGAGGTAAGGATGGTGGGAGTTGGCCCTGACGAGAGCAAAATGGTGGGTGACGAAGCCCGTATGAGCAAATGATGTTAAAACGATGTTAAACACAATGTTTATTTATTTTCTTAAAAGAGGTTTTAATGATGATTTCAACGAAGTCGAATGATGAGTTTAGAGACGTTTTTAATGAGGTCTAATGATGTTTTGATGTTGGTGACGATTTGTTGGCGTTGAAAGTTTGGAAAACTTTTTTTCAAAAATGGTTACGAAACAATTTTTGGGACAAAACCCCCAGATAATTACTATAGAACCCACTCAGCGTAGCTGACGTCTTTATCATGTATTTTAGGTAAGCGTTACGTGACGTCTTAGTGTTTTGGCATTATCCGTGTTTAAAACAATTAGTACACTTTCGTTGTTTCCTTACTTTGACGTTTTGTTCGTACTTTGTTTAACCATCCCGCTACGTATTGGTGACATTTTGGTCTAAAACGATTTGTGCTTGATGTGTTACCAACGAGTTGGGTTCCCAGGTTCTGGGGCCTTACAGTCAGCCTAGGTGTTACAAAACAAGTTACTACAAAGTTGTTAGCCGTGTGTATGTTATCCGAGAGATAGAGAGGCGATAATCTAGCGATATGGTACATTTGGTTCGAATGTCTTTCGGTTTACTTTATGTAAATTTAAACTTATTATACTATTCTTCTCTTTTGTTTCAACTTCATATGCCTTTTCATACATTCCATTGATAGTACATTCAGGCCATATTCTTAAGATAAAGCGATATCTAAATTATAAAACTTTTTGTCGTCGGAACAATCGAACTAAACGAGAATTCATATATTTATATGTTTAAAACTTTAAATGGAGGATCAGAATCCTTACCCCAATAGATAAGCATGAACAAGTCGAAGAATGAAACGGAACCGAAGGATGTACACGACAATTGCGGGCTGCCTGGACGTAAATGTTGGGTAGCCGATGATTGCTTCCCGTGTTCTTCATAGTTTCAGGCGAGTTCGCAGTCGGTGATGAATAAAGGCCACGGTGGTAGTAACTTGTAGAGACGAGGCAGCCTTATCGGACAAGTGTTTCATTGGCGGCAGTAATCACTCACAAAAGAGAAACCCTAGAGAAAAAGAGTCTCAAGAGTTGGCTGTTGGTAGGATGTGAGGGTTTCGTGACTATGAATGAGAGGTTTAAATTGATTCATCGGATCATGACATGAGGGATATTGGAAATCCTTATTCCTCTGGAATTTGTTGAAGAGATTTGCATTCGAGATGGATTTTAAATGTAAGATCAAAAGTGATTCGGTAAAGTCAAAGCTTGCATTTTTTTGCTCATTGTATTTTGTTATGCATTCATTCCTTTTTTTGAACTTGGAAATACTAATACAACAATGAAATTCGTTGACCTCTTTGGCATATTGAATTGATACAAATATACACTAATTCCTAGATGATTTTCTCAACCAAGCAAACACAAATTATAAAAAGAAACTCCTAGAATATAAACTAAGATATCACATCTGATTCGGAAACAATATTGTAACTAATTTATTAAACTATAATATTTCCTAGATGATTTTCTCAACCAAGCAAACACAAATTATAAAAAGAAACACGTAGAATATAAACTAACATTCGATCACATCTGATTCAAAAACAATATTGTAACTAATTTATTAAACAATAATATATCAAAATTTTGAATCAAGAGTGTTTCTTATTTTTCTTGTTATTACTATTAATTATTGCACTAAATTTCGGAATATTACATCTTGGATACCGCGTCTTTCAAGTTCAGTTTTTCCCAAGCTTGTAAGCCATCAAGAAAGTAAAAGAGAGAATCTTATCGACATACGAATTCAAGGACAAGTGTAGTAAACTCTTTCATTTAGTCCTTGATAGTGCGGGTTTGCTTCAGCTTAGGTAGTCAGCTCTTTGCTTCATTTAGCATTTTCCGATAGAATTACTTTTTGATTTCTCTAATGAAATCAGCCTAAGTATTGAGGATATACGTACCTTTTTCGATCTCCGCATGCTTACATCGCCATCATAACCCCGCAGTTTCCTTCAAGTATAGCATGGCTGTCTTGATCTTTGTAGCATCATCAACCACGTGTATGCCTTCGAAGTAGCGTTCCATTCCCATAAGAAGTCATCAACAGCCCTTGTGTCCCGCTTGCCAAGGAAGGGTGTTGGTTTTGGTACTTCGATCCTTGGTGTAAAACTTAAACACTTCCACCAGCTGAGACCATGGCCCTGCTATAATCATTCACTTTGGTCTCCAAACCAAGAAGGCTACGATGCATATCGATCAATAACTCGTCCATGTCTTTGTGAAGCTTGTGAATCGCATTCTCTGTAGCCTCTTTCATGGATTCGTTTATCTTCACTTGAGATTCAGCCTGAAATAGCTCCATTGCAACCTTCAATCCATCACAACTATCGCCAAAGCTTGTTTCCAACTCGTCCAAGCGTTGTAGCGCACCATCGACTTGAGCTCTGAGACCGATTCTTATGACTAGTATAATCGCACCATCGACTTGAGCTCCGAGACCGATTTTCAGTCTCCTTGCTATGATCAGCCTTGGCACCAACTTGCAACTCGATTCTTATGACTTGAACAAAGAGAGAAGATAAAAACCGGCACCACTAATACGGAAACACTAAAAGTCGGTATCGGATTGAGTTTGAAATCTTTTAATTGGACATATATTATACATATTGCTTTAGAAAACTCTTTACAAGAGAACTTTGATACAACTTTGGAGCTGATTTGCAAATAAGCATGTATTACCGATTTATACTAGTGGTCAAATATCTAGATCATTCATGATCTAGAGTATTCTAAAGTATAAAAATATACACAAATATCTTCGATATTTACGTGGAGAATTTTAGATGATTAAGGCTAAATATCTTTGATAATTTGGCTGGAATCCCAAGCAGTGATCTGCATTTTAGCGGGCTATGACATTGGGCTACCCAGCGCTTTCTGCGATCGCATGTATATGGGGATGTCTTTTACCATTGGGTTATCCGGATATCCAGACTTTTATTTTGTTAGCCATTAAAAAGAAGGGTGTAAAAATACATTGTTATTTTATGTATTAGCTCTCATTGTAATAATAATGGAGCATCAGTTTTAACTTTGCTTGCTTAGCCGTAAAAAAACGTATCACGTCAAAAATAAATCAAACTTTCTAACGACATAAACTGATTCTAATCATTAAATATGACGTTAAAACCGATCTATAAACAAACAAGTCACATAAAAAATAATGACCACATAACAAAATTATATTTCAAAACACAAATTCAACCAAAACTTCACCAACACAAATTAAACCAAAACTTCACTAAAAGATATACAAATTCACTAACACAAATTAAACCAAAACTTCACTAAAAGATATACAAATCAAACCACACTAATAAAACCGAAACTGAACCCATCCAAACCATTCCGTATGATATAATAAGTGAACACAAACATCCAAAATGACAACTAAACATAACAACCCCATGAAAGCAAATATTGCCTTTTTAAAATCCCAAATGCATGTGATCGATCATCATACACTTCTATCCCATGAAAAAGAAACCCTTATTTTGCCCCACACACATTTGCTGTCTTCTCATCTAGTTAACCATTATATAACACCCAATCCATTATTAATCAACTACCAATCAAATCACTAATCGCAATCCCCAAAACCCTTTAAACCTCATACAAGATTTAAATATATATATATATATATATATATTATTATATATATATTATATATATATCATCAGTTTCATACCATCATACCTGTGTAAATTTTCATAATCAAACCCTAATTAGAACAGTTGAACACTCAACGAAATGGAAAAAAATAATGAAAATAGACATGTTGACCAAGAAATCATAAAATGATCATTGACTTTAAAACGCCCGCTATGCTGGCAAAATTTGGGATAAGCCAGCAAAAAACGCCGGCTAAGCCATAGCAGATAATTATGTCTATTTTGATGATTTGCTTAAGACTTGTCTATTTTCATCATTTTCCGGATTTAATTCATTTTTTCTTACCACTTGAAAACAACGATCCAAACCCTAAATTCAGAACCGGATTGATCCGAACTCCATTTGCGCTACTACTATTGTTGCCATAACTATAACTCATCTTCCTCAATGGAGGTTTCTTCGAAGAAGACGATGATCGCTTCGTGCTAGTGGATGATCCGGTTGAATTGCTCCGAGATAACAAAGGAATTGGACACAAACTCCGTACGTAACCGTTGCTGCAGCTGCTGCTTCGTTTGAATCCCCAAAACGACTTCGTTTGGTGAGGTGGTGATTGTGGTGGCATTGGTGGTGGTGGAGGTTGCGGTTTCTGTTGATGTTGTTGTTGTTTGATTTGTGTTGGGATGATTTTGCCATCGGAGAAAAGCTCGTCGGCCATGGAAGCGTGGTGGTGGTTGATGCAGAAGTTGAAATCCGGGGAGGAAGAGGAGGAGAGTGATCGGAGAAGTTGCTCGACTGGGACGGTATCGGATTGGGAGAAGTCGTGAGAGAATGAGATTCTTGGGCTCATTGTTGTTATGTTGTTGCCGGTGCCGGAAGTTTCAGAGTAGAGGTCGATCGCCATTTTGTTGGAGGAAAGTGGTGATTGGTGAGGTGAGTGAAGGGTGTTTGTTAAATTGGAAAAGGAGGGGTGGTTTTTGGCTTTATGGGAAAGATGAAGGTTGGTTTTGTAAGTTAGTGTATAATTGAGTCAACATGTTTTATGAACGGGGTGGTGTAGTGGTAAGCATCTGATCAATCGTTTATAAAAGAGGTCTGAGGTTCGATTCTTGTTTCTATTGGTTTCGTACCAAAATTTTTGAAGGCCATCTTGCTAGCACAAATGTGATTTACATTATCTCATTGATTAGGGTTGTATTGATAGAGTCCAATAAGTTATCAAGGTAAAGAATTCTCTATCTATATAAAAAAGGTAATATTATGAGTGTTGATACATTAAATCATTTGCAATAGAAGCATCCTTAGTCCAAAGATATTTAGTTGGTGGAGAGAGGTTATGAATGATGGACATAGTGTAAAAAAATGTTTAAAGAGAAATAAAACTAGAGTCCAAGTGAAGATGTGGAAAATACTATTTGAAAAACAATTAAAAAGATTGTTATTAATTTATAAAAAATGTTACTAATCCTTTATGGTTGGTGTTTTATTTATTGTTAATTTTTTTATAAGTACTCTCTACTGATTCTTATTACTTATTTCGCTTGGTAGTATTTATACGAGTACTCTCTGCTAATTCTTTATTACTTATTTCTCTTGGTAGTAGTACTTTAGATATTCATAATTGATGGTAAGGGAAGGATTGAAGTGTTTGTGATTTGGACTTGGAAGGAACGGTCTGAGGGCGATTGCTACGGAAACAAATCACATGTATATTTCCCTCCCCATCAATAATATTTTAAGCAATTTAAATTTCCGATATATAACAGGGTCCAACTAATATGAAAATATTCTTTAGTATTTTATAATAGATTGAAAAAGATATATAATGAAGAGTAGAGGATCTTATTCATCAATTAAGATATGATTACAAGGAAATTCTATTTAGAGTGTAAAGCTTAATTGAGATGAGCAAACACAAACACAAGAGAAACACTCCACTAGTTTATAGTTGACACCGTTTTATATATGAGAATTTCAATTGAAATATCATGTTTGATTAAATGAAATTCTATTGTATGAAAACACACTTTACTTGTGCGTAGCTGGACAACATTTTTGTATTTAAATTTCGTATGAAATAATTATGTTGATTAATCGAATGAATTTTTACTGTACTTACGTATAGTTGGACATCATTCTTATTTAAGAAAATTTATATGAAAGAATTATTTTTGACTAAATGGATTATATTTGCTTCAAAACACACTATACCTCAATGGCGAATCTAGAATTACGGTTTTATATGTGAGACTATTATATAAAATAGTGATGTTTGATTAAATGAATTTTTGTGTTTGAAAACACACTATATGTGGGTATTTATGTAGGATTCTAACATTACTTTCGTATAGAGGACAGAGTGAAGGGATGTATGAAAATTAATATCCTATCATCTTATTAATTCTCACACCATCAAAATTTTATTCTCATATTTTTTTTTCACTCTATCTCTTTCTACATATGGGGAAGGATTCACTAAAAAGTGGATTTTGTCTAAGTAGTAAGAAGGATTGTAGTGATGATATGTGGCACCCCTTATAAGTAGGATGGAAGGGTATTTTGGTCTTAAAACACAAACTCCCACCCATTTGTTTTTTCAAAATACAATACAAAAAATCTAGTACAAAAAAATGTAACACAAAAAATCAAGTACAAAAAATCAGCCAAAAATCCACACAAAAAATCAAGTACAAAAATTCAACACAAAAAATCCAGCACAAAAATGTAGTACAAAAATCTACTACAAAAAATCTAGCACAAAAATGTTATACAACATAGAATTCTAAGCCATTTTTGGGTTTTTTTGAAATCACATATTTATATAGCAATATGGTCTTAAATTAAAGATAAAAAGATACTCGATTTTATGGTGCAATTTTTTTAAAAAAAATAATGTCGTATAAAAAAGTTATGAACGTTTAAAAAACAGGGGGTGAATATGCATGCGCTTGCATGTGGAGAGAGAAAGTCAACAAATATGGCTATTACAAAAATACTCTTACACTCATCTTTTTTTCCTACACTTTGATCTTAACCATTGATTTAGAAAATGAAAAGTCAAGATTTCGTCTTATCTTCTTAGTAAAATCAACTTTTTATTTGATCTTACCCCTATATACTATTAAATCCTTATTATTAATATCAAATCCTTAGATCTAATATAAAATAATCTATTGTATTCAAAATTACATTATCTTTTATAGACATGTATACTATACGGTGTGCATGGATTTTTAAAAGGGTTGCGTTAATCATAAAAACCTTGTCTCTCAAAGTTTCATATATATATTTTTGGTTTAATATTGATATAGATATGCAATAGTATTGAGTTAATAATAACAACTCTCTGTCTCTCAAAATTTCATATATATATTTTTGGTTTAATCTCAAAGCTAGTTTTTCATATTCTTTTAAAACTTTAGGTTTATTGTTTGAACTAGCCTAACATGTTTAAGTCTAGTTATACTGCGCATTTAAAGGCTTTAGCGAGGTGGGGTTTGACAAAAAAGAAGTGTCGGTCACCATTGATGGTTGAACGATGGTCAACCCTTACAACCGGTCAATTTGAACGGTTTTTAAAACATTGGTTTTGTCTTACAATTAACAATAACAATATGAGATAAATAAATTACGCCTTATTTGATTGTGATTTAACAAAAAAGGGGTCACATCATTACGATAAATACGTAGGTTTTTACATATTTCCTCTTCCTAAGATGTCTTATAACATATTCATAAAATCCTTAAAATCAATTATATATTTCCCATTTTGTTAAGAAATTACCCATTTACCGTTTTTGTATTTTATCTAAAAAAATCCCCATGATTTGTTCTACCTAGCCACATCGCCCCTGCGAGCAACCTACCAGAAACAACGACGACCATGGCAAACCAGCCCTAACCTATGTTTGTTTGTCTAAGGCATGGAATGCTAATCAATTCATTTTACACATTTCGCTCCGTTAGGGTACTGGCAGTGGCGGACCCAGAATATTTTTCCAACGAGGTCCGCATTTTTCGGGTTTAAATTTTTTCATAACCAAACGTTACAATTTTTCGGTCGGTAGTTGTTCGGGTGGGGTCAGGGGGGACCAATTAGTTTTTAAACATATATACCATCAGAAGTGCCTAATAATTCAAAATGTTCGATTTTCGAAACATTATTTAAAACGTATTTTTTCATGATTTTTTTTATTGGTCGTGTTTATTTTTATTAATTAATTTAGAAATTTTGGAGTAGTGTCAATGCTATTTTGGATAACCATTAAATCCTCCAAGCTGGTCATCGTTGTCATATTCATGGCTTGGTTTATAAACCTTTAATCGTCTAAACTGGTCATCATTTGGGGTCGTGATATTCTAAAATGGATATCAAAATGCGAGTTTTATGCTCAACTTCCAATTCAAGTTCTCATATGTGAATGCTAAGTTTTGTTTTGTTTTGTTTTTCATGCCTTTTTCCTTAAGAGTTCTAGTTCAGAACACATGAGAAGTATAATCCAATAATTGTTTAGCAATAATTTAGTGGTACCTATACAAATAGGATATGGATTACTTTAAATTAGGAAAAAGCCAACAAAAAACAAGAGATAAGGAGTTTGGCACTCTAGCAAGTTTATGTTTGATACTAATAGGGTCTCTTGAAATACTTTTACGGGTTCCATCAAAAAAAATTGTAAAACGTTTCCACTACTTTTTAGAAAAAGATTGGGGTTTTGGGACCCCGAGCCACTATAGGTGGGCCCGCCCCCAGGTACTTGTGATTTTGGGTGCATTATTAAAGATCATGGATAATTTTCCGCAGTTGGTTGCATCCGTTACGTCATAAAAATCCTACAACGGATCTTTCGTTGACGTGTGCCGGGTTGTTAGACTAAAGGGTGTGGGGGTCATGATTGGGACATGATTCGCCACGTAGAAACATGAATGGAAGGCTCCATCATGGTTTACATGGATTAAACCATGGCAACCATGGTTCTCCTTTTCATTTTTTAAGAAGTCATTTCCTTTTTCTTTAAACAAAGATAAACTAAAATAAATAAGAGGATAGTGGTATGGGTCATGACCACACCCTTAGGGTATTGGTTTTGGATGGTGGATTAGAGGTGGGTGACATGACACTTACGTGGAGGGTCATGGTGGTCATGAGGGTCACCGTTCCGTTTAATGTGGTTGCACCGACTCACTTCTCATTTAATTTTTCTGTTTCTTATTTCTTTTATATATATATAATGAGGGCCTACAAGTTAAGACGCACACCCAACTAAACACAACCCTCTCTATTGTTTATTCTTATACATCAATTAAGCATTCAAAAGCTGTAAATTATCAAATCATTATGATTTTATTGACCGAAAAAACATAGCGAATTTTCTCAACAATTTCAATCAGACTGTAAATCTATAATGATTACAGCTATAAGTAATCTAAAAGCAACATGGGTTACTAATTCACAGTTGATAAAAAAAATCTACAATGCAACATGGGTAATCTATAAGTAATCTTAAAACATGTAGCGCCTGCTTCGCATCCACACAATTATGGAAAGCATACCCAATCTTCTTCAAAGCAACCATCTCTTTGGTCTCCGAGTTCAGTTAGCATCAAACCGATCACAGTCACAAAAATATACACATACCACACGATCCCATAAGCACTACGGCCAATCGGCATGATCGGAGGACGGTTAACAAAGAGAGTCATAAATTGGACTCAAAATGTTTACCTGCCCACAGTTAACAAAGAGAGTCATAAATTGGACCCAAAATGTTTACCTGCCCACAGTTAACAAAGAGAGTCGCAAACTGTTCTTGGGTTACCTACATTTATAAAATAGGTAAAAAGATACATTATACATCTAAATTTTTTTACCATTAATCAACAAAATAAAACAGAAAATCATAAAAGAAAATATATCCTTCTTTACATGCTGATCAATATCAAACACACATACTGTTTTTTAATCAGATTGTCCCGTTGTGCCATTCTAGCTCCGTTGTTCGCCCCCTTCCCCTCTGTCTGTCCATGACCGGAATTCCCCTTCTGATCATAAACATCATTAGCCACCAAGAATTCACAAACTAACAGAAAAGTTATACCTTTATAGGACTCTGATTGAATAACTGGTTCTTTAGAAGTGATTCTTTGGAGGCTGATGGTTCCCATTTGCATACAAAAAGTTTTGAGCTTGCCTCATCAGACCATTTGTATTCGCTTGCAATATTGTAAATTTCTTGTTAAGGGCGAATTCGAGGGATATTGCAACCAAATTTTACTTATTTTGACGTGTAATATGAGATTTTATCAGGAAAACCTTGAGGGAGAACATGTCGAAAGAGCGTTGTACAATTTTCAGCATTGAAGCAGCAATGAAGATGGCTTTCGCGACTTTAGTTTAAAATATCTCCATTGCATATGATATGCATACCCCGCCAAAGTGATGACCAACCGAGAATCAACTACGAAATTGAGTAGGAATACCAAAACTAAGTTATATTGGTTTGCGAATAAGCATTAGCTTAAAAAAGATGATCCATCGAAGTATATCTATATATTGCTGCTTTTATATTACAACAAACATCAATAAACAATAAAACGTTATAAAGTATATCTATTGTAATTAAAGGAATACATATTAATACTTATCATGGCAAATTTTAAATGTCCAAAGTCCTTTTATAAGAACCATATTTAGAAAGGTGATAAACATTAATCATTAATTGAGAAATAAAACTTAACCATATGAAGTAAAAAAATGTCACTTTCTTATAAGTGTTCTAAATTGGAGAAAACTTTCTGCAAGATTGGCCACAAAGTCAAACTTTGTAAACCCAATTTCAAATGTATGTCATGTTAAAAGTTAAAGATACATAACTCCTCATATGGTGTTACTCAATAAACAATAAAAATCGTAAAGAAATTGTAATAAGCTAGCAAGCATCACATGCATATCTTCAAGATAAGTAGGTTGCTAGATGTGATGCTTATACTGAAATCAAGATTGATGAACCTTAGAAGCTGGAGTAGAGAATTGACAATGAGGAATTAGAAGATAGATAAGAGAAAGGAGAACACCACCGTCAAACCACCTACGAATAATCAATCAAAAATAGCAAAGGGTGAGATGAATAGAAAGATTCAAAAGAAATGCCCCAATCTTAAAAGTTGAAGAAAACCAACCGTCGTCCAGGTGAAGGCGACGACGCCGCGTACATAGATGCTTGCTTTAATCCATAGATGGATTTATTTCGCTTGCACACCTTATTAGGATTCTTAGGATCGATAAAACTGTCAGGTCGAACCATATAGAGATCTTCAAGTAAGTATCCATTAAGGAATGTGGTCTTGACATCCATTTGTCATATCTCATAGTCATAATATGCAGCAATAGCAAGCAGAATTCTAATAGACTTATGCATGGCTACTGGAAAGAAAGTTTCCTCATAATCAATTCCTTGAGTCTGAGTGAAACCTTTCGCTACAAGCCTTGCTTTGTAGGTTTGCATATTTCCATCCATGTCGGTCTTCCTCTTGAAGATGCATTTGTTTCCTACATTCCGACCTTCAGTAGGAAGATCTACCAAATCCCAGACTTTGTTATCATGCATGGTAGGGGGTTAGAAGGGTGGTTTGGTAAAATTCTTGTCTCGTTCAGTGTATAGATCCTGCGAGGACTTGGTTCGAGCTTATTAGGACCTCCTTCAATACCCCAAAGGTATTGGATGGCGGGGGTGCGAACAGGTTGAACCCCTCATATGTAAACTACTATTAATTCTTTAAACCGACTACTTGGGATTGTATCCTTGCTGACTCAAACCACTTAGCCAAGGGTAACGTCACCTTCAAAAGAGGGGCCTACCACTTTTCGCATTAATAACTTACTTAATTGTCTTCCAATATTCCGACCCTTTGGGATTGTATCCCTGCTGACTCAAACCACTGGGTTGAGGGTAACGACACCTTCAAAATAAGGGCCTACTACTATAACTAAGATAATCTCTTAAAAAGTCCAAAAGTGCGAAAATCATCAAATGATACATTAAAGATAAGTTGGATCCAAATGATTCTATCTTGTCTATCTTTTCTTTTATTTTATTTATCTTCTCATTTTTATTTTTAATTTTTATATTTGAAATTTTTATCAAATATTTAGATTGATTAGACGTTGATGATAAACCGGTATTAAAAGCTCTTGTGTCCTTGGACGATCTCGGTATCTTACCAACGCTATACTACGCTCACGATGGGTGCACTTTCCCAAGTGTGTGTTTAGTGTTAGTATAATATCGTCTTTTATAAATTTAAAACTTGACTAATGCGTAAAATAAACTTAAAATAATAACAAAAATCTAGTACGCTCAATGCACACCAAGTTTTTGGCGCCGTTGCCGGGACACAAGGATTTTGAGAAAGTTTAAAATCAACGGCCTAATTATTTTTAACAATTTTTTTTTCATTTTTAGGAATTTTTCAATTTTTAGAAAAATCTGCACTTTCTACAGAGTGCAGCACAGGCCGTGCCGGGTCAGACACGGGGCCGTGCCCAACACCATCACTGGTAGAAAGAATTTTCTAAGTCACAGTAGAGTGAACACGGGGCCGTGGCGGTGCACCACGGGGCCGTGCCCAGCTCCTCTGTAACTGGGATCTAGAAAATTAATTTACTTCATCTCGACCACGGGCCGTGGCCATTAAACACGAGGCCGTGGTGAGAAAATCTGACCCAAATTTCTTTTGTTCTAATCGCAGGACTTAGAACTCGATTGCAGGGCCTGAAATCTCTACACCGTGCATGAGCTCTAGTTCTGATAAAGACATAAAAGAACCTCTAGACGAACCCGAACGCTTTCTAAGAAAAAGACTAAAAGACAAGAATAAAGAGAAAGCTTCGGAGGATCAAAGCCAATGGCGGATCAACGTACCCTAATGGATTACCTACGGCCAACGGTCGGTATTCTTGGGGTCGCGATCAATGCACCGAACGTTGATGCTAACAACTTCGAACTAAGGCCGCATTTGATTCAAATGCTCCAAAATTCCGCCACATTTCACGGCCTTCCCGATGAAGATCCCCATTTACATATTACCAACCTTTTGGAAATATGTGACACCTTCTGAATCAATGGAGCATCAAACGACGCCATTCGCCTCCGCATGTTCCCATTTTCACTAAAGGACCGAGCTAAGGCTTGGCTAAACACCCTCCCAAGTGGTTCGGTAAACACTTAGGATGAACTTGCCCAAAAGTTTCTATACAAATATTTTCCACCCTCTAAAACCGCTAAATTAATGACAGAAATAAACACTTATTCACAAGAGGACGGGGAAACTTTGTATGAAACTTGGGAAAGATTCAAGGAGCTCTTAAGAAAATGCTCACACCATGGTCTCGCAGTATGGCAACAAGTATCCACTTTCTATAATGGTTTGTTGCCACACACGAGACAAACACTCGACTCAAGCTCCGAGGGACTCCTAGGGAATAGACGCTCGAACGAAATTTACAATCAAATTGAGGAAATTGCTCAAAACAATTTTCAATGGCACACCCCCCAAGGTTCAAATTCTATTGCTCCGGGCGCCCATAAGGTTGACGAAAACACCTCTTTGCAAGCCCAAATCGAAGCCTTATCCTCGAAAATAAAAAAAAATTAGAAATGAAAAAAACGGCTTCGGTTATGGCTTGTGAAGGGTGTGGTGGGCCACATGAAAATTGGAGTTGTATGAAAGATATGGAAAACCAAACGGAAATGGCAAACTACGTAGATAATCGACCTAAACCATCGGGCCCCCTACAGGTACCTACAACCAAGGTTTAACCTTGGTTGGAGGGAGCCAGGGAATAGTAATAGCCAACAAAATCAAAATCAAAGATCTAACTTTCAACAACAACCAAGAAACGAGTCACAAAATTTCACTCAACAACAAGGAGGCCGGGAGAGGCTTGAAGATCTCATCACACGCCTTATTTCCGAAACCGAAAAAAGGCACTTGGATCGATTCTCACAAACGGAATCCGATATTAAAAACCAACAGGCAATTATTCAAAACATCGAAAAACAACTAAGCCAGCTCGCCCAAAATTTCTCTGAAAGACCACAAGGCGTGCCACCTAGCAATACCGAAACCAATCCAAACGCACAAGTACACTTCATAACCTTAAGAAACCGAAAAGTGGGTCCCGAGGAAACACCGCCACAATCCATCAACAACAGTCCACCCGAACAAAGCACACACACCCCTCCTAACCACCAAGAAACCACTATCACACAAAATCCCGAACCAACAAAAAACCCCTCGGTACCCTACCCCGGTCGTTTACTTCGCCAAAAGACCGATGAGCAATTCACGAAATTCATAAACCTCCTAAACAATTGCATGTCAACCTCCCGTTTGTAGAAGTCCTCACTCAAGTGCCAAAATATTCAAAGTTTATGAAAGACTTCCTCACCCACAAACGAAAGATTGAAACATTGCAATTAGTTAACTTAAGTGAAGAATGCTCCGCCGTGCTCCTCAACAAACTCTCCCAAAAGAAAATCGACCCCGGAAGCTTCACCATTCCTTGCTCCATTGGGGGATCACCTATCCGAAATGCACTAGCCGACCTTGGGGCTAGCATCAATCTCATGCCCGCATCAATGTTTGACTGACTCGGACTTGGGAAACCCAGCCCCACGAAAATGAGCATCCAACTCGCTGATAGGTCGATCAAACACCCTTAAGGCGTCACCTAGAACCTCTTGGTCAAAGTTGGGGAATTCGTTTTCCCAGCCGACTTTGTCATCCTCAACATGGAGGAAGACGCCAAAGTTCCACTCATTTTAGGAAGACCATTCCTCGCCACCGCTAGCGCAATGGTAGATATGAGTGACGGAAAACTCACATTAAGGGTAGGAGACAAGGAATTGAAGTTCAGGGTAGGAAAGAGAATGGAGGACGACTCGATTAACGACGTGGATGTCATAGACTCAAACTTAGATGACGCACTCCGACGATGCAGCATGAGGTGCAATGCATCCCGCTCGAGTAGCATATGACACGTATTGGGTCTAGCCAAGGACCCTTATAAACGTGGCGCACCACGGAGGCATTCCGCGGAACTATCCTTAGTATTAACTTAGTTTTACTTTTGTGTTTCCGAGTTTAGTTTTCCTTTTCAGAAATAAAACACACAAGAAAAGATGAAAAATGCCCAAGGGACGTCAAAACCACACCCCATGCATGAAAACAGCGCCTTCCGACAACTTTCGCATCTTTACAGCATGTGCAGCACGGGGCCGTGCTCAGTTCAACATGCCCCGTGCCCAGGTTCCGCAGAAAAAGTTCTGAAACAGATTATTGACCATGGGCTGTGTTGACTGGCCACCCCCCGTGGTCAAGCTTCTGTAAGTTTTGTAACTGGCACTCTGGACACGGGGTCGTGCCCAGACCACACGGGCCCGTGCCCAGATGCCCAGTAACATAAAAAAATGTTTTAACACGCTTTCGCATTCGAATCAACCAAAAAAATATTTTTGGACACATTGAGGACAATGTGTAATTTAAGCATGGGGAGGGGGAACTTTGAATCTAGCAAGTCCTAATAACAAGCCTTACACAAAACTCTATTGGAACCGCTAAACACCCCAAATCTTTTTCAAAATTTTTCATTTCTTACTTGTCTTGGTTTAATTTGGGAATAACAAGTTCTAAAAAGTTATATTTTTACAAATTTACAGCCGATAGCGTCGTGATAAAAAGAACCAAATAAGAAAAATTATATAAAAAGGCATGACAAATCTTTTTAAAATTTGATTATATATACTTGATCACATTACAAACCCATTCCCACAATAAGTGAGCTTTGAAACTTTAACGAGCATATATTCATCTTTAAACTAAATGCTCATCTTCGTTCCTTGTGTGAATAGCCGCTTGGTTCTTACGACTCTAGAACTTGCCAAGAAGATACATTCCAAATCCTTACCAATATAAACCCAAGTAAGTAAATGATGGAGGCACTAGGACTAACCCGTTTCTCATTCAAAACCATTATTTTCTTTTTTTTACTCATTACCAAAATCCCACTAGTTAACCCCTTTGAGCATAAACCTTTTCATTTCAACACCAAATAACAAAACATCCATTACCCACCAAAACCCTTTTTTCAAACCCATTTATTTTAGTAAAAAGCACCGGTTATGTTAAAAGTGAAAAAAACACCATATCTCTTTAACCAAACAAGTTCTTTCAAAAATCTTGTTTGAAAATGATTGGTTTAAAGAAATAAACAATTTTTACGATAACCGATACTTTTTACGCTTTTCGCCATTTTACTAACCGCTAACCCAAAAATCACCCACCCTCAGCCCAAGCCTAACCCTTTCAAAGTCCTCTTGATACTCGCAAAGGTTTATAGTTAAAAAGGAGGAGGTTTGATCGCTTGGCAAGCATATGGTAGAAGAAAGTTCCAAACCGGAATCGAGAGATATCACAAAAATACATCTTCGGCCGAGTGTTGAGTGATCTCTTGTGACGTACGTGAACTTGTATATAAATAGAATTTTAAGGAGGCATGTTATGCCCAAAACAAATAATGTTCTTTAAACCGTTCTAAATAAATCATGACGAATAAGATTGTAAATAAAGTAAAAACAAAATTTAAATAAAGATCTTGGATTCCCAACACTCAAAGACAAACCACAAAACTTTTTCTCTACCTATTCCATTTGGGTGTGTAAGCCACATTTAAAGAGTTTTGCTTGAGTACAAGCAAAGATTCAAGTGTGGGGATATTTGATGTCTGCAAAATGCAACATATAAATTACATCAACTGAGGCATAAAACTAACCCTTTTTAGTACTAATGTTGGAAAAAGCACGTTTCTTTGTTCCTTTTGTATTTTCAGGATAAAAAGAGCATAAAATAACGAAAGAAAGCAAATAAGCAGCCAAAACCAACATAAATACGAAAAGAAGGAATAACGAACCATGCCCAACCCCTTAGTAACACCCCAAAAGACAAAAACAAAGTTACAGAAGACGACCACGGGTCGTGTCCATCCAACACGGGGCGTGGTCAGACCTTACACTTCAAGACAAAACTTGTAGAAGCTTCTACGCCCACCACGGGGCCGTGCCCAGGCCAACATGGGGCGTGGTCAACTATAAGATTTGCAGAATCCAGATAGTACAATGAACAGTTGACCACGGAGTCGTGCCCAGAGGCCACGGGGTCGTGTGGGGCCCTCTCCTATCAGATACAATTAATGAAGAAAGAGAAGGATGATGGCCACGGGCCGTGTCCACTAGACACGGGGCCGTGGCCAGGCCTCTGTTTAGACTATAATTAGGGGTGCTTGGTTCCCTTCAAAGGCATCCTTGCAAACCACTTTCTCTCACTTTGCCACCACTCCACCACAACTAAAACACCAACACCCACCACCATCATCCATCTTTCATCTTTAGAGTGTGTAGTAGTCTTGGGATCCAAGATTGATTGTAAGGGTTTTTGTCAATAAAAGACCATGTTTGGCTAATATCTTACATCACTTGGTGAAGACAAGTCTTTAATGTATTACTTTTGATTTTTAATATTTCGGTACTTTTTATTTGGGTTTGTATTAATGACTTTAATAACTAGTTTCTTATGTTGAAAGTGAATTTTCCTACAATTTCTTCATGATGTCATTTATTTGCTCATCCGTGTCTTTACGGTCTATATAAAGCGTGTTAACTAACCTGGTAGGGGGTTAGAAGGGTGGTTTGGTAAAATTCTTGTCTCGTTAAGTGTATAGATCCTGCGAGGACTTGGTTCGAGCTTATTAGGACCTCCTTCAATAACCCAAAGGTATTGGATGGCGGGGGTGCGAACAGGTTGAACCCCTCATATGTAAACTACTATTAATTCTTTAAACCGACTACTTGGGATTGTTTCCTTGCTGACTCAAACCACTTAGCCGAGGGTAACGTCACCTTCAAAAAAAGGGGCCTACCACTTTTTGCATTAATAACTTACTTAATTGTCTTGCAATATTCCGGCCCTTTAGGATTGTATCCCTGCTGACTCAAACCACTAGGTTGAGGGTAACGTCACCTTCAAAAGAGGGGCCTACTACTATAACTAAGATAATCTCTTAAAAAGTACGAATGTGCGAAAATCATCAAAGGATACATTAAAGATAAGTTGGATCCAAGCGATTCCATCTTGTCTATCTTTTCTTTTATTTTTTTTATCTTCTCATTTTTGTTTTTAATTTTTATATTTGAAACTTTTATCAAAAATTTAGATTGATTAGACGTTGACGATAAACCGGTATTAAAAGCTCTTGTGTCCTTAGACGAACTCGGTATCTTACCAACGCTATACTACGCTCACGATGGGTGCACTTGCCAAAGTGTGTGTTTAGTGTTAGTATAAATCGCGTTTTATAAATTTAAAACTTGACTAATGCATAAAATGAGCTTAAAATAATAACAAAAATATGGTACGCTCAACGCACACCAGTAACCAAGTCTACAATGCCACATATACGTATCGTTAAAGTCTAACCTATTACGTTTATGGGAAATGTTACATAATATGTTATTGTTTTGGATTTCTATCTCATAGATTCCATATTTGGTTTTGCATCAAAGTAAAATACATCATTAAAATAAGCAGAAATAATTCACCATTAAAACGATAATGGAAACCTTGTCCATGCAAAGCAGAAACCGAAACAATATTTCTAGTAACACTAGGAATAAAATAAACATTATTCAAAACAAGTTCTAAACAAGAAGGAAGTAAAAGAACATATTCTCCAATCGCCTTCACAACAACTCTTTTTCCATTGCCAACATGGACCTCCAAGTCTCCCTGTTTCAGCTTCTTAATCTTTCTTAGTCCCTGCAAAGCATTACAAATGTAAATACCACATCATGTGTCAAACACCCATGTTTTTCTGGAAAAAGAAAAGATTTCAATAACATATATACCTGAGGAATCTCCTCATGAAGCCTTGCTTGCTTCAGTTCAGCTAAATACTTAGCACAGTTCCTCTTCAAGTGCCCAATTTCATTACAATGAAAACACTTGGCATCCTTCTGAGGCTTCTTGTTTGCAACAGATTTGCCTTTGCCCTGATTGCCCTTTTTCTTGGTGTTAGGTTTATTAACATGACCCTCCTTGATCATCATCACTAGTGCAGTCTTTATGGGTAATTACCTCAACAGTTTTGAGCATTTGATGCAGCTCTGCAAGTGTCTTCTCCATCCCATTCATATTGTAGTTCATAGTGAACTGGTCATATGAATTGGGTAATGAGTTGAGGATGATATCCTAGCTAACTCATCACTCAAGGGGGATTCCAGACGAGCCAAGTGATCACCTTATGCCTTCATTTTTAGCACATGAGCGCTAACTGATGCACTCTCTTGCATAAGAGTGGTTATGAGTGATCTCATCATAGCAAACCTCTCATGACGAGCCTTCTGTTGGAACATATTCTACCAGGTGCTCATTCATCTTGTATGCCATCATATCCTCCATGGTCATTTGAAGTTTAGGGATCATGGATGCTAACATCAGACACGAGACTTTCAAAGCGTCATCAAAGTGCTTCGTATAGTTTCTATACGCAACAGTTTACTGATTGATGGGTTCATCAGGGATTGGCGTTTCAAGAACATACAGTTTATTCTCCGCCTTGAGAACTATTTTCAAGTCTTGGTGCCAGTCCATGAAGTTGGAGTGGTTCAGTTTGTCCTTCTCTAAGATGGACTTGAGAGAGAATTGGGAGGAATTGTTTTCAGTTGACATCTACAAAATTCAAAATTAATTTATTAGTATTTTATGTTTTAAATATGTTAATTTTTTATGACCCAAAATCAAAATTTAATTTAAGATGAGACCCCAATTCATCAAATCAAGTGAATTGGCTTAAGCACTATTCACTGATATGATTATATAGGTAAACAACGATATTTAATTGTGTCTACTACACAACTCTCCATTTGGGGTTATCACTTAAAAGTGATGTATGTTTAATCCCAACTATACCCACTTGATGAACAAGCGATGTTTTGTCCTTTACTGTAAATGTAACACCGGCCTATGTTACACATGAACCGCGATGATTACCTTCTTTCATGATGGACACCCAGATACAGGGTATAGCACTAACATTTGGGTTCGATTTAGAATGAAGTGTTAACTCGTTAAGGGTGGCATAAAACATCAATTTAAAATTGGGATTTATCTTAATATTTACCACAAATATTTTGAATAATTCATAGCATGAGGCGAGTTACACAACAGTTTATAAAATCCGATTTTGTATAATTCATGACAATAGAAACTCCTTTCCACACTCGACACGATATAGTTTCAAATACCCTATTAAACTATGTTGGTCGTTTTATCGCGAAAGATCTTGTTCTAAATTTTAATAAAACTCTTTTATTAAATATACTTTTTAGTTTTATAAAACTTGTTTTAATAAAACCATTGTCTTGATTGTGAAAATTTTTATTTATTTTGGGTTATCTAGATTATTTACAATAAATAAAACACAACGACAAAACACAATAATAAAAAACGAATCGAGCCCCTAATAGGTTGCAGTTCGTTTTAGCCAGAAACGAAACGGACTAGCCTAAAGGGTTTCAAAAGCTAATTTTGAAAGCTCCCACTTGACCCGCCATCTCTATCTTCATGGTACATGTTCGCCATTTATCTTGATCTTGATCTTGTACTCGAAGGATTACAATAATAAATTTGAAAATACAATTAAACCAAATCCATTTTAATCCTACCTATTACATCGGATCCAATATCCGCAAAAAAAATACAAATAAAAAATACTATTACATCGGATCCAATATCCGGAAAAAAACATATCAAAATAAAACCACAACCATAACAAACACAACCATGACAAGGGTCATAACCTAGGGCTCGATTCATATCACAATCCATAGACAACCAAAAGCTTTTGATCTTTTGTCAAAAAATAATATATTTTTTTTGACAAATAAAACATATATCAAAATTATAACTTTACCATCTATACACGTGTAACTGTGGCTCTGATACCACTATTGGGAATCATGGTACTAAAAGTGAAGAGGAAGCGGTTTGTATAATTTACCAAAAGCCGATTATATAAGTTTGATTTACTAATCCGATTAATAAATATTCCCAATTAGGATCAAGATTATACACGTATAAACAAATAAAAGTAATGAACAACCATAGAGTGTTTTAGTAATCAACCTTTGACGACTACACTGGGATTGTAACACGCGGTTTACAATGAATCTTCACTAGCAATAAGTTCACAACCGAGCACAAGATACCAAAGGTAGAATCGGCCAAGAAGGAGGCGGCGGCGGTGCTTGGTTGACGGCAGGTGAGCGGCGGCCAAACTTGAGAGGGAGGTTAGGGTTTTGTGTTTTATAAAAGTGTGTCTAGGGTTGGCACCTTAATCATCATGTAGCAAGTAGAATTCTAATAGACTTAAGCGTGGCTACTGGCAAGAAAGTTTCCTCATAATCAATTCCTTTAGTCTGAGTGAACCCTTTCGCTACAAGCCTTACTTTGTAGGTTTGCACATTTCCATCCATGTTGGTCTTCTTCTTGAAGATCCATTTGTTTCCTACAGTCCGACCTTCGGTAGGAAGATCTACCAAATCCCAGACTTGGTTATCATACATGGATTGCATCTCTGCATTCATGGCTTCTTGCCATTTCTTGGATTCTAAATCCAACATTGTAGCTTTGTAAGTAGCAGGTTCAGCTTCATCAATCATGAAGATATCGTCATACCTTTCAGGTGCACGACGATCGCTAATACTTTTTGAACACTTGGTGTTTCTTTTTTTTCTTGAGTCCTCTCAGGCTCAACTTAAACAACTGGATCAGTTACTTCTTATTATGTCTGAGAACTGGTTCAGCCACTTGTGATTCTCGAATTTCTTCAAGATCCACATGGTTTTCTCTAATCCCTCGCGCCATAAGCTCTTCCTCCAAGAAAGTGCCTCTACGTTTAGTGAAAATCACTTTTTCGCCTCTAGGATCTAGTTTATCCGAAGATTCTAGAGTGACATAAGCGTTACATCCCTAGACTTTAAGATAGGATACTTTAGGTTTCTTTCCATGCCATATCTCATAAGACGTTTTGTCAACCTTCTTCGTTGGAGCTAAATTCACAAGTCTTGCGGCAGTTTCCAGATCATAACTCCAAAAGGAGCGTGGGAGGGATGTTCGACACATCATTGATTGAACCATATCTAATAGAGTTCGATTTCTCCGCTCAGACACACCATTATGTTGTCCAGGTGGAGTGAGTTGTGAAACTATTCCACAATCCTTTAGATGGTCGATGAACTACTGACTAAGATATTCACCGCCTCGATATGATCAAAGCATCTTAATAGTTCTATTTAGCCGATTCTCTACTTCGTTTTGGTACTCCTTGAACTTTTCAAATGTTTCATGTTTATGCTTCATAAGATAAAAATAACCATATCTACTGAAATCATCAGTAAATGTAACAAAGTATCTTTCTCCATGTCTTGACATTGTTTTGAATGGACCACATACATCTGTATGTATAAGTCCCAACAGATCATTAGCTCTTTCTCCAACATTTGAAAAAGGCGCTTTTGTTAACTTCCACTTAAGCACGATTCGCATTTGCCAAACGTTTCCGAACACTTGGAATCTAGGATTCCTGCGGTTTTAAGTTGTTTAACACGGTTCTCGCTTATGTGACCAAGTCTACAATGCCACATATACGTATCGTTAAAGTCTAACTTATTACGTTTATGGGAGATGTTGCATAATATGTTATTGTTTTGGATTTCTATCTCATAGATTCCATGCTTGGTTTTGCATCAAAGTAAAATAAATCATTAAAATAAGCATAAATAATTCACCATTAAAATGATAATTGAAACCTTGTCCATGCAAAGCAGAAACCGAAAAAATATTTCTAGTAACACTAGGAATAAAATAAACATTGTTCAAAACAAGTTCTAAACAAGAAGGAAGTAAAAGGACATATTCTCTAATCGCCTTCACAACAACTCTTTGTCCATTGCCAACATGGACCTCCAAGTCGCCTGTTTCAGCTTCTTAATCTTTCTTAGTCCCTGCAAAGCATTACAAATGTGAAAACAACATCCTGTGTCAAACACCCATGTTTTTTCTGGAAAAAGAAAAGATTTCAATAACATATATACCTGAGGAATCTCCTCATGAAGCCTTGGCTTGCTTCAGTTCAGCTAAATACTTAGCACAGTTCCTCTTCAAGTGCCCAATTTCATTACAATGAAAACACTTGGCATCCTTCTGAGGCTTCTTGTTTGCAACAGATTTGCCTTTGCCCTGATTGCCCTTTTTCTTGGTGTTAGGTTTATTAACATGACCCTCCTTAATCATCATCACTGGTGCAGTCTTGCTGGGTATATTTACCTCATCAGTTTTGAGCATTTGATGCAGCTTTGCAAGTGTCTTCTCCATCCCATTCATATTGTTGTTCAAAGTGAACTGGTCATATGAATTGGGCAATGAGTTGAGGATGATATCCCCAGATAACTCATCACTCAAGGGGGATTCTAGACGAGCCAAGTGATCACCTTATGCCTTCATTTTTAGCACATGAGCGCTAACTGATGCACTCTCTTGCATAAGAGTGGTTATGAGTGATCTCATCATAGCAAACCTCTCATGACGAGCCTTCTGTTGGAACATTTCTACCAGGTGCTCATTCATCTTGTATGCCATCATATCCTCCATGGTCCTTTGAAGTTTAGGGATCATGGATGCTAACATCAGACACGAGACTTTCAAAGCGTCATCAAAGTGCTTCATATAGTTTCTATACGTAACAGTTTGCTGATTGATGGGTTCATCAGGGACTGGTGTTTCAAGAACTTACAGTTTGTTCTCCGCCTTGAGAACAATTTTCAAGTTGCGGTGTCAGTCTATGAAGTTAGAGTGGTTCAGTTTGTCCTTCTCAAAGATGAACTTGAGAGAGAATTGGGAGGAATTGTTTTTAGTTGCATCTACAAAACTCAAAATTAATTTATTAGTATTTTATGTTTTAAATATCTCAATTTTATTTTATGAACCAAAAGCAAAATTTAATTGAAGGTGAGACCCTGATTCATCAAATCACAGTGAATTGGCTTAAGCACTATCCCGGATATGATTATGTAGGTAAACAACGATTGTTAATTGTGTCTACTACACAACTCTCCATTTGGGGTTATCACTTAAAAGTGATGTATGTTTAACCCCAACTAGGCCCACTTGATGAACAAGCGATGTTTTTTTTCCTTTATTGTTAACTGTAACACCGGCCTATCTTACACCGGAAACGCGATGATTACCTTCCTTCATGATGGACACCCAGATGCAGGGTATAGCACTAACATTTGGGTTCGAATTAGAAGAAGTGTTAACTCGTTAAGGGTGGCATAAGACATCAAGTTAAAATTGGGATCTATCTTAATATTTACCAAAAATATTTTGTATAACTCGTAGCATGAGGCGAGTTACACAACAGTTTATAAAATCCAATTTTATATAATTCGTGATAATAGAAACTCCTTTCCACACTCGACACGATATAGTTTTAAATACCCTATTAAACTACGTTGGTCATTTTATCGCGAAAGATCTTGTTCTAAATTTTAATAAAACTCGTTTATTAAATATACTTTTTAGTTTTATAAAACTTATTTTAATAAAACCATTGTCTTGATTGTGAAAAATTTATTTATTTTAGGTTATCTAGATTATTTACAATAAATAAAACGTAACCACAAAAGACAATAATAAAAATCGAATCGAGCCCCTAATAGGTTGCCCGTTCGTTTTAACCAAAAACAAAACGTTAGTCTAAAGGGTTTCAAAAGCTAAGTTTGAAAGCTCCCACTTGACCTGCGATCTCTATCTTCATGGTACATGTTCGCCATTTATCTTGATCTTGTACTCAAAGGATTACAATAATAAATTTGAAAATACAATAAAACCAAATCCATTCTAATTCTATCTATTACATCGGATCCAATATCCCCAAAAATAATACAAATAAAAAATACTATTACATGGGATCCAATATCCGGGAAAAAAACATATCAAAATAAAACCACAACCATAACAAACACAACCATGACAATGGTCATAACCTAGGGCTCATTCACATCACAATCCATAGACAACCAAAACCTTTTGATCTTTTGTCAAAAAAAAAAAATATTTTTTTGACAAATAAAACATATATCAAAATTATAACTTTACCATTTATACATATGTAACCGTGGCTCTGACACTGGTGTTGGGAATCATGGTATGAAAACTGAAGCGGAAGCGGTTTATATAATTTAC
Organism: Scalesia atractyloides; assembly: GCA_947069175.1. NCBI lineage: Eukaryota > Viridiplantae > Streptophyta > Magnoliopsida > Asterales > Asteraceae > Scalesia > Scalesia atractyloides. The sequence continues at coordinate 22,254,261 of CAMTDV010000024.1, forward strand.
CAAAAGCCGATTATATAAGTATGATTCATTAATCCGATTAATAAATATTCCCAATAAGGATCAAGGTTATACGTGTATAAACAAATAAAAGTAATAAACAACCATAGAGGGTTTTAGTAATCAGCCTTTGACGACTACACTAGGATTGTAACACACGGGTTACAACGAATCCTCGCTAGTAGGAAGTTCACAACCGAGCACAAGATACCCAAAGGTAGAATCGGCCAAGAAGGAGGCGGCGACGGTGCTGGTTGACGGCAGATCTGAACCGCCTCAATTGGATCAGATCTAAACCAGCTCCGTCGTACGAACGTCACCTCCGGCACCACCTTGAACACCTCCACAATCACCGACGTCTTCCCTTTTCGCCCATCGGGCATCCCTTGCATCTTTACTTTATTTAAAACCTAAAACTTAAAATATAATCATAAAAACCTGTGATCAAATTCATCAAATGATGTTAGATAAAGCCAATACCGCTAAAAAATATTTGTTAAAAGATAAGATAAGCTACTAATGCAATTTAACCTCTTTTGATTTATCAGCAACGTCTAAAACCATATTTACACATAAAATTAAATATTTTTTTTATAAAAAAAACATATCCTTTAAAACAATCATTCCATAACTTCTCCCCATTATTGTTGCAAATTAAACATGACAAAAAACTGAGGAAAAGTCAAAACTAAAATCTGAAAAAGGATTTAGACAAAAAACTGGGAAAAGTCAAAACTAAAGATCTGAAAAAGGATTAAGTGGGTTAGTCATGTGCTTGGTAATAACTCATCCCAAAATATGATAAAACTAAAAATCATAGTCTTTTTTCCCACATGCATCTTCTATAACTTTGATCGATGGTATAATACATCCTCCATAGATGTTCATAAATTCAGAAAAAGAAAGATATGAACCTGTAAATACATCCTCCATCATCATCGGTCAAACCGCTTCAACAAGCATCGATCGAGCCATTATGAGTTCTCCACGGGATCTGAAACGCTCGAACCCAGATCTAAAATTCTAGAACCTCGACGGGATCTTAAACGTAACCGGCAGACCAGAACAACTTCCCGCCGTAAACGAAACCCTAGCCCGTCGTAAGTTGGATGTTTTATCAAAACCCGCCGTCTTCGTGTCTTCCCCGAACATGGACCACCCACCATCGTCTTTCCCGAACACCATCACCATCACCGCCTTCAACACACCGTTGTTGTTGTCGTCTTTGTCTCAAATCTATGTTTTAGTTAGATTTGGGTGGGTTTGGTATTTAGAGAGAGAGAGAGAGGATCCGAGTTTTGGTATCTAGAGAGAGAGGAGGAAGTGAAACTCCTCTGCTTTCATTTTCTTAGCTTTGAACTCCGGCGATTTAGGGTAACTCCATCGGTTTAGAGTAACATTGGTTTATTTTTGTTTCACCGTGGATTTTATTGAAATTTTGTGAAAATAGCATTTCATAAATATAGAAAATGCGTATTTCCTAATTTTAGACGACAAATAAATATTATAAACTGAGGTTTATATAGATATTTATTTCGGGTTTGTGTTCTATGTTGGAAGAGCTTCGCAACAAACTAAACCACGTCCAAAACAGAGCTAAGATGAATGAATATCGATGATCAAAGTTTGGTGTTTAAAACATTAAATGCTGAAATAAATGGGAAAGTAGCATCTTGTCCCACATAGGAGGAGTGATGAAACTTAAATGGGTATTTAAGTGGGAACACTCCTTCCTTATTGTTTCATGGAAGCACACACTAAGTGTACTCGCGAAGGGTGCAGAGCACCCTAACTCGCACTCGCACACGCGCGCGCGCGTGACGTGGGCGCAATGTGGCGCTTTGATGGCGTGGGCGCAATGTGGCCCTGGAAGGAAACGTGGCAAGGGGCAAGCAAGTACACAGTATTGGTGCATGGTGCAGGCAGTCCAGGTTGCGCAAGCAGATGCCTAAACGTGCACACAGCGCACCAAATTAAACCAGTATGGCGCGACTGTGTGGCATGACCAGATGGGTTCCCTGGTGAGTGGCGTGCGCGCGCAAGGGCTTGCGCACCAGTAGGCTCGCGCAAGGATGTGAGCCATACTGGCGCACGCGCAATAGGACTGTGGAGCAAGGATGCGCGCGCAAGGGCTGGCGCAACAGTAGGCTCGCGGAAGGATGTGAGCCATACTGGCGCACGCGCAATAGGACTGTGGAGCAAGGATGCGCGCGCAAGGGGTTGCGCACCAATAAGCTCGCGCAGGGATGTGAGCCACACTGGAGCGCGCACCAGCAGGCTGGCGTATGGAGGCGTCGTGCGCGCGACCTGCTGCTTCCAGAGTTAATGACAGATCAGTTACACTTCAGCAGTTGAAACAGACGAGTCAAGGGTCTTGACCAGGAATGTAACTGACGAATTAAAGTGCATTAAAGACGTTTAATGCAATTTAATTCGTTAAGTTAATTCCTTTTGACTGTTTCAACCCAGATGCAGTATATCTACAGCATCACCTCAACACCAAAAAGACACACCTTGAACACCATCGAATTCTCTTCAGAAATTTTCTTCTTTTCCTTTCTTGCAGCAAGGTACACATTCGGGTTGTCATCTCCGGCAGTGCAACTGCTTGGGCTGTTGTATCCTGGAAACAAACGAGTTCTCCTGGGAGACTCGAAATTTGTTTTAAGTGACCCGTTTCTAACACGATCCTCAGCCAAGATCTTCATCTTTTTGTTGATTTTGTTCTTGTAATTTCGTTTATTTCAGTTGTAAAAGTATTGTAATTTACAGCTTTATTTATTTCCGTATTGTAATTCGAATTTATAAAAATTTATTTATTTTATGCGAACGGTTTCCTACAATCTTAAAACAAATTTTAAAACAACCATTCGTGTAGAATCAAAACCACTCCGTTTGTGATTCAAACAAGTTTTGTCTCACTCAGTTTGTGTTTTAAAAACATTTTTTTTCTTTTCGTTTTCATCTTCAAAGGAACGACTTTGGTTGAAAATGATTTCGGTTACTTGTTTCTTCTTAAAAATTACTTTACAATACTTTCTGTTTTGGTCTTCAAAGTTGGACTTAGAAGCCAAACAGTAAGTGTGCGCTAAAAATTATAAGAATTTTATGTTTTTGGTCTTCAAAGTTGGACTTAGAAGCAAACATTAAATTCGTGGTAATTAAAAAATTGGAGTTTACTTCTAGTTTTAGTTGGTTAAAACAGAATTTCGGACTAAACTTTATTTTTTTAATTTCCAGAATGTCGACTGAAAACAATACCAACGTGAACACGAATGTTAACAACCTTGTGTTGGAACACCTGCCAACACTGTGGGAGCGACCACAGTGGCAAACCATGCTGAACGACCTGAGAAGTTCTCGGGTCTCCACTTCAAGAGGTGGCAACAGAAGATGTTCTTCTACTTGACCACCATGAACCTTGCGAGGTTCTTGACTGAAACCGCTCCCCAACCTGGAAGGGGAGACCGACGCTCATGCTCAGTGCGCTTTTGATGCTTGGAAGCATACGGATTTCATATGTCGAGGCTATGTGCTTAATGGCCTTTCGGATGCATTGTATAATGTGTACTACAATGTCAAGACTTCCAAAGAATTATGGGATCTCTTGGACAAAAAGTACAAAACGGAGGATGCGGGAACAAATAAATTTGTTTTCACCCGTTTCTTGGACTATAAAATGGTCGATAACAAGATGTTATGAACCAAGTCCAAGAGTTGCAGATTATACTTCATGACATCCACGCTGAGGGCATGGTTCTAGCGAGACATTTCAAGTGGTAACAATAATTGAAAAATTGCCTCCTTCGTGGGTAGAATTCAAAAACTACCTAAAACATAAACGAAAGGAAATGACGGTGGAGGAACTTGTGGTCCGTCTTCGAATCGAAGAGGACAACAAGGTCGCTCTAAAAGGCACCATTACGCAAGCTGCGGCTAAAGCAAACATGGTGGAAGTTGGGGATTCCTCCAAAGGCAAAAGGGGTAAACTAACGAAAAAGGACAAGGGGAAAGCAAAAGTTAACAACCTTGGACAAGAAAGGGGGCTGTGAAAAAGAAGTCTGCGCCTTTCCAAGGTACTTGTTACAATTGTAACGAGACGGGGCATCGTGCTAACGAATGCAAGAAACCCAAGCGTGAGCGTGCGCGTATGGTTGATGAGGATAGTATGCCTCTAATTGCAATGATAACCGAGGAAGCGGCTATGATTGAAGAAGTCAACAGTGGTGGGCGCCAACCCACCAGGATGGTTCGTTGACACGGGTGCAACCCGCCATGTTTGTGGAGATAAGGCTCTTTTCTCAACATTCAAGGAAGCAACGGGTGAAGAAAAGCTTTATATGGGAAATAAAGCTAGCGCCGACATCAAGGGTGAAGGCACAGTGATCTTGAAAATGACTTCTGGCAAGGAGCTCACGTTGAGCAAAGTCCTCTATGTCCCAGATATACGGAAGAATCTCGTATCGGGTTGGATGCTCAACAAGTTTGGTTTTCGTCTAGTGTTTGAATCGGACAAATTTGTTTTATCCTGACCTGGAATGTATGTTGGAAAGGGATATGCCCTTAATGGTATGTTCAAAATGAATGTAACGGTGGTTAACACCAACAAAAACATGAATGAAATTTCTACTTCTACTTACATGATTGAGTCTTCAAATGTTTGGCATGGTAGATTAGGACATGTAAATTTTAATTCATTACGACGTTTAATTAAATTAAATATGATACCAACATTCCATATTGATTCCGATTACAAATGCAAACATGTGTAGAATTCAAACTTACAAGATCATCATTTAAATCGGTTGAAAGAATAACCGAACCCCTTGATTTAATTCATACCGATGTGTGTGATTTAAAAGCGGTTCCCACACGTGAAGGAAATAAGTACTTTATCACGTTTATTGATGATTGTACTAAATATTGCTGTGTATATTTACTTAAAAGTAAAGATGAAGCAATAGAAAAGTTTATCTTGTACAAAAACGAAGTTGAGAATCAACTTAAAAAGAAGATAAAAGCGGTTAGAAGCGACCGAGGAGGTGAATATGTCGCACCTTTTGCGGATTTATGGCAAAAAGTGGCATTGTACATGAGTGTACACCTCCTTATTCTCCACAATAAATGGCGTTGCGAAACGTAAGAACCGTACATTAAAAGAAATGATGAACGCCATGTTGATCATTCGGGTGTGAACCGAGAAATGTGGGGGGACGCGATTCTCTCAGCGAATTATCTTTTGAACAAGATACCACTTAAAAATAGGGATGAAACTTCCATATGCAGTTATGGAGAAAAGGAAGCCTTCATACAAATACTTGAAAGTGTGGGGGTGCCTAGCAAAGGTGATTGTACCACCTCCTAAGACTCTTAGGATAGGACCCAAAACTGTTGATTGTGTATTCATAGGATATGCACATCAAAGTAGTGCACATCGTTTTCTTGTACAAGAGTCCAAGAATCCCGATGTTCCACGTAAAACACTATCATGGAGGCAAATACTAACATCGTCTCATACTTTGAAAATGTGTTTCCTATGCTAGGAAACCACATGAAACTTCACCAACAATGGTTGATGAAGCAGGTCCAAGTTCATCTACGTTGCTAGACGAAACACATGATCGACCAGAGGTCGACAAGGTGACCTTAGACGAAGTAAACGGCCAAGGATTGAAAAATCATTTGGGCCAGACTTCATGAGCTATATGGTTGAGGGTGAGCCCAGTGACCTATCGCGAAGCGGTTTCTTCCGCGGAAGGACCTCAATGGAAAGAAGCAATTAAGAATGAAATTGATTCTATATTGCAAAATCATACTTGGGAGTTAGTAGATCTTCCACCTGGTTGTAAACCACTTGGATATCGTTGGATATTCAAAAGGAAGATGAAAGCTGATGGAAGTATAGATAAATACAAGGCGAGGCTAGTAATAAAAGGGTTTAGACAAAAACAAGGTCTAGATTACTTTGATACTTACTCACCTGTGACACGAATAACCTCTATAAGATTGGTTCTTGCAATTGCGGCTTTAATAAATTTGGAAGTTCAACAAATGGATGTAAAAACCGCGATTTAGAAGAAGAGATTTACATGGAACAACCCGAGGATATTCCGCCCCAGGAAAAGAGGGCAAAGTATGTAAATTGGTCAAGTCTTTTATGGCTTGAAGCAAGCTCCAAAACAATGGCACCAAAAGTTTGATCATGTCATGATTGAAATGGTTTCAAAATAAATGAGTGCGACAAATGTGTTTACTATAAAGACACACCAAGAGGTTATGTGATTTTATGTCTATTATGTAGATGATATGCTTATCATTGGGAGTAACGATCATATGATCAACTCAACTAAAGACATGTTGAAAGCAAGGTTTGACATGAAAGACATGGGCTTAGCGGATGTGATTCTTGGTGTAAAAATCACTAGAACGCAAGATGGTCTTATCTTAAGTCAAACTCACTACGTGGACAAGATCCTTGGGAAATTCAATTCGGAAGATACGAGTATAGCTCGAACTCCGATTGATAATACTCAACGTCTAAGGAAAAATAGAGGCGAAGGAGTTGCTCAGTTAGAGTACTCAATGATCATTGGTAGTCTCATGTATCTAATGACATGTACTAGACCCGACTTAGCATGTGCAGTAAGCAGGCTAAGTAGATACACTAGTAATCCAAATGTGATCATTGGAAAGCTATCACACGAGTGCTAAGATACATAAGATACACGAGAGATTACGGATTACATTATACCCGTCATCCAGCAGTGATTGAAGGATACACTGATGCGAACTGGATTTTGGACATAAAGGATCATAGATCGACAAAGTGGATATGTATTTACACTTGCGGGAGCAGCTATAGCTTGGAAGTTGTCCAAGCAAACTGTTATAGCTAGATCCACGATAGAATCCGACTTCGTCGCTTTAGATAAAAGCGGTGAAGAGGCGAGTGGCTACGTCAATTTGTGGAAGATATTCCAAGATGGCCAAAGCCGTTGACGGCGATTTGCATACATTGTGACAATACATCAGCGCTTGTGAGAGCACAAAGCTCTATGTATAATGGCAGATCAAGGCACATTCGATGTAGGCACAACATAATACGTCACTAATCTCAACGGTATTATCTCGGTTGACTATGTGAAGTCAAAAGAGAATATTGCAGACCCGTTAACGAAAGGCTTAAGCAAAGATTTAGTTTATACGACGTAAGAGGAATGGGACTAAAGCCCATGGATGAAGGGAATATGAGGGAAACCTAACCTAGTTGACTGGAGATCCCAAGATCTAGGTTCAATAGGCAAACTTAATCATAAACCCAAAGGAGTCACTGTGGGGGGTGCCCCAAAAGATTCATAAAGGGAGTTATATACTTCCTAGTCCATTCCAATCAGTGACATGAAGTAAGGTTAAGCATGTTGAGGTTAAGGATTTGAGGAAATCAAATTAACCATGTTGCTTTTAATTATTCGACAATTACCTATGTTAGAGAGAAGTGGGGTCGCTTTGAATGGATTTGTGGGGAGGCGCAAATCCTAGAGCTCTCGCAGAACCAGGTAAGTGTTCCATGACCATGAACGGACACAACCAGAGTTGACTAAACCAGGGAAAGTATTGTGTGAATGTATATGTCGCCTACATAAATGGGGGATTGTTCAAAGACACCGCGTCTACAAGACCCTAGGAGGCTAAGTATGCTTCACAAAAGAGGGTTCAAAGGTTACGCCTACCTATCTTGCAATACTTGACTGTTGAATTTGTATCGTTGAAACTTGAAAGGGAAAGATCGATTTCCATTCATGTGGGGGATTGTTGGAATTTTGTGAAAATAGCATTTTCGTAACTATAGGAAATGCGTATTTCCTAATTTTTGATGATAAATAAATATTATAAATGAGGTTTATATAGATATTTATTTCCGGGTTTGTGTTCTATGTTGGAAGAGTTTCGCAACAAACTAAACCACGTCCAAAACGGAGCTAAGATGAATGAGATATCGATGCTCAAAGTTTGGTGTTTGAAACATTAAATACTGAAATAAATGGGAAAGTAGCATCTTGTCCCACATAGGAGGAGTGATGACTTAAATGGGTATTTAAGTGGGAACACTCCTTCTTATTGTTTCATGGAAGCACACACTAAGTGTACTCGCGAAGGGTGCGGAGCACCGTAACTCGCACCCGCACACGCGCGCGCGTGGCGTGGGCGATGGGCGCAATGTGGCGCTTTGATGCGCACTTGCACTTTGCACGCTCACAACGCCGCGAGCCGCTTGAGAGCCGCCTTTGAATTTTTTACCGCGCGCGCGTGGCTCAACAAAGGATGCAAGGACCAGGTGGCACAGACCCTGGAAGGAAACGTGGCAAGGGTGCGCAGGTACACAGGTAGTGGCACATGGTGCATGCAGTCCAGTTGCGCAGCAGATGCCTGACGTGCGCGCGTGCAGTGCACCAAAGTAAATCAGTATGGCGCGACTGTGTGGCATGACCAGATGGGTTCCCTGGTGACGTGGCGTGCGCACGCAAAGACTGGCGCACCAGTAAGCTCGCGCAAGGATGTGAGCCATACTGGCGCACGCGCAATAGGACTGTGGAGCAAGGATGCTCGCGCAAGGGGTTGTCACCAGTAAGCTCGCGCAGGGATGTGAGCCACACTGGCGCACGCACCAGCAGGCTGGGATATGGAGGCGCGCGCGCGCGCGACCTGCTGCTTCAGAGTTAAAGACAGATCAGTTACACTTCATCAGTTGAAACAGACGAGTCAAGGGTCTTGACCAGGAATGTAACTGACGAATTAAAGGCATTAAAGACGTTTAATGCAATTTAATTCGTTAAGTTAAATCCTTTCGACTGTTTCAACCCATTGCAGTATATATACAGCATCACCTCAACACCAGAAGACACACCTTGAACACCATCAAATTCTCTACAGAAATTTTCTTCTTCTCCTTTCTTGCAGCAAGTACACCTTCGGGTTGTCGTCATCTCCAGCAGTGCAACTGCTTGGGCTGTTGTATCCTGGAAACAAACGAGTTCTCCTGGGAGACTCGAAATTTATTTTAAGGGACCCGTGTCTAACACGATCCTCAGCCAAGATCTTCATCTTTTTGTTGATTTTGTTCTTGTAATTTCGTTTATTTCAGTTGTAAAAGTATTGTAATTTACAGCTTTATTTATTTCCGTATTGTAATTCGAATTTATAATAGTTTTTATTTATTTTATGCGAAGGTTTCCTACAGATTTGTTCGTAGTTGGGGTTTTTGAGGCTCATGGTTTGGGCGGCATTTTAGGGTTCGGCCGGTGGTTGAAGGTTGTCTACGGTGGAGGTGAGAGGGGTCTGGTGCAGATGTAGAAGGAGAGAGATGGAAATGGGGGAGAATGGAATGTTTTTTAAAAATAGGAGAGAGAGTGAGGATATAGAAATGCGATTGTCAGGGTTTGGGGTGTGTTAGTTTACTAATATACCCCTTCAGTTATTTCAAATGTTTAATGAGGTGTCATCCTCTTATTGATCTAAAATGGTTCTTACGGTTCTAGCAACTCGGCTTGGTTCTCTGTTGATCCGGATCATATAATACATATTTATAGTATATATATGTATATTATAATAGTATATAGATTACATATTCATTAAGTCATATCTAGCATTATATATATTTATAAATTATATATAATAATGGCTTAGGAATATGACTTACGAATGGGAAATATGTAATCTATATATGGCTTAGGAAGGAGAAACATGTAATTGATTTTAAAAATTGGGTAAACATGTAATAAGACATATTAAGAAGAGGAAATATGTAAAAAAAAACCCCTTAAATACGTGAACAATGGTCACAAGGGTTACAAATATGAATTGAGGAAATTTAAAGAAACTAATCAAAGTTTCATTTTAGAGTAAATTATACGGTTCGTTCTTTAACTTTACACTAACTTGTATCGTGTGTCCTTTGTCTTTGGGAATTACACCGAGTGTCCTTTATTTGAAACTTTTGCACACCAAAAGTCCTTTATACTAACCTCCATCCATTTTCATTTTCATGGTTGAGACCAATCATGTGCCCCTCACATGAGAAGCAAAACTGTCGTTTTATCATTTTCTATATGAAATTTTATAAATGCACATATGTAAACTAGTTTTTTTTACATATGTAATTACTTCTTACGCGTATATATAATTAGTTATTACACATACGAAATTACTCTTAACATGTATCTAATCATAAAAATACATATAATAAATAATAAAAATATCATAAATATAAACATATGTCTCTCTCTCTCTCTCTCTTGTATATATATATGGGATAGATTAATGCAGGCCCAAGTGTAGAAGATCGGGGTACGATATTTATGGAGGTCCATGATCGGGCTACCAAGGTGTTTCACGAAATGGCCATAACTTTAGCTATGGGTCTCCGTTTTAGGCGTTCGACCAGTCAAATCGATTCTTGAAACGAGGAGCACAATGTGGTAGGGGTCTAGTCCAAGTTTCGGTCCCAAAAACGCGTTCTAATGGGATTTTTTGTGATATCTGTGGCAATCAAACATGTAACAATAATAAACAAGTTATCAATGAATGAAATTTTATATTGAATATGTGAATTTTGTTTATTTATTTTGATTATTACACACATTCGATTCTTGCACGATTCCGAACTCTTGATTCGCTTCTATAAGCAAAACTGGTAAACCGTTACGCAAACGAAACCAATTTAACGCAACATATGTCCCAGAATAGTGATGTAAGATAAACATGCCTTAAATAACCTTTACATAACTTAGAAATAAGTTTTGAAGGGTTTGGTATGACAAAACAAGTTTATTCGATCACAGGACTAATTACGACAAACTGCGAAAGTCTGCCGATTCTCGCAGCGACGTACACTCCAGAACAAGAACACAAGCCTAACTTACCTTAAATATCCTTTACATAACTTTGAAATAAGTTTTGAAGGCTTCGGTATGGCAAAATCACACTTTTGTAACTTCAGGGGCTATTTTGCAAACCTTGCGAAACTATGCCTTTTTGCGTTTATCGCTATCTGGAACATGTATGAACATCCAAAAATTTTTTGTAATCATTAAAATAGCATATTTTAGAGATTGGAATTCAAAAATATCATTAGTTACCCATTTACGGTCATACACGCGTTCGTTACGCTTTTCATCGTAATTAGCCAAAACCGCAACCGTACGATCAAACGAACTGACCTATGGAACATTTTTGAACAAATTTCAAGTTCCCTATACTTATTCTATCTTATAGATCTTAGAAATGGGGTTAACGCGTGTCAAAAGTGCCAAAACGCGTCGAAACACAAGTTTGTAGGCTGTAGGGACCATTTATGCTAATTCTGAAAGTTTGGGCTTCTGGCGGGGCGCGAGCCTCTTAGCCTAAACGACTGGTGGCCTCCGAGAAGCCATCAGATACAGAAAAATAAGCTGGCAACCTCCCAGCTCATTCCTTGGCTACCAAGACGGAATTTTGACACCTAGCTTGAAATTTGCCACCCTTTTTCCTGCTTTTAACATGTGTATGACACTAATCAAGTGTAGTGATGAATCATGGACACTTGTTAAGCTCTCATGACATCAAAATTGCTATAAATAGCAAGGATATTTCACCATTTGAAGCTTTTTAACCTCCTTCTTGCTCTCATCTGCTACAAATCCGAATTTGCAACTTCCTTGGGGCTTTTCTCTGGTGTTCTTGATCATTCCTTGTGTTTTTAAGTGTTCTACTCTTGACATGTTCAATTATTATAGCTTATTTTGACTAAAAATCAAACAATTTGACTTCTGTTTGACTTTTAGTTTTGATCATGAATTGATCAAGATGTAACTCAACTGAAACTTGCAATATGATGGTAATCAAGGTGGTTATGATCCCTAAAAATCATGCCTACTGATTCCCACTTTTCGTAGTCAATTTGATAAGTCAAAGTTTCGGTCAAGATGCGATTTTTGCACATTTTGCAACGGATCTAATTCTGGGTGTCAAAACAGTTTGTTTTGATGCCAAAAGTCTTTTATAAACTTATTTAGACATGTCTAAATCGTCACTCTCATTTTAGTGCTTGTTTAGAGTCGAAAGTTGAATGGTTTCACCAACGCTTTGACTTCCGAATCTGACCCGTTTGGTTGATCTTTAGATCCGACCAAATACATAATTGTGACCATAAATATAAGGAATAACCCTCTGAGGTTATACCTTATGGTCATGATGTTTGGATTGTGTTATGATAAATGATTGTAATATTACTTAAAAATGACCAAAATGCCATTTTCGCAAACAAATCAACTTTAAGCACATGTAACATAAATTTTGACATGTATTCTGATCAAATAACATTTCCAAACATATTTAAGCTTTAAAGGCTCATTATAACATATATATAAACATCTGAATGCGTAGTTACCAAATGATGCGTTAAAGTGGCTTAAACTACCTTAACGGGTCATAACGGGTCAAAAGCCCTTATAAACTTTTCCAACTCAGAATGTAAACTTATTAAACCATGTTATATGAGTTCCGACACTCACTTGGTTTATAAGATCTCATTCTATCCGAATCTTCCGATTTCAAGTCTCGATATTTACACTATTGTTCATATTTAGGACATGCATGATTTCTCGGATCTTTGAGCTTCGGTCTTCTTATTGATCCAAGATTTACTTTGCTATCACAAGTGAGTACATAGTTCCCCTATTTTATGTTTTACAATTGTTTTGGGTGATTCATATGTGCTAAATGTTTTCAAGTTTTCAAATGCAAATACTATGGTTTATATAAACAACACGATTTCAATAATGTGATCGAACTTGTTGGTGCGTTGTATTTATAACAAGAATGACATTCATTAACAATGGCCAAGCTGACCATAGTAAGTTAAGGCGCCTAGGACTGACAATACCATTACCAAATTTCCCGGGGTTTGTGGGAAAATTTGAGAAGCGACTGAAACTGTATGTGACAAACCCTTTGGTGGTATGTTATACGATTAAGGGACACCGTGGGTGGTCTCGAACAAGTCAACAAAGGTTTGAATGTATTCATGAAACGACCAAAAGTTTCAATTAAAACAAGGAACGATGAACAAATGGTTTATAACAAGGAACGATGAACGATGAACAATGAACGATGAACGAATGAACAATGGTTTATAACAAGGAACAACGAACAATTGATTTATGACAAATGGTTTATGATAAGTGATTTAGATAATGGAACGGGTGTAATGTAAAAAACATGGTGGATACGCTGCTGGTACTTTCCAATATATAAGTGCTTTTATCACATTACAAACGTGTTGTTATTTACATTACTTGGACAAATGGTTTCAAACAATGACACACAACGTTTTTTCGATTAACGACATTAACCATACGAGTTATTTCAAGATGATTTACAACTTGGATTTACAGTACAAATGATTTCGAGTCAAGTTTCATGGCTACTAGATTTTTATAAACTCTATCTCACGTGTTTACAAAATTATTGCAACATCAAAATATTTTCAAAACAATATTTTCAATTACGATCTAGGAGTCGGGTTATATGTTGCAATGTATTTAAAGCCATGAACTTGACACACTCACAAAACCTATGTACTCGCCGGCATATTTTTGCTGACTCGTTTTCACATATGTTTCAGGAAATCAAGTTTAATGTCGATGCATGCTCACGTAGGATGGACGTGGACCGTAGTGCCTTAAAATAAACAAGACAATAACTATGTTTGTTTAGTGTGTTTTAAATTCTCAAAAGACAATATAAACTATGTTTAATAATTAATAAAATAAACATCAAATGCTATGTGTTGTTGAAACAATCTGTTAACGTGACTCCCCAAGTGTTTCCGCCGCGGTTGTTGTTTTACGCGATTTGGGGTGTTACAGTTGGTATCAGAGCACTGTTATAGGGAATTAGGTTATTAGTAATGCTTTGACCTAGACTATAACCTTCCTAGGACCCTAACGCAAGTAAACTTGCGTTTAGATTTAAAATACAATACGATCACCTATCCTTAGGTGATTACTAGAACAAATCCACAAATTTCAAATCCGTTTTCGAAAACCAATTGTCTATCCTTAGATGATTTGTTTTTGGCTTTAAGCCTTTAAAGTTTTCAAAATCTCGTCAAGGTTTGGGTTTTAATAATGTGAACACGTGCAATCTGGAAGGGTGGATGCCTGTACCCTGAGTTTTCTGTCTATGCTAAAGTGTTCGTACAAATCCACTTAATCGGACCAGCCACTCTTACCTGGGAACTCTTGGGGTGAGTGTCCACTTATAGGCTAAAGCATGTCTTCGCGATACATTATAAAGACCCATTTACTTTGATTAGTCAACGTGAGTCATTTGTTTGCTTTGTGAAACAAACGAATGACCACCATCCTTGTTTCGTCGATATTTTTTATGCTTGTTTCGATTTTCCGAATGTCAATCTCACACATCTTTCATCATGTTTCTTTTCTAGAATGCCTCCTAGACGCGATCAAACTCAAGATGCTGCAATGGCAAGCACTCATCGCTCAGCAAATGGCTGCGATCCTCCAGAACCTAGTAACTTCAACCGAATCAAGCGAACAACAATAACAACAATAACTACAATGCTCCGTGTAGCTACAAACAGTTCTGTTCGGCTAAACCACTTGCATTTTCTGGGTCTGAGGGATCAACGGACTTCTTCAATGTTTGAAAGTCTCGAAAGCACATTTAGCTTTGTTCAATGTCCGATGAGCGAAAAGTTGAGTTTGCATCGAGTGTGTTCAAGAAACGAGCTTTGACATGGTTGAATGGTGTTATGAGAGATAAGGGTGCTAATGTGGCCTTAGCCCAAACTTGGGGAGAGCTTCGAGCTCTAATGATGAGGGAGTTCTGTCCTCGTCATGAACTTAGGGCTTTGGAAAGGGAATTTGATGATCTTAAGCAAGATAGCAGGGAGCATCGTGCTTATACCGACCGATATGAGGAACTGAGTCTACTTTGTCCTACTGATGGTGACGCCTTTGGAAAAGGCGATTTGAAGTATATCGATGGTTTACCCGACCCTATGCAAGATATCGTCACCAGTAGTCACCCTACCTCTGTACGACAAGCTATTGAGTTGTCTGCAACTTTAACCGAATCCGAAATCAGGAAAGGTAACCTACATCGCAAGGGGGATGAGAAATCCTCTGCCAAGTCAGCCCAAGAGAAACCAAAAGGGAACAAAGTCGGGCCTTCCAAACGATCAAAGAAGCGTAAGGCTTCTCAAAACTTTGTTGTTACTACTCAACCTGCTCAAACCGCTCCAACTGCTCCACAAAACCAAGCAGCTCCACCACCGGCAAAGAAACCATATGCAGGAACTGCACCACTCTGCAACCGATGTAACGGTCACCATCAGGTTCATGTACCATGTCGACAATGTACTACCTGTGGAAAACTTGGTCATCTGGCAAACATTTGTCGCTTTAAACCGAACCAAGCTGCACAAAACCAAGCTCAACCACAAGCAAATCCTGCTCGACCTCACTTTCCACCTGGTTCCTGTTTCAATTGTGGTGAAATGGGTCACTACAGGAACAATTGCCCAAGGTTAGCCAATGCAAATCCAGCTCGTGGACGAGCTTTTAACATGAACGCCAACGAGGCTCGTGCTGACAATGAAGTTGTTAACGGTACGTTCTTTGTTAACAATCATGCTGCTATTGTTCTTTTTTATTCGGGTGCCGATAGAAGTTTTGAGTCTTAGCCTTTTGAATCTGTGCTTTCGATGCCAGAACTAGACTAGGAAAGCCTTTGACAGTAGAAGTCGCTAGTGGTGAACCTCTTGTGCTCGATCATGTTATTCGAAATTCCTGTTAAACCAAAAATCATTTGTTTTCTATCGACCTTACACCAATGCAACTCGGAAGCTTCGATATCATTATTGGAATGGATTGGTTAACCAAACATCATGCCGAAGTTATTTGTTTTGACAAGATTGTTCGAATACCTCTTCCTTCTAGTGAAACCTTGGAAATTCATGGAGAGAAACCCGACATAAAACTCATGACATGTACACAAGCCCAAAAGTACTTACGAAAGAATTATGTGGCGTTCTTGGCACAAATCGTAGAGGAGAAAGTAAAGAACAAGAGTATTCGAGACATTCCTGTTATTCGAGATTACCCTGCGGTATTTCCCGAAGATCTACCTGGTTTACCTCCAGCACGACAAGTTGAGTTTCGAATTGATCTTGTACTAGGTGCTAACCCGATAGCCAAATCTCCTTACCTTTTGCACCTTCTGAGATGCAGGAGTTATCGAAGCAACTTCAAGAATTATCTGACAAAGGTTTCATTCGTCCAAGTTATTCTCCGTGGGGTGCACCTGTCCTATTTGTGAAAAAGAAGGATGGATCCTTCCGGATGTGTATCGATTATCGTGAGCTCAACAAACTCACGATCAAGAATCGATATCCCCTACCTCGCATTGATGATCTGTTTGATCAACTACAAGGTGCCACATGTCTTTCGAAGTTCGATCTGCGTTCTGGGTATCATCTCGTGTTCACGAGGAAGATATTCCCAAGACTGCTTTCCCGCACATGAATGGTCACTACGAGTTTACTGTTATGCCTTTCGGTTTGACGAATGCTCCAGCTGTATTCATGGACTTGATGAATCGGGTTTGTAAGCCTTATTTAGACAAGCTCATCATTGTGTTCATCGACGACATTCTTATTTATTCATAGTCTCGAGCCGAGCACGAGCAACATCTTCGTCTGACAATGGAACTTCTAAAGAAAGGACAACTTTACGCCAAATTCTCCAAGTGTGAATTCTGGCTGAAAGAAGTTCAGTTTTTGGGACACATTGTTAATGAGCAAGGTATTCATGTGGATCCTTCTAAAATTGCTGCAATTAGATCGGAAAACACCCACTACACCCACAGAAGCTCGCTCATTTCTTGGTCTTGTTGGTTACTATCGGCGATTTATTTCGAATTTCTCAAAGATCGATGTTCCCCTCACTGCTTTGACTCAGAAGAATAAGCCATTTGAGTGGGGATCCAAACAAGAGGAAGCTTTCCAAACCTTGAAACAGAAACTCTGTGATGCTCCTATTCTATCTTTACCCGATGGCAATGATGATTTTGTGGTTTATTGTGACACGTCGAATTTAGGCCTTGGTTGCGTTCTCATGCAACGGGATAAGGTCATCGCCTATGGTCAAAACAATTGAAAACCCACTAGAAAAATTATACAACTCATGATCTTGAGTTGGGAGCTGTTGTCTTTGCTCTCAAAATCTGGAGACACTATCTCTATGGTACGAAATGTGTGGTTTTCACAGACCACAAAAGTCTCCAACACATATTCATTCAAAAGGATTGAACCTAAGGCAACGACGTTGGATCGAACTTTTAAACAATTACGACTGTGAAATTCGCTACCATCCTGGTAAGGCGAATGTTGTGGCTGATGCGCTTAGTCGCAAAGAACGTGTTAGGCTTCATTGTGTTCGAATTCGATCCAATATCCAAACACGTATTCTTGCAGCCCAACACACTTGTGTAACCCAAGGTTTGTTGAAAGATGAACTACCTCATCAACTCGAACTTCAACTTGAAACAAAAGACGATGGATTACTTTACTACATGAACCGTTTGTGGGTTCCGAATCGACACAATCTTCGTACTTTATTGATGGAGGAAGCACATAAGTCTCGATACTCAATTCATCCTGGTGCTAAAAAATGTACAAGGATCTTCGCACCAAGTTTTGGTGGCCGGCATGAAGAATGACATTGCCTTGTATGTATCGAAATGCCTTACTTGTCTCAAAGTCAAGGCCAGCATCAATGTCCGTCTGGTTTGTTGGAACAACCAGAAATTCTGGTATGGAAGTGGGAGAACATTGTGATGGATCTCATCACTAAGTTACCGCGCACATCTAGAGGTCATGATGCAATTTGAGTGATCATTGATGTACTAACAAAGTCAACACATTTCATAGCGATTCATGAAGACTATTCTCTGACAAACTACAAAGATCTATGTTGATGAGATCATATCTCGTCATGGTGTTCCTTTGAACATCATATCTGACAGAATGCTCGTTTCTCATCTCGTTTTTGGAAGACCTTGCAATCTGCAATGGGAACCAAACTCAATCTAAGTACTAGCTTATATCCTCAAACGGATGAACAATCTGAGAGGACGATTCAAACATCGGAGGATATGCCTAGAGCTTGTGTGATCGATTTTGGTGGTAGTTGGGATTCGCATCTCCGTTGGTCGAATTATCCTATAACAATAGTTATCACGCCAGCATTAACATGGCGCCTTTCGAAGCTTTATACGGTCAAAATGTCGTTCACCTGTCTGTTGGAATGAAGTTAGAGAGTCTCAGTTTACGGACCTGAACTCATTCATGACACAACCAGAAAGTCAAGAAAATACGCGATAACCTTCTGACAGCTAGAAGCCGTCCAAAGAGTTATGCGGACAAGCGACGCAAAGCCCTTGGAATTCCAAGTTGGTCATCACGTCCTACTCAAGGTATCCCCTTGGAAAGGAGTTGTCAGATTTGGGAAGAAAGGAAAACTTGCTCCACGATACGTTGGACCATTCAAGATCGTCGAAAGAATCGGAAAGGTGGCCTACCGACTTGAGCTACCTCCTAAACTCGGGAATATTCACCCAACATTCCACGTGTCCAATTTAAAGATATGTTAGCCGATACAAATCTCCATGTTCCACTCGACGAGATTCAAGTTGATGACACTATGCATTTTGTCGAGAAACCGTGGAGATAATGGACATGTAAGTCAAGAAACTTAAACGAAGACGAATTCCGATAGTCAAAGTTCGCTGGGAATCCAAACGTGGCCCAGAATTTACTTGGGAACGAGAGGATCATATGAAAGCGAAGTACCCACATTTGTTCTCACGAGTTTCTCTAATTAAATTTGGACGAAATTTCCTGAAGTAGGGGAGACTGTGATATCTGTGGCAATCCAAACATGTAACAATAATAAACAAGTTATCAATGAATGAAATTTTATATTGAATACATGAATTTTGTTTATTTATTTTGATTATTACACACATTCGATTCTTGCAGATTCCGAACTCTTGATTCGCTTCTATAAGCAAAACTGGTAAACGGTACGCAAACGAAACCAATTTAAACGCAACATATGTCCCGGAATAGTGATGTAAGATAAACATGCCTTAAATAACCTTTACATAACTTAGAAATAAGTTTTGAAGGGTTTGGTATGACAAAAACAAGTTTATTCGATCACAGGGACTAATTACGACAAACTGCGAAAGTCTGCCGATTCTCGCAGTGACGTACACTCCGGAACAAGAAAACAAGCCTAACTTACCTTAAATATCCTTTACATAACTTAGAAATAAGTTTTGAAGGCTTCGGTATGGCAAAATCACACTTTTGTAACTTCATGGGCTATTTTGCAAACTTGCGAACTATGCCTTTTTGCGTTTATCGCTATCCTGGAACATGTTTGAACATCCAAAAATTTTTGTAATCATTAAAATATCATATTTTAGAGATTGGAATTCAAAAATATCATTCGTTACCATTTACGGTCATACACGCGTTCGTTACGCTTTTCGTCGTAATTAACCGAAAACCGCAACCGTACGATCAAACGAACTGACCTATGGAACATTTTTTGAACATATTTCAAGTTCCCTATACTTATTCTATCTTATAGATCTTAAAATGGGGTTAACGCGTGTCAAAAGTGCCAAAACGCGTCGAAAAACAAGTTTGTAGGCTGTCAGGGACCATTTCTCCAATTCTGAAAGTTTGGGCTTCTGGCGGGGCGCGAGCCTCTTAGCTAAAGCCTGGCGACCCGCGAGAAGCCATCAGATCAGAAAAATAATGCTGGCAACCCCCAGCTCATTCCTTGGCCACCAAGACGCAAATTTTGACACCTAGCTTGAAATTTGCCACCCTTTTTCCTGCTTTTAACATGTGTATGAACTAATCAAGTGTAGTGATGAATCATGGACACTTGTTAAGCTCTCATGACATCAAAATTGCTATAAATAGAAGGTATTTCACCATTTGAAGCTTTTTAACCTCCTTCTTGCTCTCATCTGCTACAAATCCGAATTTGCAACTTCCTTGGGGCTTTTCTTTGGTGTTCTTGATCATTCCTTGTGTTTGTAAGTGTTCTACTCTTGACATGTTCAATTATTATAGCTTATTTTGACTAAAATTCAAACAATTTGACTTCTGTTTGACTTTAGTTTTGATCATGAATTGATCAAGATGTAACTCAACTGAAACTTGCAATATAGATGGTAATCAAGGTGGTTATGATCCCTAAAAATCATGCCTACTGATTCTCACTTTTCCTAGTCATTTTGAAATTCAAAGTTTGGTCAAGATGCATTTTTTGCACATTTTGCAACAGATCTAATTCTGGGTGTCAAAACAGTTTGTTTTGATGCCAAAAGTCTTTTATAAACTTCTTAGACATGTCTAAATCGTCACTCTCATTTTAGTGCTTGTTTAGAGTCGAAAAGTTGAATGGTTTGACCACGCTTTGACTTCCAATCTGACCCGTTTGGTTGATCTTTAGATCCGACCAAATACATAATTGTGACCATAAATATATAGGGAATAACCCTCTGAGGTTATACCTTATGGTCATGATGTTTGGATTGTGTTATGATAAATGATTGTAATATTACTTAAAAATGACTAAAATGCCCTTTTCGCAAACAAATATACTTTAAGCACATGTAATATAAATTTTGACATGTATTCTGATCAAATAACATTTTCAACATATTTAAGCTTTAAAGGCTTATTATAACATATATCTAACCATCCGAATGCGTAGATACGCAAATGATGCGTTAAAGTGACTTAAACTACCTTAACGGGTCATAACGGGTCAAAAGCACTTATAAACTTTTCCAACTCAGAATGTAAACTTATTAAACCATGTTATATGAGTTCCGACACTCAGTTGGTTTATAAGATCTCATTCTATCCGAATCTTCTGATTTCAAGTCTCGATATTTACACTATTATATAGACACGCGTGATTTCTCGGATCTTTGAGCTTCGGTCTTCTTATTGATCCAAGATTTACTTTGCTATCACAAGTGAGTACATAGTTCCCCTATTTTATGTTTTACAATTGTTTTGGGGTGACTCATATGTGCTAAATGTTTTCAAGTTTTCAAATGCAAATACTATGGTTTATATAAACAACACGATTTCAATAATGTGAACGAACTTGTTGGTGCGTTGTATTTATAACAAGAATGACATTCATTAACAATGGCCAAGCCGACCAGTAGTAAGTTAAGGCGCCTAGGACTGACAATCCCGTTACCAAATTTCCCGGGGTTTGTGGGGAAATTTGGGAAGCGACTGAAACTGTATGTAACAAACCCTTTGATGGTATGTTATACGATTAAGGGACACCGTGGGTGGTCTCGCACAATTCAACAAAGGTTTGAACGTATTCACGAAACAACCAAAAGTTTTCAATTAAAACAAGGAACGATGAACAAATGGTTTATAACAAGGAACGATGAACGATGAACAATGAACGATGAACGAATGAACGATGGTTTATAACAATGAACAACGAACAATTGATTTATGACAATGGTTTATGATAAGTGATTTAGATAACGGACAGGTGTAATGTAATAAAAGCAAGGTGGATACGCCGCCGGTACTTCCTATATATAAGTGCTTTTATCACATTACATACGTGTTGTTATTTACATTACTTGGACAAATGGTTTCAAACAATGACACACAACGATTTTTCAAATAATGATATAAACCATACGAGTTATTTCAAGACGATTTACAACTTGGATTTACAATACAAATGATTTCGAGTCAAGGTTCATGGCTACTAGATTTTTATAAACTCTATCTCACGTGCTTACAAAATTATTGCAATATCAAAATATTTTCAAAACAAAGTTTCAATTACGACTCTAGGAGTAGGGTTATTGTTGCAATGTATTTAAAGCCATGAACTTGACACACACACAAAACCTATGTACTCGCCGGCATATTTTTGCTGACTCGTTTTCACATATGTTTCAGGAAATCAAGTCTGATGTCGATGCATGCTCACGTAGGATGGGACGTGGACCGTAGTGCCTTAAAATAAACAAGACAATAACTATGTTTGTTTAGTGTGTTTTAAATTCTCAAAAGACAATATAAACTATGTTTAATAATCAATAAAACGAAACATCAAATGTCATGTGTTGTTGAAACAATCTGTTAACGTGACTCCCCAAGTGTTTCCATCGCGGTTGTTGTTTTAAGCGATTTGGGGTGTTACAGGTTGGTATCAGAGCACTGGTTATAGGGAATTAGGTTATTAGTAATGCTTTGACCTAGTCTATAACCTTCCTAGGACCCTAACGCAAGTAAACTTGCGTTTAGATTTAAAATACAATACGATCACCTATCCTTAGGTGATTACTAGAACAAATCCACAAATTCTAAATCCATTTTCGAAAACCAATCATCTATCCTTAGATGATTTGTTTTTGACTTAAGCCTTTAAAGTTTTCAAAATCTCGTCAAGGTTTGGGTTTCAATAATGTGAACACGTGCAATCTGGAAGGGTGGATGCCTGTACCCTGAGTTTTCTGTCTAGGCTAGAGTGTTTCGTACAAATTCACTTAATCGGACCAGTCACTCTTACCTGGGAACTCTTGAGGTGAGTGTCCACTTATAGGCTAAAGCATGTCTTCGCGATACATTATAAAGACCCATTTACTTTGATTAGTCAACGTGAGTCATTTGTTTGCTGTGTGCAACATATATATGTAATGCACATGTGCAATACTAATATTTTTATTTATTTATAAACAGTTTTTTATACATAAAAATAGCGGTTTTTTATAAAAAAAATCGTAAAAAACAAAATTTGGTGTGTTTTTTAGTTTATTTTTTGTAGTTATTTAGTTTTCTCATGATGATCATCTCTCTATATATATAACCTTGAGATGTTTTTAAGGACAATACACGTAATCTAAATAAAAACGATAAAATAACAGTTTTGCCCCTCATGTTAAGGCACATGAGTGGTTTTAACCATGAAAATGGATGAAGGTTAGCATAAATGCATATGATGTGTAAAAGTTTCAAATAAAGAACACTCGTTGTAATTCGAAAAATAAAGAATACATAATGAAGTTGGTGTAAAGTTAAAGGGCAAACTGTGTAATGTACTCTTTTATTTATGTATGAATATAATATTAATATAATATAATAAGTTGTTAAAAGAAACAGGTATGAAAGGACTTAAACGATTGAAGCATGAAGTGGGGTTCTTAACTGAACGAAAAGTACTCAAAATAATTGACAAATATAAAAAATGATATCAATAAAACCTACATGAAATAAATATTTCATTAATCATGTTATGTTATTGTCGATAACTGGGCTGGGACTCTGGGGTACCCTTGCAACTAAATCTCATTCATTAGACTGCGGGACGTGGGGTGTGGGTTGGTGCGGAGATGTCAGGCAACGTCGGCTAAACCATATCAGGTCAGTATTGGTAACGGTGTTGCCCCGCTTGCGTGGCTTTGAAACTTGGCGTGTGACGGAGGAGAGAGATGAGGTGGCTAGTTTTGATTGACTAGTGAGATAGAACCGTTGGGCATTTTCTATATAAATCAAACAATCCTTACTCATTTTTACTATCCAAATATTCAAAACCACTTCCCAACAAAAAAAATATATATAACAATGGATTCTTTAAGTTCAAGCAATTCATCTGATAGTTATGATTTGTCATCCTCATCGGACGACGGGTCGGAAATATTATTATCAACAGTGGCGACGATATTGAAAGCCAGCATTGAAGATTCAGATGAAGGGACTTACCAACCCCAGCCCAAAAGAAGGAAGTATATTGTTCCTGAACACAAAACCGAAAAACAATTTGCTGGTAAGCGATTATATCTCACCTGAACCAACATACGATGAAAGAATATTTAGGCGTCGTTTTCGTATGAGTAAAATATTATTTTTAAGAATATCAATGGATTTAGATGATAATTACGCTTTTTTCTAGACAAAGACCCGATGCACATACTAATTTCGGTTTTACCACGTGGCAAAAGGTTACGGGCGCCCTAAGACAATTGGCGTACGAGAATAGTTCCGACATAGTGAATGACTATTTGAAAGTGTCGGCACGAGTGGCTAGGGAAAGTCTTCACAATTTTTGTGCGTATATCATTGAACTAGATATGAAAAGATACTTGAGAAAATTGACGTTTAGTGATACGCAACAAATTATGGAACATCACGTTGAATATCATGGTCTCCCCGGGATGATAGGTAGTTTAGATTGTATGAGATGGGAGTGAGAACTTTGTCCAACTGCATGGCAAGGCTCTCACAAAAGTGGATATCATGGAATGCCGGCTATGATGCTTGAAATTGTTGCATCACAAGATCTTTGGATCTGGCATGCATTCTTTGGTATGCCCGGTTTACAAAATGATATAAACGTTATTCATCAATCGCCCCTTTTCAGTGATCTAATAAATGGTATTGGACCTGAAGGAACATTTTTTGTAAATGATGTTGAATACAAGTATGGGTACTATCTTGTTGATGGAATTTACCCTGAATGGGTTGTTTTTGTGAAATCATTTCAAGAGATGGAACCCTAGATCCTAAAAAAGTAAAGTTTAACAAAATTCAGATTAGGGGTGTGAATTTCTGACACGACCTGAAAACACGACACGAACCTAACACGAAATTCGAGGGTTTATGTTAAGTCTAAATGGGTTTGGGTCAGTTTCAGGTTGAACCCGAGAACACGTTTAGGTTAACGGGTTGGGTTCGGGTCAACCCGGTCAGGTTGGCTGGTTGACCCGTTTAACACATATATTTGTTATATATTTTTTTACAATACATTTATGTCATAAATTAAATCGGGTGTGTATTTTATGCTATAATTTTAACTTAAAAAAGAAATTAACATAAGATTTTATAATTTAATATAATTGTGTTATATACTGTTTTTATGTAAATTTCAATTTTAATATATTAATTTTAGAAAAAGAAAATTAAAAAAATCGGGTTGAAGGGTCGTGTTCCTCACAAAACTTCAGGTCGTGTTCAGGTTCATATGCATGATATGATTTTTGGGTTCGGGTCGGGTTTGGGTTTGTGTAAAATTTTCGGGTTCAGGTCGGGTTAAACCCTCCAACCCGTGAACACGACCCGTTTAACACACCTAGTTCAGATGGCGGCACGCAAAGACGTCGAGCGAGCATTTGGTGTTTTGCAGAAAAGGTGGCGCATTTTGAGCACGTCTTGTCGATTGTATGAAAAAGATCAAATAAGAAACGTGATGTACGTGTGCATCATTCTACACAACATGATTTTAGAGGATGAAGGGCGTGCAATAGTTGAATATTATCCAGAGGAGACCGAATCAAATAACGAAGACATTAGTAACAAAGAGAGAACACAAAACCAAAATCTAACCAAGTCAAGACAAGTAAATTCAAATCTTCGAGCTGATTTTATAGAACATGTTTCGATACTTCCTAGATTCGACTCCACTGAATATGAAAATGAAGATAACTGATTTTTTTGTGATGTAATGTATTTTTTTATTGTACTTAAAGTTACTTTAATTCTATGACTAATTAAAAAAATGGTGCCATATGGCACCTCAACGCCGTTTGGCCACGCCCTCTCCACACCCCACTTTTTTGGATGTTGATGGTGGAGCTCATAACTGCAACGTGTTGAATAATACCTTCAACCTAAGCCCTCCACACCCCATAGTCTTAAAATATTGGTCACAGCCAATGGGCTTATAGCCTAGTGGTACCCACAGCCGATGAAAGTCACGCTGAAATGGGAACTTGTAATGACGCGAGTTCGACCCTTGTGGTGCCCATATCATGGCGGTAGTGACCGAGGCTCTTTGCCAACATCATAACCCTTGCGGGGTGGGATAATGAGTACCCAAAGGGTGGTACTGGGGCCAGGGTTCCCTCCTTCGACCCTTTTTTTAAATATTGGTCAAAGCAGTGTTGTAAAAATCGCGACTAGGCAGCGACTAGTCGGCGATTAATCGCTAGTCGGTCAGTAACTGAGTAATTTTTCGTTAATCAGTCTATTAATCGCTAGTCGGACCTAGTCGGCCAGCCAAAATCGGCGATTCCGGCCAGATTCCAGCAAAAAGCTTTGTATATTCCGGCCAAAACCTCTAAATTTCGGCCAGTTTCCGACCAAACCATGTGAATTCCAACAATTAATCTTGTATATTTAAAAAATGAGTTGAGTAAGAGTTAAAACCTAGCCACTTAAAATATTGACCTATAAAAATGTGTATATGTATACATAAAACTGAAAATTACGTATAAAAAACCCAATCCGATTAATCGCGATTAATCCGAGTAATCCCGAGTAGTTGCTAGTTCTCACCTCACCAGCCGACTAATGACTAGCAAGTTTTCCAACCTTGGGCCACAATATGTTCACTGTATTTAATTATGTTATCTAATGTAGTCAAAATAATAAATGCTTGTCAATGAAAATTATTTATTATATAATTAATGATAATTATCATGAGAAACATCTCTAACGTACCACATTTGAATAGAGGTTTGATTTATGACTTGACATCATATAAATGGATTATATGATCATTTACGTGTGACGTGTCAAACCCATAAACACGTTTAAACAAGAGTTAGGATTCGAGTCAAATTGTCGTGTTAGACCCATTAATTTTATAAACTGGTTTGGTATAAAGCTACACATATTAATTACCTAAATCGGTTTTCTTTGACGGTCAATGAAGACAATACAAGCCCGGTCATCCTGACAAAATCATTGGGGAAAGGTCACCCACGCCCTACGAAAACAGACGGCACCGCCCACCATTCTAGGAGAAACCACCGCTCGAATGCGCAGTATGTTAAAATCCCTAACCCGCCTGGAAAATATTGCACCAAGCGAGACTCCGACCCATAACCTCCGCATTGGAAGGTCATTGGGGTGCCTCCTCCCAAACCAATTGATCTAGTACTCGTTGACTTACCTAAATTGGTTTTGTACGAAGGTATCTATGTCAAAATATTACCTAAAATTGATCCGAGCCGTTTTGACCTTCTTGACTTAATCCGAGCTGTTTTAAAACTCATCAGGTTGGGCCCAAAAGGCGGGTTTGGCACCTCTAGTCGGGTCAGCCCACAAGCTTGCAAATACGACCCAGTCAATCCAATCTAGGTAGCAATGCCAATGTGCACATGTTTGAGATGCAAAGGAAAGCCCAATTGAGAAAAATGTGTTAAAAGAATAATATTTGGTTTCTCATCCAGATGGCCATGAACTTTCATTTTCACATGGACCACAAAAAACAACCTTGTAACATTTTTCAAAGGGTCAGTAACATAACGAAAAAAATGGCATCCTTGATAGAGAAACCACAGAGAGGCCCAACTGACCAGTCGACCATCAAGCTCAAGATTTCAAACGGGACATCGCTGCCTGAGTCGCAAAGCGGGCCGGCTTCACGACGAGCGTGATCAAAACCTCGAGCCGCAAGGTTTGAACATGTTGGTAGCGTATTATTTTCAAGTTGCACGCGCCAAAACAAACATTAACTTTACTATGAACCCAATTATCAAAGCTTCCAGGGATTTAGATTTGAATATGTTTGTAGATCCGTGTGGTTTACGCTCGTTTGCGGTGTGCACATATAATCTATATATGTGTGGGTGCTTAGAGGGCAAAAGTGAAATTGCACTAATTTTAACGTTATTTTAGTAATTTCGTGAAAATAACGTTAAAAGTAATGGACGGTTAATCATGCATCATATAGTGACGTTGATAGCCGAAAGATAAGGGGTACATGCACCAATCGGTCTTTGTCCAGATTGCTTAGTGTTATGTCCCTTATGTCTAAGGCTTGATGCAAAACTACAATCAAGCCGAGGGTCTCACCGGAAGCAGCCTCTCTATTCTACGGCGTAGAGGTAAGGCTGTATACATCTTACCCTCCTCAGACCCCACCTTAGCTTTGCTATGCGTGAGATTTACTGAGTATGATGATGATGTAGATCCGTGTGGTTAATGGGGATTAACTATGGTCAAATGACGGTGATAGGTAACACTAGTTGCTGAAAGATCATAAAAACAATAAGCTTGAGTTATTTAAACCCGGCTTGAGTAAATTTTCAACGAACAGATTTCGAATCAAACGATTGAGAAACAACTTCGCTTATTTACGTGTTTAGTTTAATTTAACAATTGATCATTTTTTTTATTTTCTATTAATGAAGTTGATAACTTTCACCTTTTTCAAAACATTGATGGAATGTTTGAAGTTGATAACTTTTTTTTATTAGTCTTTCATGGAATGGCATGTGAAAGAGTTGGTCCACCTCCTTTTGTTTCATTTGGTGTCCCTCTCAAAGCATGGACAGTAATGTAGACCCCCCCCCCCCCCCCCCCCCCCCCCCCCCAATCAGATAAAAGTTGTTTTTTCAGGACTCTTCATATCTATGTTTAATCTTTTGTGGCTTTACAAGATTAAAGATGATCAGTTTTTAACAAAAGTTCTTACACTTCTTTTTTTTGTTAATTTCAGTTTAAACAAAAGCCAAGTTTTAAAGGGGAGACCACAGAGAAATCGAAACCAAAAACATAATTCATTTTCGTTTCGCAACGATGACGAGTACAATATTAGACGATATCCATTCAATGGAACTGATCATATACTTGGATACGCACATGAAAACCAAATATATTGATATATCTATTTTTTAAAGAAAGATGGTAAATATTCATATCATCCGGTTAAAAAAGGGTTTGTATTCACATTAGCATATTATTTTTTTTAAAATTCATATAAGCTATTATATCTATATTTTTTTTGAAAATTCATATAAGCTATTATATTAGAATCGGATACTTATAGTACTTACCTTTTTTTATAATGATTAAAATAAAATAATTATTTGGGTATAGATATATGTAAAAGATAAAAACGAGGTTAACTATTTCAGTTTTACTATTCTTATTACCTCTGGTTGGGCTCCATCGGCCATCCTGTTGCATATCTGGGCCGTAGATGATTTATTGGGCTTATAGGAAACAAGAGACAACGAACCGTCTTAGTCAACTTATTATTGTATTAACCCTTTCAACGTGTTTGCCCTTTTAATTTGTTTGAAATTTTGTAAATTTTTATTTTGTCTTAATAATTTTTACTTAATTATAATGAGATGGTATTTTTATTAATATTCATAAATATATATTTGTTTGGTATTTTATGTTATGAAAGAGAAATGATACGATTATATGGAGTGGGGAGTGAAAAAAGTAGGACAAATCTCCTCCAGTTAACCACACCACTCGGCCACCATTAGCCAAGGGTGTTGCCCCTTCCTATGGTGGGATTCTACGTAGGCGTTGCCCCTCTTCACCAACTTGATTTTTTTGAGCTTTGCCCTTACCCTTTTCCGACAACACCACCCTATGCCCTTTTCTTTGTGGGCAAAGCCTCTATTGTCTACATGATGCCTATGTGTAGGCCGCATGGTGGGAGCTTTTATCTTGCTCTCATGACTTCGTGTAATCTAAAGTGGTCAAAAGTGTAAAGCCTAAACGTTATGTGGTAATCAAATTATTGTTGTGTATGACCGATCAGCTTCAAATTATATTCTCCATCGAGATTTACTTTGTTTATGGTATTATTTGTATGTTATGTTGGTGCATATACATTCATAAATGCTATTTTCATATATTGATGATAATAAATGAGTAAAATTCCAAAATTGTCTCCGAGTTTAGGTCACTTTTGCCACTTCAGTCGAAAAATGAAACTTTTTTGTATTTGGGTCCCCGAGGTTTCATTTTTGTTGTCATTTCATTGGTAGTGATAATTTTACCAAAATGTTTTCAATATTTTTTATTGGGATACATTTTAACTAAGCTATTAATTTAGATGGAAATGACAACAAAAATAAAACCTTAAGGGCCCATATACAAAAGGTTTCATTTTTTGACTGAAGTGACAAAAGTGAAATTTAACTCAGGGATAATTTTAGCATTTTACTCTATTAAAATTAACATCATATAAGTTGAATGCCTCATAAAGATATATGTTATGCTCTAATTTCTTGAATTAACAAAAGAGATAACAAGACAATCACAAAAGGGGATAGAAGCCCTACGGCCAGTCTTTGGAACATTCACCAACTTCATGGCCAAATAAACAAGATCGTTTGAGACAATGAAGAAACATTAGATAGCACAAGACTATTTAGTCGGGTCGTCTTGTATAAGGTGGTTCAGTCTCTATTCTTCACTCGACGAATGATTGATTGTTCCAAGATTACCTGCAAAACGAACAACACCGGTGACTCATTACAAGGAGGAGAAGATGGGGGTTCTCCTTGTAACCACCCTCCGGCGTGAGAATAAGTAATCGCTTTAAGGATAATTGTGTGTATAATGTGAGAGAGTAAGAAATCGGATCCCTAAACCTAGAAGTTGAGCCTTCTATTAATAGCCGGAGAATGGTGAAGGAGGAAGATAGCCAGCTGGCTGTTGTCTTCCAGCTGTCTGACCAAGAGGAATATCCATTATGTCGCCTCTGACGTAGTCATGCTTGGGTGACGCATGGTTATTCGCTCCAGCTTAGCGTCCTTTTGTATTGGCTGTCGGTCTGTCCTCTAGAGATCTTGTGATCGATACTGATGCCTCACCATTGGTGCCACATGTCGTCCTTTCTGTCTGCTGGGAGCATCTTCTTGTCGCCTGGTGTCCTTTTCCAGAAGCTTCTAGAACCTTCTGGATACTTTCGTTAAGTAGTTATCATTGGATGCAATTTATTATTCAGTACATGCAATTTCATAGGCCGCCGCTCCCCATTTATGAGCGTTGAGCATGTTCCCCATTTCATTATGAGGTTGAACCTGGCGTGCCCACATACGATCGGCTCCGTTTGATTGAGCCTTGATCGCACAGACATTTTCATTTTCAGTACATGCAATACGATCGGCTTCCGTTTGATTGAGCCTTGATCGCACAGTTTCAATTATGTTATTTACAGTATGATGTTGGTATGTTCATGTACGCTGCCATGTGTTATTGTATGTTATAGTTGTGACTGCTATTTGCCATTACTTGATTATTTACATTTGCTCATCTATGATTATGCACAATATTTCATTGATAAACTAACCATAAAATCATTATCAAATGTTTATCTAATAAGGTTCACTCGCCAACTTATGTTGACCTAAAAACTCCCATTTTACATGATACAGGTGAAGCAGCTGCAGCTAGGAACACATAGGATTTGGACTAGAAGAATAAAACGATTTAGTATTGGGATTGTTATGCTTGGCTTATTTTCCTTGTATTGAATGAACATGTTTGGATGTTTGAAATGTAACTTTGACTTTATTAAATATGAAACATATTAGTAAATGTCATGAGCTTTGGTGATAACCCAATTATGCCCCGACTCTTATTCCGCTGCGGGTCGGGGTGTGACAATTACCATCCCTGTACAATGATGATACTAAAAGAAAAGCGAAAACATACTTGTCTGTCAGATGACTGGCATGAATATAAATGCTGAGCTTTTCAACGAATTACTAAACGGAATTTCGAGGACGAAATTCTTTTAACCGGGGGAGACTGTGACAACTGTGAAAAATCCCGGTAAACTATGAGCGGTACAATCTGCGATAATCGGACATGTCATGTGTATCATGATACTGGTTGGGATTACGTGTGTTGATGCGAGTTTTTGATACTCAGGACGAAACCAGGGACACCATAATTGGTCCCAAAACTTTAAGTATGCTTAGAACGATAATTGTGCGAAAACCCTAAACACATGCATGACTTGTGTGCTATGTTAAACGATATATGTTATGTCTCGGAGGATTCCGAGAGCACGTCATGGTTAACATGAAACTATTAAGGGCCAACGATGTGAGATTGGTGTCCTTAGTGTTACACCCCGACCGCGTAAAACAACAAACCGCGGCGGAATCGTCGGGGAGTGTCGTAACAGAATTATTGTTTCAACAACCATGGCATACAAGTTAAGTTTTATTTAATAGAATTGTTTACATGTCTTGGATAAAAACTGAAAACACAACAAAAGTTAAACTTGCTCTTGTTGATTTTTATAGTCACTAAGGCCCAAGTCCGCCCTAAGTGTAGCAAGCTCGACAATCAAACATTCGCGTCTGAAACATATGTTGAAATAAAGTACATCAACATAAAATGCCTGTGAGTAATATAGGTTTTACGTTCCAGATTCATGGCCTAGAGTGTTTACTTAATTAAAAAGTGGCCATGAAACTTACAAAATGTTTTCTTTTATAAAATCATAAGATAAATAGAATGATATAAAAGAAATATGCATGGTTAAACCATTAACCAAAATATAAGTCGTGTCATAGATAAAAATGTCTTGTCTTGAACTTTGTTTGAAATGATTTAGATAATGACACGATATGCAATATGATAAAAACACTTATATATAGGAAGTACCAGCGGCGTATCCACCATGCTTTTATCATATAACACCCGTCCCGTTATTTAAATCACTTACTATAAACCAACTATCAAAAGTCTTGTTTAAACAAAAGAAATGTCTAGTATAAACCATTGTTATGTAAACCAATGTCATGTATAAACAAAGTCTTGTGTAAACCAAATGTCAGATGTAAGCCAATGTCTTGAATAATTGAAATATCTTGTATAAAACAATGTCTTTGAATAATCAAACGTTATGTTTTATAAGTCATGCTTTTATTGTCTAAAACATATATTTAGTTTGTCTACAAACACATTCAAACCTTGTTGACAGTCAAATAGACCCTTATAAAGATAAAAGTCTATCCATTTCATCGGATTCTGTCATTCCCTAAAGTCGCTTCCAAACAAATCCGGAAGTGGGAACGGGATTGTCAATCCTATGGTACCATTACGTACTACCGGTCAGCGTGACCAATGTTAATGAATGTATTAAGTCAATCTCCAACATACCAATATGTCTTGAACAATGTAAGTGAAAATGTGTTTGAAAACCATGTACTAGTATGCTCAGTCAACATACATAGCAAGAAATGTCTTTGAAAACCAATGTACTAGTATGCTCAGTCAACATACATAGCAAGAAATGTCTTTGAAAACCATGTATTATTATCCTCAGTCAACATACATAGCAAGAAAAGTTGTAAATCAATGTGCTCATATGCTAAGTCAACGTATGCTGCAAAAAGTGTCCTTGAAATCAATGTGCTAGCATGCTCAATCAACATACATAACAAGAAAAGTTGTAAATCAACGTGTTCATATGCTAAGTCAACATATGCCGCAAAATGCAATGGAAATCATGTACTATATGTACTATGTAATCAAAGCATGTATAATGTCATGAAAACATGAAAGTAGTCATAGGCACAATATGTTTCACCCCAAAACATTTATAAAACATAAAAGAGGGGACTATGTACTCACTTGGGATTGCAAGAAAGTCCTTGTTCAAGAAGATAAACCAAACTTAAGAGTCCGAGAATTCAAACGTGTCCTAAAATCGGATAATTGTGTAAGAAACAAGACTTGAAATCGGAGGATTTGGATAGAATGAGACCTTATAAACCAAATGAGTAATGGAGCTCATATGAAATGTTTTAATAAAGTTAACATTCTGATTTGGAAAGGTTCCTAAGTGCTTTGACCCGTTATGACCCGTTAAGGTAGTTTAAGCCACTTTAACGCGTCATTTGCGTAACTATGCGTTCGGATGGTTAGATATGTGTTATGATAAGTCTTTAATGCTTAAACATGTTTGAAAATGTTATTTGATCACATTACATGTCAACATTCATGTTACATATGCTTATAGTTGATTTATTTGCAAAAAGGGCATTTTGGTCATTATTGAAGATCATAACTACTAATTATCATAACACTAACCAAATGATATGACCATAATGTATAACCTCAGAGGGTTATTCCCTACTAAACTATGGTCACAAATATGTATTTTGTTGGGTTCAAAGATTAACCAAACGGGTCGGGTTTGAAAGTCAAAGCGGTGGTCAAAACCGCTCGACAAACGATCCTAAACAAGCGCTAAACTAAAAGTGACGAGTTAGACATGTTAAACGTGTCTAACTAAGTTTATAAAACTGATTTGGCATCAAAACAAACTATTTTGATACCCGAAAATGGTTTCATTGTAAATTGCGCATAAATCGCATTATTGACCGAAACTTCGACTTGTCAAAATGAATAGTAAATGTGGAAATTAGTAGGCATGATGACTAAGGACTATAACCATCATGATTATGACCACATTAACAAGTTCAATTAGATTTTGTTTTGACCAATTTGTGATCAAAACTGAATGTCAAACAGAAAGTCAAACTGTTTGATTTTTAGTTTAAATATACTAAAAGAATTGAACAAAACTTGATTGAAACACTTACGAACACTAAGGATAGCCAAGGAATCACAGTAGAAGTTTCAAAATGGTTGCAACTCGAGATTTGCAGGTGAGAATAAAATTGGGTTGTTGCAAAAGTTCAAAAATGGAGAATTAGCTTGGTATTTATAGTTAATTTGAAGTTATATGATCAAGACAAGTGTCCATGAATCATACTGAAGTAGATTAGTGTCCTAACACTTGTTAGAAGCAGAGAAAAGGGTGGCAAGTTCCTTTGGTGAGTCAACAAAAGAGTTAACCAGCTGCTGCCAAGTTTCTGATGTGCTGGAGGGTCCTTACGGACCGTAAGGGCTTTGGGCTTACGGTCCGTAAGCCCTTTAGCTGGCAGACACTTTTGAAAATTGGCAGAACAGGCCCCTGCACACGTTTCGTAGCGTTTTGGCACTTTTAACACCCGTTAACCTCATTTTCAAGCTTCATAAGGATGAAATAACACAGGGAACTTGAAATGTTTCCAAAAGTGTTCCGGGTGTTGGTTTGTTTGGTCATACAGTTGCGGTTTTCGGTTAATTAGGACGAAAATCAAAACGAACGTGTGCATGACCGTAAATGCGTAACGAATGATATTTTTGCATTCCAATCACTAAAATATAATATTTTATTGACTACAAATTTTTTGATGTGCGTACGTGTTCTGGATTAAGAAACATGCGAAACGGCATAGTTTCGCAGAATTTGCAAAATAGCCCCTGAAGTTGCAAAAGCATGATTTTGCCATACGCCAAGCCTTCAAAACTTATTTCTAAGTTATATAAAGGTTATTTAAGGTATGTTAAGCTAGTGAACTTGTTCTAGAGTGTGCATCGCTACGAGAATCGGTAGACTTTCATAGTTTGTCGTAAATAGTCCATGCGATCGAATGAGCTTGTTTTTGACATACCAAACCCTTCAAAACTTATTTCTAAGTTATGTAAAGGATATTTAGGGTATGTTTGGCTTATGTCACCGTTCCGGACTATACGTTGCGTTTAACTGGTTACGTTTTACGATTACACTTCCAGAAAAGGGTTGAAAGGTCAAAATCGAACATATATAGAAAATGCACAAAAGTCATAAGTAAATACACAAAACTCATTAATGTAACACAGCTTTTCATTAAATATAACATTTTCGGATAAAATACAAAGATCGGAAAGCACAGATGGCACAGTCTCCCCTACTTCAGGAAATTTCGTACCGAAATTTAACTAGAGGAAACTGTTGAGAAGGATGCGGATATTTCGCCTTCATTTGATCCTCTTGTTCCCAAGTAAACTCTGGGCCACGTTTGGATTCGCATCGAACTTTGACTATCGGTATACGTCTGTGCTTTAGCTTCTTGACTTCACGATCCAATATTTTCACTAGTTTCTCAACAAAATGCATCGTGTTATCAACACAAATTTCATCAAGAGGGATGTGGAGGTTTTCATAAGCCAAAAACTTCTTTAAATTGGACATGTGGAAGGTTGGATGAACGTTACCAAGCTGTGGAGGTAGCTCAAGTTTGTAGGCCACTTTACCAATTCTCTCAACGATCTTAAATGGTCCAACATATCGTGGCGCAAGTTTTCCTTTCTTCCCAAATCTAATCACTCTTTTCCAAGGGGATACCTTGAGTAGGACGTGATCACCGACTTGGAATTCCAAGGGCTTGCGTCGTTTCTCCTTGGAATTCAAAGGTTTTCGTGAATTTTCTTGACTTTGTCCGTTGTATCATGAATGAGTTCAGGTCCAGTGAATTGAGATTCAACAATATCATTCCAACAGACAGGTGAACGACATTTTCGACCATAAAGAGCTTTGAAAGGAGCCATATCAATGCTGGAGTGATAACTGTTGTCGTAGGAGAATTTGATCAATGGTAGATGCGAATCCCAACTACCACCAAAGTCAATCACACAGGCTCTAAGCATATCCTCCAATGTTTGGATTGTTCTTTAAGATTGTCCATCTGTTTGAGGATGATAAGCAGTGCTCAAATTAAGGTTGGATCCCATGGCAGACTGCATGGTTCTCCAAAAATGAGATGTGAATCGAGCATCATGATCAGATATAATATCCAAAGGGACACCATGATGAGATACTATTTCATCCACATAGATCTTAGCAAGTTTGTCAGCAGAGAAGTCCTCACGAATGGCTATAAAATGCATTGACTTTGTTAGACGATCAACGACTACCCAAATGCATCGTGACCTCTAGAGGTGCACGGCAATTTGGTAATGAGATCCATAGCAATGCTTTCCCATTTCCAAACCGGAATCTCTGGTTGTTCAAGCAAACCAGAAGGACATTGATGTTCCGCCTTAACTTTGAGACAAGTAAGGCATATTGGAGACGTACAAAGCTATGTCTTTCTTAATACCCGGCCACCAATACTGAGTACGAAGATCTTTGTACATTTTGTCTGCACCTGGATGAATCGAATAACGAGACTTATGAGCTTCATCCATTATCAAGGTGCAGAGATTGTCTAGACTCGGAACCCACATACGGTTCAGATAATAAGATAACCCATTGTCTTTTGTTTCACGTTGAAGCTCAAGATGATGTGGTAATTCAATACCCATTTTGTCTTGTGCAACACAAGTACGTTGAGCTTCGAGAATACGTGTCTGGATATCAGCTCGAACTTGAACGCAATGTAGCTTGACTCGTTCTTTATGACTAAGAGCATCGGCTACGACATTCGCCTTACTAGGATGGTAGCGAATCTCACAATCGTAGTCGTTTAGAAGTTCGACCCATCGTCTCATGTTTAGTTCTTTTTGATTGAAAATGTGTTGGAGACTTTTGTGGTCCATGAAAACCACACATTTTGAACCATAAAGATAATGTCTCCAAATTTTGAGGGCGAAAACAACAGCACCCAACTCAAGATCATGAGTGGTGTAGTTCTTTTCGTGAATTTTCAACTGTCTCGATGCATATGCTATGACTTTGTCTCTTTGCATGAGAACACAGCCAAGGCCTAAGTTTGATGCATCACAATATATGACGAAATCATCGTTTCCTTCAGGTAGAGATAAAATAGGAGCATTACAATGTTTCTGTTTCAAAGTCTGAAAAGCTTCTTCTTGTTTGGGTCCCCACTCAAAAGATTTATTCTTTTGAGTTAGAGCAGTAAGGGGAACCGCAATCTTGGAGAAGTTTGCAATGAAGCGATGATAATAACCCGCAAGACCCAAAAATGAAAATGAACGAACTTCGGTAGGAGTTGTAGGTGTATCCCATTCCTTAATCGCACTGATTTTGGCGGGATCAACATGTATACCTTGTTCGTTGACAATATGTCCCAAAAATTAAACTTCCTTTAGCCAAAATTCACACTTGGAGAACTTGGATATAGTTGTTCTTTCTTTAGGAGTTCGAGAGTTAAACGAAGATCTTGCTCGTGATCGGATCGAGACTTGGAATAAATCAAAATGCATCAATGAAAATAATGATGACCTTGTCCAAATAAGGCTTACAAACCCTATTCATCAAGTCCATGAATACAGCAGGAGCATTTGTCAGACCAAAAGGCATAACTGTGAACTCATAATGACCGTAACGAGTGCGAAAAAGCTGTCTTGGGAATATCTTCCTCAAATACACGAAGCTGATGATACCCAGAACGTAAATCAATCTTTGAGAAGCAAGTAGCACCCTGTAGCTGATCAAAGAGATCATCAATGTATGGTAGGGGATATCGATTCTTGATCGTGAGCTTGTTGAGCTCACGGGATACACATACGAAAAGACCCATCCTTCTTTTTCACAAATAACACAGGAGTACCCCAAGGTGAAAAGCTCGGTTCGAATGAATCCTTTGTCTAAAGTTCCTGAAGTTGTTTCGATAACTCTTGCATCTCAGATGGTGCAAGCCGATATGGAGACTTAGCAATGGGATTGGCACCAGGTACAAGATCTATACGAAACTCAACTTGTCGTGCTGGGGGTAAACCAGGTAGTTCCTCAGGAAATACTTCAGGATAATCCCGAACAACGGGAATGTCCTGAAATTTTTTGCCTTTGCCTTTTTTCCTCTATGATATGTGCTAAGAAAGCCACATAATTCTTTCGTAGGTATTTTTGGGCTTGAGTACAAGTCATGAGTTTGAGGCTTCTAACCGGTTTTTCTCCACGAAACTCCAAAATTTCACCAGACGAAAGAGGTATACGAACAATCTTATCAAAATAGACCACCTCAGCATGATGTTTAGTTGACCGGTCCATTCCTACTATAATATCTGGTCCATTCCCACTATAATATCAAAGCTCCCAAGTTGCATTGGTGTGAGGTTAATAGGAAAAAGATGGTTATTGAGGTTCAATAGACAACCAGGAATTACAGAGTCGAGTACAAGAGGTTCACCACTGGCTATTTCTATTGTCAAGGGCTTTCCTAGTTTGATTCTTGATTTGGAAAGTAAGGGCTCAAATGTTAAGGACACAAACTTCTATCAGCCCCCGAATAAAAAAGTATAGAAGCGGATGGTGTTAATGAAGAACGTACCATTCACCACCTCGTTGTCTGCCCGTGCCTCGTTTGCATTGATGTTGAAAGTCGTCCACGAGCCTGGTTCGCATTTGCCAACCATCGGGCAATTGTTTCTGTAGTGGGTAAGATCCCCACAGTTGTAGCAAGAACCGGGTGGATAATGAGGTCATGCAGGATTTGCTGGCTGCTGAACGGGATTTTGTACAGATTGGTTCTGAGCAGGAGGACAACGACAAGTGTTGGCCAGATCGTCCACAGTTAGTGCAGATACGACACGGTAACTGAGGCTGATGGTGACTGTTGCACTGTTGCATAGAGGTGCAGTGCCGGTATACTGTTTCTTGGCAGGAGGCTGAGCAGGCTAGT
This sequence comes from Scalesia atractyloides, assembly GCA_947069175.1. Lineage (NCBI taxonomy): Eukaryota > Viridiplantae > Streptophyta > Magnoliopsida > Asterales > Asteraceae > Scalesia > Scalesia atractyloides. The sequence goes on from CAMTDV010000024.1 coordinate 22,293,621, forward strand.
TAGGAGCAGCTTGATTGGGTTTGCAGTGACAGCAAAGTTCTTAGAAGCCTTACGTTTCCTCGACTTCTTTGAACCTTCAGCTTTCTTACCCTTTTGCTTCTCAGACTTGTTGGACGGTTTCTTGTCTCCTTTACGGTCGAGCTTACCCTTTTTGATCTGCGATTCAGTCAGAGTTGCAGATAGCTCAATAGCTTGTCTAACAGTAGTAGGGTTGTTGCCGGTGACAATATCCTGAACAGGGTCAGGAAGACCATCTATGTATTTCTCAATCACCTTATCCAAAGGCGTCACCATCTCAGGACACAACAAACTCAACTCCTCATACTATTAGTATACGCACGGTGTTCTCCACTGTCTTGCTTTAAATCATGGAACTTATTTTCAAGTGCCCTCTTTTCATGACGAGGGCAGAACTCCTTCATCATAAGAGCTCTGAGTTCCTCCCAAGTTTGACCATAGCAACATCAGCACCCCAATCTCCCATCACTCCGTTCCACCACGTGAGCGCTCTCTTTTCAAACACACTAGAAGCAAACTCAACTTTCCGCTCATTTGTACACTGAACATGGCGAAATGTATTCTCAAGACTCTCAAACCACTGTAGGAGCCTAGTTGCTCCCTCAGAACCACTAAACTTGATCGGTTTAGCCGAATTAAACTGTTTAAAGTTGCACGCAGCTGGCGCATTGTTGTTATTGTTGGCTTGGTTTATCTGAGTTATGAGATTTGGAAGCACAACAGCAAACTGCTGAGCGATTAGAGTCGCCATGTCGGTGTCCGTATTTACGTTTCGTCGAGGAGGCATTCTATAAGAGAGAAAAACATGAGAGAAAATGAGTGAGATGAATGTTGAATAATCAAAATGAGATGAATAAGTATCGACAAATGTAAGGATGGTGGTCATTCGTTTGTTTACTCAAAACAAACGAACGAGACACAATGACTAATCAAAGTAAATGGATCTCTATAATGTATCGCGAAGACATGCTTTAGCCTATAAGTGGGCACTCACCCCAAGAGTTCCCAGGTAAGAGTGACTGGTCCGATTAAGTGGATTTGTACGAACACTCTATTCTTAAACAGAAAACGCAAGGTACAGGCACCCACCCTTCTAGATTGCATGTGTTCACATTAATAAGACCCAAACTTTGACGAGATTTTGAAAACATCAAGGCATAAAGCCAAAAACAAATCATCCAAGAATTAGATGATTGATTTCAAAATCGTTTTAAAATTTTGTGTTTTTGTTTTGGTATTCAACTAAATATAAGTGATGTTATTGTTTTAAGATCTAAACACAAGATAACTTGTGTTAGGGTCCCAGAAAGGTTATAGTCTAGGTCAAAGCATTACTAATAACCAAATTCCCTATAACCATTGGCTCTGATACCAATCTTTCTGTCACACCCCAACCGCTTAAAACAACAAACCGCGGCGGAATCGTCTGGGAGTGTCGTAACAGAATTATTGTTTCAACAACCATGGCATACAAGTTAAGTTTTATTTAATAGAATTGTTTACATGTCTTGGATAAAAGAAAACACAACAAAAGTTAAACTTGCTCTCTTGATTTTTATAGTCACTAAGGCCCAAGTCCGCCCTAAGTGTAGCAAGCTCGACAATCAAACATTCGCGCCTGAAACATATGTTAAAATAAAGTACGTCAACATAAAATGCCTGTGAGTAATATAGGTTTTACGTTCCAGATTCATGGCCTAGAATGTTTAAAGGAATACTTAATTAAAAAGTGGCCATGAAACTTACAAAATGTTTCTTTTTATAAAATCATAAGATAAATAGAATGATATAAAAGAAATAAGCATGGTTAAACCATTAACCAAAATATAAGTCATGTCATAGATAAAAATGTCTTGTCTTGAACTTTGTTTGAAATGATTTAGATAATGACACGATATGCAATATGATAAAAACACTTATATATAGGAAGTACCAGCGGCGTATCCACCGTGCTTTTATCATATTACACCCGTCCCGTTATTTAAATCACTTACCATAAACCAACCATCAAAAGTCTTGTTTAAACGAAAGAAATGTCTAGTATAAACCATTGTCATGTAAACCAATGTCATGTATAAACAAAGTCTTGTGTAAACCAAATGTCAGATGTAAGCCAATGTCTTGAATAATTAAAATGTCTTGTACGAAACAATGTCTTTGAATAATCAAACGTTATGTTTTATAAGTCATGCTTTTATTGTCTAAAACATATATTTAGTTTGTCGGCAAACACATTCAAACCTTGTTGACAGTCAAATAGACCCTTGTAAAGATAAAAGTCTATCTATTTCATCGGATTCTGTCATTCCCTAAAGTCGCTTCCAAACAAACCCGGGAAGTGGGAACGAGATTGTCAATCCTATGGTACCATTACATACTACCGGTCGGCGTGATCAATGTTAATGAATGTATTAAGTCAATCTCCAATGTAGCAATATGTCATGAACAATACAAGCGAAAATGTGTTTGAAAACCATGTACTAGTATGCTCAGTCAACATACATAGCAAGAAATGTCTTTGAAAACCAATGTACTAGTATACTCAGTCAACATACATAGCAAGAAATGTCTTTGACAACCATGTACTTGCATGCTCAGTCAACATACATAGCAAGAAAAGTTGTAAATCAATATGCTCATATGCTAAGTCAACATATGCTGCAAAAAGTGTCCTTTAAATCAATGTGCTAGCATGCTCAGTCAACATACATAGCAAGAAAAGTTGTAAATCAATGTGCTCATATGCTAAGTCAACATATGCCCCAAAGTGCAATGGAAATCATGTACTATATGTACTATGTAATAAAGCATGTATAATGTCATGAAAACTCGATAGTAGTCATAGGCATAATATGTTTCACCCCAAAACATTTATAAAACGTAAAAGAGGGGACTATGTACTCACTTGGGATTGCAAGAAAGTCCTTGTTCAAGAAGATAAACCAAACTTAAGAGTCCGAGAATTCAAACGTGACCTAAAATCGGATAATTGTGTAAGAAACAAGACTTGAAATCGGAGAATTTGGATAGAATGAGACCTTATAAACCAAATGAGTATTGGAGCTCATATGAAATGGTTTAATAAAGTTAACATTCTGATTTGGAAAGGTTCCTAAGTGCTTTTGACCCGTTATGACCCGTTAAGGTAGTTTAAGCCACTTTAACGCGTCATTAGCGTAACTATGCGTTCGTATGGTTAGATATGTGTTATGATAAGTCTTTAATGCTAAAACATGTTTGAAAATGTTATTTGATCAGATTACATGTCAACATTCATGTTACATATGCTTATAGTTGATTTATTTGCAAAAAAGGCATTTTGGTCATTATTGAAGATCCTAACTACTAATTATCATAACACTAACTAAATGAAATGACCATAAGGTATAACCTCATAGGGTTATTCCCTATTAAACTATGGTCACAAATATGTATTTTGTTGGGTTCAAAGATTAACCAAACGGGTCGGTTTCGAAAGTCAAAGCAGTGGTCAAAACCACTCGACAAACGATCCTAAACAAGCGCTAAACTAAAAGTGACGAGTTAGACATGTTAAACATGTCTAACTAAGTTTATAAAACTGATTTGGCATCAAAACAAACTGTTTTGATACCCGGAAATGGTTTCGTTGTAAATTGCGCATAAATCGCATTATTGACCGAAACTTGGACTTGTCAAAATGACTAGTAAATGTGGAAATCAGTAGGCATGATGACTAAGGACTATAACCAACATGATTATGACCACATTAACAAGTTCAATTGGATTTTGTTTTGACCAATTTGTGATCAAAACTGAAAGTCAAACAAAAAGTCAAACTGTTTGATTTTTAGTTTAAATATACTAAAAGAATTGAACAAAACTTGATTGAAACACTTACAAACACTAAGGATCGCCAAGGAATCACAAAGAAGTTTCAAAATGGTTGCAACTCGAGATTTCAGGTGAGAATAAAATTGGGTTGTTGCAGAAGTTCAAAAATGAGAATTAGCTTGGTATTTATAGTTAATTTGAAGTTGTATGATCAAGACAAGTGTCCATGAATCATCACTGAAGTAGATTAGTGTCCTAACACTTGTTAGAAGAAGAGAAAGGGTGGCAAGTTCGTTTGGTGAGTCAACAAAAGAATTAACCAGCTGCTGCCAAGTTTCTAATGTGCTGGAGGTCCTTACGGACCGAAAGGGCTTTGGGCTTACGGTCCGTAAGCCCTTTAGCTGGCAGACACTTTTGAAAATTGGTAGAACAGGCCCCTGCACACGTTTCGTCGCGTTTTGGCACTTTTAATACCCGTTAACCTCATTTTCAAGCTTCATAAGGATGAAATAACATAGGGAACTTGAAATGTGTCCGAAAGTGTTCCGGGTGTTGGTTTGTTTGGTCATACAGTTGCGGATTTCGGTTAATTACGACGAAAATCAAAACGAACGCGTGCATGACCGTAAGTGCGTAACGAATGATATTTTTGCATTCCAATCACTAAAATATAATATTTTAATGATACAAATTTTTTTGATGTGCGTACGTGTTCCGGATTAATAAATATGCGAAACGGCATAGTTTCACAGAATTTGCAAAATAGCCCCTAAAGTTGCAAAAGCATGATTTTGCGATACCGAAGCTTCAAAACTTATTTCTAAGTTATATAAAGGTTATTTAAGGTAGTTAAGCTTGTTACCTTGTTCTAGAGTGTGCGTCGCTACGAGAATCGGTAGACTTTTATAGTTTGTCGTAAATAGTCCATGCGATCGAATAAGCTTGTTTTTGACATACCAAACCCTTTAAAACTTATTTCTAATTTATGTAAAGGATATTTAAGGGTATGTTTAGCTTATGTCACTGTTCCGGACTATACGTTGCATTTAACTGATTATGTTTTACGACTACACTTCCAGAAAAGGGTTGAAGGTCAAAATCGAACATATATAGAAAATGCACAAAAGTCATAAGTAAATACACAAAAATCATTAATGTAACACAAATTTTCAATAAATATAACATTGTGGGGTAAAATACAAAGATGGAAAGCACATATGTCACAGTTAGCTTGTAACAACGTGTTAAACGAGAGCTTTCCGTCTAAAAGTGCATTAAACATTTGACGATGATTTTAGGTCATTGGTGGGGCTATTTAAGATTCTGAGATCACGAAACGTCTTAGTTCTGTGCCATAGACCATGACAAAGGATTTGAAGCAAATCGGAGCCCTCGGGCACGCAAAACGAGGCGGCTTCCCGGTTAGGGAAACACTTTCGTTTTGAGAGAAACGAAAGACAACCAAACATGCAAGGAACGGTCAATCAAGCTTAAAAACACTTAAACTACCCTAATACGAGGCTTTTATGATTAAAAATAACCGGGTTCGGATTTCGAGATGGTTATGCACGGTTTTTACAAGTCTTTTGACACTAATAACGCGAAAAAAGGAGTCCGTTTCGCAAATCGGAGACGCGTGTGGGACCCAAAAACGAACCTAAACGCGCCATCGAAGATAAACATCATCTTTTAACATGAAAAGACGAAGCACGACAAATCACGGGTGGGGTAGGGGCACCCCACTTGAACCCCCCCCCCCTTATTATATAATTTCATTTTTCATTTTTTTATTCATTCTAAACATAATTTCTGCTCAAATCCTTCAATTTCATGGCTGATCATCACTATAATTCAGCTAAATCAAGGTAATTTTGCAAGTTTTAAGAGGTTTTGATGAAGTTTCTTGCTTAAACATGATCTAGCTTAAGAAAACCCTTTTAATCCATGATTTTGGAAGGTTTAAACATGTTTCTTGGCTGATTAAGAACACCTCATGAATTCCCTGGCATTATATGACAGCCAAGATCACAGAACTTCGGGTTTTGATACCCTAATCGACCCTAATCGACCAAATCGCATAACAAATGAATTAACCGAAAAACAATGAAACAAAGCTTGATTGACATGGGTTATGGCATGATTGGATTGTACTTGATGTGTAGGTACTGAATATAGCACCCACATACTTCTGGACTCAAGAAAAACGTTCGGAATCGAAGGAATCACTAGGTATGTCGCCTGAAACTCGAAACTAGAATAGGCAGAATATTGTTTGGACATAACTTGGTCCGTGGGTATTGGATTGAGCTGAAAATTGGTGCGGTGATGTAGGGTATTGACAGGAATGTCCACGTAAAATTTTAGAATTTTTGGAATTTTCTCATCTGTCCTCCGCCCTGAGTCTCCTCCTGCTATTGTTTACGGTGACGCACTTGTCCAGGACCCGGTCCGTCTTGAAGATGTAAAGGGGAAGGGTCCGGAAGGTGTTACAAATCCTGGGGCTGCTGAGAAAGTTCACACATCCCCTATTCCTGGAGTACTCTTTTGTGAAAGAGTAGAAGGTGTTGAGACAGATGTAGAATCTAGTGAGGCTACCCCTCCTATGACCAATTATACACGCTGCATGCCCCTGGTGGTGAAGGTCATGGTCGTTCTGAAGGGCAGGTGGTGTCGATTTTGGGAGAAGGCAAACAAGTGGGTTGTGGATGGCACATAATCCTTCTTGCGATAATTTCCCTTTACGTCCCCTGTTGGTCTCTTATGCAGGGATCCCGTATGGATAGTTTGGACAACTTTCGTGAGTTTTATTCGATGTCTCCCCCCCCCCCGCTGAACGTTTGTATCAGAAGAATTGGGACCGTTTTTGATTTTTGGATAACCATGGCGCTTTGGAGTGCACTACTTTGCTACTTCCCAGGAAATAGTGCGTGATTGGAGGTCTATGGGTGAGGGATAATGTAGTTTAATATTGCAAAGAGGAGTTTGTTTCCTAGAGGGATAAATCTAACTCTAAGAAGAAAGGCTTGAACTGGTAGGTGAGCGATGCCGAAGAAAAACTTGCTAAGGTGCAGAAATTGAACGTTGAGTCTTAGGAGGAATGGATTGCAGTGTGTCCGAAGACTAATCATGAATTAAAGCTTGCGCGTGATGAGGCTGTGAACTTGAGAGGCGAGAGGGATGAAGTTGCTCAAGAAGTTCTACGCCTTATTGCGAGTCTGAAGGAAAAATAAACTCAATCTGTTGTAGCTCTTAAAAACTCATGAAGAGGCTCAATTGCGCATTGGGTTAGTTGGAAAAAGCTGTTGAAAACCATTAAGCTCAAGCCAAAGCTTCGGAAGTGGTATCCCAAGAATTTGGTGAAGATTATAAATGGCTTATCAACCGCGGGATACCGCTGGTGAGTCTTCTACTTTTTTACCTTTTTTGTTTTCTTTTATGCATGCCTTTCATGGTCTGTTGTCTATTCTTTTGCAGCTGGCCGACTCCTTGACGGCATTTGAGGAGTTAGCCAATTATGTGTTAGAGCTTGGCAGGGTCGTGTATGATAGTGGTCTCAAGCATGGTTATGCTGAAAGAAAAGCTTTTGTCATTTATGGAAACCAGATAATGACTTTGAGTTATTTAAGTCTAACTGTGCCACCCATTATCGCAACAAACACAAGGAGTTTGGTCTTCTTGAATTTGGGGTTTTATAAGCAAATGAAAAATTTTCGAGGAAGGGTGTGGCTGTGATGTCTTACGCTCCATGTTGGAAGGTGGTGATACTAGTGCTGGTGCAACGACCAGTGTTGGTGCGGTTACCAGTGGCCAACATGGCCAGTAATTGTCAAACCGGCTTGAACGCCGTGAAATGGTCATGTGACCTTGTAACCTCTTGAAGACAATTTCTATTTTATATTGTTTGAACATGTTTATATTTGTATTTCTGCTTATGTTAACATCATTTTGAAGGTACAACCTCGTGAAGGTTGGGTACCTAGTTTTAATGTTAATCTAATGGGCCATGGGACGTTTGTTTAATTTTGCTTGTTTTACAATTTGTGTATATGTGAACTACTTCGTACAAGTGTCATGAATAAATGTTGGCTAAGACAAGTATATGTGTAAGGTGGACCCGGCTGTGCACTTGGTTGTGACAAGCCTTGGAGGTCTGCGACCTTTGTATTGTCGTTGTGGGCCAAGGATGTTTTCGTGTATACTCAAAATCGTATATGCATTTACAAACAAAATTCATAAAAGTAAGGAAAAAAGTTAATGTAATCGACACTTCTTGTATTTCATATAATGTGTTGGGCCAGTGGCCGTTAATACAGGGGTAGAGTGCACTTACATATAATACTTCCTTAACTGTTAGGCATTCCAGGTCCGGGGGACCATTGTGTCATTGAGGGTGCGCAACTTGTACGCCCCTCTGCCTAGGAACTTGTCGACGACATAGGGTCCCTCCCACTTGGGAGCAAGTTTTCCGGAGTGTTCCGTGTTGGATGCCTCATTTCCAGGATTAAAGGTGCATATGCGCACCTTGCCGTTACAGTACTTTTCCAGTTTTGTCCTGTATTTCGCCTTGTTGATAGCGGCCATCTCCCTTCTTTCTTCCAGAGGTCTAGATCCATTTGACGTCCATCTTCGTTATTGATAGTGTTAATGGAGAGCATTCTTAGAGATGGAAGACCAATCTCTGCTGGTACTGCCGCTTCTGAACTGTACACCAAACTGAGGGGTGTTTCTCCATGGCTAGTCTTGGGCATGGTTATGTGCGTCCATAAGATACTGGAGAGTTTATCCACCTAGCCTCGTCTTTGCGTTCCTAGTCTTGCTTTGATTCTATCAACGATGCTCTTGTTAACACTTTCGACTTGACCATTGCCTTGTGGGTGCACTACCGACAAGAAGATATGTTCGATGTGTAGGTAATTGAACCAGTTTTGTAAGTCTTCTGCTACGAAGTTTGGACCGTTATCAGTGACTATGCGTAGGGGTAGGCCGAACCTGCGTATGATATGCTCCCATATGAATTTTGTATCACCATCGCCGTTATAGAAGCCAAAGCTTGGGCTTCCACCCATTTGGTAAAATAGTCTACAACGGCTATTATAAATTTGACTGCGTCGGGGGCATCTGGGAATGGGCCGACCATATCAATTCCCCACTGTTGGAAATGACCATGTCAGTCATGACGGAACTAGGGCATTCTTTGGGCGTAGTGTCTTGGGTGCATGGCGCTGGCATGCATCGCATTTCCTTAACGTTTTTACTACATCCAGATGCATCCCTGCCAGTAATAGCCCGCTTCATTATTTCACGAAGACCATGCACGGGCCAACATGGATCCCACAAATGCCCTCGTGTATCTTCCTGATGAGGTAATTTGCATCTTCTGGGTCTACGCATCGCAATAAAGGTCCCAGGCACGACCGCATGTACAAGATACCATCAACATCTGGTAATGCAAGGCTTTGTGTTGGACTTTCCTGGCCTCTGCTTTGTTTAGTGGTAATATTCCTGACTGTAGGTACATAATGATTGGCGACATCCAAGAGAAAGACCCATCTATATGACGTTTACTAGTGGGAGTGTGAGAGATGGTTTTTCAACACTTCGATGCGCACATCTTTGGCTAGATGTTGGAAACTTGTTGAAGAAACTTGCTTAATCTCCTATTGATGTGATTGATTTTGAACGATTGAAATTGTTGGATTAATGATTTGGCTTGTTCTAGGTAGACTGCCATGATCTCTCCTTTTGCATCCTAGAACCGTTTATCTGGCCTGCAACTATTAATGAATCTACGTGCGCCTCAAGATTCTTAACTCACAACTTTATTGCCAAGCATATGCCTGCCCAGAATGCTTCATATTTTGTCTCATTGTTGGTGTTTTGAACTCAAGACGTATGGCATAGGTAAACTCGTGTTTGTCTGGGCTTACCAAACGTTGGCCTGCCCCTGCCTCATCGTCATTAGATGCGCCATTCGTATATAACAACCAGACTTTGTCTGTGACTACTTGTTCTGGATTTTCCATTGCTTTGCATCCTCTTTCTTTTTCATCAGGGACTTCTGTGATGAAATCAGCAAGCACCCGTCCTTTGATTGCTGGCCTTGGTCTATACACCATAATGTGTCCTCCTAATTTAATGGCCCACTTAGCCAATCTTCCTGAAATTTTTGGTTTTGCTAAGATGTGCCCAATGTTGTAGTTGGTAAGGACGTATATGACGGACCTGAGAAATATTTGCGCAATCGTCTAGATACGTGGACGAGAGCCAGGACCAATTTTTCCTTTGAGTATCGAGTCTCTGGGTCAATTAGTGTTCGGCTGACATAATAGACTGGGGTTTGTATGCCACCTCGACCAACCACAAGGAACTGCTCCAACTGTTTTTTCTAAAGCTGGCAAATACATTACCAACAGTTCCTTTATCCTTGGAGTTGTGAGAGTTGGTAGTTGTGTAACAACTCTCCAAAACACCCCAAACCGAGCCGAAACAAAGAATCAGACGTGCGAATCAAGACTCGGCATGCAAAACGAGACATGCTCCACCTGGGCCTCCCAGGCGCCACGCGCCAGAGACCCCTGTCTCTACCGCAACGTACGGGAGATGCCGAGGTGACGTGTCACGTTTCGCGCCATGTGGCAACCCTACACTTGTGACAAGGCTGACCTAGCCTAGCTAGGTGTCTCATGCGCCACGCGAGAGATCCTCTGAAACCTGGCGCGACGCGCGGGAGAAGTCAAAATTGGGTATAAATAGAGCAGTGTGGGACTGAAGTCTGTGCTCAAAATTGAACGAAAAAATTCGATCGTATACTCTCTCTATCCCCGTTTCTCTTAACAGCACCCCCTAAACTCGTAAACCTGCGAACCGCTGCCCGCTGTAAGTATCTTAACCCCCGATCACTAATTCGTTACCCTACCCGATTAAGGACCCACCAACGCATGTCAAGGCTCTGCCTGACTAAGTTCGTTGGGGTTCTACCTCGTGTTGTATGGGCATCCTACCCGATTGATTTAGGACCCACCGACGCATGTCAAGGCTCTGCCTGACTAAGTTCGTTGGGGTTCTGTCGCGTGTTGTATGGCTAAAATGACCTGGGTTAATTTACTAACACATGTGCATTGTATGTTTTAAATAGAAATTCCAGGAAGTAATCAAGAATTGTCACCAGGAATCCGTAGGAATACCTAAGTTTTCAATGTGTGTACATTCTCTTTTTCTCACCGTTTGTGGTACATTCTCTTTTTCTCACCGTTTGTGAGTACATTCTCTTTTTGTAAATCTTTTTGTGAGTCAAACTATTTTACCAAAACCCCAAATTATGCTTAAACAGTAATTACGTATATGTATTCTACAATTATTGCCGGTATGTAGAGGTTTTGTATACATTACTAGTCCACAGTCACAAGAGTGTGACAGGAAGCGTTACTATTGGGTGACAGGACCCAAAGTAATATGACCCACAAGTCAGATGTTGACAGTACTGAATGAGTAATTGGGTAGATATAAACATTGTAATCGCTGAAGCTCTCAATACTGTAAAGTTATAAAAACTTGTTTTGATTAAACTGGGATGCACTCGCAAGTATTTCTTGCTGATAAAATGTTTTTAAAATGCGTTTCAGGTAACTTAATGTGAAGCTAATAGAAGCCAGCCGGAGAGCACTGAAGGCTTAGAAAAGTGGCTATAAAAGTTACCTAAATAAAAAGGAGTTTATGTTTTTCATAAGTTAGGGTTTACCCCTACAAATGTATTGTAATTGAAACATGGGTTTTATCCCATTTATTTAATATAAAAGTTTGGTGTGTTGTAACTCTGAAATTTATTTCCTAACTACGGTCCTGATGTCTCATTTCCGCTGCCAAATTAATAAACACCGGTACCACCTGTCTGCGGTTCTCGCAGCTCCCGCTCCCGGGTAGGGGTCGGGGGTTGCGACAGAAGGTGGTATCATAGCCATTGGTTTAAGCCATTTAGGTTTTCTTTTGAAATACCTAAATTTTAAACAAATGTGTTAGGAAATACATGCGACTTTATGTTACTCTGTGTGAATATATATATTATTATTCTTTTTTATTTCAATAACTTCTTTTGTTTTCAGTATGAGTGATCAGGGTACTTCTGACGCTTATCGTCATCTATCTCATTCTCTCATGGATGAAGGAACCTCCAGCCAATCACCGACTACACCGCCGATTCCGAAGATATCTTTGTTTTCATAGCCAAATCCGCAGAACCTTTTCCCCCTAAAAAGAGAGGTTGGTTTAGTAGAGCTAGAGGATAGAAGAGGAAAAGAATGAGACACGCCAACAGCAAGCCATAGCAGTTAGAAGTACCCAAAACCCATAAGCTAGACCTTTATGGAAAGAAGAGTTGGATAGACAATTTGCTAATTTCCACATGTTTGGAAATATAGGGGAGAACCTAATTTCAACCAAATAGCCAATCCAGAACCACCATTACTTCCTTGCTTTCCTAACCAACCCACGAACCTAGACTAGAATCAGGAAAACCAATTTCCAATTCCAGCCTTTGATCCAATGAGATACCTAGAATCCAAGCACCAAACCCTTTAGATTAGTGGTGGGCTAACAACTGGGCAATTCAGAACCTAATAGAAAACCATTTCCCTATGAAGAACTAGTTCCACCTTACCCTGAACCAGTACCAGCCCCAATACTACCCAGAGATCATGTGGAGGAAACTCTGCGAGTATGGTGAAGAGTTGGTGGAAGAAGGAAACCGAATTCGCCAAATTGGGGAGAAGGTCGTCTGGAAATATGACGAGCGGGATATGCAATTATTAAGGAAGCAGTCGCCTAATATATATATATATATATGTGTGTGTGTGTGTGTGTGTATGTGTATTTTGTTACTTTGATATAAAGTAATATATATATATATATATATATATATATATATATCGATGCATAGTTACTAAAGTTTAAATCCCAGCTATGTTTGTAATAGACGCATATATATATGGAAAGAGTAAAAGTCGCAATGCTCGACGATTTTGGTTCACTGTGTTGTGTGATTATTAATTTAATTTATTTTGTGATATTAATACTGATAAATGTTTACAATTCAGATGTCAGACGAAGTAAATCAGGAAATCTAGAATAACGATAATAATGAGAATCAAATGAATAAAAGTGCTATCGAACACATAGTGGCCCAAGGAATCGTAGATTTATGCCCTATATTATCGATACTATTAAAAAGGCAGAAAATAATGATTCCATAAACGGGAATAAACGTGTACCCCCTGTAATCAAATCGCAACGATGAATGGAAATCAGAATTGTTAATCCAAGCTCCAATTAAGAAGAACCATCTCATACGGTTGTTCTTATAAGAATTCTTATCATGCCAACCGATGGAATTCTCAGGTAATAAAGGAGCTATTTCAGCCTTGCCTGGATAGAAAAGACAGAAGCAATCTTAAAGATAAGTAAATGTGCAAATGAAGATAAAGTCATGTATGCTTCTAATCTTTTTAAAGATGCAGCTTTAGAGTGGTGGAATACCATTCTTTAGTCCAGAGGAAGTGACAGGGTTCACAGTATGGAATGGAACAACTTTAAGGAAATAGTAGAAAGAAATTATGTCCTCCTAATGAAAAGGAACATATTGCTAATAAATTGTAAATCATAGAATGATCGGGGTAGATTGCAGAGAATATACTACCACATTCTTTGAATATGCAAGGATTGTACCAACCCTGGCTTCACCAGAACCAGTATTAATCTCCCGTTACATCTCGGGATTTGTCATGAAATTAGACATGTAGTCAAGGAAGCTAGACCACAAACCATAGAAGAAACAGTAGAACTAGCAAACACCTTGACATGTGAATTGGTACGTACGCAAGAAGAAAACCAGAAAAGGAACCTAGCTCAAAAGATCACCCAGGAACTACGTTATGGTAACTCCAATCGCGGGAAAGGGGCAGTTCTTCTTCACCCCCATGTAAGTACTGCAAAAGGAAACATTCAGGAAAACATACTGCAACTTCTGCAAAATGCCAGGGCATAAGGAAGAAGACGGCAAAAAGAAAACTAGCAATAAGCTATGCTTCAACTGTGGAGAAGCTGGTCATATTCAACCTAACTTTCCGAAACTAGCTCCAGCAGCAAAGAACAAAAGCAAAGCAGAACAAAGCAAAGACGACGGCAGGACCCAAGAGAAATGCCAGAGCATTCGTGCTGACCGCGAGGAAGCCAAGATGATTCCTATGTGATTGCTGGTACGTTTGTATGGTTATGCCAAAGTATTATTTGACTTAGTGCAAACCAAAGTTTCATAAATACTTCTTTCTGTAAACTTCTCAATCAACCATTAACTAAACGTCACCAAGATTTTTTGGTGGAAACGGCAAATGGATCTTCTATCAAAATAAGCAAAATCCTTACAAGGAGCAAAGATAGAAATTTTAAGTCATAACTTTACTGCTAACCTTTTTCCAATGGTTCTAGCCGGATTTGATGTCGTGCTTGGAATGGATTGGTTAGTAACCAATCAGACCCGAATATTATGTGATCAAAAGTCTGTAGAAGTACATGCGCCATCTGGCGAAAGGATCACAATTCAGGGAGACAAGTCAACAAGGGCACAAAGTTCATCTCAGTAATGAAAGCTGCAAGCTATATACGGAAAGGAGGAATGGTGTATATGATTTCCATAATCATTAACACTAAAGGAAAAGAAATAAAAGATATTCTAGATATCTGAATTTTTGATGTTTTCCTAGAAGAATTGCCTGGTTTACTGCCAGATCGAGAGGTTGAATTTAGAATTCACCTGATACCTGAACGGTACCGATTGCCAAAGCGCCCTATCGCCTAGCGCCGACGGAGATGCAGGAATTGAAGAAACAACTGGACGAATTGCTAGAGAAAGGTTCATACAACCTATCTCATCGCCATGAGGAGCATCGATGTTATTTGTCAAGAAGAAAGACGGATCAATGCGTATGTGCATTGATTACCAGAATTGAATAAAGTGACAATCAAAAATCGGTACCATTACCGAGAATTGATGATTTGTTTGATCAACTCCAAGAAGCCCGATTCTTTTCTAAGATCGACTTAGGCTCAGGATATCATCAGTTGAAAGTACAGGAAGAGGACATTCCTAAAACTCTTTCAGAACAAGGTACAGTCATTATGAATTTACAGTCATGCCATTTGGTTTAACCAATGCTCCAGCTGTATTTATGGACATGATGAACAGGATATGTAAACCATACCCTGGATAAATTCATAATTGTATTTATAGATGATATTCTAATTTACTCTAAGAGTAAGGAAGATCATAATGAGCATTTGCATATTGAAGGGGTATGGTCCCAAAACCTTGCGCCTAAGCAAGTAACCATACCCATTTTATCCACAAAGCAGACTTTGCGCAGACTATATTACAAGAGATAAACCTCATTTTTTTCATGCTTAGGACATCTAAGAAGGAAAATGATCATTTAACTACCTTGCACGGGATCGCGCAAGGAAATAGTTAAGCTTGAGACTAACTTGCCTCCTCATCAGATGACTTCCACAGCAAGGAATTAGGGTAAGAGGTACTTATCACCTTTTTTGACCCTGCAGCCAAGTATTATGATCATCCTCTTCGATAACCTTACGCGAGTTCGCGCAAGGGGGAGTTTGAAACAATAAGTAAAAATTCTCAGAATCACATTTGCTCTCAGGATAATCAGAAAGGGACAAATCTTTTCTGTTATAACAAACGGGACACGTGGCAAAGAACAGAAGGTTTACAGCTGTAAACTTCTAGAAGCCATTAATGATCAATCGTGCAAGGGAATAAACGGTTACAACAGAATTACACGTGGTGACATCTGGTGCACACCCAAGAATCACGATGATGGCATATTTTCGTGATAGACACAGGTTCATCATCATTCGCCACGTGGAGATTCCCCAGTTGATCACATCACGATCCGTGTGACTTGAAGAGCAAGTTAATGATCTAACGTGAGATCTCAACACTGTGAGATCACTTTTTCTCTCCTTTTGGCGCCAAAATCGGCTATAAATAAGAACTTCATGTACGAGTAAAACTATTCACTCTCACTTACTCTCTCTCTCTCTCTCTTACTTCACTTAAACTATTCCGATCAAACCTGTACTTATTCTCACGCCGGAGGGTGGTGACAGAGAGAACCCCCATTCTCCCCATGGGAGTCTAACGGTGGTTTGTTTTGCAGAGTTAATAAGAGGTATAGTTCCAAACGACGAGGCGAAGGATTAACCCTTTTTATGCAGAGACAAAACCCTAGATCTAATTCGATTCCGATCTGTTAGATCTACTGTTTCTTCATTGGCGCCCACCGATTTTCTATTCTCTTTTCATCTTTCGTTTCGTTTTACTTAGATCTACAGCATCATGACTGATGGATCATCGTTTCCAGGAGGTCCTCATCTGAGATCCACAACGTCGTTGGTGGCCCTCAGATTGACGGACAAATTGTGGAGGATTCATCAGGCAAGCTGATGCTCCGTATGATCCAGAGCATGCGAGCATTCCAATAACTCCGGCAGCTCCTCACGTTGATATTGCATCAATTTTGCCACCTGGTGAAACCCCGTTTCATGGTTAATCAAGTCTCAAACAGCTCTAAATGCTATGTATGCTCAACTCTGTGCTCAGACGGAACTCCAGCTTTTCAAGCTCCGGTTAATGCTCTTCAGGTTCGTGCTTTGCCGGCACCTCGAGCGTTGAGTTATGATTCACAGATCCGTGCCCGTGCACCTTCTGCATGTATCTGTAGAAGGAACTGAGATGTACTCTCAAACCAGAAATGATTCCGTTCATTCTGATAATCGAAAACAAGAAGATAATGCTCAACGTGGCACATCTGTTCATTCACGTTTGGGCTCGCGTCTATCACAGAAGGGGAACCCAACATGATGAATATGATAAGACTTATGACGAAGGAGATAGCGTAAGTGTTTTTAATTGACTATCTTCGGATCATATCAACTACAAGCCTAAAATTCTGCAACATACAATCCCGATGCAGAACATGATTACAATCTGGTGTATTACCCGCTGAAGCAGCTGAACAATCGAAGTTTGTAAGAGAAATAGCGTTGGCTCCACTAGAACGAGCAAAGTTACCATCCAATGTGGGGAAGTTTAATGGTTTAACTGATCCTGATGATCACATGCGCCTCTTCACTGGCGCAGGGCTGATTGGAGGTTGGACGTTACCAATGTGGTGTCATCTGTTCATACAAACTCTTTCGGCGTGGCGCGCCTTTGGTTCGATAATTTACCCACATGTAAACTTTCCTCTTGGAATGATCTTAAGGAGAAATTCCTTACGCATTTTAGTCAACAGAGGCGATACGTCAGAGATTCCTCAGATGTGATGAACATCTGGCGGAAGGATGACGAAAGCCTAGAAGATTTCATCACTCGTTACAATAAGGAAGTGTTAGAAATTGGAGATGTACATGAGGACTTTATCCGCGCACAGTTCAAATATGCGGTAAGATGTGATGAAATGATAAAAGTGACTTTCTGGAACAACTGCCTTCCAAAGAGTTGGGATAAACTAATGGCAGATAGCCAAATTTATGCGCAGACAGAGAGGAACCTAAATTCCAACAAACCCCACTACCTAAGAAGCGCCCTCAGGGTCTGAGTAGGGGCGGTCGGAAGTTTAAAAAAGGCTGGAAAGACTCGAATCAAGGTTCATATTCTCCTTATTCACAAGTAGATGCTCGCGCAACGATTAACAAAATTACTACCCAGAAAGCAATTAAAAAAGAGAACCGTGATCGGCAATGGACTCCTCTAATAAAGTCTCCCGCTGAAGTCTGAACACCGAGAACTATCGGTTCAAACAGCCTCAACCCATGAGAACTGTCTCTTTTGTGATCATCACAAAGATACAGGTCATACAACTGATAATTGTATAAGCTTGCGTACAGAAATAGAAAAAGCTTTGAAGAGTGGCAAACTCACACATTTAGTGCAGTCAGTACGTAAGGAAGTTACACAACTTACGCGCAGGGATGAGGGTCCAAGCAACAAGAAGATGAAGCTAGTTTCTATGATCAAGGAGGCATGTCACGCAAGCGCAACTTTCAACGTTTTCGAAATGACAAATGGCGCAAACAGCAGGCGATTTTTCCATTGTTCCTAGCGTAACAGGAAGAGTGGTCACAGGTATTTTTGGCCATTACCAGACTGATTACGTGTTCATAGATCCTGGAAGCTCCATGGATATCATATATGAACAATGTTTTAAACAATTGGATCCAGAGGACAAAGCACGTCTAGAACCAGTTGATTTCCCTTTAACTAGGTTCTGCAATGAGGTGTTTTTCCTCTAGGACAGATAGTTTTTCCCGTCACTCTTTCAGATGGAAAACATTCACGAACCATTAAGGTGAATTTTATGGTGATGCCGGCGACTTCTCTCCATGATATTTTGTTGGGGCGACGCACTGCAACTTGATTTTAGCATGATTACATCAGCTCTGCATGTTGCTTGTGGTTTCCAACACCAACAGGCGTCGCTATTATGTATGCACGCAAGGAAATAATGTCTATCGAAGAGCCAGTTGCTAAATCTTCCAAACCAGTATCTGCAAACGAGCCTGAAAAGTGGGTGCTTAATACCAAGTACCCCGAATAAACAATTCTTTTGGGTCCCGCGAATGACCACAGAAATTCGCGCAAAGCTAAAACTATTATTATTTCGAAACAAAGATATTTTCGCCTGGACACCCGCTGATATGGTTTGCGTCCCGCACGACGTCGCATAACTTTGCTTGAACGTTTTTCCTTCAGCAGAGCCGGTGGTACAGAAAAAGCGCAGCTTAGGGCCTGACGAAACTCGCGCAATGAACGAACAAGTTTCAGAATTATTGGACGCCGGAATCCTACGCAGGTGACATACCAGACTTGGGTGCTAATCCAGTCATGGTGAAGAAACATAACGGTGGTTGGCGCATGTGCGTTGATTTTAAATATTTGAACAAGGCGTGTCCTAAGGATTGTTATTCCCTTCCAGAGATCGACAAGAAAGTTGATTCCTTAGCATCATTTCGATGGAAATGCTTTCTCGATTGTTATAAAGGGTATCATCAAGTCTTAATGAAGAAGGAAGATGAGGACAAGACGGCTTTCCACAGGAGAAATGCATTTTCTGCTACACAAAAATGCCCTTTGGCCTCCGCAACGCGGGAGCCACTTACCAACGCCTTATTGATACAGTTTTTGGGATGATATTGGGGTTACAGTTGAGGTTTACATTGATGATCTCGTCATGATGAGTCACACCGAAGACACAATGTTAATAAACATCCAACAAACTTTTGATTCATTACGAAAGGTGAACCTGAAATTGAACCCAAGCAAATGTTCATTTGGCATGGAAGAAGGCAAGTTCCTAGGATTCATTGTTACAAAAGATGGTTTCAAAGTTAATCTTGATAAAGTGGAGGCAATCCAGAAAATGTCTTCTCCTGCTAATATAAAGAAATGCAACGATTGGCGGGATGATTAGCTGTGCTTAATCATTTTCTTGCTAATCATGCTGTAAAATCTTATCATTCATTCGTACGTTACGCAATTGTGTCAAGAAAAATGAATTCTTATGGACTCCCGAACAGAAAGTGCTTTCCAGGATTGAAGAATTGTTTAATACAACTCCCAACACTCACTGCTCTCTTGAAAAAGAGCCAATGATACTCTATCTCGATGCATCCGACATGGCGGTAGGATCAGTTCTACTAGTTGAGCGCGAAGGGGTTCAAACTCTAATTTATTACGTCAGTAAGATGCTCAATGATCCAGAGACACGATATTCTATTATGGAAAAACTGGTCCTAGCTCTCGTTCATGCGTCACGCAGGCTACAGAGGTATTTTTCAGGTCATGTAATCACTGTGTTGACAAATTATCACTTGGGAAAAGTTTTGTCAAAGCCTGACGTGTCGGGACGTCTTGCAAAATGGGCTATTGAGTTGGGAGATTACAATATTTTATACAAGCCACACCCAGCTATCAAGGGGCAAATTTTAGCTGATTTTATTGCTGAAATACCAACAGACAAGGTTGATGAATGCGAAGCAGTTCAAAATCCGGTCCCCATGACTGATGACAGACCTTGGGTATTATTCACTGACGGCGTATCAAATAGTGATGGGGCTGGTGCAAGTCTTCGGCTGGTAAACCCTGACAACCAAGAGTTCACATACGCTATTCGGCTGGATTTCAGAAGTACGAATAATGAAGCAGAATATGAAGCATTTCTAGCAGGCTTGCGCCTCGCTATCAAGATGGGAGCAGCGAATTTAACAGCACACGTTGATTCTTTATTAGTGGCGGAACAAGTGACTGGCGCTTACGATGCCAAAGGAGATATTATGGCTCTGTATCTAGAGCAGGCAAAGTCATTGATCAGTCAATTTAAACACTTTAAGGTAGTGCATGTTAATCGGAGCGAAAATAACAGGCAGATGCTTTAAGCAAGTTGGCGGCCACAAGTTTCAAACATTTGGCTAAAGAAGTCCGAATAGAAGTCTTGAGCAACCCTTCTGTGCCACTGAAACAAGTAAGTATCATCGAAATAGGATATCCATCTTGGATGTCTCCAATCATTATGTATCTGTTACATGGTTCTCTCCCTGATAACAAGGCACAAGCAAGGAAGATACGATGCAAGGCCCTCAATTATGAAATGGCGGACGGTATTTTATATCGGAAGTCGTACATGGGTCCTCTTTTACGATGTGTGGACAAGCACGATGCGCAATATTTAATCAAAGAAATTCATGAGGGGTTATGTGGCATACACACTGGACCGCGTATGGTTGTTGCTAAAGTTATGAGCCCAGGCTACTATTAGCCGGGAATGCACGTTGATGTTGTTGAAACTTTGGGCAAATGCATGTCTTGCCAAAGGCATGCCCCAAAAACCATGCGCCCAAAAAATCCACTTGTCCCAGTAACCGCTGCTTGGCCTTTCCAACAGTGGGTATTGATTTGGTCGGTATGTTCCCCGATGCGCCAGGCGCGGTAAAGTTTATTGTAGTTGTTGTGGATTACTTCATCAAATGGGTTGAAGCGAAACCTTTAGCCTCGACAATAGCTATGGTATTCAGAAAGTTTATATGGGAACATATTATTTGTAGGTTTGGACTACCGATGCGCATTATAATTGATAACGGTCCAAACCTAGCATCCGAATATTTACAAAAATGGATGCAAGAGATGAAAATCGAACATGTTTTTTCTTCCATGGCGCATCCACAGGAGAACGGACAGGTTGAGAGCATTAATAAACAACTGGTTGATGGTATAAAGGCCTGCCTTGGCATGACACGGCGCGGATGGGTAGATGAGCTTCCAAGCATTTTGTGGGCTCATCGCACAATGCCCAAGACGAGCATAGGAGAAACTCCGTTCAGTTTAGTCTATGGAACGGAAGCAGTAATTCCTGCTGAGATTGGTCTCCCATCCCCAAGGATGCTAGCTCTCGAGAAGCAAAACAATGAAGAGCAAAGGCGCATGGATCTGGATATGGTCGAAGAGCGGCGTGAAAATGCAGCAATTCGCGAAGCAAAGTATAAGTCCCAGTTGGAGAAATATTACAACAAAAGGGTACGCGTTTGCACTTTTCTACCTGGAGATTTCGTCCTCTGAGATAATGAAGCCTCTAATGCCGAGAAACCAGGGAAGTTTGCCCCAAGATGGGAGGGACCTTATGTGATCAATGAAGTTCTTGGCAAAGGAGCTTATACCCTCAAGCACATGGACGACACCAGTGTTCCTAGAACCTGGAATGCCCAACAGTTGCGCCATTGCTATTTGTAATCTCAGCTCTCTCAATGCAATAGCTTTACGTTTTGCAGGAGACTGCTTACAGTAGTTTATTTGTAATCTTAGCGACAATTATGGCTCGAAGCCTTATCAGTGAAATCTAACTTTGCCACTACTTACATTTATGCTTTTATGAATATATTTCTTACAAATGCATGCGATTACTTTGGAAACACAAAAACACTTTCCACTCATGAGCTATCACATTATCGCTGCTCACACATAAGTTGGTTAATCACGTTCATTTGTTTATGCTAAAACAAGTAATTGTACTCATGCAAGAATTGTAATCCAAATATATTATAACATAAAGTACTTGCGCAGCATCGCATCTGTACATACATGTGATTACTAAACAAACATGGCTTAAATATAACTCCTACTCAGGGGCCTTTGTTTCAGCTTGGTTTTCTTCTGCTTCAGAGAAAATTTCCTTCAAACGGTTCACGAAGTCATCATGAGACAAGGCATTATCCACTAACTCCATGATGGGGATTCACAGCTGATCATATTTCGCCTTGGCAGCAATATAGGAGGAATGTGTATCAACTCCATGAAGCATCGATTGGCTAGTATCCCACTTCACCTTAAGGGCATGCTCTACATGGGTCGCGCAATCTTGGTAACCCCAGGCATAGCCGTCATCTCGGCCAGAAACCATAAGTTGCGCCACGGTTTCATCCAACTCAGCAGAGTTTAAAATCAAGTTGGCAATCTGTAAAAGATAAGTTACGACGTCAGATCAATACGACAGATCAACAACGTATGAGAAAGATGGTACTCACATTCACAATTCCATAATGTTGCATCCATGTTAGGTTGTTCGTTAAGGATTCAACGATGCTTTCCGTGGTAGCACGCGCGATCTCCACATCTTCGATCTTCTTCTCATACTCCGCTTGACGGCGGATTAACTCAGCCTTCTCAACCTTCGTCAGTTGAATATCTTTCTTTGCATTATCAAGGTCGGCTTTCATTTTACTGATAAAATAACATAGAGGTAAGATCAGCTATTTCTTTATCTCTAAGAAGTAGTGTCATTCTAGTCCCTACCTCATTCTGTTCACTCCGTTCGCGGTGCGAACGGGCTTCATCATCAGCGGCCAGAGCGTCAGCTTTCTCTTGCTTTAATTTTTCTATTTCATTACGCAATGAGATCTTCTCATTATTATCACGCTCGCAAGCTTCTAACCATCTCTTGCGTTCTGTAGCAAGGAGCGCAGCCTCCGCTTCTACCTTCTTTTTCCACCCCAAGGCGGACCATTCTTCTGTTTTCTTCTCATCTTCAAACTAGCATCTCTCCGCCTCCAGGTCTACCATCATTTTCCTCACCTTCTCACCTTCAACACCAACTTTGATTTTTTTTGGATTCAAATTCATCCCACTCTTTACTCATGCTGCACCACTCGCGCACAATCCTGTGGGTCACAGATGAAGCTTGCACCGTCTCTAACAAGTAGGCCTGATATGTTTAATCATGAGAATTTTCTTCTTGACGCTTCACCTCCGCCGGCGGATAGATGCCCTTATACCATTCTTTGCAAGCTTGCAGGTCGGTAAAGGTATCACTCTGTTTAAGTTTCCACACTGGTTCATGGAGGGCGGAGGCTCACTTGGTAGAATAAGAGCGATCATAATAATCCCCAGGCGTCTCTACGGGGTGAACGGGGGATTCATCTGTCGGATCACCAAAAAATGATTCAAAAGTATGTGTAGCAGAGGATGAGCCAATGTTCTCCACTTGGCTATCAGTGGTTTTTTATGGGTGAGAAGGTGGAGGTATCTTCGGGTCCTCAACAGTTTGTTTTTCAACACTAGAAGGGGCAGTATCTTTTACCTGCTCGCCACCAGGATCTTCAACAAATGTTTTGATATGCTATTCTTCTAGAGCAGGTTTTTCTGGCATATCCGGGACGATGGGCTCTGGGCCAATCTCAGTCCTTCCTGGGTTCACATTATCATCA
Source organism: Scalesia atractyloides (assembly GCA_947069175.1). Taxonomy (NCBI): domain Eukaryota; kingdom Viridiplantae; phylum Streptophyta; class Magnoliopsida; order Asterales; family Asteraceae; genus Scalesia; species Scalesia atractyloides. The sequence continues at coordinate 22,317,273 of CAMTDV010000024.1, forward strand.
CCCTTTAAATTTTCAACTTCCGGTTGACGCGCTGCAGGGGTCGATGATGATGTTGGCTGCGCCATCTTTACCTTTTTTTCTGCAAATAACAAGCATAGGTGAGAAAAAGCTTTTCAGCATACAAATAACATGTTAAATGTCCTTACCTGGAGAAAAATTTTCTGCTAGAGCATCCAGATTGCTCTTCTTCCCGATTCTTCCCCGCGCAGTTTTCTTCAGCGATGGTACTGGTGGTTCAAGATCAATGTTTTTTTCTTTTCTTGGAGGTGCGAGGCACCAATGTTTCCGGACTTGACGGTACGTCAATCGGGTCATCTGGATTCGCCTAGGGAATCTCCGCCGTGACCACCTTTTTCCACCTTTGGTTTCTTTAAACCTACAGGCGCAAGACCTTCTAATGAGTCTGACACCACCACGTACTCACACCAAGAATCAGAGACAAGGCGCGTACCTTTCTTGATCTCCGCCTTCAAGGTTTCATGAGCCTTAGGCGCAGGAACATCATGTTTTTTTGGGAAGAAGAATCGCAACAGTAGGTTTTTTCTTCCTCTTGGAGTCAGGGCCTACACCCAAGTTTGACAAGTCACCTACTGGGGTTAACACAAACAAAACAATATGTGCGCCACAAGTTATATTGCAATATTACTTAAGATCTAACGTTAGGGATAATATTGCAATATTAACTCAGGCATCAAAGGAGGATTACTTACCAGCAGTGGCAGAGGGTTGCACATTGAACTCTTCTATTTTGGGCAGTTCTAAGTTTCCCAAGATCTGCGAGAACCAAGGCTCTTCATCTGCGCCGATAGGCATCACTTCCATCTTGCTTTTTTCTCTTTGGAAAGATACCACGTACAAGGAAGTAACTACAATAAAGTGCAGGTATGAGCATACGAAAGCGCAACTATATTATAAAGTAAAGAGACTTACATATACCCTCTTAACATAAACTGGTTTCTCACGACGACCCGCCTTCCAGAGCATGCTCATCCCAGCCGCAACTAAAGCCCTTTCTGGCAACACAATGTTGAGCACATCCTTCAAATCCTGGTACCATACTTCGTCAGTAGGGATGGCCATCCTCTCAAGCTTGATTTCTTCAACCCCATGGAATATCATTTTCGTCGGAATCATAGCAGCCTTAATATAAAAAATTTTTTGCTTCCAATCATGAAAGGATTTGGGGGGTGTAAGAAGTAATCTTTTCGCTGGAAGACGTTGTTGGAATGAGTAAAATCCCAACACACGGTGTAATTGATAAAAAAACCCTAAATTTATCGATAGTGGGAAGGATGTTCATTGATCGAAAAACAAACTCGAAATGCCGAATACGTACCATCCCCATGGGGTTTAACTGGGATATGTGAAACTTGCAGAAATCAAGAATTTTCAGTAAGAAATAGGTCACCGGAAGCCGAAAATTGCCCTCGGCAAAGTAATCCCAGAACAAGGTAATATATCCTGTCGGAGCATTCACCGCCGTGTCGGTGTCATTGGGATATCGAGCATCCCAGTTCTTCGGGAACTTGAAGTTAGTAACCAGACTGTCAAAGGAACTCCGGCTCCACTTTAGCATCGGTAAAGATGGTGTCGATGACATCTCCGATGTGTATTCAGGAATTGAACTAGTAGCCATGAGTAGCTATCAACAGGAACAAAGGTTTTTAAGAACTCTGGGAGAGAAACAAAGAACGATTTGCAGGAGAGAAGGAAAATCTTCAAAGGAGATAGAGAGATTTTCTGAAAAAAGCATGTCGACATCCGTTGGCAAAGAGTGTATATATAGGCATCGCAATAAATGCCTACAGGAAACGTGCCGAAAATTATGGGTTTTCACCAAAACCTAGGCGACAGAAGAGCGAGTGAGGAACAGTAACCGTCCCCACGCGTGTGTGTAATTGCCAAGAGCCGTTTTGCAATTAATGTTGAACGTCTGACACTGTTGACAGCTGTCACACAGTACGTCGAACGTCACCTCAACACGTGCTTTTCACAAAACTCTGACAAAGTGACAACTTTTTCAAAATTCAAAATTGTCTCTCCTTATCCAGGAAGTTTTTTCCTTCTCCATGAAGATTTCTTTTCCTTCAGCGCAACGAAATTATTTAAAGAAATACAACGAACACTATAATTTTTTATTAGTCCAGTGCTCCACCTACTTGCCACTTGCGTAAAGGAGCAACACTGGACTGGGGGACTTGAAGGGGTATGGTCCCAAAACCTTGCACCAAGCAAGTAACCATACCCATTTTTATCCACAAAGCAGACTTTGCGCAGACTATATTACAAGAGAGAAACCTCATTTTTTTCATGCGCCGGACATCTAAGAAGGAAAATGATCATTTAACTACCTTGCGCGGGCTCGCACAAGGAAATAGTTAAGCTTGAACACTTTCCTCATCAGATGACTTCCACAGGAAAGGAATTAGGGAAAGAGGTACTTATCACCTTTTTTATCCATGCGCTAAGTATTATGATTATCCTCTCCGATAACCTTATGCGAGTCCGCGCAAGAGGGAGTTGGAAAAAATAAGTAAAAATCTCAGATCACATTTGCTCTCATGATAATCAGAAAGGGACAGAATCTTTTTTGTTATAACAAACTGGACACAAGGCGAATAACAGAAGGTTTACAGCTGTAAATATTCTAGAAGCCATTAATGATCAATCGTGCAAGGGCATAAACGGTTACAACAGAATTTACACGTGGCGACATCTGGTGCACTCCCAAGAATCACGATGATGGCATATTTTCGTGATAGACACAGGGTCATCATTATTCGCCACATGGCGATTCCCTAGTTGATCACATCATGACCTGTGACCTGAAGAGCAAGTTAATGATCTAACGGTGAGATCGTGAGTCACTTTTTCTCTCCTTTTGGTGCCAAAATCTAGACTATAAATAAGAACTCCAGGTCACGAGTAAAACTTTCACTCTCACTTACTCTCTCTCTCTTACTTCACTTAAACTATTCTGATCAAACATGTACTTATTCTCACGCTGGAGGGTAGCATGGAGAGAACCGCCATTCTCCCCGTGGCGAGTCTAACGGTGGTTTGTTTTGCTGAGTTAATTGGAGTTATAGTTCCAAACGACGAGGCGAAGGATTAACCCCTTTAAGCAGAGACAAAACCCTAGATCTAATTCGATTCCGATATGTTAGATCTACTGTTTCTTCACCATGTATGTAATCTCAAGAAATGTTTGGAAGATGAATCACTAGTAATACCTCTTCAAGATATAAAGGTAAACGAGAAGCTAAAGTTTGTAGAAAAACCTATACAGATTGAAGATAGAAAGATCAAGAATCTCAAACGCAAGAGATTGGTTCTGGTCAAAGTAAAATGAAATTCAAAGAGAGGGCCAGAATACACATGGAAGCTAGAGTCAGAAATGCAAAGGAAGGATCCACACCTATTCTAGAAATCTCGAGGACAAGATTTAATCAAGGTGGGGAGGATGTAACAACTCTCCAAAACACCCCAAACCGAGCCGAAACAAAGAACCGGACGCGCGAATCAAGACTCGGCATGCAAAATGAGACAGGCTCCACTTGAGTCTCCTAGGTGCCACGCGCCAGAGACCCTGTCTCTGTCGCGACGCGCAGGAGATGCCCAGGTGAGTGTCACCGTTTCACGCCATGTGGCAACCCTACACTTGTGACAAGGCTGACCTAGACCTAGCTAGGTGTATCAGGCGCCAAGCGCGGGATCCCCTGGAACCTGGCGCAACATGCAGGAGAAGCCAAAATTGGGTATAAATAGAGCAGCGTGGGACTAAAGTCTGTGCTCAAATCGAACAAAAAATTCAATCGTATACTCTCTCTATCCTCGTTTCTCTGAACGACACCCCCCCTATAAACCTGCGAAACGTTGCCGCTGTAAGTATCTTAACCCCCGATCACTAATTCGTTACCCTACCCGATTTAGGACCCACCAACGCATGTCAAGGCTCTGCCCACTAAGTTCGTTTGGGTTCTATCTCGTGTTGTATGGGCATCCAACCCGATTGATTTAGGACCCACCGAGCATGTCAAGACTCTGCCTGACTAAGTTCGTTGGGGTTCTATCTCGTGTTGTATGGCTAAAGTGACCTGGGTTAATTTGCTAACACATGTGCATTGTATGTTTTAAATAGAAATTCCAGGAAGTAATCAAGAATTGTCACCAGGAACTTCGTAGGAATACCTAAGTTTTCAATGTGAGTACATTCTCTTTTTCTCACTGTTTGTGAGTAATTCTTTCTCACGTTGTGATACATTCCTTTTTGTAAATCTTTTTGTGAGTTAAACTATTTTACCAAAACCCCAAATGTTTTAAATATGTTAACGGTAATTGAGTATATGTATTCTACAATTACTACCGGTATGTTGGGGTTTTGTATACATTACTAGTCCACAGTCACAGGAGTGTGACAGGAACCGTTACTATTGGGTGACAGGACCCAAAGTAATATGACCCACAAGTCATGTGTTGACAGTACTGAATGAGTAATGTGTAGATATAAACATTGTAATCGCTGATGCTCTCAATACTGTAAAGTTATAAAAACTTGTCTTGATTAAACTGGGATGCACTCGCCAGTATTCTTGCTAATAAAATGTTTTTAAAACGCGTTTAAGTAACTTAATGTGAAGCTAATAGAAGCCAGCTGGAGAGCACTGAAGACTTAGAAAAGTGGCTATAAAAGTTACCTAAATAAAAAGGAGTTTATGTTTTTCATAAGTTAGGGTTTACCCCTACAAATGTATTGTAATTGAAACATGGATTTTATCCCATTTGTTTAATATAAAAGTTTGTTTGTTGTAACTCTGATATTTATTTCCTAACTACGGTCTTGATGTTCATTTCGCTGGAAATTAATAAACACCGGTACCACCTGTCTCGGTTCTCGCAGCTCCCGCTCCCGGGGTAGGGGTCGGGGGTTGCGACAAGTTGTATTAAGCATTCTTTCATTTCCTTAAAAGCGATCACTATTTCTAGGGTCCAGTGGAATTTGTTCTTTTTGACACAATTGCGGAGTGTCTTTATGAATGGAAATGATTTTGCTGCATGATTGGTGAGGAAACGATTCAGTGCGGCTAATCATCCTGCTAGGGTTTGCATTTCCTTGATCGTTGTCAAAGATGGCATGCGCTCTATTGCCTGCACCTTTTCAGGGTTCACTTTGAATCCGTCCTTGTAACAATAAACCCCAAGAAGTTTCCTTCTTCCTAAGCCAAATGAACATTTGCTCGGGTTGAGCTTCATGTTGGCTTTGCGCAGGGTGTTGAAGGTTTTTTTGATATTATGCAACATTTGTTCCTCTTCTTTGCTAATTTCACCAATTCGTCCATGTAAACCTCGATATGTTAACCAATGTCATCACCGAAAGTCTCATTCATCAATCGTTGATATGTAGCCCCTGCGTTGCGCAGTCTGAAAGGCATTTTGGTATAACAGTAGATCCCCATTTCGGTTCGGAAGGCTGTCTTATCTTCATCTTCTACTGCCATTGAACTTGGTGATAAACCTTATAACAATCAAGAAAGCATTTCCATCTGAATGTTGCTAAGGAGTCGATCTTCTGATCGATTTTGGGTAGAGAATAGAAGTCTCTTGGACATGCTTTGTTCAAATCTTTATAATCGACACACATACGCCATCCACCATTCGCTTTTGGGACCATTAATGGGTTTGCAACCTAGGTTTGATATCGTACTTCTCGTAAGATTCTTGCCTTCACCAACTCTATCACCTGTTCTTTCATCGCTTGGTTTTTCAATGGGCCAAGGTTGCACTTGTTTGAACAACGGGTTTAACGTTCTCTAAGACGTGTAGGTGGTGTTCTGCGATATCTTGTGGGACGCCCACCATATCTGCTAGGGTCCAAGCGAAGATATCCATGTTTTTAAACAACAACTGCTTCAAAAACGTGCGAATGCTTTCAAAAATTGCAGGTCCAAACGTGATCGTTTGATCTAGGTACTTCCTGTTGAGGATCCATTTTTCCGGCTTGGTGCGTGGAGTTGGTTTGCTTGCTTTCGTTGGGCGCACCTCTTTTGTTACAAGTACTTCCTTGCTTGCATAAATGATTGTTATCCCTGCTTCAGTTGGGAATCCAACTACAGAATGAGGTCCTGACAGATCATGCTGAAGTCTCCTTGAGATTCTCTTCCTAGGAGGATGTCGTAACGAGAGTTGGCAGGTAACACCATGAAAGTGACATCTTTTGTTCTTGATTTTTTTTCGTCTGACAACAAGACGGGGAATGATATTTGGCCCAGAGGATAGGCAGCCTCATTGCCGAAGCGGTGAAAGGGTAGTCGATCGGTTCTAAGCGTGCCTTGTCTTCTGTGTCTAACTGGTTAAAGCATTGTTCATATATGATATCGGCGATGCTGCAAGGATCGATGAAGATATAGTTTGTTTGGTAATGGCCAAATACTCCTGAGATCACAACGGGTCTTTTTCTCGTGGCCCTCTCCTGACAACGGGAAACACAACTTGCTGTTCGCGCCACGTGTCATCCTGTACTCGCTTGTTGTAATTCTTTTTTCCTCTTTTGGGACCTCCATGCACCTTGTGCATTTCTAGCCGGCGTTTTTTGTTTCTAATCGATGTAGTTTTTTGTTACGTCCTTCACTAGCGTGCTGGTATGACTGATCTGGCCCTCGTTGCCGGTCAGGTTTTTCTCTATTTGCGCAATGATCTTTGATGCTACGATAAACGTCTCCCAATCCTTCAGGCATCCATCCCTTCCGGACACTCTTCGTATTAAGCCGTCATATTTGACCGCCCACACGAAGTGTGCGCGCATATTCTCATCACCCACATTACCGATCTCTAGACTTTCTTAGTCATACCTTGTGATAATGTCTTCAATACCTTTGTTATCCTCATGCCAGATGTCTAGAACATCAGCTGGATCTCTGGTATACTTGCGTTATTGGCTGAAATGTGATAAGATTTTTTCCTGGAAATCCATCCAAGACTTGATCTTTCCTGATGGTAAATTGTGAAACCATGCGCGTGCCGTGCCAACGAGAGTTTGGACAAATAAATGACATCATGCTGGAAGTGACCATCCTCCTACAATGCCCGCACTTGTGAATATTTGAATATGGTCGTCTAGGTCTGTGAGCCCATTGTACTTCCCGACGTTGTGTGGCAACTTTGTCTTTTCAAGCGGAGACATGGCAATTTATATGACGAGCTTTGATTTTTCAGCTACCCCCTTGGTCTGTAGCTCAAGGTAAAATCGCGTTCTCCTGTAGGATTGTACCCTGTGCGTGAGCGGGGTTTATATGCTTTGTAGCCTGATGGGAGTCTGCTAAACACGCTTGTGGTGTCTCCCTCTTAATAAGATGGGTCATGTTCGTCTGACATTCCTTTGAACTCATTTGTCATCCTTTGCGGACCTAGTCGATCGCGCACTTGCATGTGCCCTTTGGACCGCCCGCGGTAAGTATCGTTGGGATTTCATGTGTTGGTGTATGTGTTGTGAGTACTGCTGATGTTCTGATAACTATCTCTTGGGTGTGGTTTCACCAATGTTTTGTTTTGTTGCGCGCGAGGGCGTTTGATGATGTGACTCGGTGTCGTAACTAAACTACCGGTGGAGTGATTGAACTCGCGTTGATGTGTGTTGCACATGTGCTTGTTGCATTGGCGTTTGTGCTGGAAATTGAGCGTGCGCGCACATCAGGATGTACGCCATGTTCAGAACAGCATGTGACTTAGCTTATCAGGACGCTGGTGTTTCTCCCTCTAGAAGGGATGGGAAAACCATGTTCATTGTACTCGTAGTTGGTAGCCTGGAGTCGTCTGTTGGTTTACTCGGGTAGCACTACGAAAAACGTTAATGACTCCTGCTTCTGTGAACTCTCTATCAACCTGCTCGTCCCTTTGGTGCTGTGGACATGTGTATTTTCCGCTGTTGCACCAAACGGAGAGTGGTCGCCGTTGATTTGAAAGGAAGAGTTCGGATCAGCCATCGGAAAGTGTTTTTCAAAGGATAAGAGATGAAAATGGTTGTCAAAAAGCGGTGGGCAGCCAATGAAGAAACACTAGATAGCACAAGACTAGTTAGTAGGGTCGTCTCGAATAAGGTGTTCAATCTTTATTCTTCACTCGACGAATGACTGATTTTTTCAAGATTACCTGCAAAAAGAACAACACCGGTAACTCGTAACAAAGAGGAGAAAATGGGGGTTCTCCTTCTAACCACCCTCCAATGTGAGAATAAGTAATCTCTTTGAGGATAAGTGTGTGTATAATGTGAAAGAGTAAGAAATCGGATCCCTAAACCTGGAGGTTGAGCCTTCTATTTATAGCCGGAGAATTGTGAAGGAGGAAGATAGCCAGCTGGCCGTTGCTTCCAGCTGTCCAACCAGGAGGAATATCCATTTTGTCCCCTCTGACATAGCAGGCTTGGAGGTGACGTGGCACATGGTTATTCGCTCCCACTCAACGTCCTTTGTACTAGTTGTCGGTCTGTCCTATAGAGATATTGTGATCGATGCTGGCGCCTCACCATTGGTGCCACCTGTCATCCTTTATGTCTGCTGGGAGCATCTTCTTGTCGCAAGGTGTCCTTTTCTAGAAGCTTCTAGAACCTTCTGGATGCTTTCTTGTGGTGAGGCTGCCAACTTGGAGTGGTGTGGTCTCTTTGACACGTGTCCACGTGTGATTTGGGATCATACCTATTCAGACTACAAGACCATGGTCTCTTTCATGGTTGAACCATGAAACGCACGCAAGATCACTTTAACCATAACAAACTTGCAGATGCGAAACAAATATATGATGAGGGAAAGCCAACTTTTGATGGAGTTTTTAATAAAAAAAAAAGGGAAGTACATACTGATACAAATTATTATAGATATAAAGCCAAGATTTGTAAAAGTGAATCAAAGAAAGTTTGAAATATATCTTCCTAATATAGAAAACTTTTAAATTGAATCAACTCTGGATGAGTGATTTAGGCATATGAAGTGCAAATCAACTAAAGTTGTAAAACGGACAAAGCCAAAACACTACTATAAGCAAAAAGATGTTTTACATAATTAGCATTGGTCGCTTTCCTCTTTGATCAACATTAATCCCACCCCGTTACATATAAATTTGCATTTCTTAAACTTAAACAACATCTTAAAATCATTTTAAGACACATTGGAACTGTATTATTTTTATAGACAAAACGAGAACAAAGATAGAATGTTCAATGAAGGGTTCGGCCTTGGATTGATCCTATTGCGTCTAGACAAATTTCATGTTCCCTTTCTTAGTTTCTCCCTCTCCCCTCGGTCTCATACACACTTTCTTATTGATTTAAGCAATGTGTCTTCCAATACTTTGACTAACCTTTTGCAAAATAATACTACACATTTCTCTCATTTAAAAGGTAATATTTCAACAACATTTGCACATAAATATAATTCATATATAAGCCATAAAACTTTTCATGTTACATCAAAACAGAAAGTAGCCGGGCAACAAGCTGCGCCACTAATCCTTTCTGAATTGCAACCCTAACCTTCCAAATACAAACCCTTGCCCCCTTGGGGTTGAACAATTGCTGTAGACGACCCGTTGAACCCACGTCAAGAAGTGGATAGCTTCTGGCGCTAGGGAGCCAAAAGTATCAAAGGCAAAAGGGACAAAGACATGCTGGTTCTTAGCGTGCTTATCCACTTTCTTTGATTCTGCCTTTCTTGCCGCTTGTCCAGCTACAAACCCGTTTTCCCTTAAACCAACCAAAGGGGAAACCCCCGTCAGGTCTACACAAGCATGTTTCCCCCCAGCCCAGCCAAAGACGAGCAGATCCGCTGGTCGCAGAGTAGATCTCCCTTCCATAGGGTCCGTGAGGAAATTCACAGGGGCCTCTTTCTTAGCCGAAATCCCAGCTCTTCTTAAGATGTCCCACAAAGCATCACGCACCCAGTCATGCCGATATTTGAACCCAGGGAGCTCTTTATAGTGAACTGCATGCTCCCCGTATTTATCCATACAAGCTTTACGACATATCGGGCAAGTTTCATCTTCCGGGTACATAGGGATCATCAACCGGTATTTGAGAATGGCTCTATATTCTACTGCAGACATACATTGTCCCAACCCCTCAATTGGTATAACGGTCAAAAATTCCTGAGCATGGGGACCTTTCAGGCACTCAAACACCGCCTTCTGGCGGGATGACAAGTCAAAAGCTTCTCCCAGGCTTTGAGCGATTTTGCTAAACAGAGCATTCGCCAAAGTTTTTTGTGGCTTCGAGGGGGCGGTGTCCTTATTAGAGAAACCGCCAATATCCAAGTCTGGGAGAGAGACATTTAAGCGTTCAAGTGCCTACTGATAGTCCAGGTCAAGCCGACGACCTCACAGTTTCGAAGGATATGATTCTGTAGTTCCCAAGACTGAGCTCTAGACGCCACAAAGGCATAAGCCCCAGCATCTCGAGCTGAGAAGAGGCCCAAACCACCTAGACGCATTGGAAAAGATGCCAGACGCCACTGGAGGTCACCAAAGAAGGGGTCGCCACCCACTACTATGTCTTCTATAGCCTCTCTAAGGCCATCATCGAACCGAGATACCGCATCCTCCATAAAATGCGGTTGACAAGTCCGCATCATCCAAAGACTCAAGAGAAGGCAAAAGAAAAGGTGTTTTAATGTCCCTATCATCGAAAATCTTATTAATACTGTAACATTTGTCAAAAACGGGTTTCCAAAACCCGCTCCGTTTTGTAATCGAATATCAAGTTATAAATGTCACGTTGTATATTTATGGTTATTTTGATTTTAATGATACATAATTAATAAACAAACTAAACTATAAAAATTATATTTGATAAAAAGTGAAAACAAAATAAATAAAAATAAAATGTTGCTGCCGGGGCTCGAACCCGGGTCAGCCGGATTATAACTTCAAAGACTTAACACTCACCCGCATAACCACTCCGCCACTTGTTTGTTTTCTGTCATCTTTAGGAAACAAATAGATCTAATAGACAAATGTAAATCAATCGGTTACGTCAATTGTAACTGAAATCGGTTATCAAACACTCAAAGACGATTTGGATACTCGCGATTCAATGAGTATAACCGATAAACTGATAAATCCAATCAATTCTGCTGTGAATGAAACTTGAATTCGGAAGTGAATCGGTTTAATAACCGAAAACTTTCAATTCTCGGATTACTTCAATCTTAGACCTCTCCTGCGACTCAAAATACTCTGCAAGACCTTCAATTACATTTCCGCACATTTTACTGTCCACCGGAGAAGGTTATTTTACTCGCCGGAAAAATTCTGCAAGTCGCCGGAAAACCGAGACTCACATCCACACGGTAATTCCTTCGACTCTTTCTGTTTCAATCATTTGATTAATATGTCTCTAACACAACTCCACCATCAGAATCAATCCCAGTTAACGTTTGTCGAAATTCCTACCTTCGCCGGAAAATTTCTGAAACTTCCGGAAACACACTGAGAGCTGGTATGATCTTTCAAACTTCTGTTAAACTTTGATTAAGTACCTCAACTTCATAAATAATCGAACATAACTGTTAATTGATTTCAACAGCCGGAGTTCAATATCAGAGCCGACGGACCTCTGCCGGAATTCTGTGAAAATCACTGATCGGTACATCCTTTCCCCCAAACTCTCTCCATTCGTTACCTTTAAATTACTCATAAAGTTTTAAAAACCAGATTAGGCATAAATCAGTCAAAACAGTTGGACTTTGTTTTCTGGGTAAAGTTAACGAAGAAGACGAAGACACGGTATAATATAAGGCTAATAAAAATCGATATAATGAACGGGTTAGACACACAGTCCAGCGGTGGACTGAGTGCAAACATATACGCATACGTCCCGAGTTCGATCCCTGATACACGCACCCTCTATGTAATAAAATGCCTTTTTGATTAAAGCTGAACCGGGTTAACTCTGTTAGTTGTTAAGTATAATAAAAACCGAGATATTAACCAGGTTAGACACACAGTCCAGCGGTGGACTGTGTGCAACACTAAGTCGCAAGTCACGCGTTCGAGTCTGGTTAACGGCACCGGTTCGATGATTTAAAATCTTTTTTTTTTAAAACAAATGAATTTTGAATAAATCGAATTAGTATATAAATATAATTAAAAACAAGATTATTTCGGGTTAGACACGTAGCTCAGTTGGTAGAGCTGCGTGCATGCGTACGGGAGGTCACGAGTTCGAATCTCACCCAGCGCATACATGCACACTGACCGAACCGGTCAACAGGTCAACAAGTCAACTGTCAACGGTCAACGGTCAACGCAAAAATAAACAATTTTTTTATATATATTTATTTATTTAATTTAATTTAAAAATCAATTAAAAATACTTAAAAATAATATTTTTAAGGATAGAAAATAACCTTAAACTCACAAAAATATATCTAAAAATTCCATTAAAATCCTTAATAAAATCCACTCATCTACTATATTTTTTTCCGTTATTATTTAGGTTAGTAATTCTCGTTGTTCAATTCTCCCGACTCGTGCGCATCTCATCATCTCCATTCAAACGCACCCAATGTGAGTGAATCTTTACAAATTCCCCGTTTTAATCACGTTTTGGGGTGTATCATGTGTCTTGCTATATATTATATTTAAATCATTGTGCATACATCATATCATGAACATGTGTATTCAGTTTGTTTCAACTGTTGTGTGGTTATTGTTAGATGCAATCTATTATTTTCAGTACATGCAATTTCATAGGCCGCCGCTCCCCATTACATTATGAGCGTTGAGCATGTTCCCCATTACATTATGAGCGTGAACCTGGCGTGCCCACATACGCTCGGCTCCGTTTGATTGAGCCTTGATCGCACAGACATTTTTCATTTTCAGTACATGCAATACGATCGGCTCCGTTTGATTGAGCCTTGATCGCACAGACATTTATCATTTTCAGTACATGCAATACGATCGGCTCCGTTTGATTGAGCCTTGATCGCACAGTTTCATTCATGTAATTTATCGTATGATGTTGGTATGTTAATGTATGCTATCACATGTTATTGCATGTTATAGTTATGATTGCTATTGCTACTGCTTGATTATTTACATTTGCTCATTTATGATTATGCACAATTTTTCATTGATAAACTAACAAGTAAAACAATAATAAATGTTTATCTAACAAGGTTCACTCGCCAACTTATGTTGACCCAAAAACCCCCATTTTTACACATGATACAGGTGAACCAGCCGCAGCCAGAAATACATAGGATTGGACTAGAAGAATAAAATAATTTAGAGCTTGGAACTATTTTGTTTGGTTATTTCTTTGTATTGTATGGACATGTTTGGATTATTTGGAATGTAACTTTGACTTTAATAAATATGAAACATATTATTAAATGTCATGAGCTTTGGTGATAACCCAATTATGCCCCGACTCTTATTCCGCTGCGGGTCGGGGTGTGACAGATTGGTATCAGAGCCATGACTATAGGGATATAGGATAGGTTATTAGACCCTTAGAGCCTATACTATAGTTGATTAGAAACTTATAAGATTTTTTGTGTGTTACATGCCAAATTTTATAATGTTTATATGTTTTATGTTAAATGTTACATTCAATGTTATGCAAGCATGTTCATAAGTATATATTATCATATAATGCCTATCGTGAATCATATTCTCATAACATATCACATCCATGAAAGCACACACCACATCATGATTGCTTTTACAATGATTTTTGTGTTTTCAAATCTCATCAAAGTGAGTTTTCATGACGGGCATGTAGTAACTGGAAGGGTACCAGTACCGGTAGTCGGAATGTCCTGTCTAGGCTGGCATTCGTATAAATCCAAAATAAAGGACCAGTTTGCCTACCTGGGGACTAACGATGAGAGTACGAAGTACCTATTAGGCCAAAGCATGCTATACCAAACGTCGTGTGAGCTAACCCCACTTTGAGTTGTCATTGTGTCTACACCTGGACACATTCCGACCATACATCTCGTAAACATATTTTGTGGTTTGCATTCGGGTGATGCAAGTGTTAAATCGCCAATACTAATGTGAATCCTACCAAGCCAATAGCCATGGGGGCCCACATGACTATATAGGTGAAGGTATGGGGGACATTTGAGGCCCAACATGAGCAAACCCAAGACATCCTATGGATGTAGTTGCATTATTGATATTTATGTTATTTTCATTTTTCTAAAGACACATGACACCTAAAAAGGCTCTATAAACTCACAATCTTCTTATGTACGTTCCTGTAGATGTCGGCTAGACAACAGCGAGGGGGTAAAAGATCAGGAAGATCTCACGAACGCTTGGCCGCACAAATCGCGAAACAAATGGCCACGGTGCTTCCTGACATTGTGGTCCAAGTACAACAAGCCCTCGCTACAAATCCTACTAACCCTCCCCAACAAAACGACCAGAACATCGGCAACCCTCCTACCAGCAAATGCTCATATAAACATTTCAAGTCTTGTGATCCTCTTAAATTTGAAGGGACTGAAGGTGTCACTACTCTCCTCCACTGTTTGAGGAGATGGAAAACACTTTTCTCAACTGCGATTGTCCTGAGGATCGCAAGGTTCGATACGCCACCGGGAGACTATTTGGGGTAGCTCTCACCTTGTGGAATACTGAAAAGGGGAAGAGGGGAATTGATGATGCAATGGCCTTAACGTGGGAGGAGTTAAGGGAAATCATGACTAGGCATTTATGTCCTAGGAGTGAGATTAAAAAGTTGGAGGACGAATTTCATTCTTTAAAGCAAAAGGAGGGAGATCATACCATCTACAACAAGAGGTTCTTAGAGTTGAACCAAATGGTCCCTAACTTGTTCACCCCAACTTATCGCTTGATCGAGCATTATATTCGAGTCTTCCCTCGAAAATTCAAGATTCAGTTCTCAGCACTTCACCAGCAACACTTGAAGCTGCTATGGAACTAGCCACTGAACTGACCGAAAATCGCATTCGAAACGGTAAATTCAAAGAGGAGAAGAAGAAAGCCCCCATTGAGGCTCAAACTTCAAACCATTCTGGTTCCTCCTCGAAGTTTACTGGTAGAAGGAATCGAAGCACAAGAAACTTCGCCGTCACACAAACCAATTACCCTATTCCTGCTGCACCCATTACCCAAGTCGCCCCTTCACCCGCACCACACAAAAGACCATACTCTGGTCCGTTACCAAAATGCAACCGTTGCCAATACCACCATTCTCCTGATCATCCTTGCCAATATTGCACCGGCTGTGGTCGCGCAGGTCATACTGTTCAAACCTGTCGCATACCTCAGCGAACGAACCGCCACCAGCCTTCAACCCAAATCCACCAACAAATAATGGGTCAAGCCCAACAACCCCTACTACTACCACCTACCCAACACTTAGCCCAAACATACTATCAACCCAACTATCCCATGGTACAACCTATGCGGGCTTGCTACAATTGTGGAGATCCAAGCCATTTTAGAAACACTTGTCCACGTTTGGTGAACATCATTCATGCCCAAGCTCAAGCAAATCCGGTGAATCAAGCTAACCAAGCTCCACCACCTGCAAGAGGAAGAGCTTATAACATCAACGCCAATACTGTTGAAAATAATAACGGCCCAAACGAATCACCCAACTAATTTTTCCTCGCCAAGAATCAAGACTCAACTCCAATCGTCTAGTTTTAATGTTTTCTTTATGTTATCTCAATCTTTCCATATTCCAGTTGTAAAATTTGGAAAATTTATGTATCCAAGAATTTTAATGCGATTTGATATTACAGTTTTGTTCTATACTCATTGATTTAACATTTATATCATCATACATCTCGACGTATCTCAATCTCATCATTCAAAGGAGTTGGGTTGTGTCACACTTTTACATAGACTGACCCCTTCATCATAACCAACGAGAGAGGTACTGTCATCATTTAGTCATGTATCATCTCAGAATTTAGACTCAAGTTTTGTTCGTTGCGTTGTTTATGTTTTAGAGTCACATAGAACTGATCATGATTTACTGATAAAGCCAACGAAACTTTGACAAGAATATGGTGGATACGCCGCTGGTACTTCCTATATATAAGTATTCTTGGCAAAGGATCAAAAGCGTTACCAGGAGGTTATGAAAAGTTCCGTGTAGGTTTAAATATCGTCATGGTTGAAGTTTTTGTTTTACGATACATACCTTAACATTACAAATGTATCAGTTCCCTCAAAACTATTATACATAAAATCGTAAGTGGCATCAAAGATCAAAATCCGAGAAGCCCAGCATGTTTCAGTAACAGAAAGGAGACGTACGCAAGGAGCCGTCTTGTGGAGCTAAACTTAAAAATTGAAACTAAATCCGACGGTATTCTATACTATCTAGATCGTATATGGATTCCTGACCACAATAACCTTCGTGATATTTTTTTTCTTATGAATGAGGCGCACAAAACACGATATTCTATACACCCAGGAGCCGACAAGACGTATCAAGACCTTTGATACACCTACTGGTGGCCTGGAATGAAAAAAGATATTGCTGATTTTGTTTCCAAGTGCCTTTCATGTTCCAAAATATAAGCTGAACACCAAAGACCCTCAGGACTTCTGGTCCAACCTGAAATACCTATATGGAAGTGGGAAAATATAACCATGGGCTTCATTACCAGGTTACCTCGTACTTCTGGTGGGTATGACACTATATGGGTAATAATTGATCGACTTACAAAATCAGCTCACTTTATTCCTATCCGCAAAGATTTCAAGAACGAAAAGCTTGCTCGTATTTATATCAGCGAAATCGTAAGCCGACATGGGGTACCGTTAAGCATTATTTCTGATCGTGATGGTCGTTTCACTTCACGAACATGGCAAGCAGTACAAGCCGCTATGGGTATGCGATTAGATCTCAGTACCGCCTATCATCCTCAAACTGATGGTCAATCTGAACGCACCATTCAAACTCTTGAAGATATGCTTCGAGCATGTGTTATAGACTTCAAAGGTAATTGGGACGCTCATCTACCATTAGTAGAATTTTCGTGCAACAACAGCTATCATTCAAGTATCGGCATGGCACCTTTTGAAGCCTTATATGGTCGTAAGTGCCGATCTCCAGTATGTTGGCACGAAATTGGGGAAGCTCAAATCACTGGTCCAGAATTGATCCAAGAAACCACAGACAAGATCCATCAAATCCGAAACAATCTTCTAGCGGCTCAAAGTCGTCAAAAGAGTTATGCAGATAAACGACGGAAGCCTTTAGAGTTTAACATTGATGATCATGTACTTCTAAAAGTATCACCGTGGAAGGGAGTAGTTCGTTTTGGTCAAAAAGGCAAGCTAGCACCACGCTACGTAGGACCTTTCAAGATACTCGAAAGAGTAGGACCTGTAGCATACAAGCTTGATCTACCAGAAGAACTCAACAGGATTCATCCCACATTCCACGTGTCGAACTTGAAGAAGTGCCTCGCTGATGAAAACCTCCACATTCCTCTGGAAGATATTCAGATTGATGAATCTATGCATTTTATTGAAAGACCAGTAGAAATCATGGACTTCGGGGAGAAACGTCTACGACGGAGTCGCATTCCAATTGTTAGGGTACGCTGGGAGTCGAAACGGGGACCTGAGTTTACTTGGGAACGTGAAGACTCAATGCGCGAAAAATACCCGCATCTTTTTCCTACTACTTCTACTACTTAAATTTCGGGACGAAATTCCTAAAAGTAGGGGATACTGTAACATTTATCAAAAACGGGTTTCCAAAACCCGCTCCGTTTTGTAATCGAATATCAAGTTATAAATGTCACGTTGTATATTTATGGTTATTTTGATTTTAATGATACATAATTAATAAACAAACTAAACTATAAAAATTATATTTGATAAAAAGTGAAAACAAAATAAATAAAAATAAAATGTTGCTGCCGGGCTCGAACCCGGGTCAGCCGGATTATAACTTCAAAGACTTAACACTCACCCGCATAACCACTCTGCCACTTGTTTGTTTTCTGTCATCTTTAGGAAACAAATAGATCTAATAGACAAATGTAAATCAATCGGTTACGTCAATTGTAACTGAAATCGATTACACTCAAAGACGATTTGGATACTCGCGATTCAATGAGTATAACCGATAAACTGATAAATCCAATCAATTCTGTTGTGAATGAAACTTGAATTCGGAAGTGAATCGTTTAATAACCGAAAACTTTCAATTCTCGGATTACTTCAATCTTAGACCTCTCCTGCGACTCAAAATACTCTGCAAGACCTTCAATTACATTTCCGCACATTTTACTGTCCACCGGAGAAGGTTATTTTACTCGTCGGAAAAATTCTGCAAGTCGCCGGAAAACCGAGACTCACATCCACACGGTAATTCCTTCGACTCTTTCTGTTTCAATCATTTGATTAATCTGTCTCTAACACAACTCCACCATCAGAATCAATCCCAGTCAACGTTTGTCGAAATTCCTACCTTCGCCGGAAAATTTCTGAAACTTCCGGAAACACACTGAGAGTTGGTATGATCTTTCAAACTTCTGTTAAACTTTGATTAAGTACCTCAACTTCATAAATAATTGAACAGAACTGTTAATTGATTTCAACAGCCGGAGTTCAATATCAGAGCCGACGGACCTCTGCCGGAATTCTGTGAAAATCACTGATCGGTACATCCTTTCCCCCAAACTCTCTCCATTCATTACCTTTAAATTACTCATAAATTTTAAAAACCAAATTAGGCATAAATCAGTCAAAACAGTTGGACTTTGTTTTCTGGGTAAAGTTAACGAAGAAGACGAAGACACGGTATAATATAAGGCTAATAAAAATCGATATAATGAACGGGTTAGACACACAGTCCAGCGGTGGACTGTGTGCAAACATATACGCATACGTCCCGAGTTCGATCCCTGATACACGCACCCTCTATGTAATAAAATGCCTTTTTGATTAAAGCTGAACCGGGTTAACTCTGTTAGTTGTTAAGTATAATAAAAACCGAGATATTAACCAGGTTAGACACACAGTCCAGCGGTGGACTGTGTGCAACACTAAGTCGCAAGTCACGCGTTCGAGTCTGGTTAACGGCACCGGTTCGATGATTTAAAATCTTTTTTTTTTAAAACAAATGAATTTTGAATAAATCGAATTAGTATATAAATATAATTAAAAACAAGATTATTTCGGGTTAGACACGTAGCTCAGTTGGTAGAGCTGCGTGCATGCGTACGGGAGGTCACGAGTTCGAATCTCACCCAGCGCATACATGCACACTGACCGAACCGGTCAACAGGTCAACAAGTCAACTGTCAACGGTCAACGGTCAACGCAAAAATAAACAATTTTTTTATATATATTTATTTATTTAATTTAATTTAAAAATCAATTAAAAATACTTAAAAATAATATTTTTAAGGATAGAAAATAACCTTAAACTCACAAAAATATATCTAAAAATTCCATTAAAATCCTTAATAAAATCCACTCATCTACTATATTTTTTTCCGTTATTATTTAGGTTAGTAATTCTCGTTGTTCAATTCTCCCGACTCGTGCGCATCTCATCATCTCCATTCAAACGCACCCAATGTGAGTGAATCTTTACAAATTCCCCGTTTTAATCACGTTTTGGGGTGTATCATGTGTCTTGCTATATATTATATTTAAATCATTGTGCATACATCATATCATGAACATGTGTATTCAGTTTGTTTCAACTGTTGTGTGGTTATTGTTAGATGCAATCTATTATTTTCAGTACATGCAATTTCATAGGCCGCCGCTCCCCATTACATTATGAGCGTTGAGCATGTTCCCCATTACATTATGAGCGTGAACCTGGCGTGCCCACATACGCTCGGCTCCGTTTGATTGAGCCTTGATCGCACAGACATTTTTCATTTTCAGTACATGCAATACGATCGGCTCCGTTTGATTGAGCCTTGATCGCACAGACATTTATCATTTTCAGTACATGCAATACGATCGGCTCCGTTTGATTGAGCCTTGATCGCACAGTTTCATTCATGTAATTTATCGTATGATGTTGGTATGTTAATGTATGCTATCACATGTTATTGCATGTTATAGTTATGATTGCTATTGCTACTGCTTGATTATTTACATTTGCTCATTTATGATTATGCACAATTTTTCATTGATAAACTAACAAGTAAAACAATAATAAATGTTTATCTAACAAGGTTCACTCGCCAACTTATGTTGACCCAAAAACCCCCATTTTTACACATGATACAGGTGAACCAGCCGCAGCCAGAAATACATAGGATTGGACTAGAAGAATAAAATAATTTAGAGCTTGGAACTATTTTGTTTGGTTATTTCTTTGTATTGTATGGACATGTTTGGATTATTTGGAATGTAACTTTGACTTTAATAAATATGAAACATATTATTAAATGTCATGAGCTTTGGTGATAACCCAATTATGCCCCGACTCTTATTCCGCTGCGGGTCGGGGTGTGACAGATTGGTATCAGAGCCATGACTATAGGGATATAGGATAGGTTATTAGACCCTTAGAGCCTATACTATAGTTGATTAGAAACTTATAAGATTTTTTGTGTGTTACATGCCAAATTTTATAATGTTTATATGTTTTATGTTAAATGTTACATTCAATGTTATGCAAGCATGTTCATAAGTATATATTATCATATAATGCCTATCGTGAATCATATTCTCATAACATATCACATCCATGAAAGCACACACCACATCATGATTGCTTTTACAATGATTTTTGTGTTTTCAAATCTCATCAAAGTGAGTTTTCATGACGGGCATGTAGTAACTGGAAGGGTACCAGTACCGGTAGTCGGAATGTCCTGTCTAGGCTGGCATTCGTATAAATCCAAAATAAAGGACCAGTTTGCCTACCTGGGGACTAACGATGAGAGTACGAAGTACCTATTAGGCCAAAGCATGCTATACCAAACGTCGTGTGAGCTAACCCCACTTTGAGTTGTCATTGTGTCTACACCTGGACACATTCCGACCATACATCTCGTAAACATATTTTGTGGTTTGCATTCGGGTGATGCAAGTGTTAAATCGCCAATACTAATGTGAATCCTACCAAGCCAATAGCCATGGGGGCCCACATGACTATATAGGTGAAGGTATGGGGGACATTTGAGGCCCAACATGAGCAAACCCAAGACATCCTATGGATGTAGTTGCATTATTGATATTTATGTTATTTTCATTTTTCTAAAGACACATGACACCTAAAAAGGCTCTATAAACTCACAATCTTCTTATGTACGTTCCTGTAGATGTCGGCTAGACAACAGCGAGGGGGTAAAAGATCAGGAAGATCTCACGAACGCTTGGCCGCACAAATCGCGAAACAAATGGCCACGGTGCTTCCTGACATTGTGGTCCAAGTACAACAAGCCCTCGCTACAAATCCTACTAACCCTCCCCAACAAAACGACCAGAACATCGGCAACCCTCCTACCAGCAAATGCTCATATAAACATTTCAAGTCTTGTGATCCTCTTAAATTTGAAGGGACTGAAGGTGTCACTACTCTCCTCCACTGGTTTGAGGAGATGGAAAACACTTTTCTCAACTGCGATTGTCCTGAGGATCGCAAGGTTCGATACGCCACCGGGAGACTATTTGGGGTAGCTCTCACCTTGTGGAATACTGAAAAGGGGAAGAGGGGAATTGATGATGCAATGGCCTTAACGTGGGAGGAGTTAAGGGAAATCATGACTAGGCATTTATGTCCTAGGAGTGAGATTAAAAAGTTGGAGGACGAATTTCATTCTTTAAAGCAAAAGGAGGGAGATCATACCATCTACAACAAGAGGTTCTTAGAGTTGAACCAAATGGTCCCTAACTTGTTCACCCCAACTTATCGCTTGATCGAGCATTATATTCGAGGTCTTCCCTCGAAAATTCAAGATTCAGTTCTCAGCACTTCACCAGCAACACTTGAAGCTGCTATGGAACTAGCCACTGAACTGACCGAAAATCGCATTCGAAACGGTAAATTCAAAGAGGAGAAGAAGAAAGCCCCCATTGAGGCTCAAACTTCAAACCATTCTGGTTCCTCCTCGAAGTTTACTGGTAGAAGGAATCGAAGCACAAGAAACTTCGCCGTCACACAAACCAATTACCCTATTCCTGCTGCACCCATTACCCAAGTCGCCCCTTCACCCGCACCACACAAAAGACCATACTCTGGTCCGTTACCAAAATGCAACCGTTGCCAATACCACCATTCTCCTGATCATCCTTGCCAATATTGCACCGGCTGTGGTCGCGCAGGTCATACTGTTCAAACCTGTCGCATACCTCAGCGAACGAACCGCCACCAGCCTTCAACCCAAATCCACCAACAAATAATGGGTCAAGCCCAACAACCCCTACTACTACCACCTACCCAACACTTAGCCCAAACATACTATCAACCCAACTATCCCATGGTACAACCTATGCGGGCTTGCTACAATTGTGGAGATCCAAGCCATTTTAGAAACACTTGTCCACGTTTGGTGAACATCATTCATGCCCAAGCTCAAGCAAATCCGGTGAATCAAGCTAACCAAGCTCCACCACCTGCAAGAGGAAGAGCTTATAACATCAACGCCAATACTGTTGAAAATAATAACGGCCCAAACGAATCACCCAACTAATTTTTCCTCGCCAAGAATCAAGACTCAACTCCAATCGTCTAGTTTTAATGTTTTCTTTATGTTATCTCAATCTTTCCATATTCCAGTTGTAAAATTTGGAAAATTTATGTATCCAAGAATTTTAATGCGATTTGATATTACAGTTTTGTTCTATACTCATTGATTTAACATTTATATCATCATACATCTCGACGTATCTCAATCTCATCATTCAAAGGAGTTGGGTTGTGTCACACTTTTACATAGACTGACCCCTTCATCATAACCAACGAGAGAGGTACTGTCATCATTTAGTCATGTATCATCTCAGAATTTAGACTCAAGTTTTGTTCGTTGCGTTGTTTATGTTTTAGAGTCACATAGAACTGATCATGATTTACTGATAAAGCCAACGAAACTTTGACAAGAATATGGTGGATACGCCGCTGGTACTTCCTATATATAAGTATTCTTGGCAAAGGATCAAAAGCGTTACCAGGAGGTTATGAAAAGTTCCGTGTAGGTTTAAATATCGTCATGGTTGAAGTTTTTGTTTTACGATACATACCTTAACATTACAAATGTATCAGTTCCCTCAAAACTATTATACATAAAATCGTAAGTGGCATCAAAGATCAAAATCCGAGAAGCCCAGCATGTTTCAGTAACAGAAAGGAGACGTACGCAAGGAGCCGTCTTGTGGAGCTAAACTTAAAAATTGAAACTAAATCCGACGGTATTCTATACTATCTAGATCGTATATGGATTCCTGACCACAATAACCTTCGTGATATTTTTTTTCTTATGAATGAGGCGCACAAAACACGATATTCTATACACCCAGGAGCCGACAAGACGTATCAAGACCTTTGATACACCTACTGGTGGCCTGGAATGAAAAAAGATATTGCTGATTTTGTTTCCAAGTGCCTTTCATGTTCCAAAATATAAGCTGAACACCAAAGACCCTCAGGACTTCTGGTCCAACCTGAAATACCTATATGGAAGTGGGAAAATATAACCATGGGCTTCATTACCAGGTTACCTCGTACTTCTGGTGGGTATGACACTATATGGGTAATAATTGATCGACTTACAAAATCAGCTCACTTTATTCCTATCCGCAAAGATTTCAAGAACGAAAAGCTTGCTCGTATTTATATCAGCGAAATCGTAAGCCGACATGGGGTACCGTTAAGCATTATTTCTGATCGTGATGGTCGTTTCACTTCACGAACATGGCAAGCAGTACAAGCCGCTATGGGTATGCGATTAGATCTCAGTACCGCCTATCATCCTCAAACTGATGGTCAATCTGAACGCACCATTCAAACTCTTGAAGATATGCTTCGAGCATGTGTTATAGACTTCAAAGGTAATTGGGACGCTCATCTACCATTAGTAGAATTTTCGTGCAACAACAGCTATCATTCAAGTATCGGCATGGCACCTTTTGAAGCCTTATATGGTCGTAAGTGCCGATCTCCAGTATGTTGGCACGAAATTGGGGAAGCTCAAATCACTGGTCCAGAATTGATCCAAGAAACCACAGACAAGATCCATCAAATCCGAAACAATCTTCTAGCGGCTCAAAGTCGTCAAAAGAGTTATGCAGATAAACGACGGAAGCCTTTAGAGTTTAACATTGATGATCATGTACTTCTAAAAGTATCACCGTGGAAGGGAGTAGTTCGTTTTGGTCAAAAAGGCAAGCTAGCACCACGCTACGTAGGACCTTTCAAGATACTCGAAAGAGTAGGACCTGTAGCATACAAGCTTGATCTACCAGAAGAACTCAACAGGATTCATCCCACATTCCACGTGTCGAACTTGAAGAAGTGCCTCGCTGATGAAAACCTCCACATTCCTCTGGAAGATATTCAGATTGATGAATCTATGCATTTTATTGAAAGACCAGTAGAAATCATGGACTTCGGGGAGAAACGTCTACGACGGAGTCGCATTCCAATTGTTAGGGTACGCTGGGAGTCGAAACGGGGACCTGAGTTTACTTGGGAACGTGAAGACTCAATGCGCGAAAAATACCCGCATCTTTTTCCTACTACTTCTACTACTTAAATTTCGGGACGAAATTCCTAAAAGTAGGGGATACTGTAACATTTATCAAAAACGGGTTTCCAAAACCCGCTCCGTTTTGTAATCGAATATCAAGTTATAAATGTCACGTTGTATATTTATGGTTATTTTGATTTTAATGATACATAATTAATAAACAAACTAAACTATAAAAATTATATTTGATAAAAAGTGAAAACAAAATAAATAAAAATAAAATGTTGCTGCCGGGCTCGAACCCGGGTCAGCCGGATTATAACTTCAAAGACTTAACACTCACCCGCATAACCACTCTGCCACTTGTTTGTTTTCTGTCATCTTTAGGAAACAAATAGATCTAATAGACAAATGTAAATCAATCGGTTACGTCAATTGTAACTGAAATCGATTACACTCAAAGACGATTTGGATACTCGCGATTCAATGAGTATAACCGATAAACTGATAAATCCAATCAATTCTGTTGTGAATGAAACTTGAATTCGGAAGTGAATCGGTTTAATAACCGAAAACTTTCAATTCTCGGATTACTTCAATCTTAGACCTCTCCTGCGACTCAAAATACTCTGCAAGACCTTCAATTACATTTCCGCACATTTTACTGTCCACCGGAGAAGGTTATTTTACTCGTCGGAAAAATTCTGCAAGTCGCCGGAAAACCGAGACTCACATCCACACGGTAATTCCTTCGACTCTTTCTGTTTCAATCATTTGATTAATCTGTCTCTAACACAACTCCACCATCAGAATCAATCCCAGTCAACGTTTGTCGAAATTCCTACCTTCGCCGGAAAATTTCTGAAACTTCCGGAAACACACTGAGAGTTGGTATGATCTTTCAAACTTCTGTTAAACTTTGATTAAGTACCTCAACTTCATAAATAATTGAACAGAACTGTTAATTGATTTCAACAGCCGGAGTTCAATATCAGAGCCGACGGACCTCTGCCGGAATTCTGTGAAAATCACTGATCGGTACATCCTTTCCCCCAAACTCTCTCCATTCATTACCTTTAAATTACTCATAAATTTTAAAAACCAAATTAGGCATAAATCAGTCAAAACAGTTGGACTTTGTTTTCTGGGTAAAGTTAACGAAGAAGACGAAGACACGGTATAATATAAGGCTAATAAAAATCGATATAATGAACGGGTTAGACACACAGTCCAGCGGTGGACTGTGTGCAAACATATACGCATACGTCCCGAGTTCGATCCCTGATACACGCACCCTCTATGTAATAAAATGCCTTTTTGATTAAAGCTGAACCGGGTTAACTCCGTTAGTTGTTAAGTATAATAAAAACCGAGATATTAACCAGGTCAGACACACAGTCCAGCGGTGGACTGTGTGCAACACTAAGTCGCACGTCACGCGTTCGAGTCTGGTTAACGGCACCGGTTCGATGATTTAAAATCTTTTTTTTTAAAACAAATGAATTTTGAATAAATCGAATTAGTATATAAATATAATTAAAAACAAGATTATTTCGGGTTAGACACGTAGCTCAGTTGGTAGAGCTGCGTGCACGCGTAAGGGAGGTCACGAGTTCGAATCTCACCCAGCGCATACATGCACACTGACCGAACCGGTCAACAGGTCAACAAGTCAACAGTCAACGGTCAACGCAAAAATAAACAATTTTTTTTTATATATTTTTATTTATTTAATTTAATTTAAAAATCAATTAAAAATAATTAAAAATAATATTTTTAAGGATAGAAAATAACCTTAAACTCACAAAAATATGTCTAAAAATTCTATTAAAATCCTTAATAAAATCCACTCATCTACTATATTTTTTTCCGTTATTATTTAGGTTAGTAATTCTCGTTGTTCAATTCTCCCGACTCGTGCGCATCTCATCATCTCCATTCAAACGCACCCAATGTGAGTGAATCTTTACAAATTCCCCGTTTTAATCACGTTTTGGGGTGTATCATATGTCTTGCTATATATTATATTTAAATCATTGTGCATACATCATATCATGAACATGTGTATTCAGTTTGTTTCAACTGTTGTGTGGTTATTGTTAGATGCAATGTATTATTTTCATTACATGCAATTTCATAGGCCGCCGCTCCCCATTACATTATGAGCGTTGAGCATCTTCCCCATTACATTATGAGCGTGAACCTGGCGTGCCCACATACGATCGGCTCCGTTTGATTGAGCCTTGATCGCACAGACATTTATCATTTTCAGTACATGCAATACGATCGGCTCCGTTTGATTGAGCCTTGATCGCACAGTTCCATTCATGTAATTTATCGTATGATGTTGGTATGTTAATGTATGCTATCACATGTTATTGTATGTTATAGTTGTGATTGCTATTGCTACTGCTTGATTATTTACATTTGCTCATTTATGATTATGCACAATTTTTCATTGATAAACTAACAAGTAAAACAATAATAAATGTTTATCTAACAAGGTTCACTCGCCAACTTATGTTGACCCAAAAACCCCCATTTTTACACATGATACAGGTGAACCAGCCGCAGCCAGAAATACATAGGATTGGACTAGAAGAATAAAATGATTTAGAGCTTGGAACTATTTTGTTTGGTTATTTCTTTGTATTGTATGGACATGTTTGGATTGTTTGGAATGTAACTTTGACTTTAATAAATATGAAACATATTAGTAAATGTCATGAGCTTTGGTGATAACCCAATTATGCCCCGACTCTTATTCCGCTGCGGGTCGGGGTGTGACAAATACTTATTTTCTTGATTGATTCGTATGTACATTTGCGATCACTCCAACTTAGTGAGCAAATATAGTGGTGATCGTTACCAACATCAGTGAGACACGAGAAATAATTTTCATCACTAAGATTAGTGAAACAACATGTGATTGTAACCTTCTTTTGTGAGGTGTTGTATGAAGTAGCTGTCGTGGGCTAATAAAAAAAGTATGTTATACTTACATACCTCAGATAGTATAGGCAAGTAAGGTCGTATCCACATGGGAATTTGTGGTCAGTGTTTAGCAAATCAACTATTTAAATAACCACCAAATTAAATTTGGGGGTTTGATTGGTTGAAAGAACTTTGAAAAGTAATTAAGAAAGTTTTATCAGATTAATAAAAACTAACCCTACACAAAACTTTGTTTCAAATATTTAAACACCACATATATATGGCCTCAAAATTTATAAAATTGAATAACGATTAAGGACAGTTTTAACGATAACCGTACGACCTAATGATCCACTAAAATATACCAACTACCCATCTAATACCAACCCGCTAACGATGCAAGAAACCGCCAATACGTTTGATAAAAGAGAAGAAATTCAAATATAAATAATGTTTATCAAATCTAAACACGAGTGATGAAGATATACCAGTTACAACAATCAGAAAAAAATATTAATGTCAAAACCTAACAGTCGTTCATCCGGGGGAAGTCGCAAGGATTTTAGCCTCGCATGCTCGTCATCATAGCTTCAAATCTTGATTCGGATTGATCTTACATAAAAGAATTGAACGTATTGAGGTTGGGAACTCCAAAAGTCATCCTTGGGGAGTGGAAAACGACTAAGGTTAATGATAATTGCGTTTAGGGAATGTTCAAGCTTAAATAGGGTGAAAATATGGAAATTCGCAATTCAGAAATGAGATCAGCGCATGGTGCACCAAAATCACCACCAAGTGGCACTGAATATCAACTTTCTTTTGTTGTGCACTGAAATCAGTGCCGGATGCCGCTGATTGCTACCAACCTTCCCTTTTTTGCGTTTTGAACTTCCAACATGTGTGTGTATGCTTCCAAAACTCCATAATGCTTCCCGAGGACTTTCCGTTAAGCTCTGATTTCTTGCAAATCAAAACCAACTCAAAGAAATCATTTTCATACACATAGTCATGTAAAATCTCATAGTTAAACACTATAAAACACAGTTAGATACCCTCACATCAGTGTATTGGTGATCCCTTCTAAGTCGAACATAAGGACACAAATAGGATATTTCTACCTTTATAAAAAAGACGTTTTTAGTGAGCATAACCCACTTAATGAAAGGTTATAATGGTGATCTCTAATAGATTTGTGAGAAGATTTTATTAGAGGCAAACTAGCATCTGGAAATTAAGGAATGAACATAAGACAAATTCATTAACACCTAAACAAATCACTATCATAAGGTGTCATCCCTTTATTTTTATATTTTCTTGCTTGCAAATAATGTAGCATTTCCAAAATAAAGTAAACTGCATTTTACGTCCTCTGTAGTTTGGCCTAAATTGCTCCTTGACTCCCTAATTCTAAAAAATGCTAGTTAAGTCCTTCACTTCCCTAGGTTGTATCCATCAGCGTCCCTACCTCAAATGGTGTCAATATATTCTTTTATTGACCTAAATGTCAACTTTATGATGTGGGCAGAATTTTCTTTTCACCCTAAACCCACACCCTAATCTAAGTTATCAACCTCCAATTCCATCTTACAACACCGATTACGTCCCTCGACATGATTGACCTAAACCGTCGGCAACAAACGAACCTCAGGTGATTGAAATCCGGTTATCATCCTTCATTTCATCATTCCATACCTTATTCCCCACTGATTAGCATGGCTACTATGATTTTAGGGGTAGCAAGCCTGGATACACCATGTTTGAGTGATCACGCTTGTTTCTTGATATAACTTGAAATTTTCGAACTTGAAGTTGATATAACTTGAAATTGAACAAGGGTAGCTGAAATTAGGGTCAATGTTTCCCTGACCCACCTTGTATTTCATTTGAGGTGGTGTTGAAGTTCTAGAACAACCTGAACTCCGATTTCAGGTTTGAACGAGGTAGGGATAGGATCGAGTAGGGTTTTCTATGATATTGTACATTATTGATGCTTAAGTATGTTTAAATAGTTTATCATGGATAGCTCTAACAGTTTATCAAGGATTTTTGATGACTAATGTTTTTTATTGATCGCGGATTTTTTGTTGATGAAGGTTTTCTGTTGATCAGTGTTTTTTGTAATTATTATTTTACCCTTTTATTGTATTAATCATTTTTTTATAATAATAAGGATTTGGATAATATGTTGATGAACAACTTATACTGCACTACATGGATCTGCTAATCATAGTGCATTACATGTATGATGTTCATAATCTGCTAATCATAATGCATTACATGGATAATGATGTTGATAATCTGCTATGATGTTGATTATGTTTCTGCAATGAGAGGTTAATGCATTACATCGGATTATGTTTCTCCAATGAGAGGTTATTGCATTACATGGATTTGATAGACACTGTATGGATCAGCAACTACAACAACTATATCTGCAATGGGGGAATACCAGTTAGTGCATTATATCGGATTATATTTTCCGCAAATAATAAGAGGTTGCATCAACCCCTTATTTGTTTGTTAACAAGTTTTAGCAATTGCAATTACAGGTTGCAACATTACACTTATTAACTTGTTAATAGGTTGCAACAACTGCAATATGTAACGGTGGGAGGTTATCAACATCATATTAATTTTGGTTTTAATAATTTGCACATTTGAATTTGGTTTTCATAATTTGCACATTGAATTTTGGGTTCCATAATATCCACATTGTCTTTGATATTGGTTTTGATCACTTGAATTTGGTAATCTGCAATATCCATATTAGTTTTGATAATGTGAATATGGTTTCAATAAGGCTATGAGGTATGGTGGTGGTGGATTGGATCATGGATTGCCATGCGGGACATAGTGTAACAACCTCACATTTCAAATGTCTCCGTTTTACCGTTTATTTGTTTTGTAACCATTGTACTCTGAGATTCCAATGTAACAAGGGTTAACATTATGCTAAATACATTTTCATCACACTCGGTTACGCAACTAGAACGCTTATACTCGAACGCTTGTCACAATGCAAACTAAACGCGGATATTAATGATGGTTGTGTAATGTTGTGTATTTATGTGTATACATGTTTTATACATTTTATACTCGCTCAAATGCTCGCTCCCTCATTTAACTCGATTTATCGCACTTATACGCAACGTAACGCATAACGCCCCGCTAAAACGCTTAACACAACTAACTAATACGAACGAAAACACCAAGCGAACAGCCAACGCGTGAACTGGAAACAATTCGCACGAATCTAACCAACTCGTATGAATTGCCACCAAACTCACCAATTGCCACACTCACCCATACACACTCCTCTTGGTTCCACTTCGCCCAGAAATTCTTCTACTCGTATTTCTTTGTTTTCCAAGTAAGTGACAACTCGTTTTATGCAAACCACAATGATTTACATAAGATTATCATCGATTTCATCTAAACTCCTTCTGTTTATGAAAATCTTCATCTTTTTATATAAAAATTTTATTTTCACCTTGGATCCAAACTTAAACGAGTATATTGGGCTTAGCTTTGGCTTCCCAAGTTAGAAATCTTGTTATTTCAACTCACCAAGTGTGTAATCCTAGAAAAACTGTTTTAAACTTGATTTTTACACTAAAAGGACTAAAACCGACATATGTTTCGTTCACTAGATAGTGGGACGAAACGGTGTCAAAACCTGCTTGAAAAGGACTTGAAATCACAACTGTTTCAAGTGAAAACTCAGTTCCGGGTGCACGAAGACGCAAAGTCAACTCGTGTGAACTGGACTGGCTCGCACAAACTGACCAGTTCGTACTAACCAGTCCAAGTTCCCACAAGTGACTAAACGCGCTCTAAAGACTTCCCCGGCTCTAGTTTTAATCAGTATGATACAAACCCGATTCCTATACGAAGGGTATTAGGGTCAAAGTTATTAATGGGTCAAAGAAGTTATTGAAAAGGAAAACTTATGGGTAAATGGAAGCTGAAGGGCCAGTTAATTTAATGCTATTATTGATTATTTATATCTTTGTTCTAGTTTTTGGGGATCATGTCGATGATTATTATCTAATTGGGTATCTATACCTTTGTTCTTGGAGATTAACCCATCTCGAATCGGGTCTTCTAACTTGTAGTATTTCAGTTTACAACAATAAAATCTATCAGTTAGTTTTGTTTGATTTTGGGTTCTATCATTTGGTTCCATTGCCGAGAAATCGATGGCGACTTCTATCCGGAGCTGCAATCAAGGAGAAGTAGGCGCATCTATCGCTGCCCAATTAGCAGCCATTGCGGATCGTTTGGATGCCATTCTTACACCCTTGAAGACTGATGTTGAAGAACTCAAGGCTAGGATGTATGTACCACTGAAAAACGATGTCGAAGCAATCAAGAATCGGATGATCTTACCAATAAAACCCGAAGCACGTATTACTGCTAACGGTGATCGTCTCCACAAGGAGGACCATAGCGGATCCAACATGAACGTGGAAGAGGGTAGTGGTAGTTTGGCGGGCGATAAAGTGATCAGAGGTGGCGACAATCGTAAAAAGTAGAGAAGGATTCGAAGATCACGGTGGCGGAGAGTAATTTAATGACAACCAAAAGAGGCGACTTGGTTAACTTTGATATTAAGAAAGAGCTTCATTTGGAATTTGAAATTAAATCCAATAGACTTGATGCCTTGAAAACGCAGAGCATTAGGAAAAGATTATGTTTGGAGAGAAATTAAAGGATTTAGGTGGAGGGCCTGGAACTTCTAGAATTGGACAGGTGTTTGAGTCTCAGCTATATTTTAATATTTTTTATAACCTTAGCAAGACTTTGAGGTTCACGTGTTATATCTACTAGGAAGAGAAAGGGCTCTTTGTAATAAACCTCTGGGGAAGAAGGTTGTTGGTTATGAATTATTCTTTGACATTTTAAAAGATAGAGGGGAGAAGCTTCTGAGGTATCCTTACCAGTTGCCAAAAAGTTTTCCCCACCAACGACTACTGCCAAATCGCCACCAAATTAATGATCGAAATGAATCTCTATCACGTGCTGATGATTACGAGGAACCGAAGAAACCCAATCATGAACATCAAGATCTGTTAACAACTCCTTTCTCTTATACCCGACTTGAGGACAAGCCGTTTCTCCGGGCCGGTAGTATTGATACAAACCCGATTCCTATACGAATGGGTATTAGGGTCAAAGTTATTAATGGGTCAAATAAGTTATTGAAAAGGAAAATTGATGGGTAAATGGAAGCTAAAGGGCCAATTAATTTAATGTTATTATTGATTATTTATATCTTTGTTCTAGTTTTTGGGATCATGTCGATGATTATTATCTAATTGGGTATCTATACCTTTGTTCTTGGAGATTAACCCATCTCGAATTGGGTCTTCTATCTTGTAGTATTTTAGTTTACAACAATAAAATCTATCAGTTAGTTTTGTTTGATTTTGGGTTCTATCATTTGACTAATACCATTGCAAGGTATGGGACTTGTCCCACATCGGTTGTATGGGCAACCAATGTGGGGTTTATATACCAAATGGGTTCCCTTAACCACCAGGCTAGTCTTTTGGGTTGAGTTCTCTTGTTTGGTATGTAACATTGGTATCAGAGCCAGAACTCGGAGTGGTGGCCCACGGAGTGGTGGCCTGGAGAGAGCCAGCCATGACCAACGTGGCCGTGACCAACGAGGCTCGGAGTGGTGGCCCATGGAGTGGTGGCCTGGAAAGAGCTAGCCGCGACCAACATGGCCGTGACCAACGAGGACGTTGGCCCTTAAGGAGGGTCAATTGTTATGGACTAATACCATTGCAGGGTATGGGACTTGTCCCACATCGGTTGTATGGGCAACCAATGTGGGGTTTATATACCAAATGGGTTCCCTCACCCACGAGGCTAGTCTTTTGGGTTGAGTTCTCTTGTGTGGTATGTAACACAGTAGCTTAAGGCTCAGGGATGAACACTCGATTTCCCAAAGAAATGCGCGAAAAACACTCGATTTTGGACGCGAAACAGGTCCCTTCACACAAGGACCAGTTTGTACGAACTGACCAACTCGTACAAACTGACCCACTTCGAACCAAACACAGTTCGTACGAACTGTCTGTTTTCCCCACGATACTCCGCTTCGACCGTTTCAGCACTATGGAACACTGAAGCACTTCTATTCCCGCTTTCAGGCTAATCCGGTGCACTCCTCGCTCCATCTCGCTTGTGATTAACTATTTGAGCATGCACTGTGAGTATACTTGACCCCTTTTCGCTTTAATGCACTTTTGGGTGTTACATACGTTCTCTATAACAAAACACAGCACACAACACTTAAAATGCTTTAAACGCAAACCCCTATCGCATGCTATACGTGGAACACTGAATTTCTATATGCTATGTTTACGCTTGATTGCTTGCATACCACCCTTAACATGATAGCAGCTATAGGTTGACACGCCACCCGTAGGATCGGGGGTTGTTAAGGCACGCTCTCCCTTTACTCATTTATGTACGTGGACACTTTGGTGGTCACGTGACGTGCATCTCACTCGCGGTTGTGTTGGTTAGCTTGTTTCTGTGTTGATAGCATACATGTTCACACGATTACGTTAGTACATGCTAGTTATGCTAAACGCTTTACTTACTATACTTATGCTAAACCAATGTACTCACCTTTACATGTTGGTATTGACTTTTATTTGAACATATGTGACAGGTTGATGGATTGTATGCTGGAAATGGATTAGGATACTAGATACTCGCCTAATTCATTTATGTTTGTTTAATTGTTTGAGACAATGTATTCCATTTTGACTATTCTGTATGGAAATATTGGCTGGAATTTATGAAACTGGAATTTAATTAATTATTGTCATGAAATAGTCGTTATGGAATCTCTTGAGCAATCTCGTCGCATAGTGCGACATCCCAATGATTCCACCATCAGTTGGGGTGTGACAGATTGATATCAGAGCCATAACTATAGGGAATTAGGTAGAACTGCATGAGTCGGCCTAGTCTATCGCTAAGCACCAAAACAAACCCCTCAGTAAGAACTGAATCAACCCGTACGACTTGATCAGCTCGTACGAATTGGACAATTCGTACGAAGTGAGTCTCTCTCGCACGAGGAGGATCACCTCGTACGAAGAGGGCAGTTCGTACGAAGCAAACCGACTCATATGAATTGAGCAGTTTCTCGATTTAAACGACCGAATTTTTCCTGTTATGTTTCTGATCTAACCCTGTTACATAAACTATATACTCTTTTCCTAAAGCTACCACAATAAACGTTTGAAGACGCTCGTATAACACAAACGAGGGTTGTGTCGAGATAGGATATAAAAACCAAGAATTCTTGATAAAATCACACATCCCGCGTATTATTCTCTGCATGAGATTCTTTCGTTGAGTTAGGAGTGATATCCATATCTCGACGGATATCTCCATTTCTATCCGGTGGAACTCCCGACTTGTTTGGTGAGAACAATCACAGTTATGGTACGAAGTTGTTAAGTTAAGATGAAACCCGCATCTTAATAACTAGTTCCACTCTTTGATTTTCAATCTCACCAAAGTCTTGATTATTTCGCTGACTTGGAGTGCATAGTAACTGGAAGGATAAAGGCCGAGGGCATTTATCTATTAGGCCAAAGCACGTGTCCGAACTCAAGGGAATAGTCGAATCACTTTGGGTAGTCGATGTCTCAAAACCCAGGACGCTCTGTTGATTTTAAGCCTACAATCATCACTTTTACGCATCATCAAATTTTATTACGTTTATGTGTTTTGACTTTGCAAATTTTAAACTTCTATGCTTTAACGATTTCTCGTTTTATCGCTTTTCGCTCTACGGGCATATGCACAACTCGCATAGCACTCGCAATCTAAAACTCTAATTAATCGCGAACAAACTAAACACATAACTCTCTTACGCGCATGTCCTCATAAGTTGTATGACTCGCTTATGACATGCTATGTGCTATGCATGATTTAATGAAGGTGAATACGTGAAAAATATGTGTTTATGCGAATTATGTGTATACGTGCAAAATATGTGCTTATGTGATTACGTGATTTGGTGCCTTATGTGAAAAATAATAATAATATAATAATAATAAAATATGGTGTATAAAAACGCAAAACATTTAAACAAAACCCGTTACAATCGAATCTCATCCAGACTCCTTGTGTAGATGGCTTCCATGGGTTCTCACACTCGCAAGACCGTCCAACGAAACAACGCCAACAAACGAATCGCCTCTCTCATGGCCAAGGTGAATTCCTCAGATTGTCAGTGAGATTTAAGCTGTCAGCAGTAACTCATCCGTGGATTCTAAGAACGATGCACTGAAATCTTCATTCAGCTTCAAACACTCAAAGCCTGTAGTCCTATGACTTTTACTGGCGAAGATGGTCCTAGCAGGATGTTCCAATGGTTCGATTCAATCAAGGTTACCTTCCGCCAGAGCGGATGTCCAGAGAATCTCCGCACCGTTAACGCTACCAGTGTATTTCAGTCAAAGGAAACTTGACTGGTGGACCGCTGAGCGCAACAGGCGCGAAAACGATGCAGCCTTGGACTTGCATGGGAGGAATTGAGAGAGCTCATGATAAAGGAATTTTGTCCTCCCCATGAAGTTCAAAAGTTGGAAGACGAGTTCTGGAACATCAAGCAAATTGGGGGGTGAAACGCAGGCCTCACCGCCCCATTCAAGCAGCTAAGTACCATCTGCCCAAGCCAAGTTGATACAACAGAGAAAACTATCAAGAAATACTTCCGCGCTCTCCCAGATTGTGTCGGTGATTTTGTTTGTTTGGGATTGAACCCTAACAAAGGAAAAGATGATATCAAAGCCAAATACACTATCCGTGCTTTAGTCCAACTATCAAAGGTTACAACCTCTGATCTACCTTTACACTGCTTTCCATAAACAACTGCTCCTATTATCTGATCAAACAAGAAGCAAAGGTCTGACAGAAGAAACAAGATCAGAGGATAGAGATCAGTGCTTAGACTAGTTATAGTTTATTCAATGTAACAGGGCTATGCACTGATAGTGTTAGTTTAGCATGTTTTAGTTAGTTATGACTTTGTTAGCTATCACTATCAAGCATGACGTCATAAAAGATGCTAAGTGTTTAGATAGTTAGTATAAATAGCTGATCGTTGTAACGGTTTAACTTGTCTTCCTGAAAAAGATCAATTCGCACTTTATCTTCTTCATTTCTTACTATCAAACGATTGTAGTAGGCTAAGGGGGAGTTTGTGAATCACAGCGAGTTTACCAACTTGAAAGCATGATGATGATGAAAACAAAAGACCGATTGCTTGTAGTAAAAGTTTTCCATTAATTCCGCTGCATATCTTTAAATTCAATCCATTTTCCATCTTTAGAAACAAAAACTACAAGTGATTCAAACTTAGATCCTGACAATTGGTATCAGAGCTTGGTCAATCGATTTTGATTTAACAGTCAAATTGATTTGAACAGATCAGCTCTTTGTGCTAATTCATTTGATAGTTTTACTTGAATACAGAGTTTTATTACTACAAAAGTTTTTAAAACACAAATTGTTGTAAATAAGAGGGATGGCACAAAACACACTGGAATCCAATATTGGATCTATGTTCAAACCTTCGATGTTGAAACGAAATGAATATTTCATTTGGCAACTCGGATGTGTCATATTCTCGCCCAACAGAACACCGGATGCTGGAGATCCGTTGTATTTGGACCTCATGTTCCCATGGTTCCAAGTACAGAGGATCCCCCACGCAGGTGCCCTAAGAAACTCGAAAATTACTCTGAACAGGATTTCCTTAAAATTGAATTGGATGCTAAGGCCTTTAGCATTGTTGCTTCGGATTTGCCCAATGAGATTTATGCGGGATTACTTCATTGTAATAGTGCTAAAGAGTTATGGGATGCTCTTAAAGAGCAATTCGGTGGTACTGAAGAGGTGATAGAGAATAACAGAGAGGTTTTAAATCAACAGTAGTGAAACATTTTGCCACGTTAAGGGTGAGTCATTAACCCAACAGTTCGAACGATATAGTTGTCTCATTAGTGAGCTCAAATTGGTAAATGTGGAATTTCCAAATTCTAACTGTCAATAGTCGTTTCTTGAGATCTTTACCTGAGAATTGGGAGACTGTAGCTTATGTCACTAGAACAGATGTTGGTTACAAGGAAATGACCTTGACACAACTTCATGGACGAACTCCTCACATATGAGAGAGAGTTGAACAGAAAAAGAAGTTGCAAGAGTCAGGGAAAATGACTTATGATTATACTTTGGGAAACACTGCTCTATATAGTCATGAGGAGGGGTCTAGCAGTGGAAAGGATCAGAGTTATGATCATTACATTGACATAACATCTGGAAACAATTTCAACTCTGATCCCTGTACACCCAATTTTGCCTTTGCTGCAAATTGTGAAAGCCAGACCTCTGACAATATGTCTTTTGAAATGAATGATTTATAACATATTGAACCCACTGACCTGGAAGAGATGGACATTTTGCATCAGCTGGCACTTTTAAGTGTTAGAGCAAGTAAATTTTACAAAAGAACAGGTAGAAGGTTTCCAGGATTTCATGGGGGGTTAAAAGTTGGGTTGGATAAGTCTAAAATCAAATGTTACAAATGTAACAACATGGGTCACTTTGCCAGAGAATGCAGATCACAATCTGCAGGACCAATTGTAACACATCCTGGCAACAGACCTCAAAGCACTGTCCAATATTCCCAATATACCCCTGCACCTCAAATGCAAAACACTGCACACTTTGCACTCCTGTTGCTACAGTTCCTGTCCATTATGTCCAAGCATCTGCACCACAGATTCAATATGTCCAAGCGCCACCTCAAGTACATGTGCAGCAAGTGCCACAAGTTACTCAACCTACTCAAACTACTGCTACACCAGCAGAGGTTAATCAACAAAGCTTTTTCACACAAGGTTTTGTTGATTGGAGTAGTTTGGCTGAGGATTTAACAGATGAAAACTTTGCTCTCATAGCCAAAAATGATTTTGAAAATGAAAATATATGTTTGATGGCTTTGGAGACCATTGTTGAAGGTGATGAATCTGTGGAGCAGGGGTTAAAGTCTGATGTGTTTGATTATTGTGAAGCAGTGGTTATACCAAAAGTTACACTAGTGGTTGAGGTGAATGTTGTTGATGTTGAAAAGACACTCTATCTGACCCTTGGGATGAGAAGGTGTGTGAGGAAGAAGAGTGTGAATGTGCTCTTATGGCAGCTTCAAAGGGAGCTTCTACTTGCCTTGACAGTCTTTGGTATGTAGATAGTGGGGGCTCCAGGCACATGACAGGATGTAAAGCCCTGCTCAGAGATTTTAAAGCTCATGGAGGGGGTGATATATCCTTTGGAAATAATTCAAAAGGGAAGGTGTTGGGGTCAGGATGTGTCTCATTTGGAAAACTCAAGTTTGAGAATATGAATCTCATTGATAATCTAAAATTCAATCTTCTGAGTGTCTCACAAATGAGTGATAAGGGTTATGGATCCTTCTTCACAAAGGAAACTTGTCAAATAGTAGGCCTAGAGGTTGTTAAAAAGATTAATCAAATAATTGCAGAGAGCAAAGCACAACTTACTGCTAATAGGGTAGGAAATGTGTATGTGGTAGACATGGTAAAAGATAATCCTATGTCAAATGCATGTTTGTTCTCAGTTGCTTCAAGCAAAGAAACAGAATTATGGCATAAAAGACTAGGTCACACAAATCTAAAAACCATCTCCACTCTCTCAAAACAAAGTCTTGTCAGAGGTTTGCCTCACAAACAATTTACTTGTGAACAACATTGCGTTTCTTGTTTAAAAGGTAAACAACATAAAAGTTCTTACAAGTCAATTGAAGAGTCCCAAACAATTCAGTGCTTACAGTTACTTCATATGGACTTGTTTGGACCTGTGAAAATCATGAGCTTAAAACACAAAAGGTATTGCCTGGTGATAGTTGATGATTTTTCCAGGTTCACATGGACTTTCTTTTTGCATTCTAAAGATGAAACAACAAACATTTTGCAAAACTTTGTTAAACAAGTTGAAAAGCAATTTGATCTTCCTGTAAAAATATTTAGGAGTAATAATGGGACAAAGTTTAA
Organism: Scalesia atractyloides; assembly: GCA_947069175.1. NCBI lineage: Eukaryota > Viridiplantae > Streptophyta > Magnoliopsida > Asterales > Asteraceae > Scalesia > Scalesia atractyloides. The sequence continues at coordinate 22,356,967 of CAMTDV010000024.1, forward strand.
GAACAAAGAGTTGGATGCCTTCTGTGAGTCAAAAGGGATTGTTAGGCAATATAGCATCCATAGAACTCCAGAACAAAATCGGGTTGTTGAAAGGAAAAACAAAACTTTGATTGAATCAGCAAGAACTATGCTAGCAGATTCTGGTTTACCCTTGTCTTTCTGGGCAGAGGCTGTAAACACTGCTTGTTATGTTCAGAACAGAGTTTTGATAAACCCCAGGCATCAAAAGACTGCTTATGAATTGCTTTAAAAATCAAACCGCTGCTCTCTTATTTTTAAAGTCTTTGGCTGCCCATGCTTCATTTTAAAAAGGATTCAATATCCAAGGTTGCAGCCAAAGTTGATTGTGGTTATTTTCTGGGATACTCAACCACTGCCAAAGCCTACAGAGTTTTTAACTCTGGGACCAAGTGTGTTGAAGAAACTCTGAATGTGAAATTCAATGAACTCTCATCTTTGAAAATCTCAGCAAATCCTACTGAACTGTTTGACCTATCCAAATTTACATTTGAAGATGTGCCTGTCAAGACTAACCATGCAGGTACCCCACAGTCATCAAGTCAAGAGCAAGGATTTGATTGCATTCTTCCAAGTTTCAAAATCAATCCTTCAGGCAGAGGAGCAGATGTTAGTAGCAATGGTGAAAGCTCTGCCAGGTCAACAGTGGTTAATACTCAAACCTCTGCCAGCTCTCAGAACCAAACATCTGTGATAAAAGTCCACAACAAATGGACATAAGTCAACCCACTTTCACATCCATTCCACCAATTCCTCCACCACCATTCCAATCAGAGGCTGGACCATCAAATTCACCAACAGAGGATAGCTCAGATGATACACATTTCAAGCTTCACGTCATAATGCTGATGTCCCATATCAAGGTGAATTGATTTTCCTCAAAAGCCATCCTTTAGATCAAGTTATTAGCAACATCAATGAGGGAGTGCTCACCATAAGCCAATCCCAAAACATTTGTCTTTTTGCTAGTTTTCTATCACTCACACAACCTGTCAAGTACCAAGAGGCACTAAAAGACAACAGTTGGGTAGAAGCCATGCAAGAGGAGCTCCTACAGTTCAAAAGACAACAAGTATGGGAACTTGTACCATTGCCAAAAGATGTATGTCCTATTGGCACAAAGTGGGTCTTCAAGAACAAAACAGATGAAAGGGGCATTGTTGTCAAAAACAAAGCAAGGCTCGTGGTTCAAGGCTATAGACAGGAAGAAGGCATAGACTATGTTGAAACATTTGCTCAGTTGCAAGATTGGAGGCCATCAGACTGTTCTTAGCTTTTGCTGCTAACCACAACATCAAGGTGTATCAAATGGACATCAAAAGTGCATGCCTGTATGGAAAGATCAAGGAAGAAGTGTATGTGTGTCAACTTCCTGGGTTTGAGATGCATTTCATCCTGATCATGTTTACAGGTTAAACAAAGCACTACATGGTCTAAAAAAAGCACCCAGAGCCTAGTATGAAACTCTATCCATTTTTCTCTTATCCATTGGTTTCACCAGAGGTAAGATTGATAAAACCCTATTTTTAAAATGGAAAGGAAATGATTTGATGCTTGTCCAAATTTATGTGGATGACATCATTTTTTGATCCACATGCACTGCCATGTGTGAAGAGTTCAGAAAACTCATGGCAGCAGAGTTTGATATGAGTGCAATGGGTGAGTTGCAATGTTTTCTTGGTTTACAAGTCAAACAAATGCAACATGGCACTTTCATCCATCAAAATAAGTATGTTAAAGAACTACTTAAGAAATTTGATATGGATGATTGTAAACCTTGCAGCACACCCATGGCAACATCCAAGCTAGTCACATTTGATGGCAAAGATGACCTTGTTAATCAAACATTGTATCGAAGCATGATTGGGTCTTTACTATACCTAACTGCATCATGGCCAGACATCATGTTTGCAACATGTGTTTGTGCCAGATCACAGTCATTGCCAAGAAATCAGATTTATTGTTGTAAAAAGGATATTTAGATACATAAAAGGTGCTCCCACACTTGGTATCTGGTATCCAGCTAATGGTAACATTGAGCTTGCAGGATATTTTGATAGTGACTTTGCTGGATGTAAAACAACAAGGAAGTCCACATCTGGAGGAGTCCAATTCCTAGGTGATTGCTTAGTCTCTTGGCAAAGCAAAAAGCACATCCACTGCTGAGGCAGAGTATATAGCTGCTGCAAGTTGTACTGCTCAACTCCTGTGGCTTCAAAATCAATTGCTAGATTTTGGTATCACTGCTTTAAAGACTCCACTCAAAATTGATAGTCCAAGAGCAGAAAATATCATCAAAAATCCTGTCTCTCATTCCACCACTAAGCATACTGACATCAGACATCACTATGTGAGGGATTGCTATGAAAAAGGTTTGATTTCTTTACAACATGTCCATACCAAGGATCAACTAGCAGATGTGTTGACAAAAGCACTTGATGCTCACACTTTTGACATTTGAAATCTAGGCTTTTAATGCTAAACATGGATTAAAAACAAATTTCTCTGTGATCCATGTGTAAATAGCAATAAAATATTTTTAGAAAATCAAAATCCATCCTTAAAAATAGTTTAAAATTGAATTTTTCAATAAATCCTCAAAGTCTGTTCAAAGCACTGATAGCACAAAAACACTGTTCGTTTAGAAAAGTCCATCCACTGTCAAAAAGTGTAATCCTCTGATAGTTGCAAATATGTTCTTATCCACTGCTCAAAAATTTCAAATAGTGTTTAGCCAAACAACTGTCTTCCATTTTCAATCAGAGGTTACACGTGGTCAGATGTTATTTGACAGTCGTTGCATCAGATGCCACGTCCTCATCACTTTTTCAAAAACCCTATAAAAACCTGTTCTATCCATAACAGAGGATTCACAACTGTGTCGATTTCAAAAATCTCAAAACAGTTTGCACTCAAATCATGGCTCCTAAAACAAAATCAAAGGGAAATCAAAGCAAGATTTACCACCATACGTCTTGATTCTCAAAACCCCACACAATTACACGGGGATATTAGAAGAAACCAAAGTCAATACACGATACCACACAATGATTCGGATCCTAAGAAAGTCAAAATTTAAGCATATGCTCGAAGTCAAAGCCCAAATTTACATCGATTTCTTCGGGATTTCTGGAAAAATGCTAAGGTCAAAACATCCACTGATGGTGTTCCTTATGCAATAATCTCAAAGGTTGGGGTACTTCTATGCAAATTAGTCCACAATCGATCTCTCAAGTTTTTCAATTGAATGATATGGCACATCCTGTTCATTTTCTTTGAGAGAGATGCAAGCAGAGTTTGTGGAAAGAGGTTACACTGGCCAATTGAAAGGTATGACAATCTTTAAACCCCATTTTCCTAGCAGTAATGAAATTCTTTTTCCATACTTTTTAACATGTCTCTCTGCAAAATCTACTGCTTTCATGAGATTCCATTGAACATGCAATATCTAGGATATGCAATTTTGACGATTCTGATTTTAACTATTCCCAGGTATTGTTCAATGATTTGGTAAATAATTTTAAAAATATCTCAAAAAGAAAAGCTTTCTTGATACATCCTCGATTCTTGAGTGTTTACTTGCAAAACCAGATTAGATCTGCAGCAAGTAAACAAGGCGCAATGACCACACCTGGCTTCCTAACTCATGAAACTTTTACACGAATAAAAATCAAGAAAATGTTTCCAAAACAGAAGTAGAGTAGGCTGAGCCAGTTTTACAAGAACAAAATGTTAAATCTCTTCCTCCTGCTACTGAGCCCACTGCTCTAGGTGATCAGAGCATTGCAACCACTGCTCTGAAACCCACATCTAAAATCATCAAAAAGAAACCAACAAAAACATCCAGAAAACCCACCAAACCCAAAAAGGGTCCTCTGAAGATGAGATCCCAGAGGTAAACCCTGTGACAACACCAAAGTCACAAACCACTGCTGCTACTTCTTCACAGCAGATTGGTTGACAGATCTCCACCTGGCTATGAAACTCCTCCATGTATCCTCACAAAAGGATCAGGTTGTAAACACAGGGACACCAAATTATGAAGCTCTAGGACCACTTGGTTCTATCTTCCACAGCCCATCTCCCAGGGCACTGTCTCTTTCTGCACCTATCCATCTCCAATAAAATCACTACCACAAACCATTTTACACTTGCTGAATGCAATAGAACTAAAGCAAATTATCCAGCACTTCTCACCAACCTATCACTGAGAATATACTTCAACGTGATGCTAGGTCTGAATCTCTATTCTTTGCTAGCCCATCAGCAAATGAAGAGGCTACATCCCTTGGGTTACATGTAACCCTTGGTGATAGTTCAACTAGAGCAGCCACTACAATTGCAAAACTACCTAGTTTTCCTTTGGACATTGTTACATTACTAAGTCTCTGTTGAAGGCAACCACTACTGAGGCTACCAAGGTAACCTCTGATGTTGGTCCCTAGTACCAAGAAAAAGGGCATCTAAGGTTGAAGCTAGTGTCAAACCACATGCTCATGATACCTAAGATATAAAGACCATCTCAGGTAGGAGTTCAGATGATCCCATTAAATTAGGTGATGATCTAAAATACAAAGATTTGACTGAGAGAATATCAAAGATTGAAACTCCTGTTGATGGGATCAAAAATCTCTTGAAGCAGTTGTTAGCTACAAAGAGCCAACCCTCTGTCTTAACCACTGCTGATCTAAAAGAAGCCCTAGACCTTCTGTTTCAGCAACAAAAGCACTTCTCTGATCTACAACACAAACATCAAATGCAGAAAGTACGAAACATGGTTGAAGCTAGATTCATGGATACAAGGGCAGACATTAAAGCGATAAAAGCTCATCTTCTCCAAACCACTGGTACTGCTCCACCTATAGTAATTTTTGTAAACATTGAAGATGATGCCAAAAAGGGGGAGAAACCTTTGGGAAAGAAGAAGCTTACAATAGATGATCAAATGGCAAAGCCAAAAAGCAATATCCTCTTGATTTACCAGCAGTCAGGGAAGAAATTAAAAGCTTCTATTCTGGGAAGACCCTGACATAAGAATCATATTATCTCTTGATGGCTAACCAAAACCTGCAAATATTGATGCTTATCTAGAACTCAAATTGAAACAAGCAGAGAATATAGCAAAAAGAGACTCAGCTGGTAAAAGTGACAGATGAATACAGACCAACATGTCTTTCACAAAGCAAACCAGGGCATTGCAAGTTATTGTCAAAGATCTGAGTAATAAGTTTCAAAAGGAAGATCAATACCTAAACATGAACTCATTGAACATACAAGAAGAACAAGCAATATAAGGCAACAAAGGCACAGTCAGGATTTGAGTGTTGATGAGCTAGAGAAGAATTCAAAGAATGCAAGAAATGTTAAAAGATCCTCACAAGAAGCAACTCTCCTAGCTGGGAAAACATAAGAAAAATATGCCAGAAAGCCCTTTGAAGATTAAAAGGATAAAGAAGAATTGATACAGAACACTATGGTTCAAGAACCAAGTGACAAGGTGGAGAAGTCAAGGTCATGATACTAAAGTGTAGACGAAGGAGAAGCAAAGATCCAAACATGCCTCTAAACAGTTTACCACTCCATCAGATGATGTTCATAAAGCTCAACACTCTAAAAAGTCTATCTCATCATCTGCCCACCATCCTGCTTTCAATAATTAAAAAGGCAAGAAAGGTATAGATGGAAGAAGACAAGAGTGTATGAACACATCAAAGAGGGATATTATTAACATGATTGACTATCACACAGATAAACTAGTGAAAAGCCAAGCAGATTTGACAAAGATAGTTCAACAAAAGCTCTTCAAACCTCAACCAATAATAGTTATCCTAAAACCAGAAGACCCAAAAATTAAAGTGGAAAGTCGATAAAGACTCCACGGAATTGACACTTTCTCAAGTCTAATGGTGATGTTGTCAAGATGAGCATGGAGGCTGCATATACTAAGTCAGAAGACCTTCAAGATCTTTTGAATCTGACACTCGAAAAGGATGAATATGATGATGATGAATTTCTCTAAATTTTAATTACAGTTTAAAGCCATATCAAAATTTTGTGAGGATAAAGACCAAGAATAAACAAGTGTTTTGGCATCATCTGTTCTAGGATGATTTTGAAAACCTAAATAAGGAACATAAGATATAAAACAAAACACTATCCAGCTTTGTCACTATCAAGTGTTACAACCTCTGACTACTATTACACTGCTTTCCATAAACAAATGCTCCTACATCTGATCGAACCAGAAGCAAAGGTCTGACAGAAGAAACAAATCAGAGGATAGAGATAGTGCTTAGACTAGATATCCGTTTATTCAATTAACATGTATGCACTGATAGTGTTAGTTAGCGTTTTTAGTTAGTTGTGACTTTTAATTCACATCAACCATGACGTCATAAAAGATGTCAAGTGGTTAGATAATTAGTATAAATAGTTGATCGTCTCAACAGTTTGTCTTCCTGAAAAAGCAATTCGCACTTATCTTCTTCATTTCTTACTATCAAACGATCGATAGTCTAAGGGGATTTTGAATCACATGCAGTTTACCAACTTGAAAGGATGATATATAAAACAAATGCTGATTGCTTGTAGTAAAAGTTTTCCATTATTCCACTACACATCTTTAAAAGTCAATCCATTTTCCATCTTTAGAAACAAAAACTACAAGTAATTCAAACTTAGATCCTGACATTGTTCATGCAGAAAAACCGTCAACCATCGAAGAAACCTATCAACTCGCCGCTGAGATCAACGATAAGCGAGTCTTGGCTGGAACTTTCAAGGTCCCAACCAAGAGTCTTAGCCAAGCCACAGTTGAACCAAGCGCCGATACCGCACCATCTCAAGTCTCCAAGTCCAATCGTCAAGGTCGCAAGCGAAAGAATTCAAGCAAGAACTGTGTGGTAGTCGAACACCAAACACCTAGTCTCACCAGCTTACTACTCACAACGCACCACCTGCTAAGCGTGCGTACATTGGAAACCATCCTTAGTGCCCTAAGTGCACCTATCAACATGCAGTCGGAGGCAACTGTCATTTCTGCGTCCACTACAACTGCTATGGTCACTTCACCGTCAACTGCCACACAGGTCCTCGTCAGCAAGCTCCTCGACATATCGCAGCACTGCCAGCTCCACCTCGCGCTCCTCAAGTCAACCCGACACCGCAAGCACCAGTCGCTCCTGAACGTGCTTGCTACACTTATGGCGATCCCAGTCACTTCAGCAATGTCTGCCCACACCGCATCGTGAAACAAGAACCGCAGCAGCAACAAGCACAAGTTGTGCGTGGAAGAGCTTTCAACATCAACCTTAGGCAGGCTCAGAATGACAACAATGTTGTTAACGGTACGTTCCTCGTTAATGGTATTTATGCTTCTTGCTTATTTGATACTGGAGCCGACAACTGTTTTGTGGCATTTGAATCCAAAAGCTTTTAAAATGTGAACGCGCTAAACTCCCAAAGACCTTCGATGTCGAAGTCGCCACCGGAAGAAGCGTTACATTTAAATCCGTTCTACGTGATTGTACTCTTAATCTCAATAATTATTCTTTTACCATCGATCTCATACCTATGCAATTAGGTAGCTTTGACGTCATAGTAGGCATGGATTTTCTCCATGGAAATCGTGCCGAAGTTTTTTATTATGAGAAGATGATTTGCTTTGCTCTTCCAAACGGTGATCAATTACATGTTTACGGCGAAGGACCCTCAAGAGAATTGAAGCTTATGTCGTGTATTCAAGCGAACAAGTACTTACGCAAAGAGTACCTCGCTTTCCTAGCCCATATTGTGGAGACGAAGAAAGAAAAGACAACCTTGAAAGAAGTTCCAGTTGCATGTGATTTTCCTAAAGTTTTTCCTGAAGATTTACCTGGCTTACCCCCTACTCGCGATATCGATTTTCGTATTGATCTCGTTCCCGGTGCTACACTTGTCGCTAAAGCTCCCTATCGCCTTGCACCATCCGAAATGCGCGAGCTATCTAGCCAACTTCAAGAGTTGCTTGATAAAGGCTTTATACGCCCGAGCATGTCACCATGGGGCACACCCGTTCTTTTTGTGAAAAAGAATGATGGATTGTTCCGAATGCGCATCGATTATAGAGAACTTAACAAGCTTACGGTCAACAACCGCTACCCTCTTCCTCGAATCGACGATTTGTTTGATCAACTTCAAGGTGCTACCTGTTTTTCGAAGATTGATTTACGTTCCGGATATCACCAGCTACGTATACATGAACAAGATATTCCGAAAACCGTATTTCGTACTCGCTATGGCCATTGTGAATTCGTGGTCATGACTTTTGGTCTCACAAACGCACCCGCGATCTTCATGAATGTGATGAACCGTGTGTGCAAAGCCTTCTTGGAACGTTTATCATTGTGTTTATTGATGATATTCTTATCTACTCGAAGTTGAGAGCCGAACACGCGCGAAATCTTTGTTTGGTTCTCGAACTCCTCCAAGGAAATCGTCTTTACGCCAAGTTCCCCAAGTGTGAAATTTGGCTTAAGGAAGTTCAATTCCTTGGTCACATCGTCAATGACCAAGGAATTCACGTCAACCCCACGAAGATAGAAGCTGTAAAGAGTTGGAATACACCAAAGACTTTGTCCGAAATCCTTTTATTTCTCGGATTGGTGGGTTACTACCATCGATTCAACGCCGACTTTTCAAAGATCGTTGTACCTCTTACAATGTTAACTCACAAGGACAAACCTTTTGTTTGGGGTACCGAACAAGAGAAAGCCTTTCAAACTCTCAAGCGTATGCTTTGCGACACTCCTGTTCTCGCACTCCCCGATGGAAACGACGACTTTGTTGTTTATTGCGACACCTCTAACCTAGGTCTTGGTTGTGTTCTTATGCAACGGGACAAGATTATCGCGTATGCGTCTCGACAACTCAAGATACACGAGAAGAACTACACCACCCACGATCTCGAACTCGGTGCAGTTATTTTTGCGTTGAAGACATGACGACACTACCTTTACGATACAAAGTGTATGGTCTTCACCGACCACAAGAACTTACAACATATCTTCAAGCAGAAAGAGCTGAACATGCGCCAACGCAAATGGGTTGAACTTCTCAATGACTATGATTGTGAGATACGCTACCATCCCGGCAAGGCAAACGTCATAGCCGATGCCCTCAGCTGACGAAGCTATGTGTATAGCATTCGTGATGTTCGCGCTCAGAACGAACTCGAAGCCCTTATTCGCGACGCTCATCACGCATGTTTCATTGAGAATACCTTGTGTGAGGAAATGAAATGTGGTGCCGAAACTCAATTAGTGAATAAACCAAATGGTATCTATTATTGTCTCGATCGCATTTGGATTCCCAATCATAATAAACTCCAAGAGATATTGATGACTAAAGCTCATAAGTCTCGATTCCATTCACCCCGGTGCCGACAAGATGTACCAGGACCTCTGTTCTAGGTATCGGTGGTCGGGCATGAAAAAGGATATCCTTCTGTATGTTTCGAAATGCTTAACTTGCAAGAAAGTTAAAGCCGAACACCAATGACCCTCTGGTTTACTCGAACAACCCGAAATCCCGATGTGGAAATGTGAGAGTATAGCTATGGATTTCGTTACGAAACTCCATCGCATAACTTCTGGTCATGATAGCATTTGGGTTATCGTTGATCGCCTTACGAAATCCGCTCGTTTCATCCCAATACGAGAAGACTTTAAGGTTGAACGATTGGCACAAATATATACCGACGAAGTCATTTATCAACACGAGACGCCTCGTGACATCATCTCTGACCGCGATGGTTATTTTACCTCACGTCTCTGGGAAACATTCCAATCCGCACTCGGTACTACCCTTAATCTTAGTACCGCGTTCCATCCTCAGACCGACGGTCAGACTGGGCGCACGATCCGCACCCACGAAGACATGCTTCGATCGTGCATTTTAGATTTTAGTGGTAATTGGGATTCGCATTTACCCTTAATAGAATTTTCATACAATAACAGTTATCACACTAGTATACAAATGGCAACCTCTGAGGCACTATATGGTAGAAAATGTCGATCGCCTATTGTTTGGCACGAGATCAAAGAAGCACATATCACCGGCCCCGAGTTAATACAAGAGACGACAGATAAAATTTTCCAGATTAGAGACAATCTCCTGAAAGCTCGCAGTCGTCAAAAGAGCTACGCCAATAAACGACGTAAGCCCCTACAGTTCAAAGTTGGAGATCACGTCCTCTTAAAGGTTCCACCTTGGAAAGGGGTGATCCGATTCGGCAAGAAAGGGAAACTAGCGCCACGATACGTAGGACCCTTTAAGATTCTGGAAAGAATTGGCAGGGTGGCCTATCGAATCGAATTACCAGCAGAACTCAGCAACATACATCCGACTTTCCATGTCTCGAACCTCAAAAAGTGTCTAGCCGAAGAAAATCTTCACGTACCATTTGAAGATCTACAAATAAGCGAGACACTGCACTTCATGGAAAAGCCAGAAGAAATCATGGATTAAGAGATCAGTAAACTTCGACGCAGTCGCATTCCCATTATGAAGGTCAGGTGGGAAGGCAAACGCGGCGCCGAGTTCACTTGGGAACTCGAGAGTGATATGAATGCGAAATACCCACATCTCTTTATTACGTCTACTACTTGAATTTCGGGACGAAATTTCCTAATGAAGGGGAGATTGTAACAACCCAACATTTCAAATGTCTTCGGTTTACCATTTATTTGTTTTGTAACCATTGTACTCTGAGATTCCAATGTAACAAGGGTTAACATTATGCTAAATACATTTTCATCACACTCAGTTACGCAACTAGAACGCTTAATACTCGAACGCTTGTCACAATGCAAGCTAAACGCTGATATTAATGATGGTTATGTAATTTTGTGTGTTTATGTGTATACATGTTTTATATATTTTATACTCGCTCGAACACTCAAATGCTCGCTCGCTAATTTAACTCGATTTATTGCACTTATACGCAACATAACACATCACGCCACGCTAAAACGCTTAACACAACTAACTAATATGAACGAAAACACCAAGCAAACAGCCAACATGTGAATTGGAAACAAATCACATGAATCTGGCCAACTCGTACAAATTGCCCAATTCGCACGAATTGACCAATTCGTACGAATTGCCACCAAACTCACCAACCTCCTCTCCTATAAATACCACACTCACCCACACACACTCCTCTTGCTGCCACATCGCACAGAACTTCTTCTACTCATATTTATCTGTTTGCCAAGTAAGTAACAACTCGTTTTATGCAAACCACAATGATTTTCACAACGATTTACACAAGATTATCTTCGATATCATCTAAATTCCTTTTATTTATGAAAATCTTCATCTTTTTACATAAAACTTCTATTTTCACCTTAGATCCACACTTAAACAAGTATATTGAGCTAAGCTTTGGCTTCTCAAGTTAGAAATCTTATTATTTCAACTCACCAAGTGTGTAATCCTAGGAAAACTATTTTAAACTTGATTTTACACTAAAAGGACTAAAACCGACATATGTTTCGTTCACTAGATAGTGGGACGAAACGGTGTCAAAACCTGCCTGAAATTGACTTGAAATCACATCTGTTTCAAGCGAAAACTCAGTTCCGGACGCACGAAGAAGCAAGCAGTCAACTCGTGCGAACTGGACTGGCTCGCACGAACTGATCAGTTCGTACGAACCATTCCAAGTTCCCACAAGTGACTAAACTTGCTCCAAAGATCTCCCCAGCTCTAGTTTTGATCAGTAGCTTAAGGCTGGAGGGATGAACACTCGATTTCCTGAAGAAAGATGCGAAAAACCCTCGATTTTGGACACGAAACAGGTCCCTTCACCCAAGGACTAGTTCGTACGACTTGACCAGTTCGTACGAACTGGCCAACTCGTACGAACTGACTCATTTCGCACCAAATACAGTTCGTACGAACTGTCTGTTTTCCCCACGACACTCCGTTTCAACCGTTTCAGCACTATGGAAGACTGATGCCCTTTTGTTCCCGCTTGCAGGCTGATCTGGCACACTCCTCGCTCCATCTCGCTCGTGTTTAACTATTTGAGCATGCACTGTAAGTATACTTAACCCTTTTCGCTTTAACGCACTTTTGGGTGTTACATACGTTCTCTATAGCAAAACACAGCACACGACACTTAAAACGCTTTAAACGCAAACCACTCTCGCATGCTATATGTGAAACGCTGAATTTCTATGTGCTATGTTTAAGCTTTATTATTTGCACACCACCCTTAACATGATAGCAGCTATAGGTTGACCCGCCACCCATAGGATCGGGGATGTTAAGGGACGCTCCCCCTTTACTTGTTTATGTACGTGGACACTTCGGTGGTCACCTGACGCGCATCTCACTCGCGATTGTGTTGGTTAGCTTGTTTCGGTGTTAATAGCATACATGTTCACACAATTATGTTAATACATGCTGGTTATGCGAAACGCTATACTTACATTATACTTATGCTAAACCTGTATACTCACTTTTACATGTTGGTATTGACTTTTATTTTAACATATGTGACAGGTTGATGGATTGTACGCTGGAAATGGATTAGAATACTAGATACTCGCCTAATTCATTTATGTTTTGTTTAATTGTTTGAGACAATGTATTCCATTTTGGCTATTATGTATGGAAATTTTGGCTGGAATTTATGAAAATGGAATTTAATTAATTATCGTCACGAAATAGTCGTTATGGAATCTCTTGAGCAATCTCGTCACATAGTGCCACATCCCGATGATTCCGCCATCGGTTGGGGTGTGACAAATGGTTCTCGTGGTACATCGCCCCCTTCTCAAACCATGGTGGTTCGCATGGTTTAATCCATGGCAACCATGACCCTCTTTCAGTTAGTTAGGGGATTTTGATTGGTGGGTGAGGATAGTGGATGATAGTGGGGCTCATTGTCCACATCATATAGGTTGGTGGATGAGGGTGGGGTGACATGACGTAGACGTGGAGAGTGGTGGTGGTCATTTGGGTCATGACCACACCACATAACCTAAGATGCACATTCATTTTGGCTTTAATATTGGTTTTGATTATCTGAATTGGTAACATGCAATATCCATATTGGTTTTGATAATTTGAATTTAGAGAGAAAATTTGAGGGAAAGAAAATTTGCAAAGTATAAGAATGCATAATGCAAGGAAAACATATGGGGCAAAATGATCTTTTCATTGTCTTTATCTTTATGAAAGAAAAATGACTTTCGTTTAAGTTAGGGAAGCAGATGGATACAACATTGGGAAGTGAAGGACTTAGATAACATTTTTTTGGAATTAGAAAGTCAGGTAGCAATTTGTACTAAATCACATAGACACAAATTATAGTTTATTCTCTAAAATATAAACAAATCTTATTTCTTACATGTTTATTTTATCTCTTAAGACCGCGGAGTATGGGAGGCTTGGGTTGTGGAGCATTGCTCGACACGTGACGAGTGTGGGGTACATAAGATAATTCTTGAAAACAAGGAGTGTGGGGTGGTGTCGCTTCGTCTAGCGTGGCCAACCATGTTGATTTTGATATTTTTTAACTAGTTAAAATTTCATTTAATAATAACACACTAATTAAAATAGAATATTGTATATAATATTTTTAAAAACAACAAATAACATTAAAAAAAACTACATAAAATTTTATAAAAAAGCTACATAAAATAAAAAAAAAAAACTTCATGATTTATCCTCGTTATATTTTTCCAAGATTTCTTGTTTCATTTGCAACGTCATTTTCAATTTTTGGCCGGTAAGGTGATTGACGGGCATGGCGAGAAATTTCTTATCTTTGCGTTTTTATTTTAGAGATACCGTTTTCTCATACGACGCTTGGATATTTTTCCTCATTCCGATCCTTTGTTGTTGGATGAAATTGAATGTGTCAATTTTTGTCCCAAGTTCTTATAACTGGTCGGTGTACAACCCTTTACCTGAGGCCGAACTAGGGGCCAAACCCGATGTCGAACCCGATCTAGCTCTTTGAATCCACTTTTTGACGTATCTCTAGCGGGTGGGCGAGAAGGAGAATCATCAAAATCATCCAAATTAAGATCAAGCTCTTGATCATGAGCATCAGACTGAGCTTGGGACGGGACGGGGGTGTCCTTGCCCTTTTGGATGAGGTTGACTCGCTAGCGGGAGGGACTCTCGCCCATTTAGAAGCGTACCTACATACATCCCAAGAATGTATGTACTTGAACTCGTTCTTCTTGTTCTCTCTGTATGCTAGCATGGCATTCTTGATAAAGTCAGTCTTGGTTTCAACGCTCCTTGGCGCCTTCTTCGCCTTATGGAAACAAGCGTTGAACACGGTGACCTGTGTATTTATATCACTCCACTTGGACAAGAGGTTATCATTATCACGATACACCTTCGTGCTTTGCATTTGCGTATGAAACGATTTCTTTATGGAATCCCAAAAATCTTTTCAGTGTCGTGAATTCCCTATTCCAAAAACATTTTAGACATTATAAAAACATTATAGTAAAACTTAAAAAAAATAAGATTGTAAACATTAAATATGTTATATAAAAAATACCATGAATCGGATTTTGCGATTCGTCGATATTGCATCTTCCAAAGTAGTTTCTTCTTGAGACGTCCACTTTAATTGTGTTCGTTGAGCGGCAGCTAGTGCTTTCTTTTCATCCGTTCTTTGTGGCTTCTTTTTTTGGCAGGTTTGGATGACGAACCACCAACGTCTTGCGGTTGTGGTTCGGGAACGGAATTGGGCTGGGAAAGGTTAACTGATGAATCGTCGTATGGAAAGTTCGTGAATACACGATTTCTAAATACGACACGAATCTGACTAAATCGGGACACGGTGAATATACTAAACCGTGTGGCGGTTGTTATGGAATGTGGATGGCCGTGTGTAAGAGGTATTTGGGTCGGGTTTGGTGGTTGACGGTTTTGTGGTGGGCTAGGGTTCGGGTTCTCTTAGTATCCAAAGGGGTTGATTGGGTCGTAATTTCTGTTAAATAGATGCATTGTAGAGGATTACGTGGGTGGATTTTATAAAAAACATAGAGATAGAAAAATAGAGAAGTGGTAAAAAAATGTAAAAAATGGGTGAGTATATATAATGTTTAAGAAGGAAATAATTTTTTTTTAAATTAAGTAGCCGTTTGGCAACGGAGCCCAAATGGTTATCTCTCACCAGCCAATCCAAGCCAGCCACCTCACCTCCCCCTCCCCCGCCTCACGCCAGGCTTCAAACACACGCTAACGAGGGGCAAACGTCGTGGCCAACACTAGCCAGGTGTGGTTTAGCCAGTGTTGCTTGGCAACCCCGTCCCAACCAACACCCACACCCATAACCTAAGAAGATAAAAACCTTAGATCTTGGTAATTTAAACATGGTAAGAAACCGCTATACATTCCAAAAATAAAAATTAAAAAAAGCTAGATCTTGGTAATTTAAACATGGTAAGAAACCGCTACACAACCCAAAAAAATAAATAAGGCGCTGACTTGTCAGGCGTTGATTGGTGGGCAGTATAAGAAGATGATTCGAAATTTCAACTGCAGAAGACGGAGTCGTTTGAATCATTCTGCCAGTTGGCCACCAACTCAATTCAAACCCTCACCATCACCATCTCCGTCGGTTCATATTTTCAAACATCTCCGATATCACACACACACACACACTCAGCGGTCTTCAAAAGCCACTTCATTCTCTCTAACAATTACCTGATCTTGAGGAGTTGTAGAGAGAGAAACTGCAGTCGCAGATGACGTCACCTAATTGGGAGCTCAAGAATTGTTGCGATCGCGACCAGAAATTCTTTCTCGCTACCGTCGGCATCTATTCTCTTGTCATTCTCGCGGTTCGTTTCTTCTTTTTAATTGAATTTGTGTAGATAACCCTAAATTTACTGCTGGAGACTTTTTGTGCGTTTTAGATATTTTTATGCTGACCTAGCATGATATGTTGCCGATTAATGTGAAATTATTGTTTTGACTTGAATTTGTGTGACCAGATGAATTGAATTGTTAACAATTTTAATGTGGTGGTTTAATTTTTAGTTAGGTATTGGTGGATGGAAGTTTTGGTACCTCCTCGGATAGTTTCTAGGTAATATTTAGGGTTTGAATACCAAAATATACACATAAACCAGGTAGTCGCGTGCGCGCCACGCACTCAAGGCGCAAAGGGTGAGCCTTGGGCCTAGGTGCAAGGCGTTTAAAAAACAAGGGCTTTTTTAAGCAAGGCGGACAATATAAACGAACCATTTTCAGGGTTTTAGATGTGTTGTAGGCTGGTTTAGGACTAGTTTAGGTTGGTTCCAGTCTTTTAGATCATATTTAAGTTTTTAATACCCGTTTTAGTTGTTCAGAACTGTTAATGCTGGAATTTGCAGAATCTCTCTGCAATCTAGCTAGGGTGCTTCGATCCCTGCAAGGCGTTTGGCTGTAAACGAACTGAACGTTCGGCGAACATTACGTTCGTGAACGTTCGATAATATGTTTGTTAGTTTACGTTCGTTCGTTTATGTACGTTCGTGTTCATTTATTTATATTCATTAGTTAAATTTTTTTTTTATTTTTCAATTTTCTTCTAGCTTTTTTATTTCCCCTAAACATTAATCAATTTCCCTCCAAACTTTTTTCCCTCCTAATCTTTGTTTCACTCTTAATATTTCCTCCCCATAATCTTTTTTCCCTCCTAACCTTTCCCCTAATTTTTATTTCCCCACTACACATTAACTCTTTACCAAAACAAATTAACAAGTCATTTATACGAGGATGATATGAAGAATTTGGGGAACTTGGTCATTCAAGAATCAAGACATTTTTGGGATAATTATGAATTTATGAATTAGGAGTATCATGTATTCATGTCTAACAGTCTAAGTTATTTTGGATAATTATGACTAAATTAGTATAATTTAACTTATCATGTGGTGGATTATCATGAACTGAAATTAGTATAATGTAACTTATCATGTCTAATGTTCGTTTGTGTTCACGAAATGTCCACAAACAACTAAAGTTCCTTAACAAACGGACACAAACATAGAATCTTGTTCGTTAACGTGTTCGTGAACCGTTTGTTAGAACAAAAATCCTTAACAAACCAACACGAACAAGGCCTTGTTCGTGTGCGTTTGGTTCATTTACAGCCTTTGGCTGTGTCTCACCTCGCGTGGGCTCTTGGGGCGCGTTGACTATGTAGCAGGCATGTTTCCATGATACTGAGGGGGATCTTTAGTAACATTATATAGTGTACTTTACTATGTTGTCAAAGGCACAAGGCGCATAGGCAGTAGGCCTCGCCAGGAGCCTAGGCATGTTTCCATGATACTGAGGGGGATCTTTAGTAATATTATCTGTTCGTACGATTTTTGGCCTTTGATTTTGAAGACGTTAATCTTGAATCGAAGAGATATAGATCAAGACGGATTATAGATAATTATGGTGAATTATTTATTGAGTTTTGTAGGGATAATTGTTAGTTTGAATTATTTAGGTTTATCTAGTTGGCTTATTTACTCATATTAAGTCAAGTTAGGACTAGAATGAGTTTTAGTATAAATAGAGGGTTAGGGTTATTGTATTTGTGTGCTTTCATTGATAAATAATAAAAGAGTCGAACGAGTTTGTTCAGATCGTGTTTGTGTGTTTGATCAAGGACCTAATTTCCAACAGATTTTCCATGTTCGTTAAGTAAATATATATCTATTTGAATGGATTATACAGTTATGGAGGACATTTCTGCTTACACCATTCAAGCTTATCACAGTCTTTCTTCATGAAGCTAGCCATGCGATCGCTTGTAAGCTCACATGTGGAGAGGTAACACCTAAAAGTCTTCATCTTGTTCCCGAATACACTATTTCATGCATGCAAGTTCCTCGTTTATTTCTCATTTAGTTTAAGAACATCTGATCAAACTTAACAGCCATTAAGTCAATGTTGCATTTGGAACCAACCAGTTCATATCTGTGTAATTCTGGATGTTTTTTGTGTATTACCAATTCTTGGACTCTGGTATGTAGGTCATGGGCATGGAGGTTCATGCCAATGAGGGTGGGGTGACTCAGACACGCGGTGGAATATATTGGTTAATATTGCCAGCCGGATGTATGTTAACTTCTTCTACGCAATTGAATTTTTTCATTAAAAGGCAGAGTAAAGTACACGGATGGTCCTTGTGGTTTACCAAATTTTGGATTTGAATCCTAGCTTTCCAGAGAGTTAATTACTGTTTTCGTCCCTGTGCTTTGTCAAAAATCACTATTTCAGTCCATTAGTTTAAAATTTTCGATTTCAGTCCCTGTGAGTTTCACTTTCGTAACCATTTCAATCCCTGTGGTTTCACTTGCGTAACCACTTCAATCCATTTATTATCTGTAGGTTCATGGACTGAAATGGTTGCGAGTGGACTGAAATAATTTTTAAACTAATGGACTGAAATAGTGATTTTTGACAAACCACAGGGACGAAAATAGTAATTAACTCCTTTCCAGAAGTACACAGATGGTCCTTGTGGTTTGCCTTTGTAACGCATTTAGTACCCAGCTTTTTCCAAAAGTACATGGATGGTCACTGTGGTTTGCACTTTGTAACGCATTTAGTCCTTAAATTGCACATGCTAAAACCTTTAGATTTGTTGGCTAAGGACTAAATGCGTTACAAAGTGCAAACCACATGGACCATTCATGTACTTTGGGAAAACTAGGGACCAAATCCAAAAGTTTGTTAAACCACATGGACCATCCGTGTGCTTTACTCTTAAAAGGCACATATTTTTACTTTACCTTTTTAACATGGTTCTAGCATTCATAAATTTATAACATCCAGATCTTGGTTCATCATTTTGGGGAATGCTTTTGATCCTGGCATCTACCGACCTTTTAACTGCGAGAATTGCTGCCGGATGTTTAGCAGCCGCCTTGCTTATCGTGCTCTTCATTGCCAAAAATGTAACTATATCACGCAATTAGTTAAATTTTTTTTAATTGAAATCCTAGTTATGGTTGCATGTCTACAATCTCATATATTTTGTGCTGTTGAAACAGTGGACTCTTCGAGGACTCTGCATTGGTCTGTAACTACAAATCAACTTATTATCCTTATTGACGATTTTAATATAAAAAGAGATGCATTTTGCTAAATAATTGTCATATTTTTTTTTTATTTGTCAACAGGATTCATAATATTCCTTGCTATTGTTTGGCTACTGCAAGAAAAAACCACAGTTCGTATCCTTCGTTACGTCATTCTATTCATCGGTATTATCTTTTTCCGTCTTTCACTTTCATCTGTATCAAGCAAACAGCATTTTGCTTATGAACTTGTGTTTCCCATTTGCAGGTGTCATGAACAGCTTGTTTTCGGTTTATGGTAACAATCTATAATCATATAAGTTACAAATTTCACATATAGAATTAAATTTTTATGTTACGTATGATATAAATCAAAATCTTTTGGCAGATATTTATGATGATTTAATTTCCCGGCGAGTTAATTCTAGTGACGCTGAAAAGTTTGCCGAAATTTGTCCTTGCCCATGTAACGGTGTTGCATGGGGAGTTATATGGTTAGTAATTTAGTATCTGCCTAGAAAAGCTTAAATTTTTTGTTCTGTGAGTTATCTAATTCGGTTTGATTCTTTGCCGCTTTGCTGCAGGGGAATGATATCTTTCACTTTTCTCAGTGCTTCGGTTTATCTGGGACTTGTAATCTTGTCATGAGGTATTCTTCTGTTATATAAGAAATTATCAGTTAGAATAATCTAGTGTCATTGCCGAGCCTATAAATATTCGACTAAGAATCTGATTTTTTTTATTTTTTTTTTTGTTAACAGATTCATGGAGTTTGGACTTCATTCATGTGGCTGCCTTGATGTGATCTGATTATTTACTGCACTAACTTTTAGTTTCATTCTTTCGACCCTTGGTTGGGTTACATACATATTATTGCTTTGTGTGCATACAGTTCAGTTTCAGTGTAGCAAAAAAATTATGTTATACTATTTTTTGTGGATATGCAAATTTAAATCTAGAGTTTCATCCTTTTTTACATATTGGCCAAATTATATGTAACATTCGTCACTCATACTAACCAAGATTTGTCCATTTGGTTACAAAACATTTACATCATTGTTTTAGTTTCCTGAGTGAAGGTCGTGCAAACGAATCAAATGTTCAGCGAACACGGGAAGTTCGTTTGTGTTCGTTCGTTTATTAAACAAACACAAAAAAGACATTTTGTTCGTTTAGTTAAATGAACGAACATAAATAGAAGTCACATTCGTTCATTTATGTTCGTGAACGTTCGGTAACTTGTTCGCTTATATTCGATTGTGTTCGCTAGTTCATTAATGTTTTTAGTTTCTATATTTTATTTTAATACTTCAAAATTAAGTGTCAGTGTATTATATATTTTGTTTATGAACACTTTGTGTTCATTTGTTTTCCTTTGTGCTTGTTATCGTTTGTTGCCAAAAATTAACAAACATGAACACGTTCATTTCCTTAACAAACAAACACGAATATAAAAGCACGTTCAGTAAGGGTTCATGAACAGTTTGTGAACACATATATTTCTTAATCGTTAGGTTCATTTACAACCCTAAAGGTCACCAACCTTGTATTGCTCGTATGTTTAACTATAGAGCCCCTCTAGTCGACGTTAATATGTTCAAAACGCAACAATGATAGTTAACGTGGTGCATACAAATTGACCAGGTTAAGGTTATATGTAACATTCGCCTCTCATACTAACTAATATTATCCGTTTTCTCACAAACCATTTACAACTTCGTTATTAGTTTCCGGAGTGAAGGTCACCTAACCTGTATTGCTCTCAGCTGAGTATTTTTAGTTTTAGAGCCCCTCTAGTCTACATTAATATGCTAAAAACGCATTGATGATATTCCATGTGGTGCATACAACTATACAAGGGTTGAGGGGTTAGGTTTTTGGAGGGTTTGGTTTTTAGCATTTAGCTTGGGTTGTGGGGAGGGGGGTTTAGATTTTTGGGTTTTTGCATGTACATGTTTTTTTTCTCTTGTAGACAAGATTATGAACATTGTCACTCTATAGTTCTTTCTTACACTTCTTATTTTTATATGTAGAATAACTCAACTCGTATATGAAAATGCCTTCAATATAAGCACTGACTATGATTTGTTTGTTAGCCCTAAAATCAAATTAAAAAAAGCAACAAATAATTTTCATATTTCAATGTAACAGAGATGTGTATGTGGGTTATATATCTAAATCATCATCCGGATCCTCATCAGAATCAGGCATCTCATCATCTGAATCACGAAAATATATGATCTCTCCCCTGCCAGAATCCTCTAGTTTCTTCGATTTCTCAACAGACGCACCGTTTGATTCGTGTTTGTCCGATTTACGGCCATCGTATATCTGAACTGATTTCTCCGTTTCTAGTTAAAAGTAAATCACAACCAATAACAAACAAAACATTATGAATTTGAGACAGCAAAGGTTTCGATGTTGTAAAACGTGAATTAAACTCATACCCTGGTGCTCAAATGGAAGTACAACTTTTGCTCTATCACTTCTTTCTTTATCTGACAGCTGCAAATTGAATTGCACCTGCCAAAACATATAACATAAATTATACAGAAATATTTGAAAAAAAAAAGAGTAAAAAGCCATTTATTCATCCCCGAGATTTGGCTAGTTTTGCTACTTTCGTTCAAAGGTTTGTTGTTCCACATCTAGATCTAAAATGTTTAAAATCTTACTATTTTCATCTGGCTCGTTAACTCCATCCATTTTCTCCGTTAAGTCTGGGTATTTCGGTTTTTTTGTTAACTTGAAGAGCAGTTCGGTCTTCTTACATATAGTGAAAACGACCGAATTTCCCTTTAAGCTAGCAAAAAAGACGGAAATACCCCTGACTTAACGGAGAAAAATGGATGGAGTTAACAAACCGGATGCAAATGTCAAAATTTCAAACCTTTTGGATTCAAATGCGGAAAAACAAACCTTTGGACGGAAGTCGCAAAACTGGTCAAACCTCAAGGACGAAAATGGCATTTTACTCAAAAAACATTATATAGTGACAGAAACTAACTTTAGGGACAAGGCTCTGTGCAACCACATTCTCCCCGTATGCGATCGAAGTGAACTTGATCAACGAGTTCTCAATGGAAAACTCTTCACGCTGCAAAAAGGAAGTCTTTTAGTAATCAATTCCGTGTTTGTGAGTGTGTGTGTGAAGTAAGAACAAGGGTCGTACCATAACCCTAACACGACCATTTCTTCGTTTGAGAGATGCATGAAACTGGCCTCTTTTGTAACTTTGTTCAGCAAATAAAACTTATCTGTGTTCTCTGAAGTAAGTAGTTTTACATTAGCCACCATTGAAGACATGTATTCAAAAGCAGCAACAGCTTTCAAGTCGTGGAGATCAGAATGCAGTAGCCAAAAACTGATAGATACTTGAGCTGCAAGTAATCCACATGTGACGATATTCACATAAGTTTGCTCGGATAACTTAAGTACATGAATTGAATGACAAAAAACATACCATGGCTCCGGAGATTGCTTAACAGGCAAGCAACTGAAGACAGTGACGTGTGTCTTATCATCTCTGTCAACTGAAAAAAAAATACAAAAAACTCAAAACCGACACCAATAAATCATAAGCAAAAATGGTTAATTACCGAGTCTATAGCAACTGAGAACCGATTTTTCCCGTCTCCAACAAGTCCTGCAAGCGAATAATAATAATCATGGGAACGAATGTACATCGAGTTTAAAATATATAAGGCTATTAGTTATTCAAGAACACATGACTATATTATACCTACCTTTTCCTAATGTAAGAATCTGAGTGAACAAATCATCCAATTTTCTAACATCTTTGCAGACAGTAACTTTAAGTGAAGCTTCTGTTAATGGAGTTTTAATAACTCCATGATCCTTAAGTCGTTCTTTCCACCCTAATGGATCAGTATAACAATCCAAAACTCTCAACCTGTCACAGAAGATCCAACCATGATCTGTTTATATGAACACACAATTTATGTCTACAAATTGAAGAACATTAGACATGAAACAATAATTATTATTTTTAGCAAACCCTAAATCGATGATATTCTGACCATTCATGTGATCCGACAACATCAATTCCTCTGTTTTTAAGCAATTCAGCTGTGAACGAAGGACTCCTCGAAAACGTCACCAGCACAATGCCTCTGAAACTCAAAACTGTTGATTTTAGAAAACATATATATAATAATACTATAGGGGTGGGTTCACTTGGGAACTAAAAAGAAATAGAAAACCAGCTAAAACGAACTCATTCTAGCTGCGTTGGAACCGGTTCGTCAAACCCTATACCCTAAACTCTAAACCGTAAAAGTTAAACCATGAATTGACATTCAGGATTAGACGAGCAGGTTCCAACGCTGCTGAAATGAGTTCAATTAAAGTTCGTTTGGTCGGTTCCCCACTTTTACTTAGTTCTGAATGAACCTCTACATATGAATATATTATACAACTACTCGAATTCGATTAACACCTGAAAAGCTAAATTCATACGGTTTTAAACAAAATCGGAAACTTACTGAGACTGAGATTTACCGGATGAAATGAAGGAAGAAAGCTGAGTGAAAACATAATCAAAGACGGTGGGACCGAACGGTGAATCAACAGAATCGTTAATGGTGAGAGACGTTGCGTGTTCACCTTCCAGTGCTCCGTCGCGTAGCACTCTGCAAACGGCGTCCGCCATTGTTAACCGATTCCGGTACTGGTTGAATTAGGGTTTATGATTGGCACAAAAACCTAACTCGATTGGAGAAGAAGAAGAACAAACGGATTATTCGTAGAAGTGTTTTATGCGGGGGTATAAGATTTGTTTGTTACCATCTTAAGCCCTTAATGTTTATGATTTGCGACCATTAAACCCCGTGACAGGTTTTTGTCATTAAGTTAAATTGAACGTAGTTATTAAAAATTGAACCATTCGAAAAAGTTTTGTTGGAGTGAAGCTACGGATTGTGGTTCACTAATGAATATTTTTACCATCTTCCGTATTATCGCTACATCATCATCTCCTCCATCATCCAGGGATGTGGTTACTGTCATTTTCTTTCCGATAAACAAAAAGTAAAATCAAACTTTTCACTAATATTAAAAAAATACATAGTTTAAGGAAAAACATATTAAAAAACTATATGGATAAAATTAAAATTACATATTAATAAAAAACTACAACTAATCATACCATCGAATTTGACATGAGCGGAATCCAAATACGCTTGATCAAATCAGCACAAAGGTTGAGGTGCGTACGCTAGTTATGTAATGCCCACATGTTTATCTCTTGTTGCACCTCATCAACTAGTTCAACATCCTCGTAAATGTCGTTCGGATCGTATTTACATATGGCATTACCTTCATCTTCAATACTTATGTTATTCAATAAGAAACAAGCACACATAATGTATCTTAAATTTTTGGGCATGAATGCACGTGTCGGGTGTTGCACAATGTATCGTCGTTGTTTTAAAACACCAAACAACCGTTCAACATCTTTTCTTGATGATTCTTGGCGTTTTTCTAGTTTATTTCTTTTATCATATGCGGGATACGGTATATTTTTTTAACAATTACTGCATATTCAGGGTATATACCGACAACAAGATAATCCTGTGGTTGTGTTCCACCCCCGAAACCATAAATGAAGAATCAAGTCCGGTACCCTTTATGATGTCGTTGAGTACCTCAGACTGATAAAGAACTTTTAAGTCATTGTTTGAACCAGCAACACCAACAAAAGCATGCCAAACCTATAGATCATGTGAAACCACAACTTCTAGCATTATTGAGGGATGTCCTCTATCACCGCACATGAATTGACCCCGCCATGCATTAGGGCTATTACGTCACAACCAATGCGTACAATCGATACTGCGTAGCATTCTAGAGAATCCATGTCTTTCTCATCGGTTAGATGTAGTTTTTCGATGCCCTTCCGTGTTGGCTTATACAAATACTTCTTGTTATTTAGCTTGACCACACATTTGGAAATTTTATACAGACTATCGCATGGTGTTCTTTCTGGCATCTTCAAATACACATCCCATGCATCACTAGAAGTGTCATATGCCATTTGCCGAATCACTGATGTACACTAATGTAAGGTAGTAAAACGCATTTTATCTACGGCATCTCACAGTAGTGTAAAATGGGTCCATATTTGCCGAATCATCAGCAATACGTAGGAGGGGACGGCAACTCATTTGAAACTAAGGCCTAAGTTGTTCATCGGTGTATACAGGGTTTTCAGCAAAGCAGTCGCTCGTCAATCGTTCGTGAGCACCTATAGTAACGAACTAAAATAAAATGAACAAATATTTAAAAACA
Organism: Scalesia atractyloides; assembly: GCA_947069175.1. Taxonomy (NCBI): domain Eukaryota; kingdom Viridiplantae; phylum Streptophyta; class Magnoliopsida; order Asterales; family Asteraceae; genus Scalesia; species Scalesia atractyloides. The sequence continues at coordinate 22,382,379 of CAMTDV010000024.1, forward strand.
ATAAGGAAAAATTTAGTATATTGACGTGTGCGGACAATAACACAAATTATCACGATGCACAAACAAGTTATAAAGATGTAAAATACTTATAAGACTTAACTACACACGTTAACAGGAAGATGTGTTACTAGGGTAAGATACCGAATATCAATAGTGGGCATGGCAGCTCTTAATACTAAGTTATGTTAATATGTAATCTATGAAAGATAAGGTTGAAATAAAGATAATGAAAACTAAATACGGAAATACTAAAGAACATGAGATAATCAGAATGAGAAAGTAACTAACTATAATGGAATTATCAAAGGAGATTGACTCTGAATGAATGACTATACATATGGAAATCATTAAGACCTAACTCGAAAACAACATGTGAAGTGCTAAAATGGATTAGAGCCCATTAAGATTAATCCCGTTGAGGGTAGGAGAGAAGCTATAGACACACTCACAACCTATTTCAACAAAGCAAGTTAATGTGACAGATTCATATGACTTAGGGTTTCTAGGTTCGGTTAGGATTGAACAACGAACATTGCAATTTACGAACTAATTAAGATCAACCATATAAAAAACTCTAACTAGTCTCTAAATCCTTCCCGTAGGTAGCTCACACCTTTTTACCAATTATGTTATCAAGATGTCTATTACCAGTTATGGTTTCAAGCCTTAGATTAACGGACATCAATATAACCCAGAGATAGAAGAAATCGAATCTAACTAGTATACTTCATTGAAAGGTGGTTCAACCACACAACTTAACATTAAAATCAATATCTAACATGCAATCATACACATATGCACGAACGTCACAAACTTTACTAAAATCAAATTACATAACAAATAAAGCATTTTAACACAATACATCCTAAAAATCACCAGATCAAGACAATTACTAACAGTTTAGCCGGATGAGAACAAACACAAACCAAACATGAATAAAACATAGTTTGACAACAAAGAAACTCTTTAACAAATAAAAATAGACCCGTATGGATTAGATCTTCAGTCTGTGATGTTTCATTGTGTTTACGCCCTTTGTTTTGCCTTAGTTAAGACCTCCCAGACATCCACAACAGCTTCTTGATCAGTCTCCTTTGTTTTAGCCGTCACGGTCATTTTATACTCGTTTTTAGGGTTTCCACACTAGGGTATTAGTCGTACCCTTTAAGTGAGTAGAATTGTACATATCAATAATGGGTCGCCATTTATGTTTCTGACTCCACTCTTGTTGGCTAGAGGTACGAGTCGTACTGTGTTACTGAGTACGATTCGTACCCTTTTACTTTTCATATTTTTTAGCCTTTCTAGATAACAACCTCATTTATGCCCAAAACCCCTCCTTTTTCTTCCAAACCAGCAAATCATCATATATACCAAGTATTAATCTATTCTAGCAGGATTCATACACAAAAAAAAAGCTAAATACATGTCTTTTACAATAGAAAACAAGTTCTTTTTTTGACACATCATATATCATCTCGTCTCTATGTAAAGCTGCACTCCTTGTTCTCGGTTGGGATGTATGTTCGTTCTTATTCCTCCGAAATAATTTGTGCCACCTCATTACCACGTTCACATAGAACGTTACGGATTTCCTCGAATGAGGATGAAGAAACCATGATTAAAAACAAACAAAGTTTTTGTATATTTTGTAGAAGGTTGGAGATAATTTGTAGAGAGAAAGAGTAGAGATTGTGTGAAAATAAATTGTGAAATGTAAATTTTTAAATAGAAAATAAGAAAATTATTTTTTAATAGAGCCCAACGACTCTTTTTCAAACAGACACTTGGTGAGCATCGTGGAGAATTCCACTACCTCCACACTTCACCAATTGGGGGGGGGGTGTTCAATAGTGGCCATGATGCCACATCACCTCTACAACCCCCCCCACGAGCCATACCGGTTGGCCTAATAATTGTGTGTCCCTTACTCCCTTCATTCTTTATGATTTAACATGGTTTGCGATTGTTTTTATGGCATAACCTAATTGGATTTATAAACTTATATGAGTTTGAATTTACCACCGTAATATGTGATATATTTTTATACTTTGTAGTTATGATTATGTCGAATATTAATGTTCTCTGTAGACATTTGTTACATAAAACCATTCTCACGCATTCACATTGGCTCGTGTATCTCGTTATATTCCATAAATTTGCCGACCACAAATCATGTTATACACAAATAAGCTCTCGTGCATCACCCTGTGTTTACAGATTATCAACAAAATGTATGGTTTGCTAATGGAATTCACTACACAGACAAACAAGACTTGTGTACTGCATGTAATATTCATGTATTGTATTCCAAGCCAAGCAAAAGGGATCTTACACTTGAAGAATATCCAGGGTTGATGTGTCATCATTTATACAAGTATTATATGCACATGTACCCCTTTTTAGGTACTTTTGAGACTTTATCATAATAAAACACTACCTAAATCGTTCCTTTTTACTATCACAGGTTTTAAGGCTTCAAAAATGAAAGGAAGCTAAAATGACGAAAACAGAAGAAAATTTGCAAATTTTTAGCTCATGAAGGGTCGTGCACTATACTGGCACACCATGACGCCTCAAGTTTGCCTTTAACAAAGCAAAAAAAAAGACAAGAACTGAAGATGCATGACCATGCACGTCCATGTGCACAGTCGTGCACGACCAAACTAGAAGAGACAAAATAGAAAAAGGCAAAAGGAAACAAGTACGATAACTGGAAACAATTGTGGGTCCTGTCTGGACACCTGTCCACATGCATGACCGTGCATAGTCCAGGCATTGTCATGGTTGTACCAAACTTCGATAGAAAGGACACGCACGACCGTGCATGTACGGATGCATGGTCACGCATGGCGGACGCCAACATCCGATATATAAGGCCCACTTGCAATCAACTAGAGGTATTCTGGTGCCTCGAAGTGGGTTGTTCTTTGGACGTGGTGCCTGAAGCCCTAAGAGTGCCATCTATTTAGCTCTTATTGTACATTACTACATTGAAGAAGATAGGGAGATCCATGGGGAAGGCCCTTGAGCTAACCGACCCCCTCTCTAAGGATAGAATTCTAACATTCTTCCTTAATTCGCACTTCAATATAATGATACCAGATGTTTAATTCACTGATATATAATGCAATAAATGAGGGTTGAGGAACATTTCGTACCAATTTCACTTGGTCTGATCATCACACGAGTCGGTAATCATCATTGGTAAAAGCACAGTCATCTTGTGATAGCTTGATTATGCACGACCGTGCCTATAGCCTTACACGGGTGTGTGTATCTATGTCTTTTGCTTGATTCTTTAGAATTCCATATTTTTGCCTTGTTATTGGTCATTTTCATTCTTTTAATCCAGATCCCCTAAACTGCATCTATCAAATTGGACGATTTAGGTAGTGTTTCTAATGGATAAATTCCTTAAAAAAAGTACCATAAAATATGGGTAAATATGCATATAAAATATGTATAATTGATGGCACATCACTTTTGTAACAACATATCCATACGATCCATCCCTTTTGATATATATTTGAAAAGGTACTTTTATGAGCATACTTGATCCGCAATACTGAGCATTTATATGAGCACGATAGTGCAACAACAAAGCACGATTGTACTACACAACGTAACCACTATCTAGAAAAATCTCATTCTTTTGAATGGAGTGAGCACTTTGACGTCTCCTTTAATGTGCATGGTCATTTTCATCAAATATTGTCACATGTTCATAGTCCTTTGGGAATTTATTTACATGATCTCGTAGACATGCATGGTGCATTAGGTCTAGCAATACCACAAGGTCCTTGCATCATAGACTCGAAGACAATTTTATACAAAGTCAGCTTATTAATCGGGTCTAGATTTCCACTGATATGTACTCATCCAGTTGTTCAACATTCTTTCTTTTGTGTGCCTCGTTGACTCGTAATAGAAGACGGCAGCGAGGTAGACATCTTTTCTGAAACTCTATGGTGTATAGGTCTGCATGGTTTAAAGATAACATTCTTATGTAAAAGGAGAATACTTGTGTTATATCAAATGAACTTTTTCATGTAATGTGAGATAAAGAAATAACATGCGTAACTTTTCCAAATGGTCTTTTAACTCTAATAAAATTTATGAACGAACTCACTTTCATGTGGAATACTCTTGTTATAACATATTAACGATCTTCTGCTTTTAGCATTGATAATTTGGCTATGTATCTACAAATCTTAGGCCATTTAACATTACAGGTTAACGTAACGAGCAACTGTGAATTCCCATGAACTTTGAATACTGCCAAGTATCATGTACCATCACTAAACGTTGAGGGCAAAACAATACCCTTGCCTATATCTCTTCCTACGTTATCACCACGCGTAACTGCATCATGTATGCCTCGCATGCATTCACTTCTAAGAGCCTCTTGCTTATATCTATAGTAATTAAGCCTATCTTGCTCTACGCAAGCATAAGCATCAACCATGTATTATGTACTATTGAAAAGGACGGCCATCTCTCAATGGTAAAGTATAGACATTGAGCATTGAGTGGCGATCATGTAATGATTATTATCTTTGTCTAGTTATTACCATGTAGGCGCAAATTCACGGGACAAGCCACTTTGACCATGAATAAATAATAACGGAATGTTTCAATCACATGTACAAAGGATGCAAAGTGTTATTTGTTGAGTGTCGGCCACCTTATGTCGTAGACAATGTCAAATACATCAGACTCAGGCGGTGGCTCACTAACAATAGCACCTATGCAACCTGGACTCGGGTTATCATAGCGTAAAGAGTTATATGAATTTTACAGACGAATACAAAAGGTCGGCGCCTTAGACGATTAACACAGATCCCTTACGCTCCTAAAAACTCTAACCAGCTCATTGTAACTCTCGGAAACTTGAATAAGCAAAGTAATAATGTCAGAATTCAACCGTGAATGACTGTTGTCTGCAAAGATACTAAGTCTATTAGAAACCTCGTTCTCAGTATCGTACACATATATTTGTAAAAGCCGAGGACGTTTGTTTGGTGGTGGACAAAAAGAACCAAGCCAATGGTAAATTTGCCCTTCAATCTTGAAACAGAAGGACCAAATCCAACGTTGATAGACTCGTTGATTTTCCCGAAAGATGTCATAAAAAACATGTTATTTTAGGCATGTATATTAGCAACAAAATCGAATTTGATCAGATATATGTAACAATGATGGATGATGAAGGGTAGGAGACGGAAGTTTGATGCATCTAGGAATGGCAATGGGCCGGTCTTGGGCCGGGTATTGGTAATCCGATGCCGTACCCGGTTGTAATTCTTTGGCCCATACCCGGCTCTTACCCGTCGGATATTTGTCCAGTAATTACCCGTCAGGTAGCGGGCATACCCACGGGTATACCCATTAATTTCTTAAAAATACCTTTTGGGACAATGTGCAATTTTTACTTTGATGTTTATATAATTTACTATTTTAATAACTATAACAAATGAAATATGATTAATAACTTAATGATTAATAACTTACAAATCATATTTAGACAAGATGAATGGTAGGTTTACATCTACAACCCCCTTGCTTCACGTTTTCATGAGTTTGAGCCTCTAATGATTTCAGTAATTGTTTACCAAAACTAACACACACTGAGTGTTATTAAAGTCTTTAATGTGCATAGATTGAACATAACTAAACCCAAAACTTCTCTGTGCATATGAAAGTTTTGAAGAAAGACAAGAGATCAAATCTATGAATAAATCCACTAAGAAAATCACTAAAAGAATTATACATAATAGAAAAAAGAAATTACTTACACTACAAGAATAGAGATCGATGTGATAAAAGTGTTATTGCTTCTTGACTTCTTGTGTTATTGTTTTATGAGTAGAATAGGAGATGTACAATTTCAATAAAGTGGATGATGCATTTGGAAAATTAGACGGGAAATTCTGGATATTAATCATCTATATCTTTTTCTGGAAAAATAATTTTGAATGGCAAGGAGAAGAATAGACCATAGTATTATAGAGAAGATAATTAGTGCATGTATTAAGTTTGTATATGTGGAAATTTATAATATCATACTTTCGGGTATTATTCGGGTAATTGGGCCAGGTTTCGGGCAGGTATCACTATATCCATACCCGTACCTGATTTTTTCCCCTTTTTAAGCCCATACCTGACCATACCTATCGGGCTTCGGGTATACCCAGCCCGTATGTTTCGGGTTTCGGGTATATCCATCGGGCTTGGGCTTTTTTGCCATCCCTAGACGCATCCATGTTTGCACAATGATTGTAACATTGACGATTAGAAGACATCACATGATACGCTCATCGTACCAAAATAATGCATGGCAATGTTCAGATACGCCTACAATCACCATTATCTATATACATAGTATCAATAGAAGGAATAAATGCATCAAGTGTACAACCTTTTTTCGTAAGGTAGACATAAAGTAGATAACATAAAGTAGATATTGATTCTACAAAGGTTTTAACGCAAATAGTCAGACAACTAAAATAAACAACAAACTAATAGAAAATATATCGCATAAAAACTTGATTGGATGGTATGAGTTAAAAACCTGCAACACAAACGCATAACCCATTAGTATATACCATTCATTATATCTTTCCGTATGACATCATAGACACCAGTAAGATGACGAACACGAATGCTTAGTAAACATACACTAAGTCATCTTATGATCTAAACTAAACAAATCACATTTTGTTTCATCAATGACTTGCCATATGTTTTATACTAACTAAATTGTTATTATTGTTCAATTCTAATATTAATCTTCTTACTACAACAATAATTATAACTATTATTGATAATTACAATGCAAAGTATTATTCTAAGCCTTATCAAGTAAATGTAATATGGCTAAACGAAATGGACAAGTTGAATACGGGGTTGACTTTTTATGATCAGTAAAATGGGTCTTCTTGAGTTTGATTGATCTGTCACAATATTTTGTTTTATTTTTTAGCCTTACCAATTACTGATATACAAACAAGCATGTACGCTCTCAAAAGAAACCAAGTGATTAGGGTTTTTCGGGTTGCTTTTGTTTTCCTTAAACTTGTGGATTTGTCATTTCGGTCAAAACCCATTTTAGCCCAAACTAAATTGACCGTTTTTTGAACGAACTGTTTTGACTTGCACCAGTTTTTGTCAATGCTTGTTCTGACCTGAGCAAAAACCAAATAGCTCCTTTCGACGTGTTATCTCACCTGACCTGAATATTTAGATCTTATGCTTAACACTTGTTAGTTTCAAATTATAAATATACTTACGTTAGTGATGATAAGTAATTACATAATTCTAACTTGAAACAATTTTGTTTTGAAAGAAAGCTGATTGTAACAAAAGACACCAATTAATACCCATAAAAATTGATATCATTACCCTTAGACACCAACCCCACGCCCACTCCCCACCACCCTACCCCACATAATAAACTTAGATTAGATGAATGTAGGCTAGATTAATAAACTCATATTAAATTAGATGAATGCATGCTTTTCTAATCTAGCTCGTACCAATACTCGAGTATGATATAAGAACAAAAACAAAGGATAACTAAGCACCATAACAAAATAAACAACTATAGTTAAACAATATCAGTGTTTCCTAATAATTTGCTATCATGAGCTAATCCTACAGGTCTTTTCTCTAATTAATGTTATGCTTTTCACAACATTTTAAAAGCAAATGTTATAAAAAAATATCAAGAATACATGATCCTCCGTTGTTATTGTATATTTAAAATTTCTATTGCATAAATTTAATGGAAAACAACAATTTCAATGGCTCCGGCTGCTGGCACCGGTACAAATGCATTAGGATCTAAAAAACAGAAGGAAGAAACTAATACTCTTCGATGAGAAGTTGATGACCATTGGTTTACGAAAGAATTTATGAGTTTCTAGCTATATGCTTGTTTATATTGTCTTATATGTGAATCTAGATTCTGATATAAAATCAAATATAAAAAATGATAATATATCCTTATTTTTCAACCACCCTCCATTTATCAAAAGTCAAAACGGGGTAAGATGAGTTGACCAATTCCAAAACCAACCACCTTAAACGCTCACTCTCTGCAACAACGACCTCTAAACATATGAAATTAAGTATGGATTTATATGCTAATGCAATAAGTTAAACGAGTAGAATGATGAAATGGTTGAATTTGCAGTAAAGTAGATGAATAGTTCTATTTGTAAACCCTAATTTTGAGATTAAAGATACAAAGTCCTAAATTTAAAAAATGAAAATTATGAACAAGAAAGTCAACAACAAAATAACACAAAATCCTAACTGGCCAAATTCCAACAAGCAAAAACCAAACCTAGTTGGGCAATGAAATTGGCAAACATCAAACGACCAAGGAACAACAAAAGAGGATAGAAGATAAGAAACACAAATATTGTGAATAAGAATGGAAGATTAAAGAGCATGACATTTTCATTAACGCACATTGAAGACACCGAGACGGAAAACCAACGGAGAAGAATAAGAAAACAAAAAAAATGACATATGAAGCAAGGTAGGAAGGGCCTAGACAAACAAAGAACAGAAAGCATAAGGGTCAAAGTGTAAAAAGCAAGAGAAGGGACCAAAATTTACCATCATTAGTTTTTGAGATAAATAGACAATGTGTGTGTATATAAGTGCGTGTATAAAATGTGTGTGATGGTGGTTGTGGGTGGTGACGGGTGATGGTGGTTGTGGTGGGTGTTGATGATGGTGTGGTGGTATGGATTTTTAAAAAAAGAATAATATACCAAAATCGTATTTGAGGTTTGAGAAGATGATATGAGCAAAAATGCACATGTTTTTATATCAAATTATTACCCATTTTCAACATGTTTTGTTAACAAAATGTTCAAAATAAGCTTAAATTGGTTTATATTGAATTCTCAAGACAATTATAACCCAAGATTACCACAGGAGGCGAAAAAGGGAGAACAATAGAAGAAATTGTCCAGTCACGCCCCACGCCACGAATCTGGACACCACCAGAAGCCCCACCATGTGAAGATCTGACGAAAAAGCCATGCACGTCTTATGCCTCGGCAATACAAGACAAAGAAAAACTTTTGGAAGGTCGTGGGGCCCACAAAGTGGACCACGGACCGTGCTGACGAGACACGCCCCGTGTTTCAATAACCGGGAACATCCAGTCACCTAGCCAGGCACGACCAATGTGACTTAGGCAGGCATCATGCCTATCCCCAGCCTGGCATATCTTCTCCCATGACCATTCTTGGCTAGATTCTTGAGGGTGTTTAGGGGAACTTACCCCCTTAATGTTGTGGTAACTAAGTAAGATCATAGGTGAACAAGGTGTGTGTGTGTTAATGACTTTAACTAATTAACATAGTTTATTGAAAGTGAGTGAAATAATAGTTTCACCATTAACTTGGGTCATTAAAGTTTCTGCCTAATCCTTGAAATCTACCAACAACCTTGTGATGCCATTAACTTGGATTGTTCATGTTTTCTATGTTTATATAGAGTCAAAGCATATAGATGCTCTAGCGGATGTTAAAGGTTTTGGGTGGGACTTCAGGATAGGTAGGCTCTTGCCTTTGTGTGGAGATAACATTAAAGCGTAAAGGACTTAGTTTATATAAAAGTAACTACCTTAGCGGGATTGACAACTCACCAATAAACTAAATAGGGACACGGAATATAAGCTCCTTAAACTATCAAATTAATTAATACTATATTCCGGCCTCACGTGTCGTTTCCCTGCTGATTCAAAGCGGAAGGATCGAGTGTGTTAGGATTCCGACCCAGATACTTCACAATAATACACATTAACACGCATAGCTCTTCGTCTAACGATCAAGCCCTTGTTACTCCATAGTAAGATCTAGTTAACAAAACATCAAGAGATATGTTGATCCTAAACATCCTTTTTCCTATCATTGATCCTTTTTCCTATCATTGATTACTATCTTTTATTTTCCTCTTGAGCCTTTTTTTTTCTTTCCTTTTACTTTTTATTTTTTCTTTTTAAGAAGTCAACTTTTTGACTTGACTAGACGTTATCAACGACTCGGCACTAAAACACGTGTATCCTTGGACGACCTCGGTATCTTACCATCACTATAGTACACCAACGTTAGGTGCACCTTCCCATCGTAAATTGTAGTATGATAGTAGTATATCGTGTTTTTATAGATATTAAAACTTTAGTGCATAGAACACCGTAAAATTAACCATCTTTTATATCCACACCAACACACGTCAAAAGATTTGCCATGTCCATCCAATATATATATATATATATATATATATTTCTTTGCAACCAGGCCCCTACGATGTGTAATGTATTGTCATTTCCATCCAGATGGCTAACTTCGTTTGCATCTTGACTAATATTTAGTTGTGGTTCCAAGTCATATAGGTTTCGTCACATACTGTAGTGGGGATAAGATAAGTACCGAAGCTATCAAAACCGAAATGAATAAAAACACAAACTGAATATAGTATCGATCATGGCGTATGGTATATGTTCGGTACAAGTTTGATATCGGCAATGGAAAAATAGTGGAAAATAACGAAAGCGAAACCCTAAATTAAATACCAACACCGATACTAATGTTGTTTGATTAGTATGAGTTAGGTACAATATGTGTAACACCTCGAAAATTTCGTCTAATATAAATCCGACATGTGTTCCGAAAATTCTTGGTTGCCACGTGTAGCCGAGAAGGACTAAAGACGCCGTCATGTTATTTTAATAACCTTTGAACGAGCATCAGGAAAAGTCGAAGGACCAAAGCTACAAAAGTGCAAAATTTCATGTTCTGGAAGGTCCTTACAGACCGTAACCACCATTGGTTATGGACCGTAAGGCAATCAAAATATGGGTTTCAGTAAAGCGGTTACGGACCGCAAGCCTTTATGGTTACGGTCCGTAACCAATTCAAATCTGTGGGCGGTAGAGGTCCTTACGGACCGCAAGGCGTATTCCCTTACGGTCCGTAAGGGGACTGCAGCTGGCAGATTGTTGGCAGCCAGCATGTTTGCCACTTCTCTCGCGAACTTGAGCCATTCCTCTGCATTTGCCACGACCCTAAACACTTGTTTTCATCTCATAACCCCTACCAACACTTGTAATGATCTGAGCTTTGATCTTCAAGTATAAATAGAGCTCCCTTGCAACCATTTCATTTGCTCATTCTCAAAATCCTTCTCTATTCATTCTCTGGAGGTTCTTGATCCTTGGGAGGTTCCTAATCAGTCTATTTTCGTGCTAAGCACCTTAAGTAAGTGTCCTTACCTCCCTCTTTCAGTTTTATTAGGCATTAAGCCTAAGTCAAAGCGTTAACATAAAAACGCTTTTGAGCTAAGACCATTATGGTCCAGCCAATGTTCGTAACGAACATGGCTACGTGATCGTAATAACGTATGTGTTATTCCCTCAAGAGGGCACCTCCTGATTACCACGTTTGCTTGGTCAATTGACGGGTCAAAGTTATGTTAATAAAAGTCAAACGGGTCAGTTTTGAAATAAAATCATAACTAGTAATGTAGGTGTTATAAAATCTGTTTTGACACTCTAATAACTTGGAAATAATTATAAGAACATGTGGGAACATGTTCGGCTTGTCAATTCCAGGCCTAAGGTCGATTCGCAACCGAAAGTCGCAAAAGTTGACTTCTGCTTTGACTTTCAGTTCTGACCCGATTTAGCAACCTTAGCTATTGTCCCTAAGTTGCATTATGACCATGCTATAGTATACTATAACCTCTGGAGTTATAGGACATGGTCATGTAGTAATCTGAGTTTTTACACAAGTATCCGTTAAATATGCCAATGTTTGCACAAAGGCCCCTAATGTATAAAAACAAGGTTTTAACCACTAACAAGCATATAAATGAGTTGTAAACTAAATTATTATATTAATGAACCTATTTTGATATTAGTAACCTAGTCATAAACTATGTTTAACTATTTAACGTAATTAACACGTTTAAAGTGACCAAATCGCCCTTTTGGCGATAAAATGGTTTAAACATAAACTTGACACCAAAACTCAATACCTACTGATGTAATATCATTATTAGGATTATTTGGGATGTTCATTCAAAATGCAAACTAAGTTTAAGCTACAGTTTGCATATTATGTTCTAAAATGACGATATTGCCCCTTCCGGCACTTTAAATGGGTTTTAAATATTTGAATGAACCAAAACTTTATACCTACTGATGTAGTATATATATATATATATTAAACATATTTTGGTCATACAAACTTGGTCACAACAGCAGTTTCGCTTAAATACCATTTAAATCGTCATTTAGCGACTTAATCGTCGCTTCGGCGCATAATATGGTTTAAAACCGTATTCGAGCATCAAGGCTCAATACCTACTGATTTCAAAACATATTTCAATTTATTAACAGTAGGTACATGTCCCAAACTCAGACTCCCAAATAAATTATCGAATTATATGTGAAATGACCAAAATGCCCTTTCGGGACATAATTTGGTCTTAAACTATAAACCACATATATAATTGATATCGTACTGATATAACATCATAAAATAAGTATTTTACATAATGTTTATAACCATAACATCATTTTACATATAAATCCGTTTATTATGTTGTAAAATGACCAAATTGCCCTTTTAAGGTATAGTTTGATTTTAAAACCATAATGTGCCAACATATTGATAACTTACTGATGTTTTAACATATTTTAAACATAATGGCATATGGAACTTGTGTAGGACTCGCCCGGTTACCCGGTTTCTCTTATATGCGTACGGTTCGGCCCACGCAACTAGTTTACGTAATATAACCGAAACGGGTTTAACCATATCAAAATATTCTCCAATTCCAGAATGTAAAATGGTAACCTATATTATACAAGTCCTAGTACTTGTCGGGTCCAAAATACATTCTTTTCCAGTTGTTGCTTAATCTAGCATTTCGTACCGTTATCTTTATTCTAAGTTAGCTGGTCTAAGTCAATGACTAAATAAAGACCCGCTAGCTAACTAATCGGTTAATAATACCATCCATTCCAGACTAGAGACTTCCAGTAGATTGTTTCCGGGCTAGTTATTTTGATTACTGCTGTGCTTTGCTTATTTTCTTATTATTAAAGATTTTGCAAGCCAGGTAAATACTTTAACTTATTTTCCCTTATACGGGCTTGGGATACCGTATACTAATACCGCATGGTTGGATATGGGATCAAAGACCAATGAGTCGGGAATTCAAATAATCCATTTTAATTTGTATTGCTTAATATTAAACATTTGGGGGTTAAAATGACCGCGTCCTGGATATCCACGGCTCATTTAATTACAAATGGCCACGACCTAAGCATGGGGTGCAGGCATACACCCGTCAGATGCTAAATTTAAGCATAACCCATTAGGGGTGCACCTATTAAAGGTGTTAAAGTGGCGTGTCGATTAATCATGATCCCATCATAGTTTTCGGGCTCTAAATGTATTATTAGCATGTAAAACTGATAACATGAAAATTATTTATCCCAAGTTATTTATTAAACTAAGTACCATTGGGTACACTAAATGTTTTCAAAATGAGTCGGTTAAATGTATTTACTAGTGAAAACTGACATATTTTCAAAGGACTAAGCGTAGGTGATAAGTATACGTAATTAGGCTGGAAGTGCTCGGCGAAACTTAAGAGGAGTTGCAATCCTTTGCTTAAGAAGCCTTAGTCTGTTAAATTTCCTTTTGTAATTACATTTCGATCCTCCTGTGGATCTAGTTACAAGCGTTGTATATTATTTTGAACTTTGAACATTCAAACGTTTGTAATAGTAATTATCCAGACTTCGCTGTGTTTTATTGTATTGTTTGGTAATGATGATATCAACTTGCATCATGATATACCCCAACCGGGCCCACCGGGTTACACGTGGAAAAATAGGGTGTGACAGGTTGGTATCAGAGCCAACTCTCGAGTGAATTAAACACTAGCCTTTTGTTTAATCTCGGGAATACATCTTAACACATATCTTTTAGACTTTCGAGTCTAGACTTTGACCTAGGTGTAATCATTTCCATCTTATTATTCTAGCTTTGTAATTCTGGATTAACTCAGTTTTGAAACAGGAAACATGCCACCAAAGTTTTGGCGCGGAAGAAAGGGCAAGGGTCCCATGAGGGGCGGACCCTCTATGACGGGGCCATCCTTTAGGCCACCTTTTAGACTCTCATTAGCCGGAGCAACTGATTTGCCCAATCACAATCCATACGAAGGATCCGGAGACTCTTCGTCTCCATTTGAACCTTATCGACACTCCATTTCACATGAATACTCCCCACCTCAATCACACTCTCAACATTCCTACCATTCTCACCATTCCCACCAATCACACATTCTCATTCCCATTCACACCAAGAATTCTTCAGCTTTAACTTCGTCAACCCAGTCAACCAACCCTCACTAGAAATCCCTCCAGTCAACTCACCAACTCACATGGAGGAGGATTCCGATTCGGAAGAATTTCCCAAAACCGGATCCTATGGCCACCCCATCGAGTTGTCTAGTGGCTCGAACTCTTTGGCAGGTTCTCTATTTCGAGGTCCTGATGAATATGAGCAACGATGGGCACAATATGTGTTCGTCAACACACCCTCCTACCACAACACTCCCCAACACCATGATCCATCACCACATCCTCAAATCCAGGATGTAGATATGCAACAGGTGGATCAACCTCAGCCACCACCTGAGTCATCATCACAACCACGCCGGAGGCGTGGGGCACGCATGTTGGTGCGTGCTTTGGTCAAAGGTCGGGTTCTCTACCACCTTTACCACCATCATACCCTGTCATCCCTGAGGACCCGCAAATGGGTGGGCCCTCAAACGCTCGCCAGTGGTGGAGCCTCCGCCACAACCAGCTGTTGAGCCTTTGCCTCAACCACCTCTACCACCGCCGGATTTTCCAACCCAATACATGCATATATAGGACCTTCAGGGTTTAACACTATCGACCCTCCTGGCTTGTATAACTACATCCACCATGGTCTAGAGCATGATCCTTATTATGATGCAATTATTCATAATAACCTTTATCATTCCTCTTACCCTCCTTACCCACCTCCTTATGCCGCTACCGGGTATCCACCTTATGGATATCCGTATCCAGTTGCGCCTCAGCCGCAACCACCTCCACCTCAGCCTCAACCCCAACCACAAGTACAACTCGAGGCCATTAATGAGGCCTTAGATCAAGAAAGGGAAATACGGCAACAAGTCAAGAAATCGAAGAAGAAAATAACAAAATTTATCCAGAAACTTTATAAAGCCTGAAAGGGAGAAAGGATGAGTAGATTTTGTATTTTCATCTATGTAATTTAATTTCCCATGAAGTCCCTGCGAGGACATTGTTGTTTCTGTAAAAGTTCCTGCGTGAACTACTTTTGTTATTTCAAGTCCTATGTATTAGGCAATTTTGTAACGTTCCTTTTAGTAAAATTTCCTTATTATTTATTCCATCCAATCAATTATCATGATTTTATTCAAGTTTTATTGATCCGCTATATTATCCCAAAATCCATCAGCCAATGACTATGATCAAATAGATTGGAAAATGAAAATTTCGGAAGTAACCTTCTGTCTAGCAAAGATGAACGATGTTAAACTTCCAATTTATCATTTCTCTGTGTCAAACTCGCAATAGGAGATAACTCTCAAATCCTCGTGATAAATATTGTCAAATTAATCAATTGGATAAATGATAAATGTTCACACCCATCGCCTAAGTGATCAAGTTAGATCCTGGCTAAAATATTCAAGCACTCGATAGTAGCGTAAAGCCAATGAGCAATAATAACAGTAGTGACGCTTGATGTACTATCTGATAAATTCTGGACTATGTCCAATCTATAAATGCCTATGATGGTCCTTTTTGACGTAGGTTATGTATAAATATACCACATCTGATATCTAAATTCTGTATGGACATAGAACCATGTCGTGAAAAGGGTACACCATAGCAACTAACCGAATTCATCTCAATATTTAGAATTAAATAGCAACAATGGCGGATTCTAATGAAGTCAACAGTAAGCGCAATAATGACAATGCCAATGAGAATATCATTATTAGTAAGAATGACTGGAGAGACCTTATTGTCGCGGAAGTTGGCAAGGCTTTAAAGGATAAGTCTGAACGATAACCTGAGTCGAGTGCTTCTCACTCCAAGCCTGTTTCTAAACCCAAATCTCAGCCTAGCCACTCAAAACCAAAGAAGAGTGAGGCACACTCTTCGAAAATATGAAGAGTGATGAGCATCCTAAGAAACCAAACGTCGATGGTGATTGTTGCTCCTACAAGTACTTCGTATCTTGTAGACCCCGTGACTTTAACGGGGAAAAGGGAGCCGTGGAATGTTTAAGATGGCTCAATGAGATGGAGACGGTGGTGGATATCAGCGGACGCGCTGATAAGAACGTTGTTAAATATGTATCTCAATCGAGGGTGATGCCCTTATGTGGTGGAAAGCCTTAGTCCATTCTACGGGCAAGGTTCATCTCTACAACCTGAGTTGGTCCAAGTTAGTAGACTTGGTGAAAGATACCTACTGCCCACCTCATGAGGTGGAGAAAATCGAGTCAGATTTCTTAAATCTGACCATGAAGAACATGGATTGTCGGAAGTTTGTCACTGACTACAACTCTCTTCAAGGCTAGTGCCTTATTTGGTTACCCGGAGCCCAAACGTATCGCACGTCTCATCAATGGGCTAGCTCCTGAAATCAGGAGTATGGTTAAGGCGGTGCAGCCTGGCACCTACAAATCTGCTGTAGAACTATCCCTCTCTCTCACAATATTATGTGAGGCAAATGTCAGTTAAGACTGACAATGATGGAAAGCGAAAACGGAAGGACGGCAACTCCCAGAAGTTTAACAAGAAAGGAAAACATGGGTTCAACAAGGACAATCAGAAGTCGAGCAACAAACCCACTTGCAAGACATGTGGGAAGCAACACTATAGACAGTGTCGCTTGGATCAGAAACCAAAGCAGTGCAACATCTGCAAGAAGACTGGACATCGGTCACATGAGTGTCAAACATAAAGGATGCTACCTGTTTTGGATGTGGCGAAGAAACCCACATCAAGACAAATTGCCCTAAGGTAACTACTGAAGGTAAGGCCAAAACCACTGAGGCAAAGAAAGGCACTGCTAGAGCCTTTCAGATGAATGCCAAGGAAGCATTGAATGATAACAATGTTATAACGGGTACGTTCCTTATCAACGACGCTTTTGCTAGAGTTTTTTTATTCGGGCGCCGATAAATCGTTTGTGATCATAAGTTTAGCAAACTACTAAACTTGCCCGTAAGAACTCTAGACATAACCTATGAAGTAGAGCTCGCTGATGGAACCATAGAAACCGCTTCTTCCATTCTTGACGGATGCTTTATATCCATCAAGAATCATTCTATCCATGTCTCTCTTTTACCTATGAAACTAGCGGGATTCGATGTAGTCTTAGGCATGGACTGGTTATCGCATAACCAAGCTCACATTGCCTGTGATAAGAAACTCACTGAAATCAAATCCTCATCGGGTAAAGTCCTTACCATTCATGGAGACAAACACTTTGGATTGCCTGATAAAGCAGTTTTGCTTAAGGCATCTAGATGTATGACGAAGGGTTGCGTCATCTACATGGCATAAGTCACCACTGATGAACCCAAACCGAAGATTGAAGATATTCCTATCATCTCTGAATACCAAGACGTGTTCCCAGAAGAATTACCTGGCCTACCTCCGGATAGGCAGATAGCTAAAGCTCCCATAGCTAAAGCTCCATACCGTTTGGCGCCAACCGAAATGAAAGAATTAAGAACCCAATGGATGAACTCTTAGAGAAAGGCTTTATTCAACCTATTTCTTCGCCATGGGGAGCTCCTATCCTATTCGTCAAAAGAAGGACGGATCAATGCGGATGTGCATTGATTACCGTGAACTTTGTAAGATAACGATCAAGAATCGTTATCCTTTGCCCAGGATCGATGATTTGTTTGATCAATTGCAAGGTGCAAGTTACTTTTCGAAGATTGATTTAAGATCGGGATATCACCAACTTAAGGTTAGAAATGAAGACGTCCCGAAAACTGAATTCAGAACGAGATATGGACATTACAAATTCTTAGTGATGCCTTTTGGGCTCACTAATGCACCTGCAACATTCATGGATCTCATGAACAGAGTCTGCAAGCCATACTTGGATAACTTTGTCATCGTCTTCATAGACGACATACTTATCTACTATTGTAATCAATCTGATCACGAGAAACATTTAAGGTGCATACTCGAGATACTACGTCAAGCTGTATGTAAATTTTTCCAAATGTGAATTCTGGCTACGTGAGGTTCAGTTCCTTGGTCATGTAGTAACTGAACATGGTATCCAAGTAGATCCAGCAAAGATAGAAGCAATTATGAATTTGGAAGCACCAAAGACACCTTCTGAGATACGTAGTTTCTTAGGATTGGCTGGTTATCATCGAAGGTTCATTGAGAACTTCTCACGAATAGCCACTCCTTTGACAATCTTAACTCGTAAGGATGCTAAGTTCAACTGAGGTCCAAAGCAACAAGAATCCTTTTAGACGTTAAAGCGTAAGTTAAGCAATGGCCCCGGTATTAACTCTGCCAGAAGGTGTTGAAGAGTTCGTGGTTTACTGTGATGCTTTGCACAATGGTATGGGATGTGTGCTTATGCAGAGAGGCAAAGTGATTGCATACGCATCACGACAACTAAAAGTGCACGAGAGAAATTACACCACCCATGATTTAGAACTGGGTGCGGTAGTATTTGGACTTAAACTTTGGAGACCTTATTTATATGGAACAAAATGTATCATCTACACTGACCATAAAAGTCTTCAACATTTGTTCAACCAAAAGGATTTGAACATGAGGCAACGTCGTTGGATGGAGACACTCAACGAATATGATTGTGAGATCCGATATCATCCTAGAAAGGAGAATGTAGTCGCTGATGCGCTTAGTCGCAATGAGAGAGTCAAACCTTTAAGAATCAATGCAAGAGCATTGAGCTGAAGAGTAGCTTGAATGAGAAGCTACTAAATGCACAAAAACAAGCCACGTCAGAGAATAACGACACGAAGGAAGGACTAGGTGCAACCATTGATCAGTTAGTATCAGGAAAGGATGGAATGTTCAGATTAAATGATCAGATCTGGGTTCCGATCTATGGAGGACTTAGAGACGTAATCCTCCAAGAAGCACATAATTCTAAATATTCGGTTCATCCAGGAAGCGACAAGATGTATCAAGACTTAAAACCCAATTATTGGTGGATGGGTATGAAGAAAGAAATAGCCAATCATGTAGCAAAGTGCTTGACGTGTTCTCAAATTAAGGCAGAACACCAAAAACCGTCAGGACTTCTACAACAGCTTGAAATCCCAGTGTGGAAATGGGAAATGGTAACGATGGATTTCATCACTAAGTTACCAAAGACCAAGCGTGGCAATGACACGATTTGGGTTATTGTGGATAGATTAACCAAATCAGCCCATTTTCTATCAATTAAGGAAACGTACAGTTCGGACAAGCTGGCTAAGCTTTATGTCGATGAGATTGTATCTTTGCACGGCGTGCCAATATCCATTGTATCTGATAGAGATACAAGATACACATCTCACTTCTGGGAAAGCTTTCAACAATCTCTAGGTACGAGATTAAACTTCAGTAAGGCTTACCATCCGCAGACGGACGGACAAAGTGAGCACACCATTCAAACCTTGGAGGACATTCTTCGAGTTTGTGTGATCGACTTAGGTGGAAGTTGGGAGGATCACTTACCCCTAATTGAATTCTCTTATAATAATAGCTATCACACAAGTATTAAGGCGCTCCTTTTGAAGCCTTATATGAAAGAAAATGTAGGACGCCTGTGTGTTGGGCTGAAGTTGAAGAAGCCCTACTATCTGGACCCGAAATTGTTCTCGAAACCACAGAAAAGATTGTGCAAATCCATGATCGACTTAAGGCAGCTCGTGATAGACAAAAGAGCTATGCCGACAAAAGGCGAAAACCTTTACAGTTCCAAGTTGGGGACAAGGTTATGTTAAAGGTGTCACCTTGGAAATGTGTAATGCGCTTTGGGAAAAAAGGGAAGTTAAGCCCGAGGTACATTGGACCATTCGAAATAACCGAATGTGTCGGATCTGTAGCTTACAGGCTTAAGCTACTCGAGAAGCTCAATGGAATCCATGATGTCTTCCACATCAGCAATTTGAAGAAATGTCTAGTAGATGAGCCGCTAGCAATGCCTCATGAAGATATTCAAATTGATGAAAACTTGCGTTTCATAGAGAAACCAATTGTGATCGAAGATCGGCAAGTTAAGAAGCTTCGTAAGAAGCATGTGCCTATTGTTAAGGTTAAGTGGGACCCCCGTCGAGGTCCCGAATATACTTGGGAGGTCGAGTCCATTATGCAACAGAAGTACCCTTATCTATTTTAATAAATCTCGAGGTCGGGATTTTTATTAAGGGGTGAAGATGTAACACCTCAAAAATTTCGTCTAATAAAAATCCGACACGTGTTCCGAAAATTCTTGGTTGCCACGTGTAGCCGAGAAGGACTAAAGACGTCGTCATGTTAATTTAATAACCTCTAACGAGCATCGGAAAAGTCGAAGGACCAAAGCTACAAAAGTGCCAAATTTCATGTTCTGGAAGGTCCTTACGGACCGATTAACCACCATTGGTTACGGACCATAAGGCAATCAAAATATGGGTTTCAGTAAGGCGGTTACGGACCGCAAGCCTTTATGGTTATGGTCCGTAACCAATTCAAATTTGTGGGCGCCAGAGGTCCTTACGGACCGCATGGCGTATTCCCTTACGGTCCGTATGGGGACTACAGCTGGCAGATTGTTGGCAGCCAGCATGTTTGCCATTATCTCGCGAACTTGAGCCATTCCTCTGCATTTGCCACGACCCTAAACACTTGTTTTCATCTCATAACCCCTACCAACACTTGTAATGATCTGAGCTTTGATCTTCAAGTATAAATAGAGCTCCCTTGCAACCATTTCATTTGCTCATTATCAAAATCCTTCTCTATTCATTCTCTGAGGTTCCTGATCCTTGGGAGCTTCCTAATCAGTCTATTTTCGTGCTAAGGACCTTAAGTAAGTGTCCTTACCTCCCTTTTTCAGTTTTATTAGGCGTTAAGCCTAAGTAAAGCATTGACGTAAAAACGCTTTGACTTTGAGCTAAGACCATCATGGTCCAGCCAATGTTCGTAACGAACATGGCTACGTGATCGTAACGTAGGTGTTATTCCCTCAAGAGGGCACCTTCTGATTACCACGTTTGCTTGGTTTGACGGGTCAAAGTTATGTTAATAAAAGTCAAACAAGTCAGTTTTGAAATAAAATCATAACTAGTAATGTAAGTGTTATAAAATCTGTTTTGACACTCTAATAACTTGGAAATAATTATAAGAACATGTGGGAACATGTTCGGCTCGTCAATTCAAGGCCTAAGGTCGGTTCGCAACCGAAAGTTGCAAAAGTTGACTTCTGCTTTGACTTTCAGTTCTGACCCGATTTAGCAACCTTAGCTACTGTCCCTAAGTTACATTATGACCCTGTTATAGTATACTATAACCCTCTGGAGTTATAGGACATGGTCATGTAGTAATCTGAGTTTTTACACAATATCCGTTAAATATGCCAATGTTTGCACAAAGGCCCCTAATGTATAAAAACAAGGTTTTAACCACTAACAGCATATAAATGAGTTGTAAACTGAATTATTATATTAATGAACCTATTTTGATATTAGTAACCTGTCATAAACTATGTTTAACTATTTAACGTAATTAACACGTTTAAAGTGACCAAATCGCCCTTTTGGCGCATAAAATGGTTTAAACATAAACTTGACACCAAAACTCAATACCTACTGATGTAATATCATTATTAGGATTATTTGGGATGTTCATTCAAAATGCAAACTAAGTTTAAGCTACAGTTTGCATATTATGTTCTAAAATGACGATATTGCCCCTTCCGACACTTTAAATGGGTTTTAAACATTTAAATGAACCAAAACACTATTATATATATATATATATATTAAATACATTTTGGTCATACAAACTTGGTCACAACAGCAGTTTCGCTTAAATACCATTTAAATCGTCATTTAGCGACTTAATCGCCGCTTCGGTGCATCATATGGTTTAAAACCGTATTCGAGCATCAAGGTCAATACTACTGATTTCAAAACATATTTCAATTTATTAACAGTAGGTACATGTCCTAAACTCAGACTCCCAAATAAGTTATCGAATTATATATGAAATGACCAACATGCCCTTTCGGGACATAGTTTGGTCTTAAACTATAAACCACATATATAACTGATATTGTACTGATATAACATCATAAAATAAGTGTTTTTATAGAATGTTTATAACCTTAACATCAGTTTACATATAAATTGTTTATTATGCTGTAAAATGACCAAATTTCCTTTTGAGGCATAGTTTGATTTTAAAACATAACGTGCCAACATATTGATAACTTACTGATGTTTTAACATATTTTAAACATAATGGCATATAGAACTTGTGTAGGACTCACCCGGTTACCCGGTTTCGCTTATATGCGTACGGTTTGGCCCACGCAACTAGTTTACATAATATAACCGAAACGGGTTTAACCATATCAAAATATTCTTAAATTCCAGAATGTAAAATGGCAACCCATATTATACAAGTCCTAGTACTTGTCGGTCAAAATACATTCTTTTCCAGTTATTGCTTAATCTATCATTTCGTACTGTTATCTTTATTTTAAAGTTAGCCGGCCTAAGTCAATGACTAAATAAAGACCCGCTAGCTAACTAATCGGTTAATAATACCATCCATTCCAGACTAGAGACTTCCAGTAGATTGTTTCTGGGCTAGTTATTTTGATTACGTTTGTGCTTTGCTTATTTTTTTATTATTAAAGATTTTGCAAGCCCGGTAAATACTTTAACTTATTTTCTCTTATACGGGCTTGGGATACGTTATACTAATACCGCATGGTTGGATATGGGATCAAAGACCAATGAGTCAGGAATTCAAATAATCCATTTTAATTCGTATTGCTTAATATTAAACATTTGGAGGTTTAAAACGACGCGTCCTGGATATCCACGGCTCATTTAATTACAAATGGCCACGACCTAAGCACGGGGTGCAGGCATACACCCGTCAGATGCTAAATTTAAGCATAACCCATTAGGGGTGCACCTATTAAAGGTGTTAAAGTGGCATGTCGATTAATCATGATCCCGACATAGTTTTCGGGCTCTAAATGTATTATTAGCATGTAAAACTGATAACTTTAAAATTACTTATCCCAAGTTATTTATTAAAATAAGTACCATTGCGTACAATAAATGTTTTCAAAATGAGTCGGTTAAATGTATTTACCAGTGAAAACTGACGTATTTTCAAAAGACTAAGCGCAGGTGACAAGTATACGTGATTAGGCTGGAAGTGCTCGGCGAAGCTTAAGAGGAGTTGCAACCCTTTGCTTAGAATGCCTTAGTCTGTTAAATTTCCTTTTGTAATTACATTTCGATCCGCCTGTGGATCTAGTTACAAGCGTTGTATATTATTTTGAACTTTGAACATTCAAATGTTTGTATAGTAATTATCCAGACTTCCGCTGTGTTTTATTATATTGTTTGGTAATGATGATATCAACTTGCGTCACGATATACTCCAACCGGGCCCACCGGGTTACACATGGAAAAATAAGGAGTGTGACAATATGATCGATAAAAGATACTTAGACCAACCGGTATGGGGGCCAGCCCATGCCGGCATGCCGGCGCCGGACCCCCACACCGCCCCCCTTGGCCCGGCCGCGGCACACCCGGCTCTTCCCTGCCGCCCCTGCCGTGCCTATCCCACTCTACACACACACATACATACACACACACACACACACACACACATATATATATATATATATAAAGGGGTTCATCCCCCACCCCTAGGTTCATCCCCTTTAAGCTCATCCTCTCACCTATCTACGTGGCGCTGATGTGGCGGCTCATCCTGCTAAGGATGAGTCTAACCATACCCTTTAGCCTTAGAGCATTCACAATGGATTTGGTATATTTGTGTGAGTGGGTTAGTTATATTGTAAGGAATTGGTTTTGATTGGTTGTGAGTGTGGAGACAGAAAATGTTGCTTTTTAATATTTTTGAAAGTGGTTATGAATGAAGGATAGAAAAAACGTAAATAAAGGTATAAAAAATATTATTTAATTGAAAATGAGAGAAACAAATTAGTTTATTTTAGCGTAAACAAGGATAAGAAAATCAATATGAATCCTCTTATCCTTGTATAGTAGCTCGGGACCATGAAATGTTTCTAGATTATGTAGGTTCCGTAAATTACTAGAGTTCCTGTTGATTGTATTTGACTGGGGCGTGAGAGGTTGCTTTTAATTATCTAAAAGTCTTATTCATACCTTACGTTCATAATTTATATTTTATGAGGCTAATTCCATCACGTTACCACAAATTAGGCGTGTTAACATGCATAAGCCATTAAGCTGTATTATATATTTATTACTCAAATAATACCATCAACAGACTTTTCAAAATCAAACACCCAATCTACCATGTAAAAACAATAATATTCAGGATCAAGACTATTTCCAAAATTCAAGTGTAGTTACGCCTAACAGATTTGTTTTAATTTTTTCTTTTTTTCTAAGAGTTAACTGTCATTTTCGTTCCTATAATTTATTCACTTTTATATTTCAGTCCAATTTTAAAAAATGTATCAGTTTCTTCCCTGACATAGGTGAAAATAAAAGATATATGAATTGACAATAATACCCTTTATTAAACCTGTCTGACTTAATTAGGTTTTAATTTTTGGACTGAAATGGCACGTTTCCAGTATGTGAGGAGGAAATTGGTGCAATTTTTAAAATTAGACTAAAATGACAAAAGTGAACAAACCATAGAGATGAAAATAGCAGTTACTCTTTTATTAAATACTAACAAAACAAAAAATAAATCTTTTTTTTTTGAAAACCTTAGCTTTGTATCCGCGTGATTTGAAAAAAAATATTTGTTACAGTTTTACATATTCATTTAATATATGAAATATAATACAAAGGTTAAATTAATAAAAACATTTTAGCAGTTTCAACTTATTGGAATGAGTTTAATCGAGTTTCTTTTTACCCGATTTTCTATGTTTCTTATTAGGTTTTGATTATTATGCTCGAAACGAACTTCTCCTGCCATAACATATATTTACATTTTTCAAATACAATAAATAAAATAGTATAGAAAATTCAGCGTATCATCACTTTTACCAACAAAATAAGTTATTTATCAAATCGAATCATTGTCAAAAAGAACGATTTTCAACCCAAGAAAACCAGTCTTAATTGAGCTTGACCAAGAAATATACACACAAAACTTGACCGTATATCTAACTAATATGAACGCATACATAAAACTCTAGAAGACTACACGAAAATTATTCTACCGTTTGAAGTCACACTCAATCTTTATGTTTATATTCCCTTAGCATAATATTGCATCTGTTCGGAATTCGGATAATGTTTTTATTTATATGCTCTACTTCATTGATTCTTATTCAATATTCATGCATGTTGCTATTTGGAATGGTAATGGACTAATTTGGTACGCGTATTGATAATATAGGTCTTATGTTTGATTATAAAATCATGTCTTATTCGGTAATTACTAGTCTACTATCGGGTATAAACGTTTATTTGTTAAAAACTACCCGTTAAGATTTTCAAACATTTTTTAACTCTTTTAACCTTTATATAATTCTATTAACAAATAAAAATATAAAAACTAAAAGTTATTAGTATATTATTTTAGAGTAAATTGTCAAAATCGTCCTTGAGGTTTGGGCATCTTTGCCAGGTTCATCTGAAACAATTTTTTATACCACATTGTCCTTCACTTTTGGGATATTTTATCCTTTTCATCCAAATGTCTAACTTTTTTTTACCAAAATCGTTCATGAGATATGAGAATTTTTGTCATTTTCATCCAAATGTTGACAAAAAATAAAATAAAATAAATTAGACGTTTCGGTGAAAATGACAAAAAATCTCAAAAGTGAAGGACTATTTGGTACAAAAAAATTTTTTTTGATGAAACTGACAAACATGCCCAAACCTTAGGGACGATTTTGGCAATTTACTAATTATTTTATTACCAGGGGTGGACCAAGGTTGATGGCTGGGTGGATGGGCGCACCTCTTGAAAAAAAAATTGTATATTTTTAGGCAAAAAAACCCGATCACACCCCATTGAATGTTATTGAACCCCTCATCCGCACCCTCAAAAATCCGCACTCCTTTCTCACTCACAATGTTATTATCAAATATAGTTTGTGAAAAAAAATGTGAGGTTTGTTATTTTTTTTGAAAGGTGTGGATTACTCGCGAATGTCAGGAGGTCTAGCATACATTGTCTTAATCGGGTCCGCGCTAGAGAGCTCACTTGCACAGTAGATCCCCAATTTAAAACTCCTCAATGAGAAACCTCTATCACCTAGACTTGAACCCAACACCTGAAGGGGAAAACTCATAGAGACCCACTTTAAATGAAACTTAAATACCCGTAGTAATCACTAAAACACTAGTGATGGTTAAAAGATCAAAAAGGTTTGTTATTAATACTTGAAATATCATGTGTGATTTGAGATGCTACTATAGACAAAATTTATCCATGATATTGTAGTCGTCTTATAATCCTTGTCACTTTCTTTCCAGGTTTTTAAAATGTTTCTTCATATACAATTTTCAAGTGAAAAACAACATTGTATAACAAAAAATTGAGAATATAAAAACTCGTCTGAATACTCTTATACACACGCATAGTAATAATTATTCCCATCTGCTAATTCTATTCTAAGTCCATATTATATCAAATAACTCAGATTTGTTTTATTATTATTTAAATATTTAATATTCTCAAAAGGAGTCACGTACAATCTCAAAAGAATTTGATACACCTTCAAGAAGCCAAATCCTGATATTTTTAGTCCAACAATTAATAAGATACTATTATTTATTCGTTTACGTTGGCCTATAAAAAAAGACTTTTCGGGAATACGTATATAAAGAATAAAGAAAACAAAAACACACCCTTATTATTTGTTTCGAAAATACCAAAGCATATTTTGCCTTTTAATATCTTTTTTAAGCATATTTTTACATTTTAGTTTCTTTTTTAAGCTCATAATAATATAAAATAATATGTAAACAAAACATAACTTATTTTTTCTTATAACAAACATGTATTATTAATTAATTAATTAAAAACAAATATTTAATCATGTTGACCGTACTGAATATTGATTTTGTCAATTTAAATGCAAAGATATTTAAAGTCAAAGTATCAAACAATTGCCACGCAAGCACATATCCGATCACAAAACCAGAGTTAAAATGTGCCACCAAGTGGGCCTAGAGTAGCCCAATAGGTGGACCCAACCGTTAATTCCAACTGCCACTTCTCACGGCGTTAGAATTTGCCATCCCACCTCCACCAGCAGCCTGCAGCCACCGACCCGCCGCTACATTTATGGTTGCGCACGTCACAACCCCATGTCTTGTCGCCCACGCGGTTTTCTCAGATTACAGTAACCACCCTTCATGTTTCTAGTTAATTATTTGTACAAGCCCTTCTTTTTTTGGACAAATTATATTTTGGAATGGATGTTTACAACTATTTTTTTAACGACAAATTTAATCATTGACGGACCATTGGAGTATCATCCTACCATCAGCAAAACCACCCGATCATATCCATCGAGTATCATCGTACCACCAGCAGAACTACCCGATCATATCCATCTCCACTAGGCACAATGCCAAATACATAAATTCAAGATGAAACCAAATAAATATGGGAAAACCCCCTTGTGGGAATCAAACCCAATACCTATTCGTTTCAAAGTCATATCTCACCCCCAAAATGTCACCAGGAGCTGTAGACTGTATAACTATTATTATTGTAATAAAATATAAATAAATGATAGAGCATGTTCAATATAAAAATATTTATAAGTAGAGATGTACGAAAAGATCACATAATGCAATTGTAGATATTACTTAATAGACTTAAGAAAACTCATAAAGA
Source organism: Scalesia atractyloides (assembly GCA_947069175.1). Lineage (NCBI taxonomy): Eukaryota > Viridiplantae > Streptophyta > Magnoliopsida > Asterales > Asteraceae > Scalesia > Scalesia atractyloides. Next base: position 22,410,600 of record CAMTDV010000024.1, read on the forward strand.
AAGTAAGGCTGCCCGGTACGGGGGGCGTCCTCGGTCAATCGTGGGGCGGCACCGACCTTCCTCTCCATTTTCACAGGGACGTGGGCGTCCTGATTGTTCTCCACAAGCCGCTGAGGCCGGGCCTCCCTCTTCTCACACATACAATACGTATATATAAATTTTTAGCCCCATCCTCCATTTCCCCTAATTCATTCCCTTAGGCTCATTCCCACACCCATCCTATGTGGCGCTGACATTAAGGGTCATCCTCTAAGAAGGTTATCACCCATACCTAATAGTCTAAGGCAAATAATATTTTGTGAACACCTAATGATAGACAACTCTTAATCACTATAAAATCACACGTAATTATCATATTGCGTGGCAAATAATTACATAAGTGTTTTGTAGTTAACAATAAATATTAAAATGTATTATGTGTTGTGATAATAATTCTTTATTTATATTTAGTTATGTATTAAATGTCTGTTATAAATATTAATTTAAATAACATTGATTGTTGCAAGACAAAGTTACAAAGTTCTATTATCATAACATTAGTTTTCCAAGCATTAATTCCTGAAATAATCAAATTCAATGTTAATTAAAAAATATTTATTTTATCATTGGTTACAAGCACATACAAACACAGGTACTGAATTAAAATAAAGTTATTGAAATTAATTTTTAAAGTCACAACTGAACCAATAATTTCTGGTTTCATTTTCATTTTATAGATGAATTAATTCGGATTCGAGTTACATGTAATATAAAATCTTCTAATCGAATTATACATACTATTTTATACCAACGAATTCACACAACCTTTAACCTGCTCTTACATGGAAATATATGCTAATTGAGAAACTTGATAAGCATTCTGGATCACACATTTTTTCTAAGTTTTTCGTAATATACACATACGTATAATTAAAATTGACTATATACATATGTGTATAATCCAATATACATATATGTATATAGTGAATTTTAAACTATACGTATTGTATATTACGAAAAGTTTCGAAAAATGTGTGGTCCAGAATGTTTTTAAAGTTTCTCAAATAGGGTGGATTTCTCTTAGGATCCTTACCAAAAATTTCTATAGAACCAGGGGTCGAAAACGTATAAACAAAAAAAATTCTATTCGAAAACTACATATATAACTCTACTGAACGAAAAGTTTGATGGGTCGGACGCCCATACGGCCCCTTCTATACTTCACCCCTGATGACAAGAGCACGAGACATGACACAATGAAACCTCTAACCAAAGTTTTAAAATTCAATTTTTATACCGTATCGAATTTGGCTAGATCGTTTAATCAGGTGTATCGGCGGTTCAACCGGATGTACCGAGTGACTTAACCAGTTCTACTGAACGATACAACCGGCCGGTTTAAAACAATGCCTCAAATCCAGAAGGACTAGTTACAAAAATATCTCCATCCATCCATACTTGTAGATGAGTCTTCCAATGCAAATCTCTTTGATATTCCCAAAAAAACCGATGACTTAAAACTCCAAAAATGCCACCCAATTCTCCCTCACCACTTTTCCCTCTCTCTACTCCTCTTTAAAAAGCAGTTACATTAATCCCAACTCTTCATAGCATACAATCTCTCTCTTTCTCTGCAAAACCAAACAAAACATGGAGATAATTAATGGCGGGAACAAAAACGAACCAGAGCTCGTGAAGCTCAAATGTTCCGTACAGAAATACGACTGGGGACGAATCGGTTACGATTCGCGCGTTGCGAGGCTGTTTCAGAAAAATTCTGGCCTTCAGATTGATGACAAGAAGCATTATGCTGAGTTTTGGATGGGGACTCATGTGTCTGGACCCTCGGTTGTTGATAATGGTGATGATGATGTGACTTTGAAGGTCTGGATTCTGCAAAACCCTAAGGTTTTGGGTGAGTTGTTGTTGATAAGTGGGGACTTGATCTTCCGTTTTTGCTTAAGGTAATCGCTTGATTTCGGTTCTATGTTAACGGTTTGTTCTACCTGTTCGTTCTGCTGTTTTTGTAATTAGAGTGTTTAATAGTTATGAAATTACCAAAGGATCATGAAATTAGATATAGTGATGTTGAAATTTCCTAAATATAATATATATATATATTTATTATAAATAATATTTTAAAATATTTAAATTCAGAAAACTTGCCAAGTTACATCAAAACAGAAGGTAGCCGGGCAACAAGCTGCGCCGCCAATCCTTTCTGAATTGCAAACCCTAACCTTCAAATACAAACCTTTGCCCCCTTGGGGTTGAACAATTGTGTAGACGACCCGTTGAACCCTCGTCAAGAAGTGGATAGCTTCTGGCGCTAGGGAGCCAAAAGTATCAAAGGCAAAAGGGACAAAGACATGATGGTTCTTTGCGCAAGCTTTAGCGTGCTTATCCACTTTCTTTGATTCTGCTTTTCTTGCCGCTTGTCCAGCTACAAACCCGTTTTCCCTTAAACCAACCAAAGGGGAAACCCCCGTGAGGTCTACACAAGCATGTTTCCCCCCAGCCCAGCCAAAGACGAGCAGATCCGCTGGTCCACGTAGATCTCCCTTCCATAGGGTCCGTGAGGAAATTCACAGGGGCCTCTTTCTTAGCCGAAATCCCAGCTCTTCTTAAGATGTCCCACAAAGCATCACGCACCCAGTCGTGCCGATATTTGAACCCAGGGAGCTCTTTACAGTGAATGCATGCTCCCCGTATTTATCCATACAAGCTTTACGACATATCGGGCAAGTTTCATCTTCCGGGTACATAGGGATCATCAACCGGTATTTGAGAATGGCTCTATATTCTACTGCAGACATACATTGTCCCAACCCCTCAATTGGTATAACGGTCAAAAATTCCTGAGCATGGGGACCTTTCAGGCACTCAAACACCGCCTTCTGGCGGGATGACAAATTAAAAGCTTCTCCCAGGCTTTGAGCGATTTTGCTAAACAGAGCATTCGCCAAAGTTTTTTGTGGCTTCGAGGGGCGGTGTCCTTATTAGAAAAACCGCCAATATCCAAGTCTGGGAGAGAGACATTTAAGCGTTCAAGCGGCTGCTGATAGTCCGGGTCAAGCCCGACGACCTCACAGTTTCGAAGGATATGATCCTGTAGTTCCCAAGACTGAGCTCTAGACGCCACAAAGGCATAAGCCCCAACATCTCGAGCTGAGAAGAGGCCCAAACCACCTAGACGCATTGGCAAAGATGCCAGACGCCATCTGGAGGTCACAAAGAAGGGGCCGCCACCCACTACTATGTCTTCTATAGCCTCTCTAAGGCCATCATCAAACCGAGATACTGCATCCTCCATAAAATGCGGTTGACAAGTCCGCAACCCAAAAAGTAACTTAGCGACCCCCATGCACGACCTTAGCAGAAGGAGTTCACATTGGGGATCTCTCAGGCAGGGTAAGAGTTTCATGAGGTCAACGCCCCCGAGGCTCGCCGCGCTGCCAACTCCTCAATAAAGCTAGGATCCCGACTAACAACTCCACCAAGGAGCTTAATCCCCTTCTCTGGTCTACCGATCCCTCTCGGGAAAAGCCCATCTTGAACTTTCCGCCTGTCGCATGGCCAAAAAACCTATGTTTTCTTAATGTTGAGATAAAGCCCTAGAGATGGCCCCTCCTCGTTGATGATGTCTAAGGCCTTAGCAACCTCAGAGGCGTTGCCGATAATCGTCCCATCATCCAAGTACTAAGCATGAAACGGGAGTTTACAGCGGTCCTGAACCCGGAGAATAGGGGATGTAAGGCAAGGGCAAAAAGAAGGGGCCCCAAGGGATCTCCTTGTTGAACTCCGGTAGTAGCCTAATACACTCGTTACCAACATACAACCTAGCAGGCTGGGCGTAAAGAAATTGGACCCACCGATAGATTGACGGCAACGCTGATGAAACTCGTGCAGAAAAGCTGTGCAGTCGACCGTGTTGAAAGCATTAGAGAAATCTACAGTAAGCAAGGCTAAGGAACCATCTGCATGAAATGAGTTGAGAAACCTGTTTGCACTGTGAAGCACCGCTCTGCCCCATTTGGCACCCCCACCCCAAATTGATAGTCACCCAAGTACTAGGTCATTTCTTTCACGACCTTCTTCATCGCCACCTTTGAAACCAACCTTCGCCAAATACCCCCCACAGCAATAGGTCGAATTCCTTTATCAGGCTTCAATAAGGGGGTGAGGGGGGCCGAGGCAACAAACTAAGCAAGCACCTTAGGGCAGGATCCCCCAACCATAAGTTAACAACTTCAGTAATGCTCGTAAGCAAACCTGAGGAAGTCACCGAGCCCTCGCCACCAATAGCATCTAGCAGGTGTTGGGCCCGTATCCCGTCTCTGCCACATGACGTCCCTTTAGGAAAGGATCGAATACATTTGAGTACACACTCTCCATCAACAACAAGAGTGGGTTGGGCCAAAGGGTTGGAAGGCAAAGACGGGGGCGGCACCACTAGGTGTTTATCAATAAGAGCTTTCAATGTCGAATCACCTAGAGGGGCAACTCCACTAGAGCATAGGACCTTAACCGCAGCTGTGAAATGTCCATCCCTGACTTTCCGAAGACATTGCTTAATATTAGGGTTCCTTTCTTTGTCTTCCTATCTCCTGCATTCTCCCCTTGAAGCCCCCGTCTCCCCCACGCTATCCAATAGGGAAGAGACCAAATCATCAAAGATACATTTGGTTCCCTAGCCCGGAGGCCGTGAAATGCCTAAACAGAGTTCAGCTGGTCAATCTCTGACCCCTAAGAGTCGATTCGTCTTTAGTAGGATCGGTTTTGCAATTCAAAAGGGGGTTGCGGCGCAGCTTGTTGCCCGTTTACCTGCCACTTGCTTGTAATTTGTTGTTTTGGTGTTTTAATAAGAAACTATTATAAAAAGATACAGCTCATTTACAGGCAACATACGCGTGTTGGATTGATGGTTTGGTTGCTTTATTAATCGATACGTGTAGAGCTGTGGTTTCTATATTTGGTTTCCTTGTTTGATTTAGACTTTTAGTGCGGTGTCTGCGCGATCAATTTTGGTCCAGTTGAATATGATGTCATGATCATATTCAATTTCACAAGCTTATTTAAAAAAAAAACGCGAGACACTACCAGATGCGTGCGTCACGTACGTGAGGCGCACGTCTATGTAACCAGAAGTTGACTCTCTTAAAACCTATTTATCAAGCATATTTTTTCACCCCTTCGGTTATTTTTACCTATAAATCTTCTACAGGCCCGAATTTGACCCATAACTACATGAGCCGCACCTTTTTAAACCAAGTTCAGTAATTATTGCTTTTATTATATTTTATTCGGGTCATATGTTTATGTATCAGGTCCTTTCTGTGGGCAAGTCATTGTCAATACAAGCCCATCCAGACAAGGAATTAGCAGGATTCCTTCATAAGACGCAACCAAATGTGTATAAAGATGCAAATCACAAGCCCGAAATGGCTCTGGCATTAACAGAGTTTGAGGCGTTATGTGGCTTTATTAGCTCAGAGGTAAATATGCGTATTTGTATATTATTATGATCTTTATTCACCCGACCCGCCTGTTGTGCCACCTCTGCTTCTTAACGGGCCACCTATGAGTCTTTAACTTTTTCATACTTAGAAGCTTGTGATTTATCGTAGGAACTTGATGCTGTGCTTGAAACTGTTCCCGAGATTAACGAAGTGGTTGGCAATGCAAGTGCAAACCAAATCTTAACTGTCGATAAACACATTGATGAACTCAAAGAAGAACGCGCTCTTCAGTCAATATTCACTAAACTCATGTCAGTTGACCAAGAGGTTATATCCAAAGCACTATCCAAATTAGTCAACCGTCTAACCTACGAAAGAGAGGTATAACCAATACCCTCACTGCTTATCATATAAAACGAAAATTCACAAAAATTGTTTACCAAAACGACTCTTACATTTTTACCATTTTCAGAAAAGGCGGTTAACTAGTAAAGAAGAACTAGTGTTGAAGCTTGAAAAAGAATACCCAAATGATGTCGGGGTGTTAGCCGCGCTTCTCCTTAATCTTGTCAAACTCGAACCGGGTGATGGTTTATACATAGCAGCAAATGAACCACACGCGTATTTGAACGGCGAGTGTATCGAGTGCATGGCAGCTTCCGATAATGTGGTCCGTGCAGGTCTCACTCCAAAATACATTGATGTTAAAACCCTCTGCTCCATGCTCACATATAAACAGGTCAACGCAAAACCCGACATAAAGTCAAACTTTAGTATTTCCAGTCAAATGTTTCATTTCACTTAATTTAAGTTTTGTAACTTTTGTTGTAATGTGATTACAGGGGTTACCTGAAATATTGAAAGGTGTACCGATAAACCAATATGTGAGACGATACACACCGCCTTTCGAGGAATTTGAGGTTGACCAATGCATGCTTGACCAAGGTGCGTCGGTTGTATTTCCTGCACTTCCGGGCCCGTCTGTTTTTGTGGTGATATCTGGAGAAGGAAGTTGATGACGTCATCATGTGAAGATCGAGTGTCGGAAGGAGCTGCGTTGTTTGCGCCTGCAGGGACGGAGGTTCGTGTTAGTACTGATACAGAGCTGCAGTTGTATAGAGCTGGAGTGAATCACAAGGTGCTTTTGAACCCTTGAGATGATGAGGATGGATGGGTTACAAGTAGTTTGTGTAAATTTATGTATCGTTATGTTTACAGAATAACGGTTTTACAGTTATAGTAGTTGTAATGATATTAACATATATTATATAATTATATACATTTTGGTTCACTCAAAATATCAGGTTTGGTTCGGCCCATAATATTCGGTTAAATTGTACAGAGCATGTATACAAATCCAAACTGCACTTAAACCAGTGCTAGAAATTCAGGTTAGCCCAACAGGCCAGATTAACTCCATAACTTCATGTCAATTTTATGCTGACCCATTTTGACCAATGGGTCGTGTTCACATGTTGGTGGGTCATATCTGAAACAAGTTTGTTTTTTACCTTTGAATTCCACAGTAAATTACAAAGACAGTAGCTTTAGTGCAGCAGATATAAGTAATAGTTTACATAAATTGTGCACAAACAACCTTAGCATAATGTTGTGGTATTTTTAGCTTATAACATTCTCAATTTCACAGATATTAACAAACTTGATTGTACAATTTAGAACTGTTGTGAAACGTCCCATACACGTAAAAAGTTTTATCACCATGCGCAAACATGTTACGTGGTGGTCTTCACAAATGTTCGGTAAAACACTTCACCCGCAGCAACGCACGACTGTACCAACTAGTTTTACACAAAATAATTTTTTTTTGTCAAACATTAACCCGAGCAAGACATGACTGTTAATAATCATGACCAGTTAATATATTGAATTGTAGGTTACAACCATAGCTACAAATGTATATTAAATAGTTATGTTTGAACTATAAATATGATAATAAGTATCTTTCATTTTTTTATAATTTGGTATAAAATACTCAAGGGGTTTAATTTATAACATATATATATATAGTGTAAGGATCAAATACAAATAGGTTTTGACATGAAAAGTGAAGGGGTAATTTTTTTTCAATCTACTTAAGTATGATATTTAGTTGCAAAATGTAAAAAAACAAAAAAACATGTATTTACACTAGTAGAGTAATTATACACTAGAGTAATTATAATTACTCTAGAGTAATTACATAATTACTATACTAGTGTAAATACACGATTTTTTTTTAGATTTTGAGCTAAAATATGTGCTTAACAAGATGAGAATTTTTTTAAAATAAATAAATAAATAATTCTCTACTTCACCTCTCATATTAAGACTCATTTGTAGTTAACACTCATTTATACAATAACCTTACTCTATGTATATAAATCAATAAAATAAACTATTAACATGTCATATAAATCAATAAAATAAACTATTAACATGTCAACCTGTGAACCTGTCGTTTGACCTGAACACAATATGTTTAGCTAAATGTGTTTGTAGCTTTGGCCCAAAACTGCCCCGAACCCTATGAACATATTTAGAGTAAATAAAATCCATGAATCTTGAGTGAGGTATGTGTCGTCATATTCGATTCACATGGTGAGGCCTCTAACTTTGATCTCTAACTTCATATATGTTATATTAAGCGAATGTGGGCCTAGCTCACTTTGTAGAGACTCTTGTCTCTCGGGTTCAATCCCAAACAAGGAGTAGTTTAGAATGTATTTGATATAATTTAGGGGGGAAATGGATTTTATCACCCCAAACTAATCATTTTTGGTCGCTGTCACTCTCAACTTTCACTTTGGCTCCCACCACCCCCAACTTAACACTTGGGTTGTTGTGTCACCCCGCTGTTAACCAACTACTAACTTGGTAAGTTTCTTTTGCTGACGTGGCTTGTTTTTTATGAGGTGTCATGCTGGGGTGGCCAATTATATTTTTTAAAAGAAATCAATTATTTTTTATAACTAATAATTATATATATATACATATATATAATATATATATTTGTGTGTGTGTTGTGTGTATTATATGTGTTATGTATATAACTATCCTTACCACCGTGCCTACCTTCTACCACCATAACCTCCTGTCACCACCACCACTGTCACACCCCAACCGATGGCGGAATCATCAGAGCGCGGCACTAAGCGAATCAGATTATTCGAGAGAATCCATAACGACTATTATAAACGACAATATTTAAAACGTCAATTTCCCATACAATTGACATATAATCATTACAAATCCAAACATTCTCAAACAATTCAAAATCCGACAACTAGATTATTACAAGTTTCTAAAGCAAAATCCTAAGTCCGATTTGCAGCGATAACATCCTCATCCTGTTACATACGTTAAAATACAAGTCAATACAATAATGTACAGGTGAGTACACAAGTTTAATAGCATAATAATAGTGATAAAGTGTTTACGCATAACCAACATGTACACATAGAGAAAGTGAATCTAGGTAAGTTAATAATAATGATACAAGCTAACCAACACGACTGCGAGGTGGAGTATGCGCGATACGTGTTCACAACAGCGAACACGCACGTAAAGTTAATATGCGAGCCTTAACAACCCCCGAACCAATCGGGTGCTGAGTCCAAACTATAGTACTATCGTTGCTAAGGGTGGTTTGCAAGTCCTCATTATTCACACATAGCAAACAGAAATTCATCGATTCACGTATAACATACGAGAGAGCGGTTAGCGTTAAAAGAGTTTAATGTTGTGTGTAGTGTGTTTTGATATAGAGAACGTATGTAACACCCAAAAATGCGTTTTAAGCGAAAAAGGGTTCAAGTATACTCACTGTGGGTGCGTAAACAGCAAACACAGCTCGTCTTGGGGAGCGAGGAGAGTGCCGGGTCAGCCTGCGAGCATGAACAGAAGTGCATCAGTCTTCCATGGTGCTGAATCAGTTGAACGGAGAAGTTGTTCGGGAAACAGACCAGTTGGGTTGTGAACTTGTAGTTCGTGCGAACTTGACTGTTTCGTGTCCAAAATCGAGTGTTTTCGCGTCTTTCGTCGAGGAAATCGAGTGTCCATCCTTCCAACCTTGAGCTACTGAGCAAAACCAAAGCTGGGGAGGTCTTTTCTAGAGCAGTTAGCCACTTAAGGGAACTTGGACTGGTTCGTACGAAGTAGTACTTCGTGCGGAACAGTCCGGTTCGCAAAAGTTGGTTGTTTTGCGTCTTCGTGCTTCCGGATCTGAGTTTTCGCTTGAAACAGACGTGATTTCGAATCTATTTCAAGTATATTTCTGACAATGCCTCGTTCCACTACTTAGTGAACAAAACACACGTCGGTTAGTCTGTTCTTAATGTAAAAATCAATGCTTTAAACAGTTTTCTCAGATCTAACACTTGGTGAGTCGAAATCATCAAGATCTCTAACTTGGGAAGCCAAGGCTAAGCCCAAAATACTCGTTTAAGTGTAGATCTAAGTTAAAAATAAGAAGTTTTATTGAAAAAGATGAAGGTTTTCGTAAATAGAGAAGTTTTGATGAAATTGAAGGTAACCTTGTGCAAAATCGTAGTGGAAAACGTTGTGGTTTGCATAAAACAAGTTGTTTCTTACTTGGAAATCAAAAAATGTGGGTTTGGGAGTTTTAGTGCGAAGTGGCAGCAAGAGGGGAGTGTGTGGAGGTGCTGGGTATTTATAGGAGAGGGTGGATATGGCATCAGTTCGTGAGAACTTGCCAGTTTCGGCTCGATGTTTTCATTCGTTTTCGTCATTTTAAGCGTTTTCGGGCGTTTTAACGAGGTATTTAGCGTTGTGATGAAAACTCAAGCGTTTAAACGAGTTTTAAGTGAGCGAGCGAGAGTGAGAGCGTGTAATAACGATACAAAACACACGTAACACGTAACACACATAATGCAAAGTAAATAACATAAAGTAACGCGATTGAGTTTGTGATGCAATGAGCGTTGCGAGTAGTTTAAGCGAGTAAATGCGATATATATAAGCGACATAATAGTGTGTTTCCAAAATAATTTAACCATCATAATAAATCTCGGATTACAAAACGATACAGAAACAAGAATAACGGTAATAATATGGATTCGGATAATAATCCGAAAGATCGGGTTGTTACAGTCTCCCTCCTTTAGGGAATTTCGTCCCGAAATTCAGGTGGCCGCCGTAACGAAGAGATGAGGATATTTAGCTTTCGTATCACTTTCGAGTTCCCAAGTGAACTCGACGCAACGTTTGCCTTCCCATCGGATTTTCACAATAGGAATGCGAGAGCGTCGAAGTTTCTTGATCTCTCGGTCCATGATCTCTACTGGCTTTTCTACAAAATGCAGCGTCTCATTTATTTGCAAGTCTTCAAGTGGCACATGAAGATTTCCTTCAGCTAAACACTTTTTGAGGTTTGAGACATGAAAAGTCGGATGTACATTGCTGAGTTCTTTCGGTAATTCGAGTCGGTAGGCCACTTTACCAATTCTTTCCAGAATCTTAAAGGGACCCACGTGTCGTGGCACTAGTTTCCCTTTCTTTCCGAAATGGATCACTCCTTTCCAAGGTGAAACCTTTAAGAGAACGTGATCTCCACTTCGAACTGTAGGGGCTTGCGCCGTTTATCGGCATAACTCTTTTGACGACTCCGAGCTTTCAGAAGGTTGTCTATGATTTGGAGGATTTTGTCTGTCGTTTCTTGTATTAACTCGGGACCAGTGATCTGAACGTCTCCGATCTCGTGCCATACAATAGGCGATCGACATTTTCTGCCGTATAACGCCTCAAAAGGTGCCATTTGAATATAATATGATAACTGTTATGGTACGAAAATTCTATTAAAGGTAAATACGTATCCCAATTACCACCGAAATCTATAACACACGATCGAAGCATGTCTTCGAGGGTGCGAATCGTGCGCTCAGTCTGACCGTCGGTCTGAGGATGAAATGTGGTACTAAGATTAAGTTTAGTGCCGAATGCAGATTGGAAAGTCTTCCAGAGACGTGACGTAAAGCGACCATCACGATCAGAGATGATGTCACGAGGCGTCCCGTGTCAATAAATGGCTTCGTCGGTATAGATTCGTGCTAATCTTTCAACCTTATAGTCTTCTCGTATGGCAATGAAACGAGCAGATTTCATGAGGCGATCGACGATAACCCAAATGCTATCGTCACCAGAAGAGGTGCGAGGGAGTTTTGTAACAAAATCCATAGCACTCTCCCATTTCCACATCAGGATATCGGGTTACTCGATGTCACACCCCAACCAATGGTGGAATCATTGGAGTGGGACGAAGAGAGATTGCTCATTGCTCACAACGCTAATGGTGACAATAATTAATTAAACAGAATTTCATTTCATAAATAAATTGTCATTACAATACATAGAATTTCAAATAACAACAATAACAAAGACAAAATTTGATACAACATAATAAACCTAAGGCGTCTATATGTGTATCTAGCATCAACGCTACTTCGATTTCATAGCATCATCCTTATCAACCTGTAACATGTTTTAAAATAGAGTTCAATGCAAAAGCAAAGGCGAGTACACAAGTTTAAGCATAAGCATGCGTATACGAATAAAGTTTAAAACTAATCCACATGATACTAAGCTTATACGAGAGCATTATACATGGCATGCAATATTTCTAGTCAAACCCCTTGTTAACGCAAATCACGATATTTGAACATGGCCTCTAGATTTCACGAGGGAGGTGGTGTGTCACACCCCAATCGATGGCGGAAACATCGAGGCGGGGCGAAATAGGTTGCTCATTGCTCATAATACCAATTGGTGACAATATTTAAATAAAACCCATATTTCATTCATAACAACATTGTCATACATTACAAGGAATTCCAAATACAACAATAACAAAGGGCAAAATTTGATACAACATTTTATAAACCTAACGTCTATATGTGTATCTAAGCATTATCACTACTCCAATTTCATGGCAACATCTTCATCAACCTGTAACATGTTAAAAATACGAGTTTAATGCTAAAGAAAAGGTGAGTACACAAGTTTGGTGATACGTAGCATAAGTATAAAATGTATAACTCGAATCCACATGGTAATTGTAAGCAAAGTTCATACTAATCATACAACACTAAATCAAACCCCGAGTTTCCACAAAAGTTTTAACGAGATCGAGCTTCCCTTGCCACAAAAGTGACAAGACTAAAATAAGTATGAGAATCTTAACATAACCCGACGGGTGGTGTGCTACTCCTATAGCGCTATATATGATAAGTTTGGGCTAGCTAAGTTAATGATCAAGCATGTATCTAGGCATAACAAGTATTCATGTATAAGGATTGAGCATGTAAAAGCATGAGTTTGTGATATGTGTATTTTGATAGGTAAACATGTTACAACCCAAAAGTGATTAAAACGGTAAATGGGTCGAGTGTACTCACGGTTTTGCTAAGTGTTCCAGTTAAGAAATCCCGGGAGCTTTGTTGTGATGTTTAGAGTTTGGCACCTTGTCTTTCTACAAGAAGAACTTAGGTATTAGTTAGGAGTGTAACGGTAGATTCGGATTATTCGAGCAAGATTACGAAAATAAGACTAAAGTATTATGTATGAAAATAATCACTAGACATGCACTTGTTCTTGACACTAATGATAACCCGAAAGGGTTTAATATGGTTTCATAGGTTTGAGACCTATTAGAATCATGACAAGGAACTACATACTTAGCGATAAACTTATTAACTTGATAGGTGACTACTTAATCATTATCAAGTGTTCGGTTTTAATGATTTATATTATAGTCCAAACATATATAGTTTATGTACATACATATGTTATAAGTCAAGCATGAGGTAGGATGATGAACACCCATTTAGGAATCTCTTTTATATTTAAGTAAGTCAAGCATGGAGGTAGGATGATGAACATCCATTTAACCTCTTTATATGATTCACCACTACACGAGTTGTCATAGACAACAAGGAGGGTCATGAATGTACAATAAGAAATGAACTAATACACAACTAATCTAAGAGAACATCAAGTGATGTGTGGTCTCGAAGTTTAGGATAGCCAAGGCTAACCATGGTGGACACACATGAACAAGTTATGAACTTGCACCACTTGTGAGCTTGAAGCTCTATGAAAACAGAAAGTTTGTAAGGATAAATCCTCTTGTTTGCATGTCTCAACCTTGTTTTTAAGCCTAACCAACCACAAGAAGTGTTGTAAGCGTTCGGACATAGGTTTGAGATTAGTTAGACTCAAGTTTGATGGACATAAACAAGTTTTGAAGGAGTTGAAATCATAACAGAAAGTTTAGGACACTTTAGGGGCACTTCCAGGTCTGGATTCTCCATGGAGAACCCTTGGATTCAACCCAAAGATTATCCAAGTAAAATGGAAGAAGAATCAAGTAAAAAGACCAAGATTTGAGCAAGTTATGCTCACTTTTGTGAAGGTGACAGAATCTGCCCGAAAATTTTGATTATGAGAGTTCTTGAGGTGATTTGAGAGAGATGATGGAGTTTAAAAGTGGAAAATGTGTGGAGAACACTTGGGTTTTATAGGGGGATGATTAGGGTTAGTTAGGAGGTCGTTTAATGAGTTTGGAGGTGATTGGAGGGTGTTAAGATGTGTGGATTCGTGCAAACCCGCGGGTTTGAAACCTGCTGTCCCGCCCAACATGACTTACGGACCGGGTCCGGGACAAGGTTTTGCATTTTGTTGTTTTGTGCAAATATTACGGGTTTATTACATTTTTAGGGCCATTTTATGATAGCATAAGGTATTATAAGCTCATGTAACATGTCATGATGTATGCATATGTATGTATTGATCGAGATCGAGTATCCACATTGTGTATAAAGTGTGTATCATGTATAAATGTCGCGTATTATCAACTATATCATGTATTCAAGTATGTGTATCATGTGTAAGTATCGTGTGAACAAGTATGATTTGTGTATAACAGGTATGAGGATAAATATGTTTATTCCATTACGATTCAAGTCTCGATTACAACGATTACAATCAAAAGGAGAATACGAATACAATAGCTTCCAAAAATAGAATTTCAAGACTAGCTTGCTATAAATAGAAAGCTCGGAAAAAGCAAGGCGTTACAGTCTCCCCTCCTTTAGGAAATTTCATCCCGAAATTTAGGAAGATGCAACGAAGAGATGCAGATACTTAGTCTTCACATCACTCTCGAGTTCCCAAGTAAACTCGGTGCCATGTTTCCCTTCTCATAGAACCTTGATGATAGGGATCCGACTGCGCCTTAGCTGCTTGACTCCTCGGTCCATGATTTCGACCGGTTTTTCCACAAAGTGCAAATTATCATTGATTTGAAGATCTTCGAGCGGAACTTGAAGTCCTTCTTTGGCTAGACACTTCTTGAGATTTGAAACGTGAAAAACTGGATGAACATTGTTGAGCGCTTGAGGAAAGTCCAGTCGATATGCTACCTTGCCAATTCTTTCCAAGATCTTGATGTCACACCCCGACCCGCAGCGGAAAAGGTGATCGGGGCATGATTGGGTTATCATCAAAGCTCATGACATTTATTAAGCGTTTCATATTCATTAATACAAATTAAATGGAAATTTACAATGATTGCTACAACATAATCTAACTAACAATCTAACTTCTTTATTCTCTTCTAAGGCATATCCTATGTTATCCTTGCTTCAACCTGTTCACCTGTATCATGTGTAAAAAGGTTTTTGGATCAACATAATGTTGGCGAGTGAATCTATGGAAAACATTTTAACAATTTATTTAAATTGATTATGAAATATGTGCACAACAAAACATGAGTAAAATTAGATGTAACTTGATCAATAATCATAAGATGTTAAATGAAACACTCATGAACAATAATAGAACAATTAAAGGCACGCGATGCTCAACTCGTCTCTCACGAGGAACTGAGGGGCCTGATGAATGAATTGCATAAACATGATAATATGAATAACACAACTACAAACAATATAAACTCAATGATACACACATGAACAATAATGAAATTGATATGAAGCACGCGATGTTCTACTCGTCTCCCACGAGGAACTGATGGGCTTAATGTTTGAGTTTCATATGACTTGACAAATGGCAATAAGTAATTCACAACAATAAAAACAATCTAAGTTTAAGTCATGATGTGGTATGGCACAAGTTTAAATAAATAAATTAATTAATTTCATAACACATGACACACCCCAAAACGTGTAATTTAAAAGGGGGAATTGTAAGATTCACTCACAGTGGGTGCGTTCGGTTGATAACGTTGAATGCACGTGAAGTGGTTTTAACCACGAGTGAGATTTAACCTAGATAAATCGCATTATGGTTTGGTAAGTAAACGGATTTTATTAAACTATTTTAGTAGGATCGTTGGGTGTATTTTTGTGAATTTGAGGCTATTTTCTAACCTTAAAAATGTTATTTTTAAGTATTTATAATTGATTTTTAATTAAAATAATTAAATAAAAATAATAAAAAACTTATTTTATTTTTGCTACAGTGACTTTGACCTGTTGACTTTGACTGGCGTTGACCGGTTCGATGGCAGATTATTGTGCGCTGAGTGAGGCTCGAACCCGAGACCTCCCGTACGCGTGCACGCAGCTCTACCAACTGAGCTACGTGTCTAACCCGTTATATATCCGATTTTAATTACATATATACATTAATTAGAATTAAACAGAAATCCTTTTTATTTTAAAAACGGTTTAAACGAAACGGTCATGCACTCCACAGGTCTCGAACCCGGGACCTGTGGTTTAATCCAACACACAGTCCACCGCTGGACTGTGTGTTCAACATGTTATATCATTCGGTTTTTATTATATTTAAGTACTAATTATTTATTTCCTTTTCTGCCTTAATTAAAAAGAAGAGATAATGGTCCGAGTCGGTGCTGAAGACCGGACTCGAACTCGTGACCTGTGATATAAACAAACACACAGTCCACCGCTGGACTGTGTGTCTAACTTGGTTATTATTCCGGTTATTAATATACTTAACATATATCTAAGGCGACTCCGATTCAGTTAAACAAAAAAATTGATTTTTATTAAGGCAGCGTGTATGAGACGGGAATCGAACTCGAGACCTTTGTATGTATAACGTTTTATGTGCACACAGTCCACCGCTGGACTGTGTGTCTAACCCGATTAATTTCATGATTTATATTATACTTATAACATACTGAAATTCATCGTCTTCTTCATCCAGTTTGAACCAGAATCGGAAATCGACGGGTTTAAGATTCTTATCAGTTTATTAGCGTTTTACAGTTGATTAAGGTGAGATAATTGTGAAAAAGGAAAAGAAATTTGGCGGAGAATTATACCGACTGGATCCTCTGTTTTCCGGCAGAACTCCGGCGACAGAATTCAACTCCGGCGTCAGGTGTCTTGCAGCAGCAAGTCTCCGGAAATCTTGGAAAGAGTATGGGTAACTTCGGTAAAGGTTTAGGGGATTCAGTAAAGCTCAGAGATTAAAACTCGGTTTTCCGGCGAAAAACAGAAAAGTTCCGGCGAGTGGAATTACGCCGAGAAAAGGTGTGATTTTTGAGCGAAAGTGTTTGTCGTCGGTTGTGGGTGAATTTATAGGGAAAAATCGAAATGTATTTGATCTGTTTTACGACTGGGTTCATTGATTAAGATTTTCCGGCGGTTATCATTTTTAGTCGCGGACTTCAAACATCGGTTATAACCGATATCTGGTTAATGGTTTACGTTATAACGTAAATCGTAGTTAAGACTCGCGAGAATTCCGGGATTCCGACGACTGAACTGATTGGGCGCCGGTTTTGAATTTATAACGTTACTTTATCAATTAAATGATTCTATTATATAACAAACAAAGCAGTTGGCGCAGTGGTTTGTGTGAGTGAGATAAGTTACTTAGCTGATTCGGTACAGACCCGGGTTCGAAACCCGGCAGATGCAAATCATTTTTATTTTGCGATTTTTGACAGTTTTTCAAAAACTAAATATATATTCCCGTATAATAATTGATTACGGATCATTTAAAAATATTTTGGGCATTTAATTCGCAACGAAAATTTTGACTGACTGTTCGGTTGATAAACGGAGCGGGTTTGGTAAATCCGTTTTTGACGGATGTTACACTTGAAGGGACCCACGTTGCGAGGAGCGAGTTTGCCTTTCTTACCAAAATGAACAACACCTTTCCAAGGTGACACCTTGAGAAGCACATGATCATCTATGTTAAATTCCAAAGGTTTGCATCTTTTGTCAGCATAGCTCTTTTGTCGGCTTCGTGCTTTGAGGAGATTATCACGTATCTGCAAGATCTTATCCGTTGTCTCTTGTATTAGCTCGGGACTATTGATTTGTACGTCTCCAATCTCGTGCCAAAAAATAGGCGAATGGCACTTGTGACCATACAATGCTTCAAATGGAGCCATTTGAATACTAGCGTGATAACTATTGTTGTATGAAAATTCAACCAAGGGTAAGTGCGAATCCCAATTGCCGCCAAAATCGATTACGCATGACCAAAGCATATCCTCCAAGGTTTGGATAGTACGCTCGGTTTGACCATCAGGCTGAGGATGAAAAGCAGGGCTAAGATTAAGCTGAGTGCCAAGGGCGGATTGAAAGGTTTGCAAGAGGCGAGAGGTGAAATGGGCATCGCGATCAGAACTAATATCAAGAGGAGTACCATGACGACTAATGATTTCATCCGTGTAGATACGAGCCAATTTCTTGACTTTGTAATCTTCACGAATGGCGAGGAAGTGCGCGGATTTGGTCAATCGGTCAATGATGACCCAAATGCTGTCATGACCAGACGAAGTACGGGGCAATTTCGTGATGAAATCCATGGCTATGCTCTCCCATTTCCAGATAGGAATTTCTGGTTGTTCGAGCAAACCAGAGGGACGTTGATGTTCTGCCTTGACTTTGGAACACGTAAGGCATTTGGATACGTAAAGAGCGATAGCACGTTTCATTCCAGACCACCAATAGGATGTACGCAAATCATGGTACATCTTATCAGCTCCAGGATGAACGGAGTATCAGGACTTGTGGGCTTCATTCATCAAAGTAGACCAAAGATTGAGACGATCGGGAATCCAAATACGACTATGGTAGTAAAGAATACCATCAGGCTTAGCTTCAAGTGGGTTTTTGACTCCACAATTCAATTCGCTATCGAGGTTACCCTCGTTAATGACGGTGAATTGTGCTTGTCGAATCAACTCGTTGAGTCTTCCCACGATTTGGTAGCAACGAACACTCTTAACATGAGTTTTACGACTATGTGCATTGGACACGACATTCGCCTTACCAGGGTGATAGCGAATATCACAGTCGTAGTCGTTTAACAATTCTACCCAACGACGTTGACGCATATTGAGTTCCTTTTGATTAAAGATATGTTGGAGGCTCTTATGGTCGGTGATGACCGTACACTTTGTACCATAAAGGTAGTGTCGCCAAATCTTTAATGCAAAAACAACTGCACCAAGTTCAAGGTCGTGAGTAGTATAGTTTTTCTCATGTATTTTGAGTTGTCTCGACGCGTAAGCGACTACTTTGTCTCATTGCATAAGTACGCAACCAAGACCCTTGTTAGAGGCATCGCAATACACGACGAAATCGTCGTTCCCATCGGGGAGAGTGAGGATAGGAGCATTACAAAGCATGTCCTTGAGCGTTTGGAAAGATTCCTCTTGTTCGGGACCCCAAACAAAAGGTTTATCTTTTTGAGTCAAGGAAGTCATAGGAACGGCAATCTTGGAGAAATTCGAGATGAAACGACGATAATACCTAGCTAGGCCAAGGAACGAACGAATTTCAGAGGGCGACTTAGGTGCAATCCAATTCTTCACAGCTTCTATCTTTGCAGGATCAACATGAATACCGAGTTCATTGACGGTGTGACCTAAGAATTGAACCTCTTTTAGCCAAAATTCACATTTGGAGAATTTGGCATAAAGACGCTCAGTTTGCAAAAGCTGAAGAATGAGACGCAAATGTCGTCCATGTTCTTCTTTCATCTTGGAGTAGATTAGGATATCATCGATGAATACAATGACGAATTGATCGAGAAAAGGCTTACACACGCGGTTCATGAGATCCATAAACACTGCAGGTGCAGTGCGTTGATCAAACCAAAGGGCATGACCACGAACTTGTAGTGTCCATAACGTGTGTGGAAAGCAGTTTTGGGTACATATTCCTCGGAAGCCCGAAGTTGATGATAGCCAGAACGGAGATCGATCTTCGAAAAGCACTTCGCGCCTTGCAATTGATCGAAGAGATCGTCATTACGAGGAAGGGGATAACGGTTTTTGACTGTAAGCTTGTTGAGCTCACGATAGTCAATGCACATGCGGAATGATCCATCTTTCTTTTTGACGAAAAGAATGGGAGCGCCCCAAGGAGAAGTACTAGGGCGTATAAAGCCTTTATCAAGAAGCTCTTGAAGTTGGCTAGGTAGCTCTTGCATCTCCGAGGGTGCTAGACGATAGGGAGCTTTCGCAACAGGAGTTGCGCCAGGGATAAGATCAATATGAAAATCGATGGCTCGAGGAGGCGGAGGACCAGGAAGATCCTCAGGGAAAACAGAAGGAAACTCGCATACGACAGGAACATCACTTATGTTAGGGCCTTTGTCTTTCTTCTCCACAATATGGGCGAGAAAGGCAAAGTACTCTTTACGCAAGTATTTGTTCGCTTTGATGCACGACATAAGCTTGATACCTTTAGAAGGTTTCTCGCCATAGACGTGTAGAGAATCACCTTGAGGAAGAGGGAGGCGAATAAATTTTTCGAAACAAACAACTTCGGCACGAACTCGCATAAGCCAATCCATGCCTACTTTGACGTCGAAACTACCCATTTGCGTGGGAATGAGATCAATGGAGAACGTATGATCGTTTAGAATCAAAAGCAACCCGAAAGAACGAAATCAACGGAGATGGTTTTACCATTAGCGACTTCGACAGCGAAAGGATTAGGCATTTCAGAGCGTTCGCACTTAAGCAAGGGTTCAAATTCTAGAGATACAAAGCTTCTATCGGCACCAGTATCAAATAGGCATGTAGCATAAATATGGTTCACAAGGAACATACTAGTAATGACGTCGTTAGAGCTTTGGGCTTGAGCGGAGGTAAGCATGAAAGCTCGTCCTTTAGCAGGTTCAGGCTGCTGTTGGTGCTGCTGCTGATGTTGTTGGTTGAGGAGAGGACAAACATTGGCGAGATGATTGAGATCACCACATTTGTAACATGCTCGCACAGGAGCATTCTGACGTTGAGGTTGAGCTTGGTTCGGGTTAGGGTTAGGGACGATGGCTTGGTTGCTTTGGGGTTGGCGACAATGGCTAGAAAGATGCCCTATCCTGTTACAGTTGGCGCACTTTCGTCATGGGGTGGAAGGGGGATGGTGATAGGTGCAACGATCACACCTAGGCCAAGTGCCGTGTAACTTTGTTTGGGTGGATCGTTGTTTTGGGTGGAGGAGATGGCATTTAAAGGCGTAGGGGTAGGCGGAGTGACAACCGCGTTGATTTGAACAGAAGCCTTCCGCTTCTTGTTCTTGATAGGGTTATTTTTGGGTTTAGGGGGAGGCGATTCGGTAGCGGTGGTATTGGCGGTGGCTTGATGCGCATGCTTCGTAGGAACCTTGTCATAGGCCCCCTGAAGGATGCAGTTATGGTTAAGCTGGATGGTTATGCTAAAGGCTTCTTCGAGGGTTCTTGGGTTTGCGGCGGCTACGTGATTCATGATCACAGACGAAAGCGAACGAATAAGCTTAGCTATCGCTTGGGAACTGTATCCACCTATCCAGGACAGACGATACTCAACTGTTTGAAGCGAGCGATCAGCCCTTCAGCGTCGCTCCCTTGTTGCGTGAGATTCCAAATTCGTTTTGGAGCTTCTGGGTCTCATGGGGAGGACAGAACTGATCTCTCATGAGCTGCTTGAGCTCGTCCCAAGTTAGAGTATGGTCTGCTTCGTTGCCACGCTTGTTGCGTTCCGTAGTCCACCACTCGAGGGCTCTCTGGTGTAAGACCCCAGTAGCGTTAAGGGTTCGTAGGTCATCAGGGCACCCGCCCTGAAGAAAAGTAAGCTCCATTGCATCAAACCAATTGATCATGGCAGTGACACCGTCCATGCCAGTGAATTCGACTGGTTTACAAGCCATGAAATGCTTGAATTGGAAGGAGGTTTTGGGTTGTCGTTTTGGAGTCGTCAGAGGATTTGGGTGTCTCGGTATTGATGGTTTGAAGCTGGCTAACGATATCAGGGATGACACGGGCCATTTGATCGGCCATTTTCTTGGCGACAAGACCGATGAGTTCTTGCTTGGAGATGGAGTCTTCATTGTTGTTGTTGTTGTTGTTGTTGTTGGTCCCCTTGTTGGACCTCTTGGATGAGTTTGGAGAATCATCTAGAGGTTCAACATAGAAGAAAAGGGAATGAGACTTGATCATAATATGGGGAAAAACAAGTTTTGCATGAATAAGCATGTATGAGGTTCAAGCATGGTTCACATAAGATTGCATGGGTTCATCAAGTATAGTTCACAAAGTTTGCATGAATTCATTAAGTATAGCATATATAATCACGTATGGATGCGAATAAGGAGTATAAATTTAGTTTGTTCACGAGAATTAGCATTGTTTTTGGTTGCGGTAAACATGCGAAATGTGTAACGGTTCAAAATGAATAAGGTAACAAGTATAAAATCACATGAAAATTGAGATAACATAAAAGATTGGCTCAATAAAACATGAGATTGTTTCGGGTAGAGAAACGTTGACAATTCCAAAGTGAATAGAAGATCCTTTCTAATTAAAGAAATGTGCTTTGGCCTATAGGTAAAATACTCTCATCGAGAAGTCGACTAACGGTATCTTACCCTTTCAGTTACTACACGTCTCTAATCTATTAGAAAATCGAAACTTTGGCGAGAGCGAAAATCAAGGAATGGGACTTAATCGACAAGGTGCGGGTTTCACCCCTAACTTGACGATTCCGTACCCTAGATGTGTTTGTTTCTTACTAAACGAGGAGCATATTCTGACTCGTTTGTAAGATCCACTAGAGCATGAAATGGAAGTTTCCATCAAGATGTGGATATCACTCCTAACTTGATGGTATAACTTCGTGAAAAATCGAATACGCGGAATGAGGGTTTCACCAAAAATTGTAAGTCATTGGACCTATCTTGGTGCAACTCGCCTCGTTTGCATCATGAGTGTCTTCAAGTCTTCAAGTGTATTGCATAAAATGTCTTAGGAAAGACATTATGTAAATTTAAGACCAAAAGATAAGGAAGAAGCAATGAGGAAGAATGAAGTTTTAAGCATAATACAGGAATGGTCAAAAATGGACAGTTAAACTATAGACTAGGTCTAACATGGCAATCCTACCTAATTCCTTATAGTTATGGCTCTGATACCAATCTGTCACACCCCAATCGATGGCGGAAACATCGAGGCGGGACGAAATAGATTGCTCATTGCTCATAAATACAATTGGTGATAATAATTTAAATAAAACCCATATTTCATTGATAACAACATTGTCATACATTACAAGGAATTCCAAATACAACAATAACAAAGGGCAAATTTTGATACAAAATTTTATAAACCTAACGTCTATATGTGTATCTAAGCATTATCACTACCCCAATTTCATGGAAAACATCTTCATCAACCTGTAACATGTTAAAAATACAAGTTTAATGCTAAAGAAAAGGCGAGTACACAAGTTTGGAGATACGTAGCATAAGTATAAAATGTATAACTCGAATCCACATGGTAATTGTAAGCAAAGTTCATACTAATCATACAACACTAAATCAAACCCCGAGTTTCCACAAAATTTTAACGAGATCGAGTTTCCCTTGCCACAAAAGTGACAAGACTAAAATAAGTATGAGAATCTTAACATAACCACGACGAGTGGTGTGCTACTCCTATAGCGCTATATATGATAAGTTTAGGCTAGCTAAGTTAATGATCAAGCATGTATAATCAAGCACGTATCTAGGCATAACAAGTATTCATGTATAAGGATTGAGCATGTAAAAGCATGAGTTTGTGATATGTGTATTTTGATAGGTAAACATGTTACAACCCAAAAGTGATTAAAACGGTAAATGGGTCGAGTGTACTCACGGTTTTGCTAAGTGTTCCACTTAAGAAATCCCGGGAGCTTTGTTGTGAAGTTTAGAGTTTGGCACCTTGTCCTTCTACAAGAAGAACTTAGGTATTAGTTAGGAGTGTAATGGTAGATTCAGATTATTCGAGCAAGATTACGAAAATAAGACTAAAGTATTATGTATGAAAATAATCACTAGACATAGCACTTGTTCTTGACACTAATGATAACCCGAAAGGGTTTAATATGGTTTCATAGGTTCGAGACCTATTAGAATCGTGACAAGGAACTACATACTTAGCGATAAACTTATTAACTTGATAGGTGACTACTTAATCATTATCAAGTGTTCGGTTTTAATGATTTATATTATAGTCCATACATATATTGTTTATGTACATACATATGTTATAAGTCAAGCATGAGGTAGGATGATGAACACCCATTTAGGAATCTCTTTTAAATTTAAGTAAGTCAAGCATGGAGGTAGGATGATGAACATCCATTTAACCTCTTTATATGATTCACCACTACACGAGTTGTCATAGACAACAAGGAGGGTCATGAATGTACAATAAGAAATGAACTAATACACAACTAATCTAAGAGAACATCAAGTGATGTGTGGTCTCGAAGTTTAGGATAGCCAAGGCTAACCATGGTGGACACACATGAACAAGTTATGAACTTGCACCACTTGTGAGCTTGAAGCTCTATGAAAATAGAAAGTTTGTAAGGATAAATCCTCTTGTTTGCATGTCTCAACCTTGTTTTTAAGCCTAACCAACCACAAGAAGTGTTGTAAGCGTTCGGACATAGGTTTGAGATGAGTTAGACTCAAGTTTGATGGACATAAACAAGTTTTGAAGGAGTTAAATCATAACAGAAAGTTTAGGACACTTTAGGGCACTTCCAGGTCTGGATTCTCCATGGAGAACCCTTGGATTCAACCCTAAAGATTATCCAAGTAAAATGGAAGAAGAATCAAGTAAAAAGACCAAGATTTGAGCAAGTTATGCTCACTTTTGTGAAGGTGACACAATCTGCCCGAAATTCTGATTATGAGAGTTCTTGAGGTGATTTGAGTGAGATGGTGGAGTTGTGAAAGTGGAAAATGTGTGGAGAACACTTGGGTATTATTGGGGGATGATTAGGGTTAGTTAGGAGGTGGTTTAATGAGCTTTGGAGGTGATTGGAGGGTGTTAAGATGTGTGGATTCGTGCAAATCCGCGGGTTTGAAACCTGTTGTCGCCCAGCATGACTTACCGACCGTAAGGGTTTCCCCCATCGTGGTCCGTAAGGACCGGGTCCGGGACAAGGTTTTGCATTTTGTTGTTTTGTGCAAATGTTACGGGCTTATTACATTTTTAGGGCCTTTTTATGATTGCATAAGGTATTATAAGCTCATGTAACATGTCATGATGTACGCATATGTATGTATTGATCGAGATCGAGTATCCACATTGTGTATAAAGTGTGTATCATGTATAAATGTCACGTATTATCAACTATATCACGTATTCGAGTATGTGTATCACGTGTAAGTATCATATGAACAAGTATGATTTGTGTATAACAGGTATGAGGATAAATACGTTTATTCCATTACGATTCAAGCCTCAATTACAACGATTACAATGAAAAGGAGAATACGAATACAATAGCTTCCAAAAATAGAATTTCAAGACTAGCTTGCTATAAATAGAAAGCTTGGAAAAAGCGAGGCGTTACATGGTGCGTTACTCCTATAGCGTTATACATGTCAAATGAAGGCTTAAGATAAACTAATGACTATGGTATTACATAAGAATGGTCCAAGATATAAGCAATGAGTAAACGTATCAAGCATTCATGAATATTGGATTGTTTCGTGCATTTCATAAAGTTTAAGTTTGGTGATTTTGTATAAGGTAAACATGTTACACCCAAAAGTGATAAAATGATAATGGGTCGAGTGTACTCACAAGTTTGCAAGGCTTTTCGATTATCCGATTACTAACGAGTTGGTGAGAATAGGAGAATGAGTGACTTAAGTGTTTGGAGTTTATGGGATGTTTGAGTTCGGATTTAAGGATTCGAAGTTTAAAGTTATGAAAATAGACATATGAGAAAAGTAATCACCTAGCACACATAGTACTTGTTCTTGACACTATGAAACTCAAAAGAGTTTGAATGTTTTCATGGGTCAAAATGCCCATTAGAAACGTAACAAGTATCACTGTCTTAGATGATGTAACTTAACACTTGACAAATAACCACTAGACTATCATCAAGGTTTAGCCACTTAGATATTATATAGGTTATATAGTAGGTATTATTTACATAAGTCAAGCATGAAGTAGGAGGATTAACCATCCATTTAAGACCTCTTTTGGATTCATATAAGTCATGCATGAGGTAGGAGGATTATCCATCCATTTAAGACCTCTTTTGGATTCACTACTATACATGTTGCCATAGACAACAAGGAGGGTCATGAACATACAATAGGGAAGGAAGGAAGGAAGTAAATACAACTAATTAGGAAAACATCAAGTGATAGGATAACCCAAGCTAAACATATAATCACACAATCTTCAAGTTCAAGACTTGTTCATCACTTGTGAGTTAAAACTCTATCAAAACAGAAATTTTATGAGGCATAAACCTCTGGATTTACATGTTACAACCTTGTTTTTAAGCACACATAATCATAGTCTTGATTAGTGGCATAAGGATACAGGAATGTATGAAGAAAAACATGAGTTTTCTTCCAAAACATGAAGATAAAAATGAGCAGAATTTAGGTGCACTTTGGACCTCAAAAATGGTGAGATTTCACCTTAGTTTGCCCAAGCAAACTTGTGAGAACCTTCCTAGATGTTATCCAAGTGTTGTAGAAGAAGAAACAAGAAGAAAATTGAAGTGGAAGTGAGTTAAAACTCACTTTTTATGGCTGGAACTCTAAAAAACATGGCTGAAACTCAGCTGAGTTTGGGAGGGTTTTTGAAGTGTTTAGAGGCTTGCAAAAGTGGAATAAGGAGTGAGGAAGTGTTTATTATATAGGAAAGAGATTAGGGTTTCAATGGGTTGGGCTTTGGACAAGGTTAGTGGGCATTAAGGCTTGAAACAAGCCCAAACACACCCTTAAAAGTGGGCTGTCCACTTTTTTTTGTTAGTTAATTGATATATAATTGCTTATTCGATGCTATTTATTATATAATTAACATATATTAAGTTGTGTCATGGTATTTTTGAAGTATGGACATCATATGCTAGTGTTTATTTGGTAAAAAGGACAAGTTTATAAAAGTTTAATGTCACAAAGTAGATAACAAGGGTAAAATTTATAATGAAGCATCGAATGATTATAATTTTCGCATTGAATAACCAAGTATCTTGTATGAATGAAGCTGCGAAAAGCGAGCCGTTACAGTCTCCCCTCCTTTAAGAAATTTTGTCCCGAAATTTATTCAAGAGGATGACTCAAAAGGCATTTTGGCTAAAAGAATGATTGTCTAAACTCGAGACTTGGAAGTTTGAGATGTGTTGAAAAGTATAAAATTTTGAGGAACGAAAAGATAGGTATGTAAAAAGAGTTCGTTTGACAAAAATGATCTGAGGCATTAAAACGTACACGCGTGTGTATAGGCCAGCGAACTTACACAAGTTTGAATAGCTCGAAATGAAGAGGTACTATAAAATATGCTATCTTAAGAAAACGTTTTTGTTTAAAACGGTTTGTATTTTGGTGAAAAGTGTGGCCGCACTGTGGGTTGTAAGGATAGTTCCATTGGTTTTAAAGAGTCATTAAATCACATGTTCATAGAAAATTGTTTATTGGTGAGGAACGAGGAAGTCGGATATTTTAATAAAACGGTTTTTGAGGTAACGGCCAACTAGGTGCGTTTGCGCATAAGTAAAGGATGGAAGATAGTTTTAAAAGCAAAAACATTTTAGGGTTTGAATGTTTAAACCGATTGAGTGTAAGTAAGGCATGAATAAAAGTTGAAGAGTAACTAGGAATGATGGAGGTATGAGGGTGAATGCTCGATCTAGCAGGTGAACCCAATGATAAGAATGGTATGAGTATCGGATATGAAATGATTACGAGGTGTTAAGAATGAGATTTCATCATGGATAATCGGATATCATGTGCTAGCAACGTGTTTGTGAGTTGTTAAAGTTTGTCTATTAGTTCTAATTAGGGTCTGCAAAACACCGAATTTCTCATAGCACGTTTTACAAAAGTTTGGTAACATGATAAAAATACTTATATATAGGAAGTACCAGCGGCGTATCCACCATGTTTTAATCATGTTACGTTCATTTCGTTATTCAGTGTCATGTTACGTTCCGTATCTTACCATACACAGTAGTACACCCTATGATTTTCATGCGCCTACCATTATAATCCCATGTGCACCCGCGATTATATTGATCGTCGCACGATCTGCATAGTTTGTACTAGTTGTGTATGAATTAGGGTATACATAAACTCTGGAAATAAGAAGGTGTTCGTATAATAATGTAAGCATGTTTATGTTTAAGTATGTTTGAGACCAACATAAGTGAACCCCTCGGGTTATGCTCACGTATAGGTACGAATGTATGAATATGAGTATGAATATAAGTATGCGTATGAGTATAAGTATAAGTATGAGTATAAGTATGAATAATAACGATTACATATATAGTATTAATTGAAACATAACGAATTTAAGCATATAAAACGATCAAGAAGTTTGAGTATGTAAAAAAACGAATGATATAAATGAAATTTTCGTGGGATATTGACTAAAACATGTACGATGATATGCATGTATAGTTGTTTGAGCAAATCGTTTAGTTTATCGAATCAAAATAAATTGAGCTTGACTTGAAATGTAGAATCTAGTTTGTGAATGTAAAAAGAATATAAAGTACTTATTGATTATGCGTAACGTATTTTGTAAATGACGGAAATGCTACTCTTGTTTTAGAAGAATTTATGTAAGTCGAAAATGGTCGGTCCCTATGAAGTTTCCTTGCCCACGTTATTTGAAATTGAAATGACGCATTGAGCGGTGTATGAAAAGGCTTTTGAAAAAAGTAAGTTTGCATCGTTTTTAAGGATCTTGCATTAAAACAAGAATTTGAAATTTGGAGGTTCTTGTGAAACGTTGCTCCTAAAAGAAATTTAGCATCATGAACTTAGTGAACGTTGAAAAGTTTTAGCAATTTTTGAAAAGAGTTTTAGTAACATGATCCTATAATATCTAATAGATCTTATAGGCATGTGATAAGGTTGGTTTGATTTCCTGATTGCGAATGAAAATCCTTAGTACAATGATAGAATGTGAGCATGTTTTAGTGTTTACGTCGAGTATGAAATTTGTGGGCAAGAGATTTATTAGACCGGTTAAGTTGTGGGTAGCATTCCGTAAAATTTTGAAAATCGGGAAACAGAACATTTATGGTATGATTAAGAATTTCGTGTACGTAGTTTATGTGGTGTAGGTTGTAGGATGATAAACAATAAGTTTTGAAATTGGCATAAGTAGGGATTTTGACAAATAATAAGCGATTTAGGTATAAAACTTGATTGTGTTTGCATAATAAAGTATCTTTGAAGGAAAATTTGTTAACGATCACCTAGGTAAGGGAATCACCCCTAACCCGTTGGTGAAGTCGTTTCTTGAGAAGGGAAAGGAAGGAGCGGAGTTAATCGTCAAGGTAAGGAAGTCATTCCTATCTCGATGATATGTCTCCATTTTGGGGTTACAAGAAATGTAAATCTAGTTGGTGACGTTTTTGAAATCATGCATGTGGATAACGTATAAGTGTATGAAAAGATTTAATATGATTTGTGTGTAAATAAATCTTGAAAATAATTTGAATTTTGAAGAGGAGAGGTTGTATCGTGTTAAGCAGAAGATTGACAATAGTAAAACGAATGTTTAATTAAAACTTAGATTGTTCCAAAACGGAACTTTGACTAAACCAAAGTGGTCGAAAATTCTTTTGAATTCGGGAAGCATGCTTTGGCCTAATAGGTGAAATACTCCCGCCGAAATGTCGGTTAATGTATTCACCCTTCCGGTTACTACATGTTCCAAATCAATTGAAAATTCGAGACTTGGCGGGATTTTGAAAATCAAGGAATGGGACTAATTGGCAAGATGCAGGTTTCACCCCTAACTTGATAACATCGTACCCCAAGTGTGGTTAGTACTTACCAAACAAGATAAGGAACTAAGTCCAACTCATTGGTAAGGGTCCACTAGAGTATGAAATGGAAATTTTCCATCAAGGTATGGATATCACCCTTTACTTGATGGCGTCATTTTGTGGAAAAATCGAATAAGCGGATTGAGAGGCATTCACCAACGTTTGGGTTTCACGCCTATTTTGGTGAAGTTGTCTTCAAGTCCTCAAGTGTGCATTGTGTATATGTCTTAGGAAAGGCATATTGTATATTTAAGACAAAAGGAAAGATAGAAGCACGATAGGAAGAATTAGCATATTTTAATAAGAATTTGCATACTTAACAAGAATTTGCATACTTAACAAGAATTTGCATATTTAATAAAGAATTTGCATATTCAACAAGAATTTGCATATTTAACAAGAATTTGATACGAAATTTGGTACTTACTATAGACTAGGTCGAACATGGCAATTCTACCTAATTCCCTATAGTTATGGCTCTAATACCAATCTGTCACACCCCAACCAATAGCGGAATCATCGGAGTAGGACGAAGGGAGATTGCTCATTGCTCACAACGCTAATGGTGATAATAATTAATTAAACAGAATTTCATTTCATAAATAAATTGTCATTACAATACATAGAATTTCAAATAACAACAATAACAAAGACAAAATTTGATACAACATAAATAAACCTAAGGCGTCTATATGTGTATCTAGCATCAACGCTACTTCGATTTCATAGCATCATCCTTATCAACCTGTAACATGTTTTAAAATAGAGTTCAATGCAAAAGCAAAGGCGAGTACACAAGTTTAAGCATAAGCATATGTATACGAATAAAGTTTAAAACGAATCCACATGATATTAAGCTTATACGAGAGCATTATACATGGCATGCAATATTTCTAGTCAAACTCCTTGTTAACGCAAATCACGATATTTGAACATGGCCTCTAGATTTCACGAGAGGTGGTGCGTTACTCCTATAGCGCTATACATGTCAAATGAAGGCTTAAGATAAGCTAATGACTATGGTATTACATAAGAATGGTCCAAGATATAAGCAACGAGTAAACGTATCAAGCATTCATGAATATTGGATTGTTTCGTACATTTCATAACGTTTAAGTTTGGTGATTTTGTATAAGGTAAACATGTTACACCCAAAAGTGATAAAATGAAAATGGGTCGAGTGTACTCACAAGTTTGCAAGGCTTTTTGATTATCCGAATACTAACGAGTTGGTGAGAATAGGAGAATGAGTGGCTTGAGTGTTTGGAGTTTATGGGATGTTTGAGTTCGGATTTAAGGATTCGGAGTTTAAAGTGTATGAAAATAGACATATGAGAAAAGTAATCACCTAGCACACATAGTACTTATTCTTGACACAATGAAACTCAAAAGAGTTTGAATGTTTTCATGGCTCAAAATGCCCATTAGAATCGTAACAAGTATCACGGTCTTAGATGATGTAACTTAACACTTGATAAATAACCACTAGACTATCATCAAGGTTTAGCCACTTAGATATTATATAGGTTATATAGTGTAGGTATTATTTACATAAGTTAAGCATGAGGTAGGAGGATTAACCGTCCATTTAAGACCTCTTTTGGATTCATATAAGTCAAGCATGAGGTAGGAGGATTATCCATCCATTTAAGACCTCTTTTGGATTCACCACTACACATGTTGCCATAAATAACAAGGAGGGTCATGAACATACAATAAGGAAGAAAGGAAGTAAATACAACTAATCTAGGAAAACATCAAGTGGGGTGTGGATTTTCAAGTAGGATAGCCCAAGCTAAACATATAATCACACAATCTTCAAGTTCAAGACTTGTTCATCACTTGTGAGTTAAAACTCTATCAAAACAGAAATTTTATGAGGATTAAACTTCTGGATTTACATGTTACAACCTTGTTTTTAAGCACACATAATCATAGTCTTGATTAGTGGCATAAGGACATAGGAATGTATGAAGAAAAACATGAGTTTTCTTCTAAAACATGAAGATAAAAATGAGCAGAATTTAGGTGCATTTGGACCTCAAAAATGGTGAGGTTTCACCTTAGTTTGCCCAAGCAAACTTGTGAGAACCTTCCTAGAGGTTATCCAAGTGTTGTAGAAGAAGAAACAAGAAGAAAATTGAAGTGGGAGTGAGTTAAAACTCACTTTTTATGGCTGGAACTCTAAAAACTTGGCTGAAACTCAGCTGAGTTTGGGAGGGTTTTTGAAGTGTTTGGAGGCTTGAAAAGTGGAATAAGGAGTGGGGAAGTGTTTATTATATAGGGAAGAGATTAGGGTTTCAATGGGTTGGGCTTTGGACAAGGTTAGTGGGCATTAAGGCTTGAAACAAGCCCAAACACACCCTTAAAAGTGGGTTGTCCACTTTTTTTGTTAGTTAATTGATATATAATTGGTTATTCAATGCTATTTATCATATAATTAACATATATTAATTTGTGTCATGGTATTTTTGAAGTATGGACATCATATGCTAGTGTTTATTTGGTAAAAAGGACAAGTTTATAAAAGTTTAATGTCACAAAGTAGATAACAAGGGTAAAATTTATAATGAAGCGTCGAATGATTATAATTTTCGCGATTGAATAACCAAGTATCTTGTATGAATGAAGCTGCGAAAAGCGAGATTTTACACTCGAGTAAGCCAGAGGGTCGTTGATGTTCGGCTTTAACTTTCGCACAGGTTAAGCATTTCGAAACATACTATGCGATGTCCTTTTTCATGCCCGACCACCAATACCTAGAACGGAGGTCCTAGTACAGTTTGTCGGCACCGGGTGAATGGAATATCGAGACTTATGGGCTTCGGTCAATAGTAACTCTCGAAGGTTATTGCGGCTAGGGATCCAAATGCGGTTCAGAAAATAATAGATCCCGTTAGACTTGTTCTCCAGCTGGGTTTCGGCACCACATTTCATTTCCTCATACAAGGTATTCTCAATGAAACATGCGTGCTGAGTATCACAAATCAGGGTTACGAGTTTATTCTGGGCTTGAACGTCATGAATGCTATACACATAGCTTCGTCGACTGAGAGCATCGGCTACGACGTTTGCTTTGCCCGGATGGTAGCGTATCTCACAATCATAGTCGTTGAGAAGTGCAACCCATCTGCGTTGGTGCATGTTTAGTTCTTTCTGGTTGAAGATGTGTTGTAAGCTCTTATGGTCGGTGAAGACCGTACACTTTGTACCATAAAGGTAGTGTCGCCATATCTTTAACGCAAAAACAACAACACCGAGTTCGAGATCGTGGGTAGTGTAGTTCCTCTCCTGGATTTTGATTTGTCAAGACGCATACGCGATAACCTTGTCTCATTGCATAAGTACACACCCGAGACCTAGGTTAGAGGCATCACAATAAACAACGAAATCGTCATCTCCGTCGGGAAGTGCGAGAATGGGAGCGTTGCAAAGCATACGCTTGAGAGTCTGAAAAGCTTCCTCCTGTTCGGAACCCCAAACAAAAGGTTTATCCTTATGAGTCAAAGAGGTGAGGGGTACGACGATTTTCGAAAAGTCAGCGATGATCGGCGGTACTAACCTGCCAATCCGAGAAAGGAACGGATTTCGGACGGATTCTTCGGGGTATTCCAACTCTTTACAGCTTGAATTTTGGCAGGATCAACGTGGATTACTTGGTCATTGACGACGTGACCAAGAAATTGAACTTCATTAAGCCAGAATTCACACTTGGAGAATTTGGTGTAA
This sequence comes from Scalesia atractyloides, assembly GCA_947069175.1. NCBI lineage: Eukaryota > Viridiplantae > Streptophyta > Magnoliopsida > Asterales > Asteraceae > Scalesia > Scalesia atractyloides. The sequence continues at coordinate 22,444,080 of CAMTDV010000024.1, forward strand.
AGACGGTTTCCTTGGAGAAGTTCGAGGACTAGACAAAGATGTCGCGCATGTTCGGCTCTCGACTTCGAGTAAATGAGGATATCATCGATAAAAACAATAACGAAATGATCCAAAAAGGCTTTGCACACGCGGTTCATCAAATCCAAGAAGACCGCGGGCGCGTTTGTGAGTCCAAAAGGCATGACCACGAATTCGTAATGGCCATAGCGAGTACGAAAGGCGGTTTCCGGAATGTCTTGCTCATGTACACGTAGCTGGTGATATCCGAAACGTAAATCAATCTTCGAAAAACAAGTATCACCTTGGAGTTGGTTAAATAAATCATCGATTCGAGGAAGAGGGTAGCTGTTCTTAATTGTAAGCTTGTTAAGTTCCCTATAGTCGATGCACATTCGGAACGATCCATCCTTCTATTTCACAAAAAGGACGGGTGCGCCCCAAGGTGATGTGCTCGGGCGTATAAAGTCTTTATCAAGAAGTTCTTGAAGTTGGCTAGATAGCTCGCGCATTTCGGATGGTGTAAGGCGATAGGGAGCTTTAGCGACAGGTGTAGCACCGGGATTAGATCAATACGGAATTCGACATCACGAGTAGGGGGTAAACCGGGTAAGTCGTCAGGAAAAACTTTAGGGAATTCACAAACAACAGGTATGTCTTTCAAGGTGTTCTTTTCCTTCTCCGGGTTCACGACATGGGCTAGGAAAGCGATGCACTGCTTGCGCAAATACTTGTTCGCTTGGGTACATGACAAAAGCATCAACTTCTTTGAGGGTGTTTCGCCGTAAACATGTAGCTGATCATCGTTTGGAAGGGGAAAACGAATCATTTTATCGAAACAGACGACTTCGGCACGATTCTTGCGAAGAAAATCCATGCCTACTATGACATCAAAACTACCTAATTGCATAGGTATGAGGTCGATCAGGAAGTTGTGATTCTTAAGTTCGAGAGTACAATCACGTAAGACGGAGTTTACGGTAACGGTTCTTCCGGTGGCGATTTCGACATCGAAGGTCCTTGGGAGGTTAGCGTGTTTACATTTTAAAGTTTTTCGAATTCTAACGATACAAAACAGTTATCGGCTCCAGTATCAAATAAGCAAGAAGCATAAATACCATTAACAAGGAACGTACCATAGACAACATTGTTGTCATTCTGAGCCTAGCAGTGATTGACGTTGAAAGCTCTTCCACGCACAGCCTGTGGTTGCTGCTGTTGCGGTAGCTGTGGTGGCTGTTGCTGAGGCTTCTGCTGCTGTGGTTCTTGTTTGACAACACGGTGCGGGCAGACATTGCTGAATTGATTCGGGTCGCCACAAGTGTGTGCCTGAACTGCTTGTGCTTGCGAACCTTGATTGACTGGCATAGCATTGAGAGGAGCTAGCGGTGCTGCGAGAGCGGGAGGAGCTTGCTGACGTGGACCAGTGCAGCAGTGCACCACGAAATGACCATAGATGTTGCAGTTAGCACAAAAGCGGCAGTTTCCTCCAACCGCGTGATGATATGTGCACTTAGAGCACAGAGGGTGAGGACCAGTATACGCACGCTTAGCAACTGGTGCGTTGGGAGTAGCAGCTTGGCGAGACTGGGAGTTCGGTGCTGGGACTACTGCGTAGTTCTTGTTGTTACCCTTTCACTAGCCGTTCTGGTGATTTGACTTGGAGGCTTGAGATGGAGCAGAATCGGTGCTTGGCTCAACAGTAGCTTGGCTGAGGTTCTTGGTTGAGACTTTGAAAGCTCCAGCCAAGACTCTCTTGTCGTTGATCTCGGCTGCGAGTTGGTAAGTCTCTTCGATCGTAGTTGGTCTTGCTGCGTGAACAAAGTCGGCGACACAGTCGGGGATAGCGCAGAGATAATTCTTGATAGCTATCTCGGTAGTGTCCACTTGGCCTGGATAGATGATGCTGAGCTGCTTAAAACGGGCGGTGAGTCCTCGTTGTCACCACCGATTTGCTTGATATTCCAGAACTCGTTTTCCAGCTTTTGAATTTTGTGTGGTGGGAAGAACTCCTTGATCATGAGTTCCTTAAGTTCTTCTCATGCGAGAGCATAAGCTTCATCATTACCGCGCCTGTTGGGCTCGGCAGTCCACCAGTCAAGTGCCCTTGACTGAAAGACTCCAGTGGCGTTGACAGTGCGGAGATTTTCAGGACATCCGTTTTGCCTGAAAGTAACTTCGATCGAGTCAAACCAGTGAAACATCTTGGTTGGATCATCTTCGCCTGTGAATGTTGCAGGACCGCAGGCTTTAAACTGCCTAAAAATGAACCGCGATTTCGGGGCATTGCCCTTTGAGTCCACATATGAGTTGCAGCTGACAGCCTGAATTTCGCTGACAAATTGCGGGATTACCTTAGCCATTTGCTTGGCTATGAGTGAGGCGATGCATTTTTCGGCGTTGTTGCGTTGAGCGGTGCGGCGAGTGTGAGATCCCATGGATGCCATTTGCGAATGTGAGAGTCTGTAGAATGGCACATAGGAAAATTAGACGAGATTTGATTATAATGGGTTTTGTTTAAAAGTTTTGCGTTTCACATCATAATATGTATTACTATTATTCACACGAAGCATAGAATCACGTAAGCACGTATCCAAGTAAGCACATAAGCACGTAAGCACATAATCATGTAGGCACATAAGCATGTAAGCACATATTTTGCACGTATTCACCGTCACTAGATCTTGCGTAGCGCGTATGAGATAAGCGTAGTATAAGCGTAATAAGCGAGAAATACCGATGGGTTGAGCGTGTTAGTTTAGTTTCCGATTATTTAGCGTTTTAGATTACGAGAGTTGTGCGAGTTGTGCGTGTTTTCGTAAAGCAAAAGGTGATAAAACGAGAAATCGATGAAGCGTAAAATTGTGCTGGAGAGGTCTTTAGAGCGAGTGAGTCGTTTGTGGAAATTCGGACTAGGTCGTACGAACCCAAAGTGATTCGTGCGAGCCAGTCCAGTTTGCACAAGTGACTGTTCTTGCGTCTTTTGTGCTACCAGAACTGGGATTTCGTCTGAAACAGATGTAGTTCGAGTCCATTAGTGAGGGTTTTGACAGCGCTTCGTTCCACTACTTAGTGAACGAAACATTAGTCGGTTTGATCCGTTTTTGTGTAAAAATCGATTTATAAAACAGTTTTATTAGAATAAACACTTGGTGAGCTTGAAAACAACAGGGTTTCGGATCTGTATGCTCGGTTAAGTGTAAATCTAAGTTAAAATTAGGAAGTTTGATGAAAAAGACTAAGGTTTTCATAACAGAAGAAGTTTTGATGAAATCGGAGATAAACTCGTGTAAAATCGTTGTAGAAGTCGTTGTGATTCGCGTGGAAAACGTAGTCTTCTTACTTAGATCAGAGAAAAGTGGGTAGGAGAGATTTCGTGCGAAATGGCAGCGAGCTCAGAATAAATGTCTAAGTGTTGTATTTATAGGAGAGGAGATGGGAGGTAGTGACTAGTAATATTTTCGCGCGAAAATGCCATTTTTCGTGAGAAAATGCCATTTTTCGCCCAAAAATGCCATTTTTCGTACGAAATTGGTCATTTTCGTACGAAAGTTAAGTGCGTTAAGTGTTATAGTGAGGTATTAAGCGTTTAAATAAGATAAATAAGCGTGATAATGTACGTCTTAGTTCCCAAGCTTTGTGAGTGTCACGTTGATGTTGTAAGCGAGCGAGTAGCCTTAGAAACAACACGCAAAGTATCATAGTATAAGCGAATGCGTTTGTAAATGGGAGTGTTGTGAGATGCGATGTATCGTGAAAATAAGCGATGTAGTGCGAAAGTATGCGATGTGGCGTAGTGAGCGATATAGTTTACATTATGATCCGAATATCTGGTGCTAGGCATAACGAGGGTAACGAGCGCGAAAGTGCGGGTTGTTACACACAAATCTTGCCGGCAACCATAAAGACACCCAAAATCAACAACAACTATAACTCAAAATCAACAAAAGAGAATTAACCAGTGTGCAGATGTGAAATCAAGCATGAACCCATGCTACTGTCAACAACAATCGAACAAGTACCCATTTCAGATGAACAAAAAATGCTATCAATCAGAATAAGGTTCGAAATCAGACCTGGACCTTCAGAACCTGCTGTTGATTCAAAAGCAGATCTGGGACTTCATAACTCATACTAATGACTGCTCGGTGGTGGCCTTCACCTGCGTTGATTCCGCTTCAGATGATTTAGGGTTTATAGGTGGGTGGTGTGGTGGTGATGGTGGAGTTGTAGCGGTGGTGGGTGGTGTGGTGGTGAGGTGCAGCGGTGGTAGTTTGGTAGTGAATGTGGAGGTGCAGCCGTCTTGGTGGTTTGAGAGAGAAACATAGAAGGTAGAGAGATGGAGAGGTTTTTCTATACAGAGAGAGAGATAGAGTAGATTTATATACTATTTATTTTTCTCCAGATCCAAGTCACCTTACGACTTCATAAAAAACAAGTCAAGTCATCAAAAACAAGCCACGTCAGCAAAAGAAACTAACCAAGTTAGTGCTTATTTAATGAAGGGGTGACACAACAACCTAAATGTCTAGTTGGGGTGGTGGGAGCCAAAATGAAAGTTGAGAGTGCCAACGGCCAAAATTGATTAGTTGGGGGTGATACGATCCAATTCCCCTAATTTAGGAGGAATATGTAAGCGTTGCCATTAAAAATATTACATTAAATGTTTATGTTTACTTCAATTACTCAAAGTGTTAACTACCGAGTCGGGGGGTCTCACTGGAAGCAGCCTCTCTATTCCTATGGGGTAGAGGTAAGGCTGTCTACATCTTACCCTCCTCAGACTCTACCTTAAATTTGCTATGGTTGGATCTTGGTTTAAAAAAGCGAGAGGCGGCAAAAGCGACAAGGTCTAAAATTGAGGCGCAAAGCGCAAAAGCGGTGGGCTTTTTGTACCCGAGGTGCAAGATGTTTATATAATTTTTTTTGTATATCCCATAGGTTTTTAGCTTCCTTTAACCAAAATATAGCCATAAATAAGGCTGTTAAACCATTTTACTTGCATGTACAAGTCAAAAAACCCAAGGTACAACATTTTTATGCAGTAAAACGCCTCAGGTCCATGAGGCGCACGCCTCAGGCCAAAAAGCCCCCCAAAAAGCCACCCTTTTGCGCTTTTTGGTCGCTTCTTGTAATTACACAAGGCACTGAGCGGAAAAGCCCCGAAGGCTGCACCTTAGTGCGCCTCGCGCCTAGGCGCGCTTTTTTAAACCAAGGGTGGGATATACTATGATGATGATGACGACGACTCAAAGTGTTAACTACAATAAAACAAGGATACATAATATCGACCCTACATTCCAAATTATATATATTATATATATATATATATATATATATATATATAATATTATATATTTGGAAAGTGAGTAGGAAAGGTAATTTGATTTTTATAATAATATATATAGTTTCTTTTTTCATGAATAGTCATTTGATTTTTGTAGTTATATAGTTTTTTCTTCATATTTTTATCATTTCAATATTACAATAGATTATTATATATTTACTTTTATCCGTAAACATATTTATTTAATTTTGATTTTTAATGATTTTTTAAATATTACTAATACTGTTTGATCAACATTGGTATCGGTACTGTATAACATCGGTTTAGTTTTTTATTATTAACGTCATCATGTAGCTATCATTATGTACGATTCGATAAAAGTTATACTCGAATGGGTCATATATAGTTGATTTTTCTATCATCACAAACCGAAAATATACTGACCAAACAACATCGGTATTCGAACGAGTCGTATATAGTTGATTTTTTGTCATCGCACATCGAACATATACCGACCTAACATCGGTAACGGTACCATATTCGTTTTTATAGAATTCTCAACGTGGCGGTTAAAAATTCATTAAAAACAAAGTAATATTTGCAATAAAGTATTTCATTGGTATCATAAGCTATATTGAATGTCTGTACGATATCGATATCGGTATCGGTATCGTAACGGACCGCTACCGACCAAACAACACGGGTACCGGTACGGGTGTTCGTTTTTATGAGTTTTCAATCGATGTAAAAAACGTGTCAATTGGAAACGATTGTTATGCCGAGTGTCGGTATTATACTATACTGGTACTGTAATGAACTAGAATGATAATGACCAAAGGCCCCAGCGAAGCCCGCATGAATCCCACTAGTGTTATATATATATATATATATATATATATATATATATATATAAATTCATAGCATTTTGAGGAATAATAACTTGTTTTTTTTTGTCTTTTTGTGTTCATTGTTTTTTCCCCTTTTTATAGCTCACTTCTCAACTTTTAGTGTTGATCCTTACAACCCTTCAATTTTCTGAAAACTTTGTAAAGTGTCATTTTAGCACCTCGAGTTTTACGTTGCTAATTTTAATGTACATATTAGTATAAGTTCAAGTTGGTTTACGGTTCGACGAAAACTTTTTTCGAAAATGAGTCAGGTCAATTATAACACGTTTTCATGGTTATTTTTATGTGTGTTTTCGTTGGTCTATGTTTTAATGTAAATTGTGTCGTGTCGGTATAAATTCAATTTGGTTTACGTTTTGACGTAAACTTTTCTAAATAATGAGTCGGATCAAATATAATATGTTTTCGTGCTTATATTTATGTAAGTTTTTAGTTGGTCTTCACGGTTTTATGATACGATTTTTCTAATTTATGATGTAATGTATGTGTTTTATTTACCTTCCGATGTGCATAATCAAGTGTCTGCAATGAACTGAAAACATTAACATGCCGTTTTGGTCATATAACGACTTTATTTAGAAGTTTTCTTTTCTGGTTGCTCTAGCATGCGTCAACACAATAACAAACTGAACCAGCTAAAATAGAATTTCCATCGCGATGCCGCCTTTTTAAAAACCATATACAATATCACTCTGACCTCCTCGACTTTCGAATATATGTAGATATAAATTCGACTTTGTCTACTTTTTATGTCATGTGAGTCACTTGGTATTAGAAATTCATGGTTTAAGTTACCGCTTTATCTCGGTTTCATCGTCATTTGTTTACCACCTAGCACGATTCAACGCCCCGCGCCCCGCAATATGGAGGCTTGAGACTAGTACATGATTGACAAGTCACAAAACCAAAGTACTAGCACCAACAAGTAGAGATGGGCATAATCGGGTATTTTAAATACCCGGAACCGGTTCCTACCCGTACCTGGTTCCTGTATTTGATGAATGGAACCGGGTCCTATGTGGAACTGGTTCCAGTTTGTACCCGGGTATTTGTCGCTAAAACTAGAACCGGTTGGAACCGGTTTCAGGTACTGTGGAACCGGGTTCGGGTATTGTGGAACCGGTTCCTGAATATTAATAAATACCCCATATTATTCATTATCTTTCATTCATCCACTTTATTCTCCTAACACATTTCAATCCATATTTTCAAAGATCAAATGGCTAGTAACGATGAAGTTGTGATGGTGTTAGAAACAAAAAGAAACCCTTCAATTTGGAGGCATTTTGATCTTTGTTTGATGTTCGATAGCCACGAGATGGCTAGGTGCAAAGCATGTGGGAAGTTTATGAAGGCGACGGCTAACTCCACTCTAAAGAAACACACCGAACGCCATTGTCAGGTGACAAAGGCTAAGAAAAATGAAACGGGTGAAGCTTCTGGCACCAGGTCTTCAAATGTTTAGCTTGGTTTATGTAACCGATTTAGTTATCTTTAGCTTGTTTTAAGTTTTTAAGTTTCGTTTAATAATGTAACCGGTTATAAGTAGTAATGAATCGACAACGGTAACATATACACGGGTATTGATTAGAACCGGGTATTGACTGGAACCGGGTACGGGTAGGAACCAGGTACGGGTAGGAACCAGGTATGACCCATTTAAAATCCTAAAATGTGGAACCGGGTAGGAACTGTCGGGTATTTTGAACCCGGAACCGGTTCCTCTAAACACCGGGATGGAACTGGAACCGGTTCCGGGTAGGTTCTAACGGGTCGGGTTTGGAACCGGTTATTATGCCCATCTCTACCAAGTAACCACCAAAACAAACCATTATATTGGGCTGATACAATCATACAGATTCGTTGAAAGCCCAGGGCAACTTATACCTTATAACTTGAAAGCCCAAGCCCAAATCACAGTCAATTAAGTAACAATATAATAGGAGTTAGGGTTTTCTCATACTTTCTCTCAGCCGATCCCTAGCATCATCCACAGCTGCCGGATTCCTCCATTCTAGGTGCCTCTTCTTCTCTTCTTTCTCCACCTTTTACTTTATTTTCTGTATATTCGATTGTTATTTTCACCTATGTTTAGTATATTATCGGAAAAAAATAGGTATTTTGATGTTGTGATGATTACACTTGATTAAAACGTAGATTTGATCTGAAATTTTTGATATTTTGAATTGAAATGGCGTAGTAATCTGTAATTTTAGCAATTTGATGTTATAATTTTAGTTTTTTTTTATTTTAAATGGTGTTTGTGAACAGTGCATTGTAAATTATATCATCTGTGTTGAAATAAGTACACAAAGTCTAGATATTTGTATTTGTATGCAAAAAAAAAGCTTATTTTTTTAGATTTTGAATGGTATTTATGAGCAATGCATTGCGAGTTATATTATCTGTGTTGAAATAAGTACATAAACTCTAGATATATGTAATTATGATGACCAGAATCACATAACTATATTGTTTACTTTGTTTTTTTATTGTTTGTTTTTTTAGTTTGATATTGCAAGATGTATACCTCAAGGAAGAAGATCCATAAGGACAAGGATGTTGAGCCTACTGAATTTGAGGACTCTGTTGCTCAGGTAATTTTCACTAGCATTTTCGTTTTTATCATGTTTTTATGGTTTGTTTAACATTTTTAAGGTTTTTTTAAACTTTGAAACTTTTTTATGTAGGCATTGTTTGACTTGGAGAATGCAAACCAGGACCTTAAGAGTGACTTGAAGGATCTTTACATTAACAGCGCTACGTGAGTGTGGTTCTCGTTGCATTTAATCTTTTTGGTTTTGACAAATGATTGTGACAGTAGTTTATGTTTGTTTTTAGCCAAATTGATGTCTCGGGAAACCGGAAGGCGGTGGTGATTCATGTTCCTTACAGACTAAGGAAAGCTTTCCGCAAGATTCATCTCAAGCTCGTGAGAGAGCTTGAGAAGAAGTTCAGTGGCAAGGTAACTATTTTGTTAGCATGTCGAATCATTGGATAAATTAGTTATAAAATAAACTTCTAAATGGGCAAGTTTTTGGCAGGATGTGGTTTTGATCGCAACTAGAAGAATGCTGCCGCCTCCTAAGAAAGGTTCAGCAGTTCAGAGGCCCCGCAACCGTACCTTGACAGCCGTGCATGATGCCATGCTGGAGGATATCGTGTACCCTGCTGAGATTGTTGGAAAACGTGTCCGATACAGAGTTGACGGATCCAAAGTCATCAAGGTAAATTTCTTTAAATGTTGCTAGCTGTTCATGTTTTAAAGTCTCAATCTTTATGTATTTTGTTATGCATGTTTTGTAGATTTTCTTGGACCCTAAGGCAAGAAACGACACCGAGTACAAGCTGGAGACTTTCGGTGGGGTTTACAAGAAGCTTTGTGGGAAAGATGTCGTGTTCGAGTATCCTATCACAGAGCCTTGAATGATCTCTATTGAGGAAGTTGTTATTTAATTGTTTCAAATTTTGTTTGTGATTTGAAATGCTGCAACTTTATGGTGCATTTAAATATTTGACTTCAAGATATTCAGATCATGCTCAGTTTTTTTGGTAATATTTGGTTGTAGAACTTGAAACTTTGGCGATGAACTTTTCTTGCTATTTTTTTTTTCTCAGCTTAAAATTATGCTGTTCATGACTTTGTATGGATTAAATGACTAGCTGATTTAAATGTGCAGCATTTCTAATTAAGGAGATATTTTACCAAGTGTCCAACCCAGTTTTATCTAACATGGGTTTTTAGTTGATTTTTTTCTTCTAAATATAATACCAAAATTACTATCTTGGGTTGTCATGTTGAGTGACAAAAAACGAATAGTGTCAAGGCGATGGTATCGTGCTCCATAGTTCTCAAGACGATAAGGAATTTTGCTAAATTGTAGTAATGAACCAAATCTAGGAAAGAACTGTGATCGTCACATGCTTGTGTCGAATGTGTGAATCATGAGTTCTTTTACTCAAAGCTAAAGCAAAGCCAAGTCACTCAAAGGTGTCGTGTACAATGATCAGCCTTGCCTGGCGATGAGCTTATATTGGTGTGAAAAGTATGTAATGACGTGTTCCACCCAAGACGTGTTGGTTCCATGTCAATCGTTGTTTCTTCACTTGACAGCGGTCATGGCACATGGAAAATAACAACCTAGCCTTTGGGACTTCAAAAGAATTAACCGTTGAATTCCTAAGGTTTTGAACAGCAGCCACACTCGAGTCAATTACAATGAACGGGTCCAGCAGAACCTGGACCCAAATCGGATCATCCATGGACTCATGTTGAATTCGATAGGTCGTTGCCTATCTGTTTTCAGTTGAATCCTAAAGTAGTAGCCGTTGCCTAACCAGAATTATAACACAACCTCTAGGGAGTAAAGACCACTCCCCTAATGAGGCCAAGACACAGTAAAAGTAGAATTGTTTAGAAATTCAGTTGGTTAAAGTGTACATTTTGGTAAAATAATTGTTGTATCAGGGTGATTCTATTTGCACCCAACTTTTTGCTATTTACACCAATTGATGTGACATTAATAAACTCAAAATTGTGTTTTTCTTTTATAACTTTCGTTAGGGATGAGATTTTTTACCGAAATACATACCGTACCGTACCTTACCGTACCGTACCGATCATAAACGGTACCGGTATCGGTAATAGATTTTTCGAATTTCGGTATCGGTATTTAACGGTATCGGTACCGGTATTTTTCGGTAAATACCGGTATTGATACCGTATTTAATAATGAATTCCAATAGGTTTTTAGGTTGGGTTACAAAGAGTCGACATTTGTAATATATACTAATACATAATAAAACCTAAACCTAAAATCCTTTATCACTATCCATAATCCAAATCGATCTTTTCTTTAAGGTATTCTAACATATTTGGTTGAATAAATAAAACTGTTGTATCTTGTTAATGGTCACCATATACATCGATTTTATTGATTTAATCCAAATTTGGTTGGATTAAATTAATCCACAAGTTCACCACATGTTGTAATGATATTATGGTTGAATTAATCTATAACTTTTACATGATATTTTTTAGGTAAAACAATGGAAAACACAAAAGCGGTACCAATGCGGTAAAATACCGAAATACCGCTACCGATACCGGTACCGTTACCGAACTGAGAAATTCGGTACGGTATTCGGTATCCACTTTTCCTCAATTTCGGTAACGGTATTTTCGGTATCGGTACGGTACCGGTATGATTCCGATATCATCCCTAACTTTCGTCATATAATGTTTTAGTAAAAAAAGAATACGGTTTTGTGATGTGCTTATTTTTATCTACGTTGATAGAAAACAGAATATAAAATTTTATAACGACTTATAAAACGTTATATTTGATACGGCTCCACTTTTTGTAAAAATTATATCAAAACGTACATAAAAATATGCACATCGCAAAACCATATCCGTTTTTTATAAAACATTGTATATCAAAAGTTATAAAAGAAAAACACAAATTAGAATTTATTAATGTCACATCACTTGGTGCATATAGCAAAAAGTTGGTGCATATAGCAAAAAGTTTAATGTAAATAGTAGGACCCTTGTATTTAAATTTAACAACACCCAATTAGATGAAAGAAAATACTGTCGTTTGGGACAATCCGCAATCCTTTAGAATTAAGAATCAAATTCGTAATTTGCCTCAAACCACAAGGACCAGAAAATGTGATTTACTTACTATATTTCTTTATATTTTTATATACTTCTTTTTAACTCTTTTGTATATATACGGTATACCATTAAAACGTTTTGTTGCAACGATGATCCAATGTCTATCATGTTCAAAGGGTGGTCCGGTTGATGATCCGTCTTGAATTAAGTTCTAAACACAGAAAACTCGATAAAAATTGGCCTTGAGGTTTGGCTTCGATGACCATCATCCGACATAAAGGTGCACAAACCAACTCTTGTAAACCAGGTTGGGTTCAGTTAAAGCGAGTGAAAACTGGTTTTTAAGAAAAAAACATTTGGGTTTGACCAGTGTGAAGCCGGTTCAGTTCTGGTTTAACCGGTTAGGATAGTGTTACAAACTGATTTCAAACCTACGGTTCAAAGCCGCCTTCACCCATACTGGTTTCCAAGTCACCACTAAACTCACTCATTTATTTGAGCAAATTTTACACAATAAACATCCATAACCAATTCGATTAAAATATGAACAAAATTCCGCCTAAACTTGAACACTTGCCTAAATGTTTAAGATGGAGAAAAAACATCATTGAATCTCATTTTTTGAACCTCTAGATGTGTTGACAAATGCTTTGGTGATGACATGAATGAGTATTCCAACTGGACAGAACAAGAGGCAGAGAGACACCGAATGCCGAGTCTCGATCTCATTCTCCAACCCGTCTTGATACACCTGTCTGCTTATAAAACACCTTGGGTTAGCATTCGGTTAGTGGTCACCCAAAGAACATGGTAGTGAGCTAGCTACCTTGCAGCAAAGAGGTCAATGGCTAATAAGTGGATCCAAGCCGAGGCTAAAGTCATTTCGTTTGAAAACATCTTAGCTATACCAGGAAGCTGTGAATAAACAAAACATGTGTCAGGTTTAATATAAATATATATGTAAATCCGAATTAACATATAGATGTAAAATAAGACCTCTGGCAGCCAGTATTTGCTTGCAAACATTAATCGGATCGTATCTGGTGTCCATGAGCGGTATAGAAGGTACGAGTATAAGACCCCGAGCACCACGTATGGTATGCTGCTTCTCATACACTTTTTAGTCTGTACGACATATACATTATTGTTGAAGTACCGTTGTTTTTTTGCAACAAAGTTTGGTTTCATAAAGAAAATTAGAACCGATAAATTTTGCTTGATTAATATAATTTCATTGAAATTTGAAACTATGGTGACAAATAAACTGACAATCGTGTCAGGTTGGTAGGTTTGATGAAATGAACATGACCTGTAATTTATTCTTGTCAAAAACATCAAACCCTAACCCACACACCCATAAAATTGTGTAGCCCGAACACAACTCGTGTAACCCATTTATCTAAACGAGCTAAACGAGTTGGCATGTTGCATACATGTTTAACAAAAGGTTAAACTGGTTGAGCTTATATAATATATATTTTTATTTTTGGTATATTCTACAGGTTATTGGGTTGATTAGGTAAACCCGAACACGACCCGTTTATTAAACGCTTTACCCAAAACTTGATGATTTTCGTGTTGTCAGTGGTGGAGCTTGAACGAAAAATCAGTGGGGGCCGGACTCATAAAAATCCAATAATTTACACTACAAATATTTTTTTTTCCGGAAACTTTCGGTAAAAGTAACACTAGGAGCGAAAAATCAGTGGGGGGCGGGGCACCCCCGGGCCACCAGAAACCTCCGCCACTGTTTTGTTAGTAATTGCATTACGAGTGCTTACCAATTCGGCTCTTGGAGCTGCAACCATGAGGGTGTAGAACGGAAGAACAGCAGCGGTTCCTATTGTAAAAGCATCTCCCGCTAACTGTGGATTCGTGAACCCTGCACCGATAATAACTTAATCACATGGAACCGATTAAACATCCAATTAAACTTATGCTTTCGAACTATAAAATTACATGACGCGTGTAACCATAAGCTCCTTCGTTGCATATTGGAGTTTCTCGGGTTTGGTTACTATAATGGCCCGTGATCCTCCCGTAAAACTCCAGTCACTCATCATCTTGCATCCAATATGCACACCGTATAACTTGGTATTCACAGCTTTTAAACTGAATGTGGGTTTCGAGTGCTTAGAACCACTCGCTAAGAGGTTAATCTAAAACAAAGGAAAACCCACAGATCAGGCCCGAGACTTTAAACAAAGCTATTCACATTTATATCGTAGTTTAAAACCCCTAATCCTACTCAACCTTATGATCATTTGTCCTACCGAACCAGACCAAAACCGAACACTGAAACATGATGGAACCGGAAACAGACCTACACAAACCGCTTGGATACCGAACCAATTCGATTTAGACCCGTTGGAATCAAAACAAGTCACTTAACCTAAGTAAAACTCGGCCTTTTAAGAAATTCTGACGGTTCGGATTCAATTTTCAAACAGAGTGGTCCAAGATTGTGCAGACCCATATTGTGTATTGGACCATTGGTAACTTACAATATCTATGAACCATAAATTGCCAATAATATTATAAAGAACTCAACTGAGGAAAACAAATAATAGAGCAAGAAGACACAACACAAATGAATATCATATAAACATAGATGTGCAAAATAAACCAAAAAGAATCACACCCAGATTGCAAAAATGGCAAGTGAATAATAGATATGTAAAAGGTAAAGTGATATGAACATGTGCAACCAATGTTTTAAAAACCGGTTTTTACGTTAAACCGGGTTGAGCTTTAAAATGGTTCAACGGTTAAACCGGGTTGTATCAGGCGGTTGAACCGGATTACTAGTTAACCCTATAAATTCTATAAAATTCAAATTCATCTCAAAAAACAATCCAATCTTAACTATGATTTATGTACTGTTATAGTTTTATCTAAAAACAACTATTTTAATTGTAAACTTAAGCATTTTAGGAATATTTTATTAGTTATTAACAATATTGCATTGTACGAGGTGAGTAACAGTTTCAACAACAATGAAACAGTGGAATAGAAGACACAAGGTTAATATCAGAAATATCAATATTACCTTAATATTAATATCGTATTTTATTAAAAATAAGAAATCAAATCTTAAGATAATGCAAACCGGTTCAACGGTTTGAATCGTAGAACCGGATTTACCGCCGTACATAAGACATCCCGTATTCGTGTTTTACCGGCCTTTATCGTACTGGACTCGTATCCGAGATCCGGTATAACCGGCCGGTTCATACGGTGTTTAAAACATTGTGTGCAACCCACAAGTACGGATGAAATGAACACTAAAATGGGGCAAAATTAAGCAAATTTGATTCAAATAAATCAAGATAAAAAACACATACCCAGATGGTAAAATGGCAGAATAAATGAGGATATGTGAAGATATTCAGTGTAACATAATGTAAAGTAAAAGAGGGTACCTTGAGTGCCAGTTGATGGTGGCAAAGGCAAGAAGAGAAAGCCATAACAGGTGTAACAAAAGCAGAGAATCTGTAGGTTAGTCTCCATCTAGATATAGTTATATATATGATTAAAGAAGAAACAAAAAAGAAATTGGAAGTGGTAGTGGTAGTAGTGTGTGTAAGAAAGAGAAGGTAGGACAATAATTTGGATTTAGGAGAGATGAGTATTGATCTCACCTCTTTTTCTTCAAATAATAAAGATTTTAATATTAGACCATTTTAGGAGCATTCACATCCTTGAAATCAAAATATGTGTGTGAAATTTGTAAAATAATAAAAAGTTGTTTTGAGTGAAGGAGAAGAAAATGTTGTTTTTATCTGTATATTTGGAGGACATTGTTCACCCTCTATAATTTTTTATTATATATTGAAAATTGTTGTGAATGAAGGAGAGAGAAAATGTAATGATAAATGTATAAAAATATTATTTAATTGAAAATAAGAGAGAAAAGTATTTGTTTTTAGTAGAAATATATTGATATAAGAGTTGTTTTTAGTGGAATGTATGTATATTTTTAGGGAGCTGGATGTGAATGCTCTAACGCGATGTTTGATTTAGGTCTGTAAACGAGCCGAGTTGACTCAAGCTTGGCTCGAACTCAATTCGAGCTGTCTCAGCTCGAGCTCGAATTTCAAATTGAGCTAAGATTTGATGCTTGAGCTCGACTCGATTAAAATTCGAGCTAGCTCGGCTCGTCGGCTCGATCTAGATCGAACTAATAAAGAAACGTAAAATTTACTATTAAAAAGCGTTTAAAAATTAATCTCTTCATAGACTAAGGGCTGTAAATGCAATTTAATTTAACCAAATGGCTAAATATGCATGTATGAATAGTTAGCTCACTTTGTACATTGTCTTTACCTTCTTTTATAGGGGAGATACTCCCTTAGTTTTTGTCGTCTTAGCAATGTTGGACAAAAAAAAATGAAGGATGTAAACCTTGTCGAGCCGGCTCATGAGCCGAACCAGGCTAAGCCCGAGCTAGGCTCATTTACAAACGGAGCCGACCTAGCTCGTTTACAACCGAGCCAATTTCGAGCCGAGCTTTTTTCGAACTTTTTTCGGCCAAGAGTTTTTTGAACACCCCTAGTTGGATTTGTACCTAATGTAATAGAGAGAAAGACAGATGGAAAGGATGTGCCGAGGAGAGAGAGGATAAAGAAAGCTTAACGAGTACGACAACCATGAGAGGGAACAAAGAGAGGTGTCGAGCGTCCTCAGTTTATGACACGACTCATTAACACGACATGACTCGATACGATATTAAATGGACTAGTATTTGAAGCAAACAGGCCCGGGTCATAAATAGTCAACATGTTAAGGAGATTAAAAACTAGTCTAAAAGGGTTCAACTCATCTAACCCATTTATAATAAGCATAACACATATAGCTTAATACTTTAGATAACTTATAGGTTGAAACGACACTAACCCATTTATACTAAGCGTGTTATAGCTTAATACGTTAAATAGCTTAATAGGTTGAAACGACACTTATATAACCCATTTCAATACTGAAACAATATATGAATAATAACTTTTATTTTATCAAGTTAATCGTGCCTTTTAACTTTTTTTTAACTAAACAAATGTATTGTTATTAAATTGTTATTAATGTAATCTTGTTACACGAGTCGTGTTGTGTCCGACCCGTTTAACACAATACATTTGGTAAGCTCCAATATAAACAAGTACACCCAAACGCTAATATATCGTCTTGACTTAGGAGAAAGAAAGAGTAATGATTATACAACTATGTAATAGTCAGGGTCATCCAACATTTTTGGAGGCCCTAAGTGAATTACAAAGTGAGGGCCTTTAAATTTGTATAATTTCATAAAAAAAGAGCTTGCATTTAAGAATATAAACTAAAATCATCGTAAGTCATAACGGTATAGCGATTCATTGGCAACGACAAATGAGAATTGAGAACGATAATGACGGCTCTAATTGAGGGATTTTATAACGAATAACCAATACGTCGATGTATGCGTATTAGGCTATTAGTTGGAGTTTTTAATTAAAAAGTGAGCCTTTAAGACTGAAGGGAGTGAGGCGTCTCCCCTCCCAAGACGCCCCAAGACGCCTGGAACACCGCCCCCCATAGGCGACGTGGGTGGCGTTTTGGGCTTCCGCGTCGTGATCTCGTCGCCAGCAATTCCACACAAATAAAAAAATTGACCGTTACCCACTTTTCAAACGGCTATATTCTTAAAAAAAAATTATAGTTATTTCAAACCAATATAAATAACCCCACTTTTCAATAAAAAAATATGGGTAACTTTGTAGAATAGTAACCAAGTTTTAAAATTATTCCAATTAGGTCACTCAAGTTTCAAAAGTGTTTCAATCAGGTCACTCAACATTCATTTTTTATTAAAACTAAGGGGTTTTTCATCCATTTCATAGGTAACCATGGTGATGTGAATTTTTGTTTCTTTTTTCCCGTTTATTTGATGCTAACGTCCAGTGATTACGTGGATTTTAACTTGTTTTTTTAATTTTAATGTAATTAAAATGTTTTTATTTTTAATAAATAAAATTTCATATATTAATATAATCCGACCCTAGCATCCTATGCTCCATTTTTCTCTTCACACATGGAAAAAATGACATGACTCGATTTGAATGTTAAGTTATCTAATTGGGACAAAAACGATACGAGTGACCTAATTAGAACACTTTTGAAACTTGGTTACTATTCTGTGACATTTTCCCTAAAAAATACCAATCAACCTTCTCTCAACTCCTCAAACTTTATACCACTCTCTCCATTTTTTACACATTTTTATAAAAAAAATGTATCCCCATTGGTTGATGTATTTTTTTTTTGTTGAAGTGCTTATTTTTTTTTGTGGAAGTGTTTTTTTTTTGTTGAAGTGTTTTTTTTAAGTGTTTTAATGAATTAGTTTTAATTTACTTTGATCAATACTTTTATAAAAAGATATGATCACTTTTATAATTTTTACATAAAAAAGACAAAATAAATGGGTGCACGTGTCGCAAGACGCCCTAGCCAGCAAAGTTGCTCTACTCCCCCTTTTTTGCTCAACATCCTCTAATCTGACGTGGCGCCACATGTCATAAGACGCCCTCTAAAAAAAGTCCCACTCCCTTTAGTCTAAAATTGAGTTTTTTTTAATAAAAATCTGGTTTTATTTTATAATTAATTTATTAATTTGGACCTTTAACATACCTTATATAACAACTTAGTAAATATGAAGATCCTTATTTTTTAATGCTCCTAGACGTGTGCCTAAGATAAAAAGACCTTTGAGAATTGTTATTACATTTAAAATAATAGTTAAAAAATTATCAAGATTACATACATAAAAGTTGATAAAATTAAAAACAACATGATCAAATCAACATTATCTCATTATAGTTGTGTTTCAGGGGTTGTCCAACGCTATCCATGTCATTTTCCATAAAAGTATCACTACTTTGATACATGTTACATTTTTAGCTCTTTAGGTTTATTATATATATTTGATATGTTAGAACCTAGAAGTCTTCTACTCTATTTAACAGATGAAGAAGGACAACTTATTTATTATTTTAACATGTTATAATGCTCCATGAGTATCTAAAAATATGCACAAAAGATCGCATATGAAACAGACCTGTTTTGCAGAATACCCTTTAGGATTGTTGAGGGATGAATCTGAATATATTCAAAATATTGAGGTGGTCATATGCAATTTTGGTAAAACCAAGCCCTGAGGACTGAGGTACATGTAACTATGTGAGCCACGTTTGACAGTCCTAATTTGCTGGGCGGTGCACATGGGTACTTGTCAACACCACTTACTTTTTTGGTAATCCTATTTTTTTCTTTAATCATAAAAAAGACGACTTTTTTTAAAAGCTTTCTCTTATTCTATTAAACAAATAATTTCATATTATTCACCTTAGCCCTTAAACTTAAGACCTCTTTTTTTTTAAAAGGCACAAAACTGTACCAAATGAGCTATCCTTACATTGACATAAAGTTTATTTGTATCAAACTAATTTGATATACAATAAGTTGTCGGATTCACGCGTGTGATATTGTGGGAATTGGTTGGTATATCGTTTTGGTGCCGGTAGTCCGGTGCTTGTTATAGCAACAAAAAGCGAACAAAAAAATAAAGTTGGAATATGCTCAAAAGATTATCAAAAATCATAAAAGCGGATACCGGTACCACCGATGTTATTCGGTTGAAATCGGTTTGGTTTGTCACGTTTCCGATACGATACCGACACTGGTATAGCTTGTAATATCAAAAAAATATACCATATTTTGAATAAAACTCCAATACTGGTAACATTGATACTAGTATCGATGTTCGGTCAACATCGGTTTCATTTGTCGAGGTATCGAAACTTGTATAACTTACGATACTAGAAATAACACATTATTTTGAATGCAGCCTCGTTTTAACAAAAAGTATACATGAATGTCAAGAAAAAAAAAAGCAAGCACAATCGCGTATTTAACGTTTTGAAAAGGTTTAGAAACTTTAGTTACAGAAGGAAAATCAAATTAAAAACACTAAATGCGCCAAAGGTGTGTATAAATTTAGTTCAAGGGGTAAAAGTAAAATGTAAAAAAAAATATCATATTTTTACTACTTAGTTACCATGCATTTTAATAGTATAACTAGGCGCGTTGCGGCTAGAATTATGTTGGTATTGGTTTGCTTCATTATGGTTAGGGGTGAACAAGAAAACCGAAATAACCGAACCGTAACCGAAATAACCGAACCGAAACAAAAACCGACGATTCGGTTTTCGGATTTTTAATAACCGAAAATTTCGGTTCGGTTTTCAGATAAACATTTTCAATAACCGAAAAAACCGAACCGGACTGAACTAATAAGTTACAATCCATATATTTTTATGTTTAAGTTTAAATTGTTTAAGTGTTTAACCCAATGCTAGTAGAAAATATTAATTTTATATTGAACGTTAAGTGTTTACAATAAAAACATTACATGTTTATTATAATTGAAATGATTTATTTATTACCTATAAAAAATAACAAAATTTAATATAAAAATTAAATGATCTTCAAATTATTATAAAAGAAAATGTCTTAATAAAAACTTTGAAGAAAACATAAAAATAGATTAGAATGTTAGTTTATGTAAACAATATTAATTAAAGAGGTTAATTGTAATAAGAGTGGGGAGCCTACGCAAAGTGTGTTTTTCCTAGAAAGTCTAGAAAGCGATCTGGGCCATCCGATGAGTGTGTTTAATGGTTGAGATCATCTTGATAGCATTTTGGTAATATGTATGTCTTAAAAATAGGATTATTTAATTGATTGGGGGTAAATGTATCATTTAAGTTGTTTTAAATAAGGAAATAACTTTCTCTCTCTAATCCCTCACATTTGAAACCATATAATCATACAAAAATAACGATAAATTAGATCTAGATGTGTTCATGGTAGTGTGTTTTAGTGATAAAACATAATGTGATAAACTAGTGACTGACTGCTAAAACATAACATCAAGAATGCCAAAATCATATCAACCAGTAAATGATATAACACATTGTAATGAAACAAGTAACTAATAAAACACAACATCAAGAATGCCAAAATCACATCAACCAGTAAATGATAGAACACATTGTGATGAAACCAGTAACTGATAAAACACAACGTGAACCAATAACTGATAAAACACAACATCAAGAATGCCAAAAATCATATCAACCATTAACTGATAAAACACATTGTGATGAAACAGTAACTGAAACCAGTAACTGCTAAAACACATTATGATGAAACTAGTAACTAATAAAACACAACATCAAGAATGCCAAAATCACATCAACCAGTAAATGATAGAACACATTGTGATGAAATAGTAACTGAAACCAGTAACTGATAAAACACATTGTGATGAAACATGTAACTGATAAAACACAACGTGAACCAGTAACTGATAAAACACAACATCAAGAATGCCAAAAATTATATCAACCAGTAAATGATAAAACACATTGTGATGAACAGTACCTGAAACGAGTAACTGCTAAAACACATTGTGATGAACCGAAAAAACTGATAAAACACAACGTGAAGAAATTGTTAAAGATTTGAACTTCGTAATTTAAAGTAACTGCCCTTTTGAAATCGTACTGATTTGAAATTGTCAAAGAGATATACATTCCATAAATATCTAGATAGTTAGTTTAGGATATATAATATTCCAAAATTAAATTAATAATCAAATTATCATCATGCCCTTTTGAATAAAAAAACTAAAAGCCGCATGTCACCTCTCTATTACTTCCTAGACTTTCTAGGAAACTTAGGCTTTCTAGCTAACTCTCACTCATTGTAATAAATTAAATGTAAACATATAAAAAGATTGTTACAATATAAATTATACCTTTTATCTTTTGAATCTTACATAATTTTGTTCCAAAAACCAAAATAACCGAAAAACCGAACCGAATCGACGTAAAAACCGAAAAACCGAAACCGAAAAAAACCGAAACCAAACCAAAAACCGACATTTCGGTTACCGTTTTGATTTTGCCCAAAAACCGAACCGAACCGAACCGTGCACACCCCTAATTATGGTATCAATACAGTACCGGGAATTAGTATTACAACATTAAGAGATGGTGCAATATCATGAAAAATAGCATCGAAACGTCAAAATACGTAACTTTATACAAGAAAAATGAAACTTGGACGTCGTTGATATTTGTAACTTTAAACGTCGTACGCATGAAAAATTATTGCCTTCGTGAAATGTCAACATACATAGTTTATATAAGAAAAATGAAACTTGAACTTCGTTGATAACCTTCGCAACTTTAGATGTTCATGCGGAAACATTATTGTCTTCGTGATACATCAATATACTTTATTTTGTATAAGAAAAACAAAACCTCCACACTTCATAACATTCATAACTTTAAATAAAAAACCAAAATCGTTATACACTCAAAAAAAATAACGTGTTCAGATAAAAAAATAATTAGAAAAAGTAAAAAGGAAAAAGAAAAGAAGAACAACGTTTGGGAATTAAATAAAAATATAAATTAAAAGTGAGCACATCAAGAACGAAGGACCTCCATGAAAGCATAAGTCACAACTCCATAAAGCTTTAACTCAATTGAATTGTAAAAATGTGAATAGAAAGAATTTTGATAATTAAAAGATACTCAGTTAATATGGCAAATTTTTTTTAACGGTAAATTTAGATCACGAACCACGAACCACTGGAATATATGGTAATTTGATCATGTCAAATGATGAGTTTTGTAACATTGATTGTGTTAATAATTGATGGGCAAAACAATTTATACAAACTAAATAAGACACGTACTTCAGAATTATGTCACACATGAATTTGAGTACGACATATGTATTTGTGGGTTGATGTGTATAAAAGTTGCTTAACTATTTTTTCTGTTTTACATATTAATACTCAAAATTACATTTTTAAAACAAAAACATACAAATATATATTTTCAATTTGCAACATAGCTAGACTATATCGTCTTGTACCTCATGCTTTATTGTTTTCTTAAGCATGACGTTTTTATACCTTTGGCTTTGCAAATTGTTTTAATTTTAGGTATTTAAAAGTTAGTTTGGTTGGGGGTTGGCTTCATTTTGAAGCTTTTTTTTTCTCTGTTTCTTTCTGTCTCTCTCTCTCTCCCACCTACCAAACCACCGCCTGGACTTTCATCTGCCATCTACGACGGCCCGATCAGTTGCCTTTTCGTTGTTTCGAGGTAGATTCTTGTTGTTGGTTTTGTTTTTTTGAGGTTTTGTCGTCCTTAATGAAGATGGCTTACATGACGGTAGTTATGTTTCGCATTTTATGTTATTGTGAGGAATTTGTTAATGAATGTCTTTTTTTATGTTAATCGGGGTCTTATTATCCAACATCTGATGTTGTTTATCTGGGATTTTAGTTTACATTTCTTTTTTATGTTTGGATGAGACCTTTTGGAGATTCTGTTTGGTTTCACTTTTTCGGTTTGTTTGGCTTATGGTTTTAAGGGTCTGTGAAGATGTAATGATAATGTTCACCAGAGATCTTTTGCAATTTTACATCTTTTGTTTGTCTTTGTGATGGTTGTTTCTTGGGTCCATGAAGATGATTTAGGGCTCATCGGAGACCGTTAGCTATGATGTTGCTTTGGACTTGGCTTGGTAACTTAGATTGCAGTCGTCCATAGCTTATGAGCTTCGTTCTATGGCTGTTTTGATGTTGATTATGGCTATTTGGTGTTGCAATGTTATTTGCATACTGTAATTTGGTCGTATTATGTTGTTGTTGGGTGATGTACAACTCAATTTGCCAAATTGTTGATGGTTTAGCTCAATGAAACTGACCAATTGGTCCTCCGAGTGCCATAGCTGTGATGGTGGTTAGGGTTTGGCTTGGTATTATATCTTGCCGCCATCCTGCACCTATGAGCCTCATTATTTAAATGTTTTGTTGAGGGTTATGGCTGTTTGTGCATACAACCTCAAACCGTTGTGTTGTGCATGTGTGGTTGCGGTCTCGATTCTCAATAATTTAGCTTCTTGGAATAGTTTGATGTTTCTATATTTGTTTATTTATTTATTTATTTATTAATAGCTAGAGTATATTGCCTTTTACCTCATGCTTTGTTGTTTTCTTATGTATGGTGTGTTTGTACCGTTGGCTTTATAAGTTGTTTTAATTTTGGGTATTTAAAACTTTGTTTGGTTGGGATTTGGCTTCATTTTGAAGTCTTATTTCTGTATAAGTTATTGTTAAATTAGTTATGATGGTACTTGACATTTGGCGTGGCGATATCTCTTGCAGCCGTGTTTTGTTACTGACATTGATTTTTGCAGATTGATAATATATAAATACATATATCTAATGACATGGTGATTGTGGCTTGACGTTTTGATTGGGTATGATGTTAAAAGTCTTGTAAAACCATGACGGCTATACAAAAGCAACCGCCTTTACAAAAACGTGTATGATCATAGCTCCCTCCGCATCGCGGCGGGGCTTGAACCTAGTTCCGGTTGAACCACAAAATGCGGTGCTCATTTCTCTATAGCCTTTTGACGTTAGACATAAAATATCTAATCAGTTTAAGTTATCACATATTGAAAACTATTATATAAAATATATAAACGGGTCATCATGTCATGTGACCTTAACCTGGCCCCTTCAGATTAATATGTTCGTGAAATCAAGTCAAAACTAAACCGAACACGTTTGGGCTAAATTTAGATCCATGAACTTATGTCCAGTCACAAATTGAGCCCCAGTAACTATACCTTATTTAACTTATTTCTTTGAAATCCCATGTGTCTGTTTTCTTCGAATTTATATAAATGTTGACACGACGGTCAAAAGATATGGTAGCATGAACGTAGATTGTAGAATGGGGAACTTTAGTTCTGTTAATTTTTAGCTTGCAAGGTTTTATTTAGTTTATTTGCTTTTGCGAAATTTTTTATGGCAACCACACATCATGGGCCGGTTACCAAACCCATATTGTTATGTTATAGTGGAAGTGTAAAGATAAATAAAAAATAAACTAACCTACTAAACATACAAACTGAAGGAAAAGAGGAAAACACGCGGTGGCATTTTGGTAATATCAGCAACTATCAAATTACTCTACAAATGATCCTGTAGAGTAATTTGATCTTTTATAAGTAATTTTGTAAAATGTTCTTGTAGAGTAATTTTGTTCTTGTAGGGTAATTATCAAATTACTCTACAAATGATCTTGTAAGTAATTTTGATCTTGTAGAGTAATTTTAGCATTTAGTTATGGGGTATACCTTTATGGTTTAGTTTTTAGCATTTAGTTGGGGGGTGGGGGGAGGGTTAGGTTTTTTTAGTTTTTTTTTTTTTTTGAGGGGGGGGGGGTTAGGTTTTTTTTATCAAAATTACTCTACAAGAATATTTTACAAATTACTCTACAAGATCAAAATTACTCTACATGAACATTTTATAAAATTACTCTACAAGACCAAAATCACTCTACAAATGATCCTGTAGTGTAATTTTGACAATTACCCTAGACCATATATTTACGAAAATGTCACCACGTTTTTTTGACTTTTCCTTCAATTTGTACGTTTAGTACGTTAATTTTATTTTCACCGGAACTTAACTCTATAGTGGAATGGTATGCAAAGTCCAAACATTGTTTTTTTTTTCTTTTTATTTAACTAGTATTCATGACCCGTGCGTTGCGATGGAAACCTTTAAATCAAATAAAAAGTAGATGTAAAAATGTTGAACTATACACACGTATTGTGACATGAAACTTGCCAAATTCATACCGAAGTGTAAATTACTATTGTAGAAAAAAAATTCTGCGTCAACATAGTAACAAATTCACGTAAAAAATGAAATAAGAAAAGTATAAAAGCCTGAAGTTATAAAAATATATGAACTGCAATTATATTTTTTTTACGTTGTTTTATATTAGTCATTTTTTCTTGGATTAGACATTCCAGAAAGATGAGAGAAAGAAAAACTGAAATTGTAAATAAATGTCAACATGAAGATTTTTAATTAGTCTAAAAGTGACCAATGAACATACACAAAATTGAATAGTGAACTTGTGAGACGAAGCAAAGATGCTAATTAATATAGGGAAATATCAATTTTATACCTATATACATACTATCTGATCTTGAATTTATAAATTCTGAAACCCACACTACTTTTATAGGGCAAGCACCATACCACTAGATCATTAGGTCATGAGTACCCAAACATTGTTGGAAGCTGAATAGGTTTTTAACTCGAATTGCAACCGTTTTTTGAAATTGGTTGGTTGAAACTGTTTAAACCTGAACCGAATTGTTCAGTTGAAATCGGTTTGATAACTCCTCTGTTATTGGTTAACTGTGATCCTTTTCCTATATAATGCGGTTTCAAATAGAGCTAGTTTGAGCCAAAACCTGATGTTGACCGTGTCAAATAATATTCCTTTTATTTAATCGTATCATGTAAAATTAAATATTTTTTTACATAATAGTTGGTGATTATTCGTGACACCGTTAGTAAAATTTATAACAATACTAGAGTTAAGTGATATGTTTTAAAATTTATAAAATATGTATAAGTGTATTTTAACAAAAGGTTTAAAGCCAATTAACAAAAAAATAAAAATAAAAGTTAATGTGCTGCGGCTGCGCCTAGCATGTGTACGTTTTGAAAATGTTTAAAAAAATAAGTAAAGCTGTAGGGGTGTGTGTTTTGAAATTGTATGAAAGTTAAAAACTGTTAAGGTAATATGAAGGTGCGCTTTGGCAACACCCAAATAATTTTCAATCACAAATTGATCGTGGGGAAGGAAGGATGGGGGATGTACAATGAGTCCTCGTATATGTGAAGTCATGTGGTGGTTGTAAATTTTATCTAACATTTTAGGAATGAGATGGAGGTACCCACCACACACACACACATCCATGAATGTACATTAAAAAGTAAACGTTTCTGAGATATACACTATATCCATTTATGTATATTAAAATGTAAACGTTTCTGAGATATACACTATATCCATTTAAAGTTAGAAGTTTAAGGAAATATTAGTTGGGCATAAATTTTTCTTGTTAAAAAATTGAGTAAATTAAGACTATTTTTAATGGGCTTTTGGAGATCAAGTCCTTGAAAGATCTTGCAGATCCTTATCATTTGAGTTCATCCATCCTAACATGACCTTAGGTGAGATGCCCTTGCACAAGGGCATAAGTTTGCCTCGGTTTATGTAAGACCCTCCAATTATACATTTAGTCTAACGCTTTAACGAGTGATTTTAAACAAAGGGTTATGTTTGCGATAGTATTAAAAACGTAAACTACTACAAGTTAGAATTAGTCCTTATCCAAAGTACAAGCCCGCTAAGAGACTAAAACAACGGAAGCTAATGAACTTTCGGGAAGTGTTTGGTTCTTGACATGTCTTGATCATCATCCGTGGTCTAAAGTGCATCATTACCTATCATACAAATTCGTTCAGACGATTAGAAATCAAAGCATTTGAACAAAAAATTAAACACAAGAAAGTATGTATGTATATATATATATAATACTTTCTTGTGTTTGAAACCTGACCCAGCCAGGGAAGGGCTGAACAATATATATATATATATATATATATATATATATATATATATTATATACATACTTCTGTGTTTAATTCTTTTGTTCAATGCTTTGATTCTAATCGTCTGAACGATTTGTATGATAGGTATGATGCACTTTAGACCACGGATGATGATCAAGACATGTCAAGAACCAACACTTACCCGGCCGGGTCAGCTAAACATGTTTTCTTCGCAGATCCTTCCCCCGACCGGGTCAGGTTTCTACCCGGCCGTGTCAGCTCTGCACGTTTACTTTCCACCCAATTTACATCCAAATCTATCCAAACTCATTTCAATCGCTTGGGGTTCATTTCTTAACATATTTAAACCGTAATCCATACCCAGATCCATAATTCATATAGTTTACGCTCCCGTTACCCGGTTTGTGCTTTACTTTATTTTAACCCTTTTGATGTTTAAGCAACTAAGCTCAAATCATCCATAACTTCTTAGTGGGATTGTTTTCCCACGATTATACCCATTACCAAAGCTTAATAACTTCGTGTTCCACGCTCCCAATATCCAGTTTGCGAGAACATATATTCGACTCGTTTGATGTTCACGTTCATAAACTTGAATAATTTATACATTCTTTTCATGGAATTATTTGTTTTTCATCTACAACCCATTCACCCGGGTTCGTCACTTTGTGCTCCCCGCTCCCGTTACCCGGATTGCGTTTACATCTACCTTCACCCAATACCCGGGTTCATTAAAATCAATATTTTACACTCCCATTACGCGGTTTGCATTTTACTTTATTTTGACTCATTTGATTTGCTCTTGTGAATACCATCACTTATAAACAAACTGATTTCACGTACAACATATTTACAATTATTCAATTGGATCAACTATATTAAGTAATAAAGAAAATAACGAGGCATATAACCACGTACATTAAAGCTTTCCTTTTAAATGTGTGTCCGCACCGGTTTGACCTTCCGAAGTTCACTCGAATTGCCTAAATAATGCAACCAAGTTATCACTAGAACCTAATTGTTCACATCCATTGCATGTAAACTTGCCAAAAATTCAATTTTAGGTTCTTATCAATGTGTTTCATTCATTATTATTATCCGACATTTCATTCAAGCATTTTGTCATACACCTTGTGGGCAACAATTTAAAGCTTTTCTAAACCT
Source organism: Scalesia atractyloides (assembly GCA_947069175.1). Lineage (NCBI taxonomy): Eukaryota > Viridiplantae > Streptophyta > Magnoliopsida > Asterales > Asteraceae > Scalesia > Scalesia atractyloides. Next base: position 22,472,624 of record CAMTDV010000024.1, read on the forward strand.
ATGTTTATGGACTACATAAACCCAATTTCATATCATTATGAACCTACTATCATTAGAATTTAAATATCTTATGCAACCATGTCTATCTTGAGCATCATATCAAGCTAGTAGACATAACAATTTGGCTTCTTTCATGTTAAAAATAAAAAAAAACCCACTTACTCATTCAAACATATAAACCCTAACACTTCAATTGTGCCATATACTTGTCATGAATTCTACCATATAATCTAATTGAGATTCATTGTTTTTCTTTATCATTCATATTTCACCAAAACAGAAAAATTAACATACCTTATTGTTTTGGTCAAAAATCGATTTAAGGATAATGTAACCAAAGTTTTATTGTGAGGTAGAGTGCTAATGTGTTGAACAATTGTATGAGCAAATATGAAATGTAAAATTTGATAAACACAATGATTTATATGAGGAAAAAACCCTTGATCTCAGTAAGATCTCCGGCACAAAAAACCTCGGGTGATGGAAACTACCGATCACCAAATGTATAACCAAATAAACAATGATCCTTGTACAACTTCGGAAGACAACGAGCTCAATACAACGTTTGCTACTGTGTGATTTTCTAGTGAGTATGAGAGTGTTGTGTGTTCGTATGAAGATCAATCGACTGCCTAAAATGAGCTTGTTATCCCCTTTAAAATAGAAATAATTACATAACAAGCTAAGCGAAAATGGTGCAAGTCTCCACACGTACTCCATAAAAGCTACATGTTTCCACACTCGTGCGAATATGGAGCATATACTCCGAGATTCCAGCTTAACCAAGTCTAATTCGTTATGTACCTGCGAATATAAGTTTTAGACAAAGGATACAATTGTTAGTTAATATAAACAATAGTAAGGATTCCGTGATCCTCAGACTTCCTGCATAATCTGTTAAGGATCAGTGATCCAGGCCAATCTAAGGATATGTGATCCATAGTACTAAAAATTAATCCATAACACTTATGATCCCTTAGACTAGGTGATCACTAATATTGATTCATGCACGAATTTAGACCCAAATCTGCCTTTAATTTGATGATTTTAGATTAGAGTAAGATTTCACCTTCTTTCTCTTTTCTCTATATATACCAAAAAGAGAAGGGTAGAGTCGCATCATTTCTTATTCGGACTCCCAAGTGGTGTCCGATCCTTTCCGGTACTCCCATTTCACCTTGACTTGGCCAATCTCTTTGTTTCTTAATCATTTGACCTTTTGATCAAGGATTTCAATAGGCTTTGCCACATAGTTGAGTTTCTTATCGAGTTCTATATCATCGAGGGCACGCAGGTCGCCTCATCTGCCAAACACTTCCGGATATGTGATACGTGGAAAGTATCGTGTATTCCATTTAATTCTTCTGGTAGTTCAAGTTGGTAGGCCACTTTGCCCACCTTACCAATAATCTTGAATGGCCCACTAAACCGCGGACTCAATTTTCCTCTTTTCCAAAACGGATGATCCCTTTCCAAGGAGATAACTTCAACATCACTTATTCCCTATTTGAAATCAATAGGTCTTCGTCTTTTATCCTCGTAAGACTTTTGACGATCTTGAGCCGTTTTTAAGTGGACAAGGACCGCATCAATTCTTTCATTTGCGGCTCTAACCACATTTTTATGGGAGAGTTCCCATAGACCCACTTCACCCAACATACAGGGGTTCAACATTTTTTACCGTAAAGCATCTCGTACGGGGCCCTGCTAATGCTTGGATGGTAACTATTATCGTATGAAAATTTGACTAACAATAAGTAAGCATCCCAACTACCGCCAAAGTCTATGATGCTATGTATTCTAACGTTTGAATCGTCCGTTCACTTTGCCCGTCAATTTGCGGGTGATATGCCGTACTGATCAACAGTTTTTTTACCCATCTATTCTTGAAAATCACGCCAAAAGTTCAAAGAAAACCGGGTATCCTTGTCAGACACAATTGATACCAGTACTCTGTGGCGTGCCACAATCTCGGTTATATACAACTCTAACATCTTTCTAGATGTATAACTTTCACGGATAGGAATAAAGTGAGCGCTTTTAGTCAATTTATCCATGACCACCTAAAGCGTCAAAACCCGAGCTGTTCTCGGCAATTTGGTTAATAGGTCCATAGTAATATGTTCCCATTTCCAAATGAGTATGTTTACTGGTTGGAACTTACCATAAGGATTTTGATGCTCCGTTTTTTACTTGTAAACAAGTTATCCATTTTTCGACATACTTCGCCACATCTCTTTTCATACCGGGACACCAATAATTTTGTTTCAAGTCCCATTACATCTTGGTCGCCCCAGGTGAACCGAGTAACGCGATTTATGAGCCTCGTTAAGTAGGAGATCCTTAACACCGCATGTGTTTGGGACCGAAATCCTACTGAACCAGGATTTCAACCCGTTGTCACCTTCCATAATATCTTTCACTAAACCCTTCACACGTTCTTTTCTCTAATTTCTTCTTTTACGTTATCCAATAAAGACCCTTCAATTATACATATAATATAATGCTTTAACGAGCAATATTAAACAAAAGGTTACGTTTGCGTTAGTATTAAAAACGTAAACTACTATAAGTTAGAATTAATCCTTATCCAAAATACAAGTCCACTAGTATATTTTATTAAGAGACTAAAACAACAACGGAAGCTAATGAACTTTTGGGAAGTGTTCGGTTCTTGACATGGCTTGATCATCATCCGTGGTCTAAAGTGCATCGTTACCTATCATACAAATCCATTCAAACAATTGGAAATAAAAGTATTTGAACAAAAGAATTAAACACAAGAAAGTATAAATATTTTTTTCAGCCCTTCCCCTGGCCGGGTCAGGTTTCCACCCGACCATGTCAGCTAAACATGTTTTCTTCACAGAACCTTCCACCATCCGATTCAGGTGTCTACCCGACCGTGTTAGCTATGCACGTTTACTTTTCACCCAATTTACATCCAAAAATATCCAAACTCATTTCAATCGCTTGAGGTTTATTTCTTAACATATTTAAACTGTAATCCATTACCTGGATCCATAATTCATATAGTTTACGCCCCCGTTACCCGGTTTGCGCATTACTTTATTTTAACTCGTTTTGATGTTTAAGCAACTAAGCTCAAATCATCCATAACTTCTTAGTGGGATTGTTTTCTGATGATTATACCCATAACTTGGGCTTAATAACTTCGTGTTCAACGCCCCCAATATCCAGTTTGCGAGAACACTTATTCGACCGATGTTCAAGGTCATAAACTTGAATCCTTTACATTTTTTTCTTAAAATTATTTGTTTTTTATCTAAAACCAATTCACTCGGGTTCGTCACTTTGTGCTCTATCTCCCGTTACCCGGTTTGTGTTTACATCTAACTTCACCCAATACCCGGGTTCATTAAAATCGATATTTTACGCTCCTGTTACCCGGTTTATGTTTTACTTTATTTTGACCCATTTGGTTTGCTCTTGTGAATACCATCACTTTTGAACAAACCGATTTCACTTATAACACATTTACAATTATTCAATCGGATTAACTATATTAACTAATAAAGAAATAATGAGGCATATAGCCACGTACCTTAAAGCTTTCCTTTCAAATGCACGTCCGCCCCGGTTTAACCTTCCAAAGCTCCACTCGAGTTGCCTAAATAATGCAACCCAGTTATCATTAGAACGTAATTGTTCAAATCCATGGCATGTAAACTTGCCAACAATTAAATTTTAAGTTCTTATCAATGTGTTTCATTTATTATCATTATTCGACATTTCATTCAAGCCTTTTGCCATACACCTTGTGGGCAACAATTTCAAGCTTTTTTTTTGTTAGGTTTATGGACTCCATGAAACTATGTCTATCTTGAGCATCATGATGTGTACAAAATGCAACATATAAATTACATCAAACGAGGCGTAAAACCAACCCTTTTTCAGTACTAATGTTGGAAAAAACACGTTTCTTTGTTCCTTTTAGTTTACAGGACTAAATGAGCTTAAAAGACCAAAAGAAGCAAATTAGCGGCTAAAACCAACATAAAGTACAAGAGGAAAGGATAACGTGACACCGACGCTTTTCGCCATTTTACTAACTTCTAACCCAAAAAGCCCTACCCTTAGCCTAAGCCTAACCCTTTTTAAAGTCCCTTGATATTCACAAAGGTTTTTAGTTAAAAAGGAGGAGGTTTGATCTCTTATCAAGCATATGGTAGAAGTAAATTCCATGCCGGGATCGAGTGTTATCACAAAAAATACATCTTCGACCGAGTGTTGAGTGATCTCTTGTGAGGTGTGTGAACTTATATATAACTAAATAGAATTTTAAAAGGGCATGCTATGCCTAAATAAATAGTTTTTCTTTAAAAATGTTCTACATAAATCATGACGAATAGGATTGTAAATAAAATAAAAATAAAATAAACATCTTGGATTCCCGATACTCTAGACATGCCACAAAAACTTCTTCTCTACCAATTCCATTTGGGTGTGTAAGCCACATTTAAGAGTTTTGCTTGAGGACAAGCAAAGATTCAAGTGTGGGGGTATTTGATGTGTAAAAAATGCAAAATATAAATTACATCAAACGAGACTTAAAACCAACCATTTTTCAGTACTAATGTTGGAAAAAGCACGTTTCTTTGTTCCTTATAATTTACGGGACCAAATTAGCTTAAAAGATCAAAAGAAGCAAATTAGCGGCTAAACAAACATAAAGTACAAGAGGAAAGGATAACGTGACACGCACGGCCCCTTGGCAGCATCCAAAGAACAAAAACAAGAAAAAACAGAAGATGACCACGGGGCCGTGTCCACCAGACATAGGCCATGGTCAGCTAACAAGGCATGCAGAAAAGACAAAAGGCAGATTTCAGGCCACCATGGGGTCGTGTCCATCTCAATACGGGGCATGGTCAACGCTAAGATTTGCAGAATCTTCATAGTACAGCAAAGAGTTGACCACGAGGCCGTCCTAGAAGACACGAGGGCCTGTGGGACCCTCTGCTGACAGCTGCATTAAATGAAGGAAGAGAAGAAGGTGGCCATGGGCCGTGCCCAGCGGGCAAGGGGCCGTTTCCGGGGCTTTATTCTGACTATAAATAGGGGTGCTTGGTTCCCTTCAAAGGCATCCCTTGGCAAACCACTTCTCTCTCACTTTGCCACCACTCCACCACCACTACAACACCAACACCCACCACCATCATCCACCATCTTTAGAGTGTGTAGTAGTCTCGGGATCCAAGATTGATCGTAAGAGTTCTTGTCAAACAAAGACCATGCTTGGCTAATCTCTTACATCACTTGGTGAAGACAAATCTTTTATGTATTATTTTTTATTTTTAATCTTTCGGTTACTTTTTAATTGAGTATGTATTAATGACTTTAATAACTAGTTTCTTATTTTGAAAGTAAATTTTCCTAACCATTTCTTCATGATGTCATTCATTTGCTCATTCGTGTCTTTACGGTCTATATAAAGCGCGTTAACTACTTGGAAGGGGGTTATTAGGGTGGTTTGGTAAAGTTCTTGTCTCGTTCAGTATATAGATCCTGCGAGGAATTAGTTCAAGCTTACTAGGACCTCCTTCAATGCCCTATGGTATTGGATGGTGGGGGTGCGAATAGCTTGAACCCCTCATATGTAAGCTACTATTAATATATTATAAACCAGCCTCTTGGGATTGTATCCCTTCTGACCAAACCACTTGGCCTAGGGTAACGTCACCTTCAAAAGAGGGACCTACCACTTTTCGCATTAATAACTTACTTAATTGTCTTTCAATATTCCGGCCTCTTGGGATTGTATCCCTGCTGACTCAAACCACTTGGCCGGGGGTAACGTCACCTTCAAAAGAGGGGTCTACTACTATAACTAAGAGAATCTCTTAAAAAGTCCGAAAGTGCGAAAATCATCAAATGGTACATAAAAGAGGAGTTGGATCCAAGTGATTCTATCTTGTCTATTTGTATTTCATTTTTATTTATCTTTTCATTTTTATGTTAATTTTTATATTTCAAAATTTTTATCAAAAATTTGTATCAATTAGACGTTGACGCTAAACCGGTATTAAAGCTCTTGTGTCCTTGGACGACCTCGGTATCTTACCAACACAATACTACGCTTGCGATGGGTGCGCTTGCCCTAGTGTGTGTTTAGTGTTAGTATAATATCGTGTTTTATAAATTTAAACCTTGACTAAAACGTAAAACGGATTTAAAATATTAACAATATCATTTCACGCTTGACACACACCACATCATGTCAAGCTAGTACACATAACAATTTGGCCTCTTTCATGTTAAAAGTAAAAAAACCAACTTACGCATTCAAAAAAACCCTAGAGCATCATATCAAGCTACTACACATAACAATTTGGCTTCTTTCATGTTAAAAATTAAAAAAAAAAACCCACATACTCATTCAAACACATAAACCCTAACACTTCAATTGTGCTAAATTTTTTCCCAAGTTTTGCAAACATGGTGATTTTAAACACATACTTGTCATGAATTCTACCATATAATCTATAATCCATTAAGAATTGAGATTCAATTTTTTTCTTTACCATTCATATTTCACCAAAACAGAAAATTTAACAAAACTTATGATCCCTTAGACTAGGTGATCACTAATAAGTACTCATACACGAATTTAGACCCCAATCTACCTTCAGTTTGATGATTTTAGGTTAGAGAAAGAGTCAACCTTCTCTCTTTTTCTCGGTTGTTCCCAGCACACACACTTGTGTGTGTTTTATTTTAATTTTTCTTTTCTAAAACTCTAAATCTTAGGTTGACCATTTTAGTCCCCCATCTTTAGTTATGTTATAAAGGCCATCATTCATTGTTTTATTGACCAATGACATATTACTAACTAGGTTAATTGTTCATAGTTATTATATTTAGAGTTTTATTCAAGGGTATTTATATACATATGTAAATGTACATATATGTATAATCATATAATTTGATATTTTTGGGGTGTTACAGTTTATGTGATGAGGTGGGCCCAAAGTAAAAAAAAGAAATTTTTATTGAAATATTGTGTGTAATGAATAGGTAATAATGGGGAAATTAAGAAATGTAAGGACATTTGTAGGGTTGGAGATAAAATTGAGATTTTTAAGGATATTATGTGGTAGTTAACGAAGCCTAAGGGCGTATTTAGCATTGGAGATAGTCTAAGAATGACTAACATGAGTTGTTTGTTCAAAGAAATAGATTCTTCCAAACTTTCCACTGGCCGACCCACAACTTATAACATTAACGTCGAATTTTTTAGAATGACAACTTTTTTGTATTAGGCTATCGCACTTCTCAAATTGGAGAGCCATGTTGCTCTACTCTGGTCAGACTATGTTGTCTTAACTGAGCTCACGTTGGCTTTAGAGTTTCACTTGGACGTTCCCTCAGGAAACCATACCACCGATTGCCATCTGACAACCGTTATGTCGTCACAAGAGCTGAACACTCTCTAACGTAACATACGGTGGGACAAAAACCCAATGGACTCAGGATAGAACTTGACACCTCTGCAAGAAGACTAGGCTCTATCCATAATTATCTAATCCACCAAAATATCACAAGTGATCATTAAACTTGGGTCTCCATAGAAAAACCCAAGCATTAACGTGGATTTAAAAAAAATCATTTAGTGACAAAGAATATAAATTAATTTTATATAAAAATAATATTTTAATAAAATCAAGGGACGTTTGCCTTAAATTTTATAAAGAAGTACGTTTGTTTAAGAGCAAACGGCAAAAACAGCACTAAAACTTATGTTGTTTCTATTTAGAACGTTATATATTTTTTAATCGGTTAAAGGTATCAAACCATTTTTATATGTTCAAAGATGTATATTCATATCATATATATGTACCATCTTGTCATCATTATATATGTTCAAAGATGTATGTTCATATCATATGTACCATCTTATCATCATTAAGGGTTATAACAAAAGATTCGAGACATATACCTTGCTAAAAAGATCAAATACTTATTTTTATGGTCCTTATTTTGAAAAATCACCTTTATATTTTGGAATTTATACATCACTATAGTTTATCCTAAGAGTAAATTATGGTTTACCTTCATTGAAAACATGCAAACTTTTTAAAATAAATTACAGTTTACAATGTTAATAAACCTTAGTTTACTCTTTTTCTATCAACAATGTTATCTATGTTGTTTGTGTTTTGTGTTTGTTTATTATGTAACTAACTAATTATTAATAAAAAGATAATGTATTGTCATGATAATTATGTAATGATATTTTAAACTAGTAAAAAAATATGTTTTTTAATAATAATTTTTTGAGAATGCTATTTGAAAGTTTTTAAAACAATAAATAAAATGATGCGTTTCAATGGCTGTTATTTAAATTGCTAAACACAATGATAAAGAAAACGGTTAAGCAATGCCTATATAAAAAATATGTCGACTAAACCTATTATACCTATAAAATTAACTCTTCTTAATCATACTCGCATTCTTCATGCGGATAGCGCATAATGAGGAGACTAAATATGAAAAAAGAAATCCTCATCATAATCGACATCTGGATTGTAATATGACCATGGGTAACAACCACCGGGCCCTTCATCGTTCTGGTTCAACAACCAGAATTTTCGGTTTGACAACTGAAGGGTTTTCTGGTCCCTCAACTCGAAGTTATTATTAATAATAACAAAATAATAATAAATAACTAATAATAATAAATAACTAATACTATAAATAATAAAAATAACAAATAACTTATTAATAATAAAGAGAAGTTTATAAATAACAAAATATAAATAACATCATAAAATATAAATAGTAAAAAAATAATGCTAAAGTAATAATAAATAATAAAAAGTACATATATAATTGTTAAATAATGAATATATAATATCAAATAATAACTAATACATAATTTAAATAATATAAAAATATACATAACGATAAAATTGTTAATTTATTTAAAGTTTTATTGTTTAATAAACTACGTTATAATCCAAAAAAACAATATAAACTACAATTTACATGTTCGTAAAACGCTATTTACAATCACAACTATAAACTGCAGCTTACAGTTGCTGGTGTAGATTTCCCAAAATACATGATGTATGAAACTAAATTCCATATTTTTATACATGAAAATCAACAATTTAAATTAATAGGAAAAAAAGTTAATGAAGTATCCTGAATGAAAAAAATTGCAATAAAGTTCAATATCACTCTTATACAAGTAATGGGTCGAATTTAAGTCGGATATTTGTAATCTCATACCTTATTCGGTTACAAAGTCGTGTCTCATACCCCATCCAATACCCGTCGGGTATTTGTCGGGTATTAGGTATACCCGCAGGTATTAGATATATCTATTAGTTTGTTAAAAGATATACATTGGGATTTCCAAATACATTTCTTTACTAATATAACTATTATATAATTTTATTAATGCAATAACTATTATAAACAAAAAAGTACATTACAAACTTATAAGTTTTATCATAAATTAATTATAACTTTATAATACTTATACACTTATAGGGGATGAATCATGAGAAAACTAGTTTAAATGAGAAAACCAAAGAATTAACTAAAAAAGCCTTAAAAACATATCATTTTTTTTGAATTTTTTTATTAAAAATCGCTACAAATAATATATAAAAAAACTTTTTTTTCTGCACATGTGCATTAATACAGAAAAGTCTAAACCACTTAGCCCCCCCCCACCGACACCCCCCCCCCCCCCAAAAAAAAAAACCTAAACCCCCCCCCCCTCCAGAAAAAAAAAACTTAAGCTAAACCGTAAACATAAACCCAAAAAAAACCTAACCCCCCACCCGCACCCCCCAATAACCTAACCCCCCCCCCCCCCCCCACACCCAAAAACCTAATCTTAATTCTAAATCTCCAAAAAACATAACCCTAAAAGCTAAACTAAACTCAAAGATAACTTTAAGCATATAATACACATGTGAAGTACACATATAATCCACATGTGCAGTAAAAGTTTTTTTTTTTTAAGTTTTTTATACATAAAAATTAGCGAATTTTTATAAAAAATTGAAAAAAAATAAAAAACATTTTGTATGTTTGTTAGGCTTTTTTAGTTAGTATTTTAGTTTTCTCATTTATATGTAGTTTTCTCACAATCCTCTCCCTATACTTACTTATATGTATATACTTCACAACATACAAAATATAAATACTATTATCAAATACATATACTAAAAGAAAATTTATTTTTTCATATTATGAAAATACTAAAATAAATCACTAATAGATGAAGGTTAATGAAAAACAAAAATGAAAATTAAAAAATTCGGGTCTATGATCAAGTATATAGTTCGGTAAACGGGTATGTGGTTTTGGGTATCGGGTCGGGTATCACTTAAACTCGTACACGACCCATACCTGCGAAATTTTTAAAACTAATTCCAGCCCAATACCCGCCGGATTTTGGGTATCCCGTCGTTGGGCTCGGGTATTTTTGCCATCCATAATACAATTTGTCATTAGTTTAAGCTTTTAAGTCTCATTAATTTGATATTAAACCCATAACTGGGTTTTGTTAACAGGAATAATATATCTATAACAAAAGAGAAAGCATGAACGGTAACCCATCTAATCAATTTGTTGCATGCAATATTAAACATTATCTAAAATTTGTTTGAAAATCAAACACAAAAGCTAAGCAACTGTTATGGTTAGCATGTAGTCTCTAAGGGTACTCGGCGTCGTTCGCCTGGTTTTTGACAACGCCGCCGCCTCACCCTTGGTTTGGCCTATCAGTTTGTAGTACCCGATTGTAAAGTGTGAGGGTACGAAGGAAGATGGATGATCGGCTTCCACCCTATATGCATTCGTATAGTTTTATAAGTGAAGATGGATGGCTAGGTGGCATGCGAAGATGCTCGGGTATTCTGGCATGTATTCCAAGTACCCTAAAGGTGAGGTTCCGCGTTCCACAACGTTTTTTCTAGCTCTTTGCATATTTTTATAATATAATATATTATATAATCATGATGTTAAACAATTCAAAATTAATCCAAAAATACATAAATTAACAACTAAACTTTTTAAACATGTTAAATCATATTTTTTTAAATATTTTTTCAATATAAAATTTGTATATCATCTCTCTAAAATATGTGTCTTTTGTTTTGTATCTGATATTTCATTTTATCGTAATATTTGATATTATATACATATTAACTTTCAAACCATTTGAACAGTATTTTTATCATAAAAAAAGAAATAGTGCTATACATAGATATTAACTTTCAAACAATTTGAAAAGTACTTTTCTAATACAAAAAGGAATAGTGCCAGGCAGCTGTCCGGGCACTCCTCCATTGGACTAGCCGTTTGACTTGATAACTTTCAAACCATTTGAACAGTATTTTTATCATAAAAAAAGAAATAGTGCTATACATAGATATTAACTTTCAAACAATTTGAAAAGTACTTTTCTAATACAAAAAGGAATAGTGCCAGGCAGCTGTCCGGGCACTCCTCCATTGGACTAGCCGTTTGACTTGACACTCTCTTATTGGACCAGCCGTTTATTTTTTTTTTCCCGCTGGAAAATTACGGGTTTGCCCCCGGAATAGTGCCAGGTAGCTCGTCTGGCGCTCCCCGTTGGACCAACCGTTTATTATTTGTTCACGCTGTAAAATTACGGGTTTGCCCCCACTTTAAAATTACGATGTTGCCCCCTACTCAAAATAAAATTACGCTTTTGGCCCCAGCCAAAAATACGATTTTGCCCAGCTGGCCTAGCACTCTCCCATTGGACGAGCCGTTTGACTTGGCACTCTTTCATTGGACCAGCTGTTTATTTTTTTCCGCTGTAAAATTACGGGTTTGCCTCCGGAATAGTGCCATGCAGCTGGTCTGGCGCTCCCCATTAGACCAACCGTTTATTATTTGTTTACGCTGTAAAATTACGGGTTTGCCCCGACTTTAAAATTACGAAGTTGCCCCTTGCTCAAAATAAAATTACGCTTTTGGCCCCAGCCAAAAATTACGATTTTGCCCATGACTCGAAATTACAATTTAGCCCTCGGCTCAAAATTACGTTTTCACCCCTGTTCAAATAAAAAAAATATGCTCTCGCCCCCACCTTAAAATTACAATTCTTCCCCGTTTAAAAAATTATGATTTCGGCCTCAGATAAAAATTACGTTTTTGCCCCTGTTCAAAATAAAATTACGTTTTTGGCTCCAACTCAAAATTATGATGGTCCAAAATAAAAATATGGTTTTGGCTCCGGCCTAAAATTACGGTTGTGCCTTCCTGGTTTCAATTTCCAGTATTAGCATCACTTTAGCTTTTGCCAAATTAAAATTTTACATCAGTGGAAAAATATAACTTTCCATTAGTTAAAAATAACAGTATTGCCATTGTTTTAGTTTTTTGAGCAAAACTATAAAGGTGTTATGTATTGGTTTACTCGATTTAATTTTTTTCCCGTATCAATGAGCTGCCTAACACTCGCTCATTATTCGGCTATCGCCTCGCAACGCGGGCGACGCATCTAACTAGTTGACTTAATTTAAAGTTTTATAACATATTTTAATAATTGTTAATTTTTAATTTATATATATAAATCCTTTTGCTTATATCTGCAACATTTCTAGAAATAAAGATTTATTTATAGTTATTTATTTAGTTATATTCATGTACTCACGTCTATTTCATTGATGATTAATGAAAATTATTTGTTTGTTGAACACAATAAAACAAGTATGTGTACCTTATAATAATAATCCTATAAGCTTACAATCTTTTACTCATAGTAATCAATACTCAACAATTTTCTAAAGTGCTTAACAATCTAGTCACGGTTATCAATTCTTTAGGAGTTAGCCAATAAAGTAATGTAATAATTTTCATCATATACATCGAAAACAATTCTACATATTTGCATAAACTATAAAGTTTTAAGTATCTAAAAACCAAAACTAAACACAAATCATATTTTGACACATGTACCCTTCATAATCATTTGTTTTGTAAATAATACAAATGATTCACGATTGTATGAATCATTTGTTTTACAAATCGAATATGAAATGAGAATTGTGTACGTATATTGAAGGCTATGTAAACATTTCCTAATAATGGATATTAATATACATCTCATACATTTATTGTCAATCTTTACAATATTAAACACCATACTAAACATGAACTCAAATTTGGCAATTTAATAATAAAAATATCATCATCATTATAAATCATAAATAATTTCATAAAAAAATGTTTTTGATATATTATCATTATAAAATATAAATTAAAAGTAAGAGCGAATTTTGTAGAAAAATTTAGCAGTTCTAATTTAACAAAAAAATTTGATCAACTTAAAAAATATATATAAAGTAAGGGTGGATATTAAGATAAGAATTTTAAAATAAGCAATGATGTCATTCTATGATATTAATTCAATTTAAAAATAAGTAAAAAACAATTTTGATTAAAATTGATTTTTTCTAAAAGATGATATGATATTGACACGTGACATTATTTGGAATCGTTTATTAGAAGTAGGATATATATATATAGGGTCAGGATTTAGAGAAAACACATATAAGCGTGAAAACGGTGAGAACGCCCCTCATCCGTTGGATCAAAACAATCCATGGATTAGATTGGCGTGGTGGCGTTTTCGTAAATAACATTAACTTTATCACGTGGACGCGCTTCATTATGGGTAAAAGAGTCTTTTGACTGATCTAATACAAAACGCCCAGCTCATACGTAAAACGCCGTTAAAATTCCCGTCTTAATCTACGAGCCATACATATCAGTCCCACCCAGATGAAACGCCATCTTTATCTAAAACGCCATTTATACAAAACGTCGCATTCCCCTATAAACAAGCTACTTTGCCTCTTATAGTTCTTAAAATCAACTTTACTTGCACCCACGTCTTCAAAACCGCTAAAACAAGTCTTCATAACATTAAACGCCTTAACCGGTCCCAAATTCAACTTAGACATGCTATGTATAACATGCTCCTAGAGCTGAGTAAGGTGTCATTCAGATGGAAGAAAATACTTATCAAGCTGTTCAACAAAATCATGGTTGTGTTACTCAACAAACTTATAGACCTTCCATGATCCAGACTCAAACATTACACATAATTGTGCTCCACAACCAGTCCTCTTTTAAAAGTTGGATCGCACAATTCTTTCCTTTTGATTCGGGTCCAACGTGTCAACCTTCTTGTCCTTATATACCCCAGATCTCGTACACATGTAATACTTAATATGTCTCATAACCACAAGTCGTCGCATACCTAACATACAATGAATAACAATCATCAAGGCTTGGGAATATCATGTATATTTTTGGTTTTTTCTCTTCATTAACGTCGGGAATGATCAATAGAAAACCAGTTTTCGGGTAAGACCTTTCATTCTAAGAAACACCCTCGCCTTAAAAAACATAATGAGAACAAATTAAGAAAAACGCCATTGGCGAAATATTTAACATAGAAAATGTCTCCTTAAAACAATATCGATGAAAACGCCATTAATTGAATAATAAACAAGAGGAATAACTGATGTTACTTTCTTAATAAAACATATTAATGAAAACGCCATAATGAATAAGCCGTAATGAAAACGCCATTAGTTGAATAATAAACAATATGAAGATCTGATATTACTGTCTTCCTAAAACATGTTAATGAAAACGGCATAAGTTGAATAATTAACAAATAGTAAGAACTGATGTTTACAAATTAACGCCAATATTCACAACTATACGTAACCTGGTGTAAAACGCCATTGATCGTAAACAATAAGTATACACTATATCCTAAATGACAATTAACATTAATAATGAAAACGGCAAATATTGAATACAGGAAGAGCGCCATTGAAACATAAATGCCATTTTCAAATATTACTTTGAAAAAAACCCGCCATTGAAACAAGCATAAAGAGCAAAACACCATATATGTTGCATAATTTGCTGGAACACATATGTAAACACCATTAAATATTACTTTGTAGAACGGAATCCACGTTAGACGCCATATATCTCGGAAGTTTGGAGAGGATGTACCTACTAATACGAAATTAGCGTTCTCATTTAAATATTCCTACATATATATATATATATATATATATATATATATATAATAATGTAAGTATATAGACACAAGTGGTTTCCATTTTATCATTTCCCTATATATGTATGTGTGTATATATATATAGAGAGAGAGATAGTGAATTGCAAGTTTTGTCCTTTATCAATATGCCTGATATCAGGTGGTGCCCTTTATCTATAAAGTTGCCGAGTTTTGTACTTATTGTTTCAAAATCTTGCATTGCATGTCCTTTAACCCTAATCCACTTATTTTTTATGGTTAAATTATATCAAACAAGGGTAATTTAGTCTTTTTACCAAGTTATTTACAAAAACTAACAAATAAAACAAAAATAAGTATATAAAATTAATTGAATATATTAAGTATGTATACGTGTATACATAAACAAAAACATCATCTGCTTCTCTCTCTAGCTCTCTCTCTCTGCCCCTCTCTCTACCTCTCTTCCACAACCAATATTAACCACTAACAACCACCTCTAGCCACCGCTCTTCAACATCACCATCACAAAACGATTCTCACCAACCCTCCACCACCATCATCCCCACAACACTACCACCACCCAAACGGACCCCTAGATCGTCGGAGAACCACCTTAAACCCGATCACCGCCGTTGTGAAGAACCACCACTATCACCGTCGTCTGAAACCACCACTCGGACACCAACTCGGCCTCCCGTCATCCCCACAACACCGTCGCCGTACGCCGATGTGCAGCTCCACTCCTTCGTCAACATCAAAATGCAATACATCACCACCCACAAGCGACCACCCAATTGGAACCACCTCATAAGCATTGCAACCTTCATCTCTGGCGTCGATCTGACGGAACCATAACCAGATCTTGGATGTTGCCTTTTACTCAGATCTATGACTTACAATAATGTCAAGACGGGTTCCTGTTGAGATTTAATTGTTAAATTGTTAATTGCTTGTGGGGTTTAGATTTCAGTGAAATGGGTTTGAGGATTTGGTTGTTAATTTTGTTGGTGGGTTACTGTTGGGATAAAGAGAGATGGTTGGGTTGGGTTGGAGGTGATGGGCAGCAGGTGATGGTAAGTGGTGGTTGTGCATTGGATGGTGGTGGTCATGATGTATATTATAATTTTTTTATTTATTTAAACCTTTTGTTTTTAAAGTTATTATAGAATTAGTCCGTTAAAGGTAAAATGACAAAAGTACCCTCACATGCAAGTCCTATGACCAGATTTAACAGAAAAATTTAACTAGGTTAGGGTTAAAGGACATACAATGCAAGATTTTGAAACAATAAGTACAAAACTTGTCAACTTTATAGATAAAGGGCACCGTATGAGATCAGTAACGAGTCAAATACTCGGGGACGCAGTAGAGGCTGAGGCCGTGGGAATGGTAGAGGTCGAGGGCGTGGTAAATCATCCAACAGAAATCGAAACTATAACAACCAGGGACGAGATAAAAGTACTGTTCGTTGCTACAATTGAAATGAACTTAGACACTTTGTGTTGGATATTTTAGTGTAATTTGAGATTGCGTATGATGTTCAAATAAGAGTGCACACTTATTTGAATGTCATCGGGACTAACGGGGGATCCAAGGGGGCAGCGCCCCTGGGAGCAGGGTCCAAGGGGCAGAGCCCCTGGCTGGGGTCGAGATGGATCTCCAAAATCTCACAATAAAAAATTGTCATACAAAAATCTAGAATTTTTCTGATTTTATCCGATCAAAGATTGGTAGCCACTCCAATTGTTTGATCTGATAGTGATTACACGACTTCAGATTTATCCAAGCAATTTCGATTTATTCCCAACAAAGATCAAACAATTTCAATGAAGATGACAAGCGATGGTGAATCTTCGAAGGCTATGACGAACAAATTTGCGAAATTGGATAAGTTTGAAGGGCAAGACTTTCGTCGCTGGCAAAAGAAGATGCATTTTCTGTTGACGACTTTGAAAGTGGTGTACGTTCTGAGTACCCCAATGCCCGAGGAAGTGGTGGATGAACCGCTGGAACAAACTAGGAAGCGTGGAAAGTGGTTGAATGCGATTACATCTGTCGTGGGCATATTCTGAATGGTATGTGTGACTCTCTTTTCGATATTTATCAAAATGTTGAATCTGCAAAAGAACTGTGGGAATTACTAGAGGCCAAATACATGGCTGAAGACACATCTAGTAAGAAATTCTTGGTCAGTGATTTTATGAATTATAAAATGGTTGATGGTAGACCCATCATGGAACAATACAATGAATGTCTAAGAATTCTGGGTCAATTCGAACAACATGGTTTAAAGATGGATGAAGCTATTTCTGTTCCATCTATCATTGATAAACTTCCTCCTTAATGGGAAGATTTTAAACATACTTTAAAACATAAGAAGGAGGAAATGAATCTGGTTGAACTTGGAAGTTGTTTTCGAATTTAGGAGTCTTGTCGGGCCATGGAAAATATTAACAAAGACAAACATGTTGGTGGGTCTTCTGTTAACATGATGGAAGAAAGTGGTCATAGTCTCAAAAATTCTAACAAGGGAAACAACAAAAGAAAGTATCAAAGTGGGTTTAACAAGAAGAACAAGGCTGTGAAGTATGCAAAACAGACCAACGATCAAGGCTGTTGGAAGTGTGGTAAACCAGGACACTTCAAGAGAGATTGTCGTGTTGGTAAAGCCAAGAATGAAGCTGGCATTGGTGGATCCTCTAAGGATCCAAAGCAACAAGGTCAGAAATTAAACTTTAATTATAATTCGGATGTGAATTATGTTTCACTAATTTCTGAAGCATTTTATGTGCAGGATGATTCTGTTGCTTGGTGGTATGACTCGGGAGCAACAAGTCACGTATGTAAGGATCGAAGATGGTTCAAGGACCTTACATTAATTGAAGATGGATCTGTTTTAAAGATGGGAAATGTTGCAACCGAGTCAATCCACGGAATCGGAAGTGTAGTACTAGTATTTACTTCTCACGGAATTGGAAGTGTAGTACTAGTATTTACTTCTGGAAAAACTCTAAGTTTAAGTAATGTATTGTATGTACCCGGCATTCGAAAAAACTTGTTATCCGGTATCGTATTAAATAATTGCGGGTACAAACAAGTGTAGAATGTGACAAGTATATCTTGTCAAGACATGGTTCTTTTATCGGATTTGGTTATTTATGTAATTGTATGATTATGTTAAATCTAGAAGTGCCGTTTAGTAATAATTCTGTTTGTATGATTGATTCGTCATCTAGTGTAAATTCGTCAAAATCTGAAATATGGCATGCTAGATTAGGACATGTACATTATAAACGACTTATGGAAATGTCTAAGATGAGCTTAATTCCGGCAGTTAATTTAACAAATGAAAAGTGCCATATCTGCAAGTTGAATAAAATAACTAGAAAACCATTCTTGCAACATGTTAATAGAGAAAGTAAATTGTTAGATTTGATACATAGTGATCTATGTGATTTTCATGGTACACCATCATTAGGTAACAAGAAGTATGTTGTAACCTTTATAGATGATGCTACTAGGTTCTGTTACGTTTACTTGTTACATGCAAAAGATGAAGCTTTGGAAAAGTTTAAAATCTATAAACAAGAAGTAGAGCTTCATCAAAGTGAATTGATCAAAACCCTACATACGGATAGAGGTGGTGAGTATTTTGATCTGGAATATTTCCAATCAACTGGAATAATACACCTTACCACAGCTCCTTACACACCGGAACAAAATGGTGTGGCGGAAAGGAAGAATAGGACGCTAAAAGAGATGGTTAATACCATGCTGTCCCATTCGGGTTTAAATAATGGGTTTTGGGGAGAGGCTATGTTGACAGCCTGTTATTTGTTAAATCGGGTTCCTAATAAAAGGAACAAAACAACCCCATTTGAGCTTTGGTATAAAAAGCCACCCGAGTTGCAAAAATTAAGAGTTTGGGGTTGTAGAGCCGTGGTTAGGCTCAATGATCCTAAGATAAGAAACTTAGGGGAAAGAGGTATAGAATGCATTTTCATTGGATATGCTGAGCACTCATTTGCTCACAGGTTCTATGTAATAGAACCAAATGACCACGTTTCAGTACATACGGTTATTGAGGCAAGAAGTGGAAATGTAGAATATGATGAAGAAAGATTCACATCTATACCTAGGCCAAAGGATATGAATCCTTCTCTCCAGATTTCTAGTGGAAAAGAATTATGCCTTCAACAAGCACTGAACCAAGAAGGAGTTCAAGAGAAAGAAAGGCCAAGTCTTGTGGTGACGATTTTCAACTGTACTTAGTTGAAGGATCTAGGATTGATATTAACTTTCAATATCAATATTGTTTCAATGTTGATGAGGATCCAAAGACATATAGTGAAGCAATGGCTTCAAGGGATGTTTCATTTTGGAAAGAAGCCATCCAAGTTGAAATGGACTCTATTTTGCAAAATAACACTTGGAAATTGGTGGATTTACCTCCTGGTTGTAAACCATTGGGAAGTAAATGGATCTTCAAGAGGAAGATGAAGGTGGATGGTACTATTGATAAGTTCAAAGCCAGATTAGTAATCCCATGGTTTAGACAAAAGGAGGGTATTGACTTCTTTGATACATATGCTCCTGTAGCAAGGATATCCACCATTAGATTATTATTAGCACTTGCTGCTATACATAATCTTGTAATTCACCAAATGGATGTGAAAACTGCATTTCTAAGTGGTGAATTAGATGAGGAGATTTACATGAAACAGCCAGAAGGGTTTGTTATGCCTGGAAGTGAAAACAAGGTGTGTAAACTAATTAAATCTCTTTATGGTTTGAAGCAAGCACCCAAACAGTGGCATCAAAAGTTTGATGAGATTGTATTGTCTAACGGTTTTGCTTTAAACCAAGCAGATAAATGTGTTTATAGCAAGTTTGATGCTTCTGGAAACGGAGTCTTCATCTGTTTGTATGTAGATGATATGTTGATTTTTGGCACTAACCAAGATCAAGTCAATAGAACAAAAGAATTTTTATCATCTATGTTTGCTATGAAAGATATGGGGATGCTGAGGTGATTTTAGGTATTAAAATCAAACGTGAGAACATGGGCATTTCAATCTCTCAATCACACTATATTGAGAAGATCTTGAACAAGTTCAATTTCAAGGATTGTTCTCCCGCAAGTACTCCTGTTGATCCTAGTCTGAAGCTATTACCTAATAAAGGCATTGCAGTATCTCTACTTGAGTACTCAAGAGCGATTGGATCACTTATGTACGCTATGATCTGCACCAGACCAGATATAGCGTATGCCGTTGGAAAACTTAGTAGATTTACTAGCAATCCTAGTACTCATCACTGGCAAGCACTAGGTCGAGTATTCAAATACTTGAAAGGAACCATGGATTATGGTCTAACTTACATTGGATTTCCTTCGGTGATTGAAGGATATTCAGATGCAAGTTGGATAAACAATAAGGAAGATCATTCTTCCACAAGTGGTTGGGTATTCCTACTTGGGGAGGTGCCATTTCTTGGGCTTAAAAGAAACAGACTTGCATAACTGATTCAACAATGGAGTCTGAGTTTGTTGCATTAGCCGCAACTGGCAAAGAAGCTGAGTGGCTAAGAAACTTGATTTATGAGATTCCATTGTGGCCAAAACCAATGGCTCCCATTTCTATAAGGTGTGATAGTGAAGCTACACTGGCTAAGGCGTATAGTCAAGTGTATAATGGCAAGTCAAGACACTTAGGTGTGAGACATAGCATGGTTCGTGAGCTCATCATGCATGGTGCGATTTCGGTTGAGTATGTGAGAACTCAACATAACTTAGCTGATCACTTAACCAAAGGGTTAACTAGAGATCTCGTGAAAGGATCAGCTGTGGGATTAGGGTTAAAGTCCATCTGAAAACTCTCATGTTAAGATACCCAATTCCCACCTAATATGACGTTAGGTGCAGAATTCAATGTGGAAAGCTTAACATCTAGAGTTTGGAACACAACATTAAAATTATCCCAAAGGTATGTGTTTAGATCTGCAAGTTAAGTAAGGTTGAGGTATATCTTCTTAATAGCTCTTTTGAAAAATTGCATTTGCAGGTGCAAGAGTAAAAGAGCTACCTATATGAGCATGAAGTTTAGCTACTTCAAGAAGCTTGGACTTGGCTTTGATATGCTTATGAAGGATAGGGACATAGGCTAGCAAAAGATAGTGTCAAGTTAGATCTATGTATGTAAATAATGTGTATATTATCTTCATGTATTCAGTATGGATATTAAGGGTTCAATCCTTAGAGACACCCTTAAATTCGAATATTTGGAATGTGTAATATACTAATATGAAATTCAATCGTCACGATATTTCATTTATGCATTAGTTTGTTTGATTGCTGTGAACAAGTTAGGTAATTCTTGATTACACTAAAATGGGGGAGGTATGTTGGATATTTTAGTGTAATTTGAGATTGCGTGTGACGTTCAAATAAGAGTGCACGCTTATTTGAATGTCATCGGGACTAACGGGGGATCCAAGGGGCGGCAGCCCCTGGCGGGGTCCAAGGGGCAGAGCCCCTGGCTGGGGTAGAGATGAATCCCCAAAATCTCACAATCAAAAATTGCCATACAAAAATCTAGAATTTTTTTATTTTATCCGATCAAAGATTGGTAGCCACTCCAATTGTTTGATCTGATAGTGATTACACGACTTCAAATTTATCCAAGCAATTTCGATTTATTCCCAACACTTTGCATGGGAGTGTCCAAAACCGAAGGATGAACAGGAAAATCATGCTCAGAACTCTATACAAGCTGAAGAGATTATGATGGCAGCAGTGGTTGAAGTCAATGAAGAGATTCTATTGAACGAAAATAAGGTACATCCTAATATTTATCGTAACGATGTTAAAACTAACGATACTTGGTACCTTGACAGCGGAGCATTAAACTATATGACCGGTAATCGGATTCACTTCACTGAAATCAACTACAATATAAATGGCTTGGTCAGATTCGGAGACGGTTCATTAGTAAAGATCGAAGGAAAAAGGTTCAATTCTCTTCAACTGCAACAACGACGAACAACGACTCGTCACTGACGTTTACTACATTCTAAAGTTGTGTAGTAATAGTTTGAATTTAGGGCAGCTAGCGGAAACGGTCAGAAGATAGTAATAGTTGATGATTATCTTTGGTTATCGGAGAAAGAAGGACAATTGCTTATGAAGGTGCGACGTTTGAGCAACCGGTTATACAAGAGGGAACTAAAAATTGGTAAGCTGACTTGTTTACTTAATGTAATTTCTAACGAAGGATGGGCTCTCGGCTTGGACACTTGAATTTCATGTCATTATGTGAGATGTCGAATAAACAACTAGCAAAGGGGCTACCCAAAATTACTCATCAAGACTAGATGTGTGACGCATGTGTGGCCGGAAGCAATATCGGCAACCGTTTTCGAAACATAGTGAATTTCGAGCTAAAAAAGTCTTGGAGTTAATTCACACGGACCTTTGTGGTCCGATTAAACCATCTAAAATCTCTATATTATGCTTTTGGTTGATGATCATAGTCGCTTTATGTGGCTATACACATTAAAAAATAAAAGCGATGCATTAGCGATGTTTAAAAGGTTCAAAGCGGAAGCCGAGTTACAAAGTGGCCTCAAGGTTTGCCTTAAGGAGTGATGGAGGTGGCGAATTTCTTAACAAACTATTCGGTGCATATTGTGAAGAAACCGGAATAAAGAGATTGTTTTTGGCTCCCTACACGCCACAACAAAATGGCGTTGTAGAGAGGCGTAATCGTACCGTGCTGAACATGATGAGAAGCATTTTAAAAGCCATGAATATTTCACAAGATCTATGGGGAGAGGCTGCGAGACATTCTGCTTATTTATTTAATCGAACTCCAACGAAAGTAGTAAAGAATGCTACACCATTCCAAGCATGGACCGGTAAGAGACCAGACTTTGAATATCTTCGTGTTTTCGCGGTTACATGACGACGTCACATGTGGGCGTTAAGAAACTAGACGATAAAGGTATCGAGATCAGGAAAGAGCCAGGAGGAAGTGGATATCGTGTCTACGATCCGACAAAATAAACGGGTTTACGAAAGTTGTGGAACTTGAAGAAGGTGAGTGTTATGATTGGTCAAAAGTAATTAATCATGATGAAGAAGGGTCTACATGGGTGGAATTTCAAGTCTTGGATGATTTTAATCACATTCATGCAGAGGTTACTGAAAATATACAAGGTGTCTGTGTTGAAAATATGACTTCTTCATCATCAGATCACATTGGTATTTTACATGACGAATTAGATGGTGATGGAACCGAGATTGAAGATCAAGAAAGTGAAGGCGTTGAACATGGTACTTCCGACGAAAACATGTCACTTCGAAGGTCTACAAGGAATTCCGTATTACCAAAAAGGTTTGATGAGTATGCAATGTTACAAGAAGAGATTGACACACTATTGCTACTTGACGGTGAACCAGCGAATTTTAACGAAGCTAAAGAACATAAAGAATGGCAACTTGCAATGAAGTTAGAGATTAACTCGATCGAGTCTAAAAAAACATGGGAGCTTTGTAGTTTACCCATAGGCCACAAGCTGATAGGTTTGAAGTGGGTGTTCAAGATCAAGCGTGATGTGAGTGTGTCTATATCAAAGTACAACGTAAGGTTGGTCGCTAAAGGATATGCACAAAAACAAGAAGTAGACTTTGATGAAGTCTTTGCTCCTATTGCGAGACTCGAAACCGTACGTTTGATGCAATTACAGCTAGAAAGAGGTGGTTAGTATATCATCTGGATGTAAAGACGGCTTTCTTAAATGGCGACTTGAAAGAAACCGTATATGTCAAGCAACCCAACGGATATGTGGTTTGAGGAAAAGAAACTATGGTCTATCGATTATTCAAAGCTTTGTATGGCTTGCGACAAGCTCCGCGAGCGTGGAATGAGAAGCTTGACACGTCACTGAAAAGATTGAAGTTCACTCGTTGTCCTAGAGAATCGGCGGTTTACAAACGCGTTGATGGAGATGCTCTAATAATAGTCGGGATCTATGTCGGCGATCTAATAGTAACTAGTTCAAGTACTAATGAAATTAGTCTGTTTAAAGCACAAATGAAAAGTGAATTTGACATGCAAGAGTTAGGCTTATTAACGTATTATTTGGGATTGGAGGTTGTTCAACAAAAGGGATGCATAACAGTATGTCAAAAAGCTTATGCCAATAAAGTTTGTTAGTAGGCATGCATGAGAGTAATTCAACTAGCTATCCTATGGAACCAAAACTAAATGTTACAAAAGACGAAGACGGACAACCAGAAAACGCAACAAAATATCGAAGAATCATAGGAAGTTTGAGGTATCTAACACACACTTGACCCGACTTGAGTTACTCCTTTAGGGTTGTGAGCATATTCATGCAAGACCCAAAACAATCTCATATGCAAGTCATTAAACACATTCTTTGATATGTACGAGGTACAACAAGTTATGGTTTGCGTTATGGAACAGATGGAGATGGAGCATTGCACGGTTATTGCGATAGTAGTCATGCTACTAATAAAATCGATGGTAGAAGCAAGACGGGTATGGTATTTTATCTTGGAAACGCCTTGTTTTGGTGGAACTCACAAAAGCAACAAACTATTGCTTTTACTTCGCGTGAGTCAGAATTTATTGTTGCAACATCTGCAGCGTGTCAAGTACTATGGCTGAAAGGTTTACTGAGTAACTTACTGGGGCAAGAAGAAGAGACAGTAAAACTTAAAGTTGATAACAAATCAGCAGTCGCATTAATGAAAAACCCGGTATTTCACGGTCGTAGTAAACACATCAATACGAGGTATCGTTTTATTCGTGAGTGTATTGAACGAGGCGAAATATTAGTTACACATGTAAGTGGAAACGAGCAAAAGGCCGATATCTTGACCAAAGCATTGCCGAGATTAAAGTTTGTGGAGATGTGAGAGTTGCTCGGGCTGGTGGACTTAAGAGGTACCCATCGAGATTAAGGGGGAGAATGTTGGACTCAACCTCGCTGGGCCGTTAATTCTCGCTGGGCTGTTTACAAGTTAGCTTAGGAGATAAAGCAATCCAACAATAATTATGAACTGTTGATATTATAAGTAACAGAAATTTGTTAGGATTTGGTTTTGATTCGGTCAAAGGAATTAGAGTTTGAGTCAAAATAGGTAGGCTTGATTTGCAAGAAAGGAGTCTGTATATATAGATCGTGATTTACGGTTGCAATTAGTAATTTGGGGTTAATAAAACAGAAAAGAGTCGTGGGATTTCATCCCCCACAAATCACCGTGTTCAACGTTTCCTTTGTTTTTATCATTTGTTCGCCAACAAGCCGTAAGTTGTTCGAATTGAATCCTCTACTTGACTGTAAACGAGTCGCTCTTCTATCTCCACTTTCAAAACATCATGCTACCATGCGCCTCATAAGACTCCCTAACCTTTTCTTTTTTCTGCTTCCAAACTGAATATAGCGAGGACAATATCGTAGGGCAGGCCTATCCCACTCTAGTTTTCGAGCCAAGAAAAAAAAATCTTTTCCCCATTCCTAGCCAGCTTATCATAGATATTAGGCCCATATTTTTAGAAATCTTTGTTTATTCCCGCAATTGAGTTCCATATACTAGGTATAGATTTTTTAACCGGAACCACTTTAAATAACCTTGCATTTCCATGCAGCACATATACAACCCGGGCCCAAGTTTGCGCCTCGTCATTTTTTAACCACCACCACCACCACCACTTGCTAAGTATGCTTCAAACCCCTAACCTCCTTTACATTTAGACGCCATGATCCGGTTCCATGCAAAGCACTTTATTTTGTTCTTTAGCCATGCCCCTCCCCATAGGAATCTTCTTCTAATACCTTCTAGGGGTTTTTATCACGTTCTTAGGAGCCTTGTAGATGGAAAGGAAATAAGAAGGTAGACTTCCAAGCACTGCTTTGACCAAAACTAACCTCCCGACGAATGAAAGAGTGTTCGCTTTCCAAGATGAAAGTTTGTGATGGAATTTATCCACCACCGCTTTCTAGCTCCCAATTCTCTTCATATTACAGCCAACCTGAAGGCCTAAATAAGTAAAAGGGAAAGTACTCGGCTTGCAATTATGAAGAGATGCCATATTTGAGATTTCATCATCTTCCACACCAACTCTATAAACACTACTTTTGATTAGATTTATTCAAGCCCCAAGATTAAGAAAAAAAATATGAGGAGCTACTGTAACAACTCAAAATTCGATTGTTATTTTTCATTTTGTTTCCCGTTTATTTATCCTTTGTAAATCCGAGATTCGGTTAATAATAAAGTTTATGTTAATTAATTATAGTGTTGTACGTTATTATCGCATCTAATCGCTTATTAAATCGCATCGCTAATCTCATCGCATCGCAAATCGCAATTATTTATGTGGTTTTAAATTATTTATGTGTTGTGTGTTTGTGGTTATGTTTACAATCGCTATCGCATCGGCTCTCGCACTCTCGAATCGCTAAATCGCACTATTATAACAACTATAACGCTTAACGTTTTAATTTAACGCTTAATATAACTATCTAATGCGAACCAAATAACCAAACGGACACTTAACGCGAAATCGGAAAACGAAACTTGGTCACCAGGCCAAGTTCGGCCGAACTTGCCTACCACAAGTTCGCCCGAACTTGCCTGATAACCAGAAATCCCTTGTTTCTATCAAGTTCGCGCGAACTTGCATATACATATGCAAGTTCGGCCGAACTTACCATTTTCCCTCTTGAAAACTCCCCAAGTTCGCGGAACTTGTTGCCAGCTCTTGAGATTCTTGCCTCACCTATAAATACCCATGCTCCTCATTCATGCTCCCTTGCTGACCAAGTTCGCTCGAGAATCACCAGCCCACCAGGTCAAGTTCGACCGAACTTGTACCCATTTGGGTCAAGTTCGACCGAAAGAGTGTTTCTTCACTAAGTTTCTTGCAAGTTCGCCCGAACTTGCCTGGTTTCTTAGGAAACCATACAAGTTCGACCGAACTTGCCAAATCAGTAAGGTTTTCCTACAAGTTCACCCGAACTTGACAAGTTTCTTAGGAAACTCATCAAGTTCGACCGAACTTGACCTAAACCCACCAAAACCCAGCAAGTTCGCTCGAACTTGTGTGTTTACACACAAGTTCGCCCGAATTGTCTACTGCCCAACCAAGACTTAACCGTTTCAGCTTTTCGGAGACTGATGCACTTCGTTCGCGTATGCAGGCTGATCCGGCGCTCTTCTCGACTCTTCTCAGATCTCTAATCCTACCTAAACGCACCCACAGTGAGTATACTTGACCCATTTATTTTTGGGTGTTACATACGTTCCTATATCAAAATCACAACACAAATCAAAACTGTCTTATCACACGCGAATGATATGATTGTATATGCTCTATACGTGATACTAGAAACATGTGACTAGGACTTGTTTTCGTTAACTTGCCTCTTAGCTAGTATGGTACTATAGTGTGGCTTACACCTGACGGGGTCTAGTTTGGATGGACCGCAAGCCTTCTCACGGTAGTTAGCATGAAAATGAGCCTATGTTATGTTAAGTGTTTTGGTGTATCATGATATGTAATTAGATTGTTTCGCAAACGCTTTCTCGACTATGCTAGATTATTCAAACTCGTATGCTCACCTTTACTTAATTGTATTGACTTGTATTTTAACGTATATAACATGATGAGGATTTTTGTAGCTTGGATGCTTGGATGTGGCTTGCGTAGTTTAGTTTTGTTTTATTTTATTTAGTTCCAAGTGTAATAAATCTAGGGGAGATCGGCTCAGATTTTACTGTTTAAGAGATTTTGTTAATGTAATGATTGTTTAAGGATATTATGAGTTTAATAGTATGGGATTTTAAATGTTGATTTATTATTTTAAATAATTGTTATGGAATCTCTTGAGACAATCTAGTTCGCCTAGTGCCACTACCCTGATGATTCCGTCATCGGTTGGGGTGTGATAGATTGGTATCAGAGCGCCATAACTTTAGGATAGTAGGTAGGATTGCAATGATTCGACCTAGTAGCATGTTTAAGTACCCGATTGACCTATCTATGACTTAAATGCTAATCTACTTGCCATAAATGCTTAAATGTGCCTTTCCTAAGGCTAATACAATAATACACGCTTGGAAACGCTCGCATCACACCAAACGAGTGATCAAGTCGAGAATAGGTGTGAAAACCGAGAACTCTTGACATCCTCTCGCACGAGATACCTTCGTTTAGTTAGGAGTGACATCCAAACCTCAACGAAAATCTCCATTTCTAACTAGGAATGATGTTGCTAAGTTTGGGATGAAACCCGCATCTTAGTAACAAATTCCGCTCTTTGATTTTCAATCTCACCAAAGTCTCAGTTATGCCGATGTTTTGGAACACGTATTAACTGTAAGGGTAAGCGTCGTTATCCGCTTGTGGTGAGAACGTTTATATATTAGGCCAAAGCATGAGTCCAAATCCAAAGGGTAGTCGAATCACTTTGGCGTGTCAAATGTCTCAAAACCCCGGACACTCCCAATTGGTTTAAGCCTATATCGTCGATTTACGCATCATCGAGTTTATTAATATTTACGTGTTGAAAATTTTAGAATTTTCGCTTTATTCGATTTCTCGCTTTGATGATTTATTATATCATCGATTTCTCGATTTATCGCATTTACGCTCCATCGAATGTATGCACAACTCGAACAGCTCTCGTAACCTAAAACGCTAATTAATACACAAACCAAACTAATCCTTAACTCGCTTACGCCTATGAGGACGTGTGCCTCATACGCGGTATTATCTCGCTATATTATCTCGCATCGCCCTACCCATTATTGTTATTAGAAGGTGAATACGTGCAAAATGTGTGTTTACGTGGATTATGTGCTTACGTGCTTATGTGCTTACGTTATTACGTGCCTACGTGTTTATGTGTTTTTGTGCCTTGTATGAATAATTTATAATAAATATTTTAAACATATAATCTCGTCTAATCTAAATCCCTCGTGTAAATATCTTCAATGGGATCGCACACCCGAAGGAACCTCCAGCGCAGCAACACCGACAAGCGCATCGCCTCTATGGTAGCCAAGGAAATGGCTAAGGTGATCCCGCAGATTGTCAGCGAAATCCAAGCGGTTAGCAGCAACTCATCTGTGGATTCCAAGGGAGATGCCCCGAAACCCCACTTCAGCTTTAAGCAGTTCAAAGCATTGGACCGCTTACTTTCTCAGGCACCGAAGGGCCGAGTGCTTGTTCCACTGGTTTGACTCTATCGAGGTCACATTCCGCTGATCGCTCTGCGCACTGTCAACGCTACCGGCGTTTCAATCAAGGGCTCTCGACTGGTGGACAGCCGAGCGCAACAAGCGTGGGAACGACGAAGCTTACGGACTCACTTGGGCGGAACTTAAGGAAATTATGATCAAGGAATTCTGTCCTCCCTACGAGATCCAAAAATTGGAGAACGAATTCTGCAATATCAAGCAAGATGGTCCCGATAACGCTGGTCTCACTGCTCGCTTCAAACAGTTGAGCATCATCTGTCCCGGTCAAGTGGATACGACCGAAAAGGCAATCAAGAAATACCTCAATGCTCTCCCTGATTGCGTCGCTGACTTTGTTCAAGCAGCATGCCCTGCTACTATCGAGGAGACCTACCAGTTACCGCCGAGATTAATGACAAACGAGTTCAGTCCGGTTACTTCAAAAGAAGCAAGGTCGCAAATCAGGCCGTTACCGAATCAACAGCTCCTACTACCGAAGAGCCCCAAAGCCAAACAACAGTCGCGTGGTCGCAAAAGGGAAAACCGAGCAAGAACTTTGCACTTACTGCTCCAGCGAACCCTCAGCCACTCCATCAGCAGCACCAAACGCACCGCCAGCAAAGCGTGCGTACACTGGCCCGCACCCTATGTGCCCTAAGTGCACCCATCATCATGCCGTTGGAGGCAATTGCCGTTTTTGCACTGAACTGCAACATCTACGGCCCACTTACAGTCAATGCCGTAGTGGTACACGTCAGCCAGCTCCTCAGCTCCAACAGCTCCAGCTTTACCTGCTCCTCCTCAAGCCAACCAACAGCAAGCTCCAAAGGCACGAGTGTGCTTCTGTGTGGTGATCCCAACCACTTTGCTAATGTTTTGCCCAAACCGACCGTGAAACAAGAGCCGCAGCAGCAGCAGCCAGCCAGCCACCAGCAGCCTCAGCAGCAACAACAAGCTGCGCGTGGAAGAGCCTTCAATCTCAATCACCGCCAGGCTCAGAATGACAATAATGTTGTCAATGGTACTTTCTCGTTAATGGTATTTATGCTTCATGTTTATTTGATACTGGTGCCGATAATTGTTTGTATCGTTAGAATTCGTAAAGGTTTTAAAATGTAAGCGGCTAAACTCTCAAAGACTTTCTATGTGGAAGTCGCCACACGAAAGAACCTTACTTAACTCCATTTTACGTGGTTGTAACCTCGATCTCAACAACCATGTCTTCTCGATCAATCTCATACCTATGCGTTAGGTAGCTTCGATATCATAGTAGGCATGGATTTTCTTCATGAGAATCATGCTGAAGTTGTATGCTTCGATAAAATGATCCGATTCCCTCTTCCTAACGGTGATCAACTTCGTGTCTACGATGAAACTCCCTCAAAGAAGTTGATGCTTTTGTCATGTACTCGAGCACAAAATGCTTGCAAAAGCGATGTGTTGCTTTCCTCGCCCACATTGTGAACCCGGAGAAAGAAAAAAGACTTATAAAGTTGTTCTCGTTGTTTGTGAATTTCCTAAAGTCTTTCCCGATGATTTCCCGGTTTACCCCTACTCGAGATGTTGAATTCCGTATCGATTTAGTTCTCGGAGCTACTCCCTTGCTAAAGCTCCTTATAGCCTCGCACCCACAGAAATGGCGAGCTATCAAGCCAACTTCAAGAGCTTCTTGATAAAGGTTTCATACGCCCGAGCACTTCGCATGGGGCGCTCCTGTCCTTTTGTGAAAAAGAAGGACGGATCGTTCCGAATGTGCATCGATTATCGTGAACTTAACAAACTCATGATAAAGAACCGCTACCCTCTTCCTCGAATTGACGACTTATTCGACCAGTTTCAAGGTGCTACTTGTTTTTCTAAGATCGATCTTCGTTCGGTTATCATCAGTTACGTGTGTTGGAAGAAGACATTCCGAAAACCGCCATTCGTACTCGCTATGGCCATTTCGAATTCATGGTCATGCCTTTTGGTCTTACCAATGCACCCGCGGTTTTCATGGATTTGATGAACCGTGTGTGTAA
Source organism: Scalesia atractyloides (assembly GCA_947069175.1). Taxonomy (NCBI): domain Eukaryota; kingdom Viridiplantae; phylum Streptophyta; class Magnoliopsida; order Asterales; family Asteraceae; genus Scalesia; species Scalesia atractyloides. The sequence continues at coordinate 22,503,996 of CAMTDV010000024.1, forward strand.
AGCTTTCTTGGATCGTTTCGTCATTGTTTTCATCGATGATATCCTTATCTATACGAAGTCGAGAGACGAACACGCGCGTCATCTCCGTTTAGTCCTCGAACTTCTTCAAGGAAATCGCATTTACGCTAAGTTCTCTAAATGTGAAATCTGGCTCGAAGAAGTCCAATTTCTAGGCCACATCGTGAATAATCAAGGAATTCACGTCGACCCTGCAAAGATTGAGTCGTCAAGAGTTGGATTACACCGAAGAATGCTTCCGAAATCCGTTCATTTCTTGGATTGGCGGGTTATTACCGTTGATTCATCGCCGATTTTCTAAAATCGCCATTCCGCTTACCGCTTTAACTCATAAAGACAAACCTTTCGTTTGGGAAACCAAGCAAGAGGAAGCTTTTCAAACTCTCAAGCGTATGCTATGCAACGCTCCCGTTCTCGCTTTCCCGACGGAAACGACGATTTCGTTGTTTACTGTGATGCCTCCAATCTTGGTCTTGGTTATGTTCTCATGCAACGAGACAAGGTTATCGCGTATGCGTCTCGACAACTCAAGATCCACGAGAAGAACTACACTACCCACAATCTCGAACTCGGTGCAGTTGTTTTTGCATTAAAGATATGGCGACACTACCTTTACGGTACTAAATGTACGGTCTTCATCGACCATATGAGCTTACAACATATCTTTAATAAAAAAGAACTAAACATGCGACAACGACGATGGGTTGAACTTCTCAACGACTACGATTGTGAGATACGCTACCATCCCGGCAAAGCAAACGTCGTCGCCGATGCTCTAAGTCGACGAAGCTATGTATATGGTATTCGTGACTCTCAAGCTTGTGCTAAACTTGAAACCCTCATCCGTGCCGCTCAATTCGCCTGCTTTAACGAGAATACTTTGGAAGAAGAAATGAAATGTGGTGCCGAAACTCAGCTTGTATCTAAATCTGATGGTGTTTATTACTATCTCGATCGTATTTGGATTCCAACTCGTGATAATCTTCGTGAATTGCTAATGACCGAAGCTCATAAATCTCGATATTCCATTCATCCCGGTGCCGACAAGATGTACCAGGACCTTCGTCCTAAGTGTGATGGCCGGGCATGAAAAAGGATATCGCCATTTACGTCTCAAAGTGCTTAACTTGTTCGAAGGTTAAAGCCGAAACATCAAAGGCCCTCTGGCTTATTCGAACAACCCGAGATCCCAATGTGGAAGTGGGAGAATATAGCTATGGACTTCGTTACCAAACTTCACCGACTTCATCGGTCACGATAGCATTTGGGTTATCGTTGATCGTCTTACTAAATCCGCGCACTTTATTGCTATACGAGAAGACTTTAAGGTCGAACGGTTAGCCTGAATCTATACCGACGAAGTTATATGTAGACACGGGACGCCTCGTGCATCATCTCTGACCGAGACGGTCGTTTTACCTCGCGTTTCTGGGAGACTTTTCAATCCGCTCTCGGTACTACTCTCAATCTCAGTACCGCTTTTCACCTCAAACCGACGGTCAGACTGAGCGCACGATCCGCACCCTCGAAGACATACGCATCATAGATTTTGGTGGTAACTGGGATACCATTTACCTTTAATCGAATTCTCGTACAATAATAGTTATCATACCAGCATTCAAATGGCTCCTTTTGAGGCACTGTATGGAAGAAAATGTCGATCGCCTATTGCATGGCACGAGATCGGAGAAGCACAAATCACCGGTCCCGAGCTAATTCAAGAAACGACGGACAAGATCCTCCAAATCAGAGACAATCTCTTGAAAGCTCAGAGTCGTCAAAAGAGTTACGCCGATAAACGCTGCAAGCCCCTACAGTTCGAAGTGGGAGATCACGTTCTCCTAAAGGTTGCACCTTAGAAGGGAGTGGTCCGCTTCGGCAAGAAAGGAAAGCTAGCGCCTCGATACCTTGGTCCCTTTAAGATTCTGGAAAGAATCGGTAAAGTAGCCTATCGTCTCGAATTACGCAGAGGAACTCAATAATTACATCCGACTTTCCACGTGTCTAACCTCAAGAAATGCCTCGCCGAAAAAATCTGCATGTCCCTCTCGAAGATCTGCAAATCAACGGACTCTCCATTTCGTGGAAAAGCCTGTGGAAATCATGGATCGAGAGACCAAGAAACTCCGACGCTCTCGCATCCCTATCGTGAAGGTCCGGTGGGAGGGCAAACGCGGCGCCGAGTTTCTTGGGAATTAGAAAGTGATATGAAGGCCAAGTACCCGCATCTATTTGTTACAGCTACTACCTAATTTCGGGACGAAATTCCCTAAAGTAAGGGAGACTGTAACAACTCGAAATTCGATTGTTATCTTTCATTTTGTTTCCCGTTGATCTATCCTTTGTAAATCCGAGATTCGGTTAATAATAAAGTTTATGTTAATTAATTATAGTGTTGTACGTTATTATCACATCTAATCGCTTATTAAATCGCATCGCTAATCTCATCGCACGATCACAATTTCGGTCAATTATTTATGTATTATGTGTGTTTGTGGTTATGTTTACAATCACTATCGCATGCTCTCGCACTCTCGAATCACTAAATCGCACTATTATAACAACTATAACGCTTAACGCTTTAATTAATTAAACTACTAATGCGAACCGAATAACCAAACGAACACTTAACGCGAAATCGGCAAACGAAACTTGGTCCCAGACCAAGTTCGGCTGAACTTGCCTACCACAAGTTCACCCGAACTTGCCTGATAACCAGAAATCCCTTGTTTCTATCAAGTTCGTGCGAACTTGCATATACATATGCAAGTTCGGCCGAACTTACCCTTTTCCCTCTTGAAAACTCCCCAAGTTCGTGCGAACTTGTACACTTTTGTACAAGTTCGGCCGAACTTGTTGCCAACTCTGAGATTCTTGCCTCACCTATAAATACCCATGCATCCTCATTCATGCTCCCTTGCTGACCAAGTTCGCTCAAGAATCACCAGCCCACCAGGTCAAGTTCGACCGAACTTGTACCCATTTGGGTCAAGTTCGACTGAACTTGAGTGTTTCTTCACCAAGTTTCTTGCAAGTTCACCCGAACTTGCCTGGTTTCTTAGGAAACCATACAAGTTCGACCGAACTTGCCAAATCAGTAAGGTTTTCCTACAAGTTCGCCCGAACTTGACAAGTTTCTTAGGAAACTCATCAAGTTCGACCGAACTTGACTCTAAACTCACCAAAACCCAGCAAGTTTGCTCGAACTTGTGTGTTTACACACAAGTTCGCCCGAACTTGTCTACTACCCAACCAACCGTTTCAGCTTTTCAGAGACTGATGCATTTCCGTTCGCGTATGCAGGCTGATCCGGCGCTCTTCTCGACTCTTCTCAGATCTCTAATCCTACCTAAACGCACCCACAGTGAGTATACTTGACCCATTTTCTCTTTAACACACTTTTTGGGTATTACATACGTTCCTATATCAAAATCACAACACAAATCAAAACTGTCTTATCACACGCGAATGATCTGATTGTATATGCTCTATACGTGATACTAGAAACATGTTACTAGGACTTGTTTTCGTTAACTTGCCTCCTTAGCTAGTATGGTACTATAGTGTGGCTTACACCCGACGGGGTCTAGTTAGGATGGACGCGCAAGCCTTCTCACGGTAGTTAGCATGAAAAATGAGCCTATGTTATGTTAAGTGTTTTGGTGTATCATGATATGTAATTAGATTGTTTCGCAAACGCTTTCTCGACTATGCTAGTATTATTCAAACTCGTATGCTCCCCATTTACTTAATTGTATTGACTTGTATTTTAACGTATGTAACAGGATGAGGATTTTGTAGCTTGGATGCTTGGATGTGGCTTGCGTCGTTTAGTTTTGTTTTGTTTTATTTAGTTCCAAGTGTAATAAATCTAGGGAGATCGGATCAGATTTTACTGTTTAAGAGATTTTTAATGTAATGATTGTTTAAGGATATTATGAGTTTAATAGTATGGGATGTTAAATGTTGATTTATTATCTTTAAATAATTGTTATGGAATCTCTTGAGACAATCTGGTTCGCCTAGTGCCACTACCCCGATGATTCCGCCATCGGTTAGGGTGTGACATCTACATAAATGAGGAACTTGGCTTTACTCCACTCACCATTTCGGCAAAGAATAGGTGTGAAAGAGAAGGCCCGTCTCTAGGAGGTTTTACACTTTGAATAACCCTAGGTCCACCGCTATTTTCACCATCTTGTGTAGAATCTTTATAGCCTATTAGAAGAGGCAAGGTGAGATTGGATCGCCTTGCCTTACACCCTGATCAAATCATATTCGGATGTGGGAGTGCCATTGACCAAAATGAGGCGTGACATGACTAGATCCAGTGAAGAAACACCGGGTTAATCAGTTGGTTTTGTCTCGTCCAACATTAGGTTAATTTTCTTTCTTTCCTTGTTTGATTACTGCAAGATTCTGCAAAACAATCACAATACCGTGAAGCACGTTACAAGGAAGAGGATTTTGGGGGGGGGGGGGTTCTCCTTGTAACCACCATACGGCGTGAAAATAAGAACTTGTTTTGAGGATAATAAGTGTGTGTATTAAGTGAGAGAGCAAGAGACCGATCCTTACACCTGAATGTGAAGTCCTCTATTTATAGCCGAAGAGAGTGATCAAAGAGATTGGTTGGTGGGCCTGATGTCGACAACAAGGAATATTCCATGTGTCTCATCAGACACGATTGTTAGTGCATGCAGGCGAATGGGAAGATGGCGCACGTTGATTGGATCCACGTGTCCTGACAGTTGTTCTTATTGCCGGGTCTGTCATCATTAGCTAAATGGAGATCGTGGAGCAATGGTTGGCGCGCAGTGATTGGTGACACGTCAACGTCCTTGCGTACTTCCTGTCCTCTGCATGATTGTTCATCGCGAGACATTGTTGGAAACAATATGTCGTGCGTCTACTAGCCACATGTTCTACTATACGTACTAATTGTACTATGCCTTGTTGGCATACATAGGCTTGCGCCACACACTTGCGCTTATCTACTGGAAATGATTAAGTATCATGTATATTTGGTTTGGGTATGCTTCTTTGCGTGTGATGCGTGCTTGGCATTGCGCGGGGCGACACATGATTTAGGACCATACCCTTTACTCGGGTTAAATAAACATGCTCGTTAAAATCAACCTGAAAATGAGCTAAACCAATAACACTAAGTTTCTTTTATTTCATAAATTCATCCATAATTATTAGATGATGATACATTTTCTTTATTTATTTCTAAAAGAAAATATGCCAAACCCCTTCTGCTGCAAGCAAGATTTTAAAATTCGATTACTTTAAACACGAAAAATAAATAAATATGAGCACACATAAAAAAAGTGTGGGATGAAATTATTTACGGTATATAATATTATTTAAAATGACAAGTTGTGAGCGAAGTTTGATGGAGGTCTCCTGGTTTATGGGATAAGGTGGCAATATTCCAATGTGGTATATCACAAAGGCCCGTGGTTTTACCGCCGCCCACAGACAATTCCATTCTTAGTTTTCTCCAAATACCACAAACCAGACTGCGGTTTTCTTCGCTGCTGACTCACCACTTACATCAAAAGCTCAACACAACCTCCAGAGAAAACCAGGAGACAAACCCACGCTCCTTTTATGTTGCAACTCGGCCTACACTTGCGTGCTGTCCACGGCTACCCTTTAGTCCCACCGGCTAAACATTAGTTAGTTTAGATATTATTATTTTTATATTTATTAGTTAGATTAGATGAATTTTGAACATTAAGCTATTTTTTACGCTTAACCTTTTACATCTAATAATTTAAACTCATACCGTTTTTACAAGGACAAACACTATAATGTTAGGCCGCTAGGTAGTGGGTGAATGAAATTTTATAAACTATAAAATTTGCATGTATTAAAAGTAAAATCAATAATGACTAGACACTTGTTTTACGCTAATTAGACTAACCCTTCATATAATCTTGACACGTATTCATCGTTTGCGTCGATTAAAGCAAAGCTTTAAGCCTTTTATTCGTATGCTTAAGTGTTACTGTACCGCTAGTCTGTAACATTTAATATGTCATTATTTAATTTGTTGTAATGTATAGGTGGCACAAAAGTTGTTTTAATATGTATGAGATTTTATGATCTTGAAGCCATCTGCTATTGAAATTCTTAGATTGTGATCGACGTGGAGGTTATGTGAAGAAGAGACTACGGGTCATCAGGAAAGATTAGTTTGTTTATGACTACGGATGAGAGGAAAAGGGGAGTATTCTTACGGTTTCATTGCCCATGGAGGTTTTACGAAAAAAAAAGATCCAATATGGAGGTCCTATATCGGTTACGAATGCTCCAAAAATGATGACCTATTTTTATTGGATTTTTAATTTATAAGGATAAAATATAAAAAGGTAAAACAAAGCGAACAAAAATAGAAAACCACCCTTGTAAAAGGGGAAATCTCAGAAATAACCACGATCCGGTCAACAAATCAAGAATAGCCAATGCTAACGTCATGTTGAGACGCCACCTTTCTTCAATAGCGTCTCAAGATCTGATCAATGGCATGGCGCCACGTGTCCGACCAACCTGTGGCGTCTCAGGAACATTGAAGAGTCTCAGCTCAGACGCTTCCACTCGGCTTGAGACGCTTCCGACGGCTTCCCCAATCCTAGCCGGCTGGCTTGGCTGAAGCTTCTCACGTTAGCTTGGCTCCACAAATCTTGAGACGCTTGGACTATAATTTAGGTGGCTTTCACTGACTTTAAGACGGTTCCCGCTTCCCAATGGTCGTAATTGGTATTTTAAGGGACCTCCATTATAAATCTAAAATTTTTTTGGCATGTTGTGGAATACCCATATGCAAATTTGGTCCTGATAAATTTAAAAATTACGTGTTTTTTTTAGTAATTAACTCACAATATGAGAGTTAATTTTGTAGTCTATACCGGGGGTAAGTGGGACGTTATTAACGGGAACATTGAGTATTTTGCTGATGGCGATGCAATTAGGCGTGGCTTAGTAATTGAAACAACTCATTCTTATTTTAGTTTTTAAATTATGTTTCTACGATGTGTGATATTCCTAACATTACACGGTTTTCATACTGGATGTCTACGTTTACTGATCCGATCGATATAGTTAAAGATCGAGATCTTACATTTTTGTTTAATATTGCGATGCAGAATCCTTTTGAAATATTTAAATTGTATGTTATTGAAGAGTCTGGTGTTGGTTCATTCGGGATTTCTTCTTTAACCATTTCAAACTTCCTGATTTAAATATTTCAACTAACGAAAATGATGATGTTTTAAAAAATGATTGTCTGATTTCTGATAAATTTGTTGAAAAATCTATTGTGTTTGAACCCGGTCATGTATTCAACAACAAAGAAGAGATGAAGCTTAAGTTAGGAAAGAAGTCGTTGCTAGAGCATTTTGAGTTCAAGGTTGATCGATCGTCTAAGTCAAGATACGAAGTGTCATGCATGGTTGATGGTTGTCAATGGCGCTTTAGGGCATACCTTGGCCATAGTGGTGGTTTATTTTTTGTTAAACATATGAACGACAATCACACCTGTTCTATGACGCTAACTCATCCGCATCATCGTCAGGCCAACCCAAAAGTTTTGGGTCACTATCTAAAGGAACCACTAAAAGACAGTGGTAGGGTTTATCGAGCCAAAGAGATTGTCAAAGATTTTAGACAAAGATTCCAGGTTGAGATAACAAACTAGCAGGCTTAGCATGGCAAAAGCCATGCACTTGAACTTCTTCGGGGGACAACACGTGATTCTTTTGCTGAGCTACCAATTTACTGTTTCAATTTGAAGCTTGCAAATCCTGGAAGTGTTACTCACATCTTAGTTGATGACCAGAGTCGTTTTGAAATGGTTTTTGTTGCGTTAGGGGCAGCGGTTAGTTACATCTTATTCCTTGTATTTGTTTTTTTAAATAACTTGTGTCGGACCTTATTTTGTTGTTACTAATTTTGTAGATCCGTAGCTTGATGTTTACTCTAAGGCCAGTCGTTATCATTGACGCGGCACACCTGAAGGGTGAATTTAAAGGAACGCTATTTCTAGCAGTTGGTATGGATGGAAATAATCAGATTTTACCGATTGCTTATGGAACTGGAAAATCTGAGGATGGTGATTCTTGGACATGGTTTCTCTTTTACCGATTGCTAATGGCTTGGCGAAGTAGAAAGCTTCAAAGGGATCCATGGACAATTCTTCCACCACAGTTTCATGAGACATTATTAGACTAGAACCCCAAAAACGTTGTTTATTATGCCAACGGCAAAATACCCCCATTTCCTTCGTTCTTGGAAGTGGATTACTTATTCTTTCCATTTTCTTTGGAAAATAATGAATGGCTACTAGCACGCCTTGAGTTAGCATCCCAAGTGTTGATATTTTACCCATGTGAAGACGTTTGTGTGGGCAATAAATACATAAATGTTATTCACCCTCGCTTGACGAAGATCAAAGTGTACTTAGGGGCTTTGTTTGTGCATTACGATATTGGAAGAAAACGGGCAAAGCGGAAAAATGCATCTCAGTCGAGCTAAACGACGACTACGTGATATCTAGCGGGTCTAGCAGGGAACGAATCAGTCTTCATGTGTATGCTTTTGGAACATCTAGTTACCGACAAACCGATAAATATAACCGGAGACATTGTTCAAAGCTGTTTGTCCTACAGGCAATTCATGGCAGAAAAACTGTATTTTTGGCGATGTTTACCCCGTCCAAAAATTGTTTAGTTCAATTATTTTAAATTAATAAATACTTTGCGTCGAGTTAGCGTCGGGTATGTTAATATATGCAAATTAAGGAATTAAATTTATAGATTACCTATTATCGAATCATGTAGATATATATATATATATATATATATATAATATATATATATATATATATATATATATATATATAAATACACTGCCGACCGTTACATACAGAACATTGCGATTAACAAAATGAACTTATACATCGAAACACATAGCAATGATAACGTTTATGCTAGCCAATAAACAGGGAAAAAGGTAAAAAAAATAATAAGGTAGGAATGAATCTATTTCTGCTTCCGAAATTTGCATCGAAACACATAGCAATGATAAAGATGCGTCTCGAGCTGGTACGTTCCATCTACCCCCAAATGATGAAGAATTTTGAAAGAATGACCTAGTAGACGGAACGCCTCGGAAGAGTGATGCACCCCAAAATGAGAAACGGTATCAAAAGTGGTGTTGCGAGTTAAAGCTTAGAAACACGTCATTTAGACTTAAAAACTCGTGTGGTTTCTTGAATTTTACTAGGCGGTGATACATGAAAACGTCTAAGATAAAAATGCAAAGGATAGTGGAAAACATTTTTGATAATGATGTAGCTTGGATGGTTTGTGTGTACAAAATCACCAACTTAAGGTTCTATATATAAGCAGACGTGGGTCCAATATAAAGTTTGAACAGTCCCCTAAAGGTCTTTAATAGTCCCTTATAACGTCTTAAACAGTGGGTCCAGTGTAACGTGTTGGAAATTAAAAACTTTAACCTTATATTTTTATGCTAATAGTTGAATTTCACGTCTTTGAAAAATACTTTAACCTTAATTTAATTCCTTAAATAACTTGTTTTATTTGAACTGAAGAAAAAAACTAAATAGACCATATTTCTTAGAAAAAAATTACAAACGTTACAATATAAATTTTATTTAAAACAGAGTTCATTCAAAAAAATATATTTTCTATCATATTATATATATTGATGGTTCTAACTTTTTTATTTTTATACTTAAAGTGTAATGGGAAAGAATTAAAAGCAGGGAACCGGATATAAAAAAAGATGAACAAAAAAGAAAATGAAAAACAAAAGAAATAGCATGGAAACAGTCGATATAAGAGAGGACTGGAGTCGAACACGCAAACAGGTAGTGGAAAAACGGGCCTCGGCCGGGGGTGCGGCTCGCCCACCCCTACGGTCGGCCCTGGTTATATATATAATAAAAGCTTACAAACAGCACATAAATTAAAAAAAGAACAAACATAAATTAAACCTAAAATAAACCTAACCTATTAAAACAAACATAAAATAAACCTAAACAAACATAATACACATTATATAAAAACAAACATAAAATAAACCTAATCTATTAAAAAAATCCTAATAGTTTCCCACGCAGACACGTGCTTGAAATCCCGCCCCACTTGGTGACGATAGTTAATCAGAGCGACTTGCAACATGTTGTCTTCAGCAATGTCACCATCGAGGTTCTCAGCTGCGTTATGAATCTGTTCAAACCTTTCGCAGTCCAAGCGAATAACTCTAAAACGTGAGCACAGAGAATCAACGATGCGGTTGTGTGGACCGACTTGGGCAGTGAAGTCTTGGAGCACTTTCCTCCACAATCCTCCTTGTGAACGCCTTGGTGGATTGGTAAATGCCTCGACCCAAAACTCGCACAAAGCAATATCCTCTTCGGTGGTCCACGAGTTGGCCATAACGGTTGAAGGAGTTGGAAAAGGAAGAAAGTTAACGGTTGTGGTTACTTTTAACTAGGAAGTTTGAGTGAATTAGGTTTGTGCATGAACATATATATAGAAAGGTGGAGGGGAAGGCTAGCATTACTATTTGTAGTCACATTCAAATTCAAATTATAATTAAATCACTACACATTGATAAATGGAAATTCGTTAAAATTGACTATCATAAACACCCCTAAAATAAAAAATATAACAAAACATAGAATTAAATAAAAAATATAACAAAACATAGAATTATACATTAAACTAAGCAAATTTTAAAGTACATTCGATATATGTCTAACGTACATTTGATATGTGTGTTGTGTTTTTTGGATCTTCAACCTTCGTCATGCGACTTTTAAAAATAAATAACACGTTTTATGCTTCAATTAACCCTTTGCATTGATCTGAGCACGTGTAAGGGGACATGTATGTTCTCCGTCTCCCGTAACGTATGAGTTCGGTTAATGAAACCTGAAAATAAAAATAAACACATTAATTTCTATAGACATTTCACTCAGTAGAAAATATTATAGAATGAATCATATAACATGAAAAGACAAATCTTCCTTATTTGTCAATAGGGGATAAGAGGTAAACCTCGTGACATACACTTCAACCAGTGAACCAATATTAAAGAAAAAATGACAAATACATCATTTTGTCTTTGATTCGAACCCACCAGAAAGAAAGTGAACGTCATCATTCTGAAACTCAAAAACACGTCGTAAAAATTGCACTGGTTTTATTTTTTTTTTAAAAAAAACGTTATACACCGAAGAACAAGCATTTGAAGGTCGATCACATTTTTAGTGATCACTTGAAACAAATGCATGTATGGGTATCCCTATTTATAACATGTCAACAGAACTTTTACATATTTTTCCCGCCTAAGAATATATTAAAATGACGAAAAGGTTTAAAAAGAACATTGGAAAGCGGGAAACCCATTAAAACAGTCCAAGCGTCATATTACGACCATTGGGAAGCGGGAACCGTCTTAAAGTCAGTGCAAGCCACCTAAATTAAAGTCCAAGTGTCTCAAGATTTGTGGAGCCAAGCTAACGTGAGAAGCTTCAGCCAAGCCAGCCGGCTAGGATTGGGGAAGCCATGGGAAGCGTCTCAAGCCGAGTGGAAGCGTCTCAGCTGAGACTCTTCAATGTTCCTGAGACGCCACAGGTTGGTCGGACACGTGGCACATGCCATTGATCAGATCTTGAGACGCTATGGAAGAAAGGTGGCGTCTCAACAAGACGCTAGCATTGGCTATTCTTGATTTGTTAACCGGGTCGTGGCTATTTCTGAGATTTTCCCCTTGTAAAATGTTTTATTGTGGTTTTTCTAATAAAAAATGATAAAGTTGACTCTTCAAATGTAGTAAAGGGCAGCTGGGAAGTGAAACGATTGAGGACCACGCGCCGCCATTGAAAAATTGGTTAGATTTGTCTGCTTTCTAAAACAACCGGTTTAATACAATCAACTCTTTGAATTTTATTTAAAAAATGAATCATTCAACATGTTTTAAGTTTCATGAATGTAGAAAACTTAATTTTGTCAACGGATATATAATACCAGATTTTTGGAAAAAACACCCACATAAAAATATATACACGTATTTATATATATATATATATATATATATATATTTATATATATATACACATACCCACCACCGCCACACTCCACATAACTTTGAACCACTTCATCTTCATTTCAATTCAACTTTCTCTCTCTAAAATTACCAACAATGAGAATGAGCTGTAATGGCTGTCGCGTCCTTCGCAAAGGATGCAGTGATGATTGCACCATCAGACCGTGTTTACAGTGGATCCAATCTCCAGAATCACAAGCAAACGCCACCGTTTTTCTAGCTAAGTTCTACGGCCGTGCAGGACTTATGGACTTAATCAACGTTGGTCCTGAACACCTCCGTCCTGGTGAGTATGCTTTCCTTCGCTGTGTAATTCTGTTTTCCGTATAGAGTGAGGTATCAAGATGTGCTAAATGAAACTGTTGTTCTTGTATGTTATGCAGCTTTATTTAGGTCGCTTCTGTACGAGGCTTGTGGTCGGATTGTGAACCCGATATACGGGTCAGTCGGGTTATTATGGTCCGGAAAGTGGCAGCTGTGTCAGAATGCAGTGGAGGCTGTCTTAAAGGGGTCACCCATCATTCAAATAGCGTCCGAGGAGACGAATAGTGGTCCCCCTTTGAAGGCGTATGACATTCGTCACATATCTAAGCACGAAAACTCCGGTGGAGCTAACGAGCTCCACCGGATCAGGACCCGGTGTCGGTTTAAACGATCCGGGTCCAAAGGAAAGACTAAAGGTGACAAGACTACCACCAAAACCAAAACTAAACCAAATCAAGATTTGGTGTCGTACGATGAGGTGGGTAACAGGTCGCCGAGCCATGAGTCTACGCTGAGCCACCAGTCGGAGGCGGCGGCGCATGTGGTAGAGGGTGAGAGCCACGCGACGCCGGAAATAAGTTTCGTGTCGGAGGCGGATCCGATGATCAAAGAGGAGGTGGGTTTATCGGCGACGGTGGAGGATAAAAACGACGACGTTGAACTGGAGCTGACGCTTGGCTTCGAGCCGATGCATCGGAGCCGGAGTCCTGAAAAGGTTGTAAACGTTGCCGGAGGTTTTGATAAATCCGGTGGCGGAGATTATCGTATGGAACTGGGACTAGATTATCCGGTGTAACTGGTTGTATGTGGCGACTTGGTACCTCATCAGTTTTGACGGTTCAAGATCAAATGTTTATGTGATTTTTTTTTGTTTTCTTTTTTAGTTTTTAAGATGTCCTTTTTTTGTGGGTAAAGGAATGTATTATCAGCTAAGATGTGAAGCAATCCTGAGGGTATCATTGTACATTTGCAAAAAGATAGAAATTGAAATTAGAGTTAATTACGTGGATGGTTCTTGTGGTTTCACGTTTTCTCACGTTTAGTTTTCACTTTTTGAAAATAGCAGGTATGCTCCCTGTGGTTTGTTATTTTGTTACTCGATAGTCCTCTGAGTAATGTCAGTTAGTTTGGAAATAACAGGTATGCTCCCTATGGTTAGTTATTTTGGTACTCGGATAGTCCCCTGACATTTACTCAGAGGACTATCTGAGTAACAAAATAACAAACCAAACAAACCATAGGGAGCATATATGCTATTTCCAAAATGTGAGGACTAAGCGTGAAAAAACGTGAAACCATAGGGAGCCTCCGGGCAATTAACTCTTGAAATTATGACTTTTAATAACTAAAGTGTCTTTACATATTGGGATCACATGAGTTTAGAGCCTAAAACTAAACAATATTATCTCTGTTTAATCTCTGTAGTGTCTAAAATTTTGTGTATGTATAAAATATATGAAAGTGGATGAAAAAGTATTATTTTTAATTGGTTTCTAGATCATGATAAGAAAATTTGGTTATCCATGATCCATCACATACCAACCATCTGAAAGAAGCATTTTAAAATGAGTTAATTACCCAAAAGTTTAGGTAATTACACAAAAGTTTAGGTTAAATTTTTATTTTCTAAAAAGTAACATCAAATTCCATTAAATTTGTTAATTTGTGTAAAACTCACTAATATACCATTTTAATACTATTGTAATTTACCTAAAAAGACAGAAAAAAAAACCCACGTCTGTGGTGAGCATCATTCGGGCCAACTAATAGTCCACGTAGATCCAGTTTCAATTAGGGTTCAATATATAATATAGAGACATGTGAATTCGAGCCATAAACATGCTAGTAAACAATCAAAGGATATTGGAACAAAGAAGATTTCATGAAAAGTGAATAACAAAAAACAAAAGATAAAATGCACACCCTAAAAGAGATGTCGAATATCTTATACATAGACCTTGAGCCTTGTCCTCAAAGCAAGTCACCCTTGCTTGGAAAACCTACTAAAGTCGCTAAAACACACGATTCTCACAGCTAAAAACGTCACCGTATACAAACAACAAAGTCGCTTTAATTGATAACATCATTCTCCAATTTGACTCAACAATATTACCCCGAGAATGATGCTATTAATTCTTCAAATGATCTTCAAAAGTGCATCTGACTTCGTCTTCAAATCTTCACAAATCGGCTCAATACTCAAAATCTTTCACCCCCAGAATTATTTCAAGACTCAAACTCAATCGGCAACTTCCACTATGTGTAAGCTTTAGGCCCGATTTATCATCTTTATTATAACTGGCATGAGATAAAGTTTTGGATTTCCAATGACCGAAATAGAGTAATCAGCTTCGTTTTGAAAATCTACAACTCCAAATTAGAGCACGGATGATCCGGAAGTAATAGTCAGCGCAAACGTAGGGCTCCACCATATTATCTGGCTTAAAGGAAACAAACACAACACCAAACCCAAGAAATCCAATCATGGACAAATTATTGCACCACAACCCATGCAAGCATGTAAATCTTAGCTGCAACTAACCATTTCCAGACGCCAAATTTCATCGTAGTTTTAAGCAACGACCAATTTCCGGTCATCTTCAAACTCGTCATCGACATAAACGGAACTCCGGCATCCAGAACACCATCGTCATCCAACATGAGCCACCTCCATTTACCGGGAACCACCTCCAACTGAAAATCCCGACTGCAAACATAATTCCTTTAAACAACCCTAGGGGACAACATAGATTTTAGGCAACGGGGATTTGATTTAGGAAAATTCGAAGGGAAGTGTCACAAAATTTTCAACTTCCATCGTAGCACAAAGTGTCATAGAATTTTCAACTTCCACCGTAGCATATATTTTTTGAATGGCGCATATTTAAATTTATACAACATGGTTCTGATTGTAATATTTAAAAAAATAAAAATAAACGTAATGTTTAGTTACATTAGGTTTATCTGGGAGAGAGGCATAACACCGGCTTACAGGACCTCTCCGTGTTCCCATAGGAACTATACTGTCCACTGCCACTTGACAGACTTGATGCCACCACAAGAGCCGAGACTCTCTAGCGTAATGCACAGTGGAACGAAAACCCGTATTAGCTCAGATTCGAACTTGCGACCTCCAAAGATGCCTAGTTCTTATCTTTATTTTATAATTTAGTATGTCTGATGTTTAATTTTTTTTTATCTTCAATTTTAACTATGAGCTAGCTTTTTTACTACAAATGATTTCACCCGAATTTTGATTGATTTTCTTAGGATTTTATTACTAAATAGGCATGACATATCTAATAGACATGGACACGAGATATTATTGGACACGGTATCCCTTGGTATTGGTTGTTTGAGATGGCATTCCAGCCGACATTTCGCGAGCTGGTTGTCGAGCTCATCTCCTAGTTTTAGTTCAGGCCTAGACCAGCCGGAGGAGAACTATGACCCGAACCACCCGTGGATCAAGATTATGTTTCGTTAGGTGACACAACCTATCACATGTTTTGCGTTGTTTTGCTTGGGTCTCTAGCTTATATACGGAGGCGGAGACGATGACCTCACTTTACACTGATAGTAACCGATCCACTCTCGTTAGATTCTAGGGAGTGATCGCACAGTTAACCTTTGGTCTTGCCAAAGGCACGGTCACCACTATTAGAGAACCCTTGCACCGATATTTGCATAGACTTATCGGTACATCTGTTGCACCTCGTGAGATGAGTCGCGGGTGGTGCAACAAGGGCTACCTATTTTATTTATATTGTTTACTATACCGATACTCGTGCTACCTGCACTATTATATCGGCGAGTGGTTCGCGTAAGCACATTGCCGGTAAGAGTGGTAACAGTGTACGGAGGGGCGTACATCACCATGATTGCTTGACACTTGGGCGTCCATCCGAATGGCGACCACCTTTTGTCTAGGTGATCCTTTTGACGAGATTATGACGGAGGACATTGGTCAGCCTGTGCATTACGCCTGACTTTCCGGGGACTGGTCTTCGCTTTGGCGATCGCGACAGCGAGATTTTTGTCCCCCCAACCATTGCTGGAGGTCATATATCCTGTTGTGGTATAGGGCGAGCCCATCAATAAGGCTGATGCTTCAGACCACCCTCCGGTCGACGTTTAGCTCCCACCGCTGCCGTAGCCACAGGGGGTGCCTTAGTACCCCCAGCACGTTTACGTTGATTTGCCTCCGGCTATCGCTACGTCGTTACATGATATAATATAATATAATAGGATACGACACGATGTGAAACGTAATGATAAAATACGACACAGATCGATATAATACAATACGTATAAATGTTTAAAATTAATATTGAAAAAAATATACAATACGTAATAATAAGACAAAATACATGTAACATGTCGGAAATTTCGTCAAATAAAATTCCGACACGTGCCCCGTAATTCTTGGTTGCCACGTGTAGCCGAGAGGGACTAAAAATGTCGTTATGTTATTTTAATAACCTCTGAACGAACAACGGAAAAAGTCAGAGGACCAAAGTTGTAAAAAATGCCAAATTTCAAATTCTAGAAGGCGGTTACGGACAGCAAGCCATTATGGTTACGGTCCGTAACCATTTAAAAACCTGTGGGCGCCAGAGGTCCTTACAGACCGCAAGGCTAATCCCTTACGGTCCGTAAGGGACTGCCAGTGGAAAATTCTTGGTAGCTTGCTGCCTTGCCACATCTCCCGCAATTGTCACCCTTTCCCTTGGTTATGCCACGACCAAAAACACTTTTTCTCATCTGGGATCAAGACAAACACCTGTCTTGATCCTATGCATCCTCCATTGCTATAAATAGCAACCTTGGGTGAGCTTCAAACTTGCTCATTCACAAATCTTCTTCTCTCTTGCTCATTTGGGAGTTCCTGAGATCATTGGGAGCACCCTCTGAGTTCTTAGTACTTCTTTGGATCACTTGTAAGTGCTCCAACTCTCCCTGTTCAGTTTTATTAGGCAATTAGCCAAAGTCAAAGCGCTGACGTAAAAACACTTTGACTTTGAGCTAAGACCATTATGGTCCAGACAATGTTCGTAACGAACATGGTAACATGATCGTAATAAGGTAGGTGATAATCCCTCAAGAGGGCACCTCCTGATTACCATGTTTGCTTGGTCAATTGACGGGTCAAGTTATGTTAATAAAAAGTCAAACGGCTCAGTTTTGAAATAAAATCATAACTAGTAATGTAGGTGTTATAAAATCTGTTTTGACACTCTAATAACTTGGTAATAATTATAAGAGCATGTAGGAACATGTTCGGCTCATCAATTCAAGGTCAAAGGTCGGTTCGCAACCGAAAGTCGCAAAAGTTGACTTTTGCTTTGACTTTCAGTTTTGACCCGATTTAGCACCTTAGCTATTGTTCATAAGTTGCATTGTGACCATGTTATAGTATACTATAACCCCCTGGAGTTATAAAACATGGTCATGTAGTAATCCGAATCATTATGCAAGTATCCGTAAATATGCCTGAAATGCCCTTTTGTTATAAACTAAGGTTTTAATCACTAACAAGCGTATAAATGAGTTGTAAACTGAATTGTTAAACTAATAGTTGTAAACTGAATTGTTAAACTAATAAACTTATTTCGATGTTAGTAACTTGGTCATGAACTATGTTTTGATTATTCAACGTAAATAACACGTTTAAAGTAACCAAATCGCCCTTTGTCGTCTAAAATGGTTTAAACATAAACTTGACATCAAAACTCATTTACTACTGATTTAATATAATTATTAGGATTATTTGGGATGCTCATTCAGGTTGCAAACTGAGTTTAAGCTCTAGTTTGCATATTATGTCCTTATATGACGATATTGCCTTACCGGCATTTTAATGGGTTTTAAACATTTTTATGGACCAAAACCTTATACTTAATGATGTAATATTTATATTAACATATTTTGGTCATATAAACCTGGTCACAACAACAGTTTCACTTAAATACCATTTAAATCGTCATTTAGCGACTTAATCGCTGTATCGGCGCATAATATGGTTTAAAACCATATTAGAGCATTAAGGCTTGATACCTACTGATTTCAAAACATATTTTCAAATTATTAACAATAGGTATATGGTCCAAACTCAGATTCCCAAATAAGTTATCAAATTATATGTGAAATGACCAAAATGCCCTTTCGGGAAATAGTTTGGTTTTAAACTATAAACCACACATATAATTGATATCTTACTGATATAACATCATAAAACAAGTATTTTTATAGAATTTTTATGACCATAACATCAATTTACATATAAACCCATTTATTATGTCGTAAAATGACCAAATTGCCCTTTTGAAGCATAGTTTGATTTTAAAACCATAACGGGCCAACATGTTGATAACTTACTGATATTATAACATATTTTAAATATAATGACATATGAAACTTGCATAGGACTCACCCGGTTACCCAGTTTCGCTTATATGCGTACGGTTTGGCCTACGTAACTAGTTTACGTAATCTAACCGAAACGGGTTTAACCATATCGAAATATTCTCAAAATCCAGAATGTAAAATGGTAACCCATATTGTACAAGACCTAGTACTTGTTGGGTCCAAAATACATTCTTTTCCTGTCATCGCTTAATCTAGCGTTTCGTGCCGTTATCTTTATTTTAAGTTAGCCGGTCTAAGTCAATGACTAAATAAAGACCCACTAGCTATCTAATCGGATAATAATACCATCCATTCCAGACTAGAGGCTTCCAGTAGATTGTTTCCGAGCTAGTTATTTTGATTACGGCTGTGCTTTGCTTATTTTCTTATTTATTAAAGATTTTGCAAGCTAGGTAAATACTTTAACTTATTTTTCCTTATACGGGCTTGGGATACGGTATAATAATAGCGCATGGTTGGATATGGGATTAAAGACCAATGATTCGGGAATTCAAATAGTCCATTTTAATTCGTATTGCTTAATATTAAACATTTGAGGGGTTAAAACGACCATGTCCTGGATATCCACGGCTCATTTAATTGTAAATGGCCACGACCTAAGCACCGAGTATAGGCATACACCCGACAGATGCTAAAATAAATTATAACCCATTAGGGATGTACCTATTAAAGGTATTAAAGTGGTGTGTCGATTAATCATGTTCCCGACATAGTTTTCGGGTTCTAAATGTATTATTGGCATGTAAAACTGATAACATGAAATTCATTTATCCCAAGTTATTTATTAAACAAAGTACCATTGTGTACATTAAATGTTTTCGAAATGTTTTCAAAATGAGTCGGTTAAATGTATTTACCAGTGAAAACTGACGTATTTTCAAAAGACTAAGCGCATGTGACAAGTATACGTAATTAGGCTGGAAGTGTTCGTTGAAGCTTAAGAGGAATTGCAACCCTTTTGCTTAGAAGGCCTTAGTCTGTTAAATTTCCTTTTGTAATCACATTTCGATCTGCCTGTGGATCTAATTACAAGTGTTGTATTTAATTTTGAACTTTGATCATTCAAACGTTTGTAATAGTAATTATCCAGACTTCCGCCATGTTTTATTGTATTGTTTGGTAATGATGATATCAACTTGCGTCACGATATTCCCCAACCGGGCCCACCGAGTTACACGTGTAAATTAGGGGTGTGACAATACAATAGAATACAAAAAATATAAAACTAATGTTACAAAAAACAATTAAACACCTACATTTGCCAACCATGAACAAAAAATTAATCTGGCTCGTATACGACCAGCCACCAGACACAGATTAACAGTGTCTGTCTGTGTTGTTTATGGTTAAACCTTTACGACTCGTATAAGAGGCGGTTATGTAACATTTGTGTAAATCGGGTTCGAAAACCCGCCCAATTTATCAATCAAAGTGTATTCATTTACGTTGTTCGGCTATTTATTTATTGTTTACAATATTCCAATATTACATATATATATAATAATGAAAATCAATGTTTAAAAATAAAACAATAATCAAAGTTTAAAGAAATAATGTAATAATTAATCAATTATATATTAAATGTTTATATGTAATAAATGATTTAACTTAAAATTGATTAAATAAATAAAAACTCAAAAAAGGGGGTGAACCGGGATCGAACTCGGGTTCCCCCGGTTGCACACACACCACCAACACCACTAGACTACACACACACACTGTATCAGATTCCGCATATCACTATTCTTATATCCAAACAATCGGGCGGGAAAACCTGCAACTATAACTGAAATCATCATCACGCGCCTTTCCTTTTTCAAATTTTCCGACAACTGTCGAAGATATCTTTGGTAAACTTAAATCACGACGGCTGTCATCTACCAATCACCCCAATTGGTTTCCAAAAACCGAAACCAAACTCACCTTCGATCAATCTATAAATACCTAGCACTATTCCACACCCTAACTCGTTCAATTCTCCCCTCTCTAAACGCAAGTTATCGCCGCTCAGAGTATATCCCTTTGTTTCATCAGTCGGCCGCCGGACTTACCTCGCCGGGAAAACACTCACAGCCGACCGATAACTTTTTCTTTTTAATTCAATTCATATACTAGTTCAGTAATTATAGTCATGAAGATCTGGTATAAATAAGTTGGAATCAAGGGTCGGGTTCTGGGTAAGAATCTTCAAGCGAAGATGATGAAGTGCTGAACGTATACATATATTATAACACGGATTACAACCGGGTCAACTGGTTGGGCCGGGTGCAAACAAGACCCGGGGTCACCAGTTCGAATCTACGCTCACGCACCGGCCAGATCATTTTAAATCCTTTTTAAATCTATCATCTCTGTATACGCATAGTTAGTATATAAATATAATTAAAATTCTAATATTGTCGGGTTAGACACCCAGCTCAGTTGGTTGGGCTGGGTGCATCACACCGCCAAGGTCTGGGGTTCGAGTCCCTTGGTTCACACCGGTCGGATTACTTAAAATTCTTTGTAAACTTAATTAAATTCGAATGAACTTAAAATGTGTATAAGTATAATTAAAATCCAGATTCTTTCGGGTTAGACACGTAGCTCAGTTGGAAGAGCTGCGTGCACGCAACCGGGAGATCTCGGGTTCGAGTCTCAACACGCATGCTTAAAAAAACGATCGAACCGGTTGTCAGACTTGTCAGTCTGACAAGAATTTTTTTAATATTTTTATCTTTTTTTATAATTTGATTAATTTATTCTATGGTTTATATTAAAATAAAATATGTTTAAAGTACTTAAAAATACATAATTTCAAGGGCTCAATTATATCAATAGAAATCATGAAATTAACTTAAAAACCTAAACAAAGGTTTTTAACCGAAATATTAGCCTATTTATTTATCGAGTTATCGCGTTATTATTTTAGGTTAGTATTTCCTCGTCGATTAAATCCGCAACTCGTGCGCTCTCATTTCCACTCAAGAATACGCACCCATGGTGAGTGAATCTCTACAAATTCCCTGTTTTAATCACGTTTTGGGGTGTATCATGTGTCATATCATTTCCTTATTTTATTTAACACTTGTGCTTACATTATTTCATGATCAAATGTGTATTGCTTGTAGTGTGGTTTATATGTAGATACCTTTTATCATTTCAGTGCACTTATTTCATTAGGCCCATCAGTTCCTCGTGGGATACGGGTTGAGCATCAGGTGCCTCATTAGATCGGCTCCGTTTGATTGAGCCTTGATCTCAGATACATCATCATTCATGTCATATATTCATTCAATGTGGTTTGTGATTGGTTACATATATACATTTGCTCACATGTGATGTCACACCCCGACCCGCAGCGGAAAAGGTGATCGGGGCATGATTGGGTTATCATCAAAGCTCATGACATTTATTATACGTTTCATATTCATTAATACAATTTAATGGAAATTTACAATAAATGTTACAACATGTTCTAACTATCAATCTAAGCTTTTTTGTTCTCTTCTAAGGCATTTCCTATGTTTTCCTTGCTTCAACCTGTTCACCTGTATCATGTGTAAAAAGGTTTTTTTGGATCAACATAAAGTTGGCGAGTGAATCCTATGGAAAACATTTGAAACAAGTTTATCCAGTTGATTATAAATAATGTGCATAACCACATATGAGTAAATGTAGATGTAAATTTATTCACACAACAAACAATATTGAATATTGCACACACATACATCAAATGATTGTTTTGAGGCACGCGTTGTTCGACTGGTCTCCCACGAGGAACTGATGGGCCTAATGAATGAGTTTTGAGGCACGCGTTGTTCTACGAACTGATGGGCCTAATGAATGAGTTTTGAGGCACGCGTTGTTCTACGAACTGATGGGCCTAATGAATGAGTTTTGAGGCACGCGTTGTTCTACGAACTGATGGGCCTAATGAATGAGTTTTAAGGCACGCGATGTTCAACTCGTCTCCCACGAGGAACTGATGGGCCTAAATAATTTACATACAACTTTGACAATAGGTAATACATCACAACCAACAATAGTTACATTCTAGTTTAGATCATATAATGGTATAGCACGAGTTTGCATAAGAGAATTAGTTTAAGCGACACATGATACACCCCAAAACATGAATAAAAAGGGGAGTTTGTAAGAATTCACTCACATTTGGTGCGTTCGGTTGATGATGTTGAATGCACGCGAAATGGTTTTAACCACGAGTAAAATTAACCTAGATAAATAGCATTTATGGTTCGGTAAGTAAACGGATTTTATTAATCTATTTTAGTAGGATTGTTGGGTGTATTTTTGTGAGTTTGAGGCTATTTTCTAACCTTAAAAATGTTTTTTTTAAGTATTTTTAATTGATTTTTAATTAAAATAATTAAATAAAAAATAAAAAAAAAAATTGACTTTTTCTGACCGTTGACTTGACCGTTGACCGTTGACCGGTTCGAGTGCGTATTGTTGTGTGCTGAGTGAGGCTCGAACCCGAGACCTCCCGTACGCGTGCACGCAGCTCTACCAACTGAGCTACGTGTCTAACCCGTCATATATCCGAATTTAATTATATATATATATATTAATTAGATTTAAACAGAAATCCTTTATTTTAAAAACGATTTAATCCAGAGAACCGGTGCGCTCCACAGGTCTCGAACCCGGGACCTGTGGGTTAGCGTACACACAGTCCACCGCTGGACTGTGTGTCTCACTTGGTTATTAACTCGGTTATTAATATACTTAACATATACCTAAAATCAATCCGGTTCAGTTTGCGAAAAAAAAAAGAATTTTTATTAAGGCAGCGTGTGAGGAAACAATATTCTAACTCGAGACCTTAGCGTTTAATGTGCACACAGTCCACCGCTGGACTGTGTGTCTAACCCGGTAAATAACTTGATTTTAATTATACTTAACCATTACCGAAACATCGTCTTCTTCACTGGTTTTAACCGGAAGTGACGACTGACTGGTTCGAAGTGTTGATTCAGGTTTCTTTAGCGTTTTATGATTAATTACAGATGAGATAAAAGAAAAAAGAAAGGAATTTAGGCGTGAAAAGTACCGACTGGCTTTCCTCTGTTTTCCGGCAGAACTCCGGCGACAGCAATCTCTTCCGGCGACGAGTGTCTTGCAGCAGAGAATCTTCAGAAAGCTTACAAAGGGTATGGGTGACTTCGGTAAAAGTTTAGGGGGTTCAGTAAAGCTCAGAGATTAAGGACTCGGTTTTCCGGCGACGTACAAAATATTTCCGGCGAGTGAGTTTTCGCCGAGAAAGGGTGCGATTTGAGAGTGAAAGATTTCTGGTGAGTTGTGGGTGAATTTATAGGGTAGTATCGAGATGTATGGGGTCTGGATTCGGTCTCAATTCGAAGTCAGCCGTTCTCCGGCGGTTACGGCTGATGTCGCGGGTTCAGACGTCGGTTATAACCGTCGTGGGAGTTAATTCTTCAGTTAACTTGAGCGGAAACGTAAACTAACGGCGAAGTCGTCGGGATTTCCGACGACAGCTATTTGGGCGCAATTGACTGAATTTGACTTCCGAACATTATTATTTGAATTAATTGATTTCTTTTATCATCAGAAAATCAAAGTGGCGGAGCGGTTGATTGGCTGGGTGATAAGTCGTTTGTTGAACCGGTACAGACCCGAGTTCGAAACCCGGCAGAAACAAAACATTTTTATTTTGCGATTTTTAACAGTTTTTCAAAAACTAAATATATATCCCCGCATAATAATTGATTATGTATCGTTTAAAATTATTTTGGGCATTTAATTCGCAACGAAAATTTTAACTGACTGTTCAGTTGATAAACGGAGCGGGTTTGGTAAATCCGTTTTTGACGGATGTTACAGTATCCCCTGCTTTTTAGAAATTTCGTCCCGAAATTTAAATAGTGATATATTTGACTAAAAGAATGATGGTGTTTAGTTTGACAGTTACATGCTTAGAAAAAAAAATAAGGGTTTAAGTTTTTGTTTGAGGCGGTAACGTTCCTTGTAAAGGTTAAGTACCCTAATACAGGAATCGCTTTTTGTTGCCTACTGTAAAAGTATTGATAAGCAGAATTGATTTGCTAACTTTGATTTCATGCATAAAAGTTTGAATATGCTTAGGAGGTTAGGGTGATATCCTAAGGCAAAACTTCTAATACTACAATCTACACAATTAAACACAACAACTAATAATTGAATCCACATTCTGATAGCATATATGTTTGAATGGTGATGGTTCCTCTCTCGTTTGTTATGATGGAGAGGTTAGTTTATGTAGAAATGGGACACAATCCAACTTCTTTAAATAGCGATATGATATAAATGTAACACAAATTTTAACCAAGGCAATACTAAATCCTACATGGAACTTCTCATAACCGCCTGATAACGCCTCTGATCCTCTGGCAAGAATACTTATATATAGGAAGTACCAGCGGCGTATCCACCATACTCTCGTCAAATTTTCAATGGTTTTATCAGTGAATTATGATTAGTCCTATGTGACTCTACAACCAATACAACAACTCATAAATGCTGAAAATGATAATGTTTGTGCGATCAAGGCTCAATCAAACGGAGCCGATCGTATTGCATGTACTGAAAATGAAAATGTCTGTGCGATCAAGGCTCAATCAAACGGAGCCGATCGTTTTGTATGTACTGAGAATGAAAATGTCTGTGTGATCAAGGCTCAATCAAACGGAGCCGATCGTATTGCATGTACTGAAAATGATAAACTTAATCTAAACAACAAACAGCTTATACATGGAACCTTTCATAACCGCCTGATAATGCCTCCGATCATTTGACAAGAATACTTATATATAGGAAGTACCAGCGGCGTATCCACCATACTCTTGTCAAATTTTCATTGGTTTTATCAGTAAGTTATGATTAGTTCTATGTGACTCTAGAACATAAACAACAACCAGCGCTTGAGTCTTAATTCTGATAGTATATATGTTTGAATGATGACAATACCTCTCGCGTTTATTATGATGGAGAGGTTAGTCTATGAGACACAACTCAACTTCTTTAAATGATGAAACTGAGATACGTCGTGAGGTATGATGATATGAATATTAAATCAATAAGTATAAAACAAACTGAACTAGTAATTTGCATTAAAATTCTTGGATAAATTTCCAATTGAGATACGTGAAAATTGAGATAACATAAAGAAGAACATAAAAAAAACTAAGTGGTTGGAGTTGGATCTTGATTCTTGGTGAGAGAAGGCTAGTTAAGTGTTGGTTTGGACCGTTAATATCTTCAACAGGATTGGCGTTGATGTTATAAGCTCTTCCTCTTGCTGGCGGTGGAGCTGGGTTTGTTTGATTTGCTTGGTTAACTGGGTTTGCTTGAGCTTGGGCGTTTATGATGTTAACCAAACGAGGGCACGTGTTTCTAAAATGGGTAAGGTCGCCACAATTGAAACAAGCTCGAACATATGGGAACATGGGGTATTGAGGTTGTTGATATGTTTGGACCATGTTTTGAGTAGGGGGTGGGGGTTGGTTTTGTGAGGTGCGGCAATCCTTGCTCAAATGACCGTAGCGTCCACAATTCGCACATAGTCGACAGGGTAAAGTAGATGGATGGTGATAGAAACAGGTGTTGCATTGAGGGTAAGGTCCAATGTAAGGCTTCTTATTTGGGTAAGTTGAGTTGGGTGCTACTTGAGTGATTGGGATAGTTTGGGGAGGTACAATTTGTGAAGCTGGTTGGTTGCGTTGGGTGACGGTGAAAATTTTCCCATCTCGTTTCCTCTTAGAAATAGGTGGTGTAGAGGATTCGGTTCGGGTGGAGTTTACCCCGACCCGCAGCGGAAAAGGTGATCGGGGCATGATTGGGTTATCATCAAAGCTCATGACATTTATTAAGCGTTTCATATTCATTAATACAAATTAAATGGAAATTTACAATGATTGCTACAACATGATCTAACTAACAATCTAAACTTCTTTGTTCTCTTCTAAGGCATATCCTATGTTTTCCTTGCTTCAACCTGTTCACCTGTATCATGTGTAAAAAGGTTTTTGGATCAACATAATGTTGGCGAGTGAATCCTATGGAAAACATTTGAACAAATTTATTTAAATTGATTATGAAATATGTGCACAACCAAACATGAGTAAAAATAGATGTAACTTAATCGACAATCATAAGATGTTAAATGAAACACTCATGAATAATAATGGAACAATTAAAGGCACGCGATGCTCAACTCGTCTCTCACGAGGAAACTGATGGGCTTAATGTATGAGTTTCATATAATTTGACAAAAGGAATATAAGTAATTCACAACAATAAAACAATCTAAGTTTAGGTCATGATGTGGTATGGCACAAGTTTAAATAAATAAATTAATTATTTTCATAACACATGACACACCCCAAAACGTGTAATTTAAAAGGGGGAGTTGTAAGATTCACTCACAGTGGGTGCGTTCGGTTGATGACGTTGAATGCACGCGAAGTGGTTTTAACCACGAGTGAGATTTAACCTAGATAAATCGCATTATGGTTTGGTAAGTAAACGGATTTTATTAATCTATTTTAGTAGGATTGTTGGGTGTATTTTTGTGAGTTTGAGGCTATTTTCTAACCTTAAAAATGTTATTTTTAAGTATTTATAATTGATTTTTAATTAAAAATAATTAAATAAAAATAATAAAAAAATTTATTTTTTTCTGACCGTTGACCAGCCCGTTGACCGTTGACCTGACCGTTGACCGGTTCAATTCGGAATACAAGTGCGCTGAGTGAGGCTCGAACCCGAGACCTCCCGTATGCGTGCACGCAGCTCTACCAACTGAGCTACGTGTCTAACCCGTTATATATCTGATTTTAATTATATATATATATTAATTAGATTAAACCGAAATTCATTTTATTTTAAAAACATTTTAAATCAATTCGGCGGTGCGCTCCACAGGTCTCGAACCCGGGACCTGTGGTTTAATCTAACACACAGTCCACCGCTGGACTGTGTGTTCAACATGTTATATAATTCGATTTTTATTATACTTAAATACTAATTAGTTATTTCCTTTTCTGCCTTATTTAAAAAGAAGAGATAATTGTCCGAGTCGGTGCTGAAGACCGGACTCGAACTCGTGACCTGTGATATAAACAAACACACAGTCCACCGCTGGACTGTGTGTCTAACTTGGTTATTATTCGGTTATTAATATACTTAACATATAACTGTGGCGACTCCGGTTCAGTTTAACAAAAAAATGATTTTTATTAAGGCAGCGTGTGTGAGACGGGAATCGAACTCGAGACCTTTATTTTTTTTGTGCACACAGTCCACCGCTGGACTGTGTGTCTAACCCGATTAATATCCAGATTTATATTATACTTATAACATACTGAAATACATCGTCTTCTTTACTGAAATATAACCAGAGTTCGGAAAATCGACTGGTTCAAAGTTTTATCGGTTTATTAGTGTTTTACAGTTCATTAAGGTGAGATAAATGTGAAAAAGGAAAAGAAATTGGGCGGAGAAGTATACCGGCTGGATCCTCTGTTTTCCGGCAGAACTCCGGCGACAGAATTCAACTCCGGCGTCAGGTGTCTTGCAGCAGCAAGTCTCCGAAAAGCTTGGAAAGAGTATGGGTATCTCCGGTATAAGCTTCAGAGGCTCAGCAAGGCTCGGCAATGGGGAAATCGGTTTTCCGGCGATGAACAGAAAAGTTCCGGCGAGTGGAATTACGCCGAGCAAAAGTGTGGTTTTGAGCGAAAAAGTTTGCAGTGGGTTGAGGGTGAATTTATAGGGAAAAAATGAGATGTATTTGGTCTGATTTCGGACTGTGTTCGTTTATTTAAATTTTCCGGCGGTTAGGATTTTGGTCGCGGACTTCAAACATCGGTTATAACCGATGTATTGGTAATGGTTTACGTTATAACTGAAAGTGGTGTTAAAACTCACGAGATTTCCGGGATTCCGACGACTGAACCGTTTGGGCGCCGGTTTTGAATTCGTAACGTCACTTTATGAATTAAATGATTCTATTATTTAACAAACGGGACAAGTGGCGCAGTGGTTTGTGTGTGTGAGATAAGTCGCTGAACTGATTCGGTACAGACCCGGGTTCGAAACCCGGCAGAAACAAATCATTTTTATTTTGCGATTTTTGACAGTTTTTCAAAAACTAAATATATATTCCCGTATAATAATTGATTACGGATCGTTTAAAAATATTTTGGGCATTTAATTCGCAAGGAAATTTTTGACTGACTGTTCGGTTGATAAACGGAGCGGGTTTGGTAAATCCGTTTTTAACGGATGTTACAAGTTTGTGGTTTCGGTTGATGCTTTATCCTTCTTCTTCTCCTCCTTGAAATCTTTGTTCCGGATTCGGTTCTCGGTGAGCGCTGTTGCTAGCTCCATTGCTGCTTCCAAAGTTGCAGGCGAGGTACTTATTACAGAGTCTTGAATCTTTGATGGAAGACCACGAATGTAGTGCTCGATCAAACGGTAGAGGGGAGTGAACAACTTGGGAACCATTTGATTTAACTCAAGGAATCTCTTGTTGTATGTGGTGTGGTCGCCTTCCTTTTGATTCAAAGAATGGAACTCATCCTCCAATTTCTTGATTTCGCTTCTTGGGCAAAACCGTCTTGTCATGATTCCCTTCAACTCTTCCCAAGTCAGAGTCATAGCATCTTCAACACCTCGTTTGGTCTTCTCTGTATTCCACCATGTGAGTGTTGTTCCAAGTAAACGACCAGTAGCATAACGCACTTTGCGATCATCGGGGCAATCGCAATTTAGAAAAGTGTTCTCCATTTCTTCAAACCAATGGAGGAGAGCGGTGACACCTTCAGTACCTTCGTATTTTGGAGGTCGCAGGATTTGAAATGTTTGTAGGTGCATTTAGTGACTTTTGGGGAAAGATTGACAGTGTTTTGATCTTCTTGTTGGGTTGGGTTAACGGAATTAGCGGTAAGGGCTTGTTGAACTTGAACTACGATGTTGGGTATTACGGTCGCCATTTGCTGAGCGATTTGGGCAGCCATGCGTTCACGGGTTTTTCCTGCTCTCATTTTCCTACGAGCGAGGCTAGAAGACATCTACAAGGAATACATGTCAAGAGTATGAGTTGGATGTTTTTGGGATCGTGGGTCGTGTTTGGGAATGAACGTTCATAAAATAAATATAGAAAAATAAATCTACTACATTCCATAGGATGTCTTGGGCTTTGCTCGTAATTGGGCCTTGCATGCCGCCATACTTCACCTTCGTAATCACGTGGGCCCCCATGATTACCGGGTTTTTTCATATGGTTCGCATGTGTTAGCCTGGTTACGTACACTAAACCGAAGAAAATCGAGAAATATGTAACGTATGATATTCGGAATGTGCCCAGGCATGGACACGGTGACATCTCAAAGTGGGGTTAGTTCGAACGACGTTTGGTGTGGCATGCTTTGGCCTAATAGGTCCGTCGTACTCTCATCGTTAGTCCCCAGGTAGGCAAACTGGTCCGTTATCTTGGATTTATACGAATGCCAACCTAGACAGGACGTTCCGACTACCGGTACTTGTACCCTTCCGGTTACTACATGCCCGTCGCAGAACTTACTTTGATGAGATTTGAAAATTGCAACAAAATCCTTGAATGATGAGAGTATGAAAATGAATTGAATGTATGAACATTGATATATGTATAATGAGTATGTATATAAGCATGTATGTTTGAATATGAAACAAATAAATATCACAAGTTTGTATGTAACCACCTAATCAATTAAAATTTAGGCAGACTATAGTATAGGCTCTAAGGGTCTAATAACCTATCCTATATCCCTATAGTCATGGCTCTGATACCAATCTGTCACACCCCGACCCGCAGCGGAAAAGGTGATCGGGGCATGATTGGGTTATCATCAAAGCTCATGACATTTATTATACGTTTCATATTCATTAATACAATTTAATGGAAATTTACAATAAATGTTACAACATGTTCTAACTATCAATCTAAGCTTCTTTGTTCTCTTCTAAGGCATTTCCTATGTTTTCCTTGCTTCAACCTGTTCACCTGTATCATGTGTAAAATGGTTTTTTTGGATCAACATAAAGTTGGCGAGTGAATCCTATGGAAAACATTTGAAACAAGTTTATCCAATTGATTATAAATAATGTGCATAACCACATATGAGTAAATGTAGATGTAAATTTATTCACACAACAAACAATATTGAATATTGCACACACATACATCAAATGATTGTTTTGAGGCACGCGTTGTTCGACTGGTCTCCCACGAGGAACTGATGGGCCTAATGAATGAGTTTTGAGGCACGCGTTGTTCTACGAACTGATGGGCCTAATGAATGAGTTTTGAGGCACGCGTTGTTCTTACGAACTGATGGGCCTAATGAATGAGTTTTGAGGCACGCGTTGTTCTACGAACTGATGGGCCTAATGAATGAGTTTTAAGGCACGCGATGTTCAACTCGTCTCCCACGAGGAACTGATGGGCCTAAATAATTTACATACAACTTTGACAATATGTAATACATCACAACCAACAATAGTTACATTCTAGTTTAGACCATATAATGGTATAGCACGAGTTTGCATAAGAGAATTAGTTTAAGCGACACATGATACACCCCAAAACATGAATAAAAAGGGGAGTTTGTAAGAATTCACTCACATTGGGTGCGTTCGGTTGATGATGTTGAATGCACGCGAAATGGTTTTAACCACGAGTAAAATTAACCTAGATAAATAGCATTTATGGTTCGGTAAGTAAACGGATTTTATTAATCTATTTTAGTAGGATTGTTGGGTGTATTTTTGTGAGTTTGAGGCTATTTTCTAACCTTAAAAATGTTATTTTTAAGTATTTTTAATTGATTTTTAATTAAAATAATTAAATAAAAAATAATTAAAAAATTTTGACTTTTTCTGACCGTTGACTTGACCGTTGACCGTTGACCGGTTCGAGTGCGTATTGTTGTGTGCTGAGTGAGGCTCGAACCCGAGCCTCCCGTACGCGTGCACGCAGCTCTACCAACTGAGCTACGTGTCTAACCCGTCATATATCCGATTTTAATTATATATATATATTAATTAGATTTAAACAGAAATCCTTTATTTTAAAAACGATTTAATCCAGAGAACCGGTGCGCTCCACAGGTCTCGAACCCGGGACCTGTGGGTTAGCGTACACACAGTCCACCGCTGGACTGTGTGTCTTACTTGGTTATTAACTCGGTTATTAATATACTTAACATATACCTAAAATCAATCCGGTTCAGTTTGCGAAAAAAAAGAATTTTTATTAAGGCAGCGTGTGAGGAAACAATATTCGAACTCGAGACCTTAGCGTTTAATGTGCACACAGTCCACCGCTGGACTGTGTGTCTAACCCGGTAAATAACTTGATTTTAATTATACTTAACCATTACCGAAACATCGTCTTCTTCACTGGTTTTAACCGGAAGTGACGACTGACTGGTTCGAAGTGTTGATTCAGGTTTCTTTAGCGTTTTATGATTAATTACAGATGAGATAAAAGAAAAAAGAAAGGAATTTAGGCGTGAAAAGTACCGACTGGCTTTCCTCTGTTTTCCGGCAGAACTCCGGCGACAGCAATCTCTTCCGGCGACGAGTGTCTTGCAGCAGAGAATCTTCAGAAAGCTTACAAAGGGTATGGGTGACTTCGGTAAAAGTTTAGGGGGTTCAGTAAAGCTCAGAGATTAAGGACTCGGTTTTCCGGCGACGTACAAAATATTTCCGGCGAGTGAGTTTTCGCCGAGAAAGGGTGCGATTTGAGAGTGAAAGATTTCTGGTGAGTTGTGGGTGAATTTATAGGGTAGTATCGAGATGTATGGGGTCTGAATTCGGTCTCAATTCGAAGTCAGCCGTTCTCCGGGGGTTACGGCTGATGTCGCGGGTTCAGACGTCGGTTATAACCGTCGTGGAGTTAATTCTTCGGTTAACTTGAGCGGAAACGTAAACTAACGGCAAAGTCGTCGGGATTTCCGACGACTGCTATTTGGGCGCAATTGACTGAATTTGACTTCCGAACATTATTATTTGAATTAATTGATTTCTTTTATCATCAGAAAATCAAAGTGGCGGAGCGGTTGATTGGCTGGGTGATAAGTCGTTTGTTGAACCGGTACAGACCCGAGTTCGAAACCCGGCAGAAACAAAACATTTTTATTTTGCGATTTTTAACAGTTTTTCAAAAACTAAATATATATCCCGCATAATAATTGATTATGTATCGTTTAAAATTATTTTGGGCATTTAATTAGCAAAGAAAATTTTAACTGACTGTTCGGTTGATAAACGGAGCGGGTTTGGTAAATCCGTTTTTGACGGATGTTACATGTGATTCATGCACAATTTTATTTAAATAAACATAAAAATCAATTATTTAAATGTTTTATCAAGGTTCACTCGCCAACTTTTGTTGACCCAAAATTTCCCCTGTTTTACGCATGATACAGGTGATCAAGTTGAGGAAACAAACACCTAGGATGGCCTAGAAGAATAATCAAGTTATTTCGTTGGAACAAGCATTTAGATTATTATTTTTGTTTGTATGAAATTTTGTTGGATATTTGAATTTTAAATTTGAATTTAATAAATATGAAACTTGTTAGTAAATATCATGAGCTTTGGTGATAACCCAATTATGCCCCGAATTCTATTCCGCTGCGGGTCGGGGTGTGAAAGGTTAAGTGTCTAAATAGATTAAACATATACGAGTCGTATTGGCCTATACGACTTATAGGGGTGCAAACGAGTCCAACTACTTGAGCTCGACTCGAAAAAGTTCGAAACAAGCCGAGCTTAAACGAGCTCGAGCACACGCATAAAAACAAGCTCGTTTAGTAAACGAGCCTGAGCCCAAGCTTCACTTATCGAGCTCGAGCCGGCTCACAAATCTATACGAGCACAATGTTTATGTAACTTAACTTTTAATTAATATGTTAAATACATATATTTGAATTGTAACAAGCACTTTTTTTAATATTATGAAAAAATAATAAAATTATATAGAAAATAATAATTATAATTAATATAAAAAATTAAATAAAGTATAATAAACAAGCTAAGCCCAAACCAAACTCAAACTGAAAAAATTAGATACGAGCCGCGCTTTACCTTCCGTAAAACCCTAGTTCCTTGTAAACCATCGAAATTTATATTACCGCTCCTCAAAAACCCCTCCCAATTGATGCTATTCCCTCTTCTCCCCCAAAATTAATTCATATCCCCTTGGTTCTGGTCCCCAATCCTCTTCTTCGCATTTGCTCATTTCCCTGCATCGACAAATACAAATCTAAGGCTTATTCATTGGAGGCCAGACACGTTTTGTTACCTAAGAATGATCTATTTGTAACGCCCCGTACTTTCGTGTTTCCTATTTTAAACTAGACTAGTTGTACTTTTCTTATTTTATCAATTGTACTCTCGTGTCGTTGCGAATTTTGTAGGAGACTTTGGATCATAATAAGTATGAGATTTTAATATTGCTCGTGTTTAATTGTGTGAATACTCGTGTTTGGAACGTTATACTTGTGAATCTTAATTCTTGTTAGTCACATGAAGCACGTTAAACAATCAAAAACCAATAAACATCGGATCCTAGTCCTTAATCGGAAATCGTTTGAAAATCCGTATCATCAAGCATGTATATTTATTTAAGCATATATTAGTTATACTTATATTAAGCATATATTAGTTATACTTATAACTATTCATTTGCGTTTAATTATTTAATCATTCTATTTAATTATTTAAAGTAATTAATCATTTATTTATTATTTGATCATTTACTTATTTGTTTATTTATTCAATATTTACGTAACTATTAAGCTATTTATTTTATAAATAACTAAAAAGAATAAGAATTTAGAAATTTTAAAAGTTTAACTCTTTTAAGTAACTAGGTTAAGTTAATCAAGTTTACTAAACCAATATAATGGTTAATTTAGTTAAGTTTCTTTTAAATTAATTAATTCTATCAATAACCTAGTTAGCAAGTCAAGGGTCCTAAATGTGTAATTATCCAAACAACATGGTACATGGATTGATTGTGTAATTCTTTTTAAAAGCTCAAAATGATGAAAAACAATAAAAAGGGGGTGGCCGGGGATCGAACTCGCGTCAACCCTCTAATAAATACTAACACTTACCAGTCGGGGTAAGCCCTCATTCAGTTTTAACTAGGAAACAAATGTTATATATATAGTAGAATTCAAACTTGAATTCATTATTTGCCGCCAACTGTTTCAACGAGGACACAGCCATGGCTGAGCTGTGTTTCCTTTTTCGCCGAAATCCTAACTTTTCGGAATCAAAATCAGAATTCATTACCATTCCTGGCATCAATCAAGAACTTGAACCTAGAACGCAACTCGATTCACTCTCATGAGCGTTATAAATACCGATCACATTTCTCACACAACACCCACATTTCACAAACCTCACACACACTCTCTACTCATTGCTGCCCTGTTTAAAGCATCGCAAGAAACCGCAAGTGTTGCCGGAGAAGACGATTGGAGCCACCGGAACTCGTTTTCGCATCTCTTGTTTCGGTATACCTTTCCTTTGCATCTCTTTCTTGAATTTTTTTTTGTATATATATGTTTTAGGCATGTTTGGCTAAGCTTATTTAACTCAAAAAGGACTTTTAGTGAAAATGACTTATTGACTTATGACTTTTTGAAAATAAGTTTTTAAAAAAGTATTTGGATTAGCTTATGGAGTAGGAAAAACCAATAAGTTAATAAGTTGCTTTTTAAAAAGTGTTTGACTTAGCTTTTCCATGTTAAATACTAAAAAACTCCAAAAAGCAATAAAATTCTAGCTTTTCAAAACTAACTTTTTTCTCCTATTGAAAAAGTGTTTTGAAAAGTCCTTTTCAATTACTCAAACAATATTTTGACTTATTTGCTTTTTGAAAAAAACCAATAAGTCAATAAGTTGATTCAAAATGCTTAGCCAAACATGCCCTTACTCTCTTGTTGTTTTAGTTAAGCATGATCAATTCACAAGACAACTTAATTAAACTAACTGTAAGTTGTATTATTTTTAAATGAAGAAGATGAAGCCATGGTGTGCATAAATGAAAGAAAAACATCAAACAGACACCAAACTGGCTTAGCCCAGTGGTGTTCTGTGATGCTGTTTAACCAGGGGACCCGAGTTTGAAACCCGGGTGTGCCGGTTTATTCGCTGTCTGCTGTTGTTGTTGGTCTGCCGTGGTTGGCCCGGCCTTTGGGCCCCTTCTTTTTATTACTTTTTGGGACCAGACCAAATTGGGCCAATACTTTCCTTTTTGGTTGTCCGAACTGGGCCTCCCTTTGGGCCAAAACCGTTTGATTTTTCTTGCATCAATTATAACTTTGTTGTAATAAACAGTAATGTTTGCATGACTTATTATTATTAATATTACCAACATATTAATATTAATAGAATTGATCTTATTATTATTATTATTATTATTAGTATTATTATTAAAATTGATATTGTCAAAAAATTTTTTTTATTACATAATTGCTATTATCATCATATTTAATTTAATAAGCATGTTATAACCATTGCTTTACCAAACTTAATCAAAGTAGTCTACAACTTGTTACCAAGTTAAAAGAGCGTGCCCTATCCATAGATAACAAAATAACGAAATTCACATCCTTACTAATATAACAAATTCATCATTTAATCTAGGTTAATCACTTTCGTTTGATCCTTCATCCTTATTCGTGCGATTCCAAGAAACTATACGCAATCTAAGGTGAGTATACTTGATCCTATTTCATTTTAAACACTTTGGGTGCAACAGTATTCTATATAAAAACACGTGACACTTAAACTATTTATTCACACTCTATCCACATTTAAACATGAAACACTTGATGCTTGTTAATCTCGTATGCTATGTAAACTTTTTACGTCTATATGCGCCCACCTTAACAATTATGGTATTATGCATATGCTATAGGAGTAACACACCGCCCTTGAGACTTGGGGTATTGTTAAGTTAAACACCCCCCGTTAGACTTTGGGAAAGGCACTTTGCGTTGTAAACTAGGGTTTGATCATATAGTGACATCGTTTTAGCATATTAGTAACTTGTATCATATTATTCATGGTGGATTTTAGTATTGAAACTTTTTATTCTATTATGCTATGTATCAAACTTGTATACTCGCCTAATATTTTTGTTGATTGTGTTTTAATACATGTTGCAGGTTGATAGACAAGATGAAGTGAAGAAACAAGTTAGGGTGTACCTAGAAACACACTCAAGAATAAACAATTGTTATGTTATGCTATTTTGTTTGAGTTGTTGAAAACATTGTATCTGAATTCTTAATCATTTATGAAACTTGAATTAATTATATTATCACAATAGTGTTATGATTCTTTTGAGCGATTTGTTCTTCTCATCCCGATATTTCCGCCATTGGTTGGGGTGTGACACTATTAGGGTTGTGTGATTGTGTTGTGTGTGGAACGATGCCCAAATCCCCAATGCCTCAATTCACTAATGCTTTAAATCCCTAATGCCTCAAATCCCTAGTCCCCAAATCCCTAATGCAAGACAAGAGAATATTAGGTTTCCTTACGCTCTCCCAATATCCCTTTATAGTTTTGTGTGAGAGTGAAGATCGGCTTGTGTTATATGAGAAGAATCTAGTATTAGTTTTTGCAACTTTTCTGAAGCTGTGAACAAATGATGGATCATGGATTCATGTGAGACGTTATGGCCTGCATTGGTACATATCTTATTTCTTTTTTGCAGGTTCCATTATTTGAATTCGATTGCTTAATTTAGTTCATTAGTCATTCATTATATCAACTGTTGGGTGATCCTAACATAATTTTTATTATTTCATTTGTAAGTTTGAGTCCAAATCTTTTATTTATTTCTATTAGTTCTTTCTAGAAATGTTTAAATCCCTGATCAGTTTGCACTGTTAATTAGTGTACTCATATGAGTAATATCAATTTAACTTTTAATTGCTAATTTATATGATACTGGTAGATAATTTAGTAGCAGCGTTGGAAAATGGTTCATGCCGCCCTCGAGCAATACTTTTTACAGTTCTCGAGAGGATGGACAATGAGAGGTTAGACGTTTTTGGTTCACTTATGGTTTTCTGTTCTGCTGCTGAATTAGCAAGTTATTTATTTTTTTTTCATTTTGTAGTTATGAGAAAGTTGATAATCCACATCAGCGGAGATTGGAATCGTCTTTGAATGCACCTAGGCCTTCGTTGAGGAGTAAAATGTTATGTTCTGCATCCTCCATTGATGGAAAATGGAGGTATTATTTGCTACTCATATTAAATGTAATATATTTTATAATTATTAGCTTGCTCTTAAATCACGAAGCATCGGTTAGCAGACAATTTCCAATGGCTTTTTTAGCCAATAAAGGACGACTTCAACAAAAAAAATATAGTTGTGTGAAAACTGATACTGCTGTTGCCAGTAGTTTGAGCAAAGAATTTGGGTAATCTGAAGAATTAGCAAATGCAGTATTGTGTGGACTCTGGACCATCATGAAGAATTAGCAAGCTTTCAAAGGTCAAGGCCCATGTTTCAGAAGTTAAAGGTGTGATGAGGAGAACATTGAAAAGTTAGTCCTTTTGGGGAATATATATACACACACAGTTGTGTGGGAATGTGTGTTTGTTCATCGAAGTCAAATCTAAAAAGATATTCGGAGTATCGTTCAAGGGGGAGACTGTGGTTTCACTTGAATATGTTATCCAAGATAGATCAAGACTTAAAATCACATATTTCTAGCTATGTGCAATGGGGAGTCTGTTAGTGAAGTATGTTCATAGTGTAGAAATCTCATGTACGTATAATGCATAATAGTCTTGACTTTGTAATGCGTTCTGGATATAGGTTTTGCTAGGTTTGTGTGTAGGTGTGTTAGGGTAGGTTAAGGCGCATGTTGTCATGCATGACTAACACATAATATCAACAACACATGATACATATAGAATGATATGCATGGCATGTGCTTTTCAAGTATCTCAAGTCTCACATACAAAGAATCAACATGGTACATTTATGAAGGCATGCAAGACTCCTTTGCTCGTGGGGCACGTGCATGGGATTCAATTGATACAAATGCTCTTGCGCTTCACAAGTCAACGCATGATTTCTACGCAAAGGAAGTCATGCACATGGATATCTTCTTCTATAAATAGCAAGGTCCTACACAAAACTCTACATAACAAATCGAACGCTCTGGAGAGGATAGCTTATAAAGGAGTCGAATTGTATCGAAACTCTATTCATTTGTAACCTGAATCGTTTGTTAATGAAGCTTAACCGTTGATATTTACAATTCGGTATTTATTACGATTCTGTTTAATAGATTCCACATGTTAAACGAAATTAAACGCAGAACTTGGTTCTTCAGTGAACCGTTCCTGACCTTACAAAAGAAAAGTTTTTTTTTTATGAAAATAAAACAAACGAAAGGTTTAGATGTGAATCCCAAGGTTAAATCGTATGATGGTGATTAGAATGCACCTAGGAACAAACCAAAGGTTTTTTTTTTTTTTTTTTTTGTGAAAATAAACATTTCAAATAATCTAAACAAGAAGAAAAACCTAAGGTTACAACATCTAAAGTAACCAAGTCGTTTGTTGAACCAACACTAATTAGGAAACCTAAATCAAAATCAGTTGCATCTCAAATTTTTGAAGAAAATAAGGATATGTACTTACATGAAGTGTCTTATATTGATACTTCAGGAATGGCCAGGATCATGATGGCCTAGGTACCTATGACTTATTCATCCAGGAACAACCAAGGAATAACCATTAGGAATATCTGGAATGCTAATAGCGGTTGTTCTAGGAATATGATGGCTGACATCTCACTTTTGCAAAAAGTTCATTTTTTTTACAAATAATATGTCTCCTTTGAAGGGAGTAAGATCAACAAGAAAGGTACAATTTAAATTTGGTACTTTGATTTTGAAATTGATTAATCTTCAATCTGATGATGGAATGGTTAAGCAAAAACAACGAAAATATTTTTTCTTCATTTGTAACTTTGTACATAAGTTTTCATTATTTAGTAAATTTGCGCATAAAATTTATGCACAAATTTAGGGGATATATATATATATATATATATAATATGCATTGTTTTAAGGGGAGAAAATAGAAAAAAAAGCATTTGAAAAAGAGAAAAATCCAAAAAGATTTTATTGTATCATATGGGAAACGAAATAAATGTTTGTGTTAAGGGCTTGACTGACACATATAAGGTGTTGTAGCTAAAAAGACTAAGCTCTAATGTGATATGTTGATAGGTTGGACGCTCAAAGTGATAAAAGATACTAAGTAATATAAACATAACGAACTATGTATCAAGTGAGTAACAGGTCATGTTGTATGATTTGATGATATTAAATCTTATGTTGATAGATTGTCAATGTTTGAGGTTTTGGGTCTTTTTATTGTTGAGTCATTCGGGATATCTTGGCTGTCCTTTTTTATATATATATATACACACACACACTAGACAAAGTCAGGATATCTTAAAAGAGACAAAGAGGCTAAAAACCCAAAGGAAGAGAATCTAAAATGAGAGAATTCCATGTGCTATAAAGCGAAATTTGTACCAAAAAGGTATTTGCCATAAACAAACATGGGTCACTTTGAGTTTATGGTACACACCTGACACCAATGGTCCGACGCTGTAAATTTAAAGGATGATTCAAGTATACTTAGCTGCTACGATGAACTGTTGTGCATATCTTGATAGCGGGGGTATGTCATGGAATGAGACACACGGATACTATAGTATAATATATCTTAAGCATATCACGAAGTTGAAAAAATAAAAGTTGAGCGTTAAAGTTAAGTGAACAAACATATTGGCAATCACTTAGACTTGTTTGAATAAGTTAGTGCTGAAAAATGTTCCTTGGTTTGCATAAGAACGATTGCAAATGTAAATGTATAATATAGTAGGTATGTTTATATTTTGAGTTTTTGTTTATTTTTTGGTTAATGAAAATTATAAAAATACAAAAATAGTGTCTTGTTTTTCATAAAATACAAAAATCCAAAAATAGAGTGTTTTTATTTATTTCTTAAAAATTAAAAACATTAACCATTCTTTAAGATTTGACTGATCATAGAAAGTTGAAAGAAATTCAAATTGTACTAGGTGTTCATGTGGCACTTTCCTTTGTTGCATAGAAATGTTTGCTTACAAATTTATGGAAATGTGCAAAGTTGATTTAAATCAAGAAATAGGGGTTGATGAAGAATGATATGTTGTTAGTTGCAGACAAGCATGAAGCTTCACAACAACAAGATGTACCAGAGTCAGAAGAACCGGATACGAATCATCGTCTAACAGTGACAGTACATATGAAGAAGTGCCTACGAAACTGCTTGAAAGAGATATATTGAAAAGAAAAGAGTTGTTGAGAATCATCCTCTCAAATTCTTTCAGCAAAATGTTCAAGCAATGTTGATTGTGATCCTAATATGAAGCTAGCTTCAATAGTAGAGAAGAGACCTAGTGTTGGAGTTCAGTAGTCAAGAACTTCAACAACACCTACAACATAGCAACAACCTTAGACTTCGTTGAAGATGTTGCTGCATAGATGTTACGAAGAAAATCTGATAGCATTAGTCTATGGGGAAATTGTTAGGCCTAAAAGTGTGAAACTGATGCATCAAATATACAAAGCAAGTTATCGTTGCGAGTTGGGCTTCATTGGGTTAGTTTATATTAGGATTTGGACTTTAATAAGTAGGCCATGCCTAAGGCCATGTGGGCCAGGCAGGCCCATGGGAGCCCATGTGGGGCATGGGCCACCTTAGTATATAACAGGTGTTGTATTATTTCTAGGTTAAGCCTCTCAGTTACAACTTAGAGAAAGAAAAATCGCAGGAATCTATAAAAGTGTGCATTGAAACCGTAATTGTG
The DNA here is from genome assembly GCA_947069175.1 of Scalesia atractyloides. Lineage (NCBI taxonomy): Eukaryota > Viridiplantae > Streptophyta > Magnoliopsida > Asterales > Asteraceae > Scalesia > Scalesia atractyloides. Next base: position 22,545,810 of record CAMTDV010000024.1, read on the forward strand.
TTGTTCTTCGTGTTTATTATTAAATCACTTATTATTTGATATCACACAATCAATAAGTTCGTTGATATCATTAATAGATCTGGTTTTCAGGACTAACATAGGTCTTGAGGTGAGGCGAGACGAGGCAAAACTGTTACCCTTGAGATAGATGTCGACAAGGGCTGTTCAAAAAGCTCGTGGCTTGAAGCTCGCTCGAAGCTCGCTTGGATTTAGCTCGGAAAAAGCTCGCTCGATATGGCTCGGTTTAAAAGTGAGCCGAGCCGGCTCGACTCGGTTAGAAAGTGAGCCTAGCTTGGCTCGGCTCGTAACGAGCCGAGTTGGCTCGGTTTGGCTCGCTTTGTAGCTCGGCTCGGTTTAACTCGGATTATTTTACTTATAATAAATATTAATTTTATATACATTATAATATATTACAAAAAAACTGATTACTATTTACATGTATATAGGTTTGTAATTTGATATATTTGGCATATTTGAAGGTTGATTACCATACTAATAAACTAATATTGTATTTCTTTGAAATTAAAACTTATTTTGTGTTGTTGAACTTGATTTTGGTTTGTAATGTATTAGGTTGAACTTATTTTGAATATATTCTTTTAAAGTATTGAATAATATTTTAGCTACTAAATTTTAAGAGTTATATATTAATTTTTCTTTATAAAATCGAGCCAAGCCGAGCCGAGCCAGCTCGGTTTAAAACCAAGCCGAGCTCGAGCTTAGATTTTCAGCTCGGTTTCAAAAACGAGCCGAGCCGAGCCAGCTCAATTTATAATCGAGCCGAGCCTGAGCTTGGCCTGGCTCGGCTTGGCTTATGAACAACCCTAGTAGTATACAAGTAGTTCTATTAGATTTTCTTAAATGGATGATTTTAAGAGGTTTCAAAAATGTGATATTTGTTGGATGATTTTAGTTGTTAATTATAATAGGTTTCTTAATATATATGGGGAGTAGTATGGTTTTGCTATACATATTATATATTCTTTTATTTTCTAAGGTTGGTTTTGCCTTCCACCTTTGACTACCTAGCTGAACACCTCATTGTATATTGTTTTTTCTTTACTTTTGACAAATTATCTTGCAAATGAGAAAGTAGAATCCTGTCGTCCATACATTTGGCCAATGATATTGTGTTAATGGCCGAGAGTTAATCGAGGCTAAATGAGAGGTTAGAAGAGTTACGAGCGGCGTTAGAGTGCAAAGGTTTTCAAGGATAAGTTGCTCTAAAATCGAGTACCTTTATTGTAACTTTGTTAGGCAAACGATGAGGACACCCAAATCAGTATTGAAGGCCTAGTTGTCGACATACAAGCCTGAGTAGGTTGGTTCAAGTCGGGAACAACCACATGAGGATTATCTGAGAAAAGGTTCCAACAAGATTAAAAAGAGATATTTTATAGGGTTGCAGTTTAATCGGCTATCTTATACGAAATATATTGGCGATTGTTGGACCATCAAGAAGACAAAAACGTGAAAGTTAGATGTAGGAGAGATAAGGATGATGAGGTGGATGTTTGAAAACACACAAAGATGGCGTTGGCATGTATCTTGGATAAGACAAGGGAGGGGAGACTAAGAGGAAACAAATGATGTATATAGTAAGAATAGTGGAAACTCTCGTAATGGAAGGGAGGAGTAGAGGCAACCCCGAACTAATATGGGATGACCACATTAGACAAGATCTGCTAGACTTGCACCTCTCTAAGGACATGATTGGGGATAGGAGTTCTTGGAGACGTCGTATTAAGGTTATGGACTTTTAAGGGAGTATACATTTGCTTAAATCTGTCTTGGGGCCTTCGCTTTTCCTATAATTTTGTTTGCCTTAGCGTTTTCTTGGCATATGGACTTTGTTTAGGAGATTGTATAGCTATTTCTAAGAGGGTTAGTACTATTAGTCTCTTAGAAGTAGTTACTATCATTTATTCACCGCTGAATGCTACTATTATTATTAGTATGTGGGTATGGTTGATGCATGAAAAATAATCTAAGTTGAGTCACGGGTCTCATTCAGAGCCACCTCTCTATCATCCGGGATAGTGGTAAGGTTTTGCCCTCATCTCACCCGCCCTCAGACCCTACTCTACGAGTGTGATATTACTAGTAACGTCGGTTTGTTTGTATAAGCTATGTTTTGCTAAATTACTTTTCGAATAGTTACTCCATACCTAATAAATGAATCTGGGTCACTTCATCTTCTATTTTCTGATTTAGAAAATATCACCTGCGTCATTGTTGGTCTGATAACACGATTCTTGAGTTTTTTTCATGTTCTTAGCACGCACCATGATTGCTTTGCACGTCAAACAAAAGAATAAATCAATTTCAATTTTTAACCTCAAGTACTAAAACTAAGCATACCAGGTTTTTCTTTGTCATTTTAATTAGACACCTTTCTTTATATTTACATTAATCTTTGCTTTAAGACTTGCCCCTGTTCTTTGTATGGCAAGAATTGCGTGTGAGGCGAGCTGGTGCGTTTCTACCAAGTCAAGGCGGGCATGGTACATGAGTCATGCATCTCTAAGCGCTTCCATCTGAGGCACGATTTAGGGTTTCCAACCTCTCTATGTTGATGGTAGATTTCTTCTAATTATATATATGCTAGCCAGTGGGTCAATAATTGACTTACATGTATTTATACTTTCAAATCAATAATTGTACTTTGTTTGGTTGTTCCCTAAAATGAACCTCTTTAGGCATGTGTTTAAGCATCAACTTGATCCACGTTTGGGTGATTATTTCTTCACATTTAGTTAAGACTTTAGATACATGCCAATATGGAAGATAACAGGCAGGCCCTAGGTTTTAAAAAGCAGGATGCACTCCGAGACGTTTAGGTTACGAAAGCCAAGGCACGAGTTTCATGTACGTGAGGCGCCTGGTCTTTTACAGTATTTGTAAACTAAACATATATATAAAATTTTACTAATTTGTTAATCTTATTGCACTAAAAAACAAGATAATAGAAGAAAAATGCTTTGTGTACAACCTAAAAAGTTGTTTATAGAATCAACAACCTAAGAAGCGTGTTACTTAATCCCAAATCCCCACAATTTAGTTAATAATTCACTTCAGTTTGAAAAATCAAAGTTCCATTTACCACATCCGATGGTCGTTTATTTCTTATACCATAAATTAAGTGGTCGATGTACGATTTTTCTAGTGTGCAAAATTGTTGGCAACTTGAGTAAATCCGTTGTCAATTTCCGTGTCAATTTAAGAAGGCCCGGCATAAACTGTCGCCTTAGAGCATTCACATCCAACCACCTAAAAATATACATACATTCCACTAAAAAACAACTCCTTTATCAATATATTTCCACTAAAAACAAATACCCTTTCTCTTTCCTTTTCAGTTAAATAATATTTTTATACCTTTATCAATACATTTTCTCTCTCCTTCACTCACAACCACTTTCAATATATATTAAAAAAGTATAGGGGGTGAACAGTGTCCCCCCAAATATACAGATGAACAGTAACATTTTCTCTCCTCCTCCACTCACAATCACTTTTTATACTCTTTATATTATAAAAACCCCACACACATATTTTGATGAAAGGGATGTGAATACTCTTAGGTGATGCATCCTGAGGTGTGGTTTTTAAAAACCAAGGGCATGTCTCTTGAAAAGACATTTTAGGCCAAGCACTTAAATTTTGGGATTTTACATAATACATACAAGAGGTTGGGCTCTTTCGGGTAAGGTATAATTTGTAATGGGTTAGAATGGGTAAAACTAAAAATGAGAAAAAGAAAGATGGGCCAGAATGGGTCATAAAAAAGTATGTGAAGTAGTGGTGCACAAATCGGGTTTTTTAAAACCCGGTTCCGGGTATGGAACTGGTTCGGGTATGACCGGGTTCTATATAATCGGGTATTGAGAATACCCGGTCGGGTCCGGGTCCGGGTTTTATACAAAAAATGTATACCCTATATACCCGGGTTCGGGTATGGATCGGGTTTGGTTCGGGTATGCCTCGGGTATGGATCGGGTATATAGTATAGAGATTAAATGTAAACAAAAAAATGGTCAAAATATACTTCTAACGGCTATATAGCCGTTACCAAAGTGTAAAACTCAAAAAAACACAAAAAAATGAAAAAACCCGAACAAGGTATTGGAAAACCCGGACCGGGTATTGAAAAAACCCGGTTCCGGGTTCGGGTTTCTAATAGAAATGCATACCCGATCCATACCCTACGGGTAGGGTCGGGTTCAGGTTCGGGAATAAAAAACCTGGGTTTTATAATACCCGGTTCCGGGTTTTTTTGGGGTCCGGGTTCTGGTTTTTTGTGCACCCCTAATGTGAAGTGAAAACTCACCTGACCATCATCACCTCGTCTTTGGGTTTCTGATACAGCCCAACATGCTACTGTAAAGCCCAATTTGGAGTGGCCCAAAAGAGAGTAACAGATGCCCAACATGCTACTGTAAAGCCCAATTTGGAGTGCCATGTTCCTTGATTTGAAGCCTAACGATCTTGAAAGTATGCGTGAGTTTATAATCTAATATAGAATAGCATAGGATATCATGATCTAATCTAACGTGCTAATATATGGGTAACGTTATTTTATTGTGTTCACATTGGTTCTCGTGCTTCTTGCAATAAGAGTGGTTCTCAAATGAATCATATCCTAAGTTCTGCGTGTTCTTGCGATATTTAGTTTTCTGCACAAACGTAGATGAAAACATTACAAAGACATCTATAAAAAAAGTAAAAAAAAAATTGTCGAGTTGGTAGTTTTGACTGATACAAGTTTATTTTATTATATTTTTTTACGCTTGGAGGCAAAATAACAAAATAGAAAAGAATTGAACACTCTCCGAATGTGTTGCTGGATCTTGGGTCGTTGAGTATGAAGATTAATATGTTTTAAACGTAAACAAAGAGGTGGACAAATGGGATCAACCAAACTTGATTTGCTCCACAAGAAGTTGTTGCTGAGGAAACAAGGTATCAACTGTTTTGCCGTATAATTAGTTGTATGGCAATCTTTTTTTGCTTACAATTGCCGTATATTTAGTTGTATGCCAATCTTTTTTTGCTTACAACATTCTCCATATTTTAAAACGGCCAAACCATACCCATTTGTCAAATTTGTTATACCCATCTTGATCGAAGCCAAATGACCATTTTGTCAAAACGCGTTATGAGCAAAACCAAAATGACCATTTAAAAAATACGGTCCGTTGTGACCCCTTCTAAGGGAAAGTGAACCTTCTAGCTTTGGCTGTAGGGACTATAAACCTAACAACTACACAGCCTTTCATTTTGAATATGAACCTCTAGGGTATAGATATCTATAACCTCTTGAACTGAATTTATTAACTTTTAATTTCAGGTGTCACATTTCACCATATTAAGTTTCTATGTTTCCAGAAAATAACTAGCTAGCGGTGTTTTTAGATGATGGGAATAAGACCGTTGTTGCTGGCGGTTCGGTATACAGTTGAACTCCACCCACAACATAGTTGAAAGACATTTGTACGCGTGATTGTTTGGATCGAAATAACGTGTTGCGCACACGTGCATTAAATTATTTAAACATAACATACTATATCAACAACCATATCTTGAAAACTAAACCTAGGTGGTAAATAAAATGTCAACCTTGAATAGTTGCAAATTGTATATCCACTAAGCCTTGTTTTATGGTACAAAGTGAAGTACTCCTTGGATTTCATCCACAAGGATAAGCCTATATGGATTACAAAACCCACAATCACACTAAACTTGGTGGTGTGCTCTTTCCACTCACTTTGTGTCAAATCCTCTTGTTTCTTTTCCTTTTCATGGAAAGTTTTATGTTAATGATCTTTAAGACATGGAAAGTTATTTTAATAATCTTAAACTCATCAGTAATAATCAATAACGCACTTAAAATTTAAGCCTGTTCAATTCACGGTTTGAAAAATTGTGTTTCTGTTCGTGGTTTAAAATTCGAAACCACCTAGCTTTATCACTTATTATTTTTGTTGATTATATATAGCGATGCATGTGTGTAATGTTGATAATTGTATAATATTCATAAATGAAACTTAACATTTTCTTTTAAGTTTAATAAAAAAATAGCGATATTAAAATACTAAAAAAAACTTGTTTAAGTTGTCAATATAAAAATGTATTCGATCGTTAGACAATAGCTAGTGTAATTTGTCATTATATAAATTTGTAATTAGCGTTGACACACAATTTGGGAAAAACAGTTGTATCCGTGAACATCACGTACACAAACATTTGGTTGTGTTTAAAAACCACAGTATAAAATTTCCGTGTATAAAACATTATGTGTTCTAATCATCCTATTAGACATGTATCCGTGTATAAAATTTCTTATATTTTAGATACCTAATTTACCTTTTGACAATATTGTATTATAAACTACTAGCAGGATGCCGACGCAATGCGGCGGGAGCGACACATTGCGATACTCGTTTTTTTGGTAGTTTTCTTAATTATATAATATTTATTGTAGCATCATTGTGATACATATACATAAAAAACGAAGTAATCAGGTAATCCATTTCATTGTGTTTATGCATGGTTCGCTCGGTTCGGTTATTATCCTTAACCAAAGCCGAAACCAAAGTCATCAGTTATTCCATTTTTATTGACCAATCGGTTTTCGGTTAACCACTTCGTTTTATTCGGTTAGATTGACAGTTTTTTGTTTGGTTCATTTTAATTTCAGTTAATAGTAAAAACCAAACCTGGGCTAAAACTTTTGCTTAGAAATATATCAATCGAGGTATAAATACATGAAATAAAAGTATAAATATATGAAATGGGAATATAAAATATATGAACCGAAGATATAAAAGCTAGAAATATATGAAAATATAAATGATTCGGTTCAGTTCGGCTAATATTGGTTAAACGAGATTATAAAAAATTGATAACCGGTTTTGGTTAATTTGGTTTTCAGTTAATCCAGTATTTGGTTGATTTTGATTCGGTTTCATCTGTTTTCGGTTTGGTTTAGGTTAACGATTTAGTTATTGCTCACCGATAACCGGTTTTGGTTAATAACCGAAAGGTGTGTGCGGTTTATTCTGTTAGATTGACGGTTTTTGGTTTGATTCAGCTAATTTCGGTTTATTCAAATTTTTTAATTAAAAAAGCTATAGCAATATTATACTTAAACTAAATAGAATAAAATACTCATTTATTAACATACCAAAAAGTTATAACCGTTTAAAAATCACGGGGGGAGTTAGTTTTTTATAAGGAGATAAAATGTAACTATTAACTAATTTTCTATAATTTTGTTAAAAATAAGAGATTAAAATGTAATCTAGATGAGAGGATTAAATTGATGGTATTTAATCATTTGAAACTCCGTAGCTATTAAATATTCAGGGATAATGACTAAGTATGTTGGGTTTTTATCACTTGTACAATAAAGCAACATCTACTTGTACCTTTTAATCCACAAATCAATAGTAACCAAGACATCTTCCGAAACGTCGACAAAAATGAGTAAGTCATCATGGTACTTTTGTATTTTTTTAAAACATTATAGTTTATAAGATATGAGAATATGTAAAAGAATTATAAGTTTGTTGTGGATGGAGAAAGTGTAATTAATTGATGTGACCTAAAATATAGTTATTGTTTCAAAGACCAATTTACTCTCATTTTATAGATGTATTTATAAATTAAAAGAGAAAAAATTCTTACTTTTTAGATATCTTAAAATCATACACTCATTATTATAATATAGTATAGATATAATAAATTTAAATTTGGATTTGTGTGAATGAATCCAAAAGAAATATGAATCAGATGGCCGATTTCAGTGGTGCTTCAAACAGGAGGCATCACCATATCTCCTTTTTTTCAGTGTAATCTGAACCTGGATTGCATTTTCATTTTCAGTGTTTTTCTTTTATTATTGTTTTAACTTTGTCTTTTTATGATTTTTATTTTAAATGTAAATCATGTGTTACCATTTCGGTTTTAATTTTCTCACGCACTGTAAATTAAATAAATCAATGTAATAGTCTAATCTATTTTTAAAGTTTTTAAATAACTAATAAGTTAAACATGATTATAAAAAATATATTATTATAACATCAATATATTCTATTAATTTGCACGTTTAATCTACAAAGATTTATGTGTTAAGAAAAAAAAAACTTATAATAGAACAAATTTGCCGCTCTAGAGGAAACAATTTTACGCAAAATAATAGAGGTGTTCAATTTTTGGTTTTAACCTGTAAAATCATTTAAATCGGTCATCGGTTTTGTTTTTAATTGTTTTTTTTAAGTTTCGGTCGATCGGTTTCAAAAGTTGGAAGCTATATCGAACACTTTGGTTTGCCATTTATGCCGAAAGTCAAGTGTATAAAATCGGACCGGACCGTCATACACACACACACACACACATATATATATATACACATATATGCATAAGGGTGAGGTTCTAGAATGAACACTAGTATATTTGTAAATTGAGTGAACAAATCATGACCATTGATTTACACACGTGTATGGTTAGGATTTCATCATCAAATCGTAATATACACTAGTGTATTTCATAATCCAATCCTGAAAATTGATTTACGCACATGTATGGCCAGGATTAGTTCGCCCAGTTCCCAAATACAATACTGTTCACTCTTGAATCTAATCCTATATATATATATATATATATATATATATATATAAGGGTAGCGTTCATGCGAGAACCACCTTTATTGCGAGAACCAATGTGAACAAGGGGCAATTTTGTAAATACATAACAAAAATTAAATAAAGTGCATCCTTCTCCTCCTGGACTTCAAAATTCACGTTCGACACTCCTCTCCTGGACTTCAAAATTCGTCATCTCAGACTTCAAAATTCATCATCTTAGTTCACAATTATCACTCCAGATTCTCCAAAATTCGCCATCTCGATCTTACTTTTCATCATGTATTCGTAGTACATTCAAAATTCGGGCAAAATGAAAAGAATCATTGATCATATATTCGTTATATATGCGAAATTAGGGCAATAAGAACGGAATCACTGAAGATTGTGGCACAATTAGGGAAAATTTGAAGAACAAACGTCCAACGAACTCGCCGTAATTGAGTTATTGTCGGAATATTAAGCATCGATACACCGTTCCGTGAATTTGTAAGTTTATACACTTTATTTTGCACGTTTATATGATAACATGATGCTTAATCGTCGATTCAGATATTTTATATGTGAATATGAGGCTTAAATCGTCGTTTCATATCTACATTAGTGAAAATGGTGTGATGTATATGATTTTTGAGGGATTAGGGGCGACTGTTGTGATAGCATGATCTGTAATGTGGTATTTATATGTTTTTTGTATGTGGTTTTGTTATTGATTAGTGTTAGATTCGATTGGTGGTAATACAAAATTTTGATTTGTTAAGGGTTAGGGTTTTTTTATTGAAACAAACCTGTTGAGGTCAGTCATGTTAATGCACATATGCGTATTTTGCCAGATTAGTTTAATAAGATCAATCATATTGATGCAAATGTGTATAATTATGCACATATGCATAATTTGATATAAGAGGTTAGAATTTTTATTATAAAGAGGGGGCTGAACCTGAAAAGAGTGCAAGTAGGTGGCCTTCAAATTTGTGAGCAATAGTAGGTAGTTCGCTGTTTGGATGCACGATGTTCTACAAAATTTATGCAAAAGCTGCATGTTTCCTGCAGAACTTGAGAAGTTCGCTGTTTCATATGCAGAACTCGAGAAGTCCGCCGTTTGCATCCAATACCTTCCAGAAGCCCACTGTTTAAAAACCGCAACATGTTCAACCTCCATTTGATCCTTTCAATTCTTCTGTTTCTTGTTAATCAATCTTTTTCAGTTAACTACATACAGAGTTTTGTTACTTTCTTTCAAATACTCTGTTTTAAACGACCCGTTAGGTGTTTTAGATAACTGGAACTACTCAGATGAACATGTGCATAGTTATGCACATGTGCATAGTTTGCCATAATCTGTTAATAAGGTCATTTATGATGATATACATGCGTATAGATTGGTGGTAACACGAAATTTGATTTGGTAAGGGTGAAGTTTTTTTTATTGAAACAAACCTGTTGATGAGGTCAGTCATGTTAACGTACATGTGCATTGTTTTGCACATATGCATATTTTGTCAGATTAAGTTAATACAAATGTATTCATTCAGTTGATGTACATGTGCATATTTATGCACATGTGCATAGTTTGCTAGAATATGTTAACAATGTCATTTAGGTGATGTACATTATATAGTTTGATGGAATAGATTTGTTACTAGTTAATGTTAAATATGATTGGCGGCAATATGAAATTTGATTTGGTAAGGGTTAATTTTTTTATTCAAACAAACCTGTTGATAAAGTCAGTCATGTTAATGCACATGTGCATAGTTATGCACATATGCATGTTTTGTCAGATCAAGTTAATATGAATGTATACGGCATATGCACACGTGAATTTTTACTTTAAAACATAAACATTGTACATATTGTATGTAATATGTTTTCTGCACATGTGCATACATGAAATAACTGATGTGATATATGTAATGTATGCATGAAAAATACATTGGAGATTGCTCATGGATTGACAACAAGGACATATTTGATTAAAAGGTTGACAGATGAAAAATTATCTGAAAATGATAGATGAAGAGGCGTTGAAACAAGAGGAGTGTTGGAAGATGCTTAAAAATGGAAAGAAAGGTTGGCGGATGAAAAATTATCTGAAAATGATAGATGAAGAGGCGTTGAAATAGGAGGAGTGTTGAAAGATGCTTAGAAAATGGAAAGAAGAGCAGAAGGTGTGAAGTTGTGAACTAAAGCGAATGTTATGTGTTGGTAGTCTGTGGACATGCAATATTGTTATGTGTAGGTAGTTTGTGGACATGCAATACGGATGATCATATTTGTTAATATATGATGTATTATGTTGTTTGGTATATGTAATGTTGGTATTGCACGTGTGCAAAGTTTGATATAGCATACATATCGTTATTGTATAATGTGTTATGAATGGTTATATTTGTTAATTTTGGATGTCATATTTTGTTTAGTATAGTATATGCCGGTGATGCATACGTGTAATAACAAATGTTGTTCGGATTATGTGATTCCTTATGATAAGTGTGTTATATTTAATTGTTGTTATACAAAAGTTATGTGATAGTGTGTTAATGTTCACAATGCACATGTGTATTAATAAAAAACAATAAACATGTTAGTAATGAATATGTGTATATTTTAAACTGTTGTATATTTGTTCATAACATATTACGTATGTGGTAACCTATTATGTATGGGTACCACATTACATACGTTGATGTATATGTAAAGTAAAACGGATTATATGCAGTTAAAATATTCATGTATGCACAAGTGCATTAGTAAAAAACAATAACAATGTGCAGTGAAACAGTAAACATGTATGCACATGTGCAATGTGCTCGAAACAATAACCATGTGGAGTGTATGTGGTACCCTATTATGTATGGGGTACCACATTACATATGTTGATGTATTTGTAAAGGAAAACAGATCAAATGTAGTTAAAATATTCATGTATGCACATGTGCATTGGTCGAAACAATAACAATGTGAGTGATAATAAAAGTATCATCAGTGCAAGTGCAATCATAAACAGTGCAAGTGCAATCATAAACATCGGAATTTGTAATCACAATATCGGAATACATAGTTTAAATGATGTTAATTGAGTAGTTCAACGTAAATGTGCAGGTCAAACTGAATGTAAACAGACCAAATTAAATGTAAATAATAATTCAACATAATCAAACTGAATGCAAACGTTTCAAATTAAATGTACATAATAGTTCAACGTAGATGTAAACACTGTTTTGAAGACGAACTATCAAATTTTTGATGGTTGGGTGCATTACGACGTTTGGATAAACGTCTAAGGGGCTGTTCATGTACATTTATGTATGTAGGGTTTTCAGAATCATCATATAAATCATCATATGTATCTTCATCAGTATCATTATCATCATCGGAATAAGAATCGTTTTTCATCGTTAGGGGGTCCGGATTTCCAGCAGTAATGGTAGCAGCTTCACTGTGTATGAATGTTCCTGAATATAGAAAGAATGTTAAAAAGTGAATAAAGAAATGGTAAAAAAGTGATATTTAATAACGTAAATGTTATGTGTAAGAATGTTGTGTAAATGATAAACAGATTATTGTTGATGATTATAGGCTAATGGTAACGTGCTGCACATGTGCAGGATGTAGATTATTGGTGGTGGTTATAGGGTAATGGTAAAGTGTTGCACATGTGCAGGATGGTGTAGTTATAGGGTAATGGTAAAGCGATGCACATATGCAGGATGGTGTATTTATACAAAAATCACGTCTGATACTCGAATTGCATCAGTAGTTCTCAGTTCTCAAGCATCAGCAGTTCTCGTTCTCAAGCATCAGTAGTTCTCGGTAGTTCATCTTCGTCTCTTGTCTCGATTACAACAGTAGTTCGTCTTCGTCATAACGTATTCCTTATTCATCATTGCGATAACGATACACCATAAACCGTTCGTCATGCGAACATCGATTTTACCATCAGACATTTCAATCCGTCATATAATTGAGGTTAGTGCTCCAAAATTCGTATTATAATCGATATTATTGCAGTAAGAACATAATCATACATCATATATTCTTCATCCATTCGTAATCGAGTATTCCATTCGTAATTAGGGCAACAGGATCAGAATCATTAAGGAGTGTGGCACAATTAGGGTTACAGAAAGAACAGTGGTAGGAGGAATGGCACGATTAGAGTTACCTGAGGAACAATGTGTGAGGAGGATCATCAAATGTATGAGAATCGACACATGATGAATCAGAAGACGCCATATGCCACCGTAAACACTGTGACGACTACCACCGTCGTGAAATATGTGAACGCGACTACCTTTCTGCCGTGAAAACCACCGTGGAACGCCTCTCCGCCGCCGTGAAACTACCACGAATGCCTTTCTGCTACTTGTGAAAACTGTGAACTGATGAAACCCTAAAATGGAGAACAATGACAAAAAAAGAAGGAACGAATGTTTTTAACATAAACATATTCTAATTACAAAATTGCCATGTGTTCACACTGGTTCTTGCGGTTCTCGCAATAAAGGGTGGATCTGTTATATATATAGGTTAAGGTTCATGTGAACCACATTTATTGTGAGAAGCGCGAGAACCACTAAAGTAACCCACTACATCACCACCCAAAACCTAAAAAAACATAACCCAACCCAACCTACCCCCCCAAAAACCTAACCCACCCACCCAAGCTAAATGCTAAAAAACTAAACCATAAAGCTAAACCACCAAAATATTTTTAACATTTTTATAAAAAAATCGCTATTTTTCGTCACAAAAAAACAAAAAATCTTTTTAAAACATTTTTAAACATTTTATTAAAAACTTTTAAACATGTTTAAACATTTTTAAACATGTTTATAAAAAACAACTTTTTTAAACATTTTGTAAAAAAGTCGCACATTTTCGTCACCAAAAGTAGGGGAAAGGGACTTTAACGACGGAGGGGTAAAATTGGAAAAAATTATTAATATTTTTAAACATTTCTAATTTCTCCATGCGTTATCGTTTTTTTTAAAGTGACAGCAGAAGATCACAAATTTTTTTTATTCTTTCATTCGACTATATTTGAGCATATTTTTATAACATAAAAAAAGATTTAAGGTGTCATACTTTTTTAACACTACCATTTATTACTACACATGTGCAACAGTATGAAAAAACCTAAACCCCCAACCCCATATTTATTATGGCATAAATTACATGTTATGTTGCATAGGTGCACTACTATAATAGTAGTATTGAAAAAAAGAGACACGTAAAATCTTTTGTTTGTGTCAAAAAATTATGCAAAAATATATTCGAATGAAAGATAAAAAAATTTGTGATCTTACGGTGCAATTAAAAAAAAAATAATAACATATGAAGAAGGTAGAAATGTTTGAAAAGTTATATATATATATATAGATAGGGTGAGGTTAGGGTAAAAATGGTGGTTTTGTGAGAAGCGTAAGAAGTGTTTTAAGCCGTTAGATATTGGATTTAATGGTTGAGATCAATAGAGGCCTAAATGTAAATTGTATTTTATTATTTTGGACATGGTTGCAAAATTCTCTAGGCGCTCCCTAGTCGGTCGACCGGGGAGTTGAGAGTACTCGGTCTAGGCAGAGAGTACTCAGACATGTTAAATTATAAAGAAATTACTTTTTGGAGATTAAATATATGTCAAATAACATAAATTTACTAATATTTATAACAAAATACGTGAAAATGATATTAATTCTTTAATATGTAGGCATAGAAATTATGTTTTATTATTATTTAAGTCAAACTAGGCCCGAGTTAACCTTCTAGATCCGATTCTGGCCAAGGTTGACCACGCTTTACCGACTCCGAGTAATTAGGCGGAGTTGAAGAAAGTCGCATCGGCAGCCTACCTTGTAGCGACTACTCGAGGAGTACTCGGCCTTGGAAACCTTGTTTTACAACCATGATTTTGGACTGTTTTGACAATTGTAAAGGTAATAGAGTCTTTTTATCCATTCGAAAGTAGGTAATCGTATCTTCATGTGCACATCCGCTATCAAAACCCTTACAAATTCGCGATTGTACTCCTCAAAAAACGGAAATCATGGAAGAAGATCATCATCGAAAAACGTCGTTGTGTTATAAACATAATCAACATCTCTTCTTCTTCGTTTATCATTGTCTAAAAATATAGGGTTCAGTAATTACAATCAGTGTTTTTTAGGTAAAAGATTCAAATCAAAATCTTCAGAGAGTTCAATGGAATATATGGAAGCTTCAAACACACCATTGGCTGTAAAACGCAAGAAATCAACCACGACGGTCAAACCTGGTTTTGATTTTACTTGATGATTACCAGGGTTTTATTCTTAAGTGATTAAATAAGGATCTGTATTGAATGTTATTGCTTGTAGTGTTATAAAGGGAAAATAAAACCATGTTTAACTGATTCGTGGTTTGGTGTTATGTTCGAAAGTGTTATTTACTGATTATAAAGTGTTATATAGTGCTAAGGTTGGGTTAACGTATAAAGTGTTATATAGTGTTATATACTAATAAATAGTGTCATGTAGTGTTATACACTGATTATATATTGTTATAGCTGGTTAAACTGGTAAGTATTTGATAATAGTGTTACGTAGTGTTATATACTGATTATAAAGTGTTATATAGTGCTAAGGCTGGTTAGCTGGTTATATAGTGTTATATACTGATTAATAGTGTATGTTGTGTTATTTACTGATTATAAAGTGTTAAATAGTGTTATATAGTGTTATATACTAATAAATAGTGTAATGTAGTGTTTGATAATAGTATTTATATAGTGTTATATACCAATATATTGTTAAAGCTGGTTAAACTGGGCCAATATTTGATAATAGTATTTATGTAGTGTTATATGCAGAATAAATAGTGTGAAATAGTGTTAAAGCTGGTGGATTGGTCAAATAGTTGCTAATAGTTTTATATAGTGTTATAAATGTTGAACCAATATTGGTTTATTGACTAATCGTGTAACCATATATACTTAGTTAGGAGAAGCGGTCGAATACCAAAGTACAAAATAAGAAAGGGCTTCAATAATATAATACAATAAAACATCCCCTTGGATGATTCAGATAATGACAACATAGCTAAAAGAGGTATCGATAAAGGAAATTCGTAAAGAAGTAAAATAAATGCGTAAAGATTTGTATCTTTTTGCAAAACCCTAATTAGAACTGCGTATTTAATCTAACGTTACCGTACTTGAAAATGTGCATATGCTCTAGTAATGGGAGAGGCTGTGTTGTTGTACAAAAGAAACATGCAAAGGTGGAGAAACATCCGCAAGGTAAATACCACTGAACTAAATTATATTGATTTAAAAAGTAAAATGTGTTCTAATTTAATTAATCCCTCTAATACGAATTTGTATGTCACCTATGAATGAAGAAGTTCCTGATGCAGATCCCAAACAGGCAAACGCGGACAAACATGTTGTTCCTGATGGAGACTCCAAATGGGCAAAAGCGGATAAACATCCATTAGGTAAACGGCACTGAGCATAATATTATAGTTTTAGAAAGTAATTAAATTAGGATGTTTTTATTGAACTCCACAAAATACAAATATGTTTAAGGTCCGAACGTGAAAGAGGCAGAAGAAGCAAAATATCTGTGAGGTACCAAGACACCTAACTATACAGTTAATGACAGATACAATGCGGACAAAGGGAAAACGATTATAGTTGAAAAGGAAATAAAAATACCGTGTGGAGTGGGGAACGTACGGTATGTACATCGGTCGCCGTATGTACAGCCTTACGATCGCCCTATGTACAACGTGTGGTATTGTTGAATGACGAGCCTGACGAATCCGAAGAAACGGTTGCAAGTTGCATATTATGTGGAGTGGGGAACGTATGGTATGTACATCGATCGCTTTAAACAGTATTAAAATGTTACCTATTATAATACACTTTTATGTATTTGTTTTTTATGGTGGTTACACTTGAGGGTGATTGTAAGGATGTTGTGTTGTAAGCTGAGTCGGGAATTTTGGTTATGATGGGTCAAAGCGACTGTTTGGTGTTGCAGAAATACGCTAGTTTGCATCTAAAAGCGATGCGGAAAGGGAGGAACTGGCGAAAAATGCTTTTGCTGTAATTTCTACAAGATTGGATGCAAAGCAGTAGTTTGGTGGTGCATACGTTGTTTAACTTAAAAAGGAACCAAACATTTTTTAATTTAGTTTTTAATTCTCGAAAATATGTTAACGTCGTTTCCTTAATGGGTTTTAGCATTAAGGTAACTAAAACTTATGGATGATGTCACAAAAGAATGCTTCACAAAGTTTTGCTTTGATATTTAATCTAGTAATTTTTTACATTTGGGATGACTTTATAGTTAATGTGTATAATTTGTTCCTATTACCGACATTAATAACACAATAAATTTCAAAGAGAAATCAATAACCTAAATAACAAAAATTCGATTTCCTTTTATAACAAACATGACTAAAAAGGAAGTACGTAATAGTTAAAACCCCACGAACGAAGTATGTGACATGTAAAAACACCATAGATGAAATCTGTCGCATATAAGACAACCTAAAATGTCATAAATTAAGTATGTGACATATAAAACGACATATATAAAGTATGTGATGTGTAAAACACCTTTAAACGAATTGTAACAAAGGATATGAAGTACATTTGAATGTATGAATAAACAAAGTTGGTAGTATACCCACTCGCCAGTTGGTTTTGATTTGATAAATCATAAAATCTTATCATTGGTACTTCGATTATAAAACACTCTAATCACTATATGGGTAAAATGGATACTTAATGCGTAGTCTTCCTTAAGTTTCGATCATGTGTAGGTTTTCATGAAAGTCATATGCAATGTAGACATATACGAAAAACAATATAAGACTCTAACTGGCATGTTAATTCACCATGAAAAGAAATTGTAGTTGGTGAGTCACGTATTCATGACTATAAATAAAACAAAAGAAATAAGAAATGATTAATGTCAACCACGCTTGTAACCAAGGAAAAAACTTCGAAAAAAAATCCAAATACGATAAATTTGGTAAGCTACTCATCCTCGGACATTTCCTCCTGCTCTTGAACTTCTTCCTCCGCTTCATCATCTGCTTCTTCCTCTCATTCTTCATACTCTCTTTCTGAGGTATCATCATTATATTCCCTTGTGGGGTACGTGCACATTCGTATATTATGCCCCTTCTGTTTGCAATTGCCACACTCTCATCTCTTTTTCCTAGATTGGCTTAATGCAACTTCACGCTTAGAGTTCATCCTTTTTGGCTTACCCACTGGCTGATAAGTAGGAGTATCTACAAACAAAAAAAAAAAACGTAAAAACATCATTGGAATATGATACTTATGAAGATAAAACACCACTATATAACACTCTCGATCATCATATATAACACCATCGGGTTATGATGCCCAGTTAATCACTACAAACCGATAAAAAAACTTGTTTCAGCCCTGCAGATACATAATGACTATGACATAAAACACCACAAATGGGAACTTTATTCGAACACCAACATAAAAGCAATATTAAAGAAAATCTTGTTCAACCTTGCACATACGTATTTACTATGTCATAAAACACCACGAATTTAACTGCTTATTCCACCACTACAAAAAAACACAATTCAATTAACCATATATATTAAAGCACCACATAATTTATGAAAAAAAGGGCAATCATTCGTCCGTTCTTATGATAACGTAACATATTAACGTTCTGATAAATACAAGACCATATAATGTAAAACACTTAACCCCCATATAATGTAAACCACTCAAACCCCCATCATCCTAACCTCATCATACTCAGAACAACCAATTGTAGTAAAATTATCGAATATAAAAATATCATGATTGAGCGTTAAAAGTCTAATTAGGTAAAACACCACATACGTACCTGCATGACCTGTCCATTGAATTGATTTCGAACTATGTAGAAAAACACCGATTCAAAAAATTCTACTGTAAAAATCTTGTGCTCTCAAAATAATCAGACGATTATGATTTATAACTCTGTGAATTCGTATACTACCTTGAATTTGTATACAATCTTTGTAAAAAAATTATAAATCAGTATCCTAAAATAACTGACCAGCCGTTACTTTTATTTTATCATGTAATTGAAATTTAGAGTAAATTACATTATTGCCCTTTTACATTAATTTAATTGAAGGACACATGTCAACACTAGGTTATTTCTCACACTTCTCACACTTTTAACCCTTTTTAGAAGATCATATATATATATATATATATATATATATTATATAGTGGAAGGTTCAAATGCAAATAAATATTTTGTAAAAAGAATAAATTTCAGTTGATAAGAATGCTTCATTTAACTTAATTTAATATTTGTATTTAATGTTATTGTAAAGGTATATTGATAAATTTACATAGATCATTAATTTGTATGCATCCTCTTTAATAGCTTTCTTTAACGGCAAATTCGGATCATTAATGGACTACTTGAGTATCATCGTGCCACCAGCCGAACCACCTGATCATATCCATCTCCACTAGGCTATAATACATATACACAAATTAATGAGGAAACCCAATAAAGCTAGGAAACCCCCTTTGTGGGAATCGAACACACAACCTAAGGGCCCCTAATCTATAATTGAATGGGCTCCTCTTTAATAGCTAACTACATTAAATTTATAACTTATTTTCAAAAAATATATATATATTTAAAAAAATTAGAGCGTAGGATAAATTACGAGCTGTGTAGGATAAAGTGTAGATAAAATTCGACGTGTTTAGTATGAAATTAGATAATTGCAGGATATATGTTAGATAAAATTTTATGGGTGTAGGATAAAATGTAATTGATTAATTAATTAGAGATAGAATGCTTAATTTAAGGAATTATAAATTATTTTATGTTTTACGATTATTCCATTTTCTTCTTAAATTGATTTTCTTCTCATTTGATCATTTCCCTATGTATATATATAGGTTAAGGTTAGGCTACAAAGTGTGTTGAAATTAGGCTACAAAGTGTGTTGAGACTAGTAGTGTGTTCTTGCTAAGTTCAAGTGTAACGCCTCGTATTTTCGTAATTCCATATTTTTAGAAAATACGTGTCGTTCATTTTATTATTCACAGTCAAAATCGGGTCGAAAATCGGATTCAAAACGGCAAAGACGCATTTTTACGCGTTTTAACGCAACCGACGAACGCACGTGACTAATATGGAATCCCGACATTTTTACGAGTTTCATACTTAATTAATAATATTACTGCTGTTTTTTATAAAATTCGGGTGCGAAAACGGGCTATGAAATGCAATCGGGCCATTAACGGGCTTTAGGCCCAACCTATTCAAACCCTAAACCTACCTATATAAGCATCCAAACCCATCTTCACAACAAAAAAAACCCTAGCCCCCACTCATGCTCACTCTCTGCCCCTCTCCGATCACCGGCGCCGCACCTCCGGCCGGCCGCCGGCGATGTGTCCTCCGGCAAGGCGATGGCAACACCACCCCCTCCTTAACCCCTCTTCGCCTAAAACCCACCTCTCACACCCAACCCTCCTCCCTGCCCTTCTCCGGCAAACACCACACCACCGACCTCTCCTCCTTCCTCAATTAACAAGGCAGACACCACCACCTGGTGGTGGCGTATAGTGGCCGCGACAGCGAGCGGGAGAAAAACGAGAGAGAGAGAGGGGAGAGCCGTGAAAGAGACAGCGGCAGAGGTTGTGGTACGGCGGTTCCGGTGAAGCCGCTTCTCCGGCGACTGCAATGATGATGGTTCCGGCAACCTGTTTCTCACCTTCGACCAGAATCGATTGGTGGCTCGATTCGGGATCGGGTCGACCACGATCAACATGGTCAGACTGATGTTCGGTTGGGACTTGGGTCAACGGCGGTCAAAAATTGGTCGTCAGGTCAGGTTGGGTCTCGGCTCGGGTCCGGTCAAAGCAGTCAACAGGTTCGGTAAGATGCGTGTCGGGTCAGATTGTAACTTGGGTCACGGTTCAGTTGGTTTGAGTTTCACGGCACGAGTTAGCTATGCTCAAATTATCTCAGTTTCGGTTAGGTTCGATCAACAGCAGCCAGTTGGTGGTTGACTCGAGAATCGGGTTCGGGGCATCTTGGAAATTGCTTCCGCTGTCGGGTCACAAAGCTGGTCAAACAGTCGGCCAACTCGGTTTAACTCGGCTAGCCGGTCAACTCAGTCAACACAAGCTCGGTAAACTTCTAACGACATGAAATTTTATTTATGTGATGTTGTTTAGTTTAAAACCGACTTCTATACGCTTCCTTATTTGCTTAATCATATCTCGACTCATCGGTGGAAAGTTGTTATATTATTATAATACGGTTATCTAAACGCAAAACCGACCTTCAAACCAATACATTATCGATTATTTAAGTTGCGGCATATTTAACTAGAACTTTATATATTTTATTTATAAAAATCCATAGAAATACATATTCTTATATATTGTGTTATAACTTGTTGCGTTTTGTAATATAATCAACAACTTAGATTGTCGGGATTAGTCCAAAAATAAAGGAAACTCTGCCCGATTTTCGTAAAAATCCGCATTTTGAAATGCGTCCATCACACACTAAAGCCTATCGAACTCAAGTGACCGTTTTATAAAAAAATAAATATAAAGGTATATTTATCTTAATAACACTTCGACAACCTTTAATATTTATATGCTTTCGTTTACCCATGTGAGGTGACCTCGGCGCCCATCGTTCGACTTACAACACTTCACGGAGTTACCAAACGAAGCCTTGCAAAATAGTGAGCATACTCGACTCCTTTTTATATTTCAACGCGTTTTGGGGTGCAACATGTATTACTTAACAAAAGTCGCATTAAACGAATAAAACGTATCCAACTCGACATATATGCTAATTGTTTATGCTTGTTTTGTTCCAACATGTTTTGTCATGATATTGTTATGCTTAGGACGTTATGCATGCTAGCCAAAGAATTTAATTATATGTTATTATGCGAAAGTCGTCTCCATATATGTACTATTCGACTTGAATATATACTTGCCATGTTATAATCGAAACAAACATTAATGCTTGAATTAAATTTCAAACTTGTATGCTCGCCAGTGCTTTCGTACTGATCCATGCTTTTATTACATGTTGCAGGATTGCCTAGAAACGCACTTAAATTTTAATGTTCGTTGTACTGTAATATTTCTATCATGTTGTATTTCATTTCAATACGTTGTACTAAACTGTTATCAATGAAATGAAATTATATTCCTTTTATACGTGTCGTAAATTAAATTATGTTAACTGTTTTAAATAATGTAATTGTTAAACACTTGACACAATTAGTGTTATGAAGCCTATAGCAATCTCGTTTTCGTCCCACTCCGATGATTCCGCCATCGGTTGGGGTGTGACAGATTGGTAGAGCCATAACTATAGGGAATTAGGTAGAATTGCCATGTTTGACCTAGTCTATAGTTTAAGTACCAAATTCCGACCATTCTTGATTCTTGCTTAAAATATTAATTCTTCCAAATTGCTTTCACCTCTTCTTTTGTCTAAATATACAAAGTGCATTCTAAAACATCTACACAATACACACACTTGACGATACTCTTATTCCATAATCGAAATAACTCATCAAAATAGGGGTGATTCCTGCCTTTGGTGACAAATTTTAATCCATCTTACATGTTATTTTACGCGAATTTCACCATCAAGTCAGGAGTGATATCAATATCTTGATGGGGAATTTCCATTTCATAATCTAGTGGTTCCTTATTGACGAGTCGAGATTTTATCTTGTTTCGTTCAATAAACCACATTTTGGGGACGAAATTGTCAAGCTAGGATTGATATCCACACCTTGATGACTGGTCCCGCTCTACGATTTTCAATCTCACCAAAGTTTCGAACTTTCGATCAAATTAGGGACATGTACTAACTGGAAGAGTAAAATACCGTTAATCGCCTAGCGACGAGAGTATTATACCTATTAGGCCAAATCATGTCTCCCTAATTCGAAAGGAGTTGCGATTCACTTTGGAATAGTCAAAGTTTCTAAACCGAAGCACTCCAATACTTATCAAGCCTCCTTTTTATATATTAACTCATATTTTATGCGAGTTAATACTTGTTGCCTCGTTTATTTTAAAATCATCGTTTTACACAATAAATTAATACACGCATACTGATACGTTAACCTTGATTCGGGATTACTGGACATTCCTTATGTGATAAACTGGTCATTAACTTCGGATGGAGCCACATCTTGACATATGTAGTGCTCATGAAGCACTATAGGAGTAGCGCACAACCACATGGATTTGTGGTGATGTCAAGACATTCATACACTCTTTATGGATCTTTTCATAGCAACGAAATGATGACATGTGCTATGATTAGATGATGCTAGCGGAATCGATTGATTGACAACTTGTCATTAACTTCGTAAGAAGCCACACCTTAATATGTATAGTGCTTGTGTAGCACTATAGGAGTAGCGCACCGCCACATGGATTTGTGGTCGTGTTAAGTCATACACACATACATACATACTCGATCTTGTACTTGTGGAAGTGATGGATTAACAACTTGTCATTAACTTCGTAAGAAGCCACACCTTAACATGTATAGTGCTTGTGTAGCACTATAGAAGTTGCGCACCGCCACATGGAATTGTGGCCATGTTATGCCATACATACATACTTGCGGACACGATGGTTTGACCAGTTGGATCACATGCCAGTAATGCGTTAATCTTGTTTATTAAACATATCATATGCTTATTCAAAGATTTGAATCGTACTCATAACCCCTCTCATACTTAAATACAATCATATTTACATTCTTCATACCTATATGTTATCATTCACCCTTGTAATGTGTTGATAAACCCTGTTGGTGACACGGAACGTAACATGGCTTCGATTAGCAAAACGGACGTAATATGGTATAAACATGGTGGATACGCCGCTGGTACTTCCTATATATAAGTGTTAATACCATATTGCTAAGGTTACGTAAAACGTGCCATAAGAAATTTGATGTTTCACTGCTATATTAAAAGACAAACTTTAAGCACTCACCATCTATTCCTCGATTATACCCGCACATACTACGAAATGCCAATTATTCTAAAGTCTTCATCTTGAACAAATTTCGGGACGAAATTTCCTAAAGTAGGGGAGACTGTAACGCCTCGTATTTTCGTAATTCCATATTTCTAGAAATACGTGTCGTTCCTCCATTTTATTACTCACAGTCAAAATCGGATTAAAACGGCAAAGACGCATTTTTACGCGTGTTAACGCAACCGACGAACGCACGTGACTAATATTGAATGCCGACACCTTTTTACGAGTTTCAACCTAAATTAATAATATTACTGATGTTTTTTATAAAATTCGGGTACGAAAACGGGCTATGAAATGCAATCGGGCCATTAACGGGCTTTAGGCCCAACCTATTCAAACCCTAAACCTACCTATATAAGCATCCTAACCCATCTTCATAACAAAAAAAAAACCCTAGCCCCTACTCATGCTCACTCTCTGCCCATCTCTGATCACCGGCGCCGCACCTCCGGCCGGCCGCCGGCGATGTGTCCTCCGGGAAGGCGACCGCAACACCACCCCCTCCTTAACCCCTCTTCGCCTAAAACCCACCTCTCACACCCAACCCTCCTCTCTGTCCTTCTCCGGCAAACACCACACCACCGACCTCTTCTACTTCCTCAATTAACACGACGGACACCACCGCCTGGTGGTGGCGTACAGTGGCCGCGACAGCGAGCTGGAGAGAAACGAGAGAGAGAGAGAGAGAGAGAGGGAGAGAGCCGTGTAAAGAGACAGCGGAAAAGGTTGTGGTGCGGCGGTTCCGGCGAAGCCGCTTCTCCGGCGACGACAATGATGATGGTTTCGGCGACCTGTTTCTCACCTTCGATCAGAATCGGTTGGGTATGGCTCGATTCGGGTTCAGGTCGACCACGGTCAACATGGTCAGACTGATGTTCGGTTGGGACTCGGGTCAACGATGGTCAAAACTTGATCTTTGGGTCAGGTTGGGTCTCGGCTCGGGTCCGATCAAAGCAGTCAACAGGTTCGGTCAAGATGCGTGTTGGGTCAGATTGTAACTTGGGTCACGGTTCAGTTGGTTTGAGTTTCATGGTACGAGTTAACTACGGTCAAATCATCTCAGTTTCGGTTAGGTTCGGTCAACAGGAGCCAGCTGGTGGTTGACTCGAGAATCGAGTTCGGGGCATATTGTAAATTGGTTCCGGTGTCGGGTCACAAAGCTGGTCAAACGGTCAAACAGGGCCAACTTGGTTCAACTCGGCCAGCCGGTCAACTCAGTCAATACAAGCTCGGTAAACTTCTGACGACATGAAATTTTATTTATGTTATGTTATTTAGTTTAAAACCGATTTCTATACGCTTCCTTATTTCCTTAATCATATCTCGACTCATTGATGGAAAGTTGTTATATTATTATAATACGGTTATCTAAACGAAAAACCGAGCTTAAAACCAATACATTATCGATTATTTAAGTTGCGGCATAATTAACGAGAACTTTATATATTTTACTTATAAAAATCCATGGAAATACATATACTTATATATGTGTTATAAATTGTTGCGTTTTGTAATATAATCGACAACTTAGATTGTCGGGATTAGTCCAAAAACAAGAGGAAACTCTGCCCGATTTTCGTAAAAATCCGCATTTTGAAAAGCGTCCATCACACACTAAAGCCTATCGAACTCAAGTGACCGTTTTATAAAAAAAATAAATATAAAGGTATATTTATCTTAATAACACTTCGACAACCTTTAATATTTATATGCTTTCGTTTACCCATGTGAGGTGACCTCGGTGCCCATCGTTCGACTTAAAACACTTCACGGAGTTACCAAACAAAGCCTTGCAAAATAGTGAGCATACTCGACCCTTTTTATATTTCAACGCGTTTTGGGGTGCAACATTTATTACTTAACAAAAGTCGCACTAAACGAATTAAACGTATCCAACTTGTACACACATGCTAATTGTTTATGCTTGTTTTGTTCCAACTTGTGTTATCATGATATTGTTATGCTTAGGACGTTATGCATGCTAGCCAAAGAATTTGATTATATGTTATTATGCGAAAGTCGTCTCCATATATGTACTATTCGACTTGAATATATACTTTCCATGTTATAATCGAGACAAACATTTATGCTTGAATTAAATTTCAAAGCTGTATGCTCGCCAGTGCTTTCATACTGATCCATGCTTTTATTACATGTTGCAGGATTGCGATCGACGAATCTAGTAGGATTGCCTAGAAACGCACTTAAATTTTAATGTTCGTTGTATTGTAATATTTCTATCATGTTGTATTTCATTTCAATACGTTGTACTAAACTGTTATCAATGAAATGAAATTATATTCCTTTTATACGTGTCGTAAATTAAATTGTATTATCTGATTTACATAATGTAATTGTTAAACACTTGACACAATTAGTGTTATGAAGCCTCTAGCAATCTCGTTTTCTCTCACTCCGATGTTTCCGCCATTGGTTGGGGTGACATCAAGCTCTCAGATGCAAAGTCAATGGACTCACCCATAGCAGAGAAATCATTACTGAACAAGGATACTGAAGGATTTCCTATTAACCTTACTCTGTACCGATCTATGATTGGTTCGTTGATGTACTTGACTGCTATCAGGCCGGGCATTATGTTTTCTGTTTGTCAATGTGCTCATTATCAAGCTAATCCTAAACTCTCACATCTCACTGTTGTGAAATGAATTATTAGATATCTTAAAGAAGCTCCATGTCGTGGATTTTGGTATCCAAGAAATTCAAACTTTGATATGTTTGCTTCTGACAATAGTTTTGGAGGCACAAATAGGAATATGAAGTCAATATCAGCTAGGTGCCAATTTCTGGGAGATAGATTGATTTTGGGCAATATAAGAAGCAGCAAACAGTCTCCCTTTCTACTACAGAGGCGGAATATGTTGCAACCTCAACTTGCTGCTCCTAGGTGATATGGATGAAACACCAGCTTCAGGATTACGGTTTGACTTATCTAAACACTACTATTTATTGTGATAATGACGTCGCAATTCAAATCATTAAAACCCTCTTTTCACTCCAAAACTAAGCACATTGATATCAAAGTCCATTTCATTAGAGATTGCTATGACAGAGGTCTTTTCAAACTTGAGCAAATTCACACTGTCGCAAAACATTGCAGATATGTTTACTTAATGTGTCAGCAACTCTAGATTCAAAGTGCTTGTCGATCTTTTGAAAATGTTACAATTCACCGATTGACTTAAAAAACAAATCCCTCTTTCTGTTTTTGATTTCTAGGTAAATTTGTACATAAATTTCTCTTTCTAGATAGTTTTTACTTGATGCACAAATTTAGGGCGAGAAAATTTGAAAAACACAAAAACAATTAAATATCACATAGGAAATGAAATTAACTCTTATATTAAAGGGCTTGACTGATACATGTAAGGTGATATAGCTGCAAAGACTAGGATCTATTATGATATGTCGATTAGCTTGACGCTCAAAATGATAAAAAGATACTAAGTGATATAAACATAAAGAACTGTGTACCATGTGGGTAACATGTCATAGCGCATGATTTTATGGTCTTAAATCTTGCGTTGATTGATTGCCAACGTCTGAGGTTTCGGGGCTTTATGTTGTTGTGTTATCCGCGGATATCTTGATTGTCCTTTTGTTGCATCCAGATATATGCAGACCTAGACACAATCGGAATATCTTAAAAGAGTCAACTAGGCCAAACACCATAGGGAAGAAAATCACAAAACGAGAGAATTTCGTGTGCTTTAAAAGACAAATTCATACCAAAATGGTTTGTGCCTAACTCTCGTCGGACAAAAAAACGTTGTTCGCTTTGACTGTACGATGCAACATACCTGTCACCAATAGTCATAAGTTGTAAATCAAAAGGACGATTCCAATATACTCACCTACTAAGATGAATTGTTGTGTATACCTTAATCACGGGAGTATGTCATGGAATGGGACACACGAGTATATTAGTATAATACACCTTAAGCGTATCATGAAGTTGAAAAACTGAAAGTTGAGTGTTAAAGTTTAAGTGGGCAAACATATTGGCAGTCATATAGACCAGTCTGAGTATGTTTGTGCTGAGAAGTGTTCCTTAATTTGCCTGAAAATGATTTGATCCTGTAATATTTGTGTCTCTTTTATGTAAACACGAATTTTGGTAAAACTGCTTATTCAAAAGGTGCTCAGTTGGTCGGATTGTGGAAATTTGGAAAGATGGTTGTCAAAATTGTCTCAAGTTAAGAAGGTGGGCCCACCATAAACTTGATGAGCCAAACTTGTTTTTGTATCGAAATCATTAAAAGGACTGGGCATATGGAAAAGCCCAGCCTAAGATAATTTTTTGTAAAAAGGATGATTTCGAGAAAAAGGCTTCTTATTCTCATCTGTTGCTTCATCTTCTTCTTGAAAAGGATATTGTGAAGATTATCATACATAATCTCGAATCTGCTTTGCTTATCAGTAAATCTCAAATTAAAGATTATGTGTGCGCAACCTAATTTAGAGACAAGACATGGACATAAACAGGCGAGTTACTTATCAGATCCTCCTACAAAATTCTTTGTTGAATTTGAATTTATGATTGTCAGATTGAACATTTGGAAGATTGCTCATGCTTTATAAGAAAACCCATTGATAGATGCTGATTTAATTCAAGCTTTTTAGAAGACTGCATCAATTAACATAAAGGGAGCAAATGATGCAGGAACGATTGAAGCAAGAATACAACAAAAGAATATTATTACTTCAGAAGCCATTATTCGAGAAGTTTGGTTGTATGGCGATAAACCTAATGATCCAACTTCATATTAAAAAGATGTTATATTGGATGTTTTGCCTAAGTTAAGCTATGAAGGAACTTATCCTCCTCTCTTAAAGAAGATGATCCCTCCATACTGAAGATTATTAATGCACATGTTTCTGTTGTGCTTCTCTGAGAACAAGGGTGGATTGGATTAGTTGAATCAGATACAGTCTTGTGCGTTTGTGGCTTTGATTGATGACTAGGACTTTAATTACTCAGCTTTTGTTTTTGATAACTGAAGAAGAACTTAGATGATGCTCGTAAGAAGGATATGTTTCTATTGTATCCTCGGTTTATCTAGATGATCCTGGATGCTAAATACCCTGAGTTGGTTAAGGGTATATATTTTATTCATCTGAAGCCAATGGGTCCAGGATGCTTTGGAGCGGTTAAGCAAGTCAGCCAGACAACAAATAAGAAATTCTTGGGATTGTATCCATTGCGAAAGTATGGAAAGTTTCCTGCTCTTGAAGACGAGTTAATGAACCTGAGCGAGTAGTAAATGCTATTGTTGGCGAAGAGCATGATGTAGAGATTGTTAGAGAAGTGGTTACATGAGAAGATGTAGAGGTTGAAAATTGATGAAGAAACTGTACATGGAGTTGAACTGGAACAACCTACGTCACAAAGTGAAGAACTAAAGAAATAGTTACCCACTATAACTACTGAGAGACTTGCTGAAATCTTAAAATCATTATAAGATGGTCTTAGGAATCCTCCACTGACAACATCCTCTACTACCGAAGAGCAAGTAGTTACAGAAGACACCCCTGACACTGGTCTAGAACCAAGAAAGCGAAAGTAAAATGATCCAAGACTAGGTTTGCTATTAAATCTGTAAGTCCCGATTTACCGGATCTCTCAATGATACCAAACAAAACCACGTGATTAGGCGGAATCTAAACACATAGTGATTCAAGAAAGACGAAATACGAGATTGACACAAGATTCACTTTACAATACTTGCATACGATTAATATTTCTACCATCTGATACAAGTGTGCTCTCTCAGGTCGCAGCCTCTTTCTAGCTCTGGGGTTTTTTTAAAACTCTTTTCCACAAATGAGACTTTCCTCTAATAATGAACTAAATATAACATTATATAGGGTCCACATATAAATCGGCCCACTTGGCCTAACCCAAGTCCACTAGAAAAGCTAAGTCCAATAACCTATAAGTGTGTTTGATAACCCACTTGGTATCTTTTTATTACTTTGAGCGTCAAGTCTATCGACATATCACTTTAGAGCCTGGTCCTTTCAGTTACACACCATACATGTGTTTGTCAAGCCCTTGAACATTTATTTCATTTCCCATATATGCATTGTTTTAGGGTTTTTCTCTTTTCAAATGTTTTTCTCCTTTTCTCATCCCCCCCCCAAAACAATGCGTAATATGTAACAAACTCTTTTTGCCTTTTTCTCTTTTTCTTCCTCTAAAGCAAAACATATATATAGATATCTCTCTCTAAATTGAGATATCTCTCTATCTCTCTCTAAACTTGTGCATAAATCTTATGTGTAAATTTACCTTAGAAAGAAAGCTTTATGTACAAAGTTTTAAAAAATATATATTTTTGTTTAACCGTTCTATCATCAGATAATCACATTCAGATCGCCGCTCTTTTCTTACATCCGTTATCTCATTCCAAGGAAACATGTCATTTAAAATTGAACTTTTTTATGCTAAAAGTGAGATGTAACCCGTCATATCCCTGGAACAATCACTATCAATATTCAAAGGATTGTATACAGCTCCTCCTTGGTTGTCCCTGAATAGGAAAGGGGATTAGTAAGATATTGGTACCGACGCCATCGTGGTCCTAGGATTTTGTGAAGCATCAAAATAAGATACTTCCCGTAAGCACATGTCCCCTTTTGTTTCAAGGATTGGTGATGTTGCTGCTTTATGTTTTGCTTTCCAAATTTGTTTAGGCTTTTCTAATTTCTTAGGCGCCTTTAGCAAAACAGTTTGCTTTTCAACCTTGTTATTTTTCAAAACTTGTTTAGTTTTCAAAGCTTGTTTTCTTTTAGCTTTCTCATAAGGAGCATAACCCAATCTATTCGACCCAACTGATGTTGAATTTGAGTTATAAGATATGTTGGATGATTTGTTTGCAGATTTTTCAAATTTTGCAATTTCAACTGGAACTGTTGGTTTTGGAGATACATATTTATTTGACGGGCCTCTCAAAGCTGGCTCAGAAACAACCTTTTTCACATATGGACGAGCATGAAAAGTAAAATTGGATGTTTTCCCTCAACCCATCCTCTACTTTTACCTCATCTGCACACGAAGTAGAAGCATTAGTATCGTTCACACATTTAAACTTCGGGACTATTGGACTCACCACACTTGTACCACCAATTTTGGACGAGGCATCCTCACAGTCTTCTACATTTTCGAATGGTCTTGCTGTTTCAATTTCAGATGTTTTGGGCTCAGTCAATGTTTCTCTACTTGATTCAGCTGAAGCACTTGAGCATGAATCTGAAGAAGAGAGACCAACGAAGAAAGCACGACGTGTAAAGGGCAAATCTACAGGGCTGGAAGAAAGTATAAGCAGAAGAAAACACTCAAGATTGAAACAGAAAGCATTCAACAACCACCTACTTCACCAATTCATACATCAACAATACCACAACAACCACCTGTTACACTGAATATTGAAACTGTTATACCACCAATACCATCACCAACACCACAATCATCATCACAACCTATTCCACCACCACCTCAGTCAACACTACAACATGTTACACCACCACAATCTATTTCTCAGAGACAAACACCACAATGACGTTCTACACCAAGATCTGGTGCAAGAGGTTCTTTAGAATATAGATTCTCATTGATTTTGGTGATATTCCAATAGATGATGATGTCAATCCAGATATGTTCAATGACACAAAAATTGCAGAACTGGAAAGTCATATCGTGATGAAAGATGTGAAATTGCAGATCTTGAAAGTCATATCAAATGGATGGAAGATGACAGGAAGAATCTGGAAGTTGTTTTCTGTCAAAAAACGAATGATTGAGAAAGCTGATCGTTGAATATGATGCTGAACGGTTACCAAACAGGAGGCAAATGGATCTATTTCAGAAGATTTTGGTAAGAAAGTTTGGTATTGATTATGCAATGGAAGTTGATCTGATTGAAAAAGAAGAGGCAAGAGAAAAGATAGTTGAACGAGAATGAAAATTCAAGCTGATTGAAAAAGAAGAGGCAAGGAAAGGGTAAACAAAAAGTTGATGAAGTGCAGGTAATTGAATTTATAGTTGAAACAAATGTGATTGAAACTGAAACTGTAAAAAAAAAGAGATTGAAGCTGTGGTTAATCCAGGGTCTGAAGGGTTTGTACTTAATGGAGAACCAGTTGATGTTTCAGATCCAACTTTGAAAGAAAAGCTTGCTGAGAAAAGGAAGTTATATACAAAGGTGGATGAGTTGTTTGATGATGATGATGAGGCTGATGATAATAACAATGACGAAGAAAAGAAAGATGATGATAAGCCTGATGATAAGAAAGATGACAAATATGATAAGGGAGATGATAATGATGACACATAAGGTGGAACAAGGTTGATTGTTGAAACCGCAAAGATTAATGAATCATTTGACTTTGATGCAGATCTTGATGATTTAGTTAATCAAGATGATGATGCACATCGCCAGGGGGAGCAAAAAGAACAACCACAGTATGAAGAACAATCAGGAATCATCACCTCTACTCCTTTTACAGTTGTTCCTGATTGTTACAAGCCCCAAATTCTATACTTGGAATATAATGTTGAAGATGGCGAATTCGTGCACAATTATACCAAGGAGGAGATTGTTATTATGGTTGGTGTTGATGAAGAGACGTCCGAGTTTGATTTTGAAGAAGAATTGAACAATAGCAGCACATTCAAACTAGAAGATTATGTTTACAAACACGTACCGGATGCTGATAATTATGATCGTATGATTGTTGAAGATGCATCAGATGACGATGATGAATCTGTGAAATATTCTGGAATTGATACAGATACTTTTCCTACTTTTGATGAGTTGTTCAGTGAAGCTAATGATGATATGTTGAAACGAAGAGTGGAAGAAACGGTGAAAGAAGGAAGTATATGTGATATCTATGACGATCCGATCTTGTAACAATGTCAAACAAGTTATCAATGAATGAATTTTTTTTGAAATTTTGTGTTTTATTTATGATTTTTGTATTACTATTTCAATAATTGCACATATTCAATTCCTGTACAATTCCAAACTCTTGAACAACTTCTGGAAGTGAAATCGAAATTGTTACGTAAATGTAATCAGTTTAATGCGACGTACACTCCGGAACGATGACACAAACTTAACATACTTTAAATATCCTTTATATAACTTAGAAATAAGTTTTGAAGGGTTTGGTATGTCAAAAACAAGCTTATTCGATCACAGGGACTATTTACGACAAACTACGAAAGTCTGCTGATTCTCGTAGCAACACACATTCCGGAAAAAGGTCTTAAGCTAAACATACCCTAAATACCCTTAACATATCTTAGAAATAAGTTTTGAGGGCTTCGGTATGGCAAAATCACACTTTTGTAACTTCAGGGGCTATTTTGCAAATTCTGTAAACTATGCCTTTTCGCGTAAATCGCTATCCGGAACATGTACGGACATCCGAAAATTTTTGTAATCATTAAAATATCATATTTTAGTGATTGGAATGCAAAAATATAATTCGTTACGCTTTTACGGTCGCGCACGCGTTCGTTACGATTTTCGTCGTAATTAACCAAAAACCGCAACCGTACGACCAAACGAACCGACATCCGAGACATTATTGAGCACATTTCAAGTTCTCTATACTTTATTGTCCTTATAAAGCTTGAAAATGGGGTTAACGGGTGTTAAAAGTGCCAAAACGCATCAAAAACAAGTTCAGGGGCCATTTCTGCCAATTCTGAAACTTCAGCCCCTGCAAGGGACTTACGGACCGTAAGGCAAAACCCCATACGGTCCGTAAGGGGTCCCCAGCTCATCAGAATTGTTAAATCAAGGTGGCAGCTTCTTGTTAAATGCCTTGTTGACTCACCAAACGAATTTGCCACCTTCCCTTCTGCATTTGACACCTAAGGGGACACTAATCAAGTTCAGGGATGACTCATGGACACTTGTCATGATCACATGAACCCAATTCAAGTATAAAAACCATGGTGTTCTCCATTCTTCAACTTTTGGAACCATCTCTTTTGTCCCATTCTGCTTCAATCCGAATTTGGCAACCATCTTGGAGCTTTCTCTGGTGTTCTTGATCAATCTTTGGTGTTTGTAAGTGTTCTCTTTCATGCTTGTTTCAATTCTTGTAGTTTAATTTGATTAAAAGTCATAAAATTTGACTTTTGTTTGACTTCCATAATTGATCATGAACTAATCAACTTAAAATCCAATTGAACCTTGCAATATGATGGTAATCAAGATGGTTAGGATCCCTATTGATCATACCTACTGATTTCTATCATTTCTAGTCATCTTGACAAGTAAAAGTTTCGGTCAAAATGCGATAAATGCGCAATTCACGACGGAACTAATTTCGGGTGTCAAAACAGTTTGTTTTGATGCCAAAACTCTTTTATAAACTTATTTGGACATGTCAAAACATGTCTAAATCGTCACTCTTATTTTTGTGCTCGTTTAGAGTCAAAAGTTGAACGGTTTGACCACCGTTTTGACTTTCGAATCTGACCCGATTGGTGGATCTTCGGACCTGACCAAATACATATTTGTGACCATAATTATAAAGGGAGTAACCCTCTGAGGTTATACATTATGGTCATGTCATTCGGTTAGTGTTATGATAATTAGTTATTATGTTCTTCACTAATGACTACAATGCCCTTTCGCAAATAAATCAACTTTAAGTATATGGAACATAAAATTTGACAAGTATTCTGATCAAATAACATTTTCAAACATATTTAGGCATTAAAGACTTATCATAACACATATCTAACCATCCGAATGCGTAGTTACGCAAATGACGCGTTAAAGTGGCTTAAACTACCTTAACGGGTCATAACGGGTTAAAAGCACATAAAAATCTTTCCAACTCAGAATGTTAACTTATTAAACCTTCTCATATGAGTCCCAATACTCATTTGGTTTATAAGGTACCATTCTATCCAAATCCTCCGATTTCAAGTTTTGATATTTACATTATTATCCGATTTTAGGACACGCTTGATTTCTCGGACATTTGAGCTTGTTTGATCTTTGATTCAAGGTTACAATAGCAATCACATGTGAGTACATAGTCCCCTCTTTTATGTTTTACATATTGTTTTAGGGTGATTCATATGTGCTAAAGATTTTCGAGTTTTCAAATACAAATTACTATGGTTTATATTAACAAGACGATTTCGATAATGTGAACGAACTTGTTGGTGCGTTATATTCATAACAAGAATGACATTCATTAACAATGGCCAAGTCGACCAGTAGTATGTTATGGTACCATAGAATCTGACAAATACCGTTATCGGGCTATTCACTGGAATTTGGTGGATAGTTTGGGGTAACGACAAAATCTGTTATTTTAACAAACCCTTTGGTGGTTTGTTAGTCGATTTAAAGATACCCTTTGGTGGTATAGACAAGTCACACAGGTTTGAATGTATTCACGAAATGACCAAAAGTTTTAACGGTTAAAACAAGGACGATTGACGAATGGTTTTATAACACGGACGAATGACGATTGGTTTATAACAAAAACGAATGATGACTTATTTATAACACGAACGATTGATAACACGGACGAAATGGACGATTGGTTTATGGTAAGTGATTATATAACGAGACGGTTTAATGTGATAAAAGCATGATGGATACGCAGCTGGTACTTCCTATATATAAGTGCTTTTATCATATTTCATTCTGTGGCGTTATTTAGATCACTTGGACGATATTTTCAAATGATATCACGCAACGATGTTTACATAATGATATAAACCATACGAGTTTTCTTCAAGGACGATTTACTACTTATTTACGAAAACAAATGTTTTAGTCAAGATTCATGGCAACGAGATTTCATAAACTTTAACCAACGTGTTTTAGTTGGTTAATCATATTGCAAGACCAGACACTTTTTGATACAAGGTTTTCACAACTCGATTCTAGTAGTCGAGTAAGGTAATGCAATATGTTACATGCCATAAATCTAACTTACTCACAAAACCTATGTACTCGCCGGCATTCTTTTATGCTGACTCGTTTTTCACATGTGTTTCAGGGAATAATGCTAGATGATACTGATGCGTGCTCATGTAGGATCGGATGTGGACTTTAGTGCCTATAAAATATGAAAGACAATAATTATGCTCGTTCGTTGTTTGTTTAAGTTTGGTTGAAAGTTCTAAAACAATATGACAATATAATCTATGTTTAATATCCAATAAATGAAATATGATATACCATGTGTTGTTGAAACGATATGTTAACGTGACTCCCCAAGTGTTTCCACCGCGTGTTGTTTTACGCGATTTGGGGTGTTACAGTATACCAAAACGTATAACATAAGAAGAAATCACTGAAGCTAGAAAATCTTGGTTTAAAGTGCTTCCTAAAGAACACAAGTTTAGACGATCGTTGGCGCTCTTTACTCGAGATAAAGACAAGTCTTGGGAGATATTCTCAGTTAGGGATGGATCGAAGATTTGAACGTTTATGCCATCAAGAGGGAGTTTGGTGTGTAGTATTTCAAGTATTTGTGTGATCTGAAGTCGTTACCATACTGGGATATTGAAGAATTGGTTCAAACAAAGACGATAAATTTTCAAATGAAGTTTCATGATCAGTGGTTATGGAGATTGATCAAGTATGAGGCATTGGTTGGTTTTAACAGCTGGAAGCCATTCATTCCAAAGAAACGAATCAAGATTGATCTGGTTACTAAGGAAAGAGATGTGACTTTGATTATGAAAAGGCCGCGTGTTAAAGAATATGCCTCTGATGAAAATAGAACAAGATTTTTAAGAATACTTCAATTGGTGGGAAGTAGAACCTGAAACGGGTGAGGCTGTGATTGTGTTAAAAGCTGATGAAAACTGGAAGGTTACTGCAGAGTTAACTCCAAAAATGATTGAAAGACGAAGAATATGGGGTTTATGGAGGACATACGGATACTAGACCCGATGCGGCTAGTTAATTGTTCAAAAGAAGATATCAAATGCTTATTTTTCAACAAGATTTGTTATGATGTGAAAGAGAAGACGCAAGCAGTGCACATGGTATTAATTGAGGAAAGATGTGGGAGTCATCGTGGAGAGTACTAGAGAAAGATGAGTTTCTGAAAGAAGAGCAACATTTAGAAAAGATTGAAGAAAATCTAAATCTGCTCGTCTCAGAAGATTTCAGTTCATGAAATGGGCTCCGACAACTGATCAAACGTCAATTCCATTGGAAGAGTGTCAGAAGCCGAAGAAGCATTTCTTTGGGCATTAACGTTTACAAGAATGAAGATTTTGAAGGCAGACCAAGACTCCAACAACATCCAAGGGGGAGTTTGTTGATACAGAATGTCTATTGTCTTTGTCTTAGGTCTAGTCAAGTCATGTAATAGGGCGTATGAATGTTGGATATGAAGGTTGTATGTATTTAGCACACTTCGTACAAGGTGGTGATCACCTCGTACGAAGTGAACACACTTCGTACGAGGTGTGTTGGTCTTTGTGCGAAGTGGGCTAGCCTATATATAGGTGATAGGTCATTTCAATGTTAGAACTTTTGCGTGACAGACGGTGAAGCTATGTCGGATTTCAGACACATTGTTATTGTTAAACAGTTGAATGAAATCATTGAATTAAAGATATAAACATGTTAATTGTCACTATTTCATAATAATTATGTGATTATGAACTAGAAACAAATTAGGTACCTTTGCTAAAGGAGGTAATCGATCCTACAGTATTTAGAACATTTGGGGTGAATAATCATCTAAATACAAGATACACAAATACATGACACTAACTACTCGTAAATAATCAAGTTTACAAATACAAATGGCTATGTATATGTATACACACCTATCCTCAAAAATTGTGGATACGGAATGCTAACACTAAGAGATATGTATAAATACACTTATATAATATCCCTAAACCAAGATTCGGACAATGGACAAATCGGACAAACTAACTTGTATGTATATATATTGAAGAAATAATAATATATATACATACATATATATATATTTATATATACCCTAAACTGACGCTAAAGAAATAATAAAAGTTCGGTAATAAACTAACTATATCATTACCGACAACGACCGTTCATATCGTCATGACGAGAAGCTTATACATCTTACCGACGACGCTTGGGCATTTTGACAATGAAAATATATATAAACGACTACGACGACATGTTCTAAAAATAATATATATTTTTAGACACTTAATTGATACATATTTTATGTTACATAAATCCAGAAAGTCATATAAAATTCAGCAAGTGTAAGAATAGAAGTATATAAGTGTACTCATACGTATGAAATACATACATCAAAACACTTGGTAAAATACAATTATTACAAGTAATGTACATGTACCAAAATACGTATAAATACGGTACAAGTACCGACAATAAAAGTATACTAGTAGAGTAAATACATGGTATACGTATACGTATAAATACCCAAGTACATAATAATGTACACAAATACACTTGATGAAGTGTACACATACAAGGGGACATCATACATGTACACATAACAAGTTCAATGTTAAAATATTTATTTTTAACAATATATCAAGTGAGAAATACAACATACATACATACATACATACATACATACATACATACATACATACATACATACATACATACATACATACATACATACATACATACATACATACATACATACATACATACATACATACATACATACATACATACATACATACATACACACACACATACACATACATACATACATACACATACATACACATACATACATACATACATACATACATACATACATACATACATACATACATACATACATACATACATACATACATACATACATACATACATACATACATACATACATACATACATACATACATACATACATACATACATACATACATACATACATACTTATATACATACATATATATATTTATATGCATAAAAATCGAGAATCCCTTCAAACATGAATATACGTATTAGCGACAATATATATATTCCATAACAACGGAACTTGTGGGAGACACAAGCACGAAACTAGGGGCTAGGCCTAGTATGCGTGACAAAGACATACGACTAATCAGATGAGTCTGATGCAAACAACTTAACATAAGACTATCAAGGGCGAGGCCCGTTCATACATAACGAATATACATGACAATATATATTTATGAAATATATATTATCAACAAACGAATAAATAAGCTACCAACGTATTAACATAAACAAGGGTATCCAAACAAGACCAAATATAAGTCTTAACGAGCATTCAAGATGAGAAACGTGTACACGGTCTAGTAAGGACCTAGGTGTCTAACGAGTTAGAACACTTGTAGGTTGCGATACATATACAGACACCATAGTCTGTAAGCACGCTATTTACTTGAACGCAAAACTGTGAGTTCATGTCCCTCCTTTCAAACTTTTCAATGTTTTACTGTTAAACACTCGAGGGGGAATACATGTTACAAAAATGGTATGTTTAGCTATGGAATGAAATCACTTTAGATCATATGCACATAAGTAGAAAACGATAATAGTAACCATTAATCATACATAACGAACGAGGTGCAAAGGGTGTAGATCTATTGAGTTTTG
This sequence comes from Scalesia atractyloides, assembly GCA_947069175.1. Classification (NCBI taxonomy): domain Eukaryota; kingdom Viridiplantae; phylum Streptophyta; class Magnoliopsida; order Asterales; family Asteraceae; genus Scalesia; species Scalesia atractyloides. The sequence continues at coordinate 22,585,187 of CAMTDV010000024.1, forward strand.
GCGAGCTCCACTCCTAGTTTCTTAACCCTTTAGGAGTGCTTTTGTGGTCCCATATTGGAAGGGTCCGAATATCATCATCTAGGTTTGGTTACTTACTTATGGCACACATATTAATGTATCGTCTAGGTTTGGTTACTTACTTATGGCACACATATTAACGTATTAGCTACACATTGATGGATCCTTGAATTTCATAGATGCTTTTACAATACAAATCTTTCAAATGTTTTCGAGACTCATTTGATACAAAGCAAACAAACACATGAATTCACCAACTTATTGTTGATTTTTTTTTTCAAATTTACATGTATTTTAGGAAAAAAGCATAACATGATTATAAATCAAGGAAAGTGGAAAAGTAGTGAATGATGGCCATTTTTGGAGAGTTTGCCTTATATGTTCCGCCTTCGTGCGGGCATATAGAATTCAAATCATTTTTTACATTTATGAGGCAAACTATATTTTGTTGCAGTCTTTTATAACTTGAAATACATTTTGGAAACGTTGTGAACTTGTTCTGAGAACTTTTGTACTTGTGTTTCAAACTATATATCCATGGCACGTTGTCATTTTATTGTTTACTTAGTCAAATGCACTATTTACGATTCACGATCACACCTTGCGCTTCTGTTACGAGCAGGGTGTGTCAAATGACAAGGATAAATCAGGGGCTTGGTATAAACAAGTTCCACTACCATTTAATGACAACTACACTCGTATGCCTCATTCAGATGAGGATGAGGCAAGAAATGATTATGCATGTTATGGAAAACAAGCTGAGGTTGAAACAAATGTTGGGTAAGGGACATTGAAAGAAATGACTTTTAAATATATATGTGTGAATGATTCTGATGCTCCTACTTCATGTACAGACAAAGTAGAGATTGAGGATTGGGGTAGTGAAAATGATGAGTGTGATGAAATTTTTGATCTCAAACTAAAACTTGTTACTCATGTTTCTTTAAAACAATTTTATGATGATAAAACTGATTTTTCTACGAACCCTGTTTGGATGGGTAAAGAACATTGTGTGATTAGCTATGCTAAATTATTAAAAGGTTTAAATTTTAAGAATGTAAAGTCTTCTAATATGAAAACCAATTCTTCTACAACCTATGTTAATTCTGCTAGGAATGGTAAATGTGAGAAACATAATTTTAATCATCTAGCTACTGAAGAGTACAAGGTGAATGGGAACGACAACAAGGTTTCAAATCCTAAGTTTGTTGTTTGAAAAACATGTGCGTCATCTAAGCATCTTACTAAAGGTGAATTTTAAACAGATTATGATCACTATCGTAAGAGGTTTGAAAAAAACCATGCTCAAAAGAAGATGTGAAAATCATTCTAGGAATAATAGATCTTATCATTCACATGCATCATCATCAAGCTATGCTCCCTACTAAAAAAAGCAGACATACTAGAATTGTGGCAATACTAGACACACTGTAAGAAAATGGATACATCACCTTTATGAGTCTTATTACATGAAAAATCGAAGGGTTACACCAAAGGAAAACTTTTATTATAAGCCAATGAAGGTTGAAAAACCTAAGGTAATGAAGAATGAGCATCCCAAAGTTAAACCATGTAATGGTAATTGGAGGCTGCCAAGAATAAACGTAAGGTTGTTTGGGAACAAAAATCTCTTTCTAAACCTAAGAAAGCTGAAATAGCTAAACTGGTCCGAACAAAAGTAATTAACATGTTTGTTAAACCAAAACAAGTTTGGAAATCAAAATAAGAAGAAGTGGTATCTCCAATTTTTGAAGAAGCTTAGGACATGTACTTACTTGAAATATCTTATATTGATGCTTCACGAACGTCTAGAACCACTATGTCCTGGGTACCTATGTCTAGCTAATCTCCTTATTCATGCAGGAATAACTAAGGATGATTATTAACAACATTTGTCATGTTGATAGTGGTTGTTCCAAACATATTCCACGTGACATTTCTCTCTTATATAATGTTATTGCCCTTAGGGTAATAAGTGCAGAGTCTTCGTTTTGTTAGGGTTTGTTGTGTAATATGATGAAACTTATGTTTAGTCCGAGTTTCTGTTTTGGATAGATGTTGTCCGAGTTTATGTGTAGTGTTATGTCCGGACTTGGTGTGGTTATATCAAGTTCCGAGTTTATGTTTATGTAGTGTCCGAACTTCCCAAGTTATATGGGAGTTCGAGTTTAGCTTGTTATGGGACTTGGGCCTTGTTATTTTGTATCTCCGCACATATGTTTTAGTTGTCCTGTATATATACCTTAAACTGGAATAGACATGGCATCGATTCTTTTGTGGAAATCTGTGCCCTAATCATTGTGTGTGTGTTTTGTCTGACGGCTGCTTTGTGTGACGTCACTCATCTCCTACATCAATAATACTCTGTGTATTCTTGATTTCTCTCATTGAATCTTTCATTCTTGTTAATCATCTACAGTGGTTGACCATCAGGTGGGTTCCGCACACCTGTTGGTTGTCTTTGTTGAGTGAGATCTTGGGTTAGGTGACCTTCAAGTGGTATCAGAGAAGTGTGCTCATACTATTGTAGGTGTTTCTTAGTTTGAAGGTCTTGTGAGAAAAGTTCATATTTTGATTAGGTTTAGTGATTTTCTAGTGTGTTTGTCTGAGTTATTCTTGATTCCTCATTCATTTCTAGTGATTTGATGATGGATTTTGAGTAGTTTAGGGTATCTTAGTGTTGATCTTTGTCTGGGTTTTTACAGAGCTTTCATGGTGTCCATGCTGGGTTCTTGAAGGTTGGTGAAAGATTCCTTGTTTGATTCCAAAATATTTTATGTGTTCAAAATTTATTGTTTGTGTTTCCGGACTATTCGTGATCCAGTGTGTAGTCACATTGGTGAGATATCCGGAAAATGTTTCTCTCAGATTCGGAGATACTCAGTCTGGGTTACAGATTCATTTGTAATCTCCGGATTTCGAATAGTGTCCAAGTTTGAGAGTTGTCCGAGTTTTGTTTTCCGTTTTTTGGTTTTTCACAGGTTTTCAAAGATTTATTAAATCCTTTCCGAGTTTAAGGAGTTTTAAAACTTTCCGAGTTTGTCTGAGTTCCGGGTTTATCTTAATCCGGATATTTTTGGATACTGAGTTCAATTATTTGTCTAAGTTTTCTAGTTCCGAGTTTGGGTAGTGTTCGAAGTTGTGGTTTATCTCAGGTTGTAGGTCCGGGTTTATACTATGATATTCCTCACACTCTCCAAGACGTGTTTATCATTCCGAGTTTCGGACTTAGAAACTTTCTCAGTCAATCCTTTTGTCTGTAACCCACTGGTATCCTTCTGTGAACTCTCTGTTTCTTTTAAATTTTGTTCAAGATGGCAAATAATCTTACTGCCATGGTTCAAAATCTTAAACACAATGCCGAAGTTGGGAGCAACGACAAACCACCTCTTCTAATAAATGAGTTAGACTTTCCTGAATGGAAGGAACGTTTCGAAAGGTATGTGAGAGCGAAGATATAAAGATTTAGTTGTGTATCGTCAAAGGTTGTGAAGCTACACCAATTCGAACTTTAACAATTGATACTTATCTAGCTCTGACAGATGAGCAGAACAAGTTCTACGAATGTGAAGAAAGAGCTATGTCCATGATAACTATGGCTCTTACTCAATCGATACCTCATACTTTTCGCAAAAGAAGCACTTCGAAAGAATTATGGGATAGCATGATTGAGCGTTACGAAGGTAATGCAATGTACAAGAAGAGATGTCTAGAACGTTTGAAGACGCAGTTTGTGGTGTTTAAGGCATTGAAGGGTGAGTCTTTTGATGACATTGTGAATCGATTCTATCACTTGTTAAGTGAGCTTGACCGAAGTGAAGAGAATATCTACACTGAGTTTGAGAAAGTTGAGAAATTATTGAATTGTCTTTCTCGAGAGTGGAATATGTACACCGCATTAATTAGGGAAAATGTCTTGTTTGATGAACTGACTTTAGAAAATACCAATCAGAAACTCAAGGGATATGCTTGGAACATGGAGGATCAAGCGTCTGACTTTGAGAAGATACAGGATCCTCAATTGTATAATGCTTCAAAGCCTACGGATAGGGGAAACACAAGTGGTGTTGGTGTTGCCCTATTTTCTGAAAATGAAGATCCCGCTACTCATCAGGCTTTTACAAGCAACAATGCCAATGCCAGTGTTTCGAGTGGAACTACAAGTTCAAATCAAGGAATGTATTCTTCGGGTGGAAGTCAAAATTCACAAGCAACGAACTTCAACATTCCTAAGTTAGATCCAAATTGCTTGAAGTTGATAGAAGATAACATGAGTCTCTTGGCGTCTTTTATGACGACCTATGAGAATTTTTGTTTCGGGAAGCTTGTCGAACAATCCAGTCTTGATGAAGACTTTGACCAAATTGATCAAGATGAAATGGAAGAACTTGATCCTCAATCAATATGGCGTTATTGGTTAGAAGAGTAAAGAAGTTTCTCTTAAAGACGGGAAAGAAGTTTATAGGTGGTCAAACCAAGACACGAATGGGTATTGATATGTCAAAAGTGAAATGCTACAACTGTGGTATCTATGGTCACTTTGCCCAAGATTGTCGAAAGCCGAAGATGGAAAGATCTAACAGAGAAGGTAGTTCTCAAAATGGAAACAACTCTAAGAGTCAGTCGAATGCCAACGGTGGATCTACTTCAAATTCTCGTCCAAACACTTCAGACAACCTTGTTCCTTCTTCAAACAATGCTTTAGTTGCCCAACCGTTACAAGAAGTGACCGAGCCATATGATTGGGGTTGTGCATTAGAAGATTTGTCGGTAGCTATTGTTTGGCAAGCGTTCATGGCTGAGATTGTTGAAAATGAAGCTTGCGAGGAAGCTGTCATAGACGAAGTATGTGAAGAACTTGTTGAAGAAGCTAGCATGGAAGAACTTGCGGTTGTGGCTGAAGTTATGAGTGATGAATTGGTAGTTCGTGAAGTTGTTGAAAAAGAAGAAAGCTTAAATGAAGAAGAAACAAAAGGGTCGGATAGTAAAGGTGAAAGTTTTGAGTTCAGGATCTCAACAGTCGAAATGCAGAAATTTACTAATTATGAAGCTCAGAAATTGGATGAAAGTTCCATAGCCAAGGAGGATTGTGCGTTCATGGCTGGTGTTGAGGTAAAATCAAATCCTGTAGATAAACGTTGTGCTAGATGCGTTGAATTCGTTACAAAAATATATAGATACGCTTTACACAACACAAATCTAATTGCAGATCTCGAAAAATCCAGAGAACTCATTGCAGTTTTATGTTGTTCGGATAAAAAACACTGAATTAAGATAGAATCCCTAAAGAATGATATCTCTGAATTTGAAAGACGTGTGGCTCAAGCAACTCTTAAAAATCAAGAATTAAAATCTAAGCTTGAAATAAATCAAAATTCTGTTTTGGAAAAGAACAAAATCATTTTAGAAAAGGATAATTTGATTTTAGATTTGGAAAGAAAAATTGAAAAGTTTGGTAGTTCATCTGAGGTGATGAACTACCGTATCAATAGCCAACGCATCAAGGAAACTGAAGAGGAAATGTTTGGCATTGGGTATAGTAGGGTTTCTCCACCAACTAAGCACAAGTATACATCAATGGCAAGCATTGATCCAGAGATAGTTTACTTTGTTCCAACGACTCCTATGACTATTGATCCGCCGAGTGAGACGGATTTTGATCTTGAGGTCTCCTCAGACTCAGAGCAAACGGAGTTTGATGAAGCTTCAAAGAAAAGTAAACTTAATCTTAAAAACATTGAAAACTTAATCAGTAACAAAATTTGGAAATTTTTAATCAAGTTCAAAATGCAAGTGAGAAACCCAAACCTCGTGGGAATCTCAATAGAAATCGAAAAATGTTTCCAAAACTGAGTTTGTTAAAGGAGAAGATTTTAATACAGAAGTCAAGAGAATTGAGATTATCTTCGAATAGTCAAGAGGAACGTCCAAAGAACACGAAAAAAGTTCGAAAATGTTACAAATGTCGTGTGAAAGGACACCTAGCTGCTGAATGTCCAAATAATAATGGCAAGCCCCTTGTTGATCCTGATGAAAGAAAACCATTTGTTGAAAAACCTAAAATTGAGGTAAAAGTTGAAAAGAAAAATAACAAAACTCAAAAGGTTGAGAAAGCAGAAGTGGTTAAACAAGAAACAAAACATGTTGTTAAATCAAATGCTAAATCACAACAACATCAGGATCAATGTGTGGAATGATTCGAGAGTTGTCCAAATAGTGGATTGGAAAGTTCATCACAAACACACGGCACGCGTGAGAAGACGCCTCACCGACGCCAAAATCGTGTTACTTTCCAATCGCAGGAGAATGAGAAACGTTCCGGAGGATCTAACGGGGACTATGTTAGACCTCATGCTCAGAACCGATTTGCGAATGACCGAAGTGCCTCTCCCCCCAATATCACAATCAAAGAGCCCATTTGGTTAACCAATCTAGACAATTCTCGAGAAATTACGAAGTGCCAAGGTATAGTCGAAATTTTGAGCCTCCAAGAAGTCAAAATTTCGGTTATCAACACCATAGTGGGCAAAACTTTGAAAATTCTAGTTACACGAATCGATCGTCAACTTCATACAATTCCCGTTTCGGTGGGAACAACTCCAACAACTTCCGAAATGGAAATGAAGGATGTGGTGGTGGTGACTGTTATTTCAAGGAATTTTCGTATGTTGATGAAATGGGATGACCCAAGACCGTTATGGCTTGGGTCCCACACTCTAACTGATTTTCTTTGATGAGTGAGGAGCAGCTAGAGGGCTATCTATATTTGGTATATTGATAGTGGTTGTTCCAGGCACATGACAGGAAATAAAGAGTTGTTGGAAAATCTCAAGTCGATTCGTGGTGGTTATGTGAACTTTGCTGGTGAAAAGGGAGGATGTATCACTGGTGAAGGTTCTGTTTAAAATGGAAAGATTACGCTGCACAAAATGAATTTTGTCGAAGAGCTAAAGCATAATTTGATGTCAGTATCTCAAATCTGCGACAACAAGTATTCGGTGCTGTTCACTGATAAAGCTTGCTTCGTTTTGCGTCCTGGATTTGTTGTTCCTGAAGATTGGATCGTTATGAGGGCTCCACGGGTGAATAACACATATGTCATGGACATGCGCCCGTTGGTCAACTCTTCTGCTCTAGTGACATGTTTACTATCTAAAGCGACTGAAGATCAATCTTATTTATGGCATAGACGAATGGGCCATGTGCATCTGCGAAAAATGAACCACTTAGTGAAAAAAGACTTGGTGTTGGGGGTTCCTTTACGCAGTTGTAATATGCACAACAAATGTGAATCATGCGAAAAAGGAAAAATCGAAAGAAAGCCTCATAAACCAAAAACTGTTAACTCAATCCAAAAACCACTTGAATTGCTTCACATGGATCTTTTCGGCCCTATCTATGTTGCTAGCATTGGTGGTATGTACTATTGTCTAGTTGTCACCGACGATTTCTCACGATACTCGTGGGTATTTTTCTTAAAAACTAAGGATCAAACACATAGTATTTTAAGAGATCTTTTTAAACAACTTGAGAAAAAATATTCACTACCTATTATGAAATTCGAGGTGACAACAGGTCAGAATTTAAAAAACAACATATGGAGGAGTTATGTCGGGAAATGGGAATAGTTCATCAGTTCAGCGCTCCTTATGTTCCCCAACAAAATGGAGTTGCAGAACGGAAGAACCGAACCCTTATTGAGGCAGCCCGTACTATGCTTTCTGAATCAAAATTACCTATTTTCTTCTGGGCTGAGGTAGTAAACACAACATGCTATGTGCTTAACCATGTGCTTACGGTCAAAAGGGAAGATAAGACTTGCTATGAACTTCTCAATAATAAGAAGTCTAATTTGTCTGGGTTTCAACCCTTTGGGATCAAATGTGTTATCAAACGAACAAAGGATACTCCTAAGATGGGCGAACTTGGAGAGATAGGTTTCTTTCTGGGTTACGTTAACGGAGCTCCAAATAAACGTCTTTAACATCAAAAAACGGGCAGTGGAGGTTGTGTTTGATGTTATTCCTTTAAGTTACGATCCTCCACCGTCCGAATTTGGTCCTAAAAATGGGTATGACTATGAGAAGTTATTTGATTCTTTTGATCTCCCTGATGTTATAGAAGTAGATTCGGAAGTCGTTTACACACATTTGGTAGATACGGACGAAGTGGATGCTAGCTAGAGGGCAAGTATTCCCACAAACATGACTCCGAATGTCGCATCAGAAGATCAAGTCGCTGAACCGTCGTTAGTAAAAAAATGTTGTTGCTGGTCAGATCCCCGATGAAGCTGGTCCTAATCACTCTGAAGCGAGTAGTAGTGCAAGTGCTGAGGGGGAGATTCTATCTAATTTGGGAAGAAATCTCCAAGCTCCGGCTATCCCTGTTCCAAGAACAAATATCTATGTTGATAATATTATTGGGAATCCAAATGCCGGAGTGCAAACTCGAAGAAGTCTTTTCGAGATGCAGTGTCTGTTTACAGAAATCAAGCAGGAACGATTTTCAATCTAAGCCTTCATGAATATTTTATCTCTCAAGTTAAGCCGAAAAATTATCAAATGGATTTGAAAGATAGCTCATGGTGTGAGGCAATGCAGGAAGAATTAGCTCAGTTCGACAAATCATGGTGTGAAGCCACTATCCACGGAAGCCAGCTAGTTATCACTGAAGAAGTTATTCGTGCTGCTTTACAGTTTAGGGATTTAGATCAAGGGTCTACATGTTACTTAAAAGAGTAGCTAGAGCTTTTGGTTATGTGGGTTCATTTTCAAAGAAACAAATTTACAAAGGCATGATCATAGGACAATGGCGTTATTTCTATCATGTTATTATGCAATGTATGGCATCGCAAAATCTGGAATGGACGGAATGGGTCATGACCTTTTGTCAACAATGATTGGTCTAACGTTCAGTCAGCCATACAATTTCTCCCGCATGATTCTTGATGCTTTTAAAAATCACACTGGTCTTCGAGAAAATAACAAGCATCGAATGATTTTGTACCCTCGATTTTTGTCGATAATCTTCGCTCACTTGTTACCAAACCTGGTATTTGATCCTTTGTTGCCTTCTTACACCCAAGCTCTGATGCATCCCCGTATATTCAAGGATTGTGCTAGTGAAAGGAAACGAAGCATGAAACCATTCTACCTGTTCCTCATCCATTGCTGGGTGCAATTGTGCAGGAGAACTACAATCCAAATAATGATTAAACTTGGATTAACATCTGGAATGGGGTCGCAGCTGTGTTTGAAGACATTCCTGTTAATCAAGAGCCGATGGTTGTTCAACCTCAGGTTGATCTTCAACAACCACCGGTTGGTGAACCACCAGTTGGTGAGCCTGAACTTGTAGAGGAACCTATTGCTAGTGAGCCTATTATTACGTCCTCAGTTCCGAACACGTTGGTGGAGACTGATCCTTTTATTTTGGAACTTGATGCTGCTCTTCAAGCTAGTCCGTCCTCTAGAGCTGTGGATAAGGGAAAGCAGATCATTGACGAATCTGAGCCAGATTTGTTATCTGAGAGAAAATACTTGAAACTGGTGTTAAAAGAGTTACAGAATCGAATCTCACCATCAGAGCAGGAGCAACTGGATCTCTTTCGCTACAAAGTTTCTTCGTTCGGATCCTCTTCTGACTAGGATTCAAAGTTGGCTGCGTGGAATTCTAAAGTTCATGATCTGGATTCGATTGCAGATCTATGCTCTCCCGATGATGATGATGATGAAGACCGACGTCCGCCTGATACAGAACGTATTCGCATTATTCCTCCCCTTAGAACTTACAAGCGTCGAAGGGTCCTGGAAAGCTCTGAATCTCAGGTTCCGGGTGTTGAAGTTTGTTCTAGAGCTGTTGTCACTACAGTTACGGGTGGTCTCTCTATTTTGGTCGATCGATATCTCTACCGTTTGTCACTGCAACAATCCTAACTTCTACGTATGTGGAGTCGGTTAGTGTTGTTATTTCTGTAGGTTCATATATGGCGTCTACGTCTTCTGGAGTACCTACGATGCCATATTTGGATCTATGTCTGCTTCTCTGAGTGAAAGTAATGTGTTTGCTCGATCTGAACCGTCCTCTATGCCTTATTTGCCTCCGGTCTTCTTGGGTATGCCACATGGTTCGTGTCAAACTTTTGTATGACCAGATTCTCCGGTTGTTCAAGCTCCCTCAAGCAAAAAGAGGTCAACATCCTCGAAACCTGTTGGTACAAAATCTCGTCAACTTCGTCCAAAGATTGCCTACAGTCCTAGTCTGACTATTCCTCGTCAAACGGGGTCAAGACCTTCAGCACCTCGTCCATCTCCTCCAAGACCTTCAGCACCTCGTCCATCTGCTCCAGGGCCATCGGGTGCTACTGGTACTAGTACCGGGATGCCATTTCCTACTTTTGTGCAAACAACGTGAACAGATCCAAAGTCAGCAAAGGGATCTTGATTACTACAAGCAAAAGGATGCTAGGTGGGAGAAGTAGATGGCATATCTGTTTTGTTTTTATAAAGAGCAGGGTGTACAGTTGGGGAAGTTAGCTAAACAAGATGCCTCAACTTCAGTGTGGCATGTGATTTGGTTACAGCAACGGATCAGCTCATTCAGATTGTCACGGATCTCGTATCTCTCCTTGTTGCTTAGGGGGAGAACACGAACTCTGAGTTCTAGATCAAGCTCAGTGTAAAATTGATGAGTTGAAGAATATTAGAGATGATCTTGACAAAGATCCCGATGCAGAGATGCAGGGGGAGCAATCAAGGAGTACACGAGCTCCTGAAGCTGCTTCTTTGGCTCATGTTGAGGGGGAGCCCTCTGGTGCTGCAACGGGTCAAGACAAAGGTCTAGTGGATTCAGAATTGGGTGCGTTATCTAACTCGGAACTAGATCCTGTTATGGAGTTGGTTTTGAATGAAGGTGATGGTTATCCGCCAGCTAGATGCCTACGTAAAATCCCTATGAGGAAGTTCAATCTTGAAAAGATAAGGACATAGGTTATTGGTATCTAAACGGCAAAACAGGTGAGGCGGTAATCACTCAGAAGGACACAACAAAAGAGATCGTAAGGGTCTTGGATCCCATTTGGCTCGCAAATCTGAAAGAAGGGCACTTGAAGAAGCTTCGTCGTCTGCCTCTGGAGTATCTCAAAGAGGATCGTGAGCTTGCTGTTCAATACATCAAAGTGGTTCAGTTTTGCGTGAAGAACCAAGTCTGGGCAGGAGACGAGTATTCAAAGCAAGGATGAGAAGTTCAAGTCTGAAGATCTGCACTAATTAAGGGGGAGTTTGTTGTTGCACTTAGGTAATAAGTGCAGAGTCTTCGTTTTGTTAGGGTCTGTTGTGTAATATGATAAAACTTATGTTTAGTCTGAGTTTCTATTTTGGATAGATGTTGTCTGAGTTTATGTGTAGTGTTATGTCCGGACTTGATGTGGTTATATCAAGTTCCGAGTTTATGTTTATGTAGTGTCCGGACTTCCCAAGTTATATGGGAGTCCAAGTTTAGCTTGTTATGGGCCTTGGGCCATGTTATTTTATATCTCGGACATATGTGTTATCCGGAGATTGGCTTGTATATATACCTTAAAGTGGAATAAACAAGGCAGCGATTCTTTTGTGGAAATCTGTGCCCTAATCATTGTGTGTGTGTTTTGTCTGGCGGCTGCTTTGTGTGACGTCACTCATCTACTACATCAAGAATACTCTTTGTATTCTTGATTTCTCTCATTGAATCTTTCATTCTTGTTAATCATCTAAAGTGGTTGATCATCAGGTGGACTCCGCACACCTGTTGGTTGTCTTTGTTGAGTGGGATCTTGGGTTTTGTGACCTTCATATAATGTTAAATCTTTTAACAGGTGATATGTTTCCTTTGAAGAAGATAAGGGAGGTAAAATTAGCAAGAGAGGTACAATTAAAATTTGTACAATAATTTTTAAAATGGCTGGTTTAAAATTTGAGGATGGTTAAAGAAAACAACAAAAGTATTTTTCTTAGTTTTAAATTTTTACGTAAAGATTTCATTCTTGGGTAGATTTTTCTATGCATAAATTTATGAGGAGAAATTGGAATAATACAAAAAGATTTTCTTTTAGTTTTGTTTCTGCATTGCTTTAGGGAGAGTAATCAGAAAACTAAAAAACAATCTCTTAGTTTACTATAAAAAAATAATTTCAGAAATATATATAAGTAGTTTGTTACATCATATGGGAAATGATATAAATTCACATTCTCATTTGTTGGCACATGAGTCTAACACATGTAAGGCCTTAAACTAAAAAGATTAGGATCCAATGTAATATATTGATATAGGCTTTGTCTTGACTTTGAAAATAGGTTAATTGTGATAAATTTGAATTTAATGAATGACTCTACTCGGAAACATCACTTAGAATTAGTACAACTTCTATTTGACTAATTGTGTGATGTCCCGATACACACTGTGTTTTAGGTTTTGAAATTGAATCTGAAAAACTTCTGGTATCTTCTATGTTTTGTGAAAACAAAGACCTAAAGATGCTTAATACATCAAGTTTTGTTTGGTGAAAATGAAGACCTAGTTGTTGTTTGTTCTTCATGGCTAATGTGCTTTTAGATTAATCAAAACACCAAAAGAGACCAAATGTGTCCAACAAGATGACAACGTGCACAGCAAAAGAGACCCTCTAATGTCCAAATCCCTTCAACCTTAATCATATGAAAAATCCTTTGATCGCATATCTTTATATGATCTATTATATTATTTTCTCAAAATAGTCCCATACAAGATTTGAGATTCTAGGGCAGATACAATGAAAATATGTTGTAGGGAAACTGCTTGCATGATAGAATGTACTGAATATGTTCTAAGATCTATGTGGGACCCACTTGAGATCATAATCAATGCATAAAACATGATAAAAATTCACAAAGGATTATATAAGAAAGGTTTAGGTGGACAAACATATTGGCAATCACATAGACCAGTCTAAGTAAATATGTGCTGAAGAATGTTCTTCGTTTCGCTCTATAATAGTTTGATCTCTTTGCAAATATAATTGTATATATTAATAGTTACGTTTATTTATAAGTTTATTTGGATTTTAGTTCTAATTTTTTTTGTTTTATTTTTAGTCTTATAAAAATTGATCAATCTTGATGATTTGACTAGTCATTAAAAATTGAAAGAAATAAAAAATTTGAAAATTCTTTAGTATAACTACTTGAATGTACTAGGTGTTCATCTGAATACTAGATCTTCTGCTGCACATAAATATTTTCTTACAAAATTATGAGAATTTGCAGAATTTAGTTCAAATCAGAAGCATGGTTGATGAAGAATGAGATATTGCCAGTTTCTAACAAGCATGAAGTACCACAATGACAATATGTACCCAAGTCAGTAGAACTTGATGTGAGTCATCGTCTGACAATGAAAGTAAATATGAAGAAGTACATGTGAACTTGCTTGAAAGAGAAAGATTGAAAAAACAAGATTTATTGAGAATCCTCCTCTCACACCCTCCTTTCAGCAAGATGATCAAGCAAATGTTGGTTATGATGCAGACGCTGATCTAACTCCAAGAGAAGAAGATGAGTCTCAAGTTTGAGAGTTCATAAACGAAGAACTTCAACAGACACTAACACCGACACCACAACAACAACAACCACAAATTTTGATGAACATGTTGTATGCTCGAAGTGGTGGTCACAATGCTAGATTTGAAGTATGAAGATCATTTGATAGCATTAGCCTAGGGGAGATTGTAAGGTCTAAATATGATAGGCTGATGTAACAAATATATATTTACAGGTTTTGAGTGTTACCTCGCAAACTCATGTGTTTGTGATGGGTTCTTGGGCTAGGCCATAGACTAGTAAGCCCTAGACTATATAAAGATGTTTTCATTATTGTTTATGGTTTTCCATTCACAAAGCGTCGTTTTAGAGAATGTTAGACATAGAGAGCGGTTTACTTTTGCAAACTTGTATTTAGACGATTTAGTCTCAAGAATCATTAATAGAATCGTATGCAAGTTCGAATTTCTTCATGTTCTTGATTGTCATAACAGTTTGATTCCACCAAATTGTTGTGAATTACTTAATATCTGATTATTTTGGGACTTACATAGTCCATGCCTAAGGATGATTAGGTTGCCTAATACCTACCTTACTGTGATCCTAGGACCTTACCTTAGATAACCAATTCTTATTTATCAGACAGAACCTTATATCGTTAACTATTTAGGATAGTTGATGCATTGTTCGCTCGACCCGTGCACTAAAGGTAACTAGCTTGCAACACCCAAAGAGGTATCCCAAGCTCGGGATTCTCTATGAAGAATGTTCTCTTTCGAATTAGACTCGTAACCTCTAAAGACCAAATGAAGGTCCCATTTATATGTTGTTTAGAGTCCTTAGAGGACCATTATGGAATTGGTAGCAGTTTGGTACCGCCTTTCGGGGATTAGTCATGGGACAAATGTTGATTTCGAGTGATTTGTAGATTTTCTTTTGGTTTAGTGGACCGTTAAGGATTTGATAATAGTTTGCTACAAGTGTCAGCTACTTGTTTCTACCTTTCTCACGATTTGAAAGGTTATAGCTCCCATAACTTAATTGCTACTTTGCTAGCCTTAAATATATGTCTTTTGAAGTTCAAGTCACCCCACAAGACATGTAATTGCGTATTTGGGAAATCAGGGTGTTATAGCAGCCACAAGAATGATGGTTCAGTGGACGTAATGGTGGTCATAGATGTGGCAATAATGGTGGTGATAGAGAAAAAAACTCTCATTTATTTATTTATTTATTTGGTCTATTCCTCTATTTGATCTTTTTAATATTATTAATGAGTGTTTGATTTTTTTTTCAACTCCTAAATTTATTACCAATAAACTTTACGAATCAAATAGGATTTTTATTTATTTATCTTTGAACGGCAAAAAATACAACTTTTATTAAAACCACAACCCAAACTAGCAAAGCTGCTAGAGAAAAGCCATAACCAGATTACATGGAAGTATCAAAGTTACACCAAGAGTTCCACATGCAATCGTTAAACTCTGCTCTATATTTTAACCACACATAAAGGCTCCCTTTAATTTCGCATAAAAAAAATAATAGGTAACTTGTGTAACAGTTTAACTTGTCGATCAAAAGATCAACTTTTGCATATCATCTTCTCTGCATTTTCTTACTACCAAACTTCAATTGCAAAGGGTGAGGGGGAGTTTGTGAATCACATGCAAGTTTACCAACTTGAAAGCATGTTGATGATGAAAACAAACGACCATTGCTTGTAGTAAAAGTTTTCCATTTATTTCCGCTGCAAATCTCTTTTAAAACTCAATCATTTCCATTTTTGAAACAAAAACTACAAGTAATTCAAACTCAGAACCTAACAATTGGTATCAGAGCTTGATTCATCAAATTCGATTTAACAATCGATTTGATTCGAACAGATCAGCTCTCTGCTTTTTAGTTTGGTTGTTTTGCTTGATAAACAGAGTTTTATTACGTTCAAAGTTTTTAAAACATAAATCTGTGAAAAATCAATTGAAAATGTATCAAAACACACAGGATGCCAACTCTGGATCCTTGTTCAAACCGCCGGTGCTCAAAAGAAATGAGTATTTCATTTGGCAATGACGAATGGGTCATATCCTTGCTCAGCAAAACACCGGTTGTTGGAGATCTGTTGCTTTTGGACCTCATGTTCCGAATGGTTCCAAGCACAGAGGATCCAACTAAACAAGTGCCAAAAAATCCTGAAACAGAGCAGGATTTCCAGAAAATTGAATTGGATGCTAAGGCATTTAGCATAGTTGCTTCGGCCTTACCCAATGAGATTTATGCTGGTCTACTCCATTGCAATAGTGCAAAGGAGTTATGGGATGCACTGAAAGAGCAATTCGGTGGGATTGAGGAAGTGATTGAAAGTAACAGAGAAGTTCTAAATCAGCAGTATGAAACTTTTTGTCACTTGAAAGGAGAGTCTCTAACACAACAGTTCGAACGTTACAGCTGTCTTATCAGTGAACTTAGACTGGTTAACGTGGTTTTTCCTAATTCGACTGTCAATAGTCGTTTCCTTAGATCTTTACCAGATAAGTGGGAGACTGTAGCTTATGTAACACGAAAGTCTGTTGGGTTTAAAGAGATGTCGTTGACACAACTTCATGGGATACTCCTCACTTATGAGAGAGAGTTAAACCAGAAAAAGAAGTTGCAAGATTCTGGCAAAATGACTGATGATTACTCATTGGGTAATACAGCTCTTTTTGGCCAAGAAGAGAGATCTGGCAGCAGTAAGGACCAAAGTTATGATCACTATATAGATATTACTTCTGGTGGGAACTTTGGATCTGAAACATATGCACCCAACTATGCTTTCACTGCTAGTGGGGAAAGCCAAACCTTGATAATCTATCCTTTGAGCTGAATGACTTGCAACATTTTGAACCTTCTGATCTTGAAGAAATGGATATTTTGCACAACTGGCCCTATTGAGTGTTAGGGCTAGTAAATTCTATAAGAGAACGAGTAGGAAATTCCTAGGATTGTATGGGGGATTGAAGGTTGGGCTGGATAAATCAAAAGTCAAGTGTTATAAGTGTATTAGGTTAGGACACTTTGCCAGAGAATGCAGGTCTCAAAATTCTGGACCAATAGTGACTCATCCTGGCCCTAGACCTCAGCACACATAAAACACAGCTCATTATTCCCAATATACCCCTGCTCAACATGTTCAAAACACTGCCCACTTTGCACATCCCGCTACTACTGTTCTAGTGCATTATGTTCAATCCACTGCTCCACAAATTC
Organism: Scalesia atractyloides; assembly: GCA_947069175.1. NCBI lineage: Eukaryota > Viridiplantae > Streptophyta > Magnoliopsida > Asterales > Asteraceae > Scalesia > Scalesia atractyloides. Next base: position 22,602,004 of record CAMTDV010000024.1, read on the forward strand.
AATATGTTCAGGCACCATCACATCCTCAAGTGCATGTACAACAAGTACTCATTGTCACACAACCTGCTCAAACCACTGCTAGTCCAGAAGAGGTTGGTCAACAGAGCTTTTTCACACAAAGTTATGTTGACTGGAGTAGCTTGCCTGAGGATTTGACTGATGAGAACTTTGCTTTAATGGCCAAAAATGATGTTGAACAAGAATTTTGTTTAATGGCCTTAGAAACAATTGCTGAAGGTGTTGAATCTGTGGAGTTAGTGTCAAAAACTGATGAAGTTCAAGTTTGTGATGAAACAGTGGTTTCAAGTGAAGAAAAGAAAAATGCTGCTGATAAGGAAAAGAACTCTCCTGCTGACCCATGGAATGTTGATGTGTGTGAAGATGAGTGTGATTGTGCTCTCATGGCTGCTACAAAGGTATCACCTCAGATCCTTAAAGATATATGTTCTGACAAATGCATCATTGCTTTTGCAAACACTAAGCAGGTGAATGAAAACCTGAGGAACAAAATTTTAAAAGATGAACTTAATTTTGAAAAACTGATTAAAGAGTTAAAATCAAAGTTAAGTGAAACCGATTCTTAAATGAGTAGCCTGGGACATGAATCAAGCATAACCAAGGACCAACTCCAAACTATGGTAGAAAAATACCAAGTATGTAAAAAGGAGTTAGAAGAAACCCAAATCACTTGTAAAAAATGGGTTGAGTCCTGCAAAGGTTATGAGATTATGCTTGATGCTCAGTCAAGAGCAACATTAAGTTTGGTATAGGTTTTAGAACCTATGACCAAAATGAGAAAAATGTTGCTGAAATTGATTCTGAGTTGGCTGAAATAGTCCCAACAAATTTGGCTGGTGAATGAAATAAAAATCACAGATAAAGCTGGAAACAAAATTGTTTTGGAAAAATCAAAGGTTTCAACAAAAGATAAAGAAATTGAAAAATATCAGTTTAAACCAACCTAGTCAGATGAATGTGATATTTTAGAAAACTTTAAGCCAATGGACTTTACAACCTCTGATGGTATTAAAGCCCCAAAAGCACTGGTGATCCCTATCAAAGATGTACCAGCAGAGGTTACAACCACTGCTGATAAAAAGTCTGATAGGAAAAGAAGAGTAAAGATTAAAAACTTGTTTTGTGAATTTTGTGAAAAAAGAAATCATGTGGCTGCAGACTGTTTTCTTTTAAAAGCCTATGACATTAACAAAACTTGTGTTATCAAAAATTCTTCAAGATGCACCATCTGCAACAAAATAAATCACTTAACTCAAGTGTGTGCCTATCTCAAAAACTATGAGCAAAAGGTAAAAGAGATCAAGGCAAAAGCACTAGAAAGAGAAGGTTCAAGTTCTGCTAGAAATAAATCTAAGCAGAGTTTTGAACCAACTGAAACATCTGTACAAAAGCTTTAAACAAAACCTCTGTTCCTATAGAGGTGCAAGTGACAGATGCCCCACCATCAAACTCATTTCCAAGAGGGTATGGCCAACCAACCTATAAAAGGGTTCCTCTTACTTATGAAGGATACAAAAAGCCTTTAAAGCAAAGAGTGAATAAGCATCCCTATGGATACAATCATCTGATAGGAAATGGTCAAGAGCAGATGTTACAAGAAAATATTCAAACCACTGACCATTGTCCTAGACTTGAGACTGGACCATATGTGACCCCATCCAAAGCCATTTTGGCTTTGGAGACCTATCTTAACTGATCTATTTACTTGATGTGCAGGGACCCTTTACTTGCCTTGATAGCTTATGGTATGTAGATAGTGGAGGTTCCAGGCACATGACAGGATGTAGAGCCCTTCTCAAGGACTTCATGGCTCATGGGGGGGTGATATATCTTTTGGTAATAACTCAAAGGAAAGGTTTTAGGGTCTGTGTCGTTTCTGGCTGGTAAACTCAAGTTTAAAAATGTGAATTTAATTGACAATCTGAAATTTAACCTGCTGAGTGTCTCACAAATGAGTGACAGAGGGTATGGACCCTTCTTCGCTAAGAAAACTTGTCAAATTGTGGGACCAGAGGTTGTTAAAAAGATTGATCAAATCATTGCTGAGAGCAAAGCACAACTCACTGCACACAGAAGTGGGAATGTGTATGTGGTAGATATGCTAAAAGATAATCCTATGTCTAGAACATGCTTATTCTCAGTTGCTTCTAGCAAAGAGACTGAGTTATGGCATCGAAGACTTGGACACACAAATCTCAAAACTATCACCACACTCTCAAAACAAAATCTTGTAAGAGGTTTGCCTCACAAGCAATTTTCCTGTGAAGAACATTGTGTTTCCTGCTTAAAAGGAAAACAACATAAAAGTTCTTTCAAATCAATTGAAGAGTCCAAAACAAGCCAGTGTTTACAATTGCTTCACATGGACTTGCTTGGCCCAGTGCAAATCATGAGCTTAACACAAAAGGTATTGCCTAGTGATAGTTGATGATTTCTCTAGGTTTACATGGACCTTCTTTCTCCACTCTAAGGATGAAACTGCAGTCATTTTGCAAAACTTTGTTAAAAAAGTAGAAAAGCAATTTGATCTTCCAGTAAAAATCTTTAGGAGTGACAATGGAACAGAGTTTAAAAATAGGGAGTTGGATGATTTTTGTGAGTCAAAAGAATTGTTAGACAATATAGCATTCCAAGAACTTCAGAGCAAAATGGGGTGATTGAAAGGAAAAATAGAACTTTAATTGAATCGGCAAGAACTATGCTAGCAGACTCTGGTTTACCCTTGTCTTTCTGGGCAGAGGCTGTAAACACTCCTTGCTATGTCCAAAACAGAGTTTTGGTTAACCCCAGGCATCAAAAGACTGCCTATGAGATTTTGTATAAAATCAAACCTTTGATTTCCTATTTTAAAGTTTTTGGCTTTCCATGCTTCATTTTGAACTTAAAAGATTCTATATCTAAGTTTGCAGCCAAAATTGATTGTGGTTATTTTCTGGGATACTCAACCACTGCTAAAGCCTACAGAGTTTTTAACTCTAGGACCAGGTGTGTTGAAGAAACTCTGAATGTGAAGTTCAATGAACTTTCATCACTGAAAATCCCAGCAAATCCTGTAGAGCTTTTTGATTTAGATAAATTCACATTTGCTGATGTTTCTATCAAGCTAGATAATGCCGGTACACCACAATCATCTAGAGAAGATCAAGATCAAGAATATGACTGTGTGCTTCCACAAACAAAAGTTTATTCTTCCAATAGAGGATCAGGTGCTACAAGCTCTTGTTTAAACTCTGCCATTTCTGGGTCAACAGTGGTTGATCCTCAAACCTCTGCAGTTCACAAAATCGAACATCTGTTGATAAAAGTCCTACAATTGGGCACAAAAATCATCATAATGTTACCTCTATACCCCCAATACCACCACCTCCATTTACATCAGAGGGTGATACTTCAAATTCACCAGTAGAGGTTAGCTCAGATGATACACATTTGTAGCCATCACCTCAAAATGCTATTGTTCCATACCAAGGTGATTTGATTTATCTCAAAAGCCATCCAGCAGATCAAGTTATTGGCAACATCAAATCTGGGGTGCTCACACAAAGCCAATCCCAAAATATTTGTCTTTTTGCTGGTTTTCTATCACTCACATAGCCAATCAAGTACCAAGAGGCACTGAAAGACAACAGCTTGGTAGAAGCCATGCAAGAAGAACTCCTTCAGTTCTAGAGACAACAAGTTTGGGAGCTTGTGCCACTGCCAAAAGATGTAAGTCCAATTGGCACAAAGTGGGTCTTCAAGAACAAAACTGATGAAAGGGGTATTGTTGTAAAAAAACAAAGCAAGGCTCGTGGTTCAAGGTTACAGACAGGAAGAAGGTATAGACTATGATGAGACTTTTGCTCCTGTAGCAAGGTTCGAAGTTATTCGCATGTTCTTAGCTTTTGCTGCTAACCACAACATAAAGGTGTATCAAATGGATATAAAGAGTGAATTTTTGTATGGAAAAATCAAAGAAGAGGTGTATGTCTGTCAACCTCCAGGTTTTGAAGATGCATTCCATCCTGATCATGTCTACAAGCTCAACAAAGCATTGTATGACTTGAAGCAAGCACCAAGAGCCTTGTATGAAACTCTATCCACTTTTCTCTTATCCATAGGGTTTACTAGAGGTAAAATAGATAAAACCCTATTCTTAAAATGGAAAGGAAAAGATTTGATGCTTGTCCAAATTTTTGTGGATGACATCATTTTTGGATCCACAAGCACTGCTATGTGTGAAGAGTTTCGAAAACTCATGGCAGCAGAGTTTGAGATGAGTGCAATGGGTGAGCTCCAATGTTTTCTTGGTCTCCAAGTTAAACAATTGCAAAATGGTACATTTATCCATCAAAACAAGTATGTGAAAGAAGTGCTTAAAAAGTTTGATATGGATGATTGTAAACCATGTAGCACACCCATGGCAACCACCAAGCTAGTCACCATTGATGGTAAAGATGACCTTGTTGATCAAAATCTTTATAGAAGCATGATTGGGTCTTTATTGTACCTAACTGCATCAAGGCCAGACATCATGTTTGCAACATGTGTTTGTGCCAGATCACAAGCATTACCTAGAAAGTCTGATCTTATTGCTGTAAAAAGGATATTCAGATACATAAAAAGTGCTTCCACACTTGGTATCTGGTATCCAGCTAATGGGAATATTGAGCTTTCAGGTTTTTCAGATAGTGATTTGCTGGGTGCAAAACTACAAGGAAGTCCACATCAGGAGGATGTCAATTCCAAGGTGATTGTCTAGTTTCTTGGTAAAGCAAAAAGCAGGTTGCAGTTTCAACATCCACTGCTGAGGGAGAGTATATTGCTGCTGCTAGCTGCACTACTCAACTCTTGTGGCTTCAAAACCAGTTGCTGGATTTTGGTGTAACAGCACTAAAGACACTCAGATTGGATAGTCAAGCTGCTGAAAACATCATTAAAAATCCAGTTTCTCATTCAACTACAAAGCACATTGACCTCAGACATCACTTTGTGAGAGATTGCTATGAAAAAGGTTTGATTTCTTTGCATCATGTCCATACTTCAGATCAGTTGGCAGATGTTTTAACCAAGGCATTGGATACATTTACCTTTGAAAACTTGATCTCAAGAATTAGAATACTAAACATGGATTAAAAACAAGTTTTCTTGTAAATCCATGCGTACATAGCATCAAAATGTTTTCAGAAAATCAAAAACTCATCCTTAAAAATAGTTAAAGTTGAAATTTTTCAATAAATCTTTAAAAGTCTGCTCATAACATCTGTTTGCTCAAAACCTCTGATAGGCTTCAAAATCTTATCCACTGATAAAGTGTATCCTCTGACTTCCATTTTTACCACTTTTTCGAAACACTGATAGCTATCCACTGATAGTGTTAAAAATCAGTACTTTTCTCATCAGAGGTTACACGTGGCCAAATGTTAGCCATCAGATCTTGCATCAGATGCCACGTCATGTTCACTTTTTCAATACCCTATAAAAACCCTATTTTATCCCTCACCAGTGTTTACCCTATACTGTGTTGATTTCAAAAATCTCAAAACAGATTTTCTCTCTAACACCATGGCTCCCAAATCAAAATCTTCGAAGAAATCCACACAACCACTTCCACCCTACACTCTCATACTCAAAACCCCACATAATTACACCGCCATACTTGAAGCAAACAACGCAAATACTCGCTATCATCCAATTATTCGAATTTTGCAAAAGTCAAAATTCAAGCACATTTAGAAAGTCAAAGCCCCAATTTATATTGATTCTCTTCGTGACTTCTGGAATAATGCTAAGGTTCACTCAACTGCTGCTGGTGTTCCTTATACAATAATCTCAAGAGTAGGGGGAGTGTTGATGCAAATTAGCCCCCTCGATCTCTCAAGTTTTTAAGTTAAATAACGTAGAACACCCTGTGTCATTTCCCCAAAATGAGATCCAAGCAGAGTTTCTGGAAAGAGGTTATGTAGGCCAGATGAAAGGTATGACCATCTTTAAACCTAACTTTCCTGCTGAGATGAGATTTTTCTTTCACACAATTCTAACTTGTCTCTCAGCAAAAACCACTGCTTTCAATGAAATTCCGTTGAACATGCAATATCTGGGGTATGCAATTTTAACTAACATAGATTTTAACTACTCCCAGATACTGTTCAATGATCTTGTGAATAATTTTCAAAATACTGCAAAAAGAAAAACTTTTTTGATTCATCCACGTTTTCTGAGTGTTTACTTACAAGATCAAATAAAAGGTCCTGAAAGTAAAAAAGGCGATGTGAGTAAACTAGGCTGCCTCACTCATGAAACCTCACCAGAATAAAAAACCAAGATAAAGTTACGAAAACACAAGTAGAGGAGGCTGAGCAAGTTTTACCTGAACAAAATGTTCAAACTCAACCTCTTGCTACTGAGCCCACTGCTCTTGGTGATCAGGGCACCACAACCGATACTCTAAAGCCCACACCAAATATCCTCAAAAAGAAAACCAAAGCACTTACCAAAAAGCCCACCAAACACAAAAAGGGTCCTCGGGAAGATGAGATCCCAGAGGTTAACCCAGTGACAGCACCAAAGTCACCAACCACTGCTTCTACTTCTTCAAAGCAGATGGATCAAAGATCTCCAACCGGCTATGAAACTCCTCCTGCATACTCACAAAAGGATCAGGTTGTAGACACAGGGACACCAAACTATGAAGCTCTAGATCCACTTGGTTCTATCTTCCACAGCCCCTCTCCCAGGGCACTATCGCTTTCTACACAGCCACCTTCACCAATAACTACACTTCCACATACTATGTTACCATTGCTGAATGCAATTGAATTGGACCAGACACAAACCAGCACTTCTCAACAACCTATTACTGAGAATATACTTCATCAAGAGGCTGGGTCTGACTCTTTATTCGTTGCTAGCCCTTCAGCACATGAAGAGGCTACATCCCTTGGGTTACATGTAACCCTTGGTGATAATTCAACTCAAACATCCACTACAATTGCTGAACTCCCAAGTTCTTGGTTGGACAGTGGTTTCATTACTAAGACTTGGTTGAAGGCAACCACTGTTGAGGCAACAACTGTTACCTCTGTTGTGGGAAGTCCCCAGTTCCAAGACAAAGGGGCATCTATGGTTGAAGCTGGTACTACAACCACTGCTAATGATACCATAGATACAACTACCACTTCAGGTAGGCGTTCAGATGATCCTATTAAATTAGGTGATGAGCTAAAATACCAGGATTTGACGGAGAGAGTGACAAGGATAGAAAATTCTGTTGATGAAATCAAAAGTTTACTGAAGCAGATGATAGCTACAAAAAGTCAACACTCTGTTCTATCCACTGCTGATCTCAAAGATGCTTTAAACCCTCTGTTTCAACACCAACAACTTGGAACTACAACATAAGAATCAAATGAATAATGTTCGAAATATGGTTGAAGCTAGATATCAAGACACTGCTGCAGACATCAAGGCCATCAAAGCCTATCTACTTCAAACCACTGGTCAAGCACCTCCAACGGTTATCATTGTTACAACAGATGAAGCCAAAAAGGGGGAGAAACCTTTGGGTCCAAAGAAGTTAAAAATTGATGATGACATGAGCAGGCCAACAGTGAACATTTCCAGGCCTGATGGATCAAAGAAAAAGGATCTAACCGATGAGTTAGTGGCCAAGGAAAGGGTGTCACATAAGAAGAATGTGTTTGAAGAAGGAAAGGTACTGGTTGAAAGAAAGATTGAACAGCAAAAAGAAAAAGGAGAGGTTGGTACTTCATCCAAGAAGATACCTGCTAAAAAAGCTAGTTAACCAACAACCACACCTCCTAAAACTAAGCTTGAAACCAATCCAACCACAAAACCTGTGCTTCCCAAAAATCAAGCACACCTTTCACTAAATCCACAACCACATCCAAAACAATAGATGTTACAACATCTGTTGTGTTAACATCTGTTGACACAACAGAGGTTGCATCAAATGTCGATTTATCCACTGCCACGGTCACTTTTCCCATTTCAACACACCCATTATCCACACCACCAAAAATGCCACCACCACCATCACCCACTTTAAGGTTTAAAAGGAGAAAGATCACAAAAGTGATAAATGATGATAAGCTTCCTAAACCTCTTCCACTATCATCACAACCAATGACCTCCACATCAGTGCTTACAACATCTTCAACTCTTGAAGTTACTCCTGCAGCAAAGTTGTATCCTCTTGATTTACCAGCAGTCAGGAAGAGATCCTAAGTTTCTTTGCAGAGGATGACCCTGACAAAAGAACAATCCTATCCCTTGATGGCTATCCAAGACGTGCAAATGTTGATGATTACCTGGAATTGAAACAGAAGCAAGCAGAGGATATTGCCAAAAGAGAATCAGCTGGTAAAGATGATAGAGAAATACATATTGCCATGTCCTTTCAACTAAGTAAAGCCAACATTTTACAAAACTTTGTTAAGAACATGAGCAACCAGTTGTCAGAAATGGAAGATAAGCTGCTCAAAAGTGAACTCATTGAGTATATCATGGAGAAGAAGATGTATAAGGCAACAAGGGCACAGTTCAGGGATTGGAGCATAGATGAGCTAAGAGAAGAAATCAACAGAATGCAAGAAATGTTGAAAGACCCTCTCAAAAAGCCAACTCCTCCCAACTAGGATTTACATAAGAAAGATATGACTGAAAGAGCCTTGAAGTTGAAAAGAATGAAGAATGAAGAATGAACTAATTCAGAATCATTATGGTTCAAAGAATCAAGTGATGAGATGGGGTGAGGTCAGGGTGATAGACAGTTACAAAAATTTGGAAGAAAGGAGGAAAAAGGATCCATCCATGCCTCATAAACCTGATTATTCAAAAGAAGATGCTATTCTCAAAGCCCAACTCTCCAAAAAGTCCAACACAACATCTGCCCATTCCAACTTGCCCTGTTACACAGAAAAAGGTAAGGGAGATGTCTGAAAAGACTGACAAAGAGTTTGAGGATACACTCATCAAAGAAGGTATACAGAACATGATTGATAATCCAACAGATGATTCAAGTGACAAGATGGCTAAAGATTTATAACAAATAGCTCCTTCTCAATCCTCAGCAATAAAAGCTCCTTCAAGAAAACCTTCAAACCCAAAAATTCTAAAGTGGAAGGTCGACAAAGACACCCATGAATTGACACTGCTCAAGTCTGATGGTAATGCCACTAAACTATCTATGGAAGCTGCTTATGGGCTTACAGTAGAAGACTTCCAAGAATTATTATGTTTAGAGCTAGAGAAGGATGCTGATGACATAGAATCTCTTAACTTTGAACTTCAATTCAAAGGTCAAATAAGAGAATTCTTCCTGAGGAATAAAGACCAAGAATAAAGTGTTTTTGGCATCATCTGTTCCAGGGGGAGATTGTTGGGATTGAACCCTATGAAAGGAACTGGTGATACAAAGCCAAATAACACTATCCGAGCTTTGGTTAAACTATCAGAGGTTACAACCTCTGTTGTATATACATTGCTTTCCCTAAAGACTGCTCTCCTATCATCTGACTTCACAAAGTTGCAAAGGTCTGCCAGAGTTACAAGGATCAGAGGATAGAGATCAGAGCTAAGTCATTAGATAGATAATCAATGTAATAGTTAGTATTAGTAGTGTTTGTAGTTAGTTACATATAGTTTCATGTCACTATCAACCCTGACGTCATCAAAGATGCTCAGTGGTTAGATAGTTTAGTATAAATAGGTAACTTGTGTAACAGTTTAACTTGTCTATCAAAAGATCAACTTTCGCATATCATCTTCTCTGCATTTTCTTACTACCAAACTTCAATTGCAAAGGCTGAGGGGGAGTTTGCGAATCACATGCAAGTTTACCAACTTGAAAGCATGTTGATGAAAAAAAACGACCATTGCTTGTAGTAAAAGTTTTCCATTTATTTCCGCTGCAAATCTCTTTTAAAACTCAATCATTTTTCATTTTTGAAACAAAAACTACAAGTAATTCAAACTAAGATCCTAACAAGTCTTTTTGTTCTTATTGAAAAATCTCACATTTCTCACATTCATACCATCCACAACGTGGTTACAATTATACTTTCATACATTTTCTTGTAAAGCTTGCTTAGATTCGATTTCTCCCCGGATTGCAAAATTTCTTCAACTGAGGATCCATCTATAATAGCAAATAGGTAAGATTCAGATAATATTCAGATATTTCAACTCACGGGGGTTTCCCCTTTGGTTGGTTTAAGGGAAAACGGGTTTGTAGCTGGACAAGCTGCAAGAAAGGAGAATCAAAGAGAGTAGATAAGCATGCTAAAGCTTGCGCAGAGAACCAACATGTCTTTGTCCCTTTTGCCTTTGATACATTTGGCTCCCTAGCACCAAAAATTATCCACTTCTTGACGGTCCAACGGGTCATCCACAACAATTGTTCAACCATGGGGGCAGGAGTTTGTCTTTGGAAGGTTAGGGTTTCCAATTCAGAAAGGGTTGGCGGCCCAGCTTGTTGCCCATCTACCTTCTGTTTTGATTTAACTTGACAATTTTTCTGATTAATATTAAATGAAAAAAAATTGAATTTAAGAAAATCAAAGCGATTTTAAAACCCTATTAATTATAGCTTAGCATAAACGCTCCACAGAGAACTTTAAAATAAAAACACTACTTAGGTAAGATGATGTATCTTAAAAAACATGAAATCCAAATAAACTTTAACAAAAAGATTGAGTGGATGCTGGTTTATCTTTTTATTCTCAATTTAATGGAACAACATTGATCATAATGACTTTTGTTTAGACGTTTAAAGCAATTAATCTACCTTTTTTATGATATCGACTACTTACCATCCACTATAACTTTTGAGAGGAAAACAATACAATCGTTGGTATTTAATACGTGTCATGGAATTAAAAAAAATTGCATAAATAAACTTAACGTACCAATGTTCTAATAATAATTGTTAAGTTAAATAACTAATTTGTTCACTTATTTATTTGAGTAAATAACTATGAGTTCGGGAGTCTTTGACCCTTTTAGTCTAATATATTGTTTTTCATCCTCTCAAGCTATTCATTTGCCTTTTGTAATCATTTCAATCCAAATTGCAAACTTTGTTGAAAAAAAAAACAAACCTATTAAACCCTCTTTTCACATAAACGTAGGGATGAGATTGATATCGTTACTGGTACCGAAAATCAATAAATTTAGGTACCGGTACCGAATCAGAAGTACCGTATAGAAAACTCTAAAAAGCGGCTACCGAATCAGTACCGAAATAATTCGTTACAGAAAATTTAATACCTGGATTCAATATCAAATGTTCATGCCTACATAAAGGGCAATCTAGTAACTTAATAAATCTATCAAACCAACCAAAACCGTAATTTATTATATTTATTTTTATATGTTACGCTTACAAGTTCACTTATATGGTCACTAAATTTTAGTACTTCTGTTATTTAGAATACAAACTTTTAATTCCACGTGAAAATTTTCACAAATGATATAACCACTTGAATAGTGTGACATCTATTATACTTATATAATACACATGTTTCTTTGTTTCTGTCGGCGTTTAATGGGGAATGAAGATTTGAATACAGTTCTATGATTAAATGTCACATCGTTTAAACAGCGGCCTAACCAAGATTTGCTCAGACTACGTTTTTTTAACCGAGTCTACGATGGGTTGGTCAGACTTGGTTACGACGTTCCCCCGAAAACCGTACTACCTTCACACGAGATGCCTCGCTGAAGAAACAGCCGGATGAAAACCGGAGTGCGGCTCAGGATCGAAACCCCTCGGTGGGTTTGTCACCATCATTGCCTAATATCCACCCCAATATGTCACAAGGAGATTTGAACTTGAGTCTCCATTGAAAAACGCAAGTCTCCTACCACTAGGCCACAAGTGAGGGGATATATTTTAATAGTTCTCTCGGTGTGATTACTTATTGAATGATCTATTATTTTATATATGTAATATATGAGATGAGGTTCATGAGTAAACCACATCCTTGTTTGTGAATCTTGTGAAACAATCCGAGCCATTGATCATCTTTTAGATGTACATGATATTATGGTAATTAAACAATTTAAATAAGAAAGTTATAACATAAAACTAACTGCCCCTTATGATCTTTAAATCATTATAACTTTTCATATGTTAATATTTTTTCTTTTAAATACACCATAAAAACGGGTTTTGTATTCTCTTTAATTTGAGTATAATATTGTTATAGTTTTTTTTAATAAAAAACGAAAAACATATGAAGTTTCGGTTTTTCAACGTTTTACTGTTTATATACAAAGGTGTACATGAGTTCAATACACAAATGTACAACAATGTACAAACAGCTTGTACACTTGTGTAGGTTGTAGGAGCAACAGCCTGTACACTTGTGTACACATAACCTCAGCGAAAATTAAAAAAAAAAAATACAATATTCAGTTATGATAGGATAGCAAAATACCAATACACCCTTATCTTTAATTAATAATTAATTATATCATTAACCACTTTATTTTATTGACTTTTTTATAACCATCTGAAGGGGTATGGTCCCAAAAACCTTGCGCCAATCAAGGAAACCATACCCATTAATAAGTTCTAAGAAAACTGCGCGCAGACTTCTTTGCCAAAATAAGATTTATTAGAACTCTGCGCCAAATATCCAGAGAGAAAAGGATCATATAACTAACTACCTTGCGCGGGCTCGCGCAAGGTTCAAAGTTAAAAGCCTAAACATTCTCTTGAGATAAATGCTTCATTTAACTACCTTGCACGGGCTCGCGCAAGGTTCAAAGTTAACCTTGAACACTCTCGTTTGATAATGCTTCATTTAACTACCTTGCGCGGGCTTGCGCAACGTTCAAAGTTAAACTTGAACATTTTCGTTGGATAATGCTTCATGCAAAACCTTGCGCAGATATTTATATCAAAGCAAGTATCCACCAAACGTTGCGCTAAGCAGCAAGGAGAAGAAGGAAGATCAGTTAACTAACTTGCGCTTATCGCGGAAAGAAACAATAAACCCTGAGAAACTTTCCCTTAGCAAAATCCTTGACTTGGTGCAGAAGCAAAGGGAATCTTTTCTGTTATAACAGACTGTACACGTTTTGAATAATAGATGGCTAACAGCTGTGAAACCTTCTAGAAGCCATTAACACCCAATCGTGCAAGCATCTTTTCGGTTATAACCAACTGCCACATGGCAACATCTGGACAGCCGAGGAAGATCACAGCGATGGCATGCTCACATTTATAAGATGTAGTGATCTCATGTTGACACGTGGCACCTCCCTAACCGCTGATGAGCTCACGATCCGTGTGCACTAACGGATTGCCAACAAACGTTAACGGAATAACAAAAGATTCCGTTAAAGTTAACAATCTCTCCTTTTGGCGCCACACATCGGCTATAAATAAGTAACTTGGAGTTCAAGGAAAGGTATTTACTCTCAACTACTCTCTCTCTTACAATACTTACTTCCGACTACCTGTACTTATTCGCACGCCGGAGGGTGGTCACGGAGAGAACCCCCTTCTCCCCGTGGCGAGCTAACGGTGTTCTGTTTTGCAGGTTCAACAGAAGTACTGTATTATTCACCATCCATCGTGAAACCAAACGGAGGGTTAACCCTTTTTTGCAGAGCCCATTCCATAGATCTACTTAGATTCCGTCTAGTTTGATCTAGGGTTTCTTCATTGGCATCCACTGATTTCGATTCTCTCATTTTTCGTTTCGTTTCACTTAGATCTGCAGTGTCATGGTTGACGGATCATCTTTTCAAGGTCCTCAATCAGGGATTCAACGCGTTGTAGTCGGACCTCAGGTCGACGGACAAATAGTTGAGGATTCTTGCGGCGAAGCTAATGCTCAGTATGATCCTAATCATGCGAGTATTCCTGTAACGCCGGCGGCTCCTCAGATTGATGTTACGTCGATTTTACCACCTGGAGAGACTCCATTATCGTGTTTAATCAAATCTCAAGCGACTCGAAACGTTATGTATGCTCAGTTATGTGCTCAAACCAGAACTCCAGCTTTTCAAGCTCCGGTTAACGCTCCTCAGGTCCGTGCTTCGCCGGCACCTCGAGTTTTGAGTTATAATACTCAAAGTCATGCTCGTTCCCTTTCGCGCATGCCTGAAGATGGAACAGAAATGTATTCTAAAACTAGGAATGATCCTGTTCATTCTGGTGATAGAAGGCAAGAAGACAACGTTCAGCATCGCGCATCTATCCACTCTCGTTTGGGCCCGCAGTCTTCGTAGAAACGGGACACCCAACACAATGAGCTCGATAGAACCTATGACGAAGGGGATAGTGCAAGTATTTTCAATCAAATATCTGCAGATCATGCCAGTTACATGCCAAAAATACGTGCAGTATACATACCAGAAGCTGAGCATGATTACAATTTGGTGTATCGCCCAACCGAAGCAGCTGAGCAATCAAAGTTTACCAGAGAGATAGCACTGGCTCCGTTGGAGCAAGCGAAATTACCATCCAACATTGGAAAGTTTAATGGTTTGACCGATCCTGATGATCACATGCGCCTCTTTACCGGTGCAGGGTTATTTGGGTGCTGGACATTGCCAATGTGGTGTCACTTCTTTGTACAAACCCTCACTGGCGCTGCGCGCCTTTGGTTTGATAATTTCCGGCAGGTAAACTTTCCTCTTGGAATGACTTAAAAGAAAAAATTTCTTACACACTTTAGTCAGCAACGGTGATACGTGCGCGACTCCTCAGATGTAATGAACATCTGGCGGAAGGACGATGAAAGCCTCGAAGATTTTATAACACATTACAATAAATAGGTGTTGGAGATTGGAGACGTCCATGAAGACCTTATACGCGCGCAGTTCAAGTATGCGGTAAGGTGCGACGAAATGATTAAGTGTTGTCCGGTACAACTGGCCTTCCAAAAAACTAGGATAAACTCATGGCGGCTGCCAAAGTCTACGCCCAGACTGAGCGCAACTTAAGTTCTAACAGGCCACCTCTACCTCAGCATCGTCCGCAAGACCTGAGTAGAGGTAGTCGCAAGTATAAGAGAAATTGGAAAGAGTCAAGTCAGAATTCGTATTCTCCTTATTCACCAATTGATGCGCGGGCAACAATCAACAAGATAACAACTCAAAAAGCGATTAAGCAAGAGAATAGGGAACGTTAGTGGACTCCCTTAACGAAATCACCGGCTGAGGTTCTCAGCACTGAGAATTATCAGTTTAAACAGCCGCAACCAATGAAAAACAAAAAAGGCAAGACCCAAATTTGTTCTGTGACTATCATAGAGACACAGGCCACACAACAGATAACTGCATCAGTCTGCGCACGGAGATTGAGAAAGCATTAAAGAGTAGGAAGCTTACACATCTAGTCCAGAAGGTGCGCAAATAGATTAAACAGATTACACGCGAGAACGAAGGGCCTAGCAACAAGAAAATGAAACAGAACGTTTCCATGATTCAAGGTGGATCATCGCGCAAGCGTATCCTTCAACATTTTCAAAACAACACTTGGCGCGAATAGCAAGTCATTTTTCCAATCGTTCCAGGAGGTCCTCAAGAAGACCGGCCAGTAGTTATCACCGGTATCTTTGGGCACAACCAAACAGACTATATGTTTATAGATCCGGGTAGTTCCATGGATATCATGTATGAGCAGTGCTTCAAGCAACTAGTTCCTGAGGATAAGGCACGCTTGGAACCAGTTGATTTTCCATTAACTGGGTTCTGCAATGAGGCTGTCTTTCCTCTAGGACAAATCCTTTTTCGTGTTACTTTATCTGATGGGAGGTGTTCTCGAACGAGTAACGTCAACTTTATGGTGATGCCGGCAAATTCCCGTCACGATGTACTATTGGGACGTCGCGCGCAACGTGATTTTAGTATGATTACTTCCGCTCCGCATGCTGCTTTGTGGTTTTCTGACACCAAATGGTATAGCTATACTTTACGCGCGGAAAGAAATCATGTCAATTGAAGAACCAGTTATGAAAGCTGTCAAGGCAGTGCCAAGTAACGAACCAGAAAAGTGGGTACTCAACAATAAGTATCCTGGGCAAACAATCTTATTAGGGCCTGCAGTCAGTATTGAAATTCGCGCAAAGCTTAAACTACTGTTGTTTCGCAACAAAGACATTTTCGCCTGGACACCTGCCGACATGGTCGGTGTCTCGCGCAATTGTCTGAATGTGTTCCCATCAGCAGAACTAGTTTTGCAGAAAAAGCGCAGCCTCGGGTTAGAAAAGACAGAGGCGATGAACAAACAAGTCACCGAGTTGTTAAATGCTGGTATTCTGCGTGAAGTCAAATACCAGACCTGGGTGGCAAACCCAGTCATGGTAAAGAAACATAATGGCGGATGGCAGATGTGCGTAGATTTTAAAGATCTAAACAAGGCGTGTCCAAAAGATTGTTATTATCTTCCTGAGATTGACAAAAAGGTTGACTCATTAGCTTCCTTTCGCTGGAAATGTTTTCTAGATTGTTATAAAGGTTATCATCAAGTCTTGATGACAAAAGAAGACGAAGATAAAACCGCTTTTCGCACGGAGAAGGGCATTTTTTGTTATACCAAGATGCCTTTTGGTCTCCGCAATGCGGGAGCTACTTATCAAAGATTGGTGGATACAGTGTTTGGAGATGATATCGGGAAAAATGTGGAAGTCTACATTGATGATTTGGTCATTATGAGTAATTCAGAAGACACCGTGTTAGACAACATCCAACGAACTTTTGATTTTCTGCGCGAGGTAAATCTAAAGTTGAATCCCAGCAAATGCTCATTCGGCATAGAGTAGGGCAAAGTTTTAGGTTTCATCGTCACCAAAGACGGTTTCAAAGTTAATCCTGAGAAGGTTGAGGGAATACAAAAAAATGTCTTCTCCTACTACCATCAAAGAGATGCAACGTTTGGCTGGAAGGTTAGCTGCGCTAAACCGCTTCCTCGCCAATCATGCTGCAAAGTCTTATCCATTTATTCGAACCTTGCGCAATTGTACGAAGAGCAAAGAGTTCGCATGGACTCCTGAAGCTGATCAAGCTTTCCAGCAGATGAAAGATTGTTTAGTTCAACTTCCCACACTTACTGCTCCTCGTGAAAAAGAACACATGGTCTTATATCTTGCTGCATCTGAGGTAGCAGTAGGTGCTGTCTTGTTGGTAGAGCGCGAAGGGGTCCAGTCTCCAATTTATTATATCAGCAAGATGTTGAACGATCCAGAGACAAGATTTTCAATCATGGAGAAATTAGTTTTAGCATTGGTCCATGCTTCGCGCAGGCTGCGAAGATACTTTTCTGGACATGTTATTACAGTTTTAACAAATTTTCACATTGGCCAAGTTCTGGCCAAACCAGATGTTCTAGACGACTTGCGAAATGGGCAATAGAATTGGGAGGTTATAACATCTGTTATAAACCTAGACCAGCTATCAAAGGCTAAGTTTTGGCAGATTTCATCGCTGAAATTCCCGCCGATAAACTTGAAGAATGCCAAGCAATCCAAAACCCAGTCCCAGTCATCGACAATAGAGCCTGGACATTGTTTACAGATGGCGCATCAAACAGTGATGGGGCTGGAGCAGGTCTTCGATTAATGAGTCCAGAGGGGGCATAATTCACATATGCAATTCGGCTGGATTTTAAAAGCACCAACAACGAGGCCGAATATGAAGCTTTCCTAGCAGGCCTGCGCCTCTTTATCAAAATGTGTGCAACAAATTTAGAAGCCCATGTTGATTCATTACTAGTTGCTGAGCAAGTAATTGGAACGTACGATGCAAAGGGAGATATCATGGCTCTATACTTGGCGCAAGCCAAGGCTCTTATAGCACAGTTCCAACAATTTAAAGTCACACACGTCAAGCGAAGCGAAAACAAACATGCTGACGCTTTAAGTAAACTCGAAGCAACTAGTTTCAAACATTTGGCAAAGAAGTTCGCATCGAGGTTTTAAGTAATCCATCAGTTCCCCTCAGACAAGTAACAATGGTCGAAGTAGGAGATCCATCATGGATGTCTCCAATAATAATGTATTTGTTACATGGTTCTTTAACAGAAGATAAAGTGCAAGCACGTAAGTTACGATGCAAAGCCCTCAATTACGAAATAATTGACGGTATTTTGTACTAACGCTCTTACATGGGTCCTTCACTCCGCTGCGTTAACAAACATGATGCGCAATACCTGATCAGGGAGGTTCATGAGGGGCTATGTGGTATACATTCTAGGCCGCGCATGGTAGTAGCCAAAGTGAAAATCGCAGGGTATTATTGGCCCAGAATGTATGTTGACGCGGTAGAAATCTTGTGCAAATGCATGTCCTGCCAAAGGCATGCCCCTAAAACGTTGCGCCCAAAGAATCCTTTGGTACCCGTCACAACAGCTTGGCCATTTCAACAATGGGCCATTGATTTAGTGGGAACATTTCCGGATGCGCCCGGCACAGTAAATTTTATCATTGTTGCGGTCGATTACTTCACCAAATGGATTGAAGCCAAACCTTTAGCTTCTACTACAGCGATGGTAATTCGCAAATTCATCTGGGAATATATTATTTGCCGTTTTGGTCTGCCCATGCGCATTATTACAGACAACGGTCCAAATTTAACGGCTCAAGAGTTGTAAACATGGATAACCGAAATGGGAATCCAGCATGTTTTCGCTTCTATTGCGCACCCACAAGCAAATGGTCAAGTTGAAAGCATAAACAAACAGTTGGTCGACGGTATCAAGGCCCGCCTTGGCACGACGCGGCGGGGGTGGGTTGATGAATTGCCTAGCATATTGTGGGCACATCGAACTATGCCCAAGACTAGTACTGGAGAAACTCATTTTAGCTTTGTGTACGGCACGGAAGCTGTGATTCCTGCCGAAATTGGGTTACCATCTCCAAGAATGCTAGCTTTGGAAAAAGAAGATAACGAAGAACAAAGGCGCATCGACCTAGACTTATTGGAAGAACGACAAGAAAATGCAGCAATTCGCGAACCTAAATACAAGTCCCAGCTTGAAAAATATTACAACAAAAGGGTGCGCATCTGTTCCTTTTTGCCTGGTGACTTTGTTCATCGAGATAATGAAGCGTCGAATGCCGAAAAACCGGGGAAGTTAGCCCCGCGATGGGAAGGTCCGTACGTGATAAATGAAGTATTGGGAAAAGGCGCGTACACTATGAAGCATATGGATGGATCCAGCGTTCCTCGAACCTGGAACGCCCAGCAACTACGCTGATGTTATATGTAATCTCAGTCCTCTAAGAAACTTCTGAGCGTTGCGTAATGAGACTGCTTACTTTATTTTATTATGTAATCTTAGTGGCAGCCATAGTTTTGCGCTTTATCAGTATGAATAAAATGCTCTGCCACTACTTACAAGTCTTGTATATGTTCATTTACAAATGCATGCAATTCCTTTGGATAAACAAAAACACAAACTCATGAGCCACAAGCTAACTTAGTACTTACGCTCACACATAAGATAAGAAATTATTCATTTGTCTATCCTACACAAGTAATTGGTCCCATGCAAACATTGTAAAACTGAAATATATTATATTCACATCCATAGTACTTGCGCAGCAACGCAACATTACAAGTTATCACAAAGTGAAAAATTACAAATTTCCTATTCTATGGATTTGGTTACCGCCTGCCTCTCTGTTGAAGAAAAGATCTCCTTTAATTTATCAACGAAGTCATCTGCTGCAGCGCGGCATCCACAAGGTCCATAATCGGAATCTGCAATTGATCATATTTCTCTTTGGCATCAGAATAAATGGCGGCAGTATTTAGCCCATGCGTGGTAGCACGGCTTGTATCCCATTCGGTCTTCAGCGCGTGGGCCAGGTGCAAGGTACATTCTCTATAGCCCTCGGCATGCCGGTCATTGCGCGCCGCCATCATTAATTCCGCCACTCTCTCATCCAACTCCGTAGAGTTAAGGATGGCATTTACGATCTGTATACAAATACAATCAATATATGTTGCGACAATCAAACCAGACATATATAAAGAAAAGTGAATATTACCTCCACAATCCCGTACTCCCGCAACCAGGTAAGCTGGTTCATGAGGGATTCGGTCAAACTTTCTGCTGTAGCGCGAGCGACCTCCGTGTCATTAAGTTTTTGTTCGCCTTCAGTTAAACGGCGGATCAACTCGGCTTTCTCTGTTTGGTGAAGGTTGATATCTTTTTTCAAACTATCAACCTCAGCTTGCAACCACGCCTGGTCAAATAGCATAGCAGTTAGATCATCAATTTCTTTATTCTTAAGAAGGAGAGTCATTTTGGTCGATACCTCATTCTGCTCGCTCCTTTCTCGGTGTGAGCGCGCCTCTTCTGCTTCCGCAACAGTGTCAGCTTTCTATTTCTTGAGTTTCTCGATTTCGTTGCCCAGAGAAATTTTTTCTTTGTTATCACGATCACAAGCCTCCACAAAGCGCTTGCGCTCGTCCGCATATTGCGCAGCAGAGGCCTCACACTTGCGCTTCCACGACAGCGCAGCCCACTCTTAAGTCTTCTTCTCTTCCTCAAACTGGGCCTTTTCCGCCTCAAAATCGACAAGAATTTTCAACGTCTTCTCTTTCTCAAGCTCAATCTCATCCCACTCCTTGTTCATGTTGCGCCATTCGCGCACAATCCTATTTATTGTGGAAGAGGCAAGGGCAGACTCTTGCAAATATGATTCGTAAGTAGCCTCGTGGTCTTTTTCTTCCTGGCGCTTCACCTCCGCCGGCGGGAAGATGCCCTTATACCACTCCCTACAGGAGCGCCAATCAGTGAAAACATCACCCTGCTTAACTTTCCACACGGGCTGATGAATCGCAGAGGCCCGCCTCTCAGAATAAGAGCGATAATAATAGTCCCCAGGCGTCTCCTCTGGGCGAATAGGTGACTCCTCCTCCGAATCCTCAACAAATACAAAGCCTTCGCTTTGTGTTGAAGGTCCGGCTCCCTTAGATATCAACTTTGACGGTTCCCCAACATCTGTAGCCGTATCTTTAACCTGCTCGCCAGCAGGATTCTCAGCATCAAAATTTTTGGGCTCTTCTTCCAGAGCCACTTTCTCAATATTTTCGGGATGATGGCGTCGGCATCAAGAACAGGAGTTTCTTGCCCCGCGTCTCCCTCTTCAACGTTCTCAGGCCTGCGCGGCGATGGTATAGCAGATGAGGTGGTCGGCACAGCCTTCACCATTTTCTCTTCAAAACATATTAGCAAATACCAAATATAAGATTATGCGCAACTTTTGTGACAGAAATGCGCAACAAACTAAACGTACCAGGTGAGAACTTCTTGCCAAAGGCATCCAGATTGCCCTTCTTGCCAATGCGCAGGCGCGCAACTTTTGTTGGCATAGGAATTTTAGTCTCCGCCTCATTCCTCTTCTTAGAAGTGCGCTTCAACGCCTCTTCTGGGCTAGAAGGTACTTCCAAAGGATCATCTGGGTTCGCAGCAGGAAGAGAGGAGGTGTCAACGGGTTCTGGCTTCGGGTTTTTCAAACCTACAGGCGCAAGACCCTCTAGTGAGTCCGACACCACCACATAATTGCACCAAGAGTCAGATACTGGATGCGTACCTTTCTTGCCCTCAGCTGCTGATGGCTTGGTTTTTTGCTCTGGGTTGGAAGGGGGAAACGCAGCAGCTGCAGCAGTTGGTTTCTTCTTCTTCTTCTTCGAATCAGGGCCTACGCCCAAGTTTAGAAAATCATCTACATAATCAATCATATGAGCAAAGGTTGCGCCATTAGTTATATCGCAATATTACATAGAAAAAACGTTCACGGGTAATATTGAAATATCAACTTAGGCTTTGTAAGCACTTATTTACCAGTCTTCGGAGATGGTTGCGCCTCCAGATCCTCCTTCTTGGGCAACTCAAAGTTCCCCAAGATTTGTGAGAACCAAGTTTCCTCACCATTATCAATAGGCACGACGGCCATTTTCCCTTTCTCTCACTTGAAAGAGACCAAGTAGAGAGGCGCAGCTACATAACAAACATTTTTGCATCATTACATATCTATTAAAAGATATTACTAGAAAGTTAAAGGGTTACGTACCAGTTCCATCTTCGGTATACACCGGTTTTTTCCAGCGTTCCTTCTTCTAGAAAATACTCATCCCGGCAGCGATGAGGGCCCTCTCCGGCAAAACAATATTGGGCACATCTCTAACATCTTGATACCATACCTCCTCGGCAGGTATGGGAAGGGTCTCCAGCTCGATCTCATCACCGGCCCGGAATGTCATCTTCATCGGGATCACCGCCGCCTTGATGAAGAAGAACTTCTGCTTCCAGTCGTGGTAGGACTTCGGCGGCACCAACAGTAATCGTTTGGCTTGCACACGCTGTTGAAACGAATAAAAACCCGACGAGCAGTGCAACTGGTAGAGAACTCTAAACTTCTCGACCGACGGCACGATCTGCATCGACCGACAAACGAACTCAAAATGCCGGATCCTCACCATTCCCATCGGGCTCAACTGAGAAATGTGAATCTTGTAAAAACCAAGAATTTCCAGCAAGAAATGGGTCACCGGAAGCCCGAAGTTCCCTTGGCAAAATAATCGTAAAATAATATAATGTAGCCCGCCGGCGCATCAGCCGCCGTGGCATTCGCCACCGGAAAAACGCTTTCCAGGACGGAGCGAAAAGAAAGTTGGTGGCAAGATTATCGAAATCTTTCTTCGACCACTTTAGCGGTGGCAAACTTGACGATGACATCTCAACAGAACTTGCACCGGTGGCCATAACTCAAGCTTTGAAGAATACTTAGAAAACTTTGAAGGTCGCCGGAATTTTTGAACATAAATTTCTCTCGAAGTTGTAATCTGGTGAGGAAGCAAATGGATCGTTGATCCCTATATATACTAACCGCAATTAATGCATGATTTGACTGCAACGACTTTTGCGACCGTCACGTATCCCCAAGTAACCGCAGGGGCGAGTGGGGAACAGTAACCGCCCCACGCGCGCTAGTGTCGCCGAAAAGCATTAAATACGGTAAGACATGTACTGTTGACAGCCTGTCAACAGTAGCACCACGTCTCAAGAACGTGTGTCGTCACTAACTACACCATCCAGATAAGTGACACGTGTCTAAGTATATTTGAAATTCAAATACTTTTTCAAAATTCACTTACGACACGTCACCAAGATGCATAAAGCAACAAAAAGCTAGTCCTTACCTAGCGCAACACATTTATCTTAAGTCCAGTGCTCCACCTACTTTCTATTCTTACATAGGAGCAACACTGGACTGGGGGGACTTGAAGGGGTATGGTCCCAAAAACCTTGTGCCAATCAAGAAAACCATATCCATTAATAACTTCTAAGAAAACCACGCGCAAACTTCTTTGCCAAAATAAGATTTATTAGAACTCTACGCCAAATATCCAAGAGAGGAAAGGATCATATAACTACATGGCGCGGGCTCGCGCAAGTTTAAAAGTTAAAAGCCTAAACATTCTCCTGGGATATTCATTCAACTACCTTGCGCGGGCTTGCGCAAGGTTCAAAGTTAACCTTGAACACTCTCGTTTGATAATGCTTCATTTAACTACCTTGCGCGGGCTCGCGCAAGGTTCAAATTTAACCTTGAACATTCTCGTTTGATAATGCTTCATTTAACTACCTTGCGCGGGCTCGCGCAAGGTTTAAAGTTTAACTTGAACATTCTCGTTGGATAATGCTTCATGCAAAACCTTGCGCAGATATTTATATCAAAGCAAGTATCCACCAAACGTTGCACTAAGCAGCAAGGAGAAGAAGGATGATCAGTTAACTAACTTGCGCTTCTCGCGTAAGGAAACAATAAATCCTGAGAAACTTTCCCTTAGCAAAATCCTTGACTTGGTGCAGAAGCAAAGGGAATCTTTTCTGTTATAACAGAATGTACACGTGGTGAATAATAGATGGGTAACAGCTGTGAAACCTTCTAGAAGCCATTAACACCCAATCGTGCAAGCATTTTTCGGTTATAACCAACTGCCACATGGCAGCATCTGGACGGCCGAGGAAGTTCACAGTGATGGCATGCTCACATTTATAAGATGTAGTGATCTCATGTTGACACGTGGCACCTCCCTAACTGCTGATGATCTCACGATCCGTGTGCACTAACGAATTGCCAACAAACGTTAATGGAATAACATAAGATTCCGTTAAAGTTAACAATCTCTCCTTTTGGCGCCAAACACTGGGTATATATATATATATATATATATATATATATATTTATTAATTATTTATTTATTTATTTATTTACGGATCGTGAGGGAAACATATGATAATATGTAAGAATAATATGGATCATATATTTCTCTAAGGTAAAGAAAAAAACTCCTCACATCTTTTTAAGGTTTTTCTTGGATTAAACCCATGTGTATATTGTCAATGTTTAGTGTATATATATTTGCATCATCAAATTGTAAACATGTAAGTATATATATGTACGTAAAAAAACATATTTAGAACTATAATCTTTCCTTATATACATGAGAAAATGTTCTGTGCAGAACACTAAATATTGAGAGAATATGCAGACCACAATAAATCAACTGTTTTTTCAATTCTATAAACCTAAAATGTAAATGAAAATGTTACAAATGTAAGATTTATTGTTTCTCATACTAAAATTCAAAATAAAATATGGAAAATTTTCAGTTTTTATATACCCTACATATATGTAGCTTACGTATAGGTTCATTTTACCTACATGTATGTAGGTTTTATGTAAGTAAAAATATATAACTTTTTTGTGTATATATAATAGACATATGAATGTAAGAAACATAAAATTTAAAAAATATGAACCTTAATTCCCAAAATTAAGTGATTAGAGTTGTTATTTTTGTTCTCGCAATAATTAGTGTACTGTAATGATCTTCATCCTATTTACATGTATGTACATTATCAAAACATATATGTACAATACTTACTTCCTAATTTTAAAAATGTATATATATATATATATATATATATATATATATATATAATTAAGAAAAAAAACTAACTGGAAAAGGACGATTTAGCAAAAGGAAAAAATGCATTTTTTTAGCTTAGAAAAAATGTGAGGTGTAGAATTATTCTAACGTTTTTAATTACCATATTGTTTCTAACACGATCCTAATCCTACACACACATACTAGGTTATAGACCTGGGAGATAGAACAAAAATAATAAAATAAAAACATTTATAATAAATAATTGCATATTACATTACATGTAATAATGAGAAAATATAAATCAATGTTAAATCTACAATTTACAAATCTATTCATACAAATATAAATTACAAATCTCTAAACACTTACCATTTTTATTAACAATTAACAGTTTAAGTTTTTATTTATTTTTTACCCTGAAAAAAGCCATGTGCAAAACATATGAAAACACTGGTTATTTTAAAAAATAAGCTATTTCTTGATAGTGATTGTCCTTAAATTTTATTTATCGTCATCACAAAATATATAGCGAGAGAAAAATGTCACTATTGATCTTATGTATTACAATGGGTCTGAATAATTGACATGAAACGAAAATGTGTACATAGTTATTGAATTTTTTAAGTGGAATATTTTAATTGAGTTATTCTTAAATTATACATTTTTATATAATATAAAAGTATTATTAATATTAATAGTAAATTTGTTATTAAAGGATGATAAAATAGGAGGATTTTAAATCATAAAATTAAATTATAGATAATAACAAAATTCAGGTTGGGGATAATTTATGTATGAATTTAAATTTGAAATTATATCAATTACCAAAAAATACGATATTGAATATTTGATTTACTAAAGTTTCAGTATTAACTAATATAAATCAAGAAAAATTATTTCTAAATCTTTAATAAGTGATATCCAATACTAATTATTAAAATTATATACATTAAAATATTAAAATAAAATATAAGTAAAAGCTGAAAGGTTGGAAGGGAGTATGTCATGTGGAATTAATTAGAATAACTTATTAGAAGTTAGAAAGAGAGATTGGTTCATGTATAAATGGATTTAACGTTCAAAGGTGATAATTACTTAGGTTATAAGGAGCATAATTACTCTAGTTATACAAACAATTACTTTGTATATAACTAGAGTAATTTCTCTACTTAAAACTATAACTAGAAAAAGAGAGTAAGCATAATGTAAAAACGGATTTAACGTTCAAAGCATGCGGATTAAGAAATTTCCTAACTACGCGGAGTGGTAAAATTATAAATATTGACAATTTTGTACAGCTATAGTAATTATCGTAACTATTCATTTATAGGGTGATAAGTACTCTACTTATCAAATAATTACGTTACATATAACTAGAGTAATTTAACAATTGAGTAATTACTTTGTAGAACTAGAGTAATTATTTGCATAGATAAAGTAATTATTTAATAATAACTAGTGTGGTTTAGTTTGAAAAATCTACTCATTTGAAATTTTCAAGATTATCTCATTCATCTGACCAAGTTGGTTTAAAAACATATTTCGGTTTTCCGGATTGAATAGAATTTTGTGGCATTTCAAGAATGTCATTTTTGCCACTGGTTTCAACAATCTTGATTTCTTTTCAAGTTGACTTGGTTGATTTGTCATCAACCAATTCAGAGCATATGGAAATGTTGGTTTCTTGGTCAAGCTTTGCAAGACCAGCAACAAACTTCTCATTTGTTTTTCTAGTATCTTTTCATAATCAGAGCAAGACTCCGCTCATTTTTCACAAGTGATTTGTGTGGACTCCAACTTCTTTTTGCAGTTCTGATATTTTTATATCATTGACTGGACCTGGTCTTTGATTATGGATGCTTCATGTTTCAAGGTGCTGACCTCTTGATCCTTTTTAGTTAGTCTATCCACGAAGGTTTTCATTTACCTCCTTCATGTAAGCAAATGCTATGATGCGCTTGTCTGAACACAATTCTTTTAGAACTTGTGGTGATACCTTGGAAGCAACAACCTCATATGATCAACATTGATGAGATTAGCGGTAACTTTGGGATAGTTTTTGGTTTCTTCTTCATCACCCTTCACAAACAAATGTTTTTCTTTGGTTCTCAACAGTTTCACTAACCGAGCTTTCACCAGCAGAGGTTTCATTATCTTGAGATTCTTCACCTGAGGTTTGATCAAAAGCCATAAAACAGAAGTTTGCATGTTCATCACTATCATTTGCTGTTAAGCAAGATTTTCATCAGGTCAATTTTCGGGAAAACTGCTCCAATCAACATAGCCTTGTGTAAAGAAGCTTTGTTGATTTGGCTCAAGATCTGCAGGAGCAGGAATAGTTTGTGGGGCAGTAACATGTGATACGGGCATTTAAACATACTGAACTTGAGGAAGTGATGCTTGGATATATTGCACAGGTGCAGGACTTGAAAAGTGGGTTGTGTTTTTTTGAACACTTGATACAGGGGTGTTTTTGGGTATTTTGATAAATTGTATTTGATCATTAGCATTAGGCATATGATTTGGATAGGTAATGACTGGTGCAGAGTTTTGACTCCAACATTCCATAGCAAAATGACCTAGCTGATTATACTTAAAACACTTTATCTTAGATTTGTCTAAGGAAAAGAAATAATAGACTATGATTTAATAATATAGAACATATTGTCATGTGTAACAACCCAGCATAACTGCACCATTATATTGCCCGCTTTGGCCAGGAAGGACCACCATCGCCTCACGGATTTATAACGCGTCATGATGGTGAAGGTATCAAACCCCTTATAAGGAAGCCTTCGTTCCCCTTCACAACCAATGTGGGATGTTACAATCCACCCTCCTTACGGGGCCCAACGTCCTCGTTGGCACACCAGTCCGGTCTCTGGCTGTGATACCATCTGTAATAACCATACCATGATATTGTTCACTTTGGCCGGGACGAACCACCGTCGCCTCAAGGATTTAAAACGCGTCATGATGGTGAATGTATCAAACCTCTTATAAGGAAGCCTTTGTTCCCTTTCACAACCAATGTGGGATGTTACATCATGTAAAGCATATAACACTTAACATATAACAATTAGAGTGCTCACGTGCATTTGTGTGTGGCATTAATATTTATAAGCTAAGAAAATCTAAACAATTAAGAACATAAGGTACCTAAGGTACCCTAATCAACTATAGTCCAAGTCTAAGGGTCTAATAACCTAAACCTAGTTCCCTATAGTCATTGGTTCTGATACTAATCTATCACACCCGAACCCGCAGCGGAATGGTACGGGGCATGATGATTGCCCATAGCTTATGACACTATTATAAGTTTAGTCATTTAAAGTTACCAAATTAAATTTGTCATACATAATCATAGAGAACATTTTACATATTTCATACATTATTCAAAAGATAAATAATTATGAGCAAAGGTCCAATTTATTACTAAGGCATATCCTATGTGTCTTTGCCTTCAACTTTGTCTCTTACATGTGTACCTACATCATGCGTAAAAAGGTTTCGGTCAACAAAATGTTGGTGAACAGATCCAGATTTTAATTAGAATGTTTTACTTTATTAATTGATTTATTTTACTTAGAAATTTTTTTAAAAATATATTTAACATGCTACTCCATGTGTTGTAGAAACAATCATAATCAGCACGGCCACATCAACAATCAACAAATCACCACAATCACAAATATAGATACAATAGAAATTATAGACCCAAAGACAATAGCATGCATTAGTCTTAAGCCTCAAAGAGCGATTCTAATACTGGTGGAGATACTAGGATACTACCCATAACTGTGGGCAACCTAGTCAGCCAGGTGGATCCACGCGAAACATGTGACAAAAAGTGAGTAAACACATAGATACACGTATATGCAACAATGTATATTAGAAATAATAGAAACATTGAACGCGATACACATAGTGACACATTGACTTAGCATGTTCTTTAATCAAATAGAAAACAATAGAAAACATGACACGTGATACACCCTAAATATGTTTAGTGAATAAAAAGAGGAGAGTAATAGATCTACTCACTGGTTGCGAAGAATCAATCCACGAGAATTACCACACGAATTGGATTAGGTGGAATCTAAAATAATAACCGTAATCAACCTAAGATTTAATAAACGAAATACTAAAGCGAACGGACAAAATATTAAATTTAGGAAATTGGGTTCTTCTGTTTGGTGGCTTAATTGATTATTCAATATAATAGATAAATCGATATTTGTATAAATTAGTCATATTTTTAGTAATATAATAATAACAATTTAATATGTTATCATACTTTTAAATGCTACAAATTTTGATTAATTAATAAAGTTTATCCAACAAAATAATATATTAGATTTCATAATTATCACATGTTTAATTTAATATCTTAAATTTTATAAATGGAATTTTATTTATATAACAATTCCATAAAAATTTAATAAATTGATTATCTAAATTTATGTAAAAATTATATAAAGTCTCAAGACAATTATATAATCTTTAAAAATCAGTAAAAATATTTATAGAATTTATTTATGAAAATCTTGTATTTTTCAATAATTAAAACATGTATAAATCCAAATTATATTCATGAATTCCCAAAAATTAAGAAACAAAACTCTATAAAATGCCCTAGTGTTTATGTAATCCGAAATAACCAATGAAAATATTTATTGAATTTATTTAAGATTATCTTGTATTTTTTGATTTATCTAGTGATTAAAACATAAATAATTCACCAAAATTCCAATTGATATCTAAAAATTCCCAAAATACACCATACACTAATATGATATAACAACATTCTACTTTCAATTTCATCGAAACACATGTCTAACCCTAAAAGCCCCAACGTCTATTAACGAAGAACCCTAATTTCAACTATAATCAAATCCGAATAATTTTGCCTTCTATCACTGATATTAATAAAGGGCTTTTGTAGATGATGAAAAATAAATAATATTAGGCTTTGGAATCACCTGAAAACGTTACGAGTTGAAGGAGATATCGTCCGTTGAAGATACGAGCCCAAGAATCTTCTCCGGATTAATTCGCGAGAGTAGCAGATGAAATGAAGAAATTCCAATGGGGTTTTGCATGGTTTGATTAGGACTTCAATTGATATAATTTTGGCAGCCTAGTTTTACGATTTGATGATAAATCCAATTATGCTCTGAAAGTACTGATTATGAGTTAATTGATTTGGTTTTAGATGAAATTCAAACGTTTAGATGCCCCAAGTTTTAATCTCCATCAATACGAATCAAATAGGACAAGAATGAAGATCCAACGTGGTGTAACAACGAGAACTAGCTAGGTTCGTATTCATGGTGGCGTTTTCGAGTTGTCCAACGAAGAAGAAAGGGTAAACAGGTTTGATTCCAGGTTTTATATTTAAGTAAAGCACGTCGGGAGTCATCACTAAACTAGACGTTGTCCAGTTGTCTGTTAGTTGCTTGTTGTACGCGGTGAACCTGGTTCGAATCCCGTCCCTAACGTTTCTTTTTCTTTTCTTTGCTATCAAGGTTTCCAAGTCCAATTTAAACATAAAACGTATCCAGTTTATTACGCAAATGAAGAAGTGGTTGTGTGGAGTGTTTTTTTGGGGTTTCTCGTATTGGTCCCTCCACTTAGCACCTAATCTATTAATAAACCTAACTTAGTTAGGTGATTCCTTCTTACAAAATCAAACATAGTTAAAAGGTCATAACCAACCTAGTTAAATGATTTCCTTTATAAAACTAAGGGAACTAACTGAGGTTTATAAAAATAATTATCATTAACTTATAGAATTAATATTTTTAAATTCGAAAATATTTATATTAATTAAATTGATATATAACATTATTAGAAACAACAAATTATGAAAATTCCCTTTCTTTTATATTATCCAACGGATCTAACGGTTGTTTATTTATAAATAAAATGTTTATAACCAAACTTAATTATATAAATTAATTTAATATACGACATCAATACAACAAAAAATAAATATTACAAATTCTCATCTTCGTTTATTACACGTTGGATTTGATTTTCAAAAAGGGTCGTTTTTCCTAAGATCCGGTTTTTGGCGGATTTTACACACCATCTACTATATCACCACCAACCAAACTTATTGGAGAAAAAAAGACTAAATCCTGAGTCATCAAGACTCCATCCAAAAGGCAGATGTCTGTGGCCGAAAAATCTTAGACTCCAAAAAGACTAAGATCAGCTCTAAAAAGACCCACATGTGAGACACCAGCTGTTTCAACAATAACGGTTCTCAATGAACCAGCTGATTCGACTAAAAAACCATCTGTATCAAAACATATGCTCTTCCAGAAAAAAAACATGTTGACGTGACTGCATTGCCTAGCCTAATAATTGACCTAAATCTTAACTCAATAGATAACATGAGAAAATGGAAAAATGCCGTTGATGAACTTATCGCTAACTCCATAAAGATGTCACTGGTGGATGCCATGTGAGTATACGAAATGAGACTCCTTAAAATCACGCATAATGAAACTCACATGCACCAAGAGTCATTAGATAACTCTAAGATCACATCAATAGATGATCCTCAGGTGGCACATGATTCAGAATGCGTCTGTATTGAGTGACTTAAATAAAATGCTCCATCCTCAATCAAAAGTTATGACAACTGGTTCCTAACTCAACTTAGAGAAGAATGTGAGAGAGTTACAACAATGAAAGCAGATCCCAACATTCTTGTAACTGCTCTTGATTGGTAGATAACGTAAAAGAAAACCCGATCCTGAAACACAAGGCAAGAGAACTATTATGAGGAAAGAACTGGTATTTGGCAAGCATGTCATTAAAAAATTAGGTCGATAGATGGACAAAACAAAAATTGATGGATAGTTATAGGAGACTTATTGATTTAAGGACCAAGAATCATGAGAAATATTGTTCCAAAGAAGGGAAGAAAAGCTAAAATGGATCATCAATATGTAGATTAACATCGTTTAATTCCAGATCTATCTTCCACTACAACCCAGCACTTCAGAGAGATTTTCTTGACAATGCGAATAAAAACACAGTCTATAAACATTGGGATAATGATTTTACACTGTAATTGTAGATGTAATAGGGTTCACACCTTCGAAGACGTTTAAAGAGGTACATATAGTATCAGCATCACAAAGGAACCTACATTAGATGATCAACTAGTTTCCCAGCAAGGTGATTCTAGAAATAATATGATCACCTCCCTCAATTGATGTTCCAGCAATTTCCAGCATTAATTCATGTAATCAAACCCGACTAAACTAAAGAAATAGTTGTCAAAGATTAATTGTGTTTTTATGTTAATCAAATTTGTGATGAATTCATTGTTACCATGTGTTTGAATTTGTGTGCATTGATATGGTTACTTAATCGGATTTATTTCTGATGAACTAATATTAAATATCTCATTTTGCCAGAGACTTTACGACCAAAGAAACAATGTTGTTAAGTCGGATGTGCGGAATCCATCAAAATAGGTAGAAACACAAGATTTCACAATTTTCAAGGTTCTCTATTAATTTCACGGTCCTGGTACAAATCTTGTCAGCGCTTCGCCTCCTGGTTGACCAAAAACGTTACAGACTCAATGACCTAGCACATCTATATATAGGCAATTCACTTCATGCGAGGAGAGAGTCATTCACTTTGTACGATGTGAGTTCTCTTCGTACGAAGTGAACAACTTGACTTTGTACGAATTGAAACATCACTTCGTACGAAGTGGACAATACAACCAAAACATGTAATCTAACATTAAAATCCCTATTACAAGACACGACGTGACCCAAAGAAGTAGGTGACAGACGTATCTACAGTCTCCCCCTTGACTGTTGCCGAAGTCTTGATCTACAATCTTGATCTATCGTCCAGTCTTCAAAACTTTGCAATAAGATTTCTTAGCTATGGACATATGTATCAACAAATTCCCCCTGGACATAGCTCAAACGTCTTTTACACTTAGTTTTGACTTGATCTTGAAATATCTTCATAATCATAATCTCCTCCTTAAATAATACTTAGAATCTTTAAAATTTGACGTGAATGTACTCAATTCTCATATCCTCACACAAACAATCTCGTTTTTCCGGAACACATTCAACATTATTCATTTATAATGGAAGATATAAGAAAGAAAATATTTTTGATTTTTTTTTAAATTGAATTAAAAAGTGTAAATCTGCTAAAATGTAATATTTACATTTTATATTTTTGTGAGAAAAAAAACGTACCGGGGGATTATATCAGTTTTATTGAGACATATCAGCTGCATCGTTGTTTTAGAAATACTTAGTTTAAACAATTCACGTCGATTGTCGGTATTGTTGTCCACTTAAACTCAATTAAAAACTTTCATAATGCTTACTGATACGTTAAGGTACATTAATTTGCACTAAGTTCTTATGGACCCCACAATCTCAGCATATCCCTCATCATCTAATACACTAACTCAAGTAATGCCTTTAAACTTTTCATCAACTGTGATATGTGTAAAAACAACTCAGAATGTTTAAACATTAACAATCAGGTCGATCTTTCGATACACATAGAAAGTCCAATGTTTAAACAAAACAAGAAATTAAAACAAGTTGAAATTGTTTAGATCTCACCCACCAGTTCAATATTCTCATATGTACAGAGGTGATCCAGTATTTAAACGAAACACCAAGTAAAATAAAGCAGAAACGTTCTGGCACTAACATCCAGTTCGATACTTTTGTATACGCAGAGGATGCCTAATTCTTAAACAAAATAAAGAAATAAAACAAGTTTAAATCTTTTGAAAATGAAAACACAATCACAGTAATTTTTTCACTAAGTTGTGAAAGTTCACAAACTGACAGGTTTTTATGCTTTTTCAGCATTCAGCGTTACCGAGTAGGCACACAGTTACGAAGGACAAAACTAAGTACTATGCTTCAACCACATTTCCACTAGAACTAGGCTTTTCTACTTAATTTGTATCGTTATCGCTGAACTACTAGTCTAGCTAAGTCTACCAACACATCTTCGGTGAGATTGTTTAACCATTTTAAACATTACAATTCTTTAGCATGCACTGATAGTCCACTAATGTACTAACATTTCCTCTTTTCGCACAAGTAATCTCATTTTTCATTTTCAGTGTTTTTGACATTTTGATATTTTCTATTGTTTTTGGCTTTTTACAAAACGATTTTGAAATGATGTTTTTCAATTTGATATGAAATTTTGAAAAAAAAAATTCTCCCCCTCAAATTGAAAACATCTTTTCGAAATTGAAAATAAGAATCTTCCATTTTAACTATTTAACGACTTTTTACGAATGTGAACGCGAGACTATCATTTTGTTTGTGTGGATATTCAAAAACTTTAATCTCCATTTCTTCAAACTTTTCACGAACAACCCTTGCTACTGAATATTCATTTCCTTGAAACCTAGTTATCCTTCACATTCAAATGCAACATTAATCAGTTTTGAATTTGAACCTAATCCATACAGGATTTAAGTTGTCCAAATTCATCCGGAAATCTAACTTGCTTTTCAACAACTGTTTAATGAATTACTTTCTTCTCCACTGTTCTCTCTGTTTTCCTCAGATTGTATCTGATGAATTCGTTTTACTCGAATCATCATCACTCTTCAAAGAGTAAAATAATTATTCAGAACTGTTATTTGAATCATTTATGGTATCCGAGGACAAAATTTTCTTCTAATATTGTCTAACTTTCTTTCTCTATTTACTCAATCTATCTTTCTGCCTTACGATAACTTAACTTTTTGTTTTTTGGGCTTTTCTTTGTTTTCTCATTTTTCTTCTTCTCTTTATCATTTTTCTTAAACTTTTTGTGTGATTTATTCAACGAATCTATCTTTGATTTCATTGAACAATCTCTGACAATATGACCTTTGATTTGGCAGTTATAACATCTTTTCGTATCAAATCTCTGTTTCATGCATACAACAATGAGTCCACTAAATCCACAGTTGTAACACACCCTGTTATCGCACCACTCTTCTCTCTCAAACCATACACCAAAATCATAACACTGATTTGATGTGTGATAGTCATGGTTGCAAAAGTTGCTAGGCGCTCCCTAGTCGGTCGACCGAAGAGTAGAGTGTACTCGGCCTAGACGGAAAGTACTCGAGGAGTACTTGGACATGTTAAATTATAAAGAAATTAGTTTTAGAAACTAAATATATGTCAAATCACATACATTTTTAATATTTATAACTAAATACGTGAAATGATATTTATTCTTTAATATGATAGGCGTAGAAATTGTGTTTTATTTTTTCTAAGTCAAACTCGGCCCGGGTTGACCTACTAGATCCGATTCTAGCCGAGTATGACCTCGTTTGATCGATTCTGAGTAATTAGGCGGAGTTGAAGAAAGTCGCCTCGGCAACCTACCTTGTAGCGACTACTCGGGGAGTAACCGGCCTTGGAGACCTTGTTTTACAACCATGGTGATAGTTATCATTCCATCTTCTACTGAAAACTTGATTTGTCTTTTGAGCATTGTGGTTAAACCTGCACCACTTATTATCAAATTTTTATGAATTTTGTTTTTGAATTTTTGTGAATTTTTATGATAATGATTGGATGTGAACTGAAGAATTTTATTCTTGTTTTGAACATTTTTAGAATTTTATTTGTTTTGTTTTTGTTTTTGTTCCCCATTCTGCTTAAAAGGTTTTTATGTTGAACATTCACTCTTTTCAACCGATTGTGAAATAGTTTTTTAAAATTTTCTTTTAGTTTTAAAAATATTTCATTTTTATCTTTTTCATCATTGGTATCATCATCACAATCTTCAATTATGACATCCTCATAATTTGCGACATTGTCACTTACTGGAATGTCAATTGGTATCAGAGCTACGGTACTGATTCAATTGATCTAACAGTTGATTGAATCACCTACGCTCATGAATTATGGACTTTAGGGTGTTTTAGACGTAAATCATCAAATAAACGGACAATTCATGGATAAAAATTAAAACTGAAACTATAGGATTGTTAGAAAATGATTTTCGACCTGATCTGTTGAAGAATCATCTTGAAATTCGAAGAAATAAAGATTTTGGATTGAATAATGTGACCAGATTCATTCGTACGAAGAGAGTCACTTCGCACGATGAGAGAAGTCACTTCGTACGAAGTGAGAATTCACTTCGCACGATGATAAATTTTCCTCGTACGAAGGTAACCCAAAATGCCTATAAAAGGGAAAGTTATTGAAAAACTTTTTGATCGTATTGATGTGACGAGTGTCCAAAAAAAATTTAGTGTTAGAATTTTTTTTGAAATTTTAACGACAAATACGGGCTGTTCGGGGATATTGTTAGGAGCTTCAAAGAATAGATTTGATGATACGATCACAAAGTTTTGAAGTTAGTGGGGTAGTCATTGATACCTGTGCAGAAGGTTTATCTTTTGGTATAATGACTATTAATGGGCCAAAAGTTAAATCCGCATTTGCTGAAAACTGACTTTTGTGGATCAATAATGACATATTTTCCGTAATAGTAGAGTTTTTCAGTGAACTGAGAGGACTGGATTTTCCAAGATTTGAGGGGGAAATTCAGTGGTATGTTTGAGAGAGGTCAAAATTTGCAAAAATGAGGGGGAATAAAAATTTAGAGAATATATTGAAATTCTGGCATTTTTGATATTCGTGACTCGCAACAGTATTCGGGTGGTTCCGACTTCTGATTGTCCGGGAATGCATAGGATCGAGAATTGTAAGTTCGTGAACACAGGAAGTTCAGATTCTTCTGATCTGATACAGATTGATGTCTTGTGGTTTGAGTCTCGGGTCTTCGTCAAGTGGGTTAGCAGGATTAGCATCAGGAGATGCAACTATATTGTCGATACACATAAGATATCAGAGGGTGCTCAAGATATTAGATTCACAAATGCTCGATGATAGTCTAAGGTGTCAGAATGTTTAGTCTTCAAGCAGAGGAATTGTTTTTCGGACTACCCGCCATTCAGGTGTGTGCATAAACCTGATTACAGAAAACGAGATTTCAGATTTTTGTGGGTATTCACAGACTTGAAGTTTATCAGTGTGATGTTTGAAGTTTCTATCAATTGCCAGTTGGGTTTTTGAAGATCAGAGGATCGATCAGAGGAGTGCGCTAAAACCGAACACGAATGTGGTTAACATAGAAACATAGATGCTGCATTGATTAGTTTCGAGTTCGTGATTAGTCATGAAGATTACAGTTAAGCATCGCAGAGTAGGTCGGGAATCGTGCAAACGAAGACCTGAAGATTTATCCCAGGAGAATTATCAAAGGGGGAATTTATTGAAGAATTTGCAAACCCGAATCATTAATCAAAGGGAATTTGTTGAAGATTTCAAGATGCCTGATTGAAGTTGTAGAATATTCAAACACAACCCTCATATTTCAAGATCAAGATCAAGCTTTGACAATGACGTCTAAGAGGGAAATTGTTGGTGCATATTATGTTCGTCGCTGTGCGAATAGGCTAGATAGAGTGTGTGTTGAATATTGTATAGATTAGGTACGAACACACGACTTAAGTGAGAACGTGAGAGGTGTATAAGTATCACTTCGTACGAAGTGGTCACTTAATACGAAGGTAACTCACTTCGTACAAAGTTAAAAGCTCACTTGCATGAGGGTAAAAGTCTATAAATAGTGTCGTGTGTTCATAGTTTTCCAAGTTTTGGAGTTCCCAGAGGGGAAAAGTTGTACTCTTTCAATATGAATGAATGGAAGCTTATGACTTATGACTATTATTCTGCTTCTACTCCTTTCTTAATAACATTAAACCGAATTAGTCCTATTTTATCCAAACTTCCGTCTAGAACCGCCGGATCCTGGAATCTAAATTGTCAAGACTAATAGTGTTTTTTTATTTAATCAAATCTATGATGAATTAATCATTTAGTGTATTTGTGTGAATTGATTTTGATACTTAATCAGTTAGCAAGAAATTGTTGGAATAAAGAAAAAATTGTCAAGACTAATAGTATATTTGTGTGAATTGATAATGTTACTTAATCATTTATCGAGAAACTGCTTGAATAAAGAAACAACTATCAAGCCTAATAATGTCATCCAATAGTTTCTTGCCATTTTTACCCTTGTTTAACCAAACCAGCTTAACATTAAACCTGCATAAATGATCTTACTTACGTGCAGGCTCATTTGGGTTGCAAACTGACCATTTCATCCATAGAACCAATAAACCTACAATCCCACTCATTTGACCATATCCAAGTGGTCTTGCTGACCCATTTGTCCTAACATGACCCATTTGACATACCAAAAGATAGTAGATCTAAAGTACTTATGGTACAATCATACCAATTTAATTATAGATGACAATATATAACAGTAACATAACACCACACATACATCAATTATGAAATATACAATTGAATACAATCATTATTTATCCGATACAAACATCAACCGTTAGATCTGAATCAGACATACCATATTGAAAGGTTACGAATCTATAAATGGCAATTCTAATAATTAATATATACCTGCATAAATATATTTGAACAAAAGAAATATAAAAAATGTACAACAATAGAAAAGATTTGAGAA
This sequence comes from Scalesia atractyloides, assembly GCA_947069175.1. Classification (NCBI taxonomy): domain Eukaryota; kingdom Viridiplantae; phylum Streptophyta; class Magnoliopsida; order Asterales; family Asteraceae; genus Scalesia; species Scalesia atractyloides. The sequence goes on from CAMTDV010000024.1 coordinate 22,640,545, forward strand.
ATATAACAATACTATATTATACTATCAAAATAATATTCTTTTACAACCACCACCACCACCATTACCACCAGTATCAACCTTTAAAATATTTAAACCACATAAAACAAATATCCATAAACAACCTAGGTACAAAAAAACTTATTTTTTTCACCACAACTACTACCATCATTGAGAATTACATGGAAAAATTAAACATTGAAATTTGTTTTTTCTTCATATTCTATCCCCAAGCTACCCTCCGGTAGTTCATCATCCTCATCATCTTCATCTTCTTCCATCAGATCTTCTAGAGCATGAGACCACACTTCAACTTGAGCTTTCATAAGCTTCTTAATATATACTCCAAATGGAGCTTGAAGTTGGTTGATCAGTGGAATGTTAGACAACTCCCTTAGAAAACCAAGATCATCTGAAATAGATGAAATCTAGCTCGTGTTCTTCAACATGCCCATTGCTCCAACTCACTAACACCTTAAATTATGCCAAAAAATATTCCCAAGATATTACCGTGATTACATCTTTATGTCGTTTATTTAAAACAAAAAACAGCTTGGCGGGTTTGCACAATCACTTCCCTGTGGTAACTGGTGCAACCTCCGCAAGATCAGTTCTTACAATTCACTAACACACTTTTGACAGAGTGTCAGATCATTTTTCTTCCATCGTCCATCAACAAGTAAAATTTTATTTTGAGATACCATCAAGTAACAACCATTTGTTCGGCCTTTGTGTGTTTCTAACTGAATTTAGTTAGGTTTTTATTTTGGGGGTGAAGAACAGCTGATTTATGAGAATGAGAATTGATTTTGATGTGATCAGAAATGTGGGTTATTTATACCAGATTTTGTGGCATCAATTCTAACCCTAATTTCATCATTACAAGTTTGCATTGGGACGTTCAACGTACTAGGATGAGGTATCGGCGATGTGAAAGGATTTAATGATCATGGTAAATGACGTGGAAGGGTTTGACCATGTGCATTTATTACCTTTCGCCATACAAAGAGTTGTACCGTGACTATTACCACACATAAAATAAAAACATACCATGGTCGTTGGTAACATTTGGCCACACAAATATCACAAACCGTGTGACTAAAGGTTTGGAAAATATGACCCATGGAATAAAAATTCAAAACAATACCATAGCAATTGTTATCATTTGGACATATAAACCTAATTAAGTGTGACAATAGACAACTAGTAATCATATGTTTAGAATTTTCCAATGACAATTGAAATATTTTAGCCACACAAAATATTTTAACCGTGACCATAAATATATAATAGTTATTAATTTTTATTTTACTAAGTGTTTAACAAACAATGCTCTCCGGTTACACAAACTCGTAAGTTGCCTTATGTTTTAACTTTTAGCCACATCATTAAAAACGTATTGTGTCAGTTAGTAACATTTGGTCCCACCTTTTAACTATGGCTAGTAATTGACAAATTCTTTTATTAAAAGTGTGGGTAAAGGTTTCGAAAATATGTGTTTTGGTCACATAAATAAAAAAAATCACTATAGCGTGGTAGTAGGTCAAATTTGGCGACTCTTTTCTTGTTGTGGCTAGTAAATGTCATATTTTTTTTCTAAATTGTGGCTAAAAGTAACTAACTGTTATATAATGGTCACATTAATAATAAAATGTGTGGCTAAAAGTGTTTTAAAATATTATAATAACCTTTAGACACACACTTAATTGAATGTGTGGCAGGCTGGTTTTGGAAAAATTATGGGCGTAGGCCATTTTGAAGTAATATCTCCTGCACTTTTGTTTATCCAATAAATAAAGTACTAATATTATTATTTACCTAATAAATAATATTCTACAACCATTTATTTACTTATTTATTTAATTATCAGTTAATTAATTAACAACTAAATACTTTAATAATCGTTTCATAAATAATTAATTCACTAAATGTTTGAACTAGGGATGGACATTTTCCCAAATACTCGTACCGTACCCAATTTCATTGATTTTGGTATTTGGTACTTTTGGTATTAGTATAGGTACGTGTAAAAAATGGTACTGGTATCGAATTTTATATAGAATTCTAAAAGTTTTTATATTATGTTTTATTTAATATTATGGTATTTATGGTACTCGTATCGATTTTACATATTTGGTATCCGTATCGTAGTGGTACTTGTGTCAATTTTACCTATTTAGTAATCTTAATATATTGGTATTCGCGCCAGTTTTACCTATATGAATTCCTGGACCCATACCGTATCAATATATTCGATACTGTATTTGGTATCCAGTTTTGTTAAAACCCGGAACCCGTTTTTTTGTACCGGTATGGGTACTGTACGAATCTCATCCCTACTTTGAACCGCATTACCGTTGCAAAACACAAACTTGTAAACTTTAACATTTTTCTAATAAATATTATTCATGGTTCGTTGTCTGAAGTGTAACTCTTTGGATCGTACCTCGTTAATAATGTTAAAATAATCATGAGTCAGACATCTCATATCCAGCAGCGTATATCCGACACAAACCAATGGGTATCAATCGGGTAACTACTAATCAGTTACATTAAACATTATCACTATACACATATATCAAATAACTGCAATGTAAAAAAATAAAATATGAAAATGTATATAAAAAATACTCAAATGCATAGATGTCAAAAAATAGCTCAAGCCATTAATTGATATATCTCACACACACATATATACATACAAATTTCAAGAAAAACAAAAGAAATCATCAGGTAAACAAGTACACTTTATCAGGTAATCTAGTCGGCTAATGGGTATATCACCGAATCCTAAACGCGCAAAAAGAAAACTAATCCCAAACCTGATTACCCCACCCCAAAATTTTCCCAAATGTGTTGTGTTCCCGGTTTACCGATCGGGTTTAGGATTGATTTCCATCCCTACTTCAAATTCAGATCCTTCATCTCTAATTGCTTGCTTACCACGATATCAATCTGTCATATCTCTATACTTCCTCATTGAGATAAACCATAATTATCCAGAACTTAATCATTAGTCATCCAATAATCAAAGTGTATACATAAAGAGTTAAGAGAGTAAATTTTAGATAGGATAAAGGCGAAAACAAAATTTGAAATGGCGGTGGAGACACGGGTACAAACAAACCGAAAAGGTCATCCCTAGGGGTTTGTTTCGTTTCATCCTTATCTTGAACCAATTTTCACTCATATCCCAATCTATGACCATGGTTTCCATATATGTCTTGTATTCCTGATTCTGGTTTGGGTCTAACTCTCTAATTCTCTTCTGTGGTCATGTGATCTCCTTATCACGTTGAACAGAAATGTTGCCTATTTTCGCGGCTCTACCAAACGGGGGACTACATCTTCCACATCAAACCATTTTACTATTGTAGCTCTACTACCACTTGATGCAAACAGACGCACAAGCAAACGGTAATCACGCATGCACAAACGATAACCAAATGATTTCAACCGAAAGCTCCAAAGTTTAATGCTTTGATCGATAGTTTTAAAATCAAATAATAGCCAAGTTTGGAAACAACGAAAAACCCTAAATCCCCATAAACAGCTTGGCGGGTCTGCAGAATCACTTCCCTGTGGTATTCCGAACTGGTGCAACCTTCGTAAGATCAGTTCTTGACAATTCACTAACACACTTCTGCCAGAGTGTGAGATCAATTTTCTTCTGTCGTCCATCAGCAAGTAAAATTTTATTTTGATATACCACCAATCAACAGCCATTAGTTCGGCCATTGTGTTTTTCTGACTTAATTTAGTTTGGTTTTTATTTTGGAGGTGAAGAACATCTGATTTGTGAGAATGAGAGTTGGTTTCAATGTTATTAGAGATGTGGATTATTTATACCAGATTTTGTGCCATCAATGTTAACCCTAATTTCATCATTACAAGTTTTCATCGAGACGTTCAACGTACCAGGCTGATGTATCGATATGAAAGGGTTTAATGATCATGGTAAATGGCGGGGAAGGGTTTGACCATGTGCATTTATTACCTTTAGCCGCACCAAAAAATTGTACCATGACCATTACTCACACATAAAATAAAAACATATCATAGCAGTTGGTAACATTTGGCCACACAAATGTCACAAAACGTGTGATTAAAGGTTTAGAAAATATAACCCATGGAATAAAAATTCAAAACAATACCATAGCAATTGTTAATATTTGGACACATGAATCTAATTAAGTGTGATAATAGACAACTAGTAGTCATATGTTTAGAAATTTCCAACGAGTATTATAATATTTTAGCACACAAAATATTTTAATAGTGACCATAAAATATTAGTTATTATTGTTTTATATAACTAAGTGTCTAACAAACAATGCTCTCTCATTACACAAACTCGTAAGTTGCCTTATGTTTTAGCTTTTAGCCACATCATTAAAAACGTACTGTGACAGTTAGTAACATTTGGTCACATCTTTTAACTATGGCTATATGTATTTAGATTTTTTTTTATTGAAAGTGTGACTATAAGTTTTGAAAATATGTGTGTTGGTCACATTAATAAAAATATCACTATACCGTGGAAGTAGGTCAAATTTGGCCACTCTTTTCTAGTTATGGCTAATAAATGTCAAATATTTTTCTAAATTGTGGCTAAAGTTAACTGATTGTTATAAAATGGTCATATTAATAATAAAATATGTGGCTAAAAGTGTTTTAAAATATTATTAATGTCCTTTATACACACTTAGTTGAATGTGTGACATACCGGTTTTGAAAATTTTTGGCCTAAGGCCATTTTTGACGTAATGTCTCCTACATTTTGTTTATCCAATAAAAAAGTATTAATATTATTTAACTAATAAAAAATATTCTTCAACCATTTATTTACTTATTTATTTAATTAGCAGTTAATTAAACAAACAACTAAATACTTTAAAAACTGTTTCATGAATATTTAACTCACTAAACGTTTGAACAAGGGATGGACATTTTCTCAAATACCCGTACCCGTACCGTACCGTACACATACATTTACTTTTAGCCGTACTGATTTTTGGTATATTGTACATGTATTGGTACCCAGTTTCATTGATTTTGGTATTCGGTACTTTCGGTATTGGTATAGGTATGGATAAAAAAAGGTATTGATACCGAATTTTATATAAAACTTTAAAACATTTTAATATTATGTTTTTTTTTTCATATTATGGTAGTTATGGTACTTGTATTGATTTTACATATTTTGTACCCATATCGCATTGGTACTCGTTCCTATTTTACGTATTTGGTACTCGTAATATATTGGTATTCATGCCGATTTTACCTATTTAGTACCCGTACCCATACCCATACCGTATCAATATATTCGATACAGTATTTTGGTACCTAGTTTTGTTCAAATCCGGAACTCGTATTTTTGGTATTGGTACGAGTACTGTACGAATCTCAACCCTAGTTTGAACCATGTTACCTTTGCAAAACACACACTTGCAAACTATAATATTTTTCTAATAATTATTATTATTCATGGTCCGTTATTCAAAGTGAAAATCTTTGGATCATACAATGTTAATAGCACTAAAATAATCGTGAGTCAGATATCTTATGTCCAGCAGCGTATATCCGACCCTAAAACCATTAGTATCAATCAGGTAACTACTAATCATATACATTAACATTAGCACTATACGACGTAGATCAAATAACTAACATGTAAAAAAAAGAAAATACAAAAATGTATATAAAAATACTCAAATACATAGATGACAAAAATAGCATAAGCCAATAATTGATATATCACACACACACATACATACAAATTAAAAAAAACAAAAAAAAATTATCAGGTAAACAGGTACACTTTATCGGGTAATCTAGTCGGCTAAATGGGTATATAACCATATCCTAAACATGCGAAAAAAACTAATCACAAACCCGGTCGCAAACCTGATTACCCCACCCCAAACTTCTCCCAAATGTGTCGTGTTTCGGATTTACCGATCGGGTTTAGGTTTGATTTCCATCCCTACTCCAAATTCAGATCCATCGTCTCTAATTACTTGCTTACCACGCTATCGATCGATCATGTCTCTATACTTCCTCATTGAGATGGGATGTCGTCATCAGAACTTAATCATTAGTCATCCAACAATCAAAGCGTATACAAAAAGAGTGAAGAGAGTAAACTTATAGGTAGGATAAGGGTGAAAACAAAATTTGAAATGAATGTGGAGACATGGGTACAAACAAACGAAAAGGTCATCCCTAGGGGTTTCTTTTGTTCCATCTCTTAGTGTCAGGATCTAAGTTTAAATCACTTGTAGTTTTTGTTTCAAAGAATGGAAATGGACTGTAGAACGATATGCAGTGGAATTAATAGAAAACTTTTACTACAAGCAATTGGTCGTTTGTTTTCATCACCATCATGATTTCAAGTTTGGTAAACTTTGCATGTGATTCAAAAACTCCCCCTTAGCCAATTACAATCATTTTATAGTAAGAAATGAAGAAGATAAAGTGCGAAATGATCTTTTTCAGGAAGATGAAGTTAACGGATACAACGATCACCTATTTATACTAACTATCTAACCACTGAGCATCTTTTATGACGTCATGGTTGATAGTGACTGCTAACAAAATGTAACTACCTAAAACACTGCTCTAACTATACTATCAGTGCATAGCACTGTTACATTGAATAAGATAAAAACTAGCTAAGCTCTGATCTCTATCCTCTGATCTTGATTCTTCTGTCAGACCTTTGCTTCTTGAACTATCAGATGATAGGAATCAGATGTTTAGGGAAAGTAGTGTAAAGGTTGATCAGTGGTTGTAACCACTGATAGTTGAACCAAAGCTCGGATAGTGAATTTGGCTCTGATATCATATGTTCCTTTGTTAGGGTTCGATCCCAACAATCTCCCCCTGGAACAGATGATGCCGAAACACTTTTTTATTCTTGGTTTTTATTCCTCAATAGAAGTTCCCTGATTTGGCCTTTATACTGTAATTTAAAATTTAGAGAGACTTCATCATCATCATCCTTTTCGAGTGTCAGATAAAGATCTTGAAGGTCTTCTACATTCAGCTCATATGTAGCCTCCATGCTTATCTTGACAGCATCACCATTAGACTTGAGCAATGTCAATTCGTGGGAGCCTTTTTCGACTTTCCATTTTAGAATTTTTGGGTCTTCTGGTTTTCTCTGATGACTTTTATTGATTGAAGTTTGGAGAGCTTTTTGTTGAACTATCTTTGTCAATTCTGCTCTGAGCTTATCACTAGCTACATCTGTGTGATAGTCAAGCATATTTTGAATTCCCTCCTTGATGTGTTCAAACACTCTCTTGTCTTCTTCATCTACCTTTTCTTGCATTGTAATTGATTTAAGGCAAGGATGGAGATGGTAGATGATGAGATAGGCTTTTTGGAGTGTTGAGCTTTATGAACATCATCTGATGGAGGATAGATTGGTTTAGGAGGCATGCTTGGATATTTCTTCCTCCTCTCTTCTAACATCTTGTAAGGGTCAATTACCCTGGCTTCTCCCCATCTTATCACTTGGTTCCTTGAACTATAGTGATTTTGCATCAACTTTTCCTTCATTCTTTTAAGCTTCAAAGCTCTGTCAGGTATATCTTTCTTATGTTGTTCCCAGTTTGGAGGAGTTGGCTTCTTGAGAGGGTCTTTCAACATTTCTTGCATTCTCTTAATCTCTTCCCTCAACTCATCTATAATCCAATCCTTAAACTGTGCCTTTGTTACTTTGTATTGCTTGTTCTTCATGATATGCTCAATGAGTTCATTTTTAAGGAATTGATCTTCCCTTTACTCAGATCTTTAACAAAATTATGCAATGTTCTGGCTTTGCTGAGCTGAGAAGACATTATGGTTTGTATCTCTCTATCACTTTTACCAGCTGATTCTCTTTTTGCCATATCCTCTGCTTGTTTCAATTTGAGTTCAAGATACTCATCAATATTTGCAGGTCTTGGGTAGCCATCGAGAGATAATATGATTCTTTTATCCGGGTTTTCTTCAGAGTAGAAGCTTAGAATCTCTGCCCTGACTGCTGGTAAATCAAGAGGATATAACTTGGTTGCAGGAACAACTTTAAAGGGATCAGTGGTTTGAGTTGTGGATGGTGGAAGCATTGAAGTGGAGGTCAGTGGTTGTGATGATAGAGGAGTAGGAGCAGGAAAGATCTCTTCTTCATTCACAATTTTAGTTGTCTTTCTCCTTTTGAATTTAACTTTGGGTGATGATGGATGAGTTGATGTTGGTAGAGATTTGGTGGATGTATCAAAAATAGTCATGGCAGTGGATGGGTTTGCATCTGCTGCAACCTCTGCTATGCCAACAGATGTTAGCACAACAGTTGCTGTAAAATCTGCTGTGGTGGAAATGGGTAAGGAAGTTGAAGAAGGTGTGCTTGATTTTTGGAGAGCAGAGGTTTTAATGATTGGATTTATAGCAGGCTTAGTTTTGGACGGTGTGGATGTTGGTTGCCTTACTTGTTTAGCAGGTCTCTTCTTTGATGAAGTACCAACCTTTTCCTTTTCTTTCTGTTGCATAATCTTTTGCTCAATCAATACCTTACCATCAAGAAACACTTTTCTCTTCTACTTCTCATTTTCCCTGGCCAGTATATCATCTGTTAAATCCTTTTTCTTTGAACCATCTGGCCTGGGTATATCCACTGTTGGCCTTGCCATCTAATCATCAATTTTAAGCTTCTTCTGCCCCAAAGGTTTCTCCGCCTTTTTGGCACCATCCTCTATGTTCACAAAAATTACTGTGGGTGGAGCAGTACTAGTGGTTTGGTGAAGATGAGCTTTTATAGCTTTAATGTCTGCCCTGGTATCCATGAATCTTACTTCAACCATGTTTCTTACTTCCTGCATTTGATGTTTATGTTGTTGATCTGAGAAGTGCTTTTTGTTTCTAAAACAGAGGGTCTAGGGCTTGTTGCAGATCAGCAGTGGTTAAGATAGAGGGTTGGCTCTTTATAACTAACAACTGCTGCACAAGATTTTGATCTCACCAACAGAAGTTTCAAGTGTTGATACTCTCTCCGTCAATTCTTTGTATTTTAGTTCATCACCTAATTTAATAGGATCATCTGAACTCCTACCTGAGGTGGTAGTTTTATCTAGGGGATCATTAGCATGTGTTTTAACACTAGCTTCACCCTTAGATGCCCCTTGTTCTTGGTACTGGGGACTTCTCACTACATCAGGGGTTACCTTGGTAGCCTCAGCAGTGGTTGCCTTCAACAGTGATTTAGAAATGTAACTACTGTCCAAAGGAAAACTAGGTAGTTTTGCAATTGTAGTGGCTGCTCTTGTTGAACTATCACCAAGGGTTACATGTAACCCAAGGGATGTAGCCTCTTCATTTGTTGATAGGCTAGCAAAGAATAAAGAATCAGACCCAGCATCATGTTGAAGTATATTCTCAGTGATAGGTTGTTGAGAAGTACTGGATAATTTCTGATCTAATTCTATTGCATTTAGCAAGGGTATAAATGTTTGTGGAAGTGATTTTATTGGAGAGGGGATAGGTGTAGAAAGAGACATTGCCCTGGGAGAGGGGCTATGGAAGATAGAACCAAGTGGCCCTAGAGGTTCATAATTTGGTGTCCCTGTGTTTACAACCTGATCCTTTTGTGAGGATGCAGGAGGAGTTTCATAGCCAGGTTAGATCTTTTAACCATCTGCTGTGAAGAAGTAGCAGCAGTGGTTTGTGACTTTGGTGGTGTCACAGGGTTAACCTCTGGGATCTCATCTTCTAGAGGACCCTTTTTGGGTTTGGTGGGTTTTCCGGATATCTTTGTTGGTTTCTTTTTGGTGATTTTAGGTGTGGGTTTCAGAGCAGTGGTTGCAATGCTCTGATCACCTAGAGCAGTGGGCTCAGTAGCAGGAGGAAGAGATTGAACATTTTGTTCTTGTAAAATTGGCTCATCCTCCCCTACTTCTATTTTGGAAGCTTTTTCAAGATTTGTTAGGCGTGTAAAAAGTTCATGAGTTAGGCAGCCAGGTGTGGACACTGCGCCTTGTTTACTTGCTTCAGATCTGATCTGATCTTGCAAATAAACACTCAAGAATCTAGGATATATCAAGAAAGCTTTTCTTTTTGAAATATTTCTAAAATTATTCACAAGATCATGAAACAATACCTGGGAATAGTTAAAATCTGATTAGTAAAAAATGCAAATCCCATATATTGCATGTTCAAAGGAATTTCATTGAAAGCAGTAGATTTTGAAGAGAGACATGTTAAAAGAGTATGGAAAAAGAATTTCATCTCTGCTGGAAAATGGGTTTAAAGATTGTCATACCTTTCAATTGGCCAGTGTAACCCCTTTTCCACAAACTCTGCTTGCATCTCTCTTAAAGAAAAGGACACATGATGTGTCATATCATTCAGATGAAACACTTGAGAGATCGATTGTGGTTTAATTTTCATAGGAGTACCCCCAACCTTTGAGATTATAGCATAATGAACATCATTAGCGGATGTTTTGACCTTAGCATTTAACCAGAGATCCCGAAGAGAATCGATGTAGATCTTGGGTTTGTCTTCGAGCATGTGTTTAAACTTAAATTCTCTCAGAATCCGAATCATTGTATGGTATCTTGTGTTAACATCGGTTTCTTCGAATATTCAGTGTAATTGTGTGGGGTTTTGATGATTAAGACGAATGGTGGTAATTCTTGCTTTGATTTCGCCTTTGATTTTGTTTTGGGAGCCATGATTTTAGTGAAAACTGTCTTGAGATTTTTGAAATCGACACAATTTGGTGAACCCTTTGTTCTTGACAGAACAAGGTTTTTATAGGGTTTATGAAAAAGTGATGATGACATGGCATCTGATGCAACAACTGTCGAATAACATCTGTCCACGTGTAACCTCTGCTTTGAAAATGGAAGACAGTTGTTTGGCTAACCATTGTTGGAAAATATAAAGTGGATAAAAACAGTGGTTGCAACTATCAGAGGATACACTTTTTGACTGTGGATAGATTTTTCTAAACAAACAGTGTTTTTGTGCTATCAGTGCTTTGAACAGACTTTGAGGATTTATTGAAAAATTCAATTTTAAACTATTTTTAAGGATGGATTTTGATTTTCTAAAAACATCTTATTGCTATTTACACAGGGATCAAAAGAAATTTTGTTTTTAATCCATGTTTCGCATTCCAAGCCTAGAAATAAAACTGTCAAAAGTGTGAGCATCAAGTGCTTTTGTCAACACATCTGCCAGTTCATCTTTAGTATGGACATGTTGTAAAGAAATCAAACCTTTTTCATAGCAATCCCTCACAAAGTGATGTCTGATGTCAATGTGTTTGGTGGTGGAATGAGAGACAAGATTTTTGATGATATTTTCTGCTGCTTGACTATCAATTTTGAGTGGTGTTTTCAAAGCAGTGATACCAAAATCTAGCAATTGATTTTGAAGCCATAGAATTTGAGCAGTACAACTTGAAGCAGCTATATACTCTGCCTCAGTAGTGGATGTAGAAACTGCAACTTGCTTCTTGATTTGCCAAGACACTAAGCAATCACCTAGGAATTGGGCTCCTCCAGATGTGGATTTCCTTGTTGTTTTACATCCAGCAAAATCACTATCAGAATATCCTGCAAGCGCAATGTTACCATTAGCTGGATACCAGATACCAAGTGTGGGAGCACCTTTTATGCATTGAATATCCTTTTTACAGCAATAAGATCTGATTTTCTTGGCAATGACTGTGATCTGGCACAAACACATTTTGCAAACATGATGTCTGGCCTTGATGCAGTTAGGTACAATAAAGACCCAATCATGCTTCTATACAAAGTTTGATCAACAAGGTCATCTTTTCCATCAATTATGACTAGCTTGGATGTTACCATGGGTGTGCTGCAAGGTTTACAATCATCCATATCAAATTTCTTAAGTAGTTCTTTCACATACTTATTTTGATGGATGAAAGTGCCATGTTGCTTGTTTGACTTGTAAACCAAGAAAACATTGCAACTCACCCATTGCACTCATCTCAAACTCTGCTGCCATGAGTTTTCTGAACTCTTCACACATGGCAGTGCATGTGGATCCAAAAATGATGTCATCCACATAAATCTGGACAAGTATCAAATCTTTTCCTTTCTATTTTAAAAATAGGGTTTTATCAATCCTACCTCTGGTGAAACCAATGGATAAGAGAAAAGTGGATAGAGTTTCATACAAGGCTCTGGGTGCTTGTTTTAGACCATATATTTCTTTGTTTAACCTGTAAACATGATCATGATTTAATGGATCTTCAAAACCAGGAGGTTGACACACATACACTTCTTCCTTGATCTTTCCATACGGAATGCACTTTTGATGTCCATTTGATACACCTTGATATTGTGGTTGGCAGCAAAAGCTAAGAACAGTCTGATGGCCTCCAATCTTGCAACTGGAGCAAATGTTTCGTCATAGTCTATGCCTTCTTCTTGTCTATAGCCTTGAACCATGAGCCTTGCTTTGTTCTTGACAACAATACCCCTTTCATCTGTTTTGTTCTTGAAGACCCACTTTGTGCCAATAGGACTTACATCTTTTGGAAGTGGTACAAGTTCCCATACTTGTTGTCTTTTGAACTGTAGGAGCTCCTCTTGCATGGCTTCTACCTGACTGTTGTCTTTTAGTGCCTCTTGGTACTTGACAGGTTGTGTGAGTCATAGAAAACCAGCAAAAAGACAAATGTTTTGGGATTGGCTTCTGGTGAGCACTCCCTCATTGATGTTGCCAATAACTTGATCCACATGATGGCTTTTGAGGAAAATCAAATCACCTTGATATGGGACAATAACATTCTGAAGTGAAGCTTGCAAATGTGTATCATCTGAGCTATCCTCTGTTGGTGAATTTGATGGTCCAGCCTCTGATTGGAATGGTGGTGGAGAGGAATTGGTGGAATAAATGTGAAAGTGGGTTGACTTTGTCCATTTGTTGTGGACTTTTATCAACAGATGTTTAGTTTTGAGAGCTGGCGGAGGTTTGAGTATTAACCACTGTTGACCTGGCAGAGCTTTCACCATTGCTACTAACATCTGCTCCTCTGCCTGAAGGATAGATTTTGAAATTTGGAAGGATGCAATCATATCCTTGCTCTTGACTTAATGACTGTGGGGTACCTGCATGGTTAATCGTGATAGACACATCTTCAAATGAATTTGATAGGTCAAACAATTCAGCAGGATTTGTTGGGATTTTCAAAGATGAAAGTTCATTGAACTTTACATTCAGTGTTTCTTCAACACACTTGGTCCTAGAGTTAAAAACTCTGTAGACTTTGGCAGTGGTTGAGTATCCCAGAAAATAACCACAATCAACTTTGGCTGCAAACTTGGATATTGAATCGTTTAAATTTAAAATGAAGCATAGGCAGCCAAAGACTTTAAAATAAGAGATCAGAGGTATGATTTTATAAAGCAATTCATAAGCAGTCTTTTGATGCCTAGGTTTATCAAAACTCTGCTCTGAACATAGCAAGCAGTGTTTACAGCCTCTGCCCAGAAAGTCAAGGGTAAGCCAGAATCTGCTAGCATAGTTCTTGCTGATTCAATCAAAGTTCTGTTTTTCCTTTCACCAACCCCATTTTGTTCTGGAGTTCTAGGGATGCTATATTGCCTAACAATCCCTTTTGATTCACAGAAGGCATCCAACTCTTGGATCCTATGTAAGACCATATCATGCTTAAACCGAAAAGACGCAGCGGAAATACATACCGTAAAATTTCTTTTATTAAATTATTCCATCATGATTAAAAGTCTCTTCTATAGTAATTCTTTATCGATATTTACATTTTTGTTTCATTTAATACATGAACATATCATATTTTAAATATCGCAAGACCCCACATTCCCGTACAATCCGTACTATAACTCGATACTCAATCGTTTGCGTCTCTAGATGATTATGACCCATAAATCTGCACAACCTGCATTCACCACAAACATTTACATTATTAGTACTTGAAACATTACGATCTAAGTATATAACTAAAAGATCACGTCGCGTTTTATCCTCCTATATATTCCATTTAGATATCCTTCTGAATTCGAGCATTTCTTTTAAAAGTCTATCCTTTGATGAGTATACGATAATATACCTGCACTTCATTTCATTCTCAAACAATTCGTTAACATTATAAATCCTTATATATTAACACCATGAACTTCTTCGTACGAGTCTCATGCTTTGGAAACGTATAAATTAATATCACATGTACAAACCATCTAATCCAACTCTTTCGTGTATATAAAAGACCTTCTACGAACTTATATACCTCCCTACCAAATCTATTACATAAGTCCTACATGCTTACTTAACCATTATGTACATCATAAACACAACACCATTTGTATATAATAAGAATCTTACTTATAAGACTTAGCCAAATCGTATCAACCACATATACATAATCTAGTTTACATATCACGTGTTTGTACACGTTCCATAGGCTTCCGTTCTTACTCGAACTCTATAAAAACTTTAAGATAGGCTTGGGGTACCTTTGGGGAAGCTAAAGGGGCATAGGAATCAAGCAAAAGTGCGAAAAATGCGAAAGACGAGTTTCCGACATCAAACCCGCGTAGACAGCAGTATATTGCGTACGGCAGCAAAACGGGGTGTGGTCGCCCCTAGAATTGCCATTTTTCTGCTGTGTTGATTTCATCGTTCGTACGCACTAAAAGTCGCATAACTTTAAAACCATTTACCCGTTTAACCTCACGTTTCTTCCTACGTGATCGTAATTTGGTCCTCTATCATATGGACATAAAATCTAACATCCGGACTAAGAACATTCTTGACTTATATATTTTCGGCTTAATATTCATTTACGAATTATTCGACTTGTTTATGTTTTTATCAAACAACTCATTTGTTTGAACTCAAAACTCACATGAACATTATAACTATAAAAATTTTACATCCTTAGGAGTTTGTACTTAGTAATTTAAGCACTCGATACCCGGTATGCATTAGACTCATTCATTCCGTTCAGTTACACGTAATTGAACTTCATTAGTACAATTTTCGTACTCTAAATTGTTTATCCATCTAATCCTACCTCATAACCGAGTCTTTTGGCTACTAACTCACGTGTCCGTTCCTCGATTAGCGAGCTTATATGCAATCATACCCATTACTCGGTTATAATTCCGTAGTCATTACTTAGACAATCATTCTATTATAGAAATAAAACATCATTTTGACCCGTTCGCTCTGCTAGTGAAAATCATTGTTTTCATACAACCAAACCCTATTTGACTTCAATTATCATGCTTAAATAACTAGTATGTAACTTTACTTAAACAAATACGAAGTGATTCCGGAATCACTTACCTTAGTGTCCGTATTTGCATCTGTTACCTTGCCTCCTTTTGACTCGCTAGCCTTTCATGCTTCCATCCATCTTGACATGATCCCCATATTCTCATGTCATCGCAATCACCTTCTTGTTAGCGTACACAGTTGTACATGTTAACGCTCATATCAATTGCATATTTCACATTTGACTTTAATTAGTCGATTATAACAAGCATAAGACATATAACCAAATTCTTTCAAACTCATGTAATTCATCTAGTCAGATACACATATACATATACATGTATCATCATTTTCATGCATATTAGCATGTATTGTATCATTTAAGCCTAGAGTAAAGATTCTAATGCCTACTTCTTACCAAATCGCAACATCAACTAAGTTCACATATGGACTTTTCTCAAGATACATCCCTCATGCTAATCCATCATCAATTTCTTATTATCATTTTTACCCATTATATTAGCTATTATACAATTCCATATATCATTTTCACCTAAGCATTTCATCAAACACTTAGTACGCATACCACTTTCTAAGCATAATATACAAGTGATTTAAGCATGTTCTTCCCAAATTCATCTCATGAACCATTACATTCAAACAAATCACATTGTCATTACTTCCACATCATGTCTAACTATCAAAACTATCATGTTACATCTCATGCATCAACAAAATCACAATTTAACATCTTCACCATTCTACAAGTACAAGTGGGGTTTACCACAAATCATCAATATGATCAAAACTAAGTATAATACAACTTCTACAATTGATATTATCTATCATTGATTTTCATAAAATATTTACGAATTGCACATAACCCACTTCATCAACATTCACAAAAACATAAAATTTAACTTACTTGATGATAAGAACACTTAGATGATCATAATTATTGATCCATACAATACAAACAAGCTTCAATTTCCTTCTAATCTTACTGATTTTGTTATGTTAGAGAGTTTCCTTTCTCCCTCTCTTGCTCCTGTCGATACCAACATACACACCAGTGTGTGTCTTTGGGTTTTTGTTTTATTTTGATATAAAATCTTTCAACTTGTACAACTTCGGTCCCTCTACTATGGAAATTATGTGTTAAGGTTAAAAATATATCCCTACTTGTTTAATTAAGTAAATAACTAGGTTAAATAGCCTCGTTATTTTATTTCATGCTATAACATGGAAAACATGCTAACGAATATAAAAATTCGGATATTGGGGCGTTACATCCTAAACTCTATCCCATTGTCACTCCTAAAGATTTTTACAGGGAGATCAAATTGCTTTTCAACTTGTTTAACAAAGTTTTTCCAAATGGTTGTTGTTTCATCTTTAGAGTGTAAGAAGAAAGTCCATGTGAACCTGGAAAAATCACCAACTATCACCAGGCAATACCTTTTGTATTTTAAGCTCATATTTTTCACAGGTCCAAACAAGTCCATATGAAGTAACTGTAGGCACTGACTTGTTTTGGACTTTTCAATTGACTTGTAAGAACTTTTACGTTTTCCTTTTAAACAGGAAACACAGTGTTCTTCACAAGTAAATTGTTTGTGAGGCAAGTCTCTAACAAGACTTTGTTTTGAGAGAGTGTGATGGTTTTTAGATTTGTGTGACCTAGTCTTTTATGCCATAATTCTGTTTCTTTGCTTGAAGCAACTAGGAACAAACATGCATTTGACATAGGATTATCTTTTACCATGTCTACCACATACACATTTCCTACCCTATTAGCAGTAAGTTGTGCTTTGCTCTCAGCAATTATTTGATTAATCTTTTTAACAACCTATGGGCCTACTATCTAACAAGTTTCTTTTGTGAAGAAGGATCCATAACCCTTATCACTCATTTGTGAGACACTCAGAAGATTGAATTTTAGATTATCAATGAGATTCACATTTTCAAACTTGAGTTTTCCAGCTGAGATACATCCTGACCCCAGCACCTTCCCTTTTGAATTATTTCCAAAAGATATATCACCCCCTCCCTGAGTTTTAAAATCTCTGAGTAGGGCTTTACATCCTGTCATGTGCCTCGAGCCCCCACTATCTACATTCCAAAGACTGTCAAGGCAAGTAGAAGCTCCCTGCACTTGTTTTTGAAATAATTAGTTCAGGTGAGTTTCCAAAGCCAGAATGGCTTTGGATGGGGTGTCAGATGATTCAGACTCAAGTTCACATGAAGGAGCAGTCGTTAGAGCAGGTTTTTGTAACCACTGTTGTGAACCACTTCCTATCAACTGTTGGTAACCATGAGGATGCCTATTTACCTTTGGCTTAGAAGACCTTTTGTAAG
This sequence comes from Scalesia atractyloides, assembly GCA_947069175.1. Taxonomy (NCBI): domain Eukaryota; kingdom Viridiplantae; phylum Streptophyta; class Magnoliopsida; order Asterales; family Asteraceae; genus Scalesia; species Scalesia atractyloides. The sequence goes on from CAMTDV010000024.1 coordinate 22,658,173, forward strand.
TCTCATAAACTGTTGGCACCTTTTGGTAACTAGGATGGCCTTTGCCTCTTGGAAGCTTGTTTGATGGAGGTGCATCTGGCACTTGAATTTCTCTGTGAACAGAGGTTTGATTTAAAGCTTTTGTGACAGATGTTTCAATTGATTCAAATTTTTGTTCATTTTCAGAAAAACTTGTATTTTCTCTTTCAAGAGCTTTTGCTCTAATCTCTTTTACCTTTTGATGATAGATTTTGAGATAGGCATACTCTTGGGTCATGTGATTTGTTTTGTTGCAAATGGTGCATCTAGGAGATTTGGGTATAACACAAGTTTTGTTTATATCATAGGCTTTTAAAAGAAAACAATCTGTAGCAACCTGATTTCTCTTTTCACAAAATTCACAAAACAAGTATTTAACCTTTTCTTTCCTTTTCCTATCAGACTTTTTGAGAGCAGTGGATGTAACCTCTGCTGGCAAGTCTTTGATAGGGATCACCAGTGCTTTTGGTGCTTTTATACCATCAGTGGTTGAAAAGTCCATTGGCTTGAAGTTTTCCAAAATATCACATTCATCTGACCAGGTTGGTTTAAACTGATATTTTTCAATTTCTTTATCTTTTGCTAAAACCACTGGTTTTTCAAGAATGATTTTGTTTCCATTTTTATATGTGATTTTAATTTCTTCACCAGCCAAGTTTGTTGGGACTATTTCAACTTTCTCAGAATCAAATTTTGCCACATTTTCACAAGTCTGGTCATAGTCTCTAAAACCTACTCCAAACTTTATGTTGCTCTTGATTTGAGCATCAAGCATAAGCTCATAACCTTTACAAGACTCCACCCATTTTTCACTAGTGATCTGGGTAGTTTCAAGCTCCTGTTTGCAAACTTGATATTTTTCTATCATGGTTTGGAGCTGGTCTTTTGTTATGCTTGATTCATGCCTTAGGCTACTCATTTCAGAATCTTTTTCACTTAACTTTGTTTTTAACTCTTTAACAAGTTTTTCAAACTTAATTTCATATTCTAAAATTTTGTTTCTCAGGTTTTTATTCACCTGCTTTATGTTTGCAAAAGCAATGATGCATTTGTCTGAACATAGATCTTTAAGGATCTGAGGTAATACCTTCGAAGCAGCCATAAGAGCACAATCACACTCTTCTTCTTCACACTCTTGCTCATCCCATGGGTCAGATAGAGGGTCTTTTTCAACATCAACAACATTCACTTCAGCCACTGGTGTAACCTCTGGTATAACCACTGCTTCACAACAATCAACCACATCAGAATTAACTCATGCTCCACATATTCATCACCTTCAACAATGGTCTCCAAAGCCATTAAACATATATTTTCATTTTCAAAATCATTTTTGGCTATGAGAGCAAAGTTTTCATCAGTTAAATCTTCAGGAAACTACTCCAATCAACAAAACCTTGTGTGAAAAAGCTTTGTTGATTAATCCTCTGCTGGTGTAGCGGTGGTTTGAGTAGTTTGAGTAACTTGTGGCTTTGCTGCACATGTACTTGAGGTGGTGCTTGGACATATTGAATCTGTGGTGCAGGTGCTTGGACATAATGGACATGAATGTAGCAATAGGATGTGCAAAATGTGCAGTGTTTTGCAGTTGAGTGCAGGGGTATATTGGGAATAATAAACAGTGCTTTGAGAATTGTTGCCAGGATGTGTTACAATTGGTCCTGCAGATTGTGATCTGCATCTCTGGCAAAGTGACCCATCTTGTTACATTGTAGCACTTGATTTTAGACTTATCCAACCCAACTTTCACCCCCCCATGCAATCCTGGAAATCTCCTACCAGTTCTTTTGTAGAATTTACTTGCTCTAACACTTAAAAGTGCCAACTGATGCAAAATGTCCATTTCTTCAAGGTCAGTGGGTTTAAAACGTTGTAGGTCATTCATTTCAAAAGACAAATTGTCAGAGGTCTAGCTTTCACTATTTGCAGCAAAGGAAAAATTGGGTGTACTAGGATCAGAGCTGAAATTGTTTCCAGATTTATGTCAATGTAATGATCATAACTCTGATCCTTTCCATAGCTAGACCCCTCCTCATGACTATACAAAGCAGTGTTTCCCTGACTCTTGCTACTTCTTCTTCTGGTTCAACTCTCTCTCATAAATGAGGAGTTGTCCATGAAGTTTGTCAAGGTCATGTCCTTGTAACCAACAGCTGTTCGAGTGACATAAGCTACAGTCTCCTATTTCTCAGGTAAGGATCTCAAGAAACAACTATTGATAGTCGAATTTGGGAGTTCCACATTTACCAATATGAGCTCACTGATGAGACAACTATATCGTTCGAACTGTTGGGTTAATGATTCACCCTTAACATGGCAAAATGTTTCATACTGTTGATTCAAAACCTCTCTATTATTCTCTATCACCTCTTCAGTACCACCGAATTGCTTCTTAAGAGCATCCCATAACTCTTTAGCACTATTACAATGAAGTAATCCCGTATAAATCTCATTGGGCAAGGCCGAAATAACGATGCTAAAGGCCTTGACATCCAATTCAATCATGAGGAAATCCTGTTCAGAGTAATTTTCAAGTTTCTTAGGGACTTGAGTGTGGGGATCTCTGTACATGGAACCATGGGGACATGCGGTCCAAATACAACGGATCTCCAACATCCGGTGATTCTGTTGGGCTAGAATATGACCCATCCTACGTTGCCAGATAAAATATTCATTTTGTTTCAACATAGGTGGTTTGAACATGGATCAAATATTGGATTCCGGTGTGTTTTGTGCCATTTCTTTTGTTTACAACAGATTTGTGTTTTAAAAACTTTTGTAGCAATAAAACTCTATATTCAAGTAAAACTATCAAACGAATTAGCACAAAGAGCTGATCTATTCAAATCAATTTGATCGTTAAATCAAAATCGATTGACCAAGCTCTGATACCAATTGTCAGGATCTAAGTTTAAATCACTTGTAGTTTTTGTTTCAAAGAATGGAAAATGGATTGAATTAGAACGATATGCAGTGGAATTAATGGAAAACTTTTACTACAAGCAATTGGTCGTTTGTTTTCATCGCCATCATGCTTTCAAGTTTGGTAAACTTTGCATGTGATTCAAAAACTCCCCCTTAGCCAATTACAATCGTTTGATAGTAAGAAATGAAGAAGATAAAGTGCGAAATGATCTTTTCAGGGACAAAGTTAACAGATACAACAATCACCTATTTATACTAACTATCTAACCACTGAGCATCTTTTGTGAGGTCATGGTTGATAGTGACTGCTAACAAAACGTAACTACCTAAAACACTACTCTAACTATACTATCAGTGCATAGCAATGTTACATTGAATAACATAAAAACTAGCTAAGCTCTTATCTTTATCCTCTGATCTTGATTCTTCTGTCAGACCTTGCTTCTTGAACTATCAGATGATAGGAATCAGATGTTTAGGGAAAGCAGTGTAAAGGTTGATCAGTGATAGTTGAACCAAAGCTCGGATAGTGAATTTGGCTTGATATCATCTATTCCTTTGTTAGGGTTCGATCCCATCACTTAGCCTAAACAAAATTTCACTCCCATCCCATTCTCTGACCATGGTTTTCATATTTGTCTCGTATTCATGATTCTGGTCCGACTCTAACTCTCTGATTCTCTTCTATAGTCATGTGATCTCCTCATCCCGCTGAACATGATTGTTCACAATGTTGACTTTTTTTCCATGGGTCTACCAAACGGAGGAATACTCTTCCACCTCAAACCATTTTACTATTGTAGCTCTGATACCACTTGATGCAAACAGAAGCACAAACAAATGGTAATCAAGAATGCACAGACGATAACCAAATTAATTCAACGAAAGCTCCAAAGATTAATGCTTTGATCGACAGTTTTCAAATCAAGTAATAGCTAAGTTTGAAAATAACACAAAACCGTAAATCCCCATATATAGTTCATCCATAGTGCATCACAATAGTAAACAAATCATAAAAAAACAATGAAATATAGTGATGAACTCTTCGATCTTTATCCAACCCTCAAAGAACTGGATACCCCTTTTTCGATGTCTTCAGTCCTATGGCGCCCTTTTCCCAAATCATCTTTTAACCTATGATGCTAGCCGACCGGTTCCTCCATCCAAGTTCCACCTGATCCAATTTGTCCCAACTCGTTAGGACTCGTAGATGTTTGTGCATCTTGTAGGAGTTCAATTAAAAAACAATTGAAAATTGTTACCATGCTTGCTGTCAACTTACTTAAATTATTTCAAAGTTTATACTCCCTTATGTGAGACAAGGTCCCCAAATTTCTAACATCACTTTCATTTTATATACCACAAAAGAATCAACATATAGTTAAGTAATCATACCTCAATTTTGGATACGTTTTAGCTTGTTGCGAAACTAATCGTTTTCTACTTGAGTTTTCTATTAATAGAACACCTTAAGCAACAATTTCTTAGTGTACGAGGGTGTTTTTAATTATTAAAAACCACCTTATATATCTTCTTTGCATTTTGTGCGTTAATGAGGTTTATAAACCCTAACTTCCGTCTGTGATTTCTCGTAGTGGTTGTGTTGGTCATAATGTATTAACAACAAATTTTTACTCCTGAATATCAAATAATTTTGTATTTGTAAGGATTATCATTTTGTGATGTCAAGTATCATGCCATTAGACAATACGAATTATGGAGTTTGCCAACTTCTAGTTTTTCAACTCAAGATAAAACAACGTTCAACATGAACCTTTGCAATTATTTGACACCAGAACGGTATTTCTATACGTTCAGCAAGGTGTAAGAAAATATGCGGTATACAAATATGAATACAATTATATTGTTCTTTTATTAAATAGGCAGGTAGGAAGATAGGCTTGCCGGCAGTCGGTGGTTGTTGTGAATGGTGGCGCATAAATTGATTATAAGTTGCTAATTATATTAACCAATGCTTTTCTTTTAAATAATAAGACGAACAATAGATAGCCATTATTTAAATACTAATTATAATGATTAAAGTTCAATTTCACAAATGTCTAGTTTTCCTTATCACTTTCACATATTTTAATTCCACGGCTTTCTCTCTCATAAATTGTTTAGTAAGAAAATCATATTTTTCTAAAGGGCACGTTTATTATAGATTAATCTTAAGCTATTGGGTGTGGGAAGTTCTTCCCCCAACATCCATATCATTAGATTCATCTTCACCTCATCATCATCCCCTCTATCCCCATCAAAGGGGTGGTGTACCCCTTCCCCCTCCTATTCCAACCAATAATCATCCTTCATTTAAAAAAAATAAGCTCAGAGAGATCGCGAGAATTCCCTGTTTGCAACGAAGAAAGGACGGAGGAGGGGAAGGTGTTCCCCGACGGGAAACATGCCACCTCACCTCCACGATGCCTTCCCGACGCCACACCCCACCACCTTAGTAAGAATTGCACTAATCAATTTAATTTTTTCATCTCGTTATGAATACAATGCATTGGAACATATGTTAACGGCTATCGTTGAATATAATGCGTTGAAACACATGTTACCATCTAGCGAATTATCTTTCTAGCATACATTATATATGTTAGGAATAGCATACAATGTTGACGGCCACAATTGGAATCGTGGAAACTCTCAATGTTAAGAGAGGAGGAGTAGATCTGACAAACCGAAATTGACTTTTAAAGGATGTTACAGTTTTGTAATAGTTTCTTCATTTAGGACCATAGATTTCTTAGTCTCTTTCAGTGGCCTGTGAATATTATAGCTTGCATGAATGTCATGTGTTACTTGGTTCTAGTATATGTTCTCACCATTTCTCATGTGTTCGGTAACTTAGTACGAATATCTTTAGTATCCTTTGAAGTGATTATATGTCTATACATGTTTTTATTAGACTCTTTACGCATCTAAATTTCGAGTTGGGGTCTCACTTGAATCTCTATCACTCAGGAAAAAGGGATAAAACTTGTCAATTTTCTACCATCACCAGACTCTACCAATAGCTTGACTATAGATGAGACTATACTTAATATGATTAGTTGACTAACATTACATACAAGTGTATACCATCTCCCTTGAGTTACATAGGTTATTTATGACTAGAATGCTTTTAGTTTCATAGAAACACAAATTTTTTCTCACAAAATTATGTTATTTGTTTTGTCTTTAAACAATACTTTTTTTAATTAAGTAAAATAAAAGAAACGTTTAATACATACAAGTGTATTATGTGATGCTACAACCGTCTCCCTTGAGTTATATAGGTTATTTATGACTAGAATGCTTTTAGTTTCATAGAAACACAAATTTTTCTCACCAAATTAGTTATTTCTGTTGTCTTTAACAAACTTTTTTTAATTAAGTAAAATAAAAGAAACGTTTAAATGGGTGATTATTTAGATTCATGTTCAAGTGGGTCACACGAGTTGACTTGTAATATTTGAATTTATCAAAAAATAATAATAATAATAAATAAATAACGAATAAAACACAATTAAAAGATTATGTTATTTAATAAATAGCATTTTATTGACTAACAAATAAAAGTTTGGTTACCTGGGGTAACCTAATTATGACAAAAGACGATCTCATATGCTTGCGATCACAGATAGTACTGGGTAGCGAAAGCCCACAATCTTAAGTTCCTGGGAAACCTGATGCTCGAAGGCCCACTACAGTAAAACTCAGTTGTAATCAGATTTAAACTTAAGATTTATGGCCTTCAACCCCAAATTTTCACTTGCTGTCAGATGCTCGTTGAGATATCAATTAGTTCGTCCCTTTCATTTAAATCAATTTTTCTATGATTTAGAGATAACTTTTTCTTTACAAAATATCGAATTTCAGCCGATATCTATACTAAATAATATACAGATTTTAAAGGCGTGGGTGTTTGGGTGTATATATATATATATATATATATATATATATATATGGTAGGGATCCTTAGAGAAGTCCATCCTATTTGAGAAACTTGAGAAGCATTCTCGACCACACATTTCCCTATGCTTTTCGTAATATACAGATATGTATTATAGTCAATTTTAAACTATACATATGTGTATATTACGAAAAGCTTTGGGCAAATGTGTGGTCCAGAATGCTTCTCAAGTTTCTCAAATAAGGTGACTTCTTTTAGGATCTCTATCCTACCCTATATATATATATATATATATATATATAGGGTAGGGTAGGGTTAGTGTAAAAAAGGGTGGTTTTGTGAGAAGTGTAAGAAGTGTTTTAAGTATTTAGATCTTGTAGTTAATGGTTGAGCTCAAGAAGGGTTAAAATGTAAATTATGTTTTATTTTTTGACAAATTTGACTAGATTAGGGGTAATAGTGTCTTTTTATATTGTATTTTTAAATAAAGAATCCAACATCAACTTTAATGCACATGTAACTTCCACCCATATTTTTGGTACGTCAATAACTTTTTATACGTAATGTTTTTAAAAAAATAATTATATCATATTAACGAGCATTTTTTATTTTCAATATGAGTACCATATTGTTATATTTATATAGACAAAAAAATTACGAATAACACGTATTGGACTGCAGGTTTAAAACACCTTGAATGCATGTTTAAAACACCATACGAATAACACATACTGGACTGCATGTTTAAAATACTATGAATGTAGGTTTAAAACACCGTACGAAGAACACATACTGGACTGCGGTTTTGAAACACCATGAATGCAAGTTTAAAACACCATACGAAGAATCAATGGGTGGCGGTTATAGAAGGTTATCAATTAATTAAATTAATGAGAAAATTACATGTTTACCCTTTTGAAGTAATTTAGATTGAGGACACATGTTATCTCCACAATATTTCTCACACTTCTCACATTTTGTACATGATCCTCTACCATATATATATATATATAAGGGAGGGTTATCTTGAGAACGCTAAATATTGCGAGAACCGTGAGAACGAATGAGAAAACTAATCAAAACCAATTACACAAACCTCATTGTAATTAAGATATAACAGCAAAAATAGAATTTACAACATTAAATAATTTATTTCTCTTTTCAAAATCACTCTTTTTAGATTTTTTACACATGTGTAAATATAAATGGTTTACACATGTGTAAATGACAAACTTACACATGTGCAAATTTTATTTATTTACGAATTCACGTATATTTAAACGTGTAAATTAAATTTCTAACATTGTTTCGAATAATAATGATAAGTGTAGAAAAAGATTTTAAATTTGAATTATTTTTGACCAAGTTCTCACATTTTTTCATTTGTTTTCAAGGTTCTCACAATATTTAGCGTTCTTATTTAAAACTTCCCATATATACAGGGTTATGATCACGTGAGAAACACTAGGCTAATTGAGAAATTTAAGAACCATTCTGGACCAACATTTTCCCAAACTTTTCGTAATATACACATATGTATAGTTTAAAAAAACTGACTATATACATATGTGTGTAATTCAATATACATATATGTATATAGTCAATTTTAAACTATTCACATGTGTATATTACGAAAAGCTTAGGGAAATATGTGGTCCAGAATGCTTCTCAAGTTTCTCAAATAGTGTGGACCTCTCTTAGGATCCCTAACCCATATATATATATATATATATATATATATATATATAATAATAAAATATATATAGGCAAAGTGTAAAATATAATATCCTTTAACGTACATTGGGTACGAGATGAAATTACGCATGTTTAAAAAAACATAATCATTGAAAAACATAATCACGAATGTTGAAAAACCATAATTACGCATGTTGAAAACCATAACCATGCGTGATTATGTTTTTTCAACATGCGTGATTTATGTTTTTTCAACATTCGTGATTAGTGTTTTGTGTGTTTATAACGTGCGTAATTTCATCTCGTACCCAATGCACGTTGAGGAATTTTGTACGTTAACTAACTATATATATATAGATATTGGGTAAAATGAGAACTATACAAAGTTATAAAGTTATAAGAACCAAAAGAAGAACTTATTAAACCACTGATAAAGAAAATTTGGGCAGCTAAGATTTAAAGATGGTTTTTGATTTTTGTCTTTACATGTATGTAACATAATAAAAAAAATGTGATTTTGTGAAAAAAAAAAGAGGATTCTAGTAAAATTACATGTCGCCATTTACATTCTTTGCAAAAAGGTTTTGTATAAGTTTTTTCTTACAACCGAATTTAAATAAAATGTAAAACTTTTCAAGAGTTTTTTAATTAATAAATACTCATGTAACAAAGTATTTACATTAATGAAAAAAAAAAGAAATAATACATTAATGAAAAAATATCTAAGGTAAATATTTACATTGACGTAAATCGCCAAAAAAAGTAACAAAAAAAATTAGCCAAGTCGTTATGTGTTTCTTGTAAATGATATTTTGCAACTCCATCGCCCCGAGTTCCGAGATCTGCACCGACAAATATATTACGTAAGTATTATTTACAACAACTTAAAACATCACAAAAAAAGACCTTAAAAAACCTTTACATCCAATTTTTCCCCAAAAAGGTAATTTGTATACATGTGTAAATCTGAAATTTACTTTTATAGAACGTTTTAAACAACATTTTACATTGACGTAAATCCGTTGTTCATAATTTTTTAAACACATTTCCCATGCAATTCATAATTTCCAAAAAAAGAATATTCATGTTTTTATATCAAACAAATTTAGAAATGGGGTGTTCAAAACATTTAAGAATCTATCATAAATTTATTATCTTGTTACCCCCAAATAAAACATCTCCTTAACCTAATACCCATTTTTCAACAAATACAACCCAATTGCAACCCTATTTTATCAATCACCAGATTCAATATTCACGTCATGTAGAAAAATGCTTGTGTAACAAAAAATAGCCCTAAAAGTAACAAGCTCGGAAAATTTACACATAAACATAAAGAAAGACAGATCTTAAAGAGAAAAAACATAGGGTTTGTAGAACCTCTGTTGTTACCTCCTTGTGATTGTTTATATACTAGATCAGAGAAAAATTATCGACATGGTGGTTGTTGACGACAGCGGGTGGTGGTTGTTGAGGTGATTCGGGTCACCACATTTGTAGCAAGTGCGACCATTGTTTGCTGGCTGTTGGGTTTAGCCTTGTGTCTTTTGGTCATTTCGGCAGTGGGTGTTAAAGTGCCCAAACCTATTGCACGTGGTGCAAAGGCGGCATGGTGGGGGAGATTGGGTGATGGTAGGTGCAAGTAATACACCGGGGATGAGTCCCAGTGTAAGCTCGTTTGGCTGGCTCGGGGTTTTCGGTGAGGGTTAGTTGTTGTTGTGGAGGGTTTGGCTGAGTAACAACTGCAACCGATGGCAGAAACATCGGGGCGGGACGAAATAGATTGCTCGAGACATCATAACACTATTTTGCGACAAGTATTAAATAAACATTGTTTCATTTAATTTCTAAATCAATATATCATTTGGAAAACAAAGTACAACAAACATAATCAAAGAAGCAAAATACAACATAAGTCTAAATTATAATGGTTTTCTAGTTCATCCTACTAGATTCTGTGCGTCCTCATCATCATCATCAAATTCCTGCAACATATATTAAAGTATAGTTCAACACACAAGGCATTGGCGAGTATACAAGTTTCAATACTAGGTAATGTAAAAGTTAAAACAAATCCACATGCATAATTGTTAACTTAAATTATCATATAACACTAGCATGCAACTATAAATGTCAACCAAAAGTTTCTCGCTAGCGTAATCTAATCGTAGCAATGAATAGACCGTTTGTTTACTTAACATGACCTCAAGAATACGGGCGGTGCGTTAATCTTAGAGCGCTATACATGTTAAGGGAGGCTTGAATAAAATTAATGACAACTATAAAGCATAAGTATAGTCTAGCATGCATGAACTTAAGCATAACTGTTTAAGAACATATGATGGATTGTTTGTTTGTGATTTTAAGCATAAAGTATATGTGATTTAGTGATTTTGATAGCATATACATGTTGCACCCAAAAGTGTTAAAAGAAAAAAACAGGAGTCGAGTATACTCACAGTTTTGCAATGCTTTCCTAGCAATCTGCAAGTCCTTACGTTGAAGGGTAAAGCACTGAAGTTACCCTACACAAGGGAACAAATGTGTGTGAGTATTCTGAGTTCGTGAGGGATTTAGTTTCGAAATCAGAAAGTACATAAAAAGTAAATGTAAGATAATACCACTTCATACGAAGTGACTGTTCACTTCGTGCGAAGTGATGGTCCACTTCGTATGAAGCTAACAGATCTGGAAAACGTATCTTGTCTTAAACACACGTTTTGACACTGAGTTACGTGACGAGGAGTTTAGCAACAAGACAGGATAACCCAAGGTCATAACACCTAACCATGAATCGGTTAGTATCATGAACTTGGCTAGGTATATATGTAAATACTTTACAGTTTATAATATATAGATTACGTACATAGTCCTTCAAATATATCATAGAGGTCAAGCATGGAGGTATGAATACCTCATTATATGATTCACCAAAGCACAAAGTTTAGCAACATAGTTGATAAACCCGGTTGGTCATGAATGAATGGAAATACAATACAACAAGGTGTACAAGTGAGGTAGTGGAACTTAATTCGGAAAGCCAAGGCTCCCACTGTTCACATTCTTACTAGAGCACAAGTTCATCCATATTGAGGATGGTGAACTTGGCTTGTTTCAACACTTGGTACATAAATCTTGAAATAAAAGAAGAAATTGTGAGAAAGTAAGGAAAATAGTGAGCTAAAACTCACTTAGATGGTTGAGAAGTTTCTGCCAAGAATCTGGAAATTTAGAGAGGAATTCTGAAGTTTGGAAAGTGTTAAGGAGTGGGGGGTGCTCTTATTTATAGAAGAGAGTTGCTGCGAGCTTCACTTCGTGCAAAGTGGGTTCACTTCGTGCAAAGTGGGTTCACTTCGTACGAAGTGAATTCACTTCGTGTGAAGTGAACTTGGCTTTTGCGAAATTGATGACTTCACTTCGTGCGTAGTGAGTCCAGTTCGCACAAGGATGTTAGGTTGGGTCGTTTTTACGTATATTAGTTGGTTTTTAAGTATTCAAGTATAAAGATGTAATGTATGAGTATTGCACATATAAGAAGCGTTGGTTTGCATGAAAACACGTATTTAAATGATTGATTGTATGCATAACGAGTATGTATAAAGTATGAACTTCATTATGACCAAGATCTCAGATTAACAAGTTGGAAACGAAATATGACCTAGATACGAATACAAGTTTCCATAAATAGAAATACATTTAGCTTTCTAAATAAGGAAAGTAAAAAATACGAAGCGTTATAGATGGTTATGCCACCGCTAGTTTTCTGGTTTTCCTTTGCTTCTCATGTTTTGTATGTTAATTATTAGAATCATGAGAGAACTCTTCTTCATGATAAATTAGAAAGCTCTATGCTATATATATAGGGTAGGGTTTCTTCGGGAACTAGCTTTAAGGACAATGTTGTAAGAAAACATCTTGTTGTTACTTCCTCACAACAAATGCGAACATCTCTACCTATCTGAACTCCTCACTTGTCCTCACAAAGGGTCAATGTTGTAAGCACAGGGGACACAAATCAAGAAGGAGATGATCACTTGAACATTTCTTCTCCAGCCCCTCTCCCAAGGCTACTTTTCTTTTCACTCCACCATCCACAAAAACAATCCCACCAACAATTCAATCATTACTTGATGCAATTGTAAACCCTAATTTGTGCAATCCTAGTTCCTCTCAACAACACACCACTGAGAGTATGCCACAAAAAGTGAGTAGGGAAAGTCTAGGAAACATTGCTAGCCCTTAAGGTGAGGAGGTTACACTTCCTGTGTCTCAAGAGACACCTAAAGGTTTTTCAAGTGAGGCAGCAACTACAACTGTTGAGATAACTGTCTCATAGTTGGACAATAGTTACATAACTAAGACCTTCTTAAACGCAACAACTAGTGAATCAACAATAGTTCATTCCCAATTAGTTGGAAGTCCCCACTACCAAGAAAAAGGGGCACTTGCTTCAAAACCGACTATAACCACCTCTGGTGGAAATTCAGATGATCCTATTAATTTTGGTGATGAATTAAGATATAAGAATTTCACGCATAGAGCATCCAAGCTAGAGTATTTTGTTGTTGAGATTAATAATATGTTGAAGACCTTGGTACAAAACTCTAAGCCTCTCTAACAAACGCAGAACTCGTAGAAAAGTTTTGGTTTCATGCCCAATCCTATCTTCAACTCCAAAAGCAGTTTGCGAATGCCACACATAACATACTCATGGAAATGACCAGGAACATGATTGAAGGCAGGTATAATGTGCAACCCTCGTGAAAATTTCGAGCTTTCAAAAAACCTTTTTTACTTCTTTCGAAAGTATTTCCTTAACCGATACTTAAACATAATGAATTTAATGTAACGTACATTCCGAAACAAAGGTATACGTTACACACACCCTAAATACCCTTCATATAGCTTACGTAACAAGTTAGAGGGGTTAACAATGACAAAAAACTGATAGTACAAGTCTAGGGGCCAAAATTGTAAAAAATGCAAAATTTTTGCCGTCAGAGTACCTTACGGACCGTAAGGCTTTGGTTACGGTCCTTAAGGTGCTTAGTGACAGCAGAATGGCAGCTGTCATTCCCAGCTGCATTACATACCACTTGGTTGCGAATTTGCCACCAATTCTTCTCCTTTGGACACCTGGGTGACAATAAGCATGTCCTTAACACCTAGGTGGACACTTGTTCATTCAAGGCACACCTTCAAACTCACTCTAATTTTGTTCTTGGAGCAATCTCTGGAGCATAAGAGCAACTTCAATCCTTCTTAGGAGTCCTTAAGTTTAGTAAGTCTACCCCCTTTGATCAATTTCAATTATTTTGTTAGTTTCGAATTGAAAGTCAAACAGTTTGACTTTTGCCTTGACTTTCTATTCTGAGCCGTTTAGTCAACCATAGATCTGACCAAGCCCATTTATATGACCATAGTAATATAAGGAATAACCCTGTGAGGTTATACCTTATAGTCATTCCGTTTGGATAGTCAAATGACGAGTCAACTTTACATACTTTTAAAATGTCAAAATAGCCTTTTTGCCTAAAATAGTTTTAAACCTACAAGAGCAATTGTTTTGACAGATAAACTGAACATACAACATTAGTAAACATGTTTTGACAGATTTGACTCGTCATGGGACTCATTCGATCATCTGAACACGTAATTACGCATATAACCCATTAAAGTGGCGTAAACCATTTTAACAAGTCGTAACGGGTCAAAACACCATTAGATATTTTCCAATCAGAATGTAAGGTTTAATAAACCATATTATACGAGATCCTTCGCTCGTTTGGTTAATAAACCTCATTCTATCAGTTCTTCCGTTTAAGCCACGATACACACTAACTATATAACAATCCGAAATACTAAGACGCACTTGAGCTCTGCATCCGCGATTAAAAATGACATCTACGCAATCTGTGTGTACATAATCCCCTCTTTTACGTTTTCTAAATGTTTTGAGGTGATTCATATGTACCTATTATTATTTTGAAGATTTCAAAACAATATATATGGTTTATATATACAAAATGATTTTCAATGTGAGTACCCCTCTTTTCATTTTCTAAATGTTTTGGGGTGATTCATATATGCCTATTATTATTTTAAAGATTTCAAAACAATATATATGGTTTATATATATACAAAATGATTTCAATGTGAGTACATAGTCCCCTCTTTTACGTTTTCTAAATGTTTTGGGGTGATTCATTTATGCCTATTATTATTTTCAAGATTTCAAAACAATATATATGGTTTATATATACAAAATGATTTTCAGTGTGAGTACATAGTCCCATCTTTTACGTTTTCTAAATGTTTTTGGGGTGATTCACATGTGCCTATTATTGTTTTCAAGATTTCAAAATAATATATATGGTTTATATATACAAAATGATTTTCAATGTAGTACATAGTTCCCCACTTTTCCATTTTCAAATTGTTTTTGGGGTGATTCATATGTGCTAACCATTTTCTAAAATAATATGTATGGCATATGTGTTTACTAAGAGCTTTTTGTGTATACAACTTATGAGACAAAACAAATAAACAAATGCCAAATCCTTGTAGGATCTTTCTATATTAATAGTTAGATCCTTAGAGGATACTTAAAGTACTATTTTTAATCCTTAATTGGATTAATAAGAGTACTTTTCTTAATACGAAACAAAACAAGGAACGAGTATTTATGTGCAGAGTTGTATAGTGTTATAGTATTGAATCAAGTGATTTAGATAACGAAACAAGTGTAATACGATAATTTCATGGTGAATACGCCGCTGGTACTTCCTATGTATAAGTGCTCTAATTGTATTACTCATCGTAGCATTATCCAAATCACTTGAAGATTCTATGGTTTGGTGAAACAAAGTACAAATATCAAATCCTTGTAGGATTTTCCTATATAAATGGTTAGATCCTTAGAGCATTGACATCCATTCCACCAAATTGTGTGAGTAGAGTTTTTATAATATAAAGAGTATAAAAAGTGGTTGTGAGTGGAGGAGAGAGAAAATGTCATTGTTCATCTGTATATTTGAGGGGAGGCTGTTCACCCCCTCCCCTATAATTTTTTAATATATTTTAAAAGTGGTTGTGAGTATATGAGAGATAAAAGGTAATGATAAAGGTATAAAAATATATTATTTAATTGAAAATGAGAGAAAATGTGGTGTGTTTTAGTGTAATTAAGGTGAAAATATAGTGGAATGGATGTGAATGCTCTTAAAGGATACTTAAAGTACTATTTTTAATCCTTAATTGGATTTCTAAGAGTACTTTTCTTAACACGAAACAAAACAAGGAACACGGAGCTATGTGTAGAGTTGTTTAGTGTTATAGTATAGAATCTAGGGAGATTTAGATAACGAAAGAGTGTAATACGATAAGAGCATGTGGATACGCCGCTGGTACTTCCTATGTATAAGTGCTCTTATTGTATTACTCATCGTAGCGTTATCCAAATCACTTGAAGATTCTATAATTGGTGAAACAAAGTACATATACCAAATTCTTGTAGGATTTTCCTATATAAATGGTTAGATCCTTAAAAGATACTTAAAGTACTATTTTTAATCCTTGATTGGCTTTCTAAGAGTACTTTTCTTAACACGAAACAAAACAAGGAACTAGTAGTTATGTCTAGAGTTGTGTAGTGTTATAGTATAGAATCTAGAGTGATTTAGATAACCAAACGAGTGTAATACAATAAAGCATGGTGGATATGTCGCTGGTACTTCCTATATATAAGTGCCCTTATTTTATTACTCATCGTAACGTTATCCAAATTACTTGATGATTCTACGATTAGGTAGAACAAAGTACAAATGCCAAATCCTTGTAGGATCTCCCTATATAAATAGTTAGATCCTTAGTGGATACCTAAAGTACTAATTTAAATCCTTGATTAGGATTTCTAAGAGTACTTTCCTAGTATGAAACAAAACGAAGAAAAATGATCAATTTTTATCAATACAAAAATTACTTGGTATTATACATACTACCATTCTCAAAACATTTTTGTCACAAGCTTTACTAATAAAAAACAATGTATTGCAATATTAAACGTTTTGCCAAATTGGCTTCAAAAATCTACTTTCTCTCGACAACTCATGTAGTTGTCAAAGTATTGCAATGCCAAACATTTTGCCATAAATTTGGCCAACAATACTATGTTACTCGCCAGCATTCTTTGTTAACTTTATTTTCACATATGTTTCAGGTACTAATGCAAGATCAAGTATGCTACACTTAGGAAGGGACTCGGACCTTAGCCTCCTTTAATTTAAAAACAATTACTTGTAATTCTTTGTGGTGAAAAACAATGTAATATAATGAAACTTTAGTACCATGTGTTATGATCAATTTGTAACGTGACTCCCCAACGTTTCTTCCGCGGGTTGTTATAGCGGCCGGGGTGTTACAGATTGGTATCAGAACACTTGTTATAGGGAATTAGGTTATTAGAATGCTTTTAACCTAGACTATAACCTTCCTATGGACCCAAACATGAGTTATCTCATGATCTCAGTTATTTGCCTTCCATATCTTCATCTTCATCCTTGCTAGAGTTACTCTATAATTTACAAACCATCTAGCCTTAGATGATTTACCTTAACTCTTTAGGCTTAATGCCTCAAAATGTTATCCAGAACTCTCGTCAAAATCTTGGGTTTTAATAATGTGAACACATGCAATCCGGAAGGGTGGACACATGTACTCCGAATTTCCTGTCTAAAAATAATTCAAAATATTTTTTTTAAATAATTATTTTCTAAAATAAAGGATTTATAAAATACACAAACCATTAACTTGGTTTGTATTTTCTCATCCAAAGTTTTTATAAAAAGTCATCTATCAAGCATTCCTTCTTTCAAAACAAATTCGCAACCCTATTTTCCTAAATCCAAAAACAAGATTTTTGACTCATACATATTAAACTGTTCACTTCATTACCTTATTCTTTTGATACCATATAGATCTCACTAAATTTTTCTTGAATCCATACTCTTTCCTTAGTATCCTCCTCGACGCAACAATAGTTGAAATTCTGAATTTGGCAACTATAGTCATCCAACAAGTAGTTGCGATATCCCCAACTTTTGTGTCTAAGCTCAATCAAGAAAATGCAGGCTACGACAACAACAACATTGTACCTACACGTTGTAATTTCAAACAATTCAGTTCTATTAACCCTATCAAATACTTTGGGTAATTTGGCTAATGCTTTTCGTTTTTCTTCTACACTACCGAGTCCAACTTTTTCAAATCTTGTTCAGCTTGTCGCACCTCCTCCACATACGTTAACAATCTATCTCCTCTATCCATATGAAACCTGCTTCAACTATGGTGGTCCTAAACACTTCAAAAGAAATTATTCTAGACTTGCAAATGACAACTCAACCCATGAACGCATGTTTAACATTGGTGATAATGAGGCTCATGCTGATAACAACGCACTTACAAAACCAGAACAATTTTCTGTTTGTCTTCCAAAAAACGTAAACATCTCTCGGTTGTTTTGTAATGACACATCTATTTCAAGAAATTTTTCCTCACTCCATCTTAATATCCATATTTCATTTACAAAATCTAGTATGATTACACGTATTTATAAAATACATCTATATACCGACTTTGAGAATTCTGTTCTTTATGAATTTGAACTACTCTCACAGCTCTCCCATTTTATGATAACACCTAGTGCATCCACTCAATCTCTACCAATCCTATGAACATGTTAATCTGTGAAACACATATTACTTCAGTTATTGTTGTATCACTAAGGAATTTATTTGATTTAATTGTTTTCTTCGATCATGTTTGTTCTTCCCCACTTAACGAGATGAGCTATGCGGACCATGCGACGAATTGAGTAATTATGGTGCACACATAATTATTAAATTCAATGCACAAAAATCATAGTAAACCTTGTTAGGTATGAGGTGATGACTGTCGTTAGTGTCATGCAAAAACCAAAATAAACTAGGTAGCTAGAGTAAGTCGGGTATCGAACCAGAGGAGGATTGTGGAAAGTGTTATAATGAAAAGTATTAACTAACAACTATTGAATTGAAAAATATATTTGATTGGTTGTGAAAATTATCTAAATTAACGAATTAAAATGAGGTTTAAATCAATAAGAGAGAAAATGGTTCCTCCAGATTTCAGGTTTTACAGTTAGTCTCAACTATGCGTTTAATCGTAGCACCTACCTAGACATAATGTGAAACTTGATTCACTAATTATGATAATCAACGACTAAGTACTCCGGTCAATACATAACGGGAGGTTATCAAGTGATTATCAATTGCAATTACCAACCGTAACCCCATAACAAATATATCTCAATTACTAGAACTCTCGAGAATTGAATGCTTAGAAATGAAGGTTTAAATAAAATGCAGTCATTTACAATCACCAAATCAAATCAAAATTGAAAAGCATCGAATGCTTAGATCACCAAGTCAAAACAATTATATCAAACACATAGTATCATCTAACTTACAAAACCCTCCATCTGGAGGAAACCATAAAAGTTTAGCCGCTCATCTCACACATGAAATCGCCAAAAGCTTTGAATGATGGTGAATCCATGATCGGATGAATGATTTGCGGAAAATCGTGATGAAACGAGTGAGAAAACCTTGATCTTGGAGCCTTGGGAGTGCCTTGTTCGTCCTTGGAAATAAAAATAATGAATGGAGGCCTTCGAAACCCTAATAAACTTTAATACAATAAAATTCACGTTTTTCCAGAAACCCAACCGTAACTGACGGTTAGGAAACGTCGGTTACTGTTCAGACATTCTGTTTGTTTTGCTGGACCCAACTGTAATTGACGGTCAAGGCTGTCGGTTATAGTTCAAACTTCCTGATTAAAACAAACCAACAACCACCAACCGTAACTTACGGTTAACAAGTCGTAAGCGACGGTCGCTCCTCAGCTCTCTATTTCTCTTAGTGTATACTTCCACTAAATGACAATTAGGTCCCTGGACTTTGTTCCTTCATAATTCTTATGCATTTGGGTCATGACAACACTTGCAAATAAATAACAAACGACCCCCGAACTTTGTTCTTTCAAATATCTTGCACTCGTAAACCTTTGTATCAACCGAACACGCCTCCAACTCATGCCACGAGCTGCAAATCCCATCTCTTAACATTCTCTTCATCCTTAACCACCATAACTTCTCCAAATTACGTGTTTTACCTGCAAAACAACTATTTCTCATAGTTAACTCGTTCACGGAAAGTAAACACACAAAACACATATAAAACTCACAAATTAGACACTATAATGCTCGGGTTTCACCCTCTCCATCATGATGATATAAAATCTTGAGTGATTCGATAACAAGAAGAGTATAATACAATAAGGACATGGTGGATACGTCCTGGTACTTCCTATATATAAGTGTTGTTATTGTATTATGCATTGTAACGTTATTCAAATCACTTGAAGATATTATGTTATCTTGGACCCATGTGTGTTATTTGCTTACTCTTGTGTGCAATGAGTGCAATATCCAAAACAAGTACATACATTAACTTTAATCAAGCTGATCGGGAGTATATTATAGCATTAAAGGGGACGACTTATCACTCATGCATGGTATTGCTTATGATACATGGGATGTATCTCGTGGGATATGCTATAGGTATGACGACCCGTCCCCCCTTGCATGGGATGCCCAAGGTACTTGGGATGTACCTCATGGGATGATAGAAACCGCGTGAATATGTCAACTTAGGATTGAATGTGTAAAATCCCAAAAAATCTTGGATCATAGTGATGGTGATTGACACTCACACAAACACCCATTCATTAGTTGTTTGAGTGATAAAAGTAAGAAACCAAGAAAAACTAAGATGAAGGTGAAAAATCTTGTCCAAGATGAATCAACCAAAGCTGATTAGTAATCCCATGATGATAATAACATTCATAGATCCTGAATATCGAAATGTAGCACATAAATCAGAGAGAGAAACACAATGATAAACACAAAAAAACCTTGTTAACTTGGAGCCAAAGGATGACTAGCTTTCTTTATATATAACATCTAACCTCCCAACGTAATTATAATTATGCTGGGAGATTAAATACGTCGTCCACTGATGTGTCAACTTACAAAAAAATCATTTTAGCCCCTGTAGTCTATCTAACTATTACAAAACAGCTCTAAACTATGAAAATCAAATACCAACGGTCTCAACACGTTCTAAGAATATCCCTAGACCGTTGCGTACTTTGAGAGTCTTCATTCTTTGTCTTGAGCTTTAGGGCTGGCGGTGGCTTCTTGAACGATTGTTGCATGTGTGGTTTGAGTAGAAAAAGCTTCACTTGTTGTTGGAGGGTCCTCCATAGTGACTTCATATATGGATGAAGTCGAAGATGGTGGTATGACTTGTACATCAGATTCTAATGAAGGATCTTTGTTTTGAGGAGTGGATGATTGTGGTTCAACATATTTTTCAGCAGCTTTCTTCTTTTTCGCTTCATACTACTCTTTCTGCTCTTCAATTCTATTTGAATAGATTATTGCTTCATTAGTTTTTCCATCATAGAACCACTTCTTGAAGTTGGTGAGCATCACTAGATGTTCCAGAGGAATCTTCACCCTGTTTACCACCTTTGCTGGATTGATCACCCATGTTACCTTGCCTTGGCTAGTTATCGGGTCTTTGGTTGTCTTTGATACTCGTCTTCTTGGGCGATGAGGCTTAAACACTATGAATCCACGCACACATTCTCGTAGGAAAGTCTTTCGAAATCTGCTCCAATGTTGCTATTCGTAGGATTTATCATTTCAAGTTTTCCAAGTTCACAAACATCCCAAGTTGGAAGACTTTGCATGTCAAGCCCCGTTCGAAAGTGTTGGATCACACCGCCCCTTCGCTTCACTATGAACAACCCTTTTAGGTTACAATATCTCAAGCTTATAATCTATCAGTCAACTCAGTCTTCTTTGTTGTCACAACCTGATAGAAGTCTAGCAGTTTTGCTCGTTCTTTCTTGAACCACTCAGGGTGTTGTGGAGCCACTTCCTTTCCTCCCTCGGTTTCATAAACCACTTCATCCTCAAGTCCCCACTCAAGAAACTTAGTTGGCATCTCAAACCTTTCTACCTCTTCTTCTTCACTGTCTCCTTCGTCATTTACATCCACAACCGATTCGAGTCTTTTCTTTTTCTTTTCAGCTGTAGCAGCCTTCCGTTTTTTCCTCTTCTCTGAATTTTTCGAAATTAGGTCTTCACCATTGTATTTCAGCTCAAAATTGGCTGTTGTTCGATCTATTGACCCTATAAAAGAACAAATGATAGAAAAGCCAAAATATACTATTAACCTCTGATCAAGAATAAACAGAGTTTCTAACTACTGCTCTAAACATCTGCTGGATTAAAGTCTGCTAATATATGTTGTTGAAGATAAAGCTCTGCTGGAAGCTAAAGTCTGCTAGAGAATAAACTCTGATGAAGATTCTAAGAACTGTTGAAGCTCAATAGAGGATATCCCCAACAGTCCTTTCGCAACAGTCTTTATATTTCAATTTAACAATGTTTTAGACTAGTATTGTTTAGAGTTTGTTAGATGGTTAAATGTCACTTTCAATGTGACGTCAGCATAAGATGCTCAGTGGTTTTCTTTGTACTTTAAATAGAACAGTGCATTACCTGTTCTATTTATCACTTCTAATTGACATTTTGTGTACGAACAAATCAGAGTGATCTTAGTCTGAGGGGGAGTTTGTAATCTTTCATGCACGTAAACAGTGATTTATAAAAGCACGTTAGTGAAAGCAATCTTTCTATTGTTGTGATTTCAAAGTTTGTTTTTTCCGCTGCATAAATCATACTTGTTTATCTACTTCCATTTGATTTCATCTTAAATATTCAAAACAATATCAAACTCAGATCCTAACAATTGGTATCAGAGCTTGGTCCATCAAATTCGATCTAAACAATCAATTTTGCAAACTCTACTTTGAATAGTTGATTTTTAAGATCTCTACCAGACAAATGGGACACAATTGCCTTTGTAACCGGAAATTCTGTTGGGTTTAAAGAGATGAGTTTGACTCAGCTTCATGGTAGGCTCCTCACTAATGAGAGAGAGCTTAATCAGAAAAAGAATCTACAAGAGTTAGGAAAAGTTGCTGCTGACTATGATTTTGGTAGTACAACACTTTTTGTTCAAGAAGAAACCTCTGGTAGTAGCAAGGATCAGTGTTATGATCCTTTTATTGACATAACATCTGGTGGAAACTTTAACTCTGATTCTAGCTCACCCAATTATGCTTTTGCTGCTAATGGGGAAAACCAAGTTTCTGACAACTTATCCTTTGAACTAAATGATTTGCAACATTTTGATCCAACTGATTTAGAAGAGATAGACATATTGCATCAACTAGCTTTGCTAAGTGTCAGAACAAGCAAATTTTACAAGAGAACTTACAGGAAGTTTCCAGGGTTGCATGGGAGGTTAAAAGTTTGGTTGGATAAGTCATAAATTAAATGCAACAAGTGTAATAGGCGAGGTCATTTTGCTAGAGAATGTAGAACACAATAATCTGGACCAATTGTCACACATCCTAGCCCTAGACCTCAAAACACACAAAATACTGTCCATTATTCCTAGTATACCCCTGCTCCACATATGCAAAACACTGCTCATTTTGTACACCTTCACTGTTCCAGTTCAGTATGTCCAAACCACTGTTCCTTAGATAAAGCATGTTCAAGCCTAAGGTCTCAGGTTCAAGGCACCACAAGTTACACAAACCTCTGCTCCTGTAGAGACCAGTCGACAGAGCTTCTTTACACAAGGCTTTGTTGATTGGAGTAGCTTGCCTGAAGAACTTACGGATGAGAATTTTGCTCTACTTGCCGATGGATGTGTGCAAAATGCAACATACAAATTCCATCAAACAAGGCTTAAAATCAACCCTTTTACGAATACTAATGTGGGAAAAAAACATGTTTCTTTGTTTACTTTTAATTTATAGGATCAAAAGAGCTTAAATGAATAAAAGGAACAAACTAACAGTAAAAACCAACACAAATTCAATGAATAAGGATTGACGCAACTTGCCAAACCCCAACTCACATCAAAAACAAAAAGAATATAGAAGACAGAAGCCTTGGCACTTCTCTCACAATTGCCATCCGTCCACAACCACTACAACAGCAACACCCAACACTATCATCCATCTTTCATCTTTTAGAGTGTGTAGTAGTCTCGGGATCGAAGATTGATAGTAAGAGTTCTTGTCAAACAAAGGCCATGCTTGGCTAAATCTCTTACATCACTTAGTGAAGAAAAATCTTTTATGTTTTACGTTTGATTTCCAATTTTTGGCAACTTTTTATTTGAGTATGTATTAATGACTTAAATAACTATTTTTTTATATTGAAAGTGAACTTTAGTTAAATATTTCTTCATGTCTTGTTGATTCATTCATTCATGTCTTTACGGTGTATATAAAGCGCGTTAACTACCTGAAAGGGGGTTAGAAGGGTGTTTCGGTAAAGTTCTTGTTATTTCAGTGTATAGATCCTGCGAGGACTAGGTTCAAGCTTATTAGGACTTCCCTTGAGGCAGATAGCATCAAATCAGGGGAAGTAAGAACGGCTTGAACCCCTTATAAATAAACTACTATTAAAACTTTATCTGGCGTTGCGGGACTGTATCTCTGCTGACTCAGACCAATATGGTCGAGGGTAACGTTGCTTGGTAGGGGCCTACCATATTTTGCATTAATAACTTACTTAATTATCTTCCAATATTCCGACCTTGCGGGACTGTATCCCTGCTGACCCAGACCAATAGGTTGAGGGTAACGTCTCCTGGAAGGGGGCCTACCACTTTAACTAAGATAATCTCTTAAAAAGCTCAAAGTGTGGAAATCATCAAAGGAAACATAAAAGAGGAGTTGGAACCAAATGAGTCTTTCTTGTCTATTTGTTTCTGTTTTTCTTTACGTTTTTGTCTTTATTTTATCTTTCTAAACATTTATCAAAAATTGGGTTAGATTAGACGTTAACGATAAGCCAGTATTAAATGCTCTTGTGTCCTTGGAGTCCTTGGTATCTTACCATCAGTATACTACGTCCACGATGTGTGCACTTTCCCTAACGTGCGTAGAGTGGTACTAATATATCGTGTTTTATAAATATAAAACTTGATTCACGAGTAAAAGTGCTTAAAATATAACTAAAATTAACGGCCTAATCATTTTTTATCTTGTCTTTTTAATTATTAGGATTTTTCTTCATCTTTTGAATTTTCTGCAATTTTTTGCAGACTGAAGCACGGGGCCGTACCTAATCTTACACGGGCCATGCCCAGGTGTTAAAACAGAAGATTTCGATTTCTGAAGCTATAGAAGGACAGACACGGGGCGGGTGGTGCAACACGAGGCCGTGCCTACTCACAGAAAACTTTAACCCAACACGGGGTCGTGTCTATTGAGCATGGGGCCGTGTTGAATCTTCTGGTCAACGAAATTTTGTGTTTTTGACCGCACGAACCGGGACTCAGTCACATAACTCGCAAAGATCAACCTGGTGCATGAGCTCCAACTCTAGCAAAGACATAAAAGATCCACTAGAGGAACCCAAGCACTTTTAAGAAAAAAGACTAAAAGCCAAAAATCAACAAAAAGCCTCGGAAGAAGACCCTCCCATGGCGGATCGACGTACTTTGATGGATTACTTACGACCTACGGTCAGTAATCTTGGAGAGGCTATTAATCCACTAAATGTTGATGCCAACAACTTTGAGATTCGACCCCACCTAATTCAAACGCTCCAAAATTCCGCCACTTTTCACGGCCTAACTGACGAAGATCCCCATTTACATATTACTAATTTCTTGGAAATATGTGACACTTTTCGGATCAACGGAGCCTCCAACTATGCCACCCGGCTCCGTATGTTCCCATTTTCACTAAAAGACCGAGCTAAGGCCTGGCTCATTACCCTCCCAAGTGGATCCATCAACACTTGGGATGAAGTTGCCCAAAATTTTCTATACAAATATTTCCCTCCCGATAAAACGGCTAAATTAATGACTGAAATTAATTCATATTCTCAAGAGAATGGGACTCTTTGTGTGAAACTTGGGAAAAGTTCAAGGAGTTGTTAAGGAAATACCCTCATCACGGTCTAGAAGTTTGGCAACAAGTCTCCACATTCTATAATGGACTTTTGCCACACACAAGACAAATCCTTGACTCAAACTCCGGGGGCCTCCTTGGCAATCGTCATCCCACTGAATTTATAATCAAATTGAAGAAATGCTCAAAACAGTTTCCAATGGCACAACCCAAGGGGCTCAAAGTCTATAGCTCCAGGAGCCCATAAGGTGGACGAAAACACGCTTTGCAAGCCCAAATTGAAGCTCTCTCTACAAAAATAAAAAAAAATTAGAAATGTCAAAAAATTCTTCAGTTATGGCTTGTGAAGGTTGCAGTGGGCCACATGAAAAGTGGAGTTGTATAAAAGTTAGAGAAAACCAAGCAGAAATGGTAAATTACCTTAACAATCGCCCTCGTCCATCGGGTAGCCAAGGTAACACCTTCAACCCCGAATGGCGAAATCAATCCAACTTTGGTTGGAGGGACTCGGGGGGTAATAACCAACAAAACCAAAACTAACGATCCAACTTTCAACAATTCTGAAACGACCAATAAGGTTTCCAACCACAACAACAAGGAGGAAGAGAAAGGCTTGGGGACCTCATCACTCGCCTCTTCTCCGAATCCAATAAAAAGTACTTGGAAAGGTTCCTACAAACCGAAGCCGAAATCAGGAACCAACAGGCTAGCATGCAAAATATCGAAAAACAAGTAAGCCAACTCGCCCAAAATTTCTCCGAGAGACCACAAGGAGCCTTACCTACTAACACAGAAACAAACCCAAAATCCCAAGTAAACGTAATCAACTTAAGAAACCAGAAGGTAGGACCCGAAAACGAACTAATCCCACAACAACCCAATTCACTCCCTACAATAACACCCACCCACAGTAACCAGGAAAATACTCAACCCCAAAACACCAAAACAACCAAACCACCCTCGATCCCTTACCCGTTCATTTATTGCGGCAAAAGACCGATGAGCAATTCACTAAGTTTGTAAGCTTGCTTAAAAAACTTCACATCAATCTCCCTTTTTTGGATCTCCTCACTCAAATGCCAAAGGACTCCAAGTTCATGAGAGATTTCCTCACTCACAAAAGGAAGATTGAGTCCATTCAACAAGTCAATCTAAGTGAAGAGTGCTCGGCGACACTCCTCAACAAGCTCCCCCAAAAAAAGATTGATCCCGGAAGGGTTACAATTCTTTGCTTCATTGGTGGATCACCAATAAGCAATGCACTTACCAACTTAGGGGCTAGCATTAACCTAATGCTCGTCTCTATGTTCAATCGACTTGGGCTAGGCAAGCCATATCCGACAAGAATGAGCATACAACTTGCAGATAGGTCAGTAAATACCCTCAAGGTGTCGTAGAAAATTTGTTGATAAAGGTCGGGGAATTTGTTTTCTTGGCCGACTTTGTAATCCTAGATATGGAGGAAGACACTGAAATCCCGCTCATAATAGGAAGACATTTTCTTGCCACTACACGAGCCATAGTGGATATGAGTGATGGGAGATTAAAATTGAGAGTTGGTGACAAGGAAGTCAACTTTGAAGTGGGACAACGAGTAGAGGACAATCCAGTCAACTACATCTAGGCAATAGACTCGAGTCGAGACTACGCCCTCCAACGATGCAACTCGAGATGCGAGACATCCCGATCGAGGAACATTTGACCAACTTTGGGTCTAGCCAAGGACCCTTATAAAAGTGGCGCACCATGAAGGTATTTCAAGGAACTATCCATAGTTAAAATAATTTAAAATGTAGTTTAAATATAATATGTTTTGTTTTAAGTTTTTCGTTTGTAGGAATAAAGCACACTCTAATTGATGGAATATTGTTAAAAACTGATGAAAAGGGACCCGACAAGAAAAATAGAACTTCCCGCTTCAAAAACTGCAATTCAGGGTCTGCAGCACGGGGCCGTGCCCACCTGGCACGCCCCCGTGTCCTCCCTACTGTAAGTTTCCATTTTGAATTTGTTACTGGCACTTTAACCACGGGGTTGTGCCCACCTGGCACGCGTGCCCAATGTCTAGTAACATTATAATTTTGTTTTTTAAACCCACTTGTTGCACATTTAATCAAAACAAATCCTTTTTGGGACACCTTAAGGACAATGTGTAATTTAAGTGTGGCGGGATGTTAAAACCTTGTATCCTTTGTCCTAAAAACAAGGCTTACACAAAACTCGCCTTGGAAAACCGCTAATCACCCCAAATATTTTTGAAAATTTTCTTTTTTTTTACTTATCTTGGTGTAGCTTGGGAAAATAATTAAAATATATTTTTGCTAATTTACAACTGATAGCGTCGTGATAAAAAAGAACTGATTAAGAAAATTATAAAAATGGGCATAACTAATCTTTGTAAAATTTGATTATATATACAATTTTACACTGTACCCGTTTCCCACAAAAAAGTGAGTTTTGAGCCTTTACCGAGCATACAAATACATATCTATACTAATTGCTCAATTTTTTTGTTTCTTGTGTGAATAGCCCGTTTGGTTCTTACAAATTTAGAACTTGGCAAAGCAATACGTTCCAAATCCTTACCGACACAAATCCAAGTAAGTAAATGATAGAGGCATTAGGACTATAACCCATTTTTCATTTTAAACCATTATTTTTTCCTTTTCATCCCTTACCAAAATCATCCCATCGTAAACCCCTTTGAGCCTTAACCTTTTCATTTCTAAACCCGCAAAAATACGAACTTTAGCAAAAACAATTATCCAAATCCACAAAACCTTTTATATTCACACCCCTTATTTTAACAAAAAGTGCGGTTGCAAAATTACGAATTATGGCTTAGTTTCAACTTTCGTTTAAAAAAAACAAAAAAAAATGAATTAATTAAAGTTTTTTTCTAAGCCACAAAAAGAATTCTAAAAACCAACACTTTTTACATTTTCACCAATTTTTACCCAAAAACACTTATCCAAGCCAAAACCTACCTTTTTTAAAACCCTCTTGATATTTACAAGGATTAAAACGTCAAAAAGAAGGAGGTTTGATTGTTTGTCAATCCTATGGTAGGAGTAAGCTTCACAATCGGGCCCAAGCGTTTTCACTTAAACTTCTACGATCGAGAGTTGAGTGACCACCTGTGAGGTGTGTAAATATGTATATAACTAAATAGAAATTTGTAAAGGCATGTTATGCGCAAAAAAAATAATTATTTCTTAAAAAGTGTTTTAATAAATCTTGACGAATAAGATTGTAAATAAATTTAGAACTTGGAATCCCGACACTCTAAAGATAAGCCCAAAACTTCTCTTCTACCAATTCCATTTGGGTGTGTAAGCCATATTATAGAGTTTGTTTGAGGAAAAGCAAAGATGCAAGTGTTGGGGTATTTGATGTGTGCACAATGCAACATATAAATTACATCAAACAACGCTTAAAATCAACCATTTTTCGGTACTAATGATGGAAAAAGCATATTTCTTTGTTTACTTTTAATTTACAAGATCAAAAGAGCTTAAATGAATGAAAGGAACAAATTAACAGCAAAAACCAACACAAATATAATGAAGAAGTATTGAGGCAACTTGCCGAACCCCAACTCACATCCAAAATACGTTGAATATTAAAGAAAGAAGCCTGGGCACGGGGCCGTGCCCACCAGGCATGGGGTCGTGCCCAATGAAGATTCTCAGCAGATAAAGACAAAACAAAAAAGACAACCAACACGGGGCCGTGTCAAGCAAACAAGGGCCATGGTCAACTCTAAGATTCGCAGAATCTTGATAGTGCAACAAGTACACTGACCACGGGGCCGTGCTATGACACCATGGGGGCGTGTTAGTACACACACCTGCAATTAATGAAGGGAGAGAAAACATTCACCACAGGGTCGTGCCAGGTTGGCATGGGGCTGTGCCTGCCTTCTATTTCTACCTGTAAATAGGAGTGCTTGGCTTTGGAGAAAGGTATCTCTTGGAGAACCACTTCTCTCACACTTGCTTGGCTAAATCTCTTACATCACTTGGTGAAGACAAATCTTTTATGTTTTACTTTTGATTTCCAATCTTTGGCAACTTTTTATTTGGGTATGTATTAATGACTTTAATAACTAGTTTTTTATATTTAAAGTAGAACTTTAGTTAAACATTTCTTCATGTCTTGTTGATTCATTCATTCGTGTCTTTACGGTGTATATAAAGCGCGTTAGCTACCTGGAAGGGGGTTAGAAGGGTGTTTGGGTAAAGTTCTTGTCTCGTTTAGTGTATAGATCCTGCGACGACTTGGTTCAAGCTTATTAGGACTTCCCTTGAGGCAATAGCATCGAATCAGGGAAGTAAGAACGATTTCAAACCCCTTATAAATAAACTACTATTTAAACTTTATCCGGCCTTGCAGGACTGTATCCCTGCTGACTCAGACTAATATGGCCGAGGGTAAGGTTTCCTGGAAGGGGGCTTACCATATTTTACATTAATAACTTACTTAATTATTTTCCAATATTCCGACCTTGCGGAACTGTGTCCCTTCTGAACTAGACCAATAGGTTGAGGGTAACGTCACCTGGAAGGGGGCCTACCACTATAACTAAGATAATATCTTAAAAGGCCAAAGTGCGGAAATCATCAAAGGAAACATAAAAGAGCAGTTGGAACCAAGTGATTCTTTCTTGTCTATTTTTTTTCTACTTTTCTTTATGTTTTTTCTTTATTTTATCTTTCAAAACTTATATCAGAAATTGGGTTAAAATAGACATTCACGATTGGCCGGTATTAAAAGCTCTTGTGTCCTTGGACGATCTCAGTATCTTACTATCACTTTACTACGTCCACGAGGGGTGCACTTGCCCCAACGTGTGTAGAGTGGTAGTAATGTATCGTGTTTTATAAATATAAAACTTGATTCACGAGTAAAAAAATTCTTAAAAAATAACTAAAAATATAACCATGCTCGACCCACGTCGCTAATACTGAAAATAAACATGATGATTTTTGTTTTATGGAACTAGATACAAGTAGTAAGGGTGTTGAGTCTGAGGAAGTGGTGTATATTTCTAATGATGTTTGTGATCATGTTGTAGTAGATGTTTCAGAAGAGAAGGTTGGTGAAGAACTCAAAAAATCTTTGTCAGACCCATGGGATTCCAGTGTTTGTGAAGGAGAATGTGGCTGTGCCATGATGGTTGCTGCTAAGGTATCACCTCAGATCCTTAAAGACCTATGTTCAGACAAATGTATTATTGTGTTTGCTAACATAAAAGAGGTGAATGAAAATCTTAGCTACAAAATTTTAGATGATGAAAATTAAATTTGAGAAACTTGCAAAAAAGTTAAAAACAAAACTATTTGAAAAAGAATCTTATAATCAGTAGTCTAAAACATGTGTCAAACATAATCAAGGATCAACTCCAAACTATGATAGAAAAGTGGGTAGAATCCTATAAAGGTTATGAAGTGATGTTGGAGAACAATATCAAAAGCTATGTGAAATTTGGAATAGGTTTTAGGAAAAATGATCAAATTTCTCAAAACACTACTGTAAATGAGTTTGGGTTGGTTGAAGTTATCCCCACAAATTTGGCTGGTCAAGAAATCAAAGTCACTGAACAAACTGTAAAGAAAATTGTTTTGGAAAAAAAAACATTAAGGTTCCTCAGCTTTTGAGGAAATTGAAAAATATCAATTTAAACCTACATGGTTTGATGAGTGTGTCATTCTTGAAAATTTTAAACCAATGATTTCTCAACCACTGATGGGGTAAAAGCACCCAAAGTTAAGATCATACCCTTGAAAGATCTTCCAGTAGATGCTGCAACATCTGCTGACAAAAAGTCAGAAAAAGGGAAGAAAAGAGAGAGAAAATATCAAACTTGTTTTGTGATTTTTGTGTGAAAACAAGAATCATGTCACTAAAAACTGTTTTTCTTTTAAAAGCTTATGATATCAACAAAACAAGTATGATTATTGATTCACCAAACTGCACAATCCGTGGCAAAACAAACCACAAAACTCAAGAGTGTGTTTATATCAAAAGTTTTGATGTCAAAAGAAATGAGTATAAATCTAAAACACTTGAGAGTTCAAGAAAAGAAAAGACCAAAGAGACCTTTATCCCTGTCCAAACAACTGTTACCAAACAATTGAATATAACTACTGCTCCTAGAGAGGTTCAGGTAACATCTGTCCACCAGCTAACGAAATTCCAAGAGGATATGGCCAATCTGCTTACAAGAGTGTACCACTTGGCTATGAGGTCTACAAAAGACCATCAAAACCAAGGGTCAATAGGCATCCTCATGGTTATGATCACTTAATCGGAAATGGTTCACAACAGATGTTACCAAAATCTGTTCAAAACTCTGACCATATTCCTGGACTTGAGGCTGGAATGTCTGTAACCCCATCCAAAGTCATCTTGGCTTTGGAAACTCACCATAACTAATTGTTTACTGATGTGCATGGAGCTTCTACTTGCCTTGATAGTTTAGGGTATGTAGATAGTGGAGGCTCTAGGTACATGTGTTGATGCACTTTGTGTCCGTCACTGTTCAAAAAGGCTAGATAGAGCGTGTGTTGAATATTGTATAAGTTAGAAGCAAACACACAACCCGAGTACGAACTGACCAGAGGTTACAGTGTCACTTCGTACGAAGTGGAGCCTAGTTCGTACAAATTGGCATTGCCAAGTTCGTACGAACTACAACATGTACTAGTTCGTACGAATCACATTAGATGTCTATATATAGTGGTGTGTGTTCATTGTGTTGTAAGTTTTTGCATTCCCAGAAGGGGAGGTGCTGCCGGATTCTCTCCACGAACTCTGGCAGCCTGACAAGATGTATAATCTTTCGGTATGAATGAAACGTATGACTTCCGCTGCTATCTGCTTCTACTCCTTTCTGAATAACGTTCTACCGAATCAGTGATCATACGCACTAACTTCCGTCTAGAACCGCCTGATCACGGACCTTCAACATGACATGATGTAGAGCCTTGCTCAAAGATTTCATGGCCACGGAGGGGATGATATATCCTTTGGTAACAATTCAAAAGGGAAGGTGTTAGGGTAAGGGACAGTCCAGGCTAGGAAACTCAAGTTTGAGCATGTTAATCTTATTGACAATCTGAAATTTAATATTCTTAGTGTATCTCAAATGAGTGACAAGGGCTATGGGTCATTCTTCACTAAGAAAACTTATCAGATCGTTGGGCCAGAAGTGGTTAAAAAGATTGATCAAATCATAGCAGCTTGTTGCTCACAAGAGTGGCAATGTGTATATGGTTAATATGTTGAAACATATTCCAATGTCCAATGCATGTCTGTTCTTAGTTGTTTCTAACAAAGAGACAGAACTATGGCATAGAAGGCTTGGTCGCACAGATCTTAAAACCATCACCACACTCTCAAAAGAAGGTCTTGTAATAGGCCTTCCATCAAAACAATTCACATGTGATGAACATTGTGTTTCTGTTTAAAAGGTAAATGACATAAAAGTTCATGCAAGTCCATTGAAGAGTCCAAAACAAGCTAGTGTTTACAATAGTTACACATGGACTTGTTTGCCCCTGTAAAAATCATGAGTCTTAAAAAGAAAAGTTATTATCTTATCATAGTTGATGATTTTTCAAGGTTTACATGGACTTACTTCATGCACTCCAAAGATGAGACTACAGGCATTTTGCAAAATTTTTTAAAACAAATTGAAAAGCAATTTGACTTGCTAGTAAAAGTCTTTAGTAGTGACAATGGAACAAAATTTAAAAATAAGGAGTTGGATGATTTCTGTGTGTCAAAAGGGATTGTTAGGGAATACAACATCCCAACGAACCTGAACAAAATGGGGTGGTTGAAAGGAAAAATAGAACTCTAATTAAAGCTGCTAGAGAGGCTATAAACACTGCTTTCTATGTGAAGAACAGAGTTTTGATTAATCCCAGACA
This sequence comes from Scalesia atractyloides, assembly GCA_947069175.1. Taxonomy (NCBI): domain Eukaryota; kingdom Viridiplantae; phylum Streptophyta; class Magnoliopsida; order Asterales; family Asteraceae; genus Scalesia; species Scalesia atractyloides. The sequence goes on from CAMTDV010000024.1 coordinate 22,691,764, forward strand.
TCAAAAGACTACTTATGAAACTTTGTTCAAGATCAAACCACTGATCTCATACTTCAAAATCTTTGGCTGCCCATGCTTCATTTTAAATTTAAAGATTCAATTTCAAAATTTGTAGCCAAAGTAAATTGTGGTTATTTTCTGGGATACTCAACCACTGCTAAAGCCTACACAGTCTTTAATTCAAGGACTAGGTGTGTGGAAGAGACCTTGAATGTCAAGTTCAATGAACTTTCTTCATTAAAAATCCCAGCAAATACTGCTGAACTGTTTGACTTAGACAAATTTACATTTGATGATGTGTCTACCAAGACTAACCCTGCAGGTACATCACAATCTTCTCATCAAGATTATGGATATGACATTGTGACATTCCACCACCAGAGCAACAAATGTTACTAACAACTGTGAACCACTGCTGCATTAACAGTTGTTGATCCTCAAACCTTTGCCAGCTCATCAAAACAAGCCACTGTTGACAAAAGTCCAAATTCTGTGAACAAAGTCAATCCATCTTTACACCAATCCCACCTATACCTCCAACTCCATTCCAAACAGATATTGGCTCTTCAAAATTGCTGACAGGTGTTAGTTTGGATGATTCCGATCTGCAACCTTCACCTTAAAATGCCATTGTACCATATAAGGGAGATTTAATCTACCTTAAAAATCATCCATCTGATCAAATTATTGGCAACATCAATGAAGGGCTTCTCACAAGAAGTCAATCCCAAGACATTTGTCTTTTTGCTGGTTTCATATCACTCACACAACCTGTCAAGTACCAAAAGGCACTAAAAGACAACAGTTGGGTAGACGCCATGCAAGAGGAGCTTCTACAGTTCAAAAGACAACAAGTATGGGAACTTGTACCATTGCCAAGGATGTATGTTCCATTGGCACAAAATGGGTCTTCAGGGCATTGTTGTCAAAAACAAAGCTAGGCTTGTGGTTCAAGGTTATAGACAAGAAAAGGGCATTGATTATGATGAAATTTTTGCTCCAGTTGCAAGATTGGAGGCCATTAGATTGTTCTTGGCCTTTGCTGTCAACCACAACATCAAGATATATCAAATGGATATCAAGTGTGCATTCCTATATGGCAAAATCAAGGAAGAGGTATATGTATGCCAACCTCCTGGTTTTGAAGATGCTTTTTATCTAGATCATGTTTACAAGCTCAATAAATCTTTATATGGCTTGAAACAAGCACCTAGAGCCTGGTATGAAACTCTTTCCACCTTTCTCTTATTCATAGGATTTACAAGAGATACAATTGATAAAACCCCTTTTTTTAAATGGAGAGGAAAGGATTTGATGCTTGTCCAAATTTATGTGGATAACATCATTTTTGGAGCCACATGCACTGCCATGTGTGAAGAGTTTAGAAAACTCATGACACCAGAGTTTGAGATGAGTGCTATTGGTGAACTCCAATGCTTTCTTGGTATCAAAGTTAAGCAATTGCAAAATGGTACCTTCATTCATCAAAGTAAGTATGTCAATGAACTACTTACAAAATTTGATATGAATGACTGTAAACCATGCAATACACCCATAGCCACATCAAAGTTGGTCACTATTGATGATAAAGATGACTTGGTTGATCAAACTCTGTATAGAAGCATTATTGTGTCTTTTTCTACCTAACTGCATCAAAACCAGACATCATGTTTGCAACATGTGTTTGTGCCAGATGCAGTCAACACCTAGAAAGTTAAATCTTATTACTGTGAAAAGGATATTTAGATACATAAAGGGTGCTCCAACACTTAGTATCTGGTACCCTGCTAATGGGAATATTGAGCTTTCAGGTTACACAGATAGTGATTTTGCTGGATGCCATGCAACAAGGAAGTTAAATTCAGGAGGTTGTTAGTTTCTAGGCAATTTCTTAGTTTCTTGGCAAAGCAAAAAGCAAGCTACAGTACCAACATCAACAACAGAGGCTGAGTATATTGCTGCTGCATGCTGCACTGCTCAACTCTTGCTGCTTCAAAACCAACTGCTGGATTTTGGTGTAACAGCTTTAACGTCTCCTCTCATGTTAGATAGTCAAGCAGCTGAAAACATCATTAAAAATCCAGTCTCTCATTCTACCACAAAACACACTGACATCAGATATGATTTTGTGAGGGTTTGCTATGAAAAAGATTTGATTTCTCTGCATCATGTTCCAACTAAGGATCAGCTGGCAGATGTGTTAACAAAAGCTTTAGAAACATATACCTTTGAAAGCTTGATCTCTAGAATTGGTATGCTAAACATGGATTAAAAACAACACCTTTTTTCCATGAATAAAAAGCATTAAAATGTTTCTAGAAAATAAAAAATCCATCCCTAAAATAGCTAAATTGAAATTTTTCAATAAATCCTTAAAGTCTGATCATAACCAATGTTTTCAAAATACCATCTATTTGGTTCTCTCTATCCACTGTCAAAGGTACCCTCTGTTTTCCTTACCCCTGATGGGCTTACCCACTGTTTGCCCTATCCTTTGATATCTATTATCTGATAGAGTAAAATCACATTTACTGTCCCAACCTCTGTTGACTCTCAATAGAGGTTTCTAAACAACTGTCTTCAATTACTTAACAGAGGTTGCCACGTGGATAGATGTTAGCCATAAGATCTTTGTAAACCCAGCCACGCTAGCATTCACTTTTCCCTTTATAAAACCTTGTTCTATCCAAACAGAGTTTTCACTTGCCCTCTCGAATTCAAAAGTCCTAAAAACAGTTTATATTACTCTCATCTTCTTCACTGATCCTCACCAATCACTCACCAATCATGGATCTCAACATCAAACTACCTCATAACTACCTCCCCATTTTCGAGAAAACTGACCCAAATACCTCATTCCATTCAATAATTGATGTTCTCACGTCCTCAAAATACAAAGATATCATGCTTGTTAATGCACCAATCTATGTGGACACCCTCCGACAGTTTTGGGCAAATGCCAAAGTTGAATCTCAAAAGAACAAGCCATATGCCATTACTTCAAAAGTCGGAGGATCCTTAGTTAAAATATCACCATCTTCCATCTCCATAGTATTTAGTCTCAATGACCTAGCAGGTAAACTTCTTTTTATAAGGTTGAATTACACTCTGAGTTCATAGAACACGGGTATGAAGATCAACTGACAACTGTTACAATGTACAAACCAAAATTTCCTACTTCAATGAGATTTTTCTTCCATACTCTACTTCTATGTCTTTCAGCTAAGACAACTACTTTTAATGAAATACCTCAAAATATTCAGTATCTGGGATATGCTATTTTAACAAAAACATATTTTAATCTATCCCAGATATTTTTCTGACTTGGTTGCAAATTTTAATAAAATCTCAAAAAACAATGCTTTCTTGTTGTATCCTAGACTTTTGAGTTATTATCTTCAAAAACAAGTTCCTGAAAAACAATAAGGTGTCGTTTTTTAAATAAATAGCCTTAAACATGAAACTTTTACAAGAATAATGAATCAAGAGTCGAAGGTATCACAAACACAAGAAAAGAGAGAAGAGCAAATTTTAGATGAGTCCACATCAAAAGCTCAAACCTCTGTTGCTGAGCCCACTGCTCCTGGTGGTCATGACACCACAACCGGTGTTTTGAAACCCACACCAGATAAATCCAAAAGAAAACCTATGAAATCCAAAAAGCCCACCAAACTTAAACAAACAAAAAGGTGCTTTGGAAGATGAGATCCCAAAGGTTAACCTTGTGATAACAAAAAAGTCACTTGAAACCACTGATGCTACTTCCTCACAGCAGATGGAAAGATCTCAACCTAGCCTACCTCCTCTTGAATCCTCACAAAAGGATAAAGTTGTAAGCACAGGGACCCCACAATATGAGGCAGATGATTCACTTGAACATCTGTTCTCAAACCCCTCTCCCAGGGAAAATTTTCTTTCTATACCACAATCCACTTCTCCAATACCATGCAATTTTATACCTTTGTTTCATGCTATTGAGAAAACTCAGACACATATCAGTCCTTCTCACCCACCAATTAAAGAGAGTACATTTCCACAAATGACTGAGTCTGAGAATACTTAACTTGCTAACCCATGACTTCCGTGGAATCATTAGTTGATGAAATAAATACCATGATGAAGAAGATGCTACACAACTCTCAAAGTCAACCATCCACACAGCAAATCTCCAATGAGCTATGGAAATCTGTGTAAACTATCATTCTAGCTCAAAGGAATTTGGCTGGCATCCACCATGAAACTCACATAAAGCTCATCAGAAACATGGTGGAGGCCCAGTATAAAGAGACTCAAGCAGACATCAAGGCCATTAAAGAACATTTTATAAAGACCACTGGCTTTTCCCCGACTACAATTCTTCAAGATGAAATTGAGGATGATGCCAAAAAGGGGGAGAAAGATTCATTGAGAAAGTTCCAAGCTGATTCAAAAGTGCAAAAGCCAAGGTCTGCTACAACCACTGCTCCAAATCAAACTTCTGCAAAGGCATCAGATGCTGGTGTTATAAAAGGGATCGATAAGGCCCTGAATAAACAAGTAGAAGAAATTGCCATAGAAATGAAGAAAATGCAAGATACACTGGAAAGCAAAGCTTCCAAGTTGATTGAACAAGAACAGGCCAAGCAGATGGAAAAAGAAGACATTGGCACTTCACAAAGAAGAAAGTCAACCAGAAAGGCAGACAATCAATATCCACCTTTTCTAAAACCACTACCATGCGAACACCAAGTGTATCCTCTCTCTAACCACACCAACACCATCACCTCAAAAGAAACAGAAAACCTCACCAACGAAATCTTCCCTACCACCAACAGATGTTGGTACAACAAATGTACTAACAAATGTTACATCACCACCATCAAATCAACTAACAGATGTTGGTACAACAGATGTTACCTTAAACTCTACCATTATAACCTTTCCCACCTTATTCCAGTCATTAGCCATACCACCTAGAATTCCTACTCAACCACCTTCACCTAAAATCAAATTCTCTTGCAAAAGGAAACCTTTTGTTGTTAAGGATGATGATGAAGAGATTCCATCACCAATCCCTTTGTTATCATAACCCATGACCACATCACTCTCATCACCTCCACTTAATCCCACTTCAAAACCACTCACTCATCAACCACCATCAATCATACCTTTTGCTACTAAGTATCCTCTAGAACTCATTGTTGTTAAAAAAGAAATTGAATCATCCTTCACAGTAGAGGATACTTCAAAGCTAGAATTCCCATCTCTCCTTGGATATGAAAAGCCAAGAAACTTAGATGAATATCTCAAAGTGAAAGTTATCCAGACTGAGAACATTGCCAAAGAGAAGAGCAAAGGGAAAGATGACATGACTACTCAAGGTATCTTATCTTATGGTCTAAGCAAAGTAAAACAATTGAAGATTTTACCGGAGACATGAGTAAGTCTATGTCAGAAAGGCCTGTCAATGCTGAGCTTGATGTAGAACTGAAACAGGATTATCTTGATCACATAATGAAGCACACACCTTACAAAGCTAGCAGAGCACAGTTCAAAGACGGGTCAACAAATGATCTCAAAGAAGAAATTGATAGAATTCAAGATTTGGCCAAAGATCCTTCACAAAAAGCAACACCACCTGACTGGAAAAAGTACAAACAGGTGGATCAAAACAGAGCTTTGAAGTTGAAAAAATGAAGGAAGAACTTGTAGCTTCAATTTATGGCATTGCAAGATCTGTTGCAAGATGGTTAGAATCGAAGGTAGTTGACACTTATAAAATATTGGAACAGCTAAGAAAGAAAGATCCTTCAGTTCTAAGGAAGCCAACTTACCCAACAGTTGTTATCCCTCAACAGACCCAAACCTTCAAAAAGCATACTTCAACCACTATTTTACCCACTATTGCCTTAAATCAATTAAAAGGCACAAGACAATGGCTGAAGATGATGAGCAGAGGTTTGAAGAACACATAAAAGAGGGAATCAATAATCAACTGCTCTATTACACAGATGTTGCAAGTGAATGACTGACAAAAGCAGTTAAAAACCTTGTTAGCTGACCTCAATCACCCAATTCATCAGAAATAAATCTTCACCCAAGAAAACCATCTGAGTCAACAATTATAAAATGGAAGTCATCCTCAGACACCCATGAACTGACTCCGCTTAGATAAAATGTGAAGCTCGAAAGCTAAAAATGGAGGATTCATATGGTCTGGATGTAGCTGACCTCCAGGATCTAATGAACCTCGAGCTTGAAAGGGATGTTGAACACTTATTCTCCCTGGATTTTGAGTTACAATTCAAAGGATAGATAAGGATAAGTTGACTAGAAATAATGATCAGGAATAAAGATTACTTTGGAATCATCTATTCTAGGTGGAAATTGTTGGATCTATTAAACCCTAACAGATGATAGATGTTAGAAAAGCAAAAATATACAATTAACCTCTGATCAAGAATAAACAGGTTTCTAACTGCTGCTCAACATCTGCTGGATTAAAGTCTGCTTATATATGTTGTTGAAGATAAAGCTCTGCTAGAAGCTAAAGTCTGCAAGAGATAAACTCTGATGAAGATTCTAAGAACTGCTGAAGCTCAAAAGAGGATATCCCCAACACTCCTTTGCCAATAGTCTTTGTATTTCAATGTAACATGTTTAGAGTTTGTTAGATGGTTAAATGGCACTTTCAATGTGATGTCAACATAAGATGCTCAGTGGTTTGCTTTGTACTATAAATGGAACAGTGCCTATACTGTTCTATTTATCACTTCTAAATGACATTTTGTGTACGAACAAAATGTCAATTAGAAGTGATAAATAGAACAATACAATTATACCATGCTTTGTTTTTCTTTCTTTGTTTTTCAATGCTCAAATTATTTTGGCATCCAATTATTGAGCATCTCATGCATCTTAATCATACCATCATGCTGAAACTTCAAAAACTCTGTTTGATTAGACACAAAATTATACAGTGCTTTGTTTTTCTTTCTTGTTCCTTCAATTTTTATCGAAGCACGTTGGTGTCGTGACTTGATTCTTTAGCAAGCATATTTCTTTAATAGTTTCTCTTGATAACCGGTCATACAATTCTTGGAATGGACAAGGTCTCACTAGAACTTGTTGAGGAGGTGCCCGAGCTGTTGAAGCAGGTTTGGACTGAACATCTTTTGAAGATCCATCGCCGGTTTTTCTCCTTTTGTGAGAGGGAGATTTGCTTGAGTAGTTTCTAGAGGATCAGCAAACAACCCTTCAACAAACTGTTCCAACTGTTCTTGTTTTGTTGTGACTACGACCGGTGTCTCAGACTCAGTCATCTCTCTCCTCATCAATCTTCGTTCTCTCTTCTTAGCTTCCATTACGGTATGAACAAACTATATCCGTTCAATTTCCTCTCTGTTTGACCCGGCACGAATGCTATCTCCCATAATTCGTTCTTGGTTGGGTGTATCCTTCTTGCTATTCTTTGAACTCTCTTCTTCGACTATTTTCTTCCCCTTGTCTTTTTGTTTGCGTGTTAGCTAGGGTTCTTCCTCTACTTCCATTTCTTGTTCTTCATTTGCTTGCTTCTCTTCCCTTTCTCTAGCTTGTCTCACCCCTTCTCTGTAATTGTTGTATGCTTCAAGAACTATTGGAAGCCTTTCTTTTCTGTACATCTAATGATGCAACATCATCCATTCATCAGTTTTTTAGTTTAATTATTTACCTCCGGCACGTAACTGAAACAGGTACATATTTCCATCATGAGTTAGGTTTGGATGTTGATCGTTGATAATCAATTGAACAAATCTTGGATGCATGGCCCATGTTATTTTGTTGCCATTGTCGACCATGCAGTAGAAGATCAAATCGAATATGTTAACAGGCTGGTTTGTACACAGATTGGGCATAGCTGTCGAGCATTCTAAGTTTAAACCATCATACCCGCCTATCCTGTTAGCAACACTTAGATTGAAAGTATGCAAGATGAACCTCCAGTCTTTTGTCAACCCGTTCTTCTTTATCTCGTTCTTTCCTCTAAATTCTCCAACATAGTTCATTTCCTAAAACTTTCCAGAACATCTTGCTCAGCTTCATTGGATATCTGGAATTGTCTCTGAGACGTAGCATCTTTCGAACTCTTTCTTCAGTCATGGTCACCTCTTTGTTTCGAACCGTTGTTGTGATTTTTTTGACTTTGTCGATCTTTTTCACTTTTGCGGTTTTCCAGAACTCTTCTATGTGTATGCGGTAGATTATGGATTTGCTTGAACTGCATAACTTATCATGCTTCTCGACAACCAGTCCATTACGTCTTTGAAGTCTGGTTATGGTGGAATTTGAGTTATGGGCTAGTTATGCTTTCTTGTTCCATCCCATGCCAAAGGTTGAGCCATTCCAATACATGGAAACAAGCCAAGTGAGATCTGGGTTCCAAAACGTAACTATTAAGTTAGTTTAATATTTACAGAATTAAAAAAATTAAAATTAAATAAATTAAAGAAAATTAAGAATAAAAAGAAACTTTTAAATACGCTGACAAAAGATTATTTACGCTGGATATAGCAGTTAATACGCGGTGATATTTACGAGTTTGGTAAAAAACGCTGGTTATTTACGCTGACAACTGGTCGTGTAATTGGGTCAGGTCTCGAGTTCTTGATCAGCATAAATACTCATTTACGCTGATTGGCCGGCTTATTTGTCAAGTACGCTGGTGTTCGAACTTGCATTCGAGGCTTTTAATTACTCGACTCATCATCTTCCGTTAAATACGATGGCTTCAATAAATACGCCATCTTCACGAATTTCTTGATAAATCTCAACCAAAACCCCAACTTGATCAGATCTCATAAGACAGATGTTTCAATCACTGAGCAAGATTGTATGATACGGTCATCCGATGCGAGTTAATGTTTGATTTCACCATACCTTAATTAATCTTGCTCAATCGACACAAGTAATACTAGATCAGTCTTTGTTTAGAGAGTTTTGAAGAGTTTTTGATGGAGATGAAGATGATGATTAGAAGATGTTTTAAAAACCTTTTTGAAACACACCTGATAAGTATATATACATATGAGATTTCCTTTCTAGCGTAATTCTAATTATATTGGAAGTTTATTTAGGTTGCCCCTTGATATTTGTAAAGATTCTTCAACTCTAAGAAATCCAATCCAAATGCGCTCGAAAATTTAAACTTTCTCGAAAAACGTGTCCTTTTGCTAAAAATTTATGCAAAAATAAAAAATACTTTGTGGAAAAAAATTTGTCAAGTTGGACATCGAAATCCATTTTTTAATCAAGGGATTTCATTTTTTGGCAATTTTCTTTTGTTTGACATTCCTTCAAAAAGATCATACTGGTCACTTATTAGTTTATTATTTTAATTTTTGATTAACCAAGGCGCAAGAAAAACTATAAGTATATTTGTCCCCTTAAATCCATGCATTCTTCTTTCGACAAGCTATCGGTGAGTTTTTAATCATGTTGTGGTAATATTGGCAAAAATTTCAATGCCCCACACTCAAGCTAGACAGATACAATATTATAGCCGTGAGTCCCACGTTAGGACATACCCCCACGATCATGGTATGCACAAAGCTTACTCATAAAGGTGAGTGTATTGATTTCATTCTATTAAGATATACAAGGTCAGCGCATTGGTGAACAAATATACAAATTCGTACAGTCAAAGCGACCAATGCTGTCCTGACCAAGGTTAGGTAGATACCTCATTGTGGTAAGACTAGTTTTGAATAACTCGTTTAGTTGAGTTTTTTCAATTGTATGGTTTTTGGCCTCTTTGGCTCTTTTGAAAGGATATCATAATTTTGTCTAGGTCTGCATATATCTGGATGCAACAAAAGAGCGACTATGATATCCACGAATGCTAAACAATATAAAGACCTGAAATCTCGGATTTTGGCAATCTATCAACACAAGATTTGAGACCATTAAGCCATATGCCGCAACATGTTACCCGCAAGATACATAATATTGTGGGTATCCATAATTTTTGTGTAAGCTTTATCTTTTGTCGTCTAATCGAAGTTACTCGATGGTGTTGTTGATTCTACTGACATGTCGTTGTTTGGCACCCCGATTCTCCTTACTTTTATGTTTCAAAGATAGACAAAGTGTTAGCAGTGTTCTATCATTTCTTTTAACAAACAGGTGTCATTGGGAGATCAAATTTTATTTTTTGGATACCTCCCCCCCTAAAATTTTATTTTCGCATGTCCGTTGCCCGATAGAGTAATTACAACCGGTTATAGAAACAAAGTCACTTTGATGGGCCTGTTTTAAGATACTCGTTTATCTTAGAAAGCGGTTTTGTTAACAGATAGAGTAATTACAACCGGTTATAGAAACAAAGTTCATTTCCACTCAAGGAAATTAATCATTTCCACTCAAGGAAACAAAGTTCATTTCCACTCAAGGAAATTTAATTTATAAACAATTACTTGTAATTCTCTGTGTTGAAAAACAATGTAATATAATGAAACTTTAGTATCATGTGTTATGAGAAATTTGTAACGTGACTCCCGATGTTTTCGCCACGGGTTGTTATACGCGGTCGGGATGTTACACAATGATTCTCAAGCTGACATCATAGTTATCAAAGATCATATTCTTCAAGCAACAGGCACCACTCTAACACCTAGACAACATGCAGATGATGACAAAAAGGGCGAGAGTGATAGCCTAAGAAAGCTTCCTCCAACGAAACCTACATCTCCAGCCAAAAAGGCTAAAACTTCCCAAACTATTAATCATCCACACCAAACATCTGTTGGTATTTCAAAAGTGTCAACAGATGTTACAACAACAACTACCACACCCATAACCTTACCTATTCCACAAACGAGAAAAAGAAAAGTAATAACCTCACCTATCAAAGCTTTCATCAAAACCACATCATCATCACTTCAGCATGATTTACTACATCATCATCACTTCCAACTGCAAACCCTCAAAGGCCATCCAGTGTCAAAGAGTATCTGGAGCTAAAAAAGAGGCAGGCTAAAAGGATGGTTTTGGAAAGAAACAATGGGAAGGATGACAAACCAATACAACAAATCTTAGTAGAAGAATATAGGAGAGTAGATGCCTAATAAGGCTATGTCATAATGATTTGTAAAAAATCTATCTCATTATCCGATTACTAATGGTGATCTCAAAAAACTGCTAAGGGAAGATTATTTGAACCATATCATAGAGAAGAGGCCATATGATGCAGATAGAGATCAATTTGTAGGATGGCCAACTGAATCCCTGCTAGATGAAATAGTAAGGATAGAAAAGTTGAAGCCCTTTCCTGATAGCAAACCTACTCCTCCTAACTGGAAAAATGGGAAAAGGCCAAATGATAAAAGGGCATTAAAAATAAGAAGGGTGAAGGAAGAAATAACTGCTGCTAACATGGGCACCATCAAAACAATGGCAAAATGGGACGAGTCAACAAGATCATTTAGATTTCCCTATAAAAACTTTGGTTGAACCTTCAGAGTTGCCATCATCAAGAAATATCTCAATAGCAACAAGGAACTTCCCTATTAGATAAATTGAAAAGAAGGCTTAAGGAATAACAGAATATCTAGCTGACACAATCATGGGAAGGCATGTGTCCCCAACTCATCTGCAATAGTTCTAGTCTTAGCAAACCCTCCGTGTCTCAAATTCTAAAGTGGAAATCAGATAAAGATACCCATAAATTGACATTGATCAGAGCTAGTGGGAAGGTGCAAAAGATCTCAATGAAAAGTGCCCCAAGACTAAAAATTGAACATCTAAAGAACTGATAAGTCTGCGACTGGAAATGGTTCCAGAAGACACCGATTCTCTGGACTTTGAATTACAATTCAAGGGACAAATCAGAGAGAGGTTGATGAGAAATAAAGGTTGATCAAATAAACATTTGTTTTGTCATCATCTATTCTATGGGGATATTGTTCGGCCTAAAAAAACAGATGATATTCAAAAGCCAAAATATGACCAAAAGATCAAGAAATAAACACTTGATGAAGTATTCTCCTCCCAAGGATAGTGAATCTTGAACACCTAGATCAGAACATCTGTTAAATACTTGCTATCCACAGTTTGAAGCCTTGGAATCACTGTTGATAAAGAAGCAAAGTCTACTCATGGCCAAAGCTCTATTGAAGACAAAGGTCTGCTCATGAAGACCAAATATATATTGTGGCCAAACAGATGTTTGGAATAATTCAACAGAGGTTGAAGAACAGATGTTGACTAATGTAACACTATTAGCTTATTACCAAGTTTAGCTGAGTTCGATCAGATGTTTGATTCCCACAGATGTTTGCAAGATCTATCAAATCTTTCTGTTAAGAATGTTAGATGTCACTATCAGGGTGATGTCATCCAATCACAAACATAACTTTGTACATAGTATAAATATATCTTAGTTGTCAGAGATCTATCTATCACTTTACACATATTCTCTTGTGTACGAACGGATTTGTGAGTGATCAGGCTGAAGGGGAGATTGTAGAATCATTATGCTGTGATTTGTAATCTTTTGATTCAATAAAAAAAGATTATTGATAATATCTTCCTGTTTGTGTGTTTGCATTCAATTGTCTTTCAGTTTATAAATTATTTGGTCTTATATTTGCTTATACAACCACAATTAACAAACTCAGATCCTAACAGTCTTGTAGGTGCAAGAAACCATTTCCTTGAAGGACTTGTCTCCCTTTCTTTTTGCTCATAATATGTTTCTGAAACTGTTCAAATGTTCTCCAAATTTGAGCTTTGGCCAACAATTGAAAACAAAAGAAAAAAACCCTATACATTAACAAATGAAACTTAATAAAACTTGGCCCCTAACTGTTGCCCCTAAATATGGCAGCTAAGATATGAATCAAATCTGTCATATTTCCGTTAGATGCGGACTAGCCATTGTATGTGTAACTAGTTGTTACAATCATCACACTATATAGGGAGAGGATAGGATTGAAAAACCATTTAAAGATCAGAAAGATCCTCATTTATATCTCCATTTCAGAAACAAATCAAGTATTCTACTTCTCTCTTCCTTTTCTTCTTCTTCTTAACTTTTCATCTTCTTTGCTTCGATCAGGGCCAAGATGGTTACTAGATCCTCCCCGGGCAAAAACCAGGATACCTATGATATACCCCAAAGCCAAAATCTTTTGTCAAACCCTTCTTCGGAATTTTGCAACTTCACTAATCCTGAAATCTATAGTTTGTACAGTTTCTTTCCTCCAAAGACTACATTTCGTCCATACGATTCAACGATGAAGAGCGACACTATTTCATCGAACTGGGTGTGCTTCCCAGCTTTACCCTTCCTTCTCGGGTATACCTATCCTTTTTCTGACCTAACCCAACAGTTCTTCACCCTACGGCAGGGCCAGACGCTTAATGTTGTTTTTTCCTTTCTAACCCACTTGTGGTGTGACTTTTCGGTATCTTTTTCACTACTTTCGTTTCAAAACTGATTACAAGCAATTTTAGGGCTGGAGAACAAGATTATTGGTGATTTCAAAGTAAGGAATAATATAGTATTATCAATGGATTATAGATTTGATGTTTGTGTGATTATCCAAGCAATGAGTGGCTAATTTTCTTTGTGTTCTTCCAGATGTAAGGTTTTCTTGTGAGAACTATGTTATGTTCATGTATTTCGGAATAGTAATCTCATCATATTTATGTTTAGCATTATTATGGTGTGAGTGTGATTGTTTTTAGCTGGTTAATGTTGTTTGATCTTTATTCTCAACCATAAGTTCTTGGTGCCATTGGCAATCGAGATATAGTTGGAGGGATTTGGGTTGGATATGTTAATTGATCATCGGGTGACATCCTCGTGTTTTATGAATCCGGGTACTTGGTTCCCTTTCATCATAAATAATTGCACACACACGAGCCATGTCTATGTGGTTCTTTCTAGTTGAACATTAACATTTGTTGTCACGCAAAACCAGAAACCCGGGATGAACACTCTTTCTCGTAATTGTTTACAACCGTATAGTTAATTACAATTAAATTTTAGTTTTACAAACCAAACAACCAAACTTTGAGATTAATTTTCTGCACTTTTGTTTTAATTTAGTAATTCGCAAACTACTTAACAAACACATTTTCCGCAAACTCCATGTGTTCGATACCCATTTACAGATAGCAGTCTTGAGTCATCAAACTTGACTAAAGGACCCGATCGTTGGCTAAAGTAACCCCAAATTTGTGATGGATGATCTCGTGTTTTGGAGTGGCTTGTGCCTCTAGATCAGTTTGGCTCGTGTCAAGCTTTAGTATAAAGCATTCCTCGTCGTTTATGATCTTTTTGCCTATGCATACTGCTTGAAGAAACAAATCTCCTGTGGACTTTGGGTCTAGACCCCACAAAAAACAAATCATAGGGAATTTCTTTCAAAAATGTTCATTTGACTTTCATATATGTCGTTTTGGCTTTCTATTCGTGATACCAGACGTGTCAATATATATAGGTTGGGCAGGTTTGAGTAAAAAGTCAACAAAGTTTTAGGGGTGAAACACTAAAACATGACATTTTTTTACCACGAGTTGGCTTGACCCACAAACAACTTTTGTTCACTTTTGAAACTTCTTATACATATTTGTATAATAAAACGGTTGATGAGGTTGTATGTAGTAAAGATAGACATGGCGTATTTCAACTAATTCTCACTTCAACTAAGAACTTTTGTTTAACCAATAAAGAAGTTTTGTTTGGCCCATTTAGGGTAAAACACAGTCTCAAACTGATGCATTTATAAGTAAACAGGGGCACAAAATCTTGTTTGTTAACCAAAACCGGTTATTAACTGATAATCGGTTAGGAGTTGAAAAAAATCGACGGTTTGTAACTGGTTACACACTTTAAGATAGTAACCGTTATTTTCAATCGGTTTTTTAACTGATGTACCGGTTAACTAGGAAAAACCCAAAAAAATGAAAATATCTGTTAGTGAATATCTGAACTATTAAAGATATAACGGGTTATAGTGAATACCCATTTACCACTATCTTATTAGTGTAATTGGTTTATTTTTGAGTGAGACTTCGACCTCCTGTCAAAATTTTGGCGCCATTGCCAGGGAGTAGTGCGTAACATGTGTTATCTTTAGTAGTTTATATTTGTTATTTTCGGGTTTACTGTTGGTGCATAATGTCTATCGTCTAAGTCTTGGATCCAGTCTGTATTGTATAGGGTTTGGAATGTTAGATTTTGTGATATTTATGATGAACAAGTTCGGCCGAAGATGTTCATGTCTAATAGGACAAGTTCGCCCGAAGACAAGTTCTGATGAACTTGACTATGGCCACTTTCAACCGAACTTGTACCTCTATATATATCTAGCCTTGGTGTGTCATTTGTAACTTTGCAACCTTTGAGGCGAAGCTCCGATGATTTGGTTTTGTACAATGTTAAGACTATTGGACTAATAAATCGACTTTTAAACAGTAAATCTTGTGTATTTGTCACTATTCACATAAATTCGGCATACAATGACATAGATACAACCTAGGTTTCCGTGACAATTGGATGGATTGATCCTAACAAGTGGTATCAGAGCCATGGATACTTAGTTTGCAGATTTCTATACAAGACATTCTCTATATCTACCCATTTCTTCTTCTTTTTCAATTTTTTTCACAAAATCGATGAATTTATGGTTAAAAATGGCTAATTCTTGATATGTCATTCATAATCACCTAATAACAAACCCTTGGAAGTTTCAGATCAAAATTCAACCAATTTCATGTCAAAATTCACAAAAAAACCATGTTTGACAAGGTCATGTTGTCCGAACTTGATACATAAGTTCGACCGAACTTGTTACATAAGTTCGACCTAACTTGTTTAAAATCATCAGTTTTGAGTGTTTTTAACAACTTCGAGCGAAGTTGTACAGAAATTTACAAGTGATTTTCATACAACTTCGGACGAAGTTGTCAAAAGCTTAAACAAGTTCGCCCGAACTTGTTAAATTGAATTGTTTTTTTTCTGAAATTGGTTACAAGTTCGACCGAACTTGTTATTTGTGAATCTGAATTTGTTGATCAGTCAAGTTCGCCCAAACTTGTCTGTTTACTAATCAAAGTTCAAGTGTTTGTGAGTGTGTTTCAGTTTGAGAGATGGATACGGATTTTCA